>CATIUR010000002.1:32237640-33571569 GCA_949592205.1 Helichrysum umbraculigerum
AACCCTTATAGGAGACTCTTCACCTATCGTTATCATATGTAAAATTTCTAGTAGGAAAAAACTATATCTTGAATTTTGGATGATAACTTTTTCTAATTAAAACGTTAGTAGAAAATAGGTTTTAAAAAGATATATATATTATAATAATAATAATACTAATCCTAATTTTAACAAAAAAAAAAAAAAAAAACTATTTTTACAGATTTCAGCAATATGTTTCCTTTTTGGTCATGCAATATGTTTAGTATTTAAATAATCAGAATTTGCCGATAACTTCAAAGTTCAAACAGTAGGAACACATTTGAAATATCATCTTCTACAATACGCTTTCTTACATCATTTCTGATTGTGGAATTAGTTGCCCTTCGCCAAAGAACTATTTATTCATGCTATTGTTTCCTTGCTTCTTGCTAGAATTTTTTTAATGCACATTTGCAGAAACTGCATAATGCAAATTGTTTTTCTCACTTTACAGGAATTTGTAGATACACAGATGTTCACAGTTTTATCAGACACTCGACTATCTAGACCTGAGTATTAACGTCAACAAGTTTGAGTCCAATATATTGCTGGAATGAAGATCAGAATACCTTCAGTACTACCAAACATGTAGCGTGAGCGCACAGAGTTATTATCTAGTCACGTTCTTTCTTGAAATGCGTATTAGCATGTCATATAATTCATAGCTGTTATATGTTACTAGTATTTGCTGCATTAATGTAGGTACCATCATCCCTGTATTTTTAGTGGGATTGATGTTAAACTCCTTACATGGTTCATTCCCTCCATAGAAAATTGGTTTTGACTTTTAGGAGTTGAATTTTAAGCTCTATGTAAGGACATAAGTAGCGAGCTAATAATAGAGCACGAGTAATGATATATACAAGTCTAAGAAATAGGCCTTAAGGTTGGGCCTAGTCCACTTTAATGTTGAAATATGTAGTGAACAATTAATCTCTTTATCTTATACGATGAATTTGTCGATCTCATTCTTATGGCAATTTTTTGTTAGGCCCATTTATCAGTTTCTATATGGCACTAACAATTTGTTATGGGCAAATTTTAAAAAGGGGAACGTGATATAACAAAATGCTTGGTAAAATAATCGTGAAATAAAGTTGTACATTTAGAGAGGTTATGATTTTCATTTTGCACTATAAAGAGAAATATGCACCAAAATGGGGAATAATAACATCTTTAAATTGAGTTATACTCTCTAATCTTTCTCTTTTCAACAACTTCTAGTGAGCGTTTGGATCATGTATTTGAAACTTTATCTTTTTTAAGATTTGGTGTATATTCCCCTATTTTATACAAACTAGAAATCATGACCCCTTTAAATATGGGTCATTGATCCTTACACTACTACTTTTTATCCATACATTACTTTTATGCTTACAAGACTATAAAACATATATGGTGGAATATGGATAAAAAGTAGTGGTGTAAGGATCACTCCCCTTAAATATGCAACTTTATTTCACAATCCCTTTATCGAGCATTTTGGTATTATATCACGATCTCTTTATATGAAATTTGCACATTTGTTATTGGATATGAAAATTTAGACCCAGAATTTTGGCTTTTCAACCAATCGGCTAGCATTCATGTGGTCACGGCTGTTAAGCTCTTATGTCCGAATTCTTTAACACCATTTCCCCATTTTTTTTGTAGCCTTAAGGAGCTTGACAAGTCAGAGTCTGATCAAACAGAACTAGGATCCATGAACAAGAATCGAAGCGCCATGTGGTATAACTAGGTGTGGTTCCAATTAAGCACTAAAAACTGAGTCACAAACCGTAGCGACTACGTTCATGATTACACCCTTCATCATCCAATGGGTTTGACTTGCACATTTTTACATCACCAAAATAGTCATGCATTGTCCAAAATTACACATACCAGGATTTGTTGTGCCATTATGAAAAACCATGTGTCATGAAATGAAACCCATTTGTACGTAAATCAGCCGAACTTGCTTTGGGTGCACTTACATATATAATACAAGTGCTGAAGTAATAATCATACAAAGCATAACCAATGGTATTAGTGATTTTCCTAAGTTACAGAAATACCCGTCAAGCCTAACAAAAGCTGCAATTTCGAGACATGCTTCCGATTGTTTTGAATTTAATACCGAGTACATTTCTCTTCAATCTTCCACCTTCTAGGCATGAATCAATATCTTCAGTGAAAATTGATCTTTTTTCGTCATGAAACACAAACATGTTTTGGTGCATGCTCGTCTTCTTCGGGTTATGTATACATCATATCGATGACGATGATTAATCGGTTGAGGAGCTACACATGTTTAACAGATGTATATCTGCACAATAAACAGAGCAGGTAATGTCAGATGCGTTCCAAGGTATAGAAGTGGCAAGTTTGGCTGATTTACATACAAATGGGTCGTCTAGGTAATGGTTTATCTCTACAAGAAGAACACGAAAAACATGTCAAGAGGGTCGGACGTCATCCAAAAATAAATTCAGCGTACAAAAGCTCTCAGATCTTTTATTAAATTGAACTTTATATCTCCAGCATAACAGAATATCTTTTGTATTCACATTTTGTAAATCAACAAATTTATACAATAATATTCAAGTTAAAATGAATGAGAGGTGTTAGCAGGTCGTCACAACCAGATCCATTTCAAGTTTCAGGACACAAAATAATGGGGTTCCCATTATCCAACATGTCTCTTTTGTCAACCCTATATAAATATCTAGCATGCAAAATGTCATACCCCGGTGATATAATCAGCAAGAGCACATATCGAGATCATTTGTCTTCATCCTCGGAGTCGGACTTTGCAAAAACAGGTTGCGGTTGAGTCTCAGCATAAGCCGGAGCGATGAATTTAGGATCTTTTTCAGCCACATCAGCATACTTCAAGATAGCTTCTCTTGGGTCTTCATCCATCCATGTTTCTTTAATCATTCCACCTTGCTGCAATAGCAATCACATGTTAGTGGCTTCACCAAACGGCTACAAACTAGCTTACGGGGGTATTTGGATGCATGCGTTGAAAGTGGTTATGTGGTTTTGAAGAACCAGGTTCAGAACCTAAAAATGACCGCTAAGAGTGCGGAAGATGGTGCTTGTGTGTGGGTTTTTTTTTTTTTTTTTTTTTGTTAAAGTTTTAATAATCAGAGAATCAGTTGAATTTACAGGTTAACGATTTCTGATTACTTTATAAACTGATACATATAGTGACAAACCTTGAGAAGGTATTGCGTCAACAAGCTTCCCTTAGTTACACCTACTCTTCCACCAAATCCAGGCCCATTCATGGGGGCTTCAGGCTTATGAGACTTGAGTGGATCTTTCAAGATCTTCTCGCGCTGACGCTTGCGACTAGGCTGGTCTCTAAATAACGGAAGTGCATGTGGGTTGTGAATCAAGGGTTCAGCCTGGAAATCATCAATAGACTTTTTCCTAGGTGCACGAGCTACACACACGAGAGCTCCTCTAGTGCTGAGCGTAGGATCGTATAATACGTGAGTCCCTCCTTGGTGTTTATCCCCTGCAGTTGCGAAAATCTGAATAAAAACAGAGACTTCTTAGTACACAACACTCAAGCATCAAGTACCCAGAAAATTTATAGGCCCCAACTGAGGTGGCAAATTCTAAGGGTAAATTATAGCGTTAACAGGTCAAACGGGCAAACTTGACTGGTCTTCAAATCGACACGTCAATGTGAATAGCTCAAAAGAAAAGAAAAGAAAAAGATTCCGAGCAAACCTGGTTCAGTTTTGGGTGCCAAGCACATTGGACAACACTACAGGTTGGTGATATCCCTACTTTTGATACAAGCTCGAGTTTCTCTCTATCAAATATGCATAGCAACCCTCCAGTGGTGCTATCCCTTTCCACAGATGTGCCCGTCAAAAAGAGCTGCTCATCAGGACTAAATGCCACATTAGTTTGTGCATAGTGATTTGGTAGGTCCTCAAATGACTTCAGTTCCGTTTTCATTTGACGAAGATCCCACACCTGATACAAATAACATAATATGATCAGTAGCTAAACAAAGTAAACCTTAGAATATGCAAAATCAAATAATCAGTTGTAACAATATGGGTTGCAGGAAATAGTGTTTGGATGCTTCTGTTATTTTAAATTGTAATTAATCACATAAGTAGACGTTTAAGAGTTTTAGCTAATCATGATATTTATAAGCTTAATGGATCATAAAAATACCAAATAATTACCCAAAAAAAAACATTTTGTGGAATAAAGTACACACAGTTTACAAAGTGAGTACAAAAGTCTCTTGAATTAAGTTAATAAGAGGGTAAATAGCCTAGTCGCATGGATAATCAGTTTTGTTGCAGAATCAGAATCTGACCACTAAATAATCAGAAGCAGAATCCATTTACCCAAATATTAAAATGCACACCATGACTTCAATTCGTAATCATTAAATAATCAGTTCAAAATAGAAATCTGAAAAAAAAACA
Organism: Helichrysum umbraculigerum; assembly: GCA_949592205.1. Taxonomy (NCBI): domain Eukaryota; kingdom Viridiplantae; phylum Streptophyta; class Magnoliopsida; order Asterales; family Asteraceae; genus Helichrysum; species Helichrysum umbraculigerum. The sequence goes on from CATIUR010000002.1 coordinate 32,242,104, forward strand.
CAAAGTAGGATATGGAAATTTGTACCTTTAATGAACCATCAAAACTTCTAGAGAGTAATATTCGTCCATCACTAGAGAATTTAAGGCTGGTGATTTCATCTGAGTGACCATTGGCAACATAAATGTCTGGTCGACTTCCCCATCCAGGCTTAACACTCCATATCTATATATGTGAAGTTAATAAATATAGGAGAACTACTGCAATCAATTTTATCTTTTGAAAAAAAAAACCCTCAGAATAATCAATGGTCAGCAGAATACCTGTATAGACCCATCACCAATACCGCCTGCAATAGACTTCCCTTCACGATCCCAAGCACAAGTGGTAACAGGAGTCCTTCCGGGCTTTGCAAGTTTGGGTTTTATGACCTACAGACAGATTTATAATAACAATCAGCTATTTTCTTTCTGTTCTCCTAGAGGTAGCAATTTCATCCAGTTATATATTAGGAGGTTGATTTGGGCTTTGTTTTATCTCTAACAAGTTAGATAAGTAATGTTTTATTGTTAGGGCGATTTGGGATATGATTCATTCTGTTCCGAAAAAGTGCTAACTTGAACATCAATTAACTTGGCTTAAAAGATCAGACGAAGGCAGTAACTATATAACATTTTTTAAAAATCAACTACCAGAAACATCTGAAAGAAGGTACACCAAAGATATTAATAAATGCACCTGCTTTTGAGAGTTGAAGTCATTGACATCCCATATACGCAATGAACCATCCTCTGAGGATGTTAAAATGGTTTCTTTTGTTTTTGGATGCCATTCTCCACATGTCAAACCAGTTATGTGACCTTTCGTATTCTTCAGGTCACGAATATACATATCACCCTTCACAAACTCTCCCAGTGTCAATCCATCACGATCATATATCTGGAATCACAAAAAAATAAAAGAAGATGTTAAGAGGTTAAGTTGAACTTGACATCTATGGGTGCAGTGTGGAGTGTGGACCATATCAAAGCTGAACAAAACCAAAACCAAATATATATATATATATATATATATATATATATATATATATAGGAACTGAAAACAAACTGATCTATACTGAAAATTTCTTGGTTTAGAACGGCTTAGGTTCAAACAAGCTATAAACCGAACACATATTGGGATTATTTTAATTTGGTATCTCTTCAAGTTTAAAAAACTCAGTTCCAGTTTTAAACAATAACAGGCCAAGCCATGAACAAAAATAAGAAAAAAAAACTTGTCCCAAAACTGGTTCTTAGAGAAATCAAAAACCAAAACATACTCAGTTCCAATCCAGTCCAGGTTATGTTCTTCGGGTTTGTCAATCGGGACCAAGTTTTGCCCACCCCTATTGACATTTGAACAGCTTATTACAAAGTAGGTATTGCAATTTCAACCCATCTACTTCTCAAAGGGTCGATCCAGGTTACGTTTTATTTCTAAAGGGCCGAAAGCCGCTTAAATTGTATATTCTAGAGATAAAGCTCTACATTAAAATTTATAGAAAGAATATTATATATCTGGTGAAAATAATATGATTTTTGAATTTTAGTTTACACACCAAATATTTATTTTTGGATTTTGAAGACAAATGTGTTGCAAGAAAACTACAATGAAACTAAATGGTGTAGCAGAAAGTTGTTCAACCAGCTTTAAACAGTTGTTCAACCAAAACAGGCAGCCTATTTTGCCACCTCTAAACCTGACAGATATTGGAAAAATAGTTTAAAATGTACCTTAGCTTGTGCAGATCCGGTAACACACAAGAATCGGTCAGCACTAGGACTCCAGCTTATACTTCGAACTTGATGTCCTTCTGAAGGTTCAATCTGTCTAAATGATTCCAAACGAGCATTCATCCCTTGGAAGTCATACATACGAACTGTATAGTCATAGCTTCCAGAAAGTACCCTAGACCCAGAATGGTCAATTGCAAGAGCAGAAACAACCTGCATTTTTAAGGCCAAAATAATCAGCTTTCAAGAAGTACAGTTATTTCAACATAAATTTTGACAGTAAACATAAACTTGTATAGCCATCCCTAACTTCATTTAAATTGTTGCACCTAGTCGCAACGATCACTTTGCACATCCAACACACGAGTATAATACAGCATACACATAACAAATCCATCAACCTTAGTGTAAACACATTCAAATTTCAGTAAGGTTTTTCTGGAGCTTAACTTGTGCAATATAACCCACTAACTTTTACAAACCCTAGCAATTCAATCTGTCTATCACTAACTCATTATCATATCCAATCCCTTCTATTAAGTCAACAAATCACAGTTACGTTACGTAACGGTGGTTCAAATGTACGTTTTGAAAAACGAACAATTACAACAACAAAAGTAGGATTCACAACAACAACAAAAGTAGGATTTACCGCCCTAACTATCCTATTATACTTGGCAGTCAAGTAATAAATAATAATTACAACACTAGACACATCAGCTACATACACTTATTAGTATATGTATACATATATGTACAGAAACTACCTTAGTATGTCCTTTCAAAACAATCTCATTACTGAGAGGTATACGGTGCCGATTCCCCTGCTCCTCATCAGACAACTCCTCATCACTGTCCGACTGCACCGGCGGCCGTGGTGGTCCGATAACCGGCTCATCATCATCCTCATCATCAGAATCAACGGCAGGAGCTGGCCGAGGAGGTCCAATCATGACGTCGTCATCATCGTCAGCACCAGCGGAGCTGGAACCCGGTGGAGGTCGAGGTGGACCAATTGCCACTTCATCGTTAGTAACGGTGTTAGGTTTAGGGTTTTTTTGAAGCGAATTTAGCCAGGATTTGGAAGATGACGATAGTGCAGGGAACGGCGAGTCGGTGGCGGTGGTGGTGACGGTGGTTGAAGAACGGCGAGTGGCGTTGTGAATTGATTCGATTGATGTTTGTGATTTTGATTTTTTGCCAAAAGATAAAGGGAAATGAGCCCTAATTTCATCGTCTTCTTCCATTTGATTTTCGTGTGATTTGGGGGGGGGAAGTGTGTGTATTATTTATAGCTTTCGTAAATTCATGATAAAAAATCAAAGTCAAAGTATAAAGTCAAACAAAACAGAAATAAAAAAAAAATCTGGTTATCTGGTTATATTTTTAGAGAGAAAATAAAATAAAATCAAATGTTACTTTTTTTTTTTTAAAGGCAGAAGGATTTCATTAACATACAGCTATTAGCAAGACGTTAGATAGCTACAAGAGTACGAAATCAAATGTTACTGAGACATGGTTATAAACTTATGATAATAATGGCATTTTCTAGTGTAAATAATACAAATTTTGATGGCATATATTTTATAGTGTGTACTTAAAATGATGTTTATTTTTATGTACATAAAATTCAAATTCAATTATTATTGGAATAAAAAAACTTCCGAGTTATATAAAGTTGGAATGGTGAAAAATTCGCAATTTAACTCGATTCGTAATCAAGACCATCAACCAAAAAAGAATTTAACATTATATACTTAAGATTTTATCATCATCAAAATTTGAAGTCAAGCTTGATCATAATAACTTAAACATAATGTAGGATTTTTTTTTACCTTAAACTGTAATAGAAATATTAAGGTAGTAAATAAACCTAACAAATTTTGTCGTTAAACTCTTATTACACATTCCTTAAGACCATCTCTAATGCTATGGACTTTACTAGTCTATAGCATTACCACATCATCTTTCTATAAACTTCATATTCTATAAACTTACCCTCCTACTCCTATAAACTCAACAAAGTCCATACATATTCATACAATAATTATATCTATTATTATATTACATTTTTCAATATTTTATTTAACATTAGTGAAGTTTGATTGGTGAAGGGTCCACTTTCTCCTCAAATCTTCTTATGGACATTTGCCTTTTGTCCATAGAGATGGATATTTGCCCTTTGTCCATGGACTTTATCTTATAAACTTTGTAAAATAGTGGTGTTTATAGGTTGAATGTGCCACCTCAACATAAAAGATTGCCACATGTGCTATGGACAACTCCCATGGACAACCATTAGCAATGCTCTTAGAAGATCGTTGTTCTTAAACCAAAATTTCACATTTATCTCTCAAACAACAAACAACTTATTGACCCCCGGGCGTATACCCGAGTGGTTGAGGATGTTTCACAAAAGTGGGCCTCTATTGAATACATGAGGTCGGGTGTTCGATCTAAAGGATTGACATCCCTGCATGACCTTGGCTGCTTGATGAGTCTGATTCACCTCTCACGTGTTGGGCCTGGCGGCTTAGCATGGACCGGTTTGCGTGCCTGGAACATACACATTTTTGAACAAACAACTTATTGAAATTGATTACTAATTTATTATAGACAAAATAAAAAGAGGCAAATTATAATATTCATATGTTTTCACTACAATTGTATCTTCAAGTTTCACATTAGTGATCCTTACACAGTTGCACTATGCCATTCAAACACACCCTAATAAGTTTATGCTACACTATAGCATACTCACAAGGGTAAATTACATATTGGCAACGAACTTCCACTTTTATACCGAGTTAGGTAATGAATCAGTTTTATTACTCACGACGGTAGCGAACTTTCAAATTTTATATCGAGTTAGGTAATATGTATTATATGGCATTATTAAAATTGTTTTACGTGGTATTACGGTAATACGCCACGTAATACATATTGCCTAACTCGATAAAAAAATGAAAGTTCGCTAGTAACATTAGTAATAAAACCGGTTCATTACTTAACTCGGTATAAAAGTGAAAGCTCGTCGCCGATCTGCAGCTATAACCCAATTTATAATAATAAGGTTACCTATAAGGCTATAACTTTCATTTTTTTTTCTTAACACACGATTATCTATAACCACCACGAATATTTACAACTCACTGTCTCAAGCGGGGCTTGAACCCCCAATGTCGCACCCCCAAATTCGGGTTGCGGAAGCGAATCGGGTCGGGGCACGACTAATCAATAATCAAGCACAAAGATATAATGAACGACTCTATATGCGTCGTTTTAAACAAAATACATTGATTGTAATAAAAGTTTACAATAATTTATAGTTACAAAAGTTCGGTAACCTATCTAAGTGACATTACTACTTTTACAAAATATAATAATGTAGGAAAATCTCTTGATTGTTTGCATGCGACTCGAGCTATGTATGTCCTGAGCAGACCTACTGCTGCTGAGTACCTGAGAATACACGCTAAAAGGTCAGCTAAAAAGCTGGTGAGCTCACAGTAGGGGTGTTTAGTATTTGGTTTGAAACCGTTTAACCCGAAAACCGAACCGAATAAAAATCGAAAAAAAACCGAACCGAATTTTGAAAACGGTTTTTGGATCGATAAAACCGAAAACCGAATTCGAATTCGGTTTTCGGTTCGGTTTTCGGTTTTAAAAATTTTGAATTCGGTTTAACCGAAAACCGAATTCAAAACCGAATTCATAAAAATAATATTATTTTTTCGGTTTTTCGGTTCGGTTTTCGGTTTTTATGTTCGGTTTTTCGGTTTTTTTGTACAGTTTTCAGTTTTTTTTTTAAGTTTTTCGGGTTTTTGTTCGAATTCGGTTTTTCGGTTTTAACCGAAACCGAACCGAATTCGAATTCGGTTTTCGGTTTTCGGTTTTCGGTTTGAATTCGGTGTTCGGTTCGGTTTTCGATTTTGCCCAAAAAAATTTCAAAACCGAACAACCCGAACCGAATAAACCGAGGAAACCGAAAACCGAACCGATGAACACCCCTAGCTCACAGGTGTGAAAGTAAATCATAATGTATGAACCACAAAATTTTGTATAATGATTTGAAATCAACCAAATAAATATGTATATTACTGCCATGAGCTCATAGTTTGAGCTTAACTGAGGGGTCAGGATCACAATCAAGTGCCTGATTGAGTTTAATTTGCCTCCTGCATGTGTCTAATCATACACACGTGTGAACAAATGATAATGCATCCGTTCGACCGCAGTCGTGGTAGCGCGACTACCCCGGACGGGGATTGTCAATCCCATATGGTACCATACACTAACACTCGCACTAAATCGATACTAACAAACTATGATGTGGAGGGCTTCATGATTAGTAAGAACAACTCATGCAGTCAATATATCGAGTTTTGTACTTGTGTTCACATGTAATTAAAACTAAGCATGTATTCCCACCTCTGGGTTTAAAACAGTAAAATGAGGGGCTATGAGACTCACCTGAGTCTGATGATATGCAGTGAAGCAAATGTGATGTAGTAAAATGAGGTGTCCGAAGACTGTAACCTGTCGGGCGTTCAAAACGCGCAAGTTATTAGTATATGTAGACGTCTCAAGAGACCATCCATGCTAGTTGTTCATCCAACTAGAAATGTCCAATTGATTTTGGTTTGATTTGTTTGTTTGTGTTTTGAAAACGTGTATGACCCATTGGTGACGTTTTGTAATAATAATCTCAACTATTATTATTATACTCGTGTTGTTGTATACTTAATATAGTATATATATGTCTTGTGTATAGGTCGTATCGTGTTTGATTTGTTTAGTATAACATATTCCCATACTTAGGAAAATAACTCGACTCTGATTTTGGCGACACTGGGCTAGTGTCGCTTGGTGTGCGAAAAGTATAGGCAATTATAATCACAAGTTTTAAATAAGGAAATACTAAATAATACTATCACACAATTCAGGCAAGTGTTAACCTGTTCGTATAATATAGCTATTTAAGTAAGTCCAAGTTCGAACACATGGAACGTGATTTAATTTCTAACTAATTATTTATTCCTAATTACACTATTATACAAATAATATACAAGATATACACAATACAATATACAATATACAATAATATACAAATAATATACAAGATAGGGGGGACGTTTTAGTTCCGAACGAACATATTTATATTTATATTTTTGATACAGATTCTAATAGATAAGTTTTAAGAAACAACTTAAGTATACTCAATTGGATAGAAGATTATAACTATTTAAACAATTATTTATTAAACGTATTATATCAACTTATGTCTATTTGCTTTGTTGGCTATTATTATTGGTGAATTACTAATGTAGAAAATCACAAAGATTAAGATAATTTTCATATAGCAACACTCCCAAAGATTAAGTAAAGTATTACTATTTATTAAGATCTATCAGCAGTTTATTAATACAATTCCAAGATTAGGTTGAATTACAATGTTACTTAACATTAATAATTGACAATCATTAATTAATTTATAAAACTCACAAGATTAGTAAAGCTATCTATATAAATCAATTAACCGTTATCAATATTAATATAACACAGACAATTCTTATATAATAAGCATTCAATAATATAGTTCCAACATAAACATATAATTCATATAATAAATCTAATAAACATACATTTAAACATTCATAATGAAAACCTAATAAACAATTAATCCAAATAAACAATATCCAAAATAACCCAAAAGATTAATAAAGTTACAAGGATAAAGAAACCAAACCAATTAGCAAACCAGCTTTTTCTAGGGTCAAAAACCTTCAAACCCTAGCTCCTTTGCCTCCAAAATCGCACCTTAAATCGTCCTAAAACCCTAAGTTTCGTAAATTGTATTCTAGAATCGTATATCCCTAAGTCTGGCCGAAACCTCTATTTATAATATTGCTGGGCGGTGTCCCAACCGGCGGTTGAAGGTATCAACCGGCGGTTGATTGCTTTTTACTCCGTACGCACCAAGAAAACTTGTCCACCGCCTTTTTCTTTGAGCCATCTACAATATTCCTTGCTAGCCGTCAATTTAAATGCCACGTGACTCAGCCATATGCCACCCCACTTTAACATTTGTTTTTGAGCCTTTGACCATTGACTGAGAACTTTGAGCGTTGACTTTTTCTTGCTTCACGTGAGTTTCTGCAAAAAGAACACAACCATTTATTTATTATCATTTTTCATTATTAATTAATTATATTATTATTATTATTTCGTACTACTACTTTAAGTATCATAGATTATTATTAATTTATTTATTACATAATATATATATGATAAAGGTACTATGTATATATATTATATTTATTTAATAATATATTTACTATTATTATTATTGTTATTTAACCTATTTATTTGGTCCAACTTATAAACTCAAATAAATATTCAATCTAATTATTTTCGCATATTCTATTTAATTTTTCGAACTCAAATATTTGCGAACTTTATTCATTTTAATCACTCTTTTAACCACTTTGTCCCAATCATATTTAGGTCAAATTAACTTTTATACTAAAATTACTTTATTTAACCATTCTTAACTCATTTTCGTTCCTTCACTATTTTAAGCTCCATTTCTACCTATTTTGCAAATATGAACGAAATAAGTATCTTTTATCAAATATTTGTAATAAAAGTATATAGAAATAGGGATAAATTAGTATATAAATATAGTACTTATTTGATGCTATCAAATATCCCCACACTTAAGTTCTGCTTGTCCTCAAGTAGAATACTGAATAAAATTTAAAAATAAGCATCAAACTAATATTTAAGAATCAGAATACCAATACTAAAAATCTATTTCATAACTTAAAAATTTAAACAATTTAATTAACATGGATAACTATAATGTATAAATAAAATTATTATTATTTGTGCAATATATAGCTCATGAATGATTACTAATGAAACACCCCGAAATTTTAGAACCATTTTTTTTTGCTGACTATTTACAAAGAATACTAACTGTTTATAAAGAATACTAACTTTCAAACCGCGTAACTCTTAACTCATTTAACATTTGACCACCGAATTTGGTGTGCACCTTACCTATATGATTATAAACATATCCTAATTTCCACTTTTCATAAATCTGCATTTTATCAAGAATTGGACTAGTGACCTCTTTATGGTCATTTTTTTTTACTCATTTAGTGAACATGTCAATTCCCAAACCACCTTACTTCTGACTTAAACCTTTACACCATATTTTCTACACTACAAATATGACTTAATGACATATTTACATTCGTCATATCACAACCACAACTCATTTTGACCTCTAAACCCATTAGTGACCCATTTGGGCACTTTGGTGACCCGTTTGGGTCTTTACCCATATAATCACCGTTCCAACACCCATTCTACATATAATTGACTTTTCTAAGTCAAACCAAACAACTTTTACCATTAAGATTGTACTAGAACCATAATTCACCATATTTCACATAAGACCATAATTATACATCAAGTATTCAACATCCACTTCTACAAAATTGTCAACGACCATATCATGACTCATTGACTACGCTGACTTTTAAAGATCACCAAGTCTGACTTTGACCATAATACTACATCTAACTTAGACTTTCAACATAAAGTGACAAAACATGTTTCTTGACCAAAAAGGGGTGTAAGTACATATCAAGAGCATGATTTAAGAGAAGTGACTTGTTACCGATAATACAACAAGTCTCCACCATTAACATCACTCGGGTCTCTTGCCCGAATCTCTATGGGTCCCACTTGGCTCACCTATAAAACATATAAACATAACAAAATAAGCATAAAGCTTAGTAAGTAATGGGCTATCTAATATTATAAAATCAGATCATAATCATATTCAAGACTTATGAGCATCAAGAACATAAGTTCAATGAACATGTAATACTTAATCTTTCATACTTGCATTATGGATCCATAATCTAATATGTTAACTCCTGCAGTAGTCAACATCTTCGGGCCTATACCCCGGTATATCTTTCAACACATCAAGTCACTATGATTCCCATTACCGGTCCTTCCAAGTAATTAGAGAATACAACAAATAACATAAGATAGCATCGTCCATTAACTTACCTCGCGATAGCCCAGACAAATAATCACTTGTATCACCTTGAGCACGTTTATCACCTAATCATGTTATCAAGTAGCCAAGTATCAATCACAAATCACATATCACACCAATTAAGTGAAATTCTCATAACACTTATGCCTTATTCATGAGTTTCATACACTTATCACAAATTACATACAATTGGGTAGTCTAATATCATATTAAATCAAAATCATTCACTTACACTAAGATTACCGCTCTTAGTGCATACATACATATATCAATATCTCTTTCATCATGAACTACCCAAATTATATGTAATTATCAATTTCTTTATATCAACAAGGATCATCAATTTACCCATAAACATATGATTATGAGCATTCTAATCAAATTTATATCATTTAAGCATATCGTTTAATTCATTGAAGTGTTTGGAACATCAATTAAGCCAATAATTCACTGATTTATCAACTTTAAGAATCTAGGGTTTATGGCGCAATCAAACTAATTCATCAAATTAAACATAATAGAGAGTTAGTAATACCTTAAGGATGCTAAAATTGAAGATTAAAAACACTATGGATCAAACCCTAGCTTCAATTTGTGATTTTCTTCCTTTCTTGGCTTTAAAATCGTTCACCCAAAAGAACCAGTACGTGATTTCTATTTTTCTGTGTTTTTAATATTGTAGAAGCTACAGGAAGTCTAATATTATACTGCTAATTTTGTTTAAACCTCCATTTTTGTTAATTTGACAATATCAGTCCCTCTAACTAACTACACAATTAACTAGCAAGTCCTGTGGCATAAATTATCTTTCACAGTTAATCCTTTTTAACTTAACAATTAAAATAGTATATTTTAAAATTGTGAACTTACAAAAATTGGGATGTTACAACTCTCCCCCACTTATTCAGGATTGTGTCCTCACAATCCATTCCTGGTGTATCGCTGGATAATATTTGATCATCTCCTCCTCAGTTTCCCAAGTAAACTCTGAACCCTTACGATGTTTCCATTGGACCTTGAGCAACTTTATTTCTTAGCTTTTTAATCTTTTCATCAAGAATCATTACTGGTTGCTCAATATAGTTCAACTGATCGTTAATTTCAATTTCGTCTGATGGAATATAAGCGGCTTCGTCAACCAAACACTTTCTGAGGTAGGACACATGAAAAGTGTTATGAATCCCAGCTAATTCATTAGGCAGCTCGAGGCGATAAGCTACCTTTCCAACCCTTTCAAGAATTTTAAAGGGACCAATAAATCTAGGACTCAACTTTCCTCGCTTTCTAAATTGAATAATACCCTTCCATGGAGATACTTTCAGCATAACAAAATCTCCAACTTGGAATTCAATTGGGCGTCTTCGGTTGTCAGCATAAGACTTTTGTCGATCTTGAGCGGCTTTTAAACGTTCTCTGACTTGATCAATTTTCTCTGTAGTTTTCTGGACAATGTCAGTACTGCTCAATTCCTTCTGCCCAATTTCACCCCAACAGATGGGTGTTCTACATTTTCTGCCATATAGCATCTGATAAGGTGGCATTCCAATACTCGTGTGATAACTATTATTATAAGAAAACTCAACTAACGGTAAGTGAGTATCCCAGTTACCACCGAAATCAATGGCACACGCTCTCAACATATCTTCTAAAGTTTGTATGGTTCTTTCACTCTGCCCGTCAGTCTGTGGGTGGTATGCAGTACTTAAATGAACACGAGTACCTATATCTTCTTCGAATTTGTTCCAAAATCTAGAAGTAAATCGACTATCTCGATCAGAAACAATAGAAATAGGCATACCATGACGTGCTATCACTTCTTTGACATACAAATCAGCAAGTGCCTCAGAAGTATAGGTTTCCTTAATAGGAAAAAATAGAGCACTTTTGGTCAACCTATCAACAATCACCCAAATTGTGTCATGATGACGTTGGGTTTTGGGCAATTTAGTGATAAGGTCCATTGTAATGTGCTCCCATTTCCAAACAGGTATGTCCAACGGTTGCATTTTGCCAAATGGCTTTTGATGTTCGGTTTTAACTAGCAGACACGTCAGACATTGTTCGACATATTTTACAATTTCTCTCTTCATCCCTGGCCACCAGTAATCAGCTTTCAAATCGTGGTACATTTTTGTTGCACCAGGATGAATGGAATATCTGGACTTATGAGCTTCATCAAGTAGCAACTTTTTCAGCTCAGGTGAATTAGGAATCCAGATTCTTTCATAACGTGTTTTTATTCCACGAGAATCATCTACAATGTTTGGAATTTGACCTTTTATACGTTCTGCTCTCCAAAGACCTTTTTGCCATGCATTTTGTTGAACTTCCTTAATTTGATCTAATAAATCAGGAATGACAGTAATACGAAGAGATTTAACAATTAAAGCATGATGCATTGCTTTTCGGCTGAGAGCATCAGCTACAACGTTAGCCTTTCCTGGATGATAAAGAATTTCGCAATCATAGTCCTTTACCAAGTCAAGCCAACGTCGTTGTCTCATGTTAAGGTCATGCTGATCAAAGAAATATTTGAGGCTTTTGTAATCAGTGTAAATGGTACACTTCACACCATATAAGTAATGCCTCCAGATTTTCAGAGCAAAGACAACCGCGGCCAGCTCTAAATCGTGAGTTGGATATCCTTTTTCATGTTCTTTCAGTTGTCGAGAAGCATAAGCAATCACTTTACCTCTCTGCATCAGAACACAACCAAGACCATTTCGAGAAGCATCACAATAAACTACCATGTCATCAGTACCGTCAGGAAGTACTAAGACAGGAGCTTGACTAAGCTTTAATTTCAAAGTACGGAAGGCTTGCTCAGCTGTATCATCCCATTCATAATTAATATTTTTACGAGTAAGCTTTGTGAGAGGAGTAGCAATTTTAGAGAAGTCCTGGATAAACCGTCTGTAATAGCCAGCTAAACCCAGAAAACTTCGAACTTCTGTTGCATTTGTTGGAGGTTCCCATTTCATCACCGCCTCCACTTTTGCAGGATCAACCATAATACCCTGATTATTCACAACATGACCCAAAAATTGCACTTCACGAAGCCAAAATTCACACTTGGAGAACTTGGCATAGAGTTTCTCATTCCTTAGAGTTTGTAAAACTTTCCTTAAATGAACACCGTGATCTTCAGCCGATTTAGAATAGATAAGGATATCATCAATAAAAACAATTACAAACTTATCGAGCATAGGTCGACACACTCGATTCATGAGATCCATAAAGGCTGCAGGAGCATTAGTCAGACCAAAAGGCATAACCACGAATTCATAATGTCCATACCTTGTTCTAAAAGCAGTTTTAGAAACATCTTCTTCTCGAACTTTTAACTGATGATATCCGGAACGTAAGTCAATCTTCGAGAAGAAACTAGCACCCTGTAATTGATCGAACAAGTCATCAATCCTAGGCAAAGGGTACCTATTCTTGATGGTAACCTTGTTCAATTCTCTATAATCGATGCACATTCTCATAGTGCCATCCTTCTTTTTAACAAATAAGATTGGTGCACCCCAAGGAGAACTACTCGAACGAATGAAACCTTTGTCGAGCAATTCTTGCAATTGTTTCATTAACTCTTGCATTTCAGTGGGGGCAAGTCTGTAAGGTGTTTTGGCTATAGGTGTGGCTCCAGGTATTAATTCAATACGGAATTCTACTTGCCTATCAGGTGGGATACCCGGTAGCTCGTCAGGAAAAACATCGGGAAACTCATTAACAACAGGGATTTCAGATAATTTGGGAGTTTGTTTCTGAGTATCAATCACATGTGCCAGAAAAGCTTGGCATCCACGTGACAGATGACATTTAGCACTAGCATAAGTACAAAGGGAAAGGGATGGTTTTCTTTTCTCTCCATATATGTCTATTATTCCCCCACTAGGCGAATTTACACGAATAATTTTCTTTTCACACTGGATTAAAGCATTATGTTTGCCTAACCAGTCCATACCCACTACAACATCAAATTCCCCCATTTGCATCGGAATTAAATTTATGATAAAGGTTTCATTACTAATCACTAACTGACAACCTCTATACACATTAGTCACAAATATAATCCTATCAGCAGCAATCTCCACATCAAGTGGAGCATCTAACTCAGTAAGGGGAATTGAGAAATATCGACAAAACTTTTCAGACACAAATGATCGTGAGGCTCCCGAATCAAACAGTATGTATGCAGGTTTAAGATTTACAAAGAAGGTACCTGTTAACACATCGGGGGCTCGTTGTGCTTCTTCTGCAGTGATCTGAAAGGAACGGTGTCTAGACTTTGGTGGTTCCCCCGCCTTCCTCTCAGTATTTCTACGAGGTGCAGAAGAAGTAGGCTGAGATTTCAAATCAGGACAATCAGGGCGAATATGTCCTGGTTTCAGACAGTGATGACAAACTTTGATCGGATTGGGACAATCTTTGCTAAAATGTCCCGGCCTTCCACAAGAAAAACAATTTAGAGTCCCGGCTCTACACTCCCCTCGATGCCTTTTATGGCATATCTTACATTCTGGAATATCATTTCTATCATCTCTTCTAAAACTCCCACCAGTTCGAAACTTCTTAGATGAAGTAGAAGTGGTTTCAGCTTTTCTTTTAGAGGAACTCTTTTCATCTTTCTTCAACTCTATCTCATGAAATCGAGCCTCATCCAACAACTCAGAAAAAGTGTTACATTTCTTGGGATTGACAAATTGGCGAATTTCTTTTTTTTAGAATAGCATGAAAACGCTCCATAAGCAATCTAGGACTCGCCATATATTCTGGACAAAATTGAGCTTTATCCAGAAAAGTACCCACAAGCTCGTTAATTGACTCGGTCGTTTGTTCCATAGCAAGGAATTCACGACGAATAAGAGCCAAATCAGCATCTTTAGAAAAATTCTCCATGAACATCTTTTTAAACTCTTCCCAAGTCATAAATATTAAAAGTAAGCATGGATGGTAATATCGATAAATATCATTTAAATGTAAATTTAAGAAAAGTAAAATACGAAGATACTTATCGTTTATAGCAGGTAAATGTCCATTCTGAGATGCTCCATGATTTTCCAAAAATTGCGAGAAACTTTCCTTCTGCTCGAATCGCCAAAAAGGATCTTCATAGTTGTAAAACAATGAATCTGTGTTTACAGATACTCCAACCGTTGGTTGTATAGACTCAACCTTCATTTGAATTTCCACCATAGACAGTGGTTTGATCCAATTAGTGTGTAATATCTGATTAACGCAAATGTTGTTTTTGATATCTTTTCCAATCCCTTGATCATCTTCCTTTAATTGTTCCTCCTCTGGGTGCAATGATAGAAAGTTGTCAATAATCGTCATCATTTCCTCTTTCGTCATCACCCCATTCTGGTTTCCCAATTCAAGCTTCTCCTCGTCAGGATCATAGTGATCAAATTTTGACAAAATTGACCAATCTACCTCCAAATCTTTCTCCTGTTTAAATTCACTAAAAATTTTGTTAGAAAATAAAGATTCGGAAAATTGAGTATACTTATTGATTTGATTATCCATCTCTTCAAGTTCTTGAATGAAATTCCCTTCACTATGGCCATTCGTTTTGGTTTCTTCCATTCTTGTACTTGTTCCAGGAATTGTGTAGCTAATACAATTGATGGTCGAGATATATTCATCAATCTCTTGATTCTCAATCATCACTTGGTAAATAGGATTATTACTCGAATTTTGATAATCCTCTTGAATGTAATCCATGGTAAATACCTGTTAAAACTAAGAGAAAAAGAAAAAGAGTAGAAAAGAAAAATAAAATCTAACTAAAAGTATTTTTTTTTTTTTTTTAGATACAGATGTTATGTCCGGGTCATACCATCAGTAAATGCAATGTTAGTTATAAGTAGGTTGATGTAAACTACTCACAATTATTTAATAATAAAACAAATTCAAAATTAAATGATTGAAAAAGAATACCCAACCCAACTTTCCAATTGATTAGTAATGCAAGTTAGTTATGCAAGTTAGTTATTTATACAACAGCTAAAGTTAAAATTAATTTGTTAGATTTCTTGTACAAAGCTAGTCAATAGATCTCGGTAGCTCAATTGATAGTACACAAAAGCGGAGAAACAGGTCAGCGCGAAGCGTATTAAAAACATATCTCTTTCGAGAAGCACCTTACCTCTTATATGCTAAATCAATGAGGTAGGGCTTTACTCTCTTTATACCTTTGTTTTTGTCAGTATTCTCAATGGGTGAGCCGATATTTCTTATTGATGTTGCAAAGTATTATAAATAAAAAAATTATACAGGGAAAATAATTAGTTTAATTAAAATACAACCGCTCCCCGGCAGCGGCGCCAAAAACTTAGTGTGCGGAAAGTATAGGCAATTATAATCACAAGTTTTAAATAAGGAAATACTAAATAATACTATCACACAATTCAGGCAAGTGTTAACCTGTTCGTATAATATAGCTATTTAAGTAAGTCCAAGTTCGAACACAGGGAACGTGATTTAATTTCTAACTAATTATTTATTCCTAATTACACTATTATACAAATAATATACAAGATATACACAATACAATATACAATATACAATAATATACAAATAATATACAAGATAGGGGGGACGTTTTAGTTCCGAACGAACATATTTATATTTATATTTTTGATACAGATTCTAATAGATAAGTTTTAAGAAACAACTTAAATATACTCAATTGGATAGAAGATTATAACTATTTAAACAATTATTTATTAAACGTATTATATCAACTTATGTCTATTTGTTTTGTTGGCTATTATTATTGGTGAATTACTAATGTAGAAAATCACAAAGATTAAGATAATTTTCATATAGCAACACTCCCAAAGATTAAGTAAAGTATTACTATTTATTAAGATCTATCAGCAGTTTATTAATACAATTCCAAGATTAGGTTGAATTACAATGTTAATTAACATTAATAATTGACAATCATTAATTAATTTATAAAACTCACAAGATTAGTAAAGCTATCTATATAAATCAATTAACTGTTATCAATATTAATATAACACAGACAATTCTTGTATAATAAGCATTCAATAATATAGTTCCAACATAAACATATAATTCATATAATAAATCTAATAAACATACATTTAAACATTCATAATGAAAACCTAATAAGCAATTAATCCAAATAAACAATATCCAAAATAACCCAAAAGATTAATAAAGTTACAAGGATAAAGAAACCGAACCAATTAGCAAACCAGCTTTTCCTAGGGTTAATACCTTCAAACCCTAGCTCCTTTGCCTCCAAAATCGCACCTTAAATCGTCCTAAAACCCTAAGTTTCGTAAATTGTATTCTAGAATCGTATATCCCTAAGTCTGGCCGAAGCCTCTATTTATAATATTGCTGGGCGGTGTCCCAACCGGCGGTTGAAGGTATCAACCGGCGGTTGATTGCTTTTTACTCCGTACGCACCAAGAAAACTTGTCCACCGCCTTTTTCTTTGAGCCATCTACAATATTCCTTGCTAGCCGTCAATTTAAATGCCACGTGACTCAGCCATATGCCACCCCACTTTAACATTTGTTTTTGAGCCTTTGACCATTGACTGAGAACTTTGAGCGTTGACTTTTTCTTGCTTCACGTGAGTTTCTGCAAAAAGAACACAACCATTTATTTATTATCATTTTTCATTATTAATTAATTATATTATTATTATTATTTCGTACTACTACTTTAAGTATCATAGATTATTATTAATTTATTTATTACATAATATATATATGATAAAGGTACTATGTATATATATTATATTTATTTAATAATATATTTACTATTATTATTATTGTTATTTAACCTATTTATTTGGTCCAACTTATAAACTCAAATAAATATTCAATCTAATTATTTTCGCATATTCTATTTAATTTTTCGAACTCAAATATTTGCGAACTTTATTCATTTTAATCACTCTTTTAACCACTTTGTCCCAATCATATTTAGGTCAAATTAACTTTTATACTAAAATTACTTTATTTAACCATTCTTAACTCATTTTCGTTCCTTCACTATTTTAAGCTCCATTTCTACCTATTTTGCAAATATGAACGAAATAAGTATCTTTTATCAAATATTTGTAATAAAAGTATATAGAAATAGGGATAAATTAGTATATAAATATAGTACTTATTTGATGCTATCAAATATCCCCACACTTAAGTTCTGCTTGTCCTCAAGTAGAATACTGAATAAAATTTAAAAATAAGCATCAAACTAATATTTAAGAATCAGAATACCAATACTAAAAATCTATTTCATAACTTAAAAATTTAAACAATTTAATTAACATGGATAACTATAATGTATAAATAAAATTATTATTATTTGTGCAATATATAGCTCATGAATGATTACTAATGAAACACCCCGAAATTTTAGAACCATTTTTTTTTTTGCTGACTATTTACAAAGAATACTAACTGTTTATAAAGAATACTAACTGTTTATAAAGAATACTAACTGTGAACCCTAAAAAACCGCAACATCCATTTAACGATGAAAGCTAAAATACACGGTGAAAAAGGGTAAGATTAGTACCTAAGTGTGCGGAATAACGAGTAGAACAAGATTACGTGAATGAATCGGAAGAAAAACGGCTCTAAATCTCAAAACGAACCAAATATGCACGAAAACTTGCTACGTCGCAATCGCCAGAGCTCACGTCGCACGCTACGTCGCTGGTGAGTATGAAATAGTGTGACGAGTTACGTCGCGGTTGAGACTATATATAGTCTAACCCTAGGTGCGACGTAGTGTGGGACGTTGCTAGCGACGGCAAGGTTGACGTCGCATAAATCAGTTTCGATGTAATCTTAAGTCGATTTTGAATTTCCAAAAACAGTTAACACGTAATTTTATTTAGCAAATAATATTCAAATGACCAGTGACTTGGGAAAAAAACATAGAATAAAATACAACATAAAAATAAAATAAAATAAAAAATTGAGTAAAATTACTAACACTATGTTTTTGGTGACAGAGTTGTTTTGTCTGATTAGGGATCATATCGGAATAACATGCAATTATTAGGAATAGTAAGTGTTATTTCGATCATCAATATATTTGTCCATTTTAAATTTACTTGGCACATTTAAAACACCTTTTATAAAAATTATTCCAAGACGATTATTGGTATTGTTTGTCCACCTAAACATGTTACATCTGTGTCTTTGGTTAAACCTATTATTGTTAGTATGAATATTTCACCGTGGTCCCCACCATAGACATACCCCTGTAACCTAGACATGAACATAGTTTCCAAATTTAGAAAGAATATAAGAGGATCAATTTTAAGAATCAAGCCAGTGGTGACACGTCTGTACTGACGTACAACAGAGCAACATAACTTGATTCAGGTTTAAGCAAAACCAAATGCAGTCAAACCAAATTTGTGGCGACCTTGTTTAGTACCTTAAATATAAGACTTTGCAAGTACATTGACTCACTTTTGCTTAGTTTTGAGAATATGCTGAATTGAAACCAGGTCTGTACTTACGTACAATAGAGGAAACAATCAACATACTTCCCCAAAAGATCTCAGATATGCAATCCAAAATTAGAAGTATGTCAAGCTACGCTAAGGAATTAAGACTTAGTGTCGTACATCACAAGGTGTTTACCACAGGATCATAGACACGTATTTGAATTACTTCTTAATAACCCATAGACCGGTATGTATCATGCCTACCAATACATAATATGATGAAGATAATTTAGATAGAAACTGTTTTAAGTGTGTCAGATAAACCTACTGACACATCCAAGATAAAGCTTAAAATTCCATTTTGTGCATGTCACCCGATGTACTATCATATCCCAAGTTGTTTACAGACACAACTTCAACGTCTATTTTAAAAATGTTGCAACCTCGCGTTTTCTTTAATACTAAAGAGTATAAAGAGTGGCTGTTGCGATATTTATTTATTTTTATTTATTTATTTTTTATTTTTAATGAAGTTAAAAAAAACTTAAAAATCCAAGTCACAAATCACTATTTTGACTGAAAGAACCTTAAACCTATCATATTGACCAGTTCACTAAAACGGGATCTCAAAAAGGCTTTTGTGAAAAGGTCCGCACACTGCTTAAGGGTTTCTATATGTACGACATCTATAAGGTGTTTCTCAAAGCAATCCCGTATAAAGTGGAACCTAAGTTCGATATGTTGGGTCTTAGAGTGCTGTACGGGATTGTGTGTGATAGATATAGCAGTTGTATTATCAATGTAAATAGGAGTCATAAAGAGATTGAACCCGTAATCGCGTAGTTGGTGCTGAATCCAAAGAACTTGAGAACAGCAACTTGCAGCAGCAACATACTCGGCCTCAGCTGTGGAAATAGCAACCGCAGTCTGCTTTTTGCACTGCCAAGAAACTAAACGCGTTCCAAGGAACTGACATCCTCCAGTCGTTGACTTCATATCTACCTTGCAGCCACCAAGATCCGAATCCGAATAGGCAGTTAACTCGAAGTTTTTCTCGTTTGAATACGATAGACCCAGAGATGGCCTAAAAGCGAGATATCCAAAAATGCGTTTTACTGCCTTCATATGAGACACCTTCGGTTTTGCTTGAAATCGAGAGCAGAGTGAAACCGCAAACACTATATCTGGTCTTGAGGCGGTCAGGTACATGAGAGAGCCTATCATTGAGCGATAGTCTTTCTCCTTGCAATCTTCGTCGTCCTCATTAGGTCCAAGATTGTGTTTCACATCAATTGGAGTGCCATAATG
Organism: Helichrysum umbraculigerum; assembly: GCA_949592205.1. Lineage (NCBI taxonomy): Eukaryota > Viridiplantae > Streptophyta > Magnoliopsida > Asterales > Asteraceae > Helichrysum > Helichrysum umbraculigerum. The sequence goes on from CATIUR010000002.1 coordinate 32,262,668, forward strand.
TTTACAATCGAGCAATTCATACCGCTTCAACATGTCAGTGACATATTTTGACTGGTGTATATAAATTCCATTGTCAGACTGCTCGACCTGTAGTCCCAGAAAGAACGTGAGTTCACCCACACCATTACAAACTCCACCACCATCAACACCTACTCCATCACCCACAGCGCCCTCATCGGATGTTCCGTCTACTTCCAAGTACATCTATACAAAGGAACTTCCATATGATCCAAATATGCCTCCTTTAGAGGAACCACAAGAAGAAGACGATGAGGAAGAGGAAGCAGAAAAGATGAATTATTCGACTACATTTGAACCTTCAGAAATCGAAATCTTCAAGCCAACTAACCCAGAAACGAAGATTAAACAATAAAACCTTCGCGAATCAAACCAAAAACGTTCTAAACACGATCCAAAACCGTCGAATCCTTGATTCACGGCTCTGATACCAATTTGATTATTTTATGTAGTGGCTCTGATACCAGTTGTTTGTCCCTTACCCTTGGATCTAACGAAACCGAGTCTATATAATTGCTAGCGGAAATAACAATTATATCACAAACTAATCACACGAACAATCAAAACACAATAATGATCAAACCAAACATTGTATATTTGATTATAGTCTATCAGATTACAGGGATTTCGACAAATGGTGTTTAGGGTTTCGTCAACCCTAAACAGAAAACGTAAATACGAATTTATACAAACTCTGGCACCTGCGACGTCGCACACGACGTCGCAGGCCCAAGCCCATGCGACGTTGACTACGTCGCAGGCCCAAAACCTGACGTCGCACCTGCGACGTTACAGACAACGTCGCAGGAGTCAGGAAACACAAATCTAATAACAAAACAAATTACGAGCTAGACCAACTGACAGACACACAAATTGCATCAACAAACTTCCCCGTGTCTTCAGCTTGGTCTTCAAAAAGTTTCATCATCTAAACCTAGCCCGCAGGAAATTGTCCATCAGCATGAATTCCATAAGTTACACAAACAGTAACAACTTTGTAAAATTGTTCAGCTAAACGTTTGTTAAACTCATTCTTCTGACCAACACGAATCCGATCATCATAGAGTTTTCTCAAATCTTTTCATGAAAGTTAATCAAACTCATCGGATCATACAATCTAAACGTTGATTGTCTCAAATTCCAAATACCTCCAACTTCTGGCCACGGTTCTGAATCTGGAACAAAAGTAATAACCACTTCACCAGTTTGTGAATCGAGTTCCCATTTAACAAGTATTCGCAAAAAATAATAAGGAACTGGTTCCAGAGGTATCTCAGTCAAACAGTTAGCTGGTGGATAATGAACTTTAACCATTGGCTTCCTGGTAACTGGATCAATTTTCTTTCTGAACGTATACCGAGTACCCAACGTTGGTTTCAACTTGGAATATTTCTTCGATAAAACTTCTCGACGTAAATTCCTCTGAATAAACTCAGCATAATCATTCTCGAACGGATTAATCAAATTAAGCTGAGCTAATCTATTAATCTCTCCTTTCGGCAACGTGCTTAATCGATCAAACCGCATTTTGAAGTACTGAACTCCATCCGCTCTCTTAATCATAAACAGATTTCTCTGACACTTCCAGCTTTTAATAACTCCGGTGTAATTTCGACTAACCCGGTAAACTTGACATTTAACTGGAATAGGAACTGGATTTCGTCCCTTAGGCCACCATTGCTTGTTTCTTTCTTTCTTTTCTTCAGCAGAGTATTTCCTTGGAATATCCGTAGATTCAGATTCAGGAATTGCTGAGTCCGGTGCCTGTGTCTCTTGAGCTGGAGTTGATGTTGAATCTTGAGCAAGCTTTGCAGAAGAACTTGATTCTCCACGTTGAACTTTAGCAGGCCTCTCATCTTCACTCGAGTCAGATTCTATAATCGGTGCACCATCGTAAACTTCCCCGGATTGTGCATCATCATAAGCTTCATCTGAATCTAACTGTTCATCTTCAATCGAAATATCATCATCCATATCGAAAACATTCTTAGATTCTGTCTCAGAACCAACTCCACTGGCCATTCTCTGAATAAACGATAAATCAGCGAATGAATAGTCAACGGCCAGTGGTCTTGGCTGTCCTGGAATATCATCAACATAAAAGTAATCCAAACGAGGAACAGTTTCATTAACATTTTCAATTACAGGAGTGGGGGTTACATTTTCAGGTCCTAGTGACTCTACATTTGGGCCCCCAGACCCAATCTTCGTTTTTGGTTTGAACATTTTTAAAAGTCTAATATACATAATTCTGGACAGTTGTTTGTCCCTTACCCTTGGATCTAACGAAACCGAGTCTATATAATTGCTAGCGGAAATAACAATTATATCACAAACTAATCACACGAACAATCAAAACACAATAATGACCAAACCAAACGTTGAATATTTGATTATAGTCTATCAGATTACAGGGATTTCGACAAATGGTGTTTAGGGTTTCGTCAACCCTAAACAGAAAACGTAAATACGAATTTATACAAACTCTGGCACCTGCGACGTCGCACACGACGTCGCAGGCCCAAGCCCATGCGACGTTGACTACGTCGCAGGCCCAAAACCTGACGTCGCACCTGCGACGTTACAGACAACGTCGCAGGAGTCAGGAAACACAAATCTAATAACAAAACGAATTACGAGCTAGACCAACTGACAGACACACAAATTGCATCAACAGAAACTCATTTTCAGGTGTGATTTTAACATAGAAAGGGGTTCTATTGGGTTTCTAGCATCTCTTAACATCAAAATCAAGCTTCTATTTCAATGATAACTCAATATCTATCAAAATCCAATTTATGAAACTCAAAATCAAACTCACTTTTTGATGATGATAATGAAGGTGATAAGGTGAAGATGGTGATGTTTGTAATCAGAATCACAAGGCTACTTTGGTTATTAACTTTGGCACGATTTCATGAAGTTTACAAGTTTTCTTTTATGAAGAAAATGAAAGAAATCATATAACATATAGGTTTTAAAGTCGGCTCAACAAACCAACTCCACCTTTTAAGTGGTATAATCTTATACCCATTCTAAACAGAAAACGTAAATAATACAAACTCTGGCACCTGCGACGTCGCACACGACGTCGCACACGACGTCGCAGGCCCAAGCCCATGCGACGTTGACTACGTCGCAGGCCCAAAACCTGACGTCGCAGGAGTCAGGAAACACAAATCTAATAACAAAACGAATTACGAGCTAGACCAACTGACAGACACACAAATTGCATCAACAGAAACTCATTTTCAGGTGTGAATTTAACATAGAAAGGGGTTCTATTGGGTTTCTAGCATCTCTTAACATCAAAATCAAGCTTCTATTTCAATGATAACTCAATATCTATCAAAATCCAATTTATGAAACTCAAAATCAAACTCACTTTTTGATGATGATAATGAAGGTGATAAGGTGAAGATGGTGATGTTAGTAATCAGAATCACAAGGCTACTTTGGTTATTAACTTTGGCACGATTTCATGAAGTTTACAAGTTTTCTTTTATGAAGAAAATGAAAGAAATCATATAACATATAGGTTTTAAAGTCGGCTCAACAAACCAACTCCACCTTTTAAGTGGTATAATCTTATACCCATTCTAAATCTATTGTCTGGAACCCGAAACCCATTTGTAAGTCCCTAGTTCTAGGATCGATAACTTCGTTATCTGTAGTATTAAGGTGCAGAATCCCTCAATACGGTGTTATCTTACTAATAACGAGTAAATTCGTAATTGCGTATACTAATACTTAGCTTTACACGATAATACGTCAAAGCCTAGCTGTTAGGTTTGTTTTCTCTGGGTTTTGTGAATTCGCAGATCAGAATGAATGCCAAAAGTTCCTATGTTTTTCATCCGTGAAAAACAATTTATACGTCAGTTCGTCTCGGCTAGCATGGGCCTGCGAGTTCGGTCCAACTCGCAGCCCAAGCCCAACTCAGGACTCGGCTTGCCAGACTTATGTAAAACGAGTTCAGTTCTCATCTCGCAGCTCAGCTCGCTGCGTCTTGAGATCTCAACTCGTCTCGCATAAAACGTATATACTAAAAACATATTTCGTCTATCTTTAATACTAAATATTAATAACAAAACGAATATGCATTTACAAATCCAAACCAATGTACAAACGTAATAATAATTACACCAGTCCTATTTCAAGCTAGATATGTTGTCACAATCTATGTCCCAACAGACTCCCTCTTGACAATAGCTCTAGCGTCTTTATCTTCACGCTGTCTTTGGTCTTCATTTGTAAATCTTACTACCTGCGTAAATCTTCATCTTGATACAAGTTTTAACCATCAACTGATAATCTCTTGCTAAATCAGCCCATTCAATAGTCGTCAAAATTCTGTTCTCGTTTAACTTTAACAGATCCTTTCTCGACATATTCATCAGGTGTCGATGATCATAAACTCTGAAGATTTCTCTTTCACCACCTTCAACCTCATCATCAGCTTCAACCATAACAGCTTCTCTAGTTCCTGAATCCACGTGCCAACTCTTCATATTTCCCAAAATATCCTGTGGCATTGTCTTCAATGGAATCTGCTGTATGCATCTAACAGCTGGATAAATCTTTTTCCTTCTTCTTCTTCCAGTTCTTTGACTTTTCTCTTGTAGTTTCACAGTCTTTCCCTTTCTTGGCTTAATCTGAACAAACTTATTTGTACCAACCTCATGTCTGATTATTCGCTCAACACGATTAGCATAATCATCACGACTTGGATTATTTATCTCCAATCTAGCCAAGTCACGTATCTCATAACGTGGTAAAGAACTAAAAACTGCAAGCTTTCGCTCAAAATATTGAACTCCATCAAACCTTTTAATAGCAAAAAGCTTCAGCTCAGAGTCAAAGTACCATCCAACAATCCCTTTTCGAGGAACACGTTTTCCCGTAATATCAACTTCTGAAACTCCAATCTTCTTCTTCAGCTTTGGAAGTTTCCTAAGAAAAACAGCAGGATTCTTGGTCGGAATCAAAGTTTCATCTTTTTCAGAATCGGTTGAGTCATCGATTTCTTCATCTACATCGACAATCATTGGACCTTGTTCATTTTCAATAATAACTTCTGTCCTAGATGGGCTCACATGATGTTCATCAATATTTGCATCTGGATCTACACCAATGTCTTGCACAATCTCAGGTACAGCAGTCCAATCAGTAGGTGGTAGAAATTCTCCATCCTCAAGATCAAAATCAATGTCTTCATCTATCTCATCAAAAATATCATCTTCCGAATCAGATAGATCAAGCATTTCCAATCCTAAGAGAAAACCACAAATACAAATCAATTTTAATAATTAAAACTCTCTTATCGATTTCCATGAATCAACCTAAGAATTTCTTTATTAATTCTTTTGTATATTTTAACGCAATTTACAAATAACTTATAAAATCTTTTATTGATTACCCTGAATCAATCTAAAATCTCTTAAGTCTACTTAACAAATAATAATTAATTTTAAATTCTAATGCATTGTGAATAATCACCAAACATTTAAATTTACTATTAATTACTTTATATAATTTTCAAGTGTTAATTGATCTAATTCATTATCAATTTAACCTTTAAATTATATATCATTTGTCTAGTCAATACTAATACATTTTTAACTTGTCAGTATACAAACTCTCAAGTCTAAAATGCATATGTTATTATAAAATTTTGACCGCCGAAATTAATCGGAACATGCCGCTTGACTACTCAATGAGTCGGAAGTCTTTCGATCACTATTTTATCTTAACATAATTATATAAACTTAAATTACATCAAACATATTTTACTTAAAATAATAATAATCCTAAGCCGAATATATTTACACAATAATATTAAGTTTACATTTGTTCACTACAAACTATTACAAATATTACAGTACTATGATAATACTAAGCTATCTTACCAGCTTCAGTATCACCCGGTACAGTCTTATCTGCACTTGTACCCGCTCCCGAACCACTAGCACCAGCATTTCCATCAGACTCCCCCTGAATCATAGCTTGCTCACCAGTCTTTGAAGGACCAGTCTGCTCACCACCTTCTGGTGCATTGGGATCATCGTCTTTGTCAGAATCTCTCTTCCTCTTCAGCTCATTTTCTCTGCAAGACTCCAGATATACCAATATCTCCCCCTGAGTAGACTGTACTGAATGCGATCTCAAGACCAGACTCTCCAAAGAAGATAACTTCAGTCTCTGCACATTGAAGTCCGCAAGCAAAGTCTCATGAGTCTTCATCAGCAGATTGTAAGATTGACTCTGCTTGAGTATCTGCTGAGCAAGAAGAAGATTATTCGACACCAGCTCTGGAATCTGAGAAGTAAGCTTCTCTAAATCCTTTACCCTAGACTCTAAGGATGTAATCCTTTCAGCATCAGTCATCAGAGTAACAGGTATCGTTGTAGGTCCAGGCGGTGTAAGAGACTCTATATGCCAGTCTCTGGTCAGCGGTGTATGAGGTTGAGACAAAGCTTGCGTAAGCAAGTTCGTCGCAAATCTAGCTGCTTTATTCGTTGGAAATTTCGCCGAACGAACTAGATCAGCAACCTCATGCTGTAAAGTTAAACACAATCAAAATCAGTTATTGTTACAGATTACTCTGTCTCAAACTCTAATTAATTGCATAACACTCATAGTGATAGAACTTATATCTCATACCTGAAGCGGTACAGACATCTGTTCAGAAACCACCGGTGTATCCTTCTCCACCTGTGGTATATCCTGAGCAACTGTATACAGAATTAACTGTCTCAGTTTAACTCCTGATAAACAACAAGTTAAGATTATTTAACTTTTATAATCAATACTAACATTCTCGAATAGTTAGCGTTCTCGGACGCTTCATCAATTGAGCATCAATCTCCTCAATATCTTCCTCCATAACACTCTTACCCTTCCTCTTCTTTTCAGAAGCAGATGGAGGAGGAGAAGGTGTATTCTCAGAATCCTCATCTGAAGCCGTCTCACCATCACGACCTCTAGATGATCTAACAGGATCCTAAATTTTGAATATATTAAACATTTATGATTAGCATAAGCTCTATCATACAAGTTCTATATATTTAAGATTAATCAGATATAATACCTCAGTCGGTACAACAACTGATCTATCAAGCTGTATCTGCTCCCCCTCAAGTATTACAACTTCTGGGTTTGCAGCCTCAGCTTCAGCTTCCTGTTCGTTTAATGATATTTATATTTTAAAATCAGAAATAATATCCAATTAACTAAATATCTATATCATAATCAATAGATAATAATATTATGCATCTATGATTAATTAAAAACAATCTATCAACTAAGCATCTATATTATTACATAAATAAAAGATTACCTCAGGTGGTGCAAAATAACTATCAATATCCTGGAGCAATGGATTTGTCGCATCATCATTATGCTCCAACACCTCTTGAACAATCTGAGCAGCAACATCTGGGTTCACCTGTTCCCCAGCATGTGCAGGTTGTTCCAAAACATCCTCTAAAAGCTCTTGTGGGTCTTCAGGATGAACCACATCAGCTTCAGCAGGAGCAGCAGCAGCAGGAACAACAACATCTAGCCAACCATGATTTGGTGGCGTAACGTAGTTTGGGTCAATTATATACCCAAAGAGTGGTCTAATCTCAGGTTTCACCACTCCCTCCTTCCTAACCGTCTGCATGAACATGGCGTTATACCCACGATGATCAATCGTATTAACCACTAGATGTGGTTCTGGTATAGCCAAATCCGGTAGACGCGCACGGATAATCAACATACAAAATCTCGGGTAGACCAAAAATCTTGATCTAACAGATCCCGATATCTGTTTCGCAATCTCACCGAAAAGATAATCACAAAAACTGTATGGTTTATTATAAACCAGTGACAGTGCAGCCGATAAAATCGCAGGGCTCAACTCATCAAATCCACCATTCTTTGCTGCAAAAACGATATTCATCACGTGCCAGAGAAACCTCCACTGACCAATAACCAGAGGTTTCTGGAACTGACGTCCACGTCTATCTCCTGTATAACCCATACGTCCTATAGCACCCTCTATAAAATCCATTGGGTACTCAATATCCCCATTCTCCTGTTCTTCTGTACCTAGCTGCAGAATCTCACGGAGATTTCCAGCCGAAAACGTAAAAGGTTGGCCGCTAACCGTTGCTCGAATCTCTGGTGGGTTGACAGATTCGTCATATACTATATCCGTCCAGAAATCGTTCAATATAGCCTGAGAGATAGGAGGATTGGCCGTAATGGCGTATCGAATACGTGATCGTGCAAGGAATCTAAGAATATCAGCAACCCTATCAGCCCGCTTGGCTTCAAGGTTAAGATCCACCAAAACATTGTGGCCCTTGTCAAATGCTCTCGCCATATCTGTAAAATAAACACAAACAACAGATATAATTTTAATGCACGATTAACAATCTTTAAACTATAACGTATTATGAATCAAGATTCATCAAACATCTTAGTTTAAAATTGAAATTATATATAACTTGTTACAAATTAGTCTCAAGTCGTATATAAAAATTTAACTTATAACTAAAAAGTCTTAAGTCTAATTTAAATCCATTATATAAAAATTATTACTTAAAAAGTCTTAACATTTATATAACTAATAAAATTTATCTAAGTACTGGACTCGCATAAGACAACTAAGTGAATCGAGATCAACTCGTTTTGCTTATCAACTCGCTTCGTTTATCAACTCGCTTTACTTATCAACTCGCTTTACTTATCAACTCGCTATTTAAATGAACTCGCTAATCATGTCGATCCGCTAGTCAACTCGCTGCGAGTTGAATCTAAGTGTCAACTCGTTCGATGAACAGCCGTCGCGAGTTTGTTTTCAAAATCGATTAATCCGTTTATTTTAACGTGATCTATTGATTTATTTACGTTCATTGATGTTCGTTTAACATAAACCCTAAAGATTCATGTCCAATAACATCGTAAAACTATGTGAATCGTTTAAACTTCAAACCGAAACCCTAAGTTCATAAAACCTTCGATTTCGTGCAATTTAAACGGTGAAATCCGTTGTTATATACCTCAAAATGTGCGCAAAGTGAAGATTGTATAATAGTTACGGATTGAAAAACTCGTTCCCGTACTCTAAAAATCGAAATCAAACGAAAACGAAATATCGCCTCGTTTCGCCTGTAAAACGGATTCGCAAAGTTTAAGTGAACTCGCGAATTCTGTGGGTTCGGTGGGTTGGCTTGACTCGTTTGACCCTCTTTATACCTTGTATCCGATTCGTGAGATTTCAAACGGATCCGCAGGTTGACTTAGTCAACTCGCAGGAATAAATAAAAATGCGAATTAAATACGTAGTATAAATTAAAAACCCATTATTTGTACAAGTCTAAAATAAAATTATTTTTCACTTGTATTTGTTACGTTTGTTCAACTCAAAAATATTCAGCATAATTTAATTCCGAAGGGTAAAACCTAATAAACACAAAAACTTAAATTAAAAACAAATAAAAATAAGATAAAAACACAATTATATAAACTTTGGTATCAAGTACTATTTTATTAAACACTCAAAACAAAGTAAATATACAAACTAAATAAGATTTTATCTGCTTAGGGATCATATTAGTAAGAATAAGCAATTAATTATATATTTAAAAGTCTAAGCAGATTGGTAGTATACATACCTCATGAAATTCAAGTAAATTACTATAAAATTACAAATAAATTTATCATTTATACATTTATATTTATAAAACTATATCTTAGGTACCTTTATCCACATAGCATAATTAATAACTGCATTACTTACATAAAGTGAATATTTTTATAGATAGTCCAAGACGATTACTAGTATTATGATCCACATAAACAAATTATACTCAATTTTCTAAGCAAACACTTTATTGTTAGTATGAATATTATCAAGTGTTTCCTATTATATGACATACTGAAGAATTCAAGTAAAACTCATAACACTGCATCATTAAATTTCAAGGTAGCGGTTACTAAATGATGTATCTTTTCGAAACATATAACATACACTTGAATTTTTAAGGTTAGACAAATATCAGACATACTTTGAATATGCTATGTTATCTAAGTCTGTACGTAGTACAACAGAAGATCTCTTCTAGCATAATTCAAAATATATTTGAGAATATTAATTTAATTAAAGGTTTCAGTTCTGTACTTAGTACAACAAAGTTACCAGTAATTAAGTTAATACCCATATTGCTACTATTTGTCACTTCAAATTATAATGCATGATAACAGTGTATGGTAATACCATCGTTCAACAATTAAGACTTAATGTCATACATCATAGAATAGTAACACAAGATAATAAACAAGTAGTTAATTAACTTCTTAAAGCTTAGAAAATGTCATATAATTTGCCTACCAATACATCATATGATGAAGCCATCTAAAGTTTTCACTAAAACTAGACAAATTATAACTTGTGGATATAGGTGTATAATCAAATAAATATAAACACATACCTGATGGAACCGCTGTAGTTCTAAAGCAACTTTATTTGAACCTACTACCATATCATACTTAGGACTTAAGCTTATTATTGTGAAGCTTATTCTCCTAATGTACTATCATTTCCCTTAGTTTTTGCAAATAAAAACTTAAATGAAGGCGATTCCCCTTAGGTAACAAGCAAATGAATGCCATACGCCCTTTTTTTTTTTTTTTTAATGAACACAGAAATACTAACTATTACAAAAATACCCTTGGAAGACTAATCACTCTGGATTTCTCATTCCGTTTAGTTGAACCAAAGTCTCAAATCTTGCTCTGTCGAACGCCTTTGTGTATAAGTCTGCTAACTTTATCAACTTTTTCTCAGCACAATCTCTAATAAAATGATGTCGAATATCAATATGCTTAGTTTTACTGTGCTTCACTGGATTATTGGTAATCGACATAGTAGATTCGTTATCAATCATCATAGGAGTATTGGTTATATTTAACCCGTAATCCCTCATTTGATGTTGAATCCAAAGGACTTGAGAGCAACAGCTGCCAGCTGCAACATACTCAGCTTCACATGTAGAAATGGCTACCGAGGTTTGCTTCTTGCACTGCCAGGATACTAATCTACCTCCTAGGAATTGACATCCTCCGGTCGTAGATTTCCTATTCTGATTGCATCCTCCATAATCCGAATCAGTATAAGCTACGAGATCTAAGTCTCCATCAATCGGATACCAAAGACCCAGCTTAGGTTTCCCTTTGAGGTAACGAAAGATTCGTTTAACAGCTTGCATGTGTGACTCTTTCGGATTAGCCTGATATCTTGCGCATAAACAAACAGCAAACATTATGTCAGGCCTAGAGGCTGTTAGATACATTAGTGATCCGATCATGGCTCTATAAAGAGTTGGATCCACGTCGCTATCACTCGATGTATCTGGACCTAGTCCATGATTGACTGGAATTGGAGTATTGTAGACCTTACTTTCATCCATCTTGAAGCGTTCTAATAGCTCATATGTATATTTAGATTGATGAATAAAGAATCCATCCTTCTTTTGATCAACTTGTAATCCTAAGAAGAAATTCAATTCTCCCATTGCAGACATTTCAAACCTTTTTCTCATAACTTGTTCGAATTCTTGTCACATCTTTTCATCAGATGATCCAAAAATAATGTCATCAACATAAACTTGTACGAGAAGAAAGACTTTCTTTTTCCACTTCACAAACAGTGTACTATCAATCGATCCTCTTGTAAATCCATTCTCAAGTAGATACGTTGATAGTGTTCCATACCATGCCCTAGGTGCTTGATGTAATCCATATAGAGCCTTATTCAAACGATATACTCTATCTGGATACTCAGGATCAGCAAACCCTGGCGGTTGTGAAACATACACCAATTCTTCCACTTTGCCATACAAAAAGGCACTCTTAACATCCAACTGTTACACTTTTATACCAAAATATGATGCAAATGCTAAGAATACTCTAATTGCTTCTAGCCTAGCAACTGGTGCAAACACTTCATTGTAATCTATACCTTCTTGTTGATTAAAACCTTGAACTACTAGACGAGCTTTATTGCGAGTAACGATTCCTTTATCATCTCTCTTGCACTTAAATACCCATCTAGTTCCAATTGGATATTCTCCCTTTGGTAGGTCAACCAACTCCCATACTTGTAATTTAGAGAACTGAGATAGTTCTTCTTGCATTGCTTCTACCCACGAGCTTTCTTTTAAAGCCATTTGAACATTTTTAGGCTCGACTTGTGAGATAAAGCATGAATATAGACATTGATTAGGAATCCCTGTCTCTTTCATTGCAGTATACAAGCTTTGGTATTCTGAATTCTCAGACGTACTAGCTCTGGATTGATGCCTAGTTTGAACCGGAGTATTAATATCACCGATGATGTTTTCAACGGGATGATTCTTACTCGTTCTAGTTGTAGTAACTGGTTCAACCGGTATATCATCTCCTAAATTAGTACCAATCTCTTCCAATGCAGGTACATCTTCCGTTCGAGCAGAAGATATCCTTAAGTGTTTCAAAGGAGTAAGTATATCATCAAACTTTGTAGGAAGATCATCAAGATCTTCTGTTTCTTGAGACTTATCCTCTGAAGGTTGTTGTGACTCACTTGTGGAAGCTTTATCTGAGTCAACATTAGTCTTAATTCCAGACTGCTTAACACTTGATGTTGAAGCGGGACTAATATTCCCATCTTCAAACAATAAATGTTCAGCTATCTCTGAATCACTGACATAGTCACTAATAGGAACTTTAAATGATGCAAAAAGATCCGAATAATCAAATTGCCAATCTAATCCCTTATGAACATCCGGTGAGTAGCTCGTAACCTCAATATTATAAACTACCTCCAAACGTCCTGTGACTTTATTAAAGACTCTCTTGTTTGGCGAATTTGGCATATAACCTAGGAAAAATCCTTCGTCAGCCTTCTCACCAAATTTTGCTTGATGTCCAGTCTTTAATATGGTGCATGAAACTCCAAAGGGTTCAAACCCCTTTAAGTTAGGTTTCTTATTGTTCAAAAGTTCATAACAAGTCCTGTTATGTCTCTTAACCGTAAGAACTCTATTAAGAACATAACATGCTGTATTCACTGCTTCTGCCCAAAAGATGACCGGAAGCTTTGAATCAGCAAGCATTGTTCTATCAGCTTCAATCAACGTTCTATTCTTCCTTTCAGCAACACCATTCTGTTGAGGTTCATAAGGTGCACTGAATTGATGTAATATCCCTTTGCTTAAGCAATAGATATTCAACGTTGAATTCTTGAATTCCGTTCCATTGTCACTACGAATACGCTTCACTCTCTTTTTATAGACATTCTCTACTAGATCAAAGAATTTAATTAGAATTCTAGGAGTCTCATCCTTTGATCCCAAAAAGAATACCCATGAGAATCTAGAGTAGTCATCTGTGACAACCAAACAGTACCATTTGCCACCTAGACTTCTCTTGCTTATAGGGCCGAAGAGATCCATATGTAGCAATTCAAATGGCGAGGAGATAGAGTTTTCAGTCTTAGGTCTGTGTGGTTTCTTTTGTTGCTTTCCTTTCATGCAAGGAACACACTTATCCTCAGACTCGAAACGTTTTTGTGGTACACCTAGAACCAAACCATTCTTGGTTATGTAGTTCATTTTTCTCCAATTCAGGTGTGCCATTCTCCTATGCCATAATAAAGCGTCTGTTTCCGAAGCCTTGGATAATAAACATGTAGACACCATTGAAGAGTTAGGAACACCCATGTTGATAGCATAGATGTCCTTCTTCCTTGGAGCCCTCATCAATATCCATTTATCAGGAATTTTGAAACCTGGCTTCAGGACTAAGGCCTCCTTTTCATTGAAATAAACTGGATGACCTTTATCACAGACTTGGGAAACACTCACTAGGTTGTGAGTTAGTTCTTCAACATAGTTCACATCCTCAAGAGTCAAAGTTCCATTTGAAACTTTTCCTTTTCCCGAAATTATTCCTGCTTTATCTCCTGCAAAATTTACTTTTTGCTTTAGACTCTCCTTGAAGTCCTTCAGTAGACTTCTTTCTCCGGTCATGTGCCTCGAGCATCCACTGTCTACATACCACCAGCTGTCCTTGTTCACAGCATGCTCCTGCACATAACACAAAACACGATCAGTTATCAAGAGGGACCCAAGCCATTACGGTCTTGGTTTGTCCCTTATCATCAACAAACTTAAGCTCTTTAAAATAACCATCCTTCCCATCAGGAGCTTTGGTTACTTTCGAAGTAGCTTGAGTTTGTGGACGATCAGCCTTAAGAGGTGAATTTGAGGATAACCTCCTAGGCACATAATTATGAGCTCTATTATGATAATTATAATTAAACTCATGTGATCGCGAAGTAGTACCACTCTCATAATGACTATGGCCTCTACTTGGAGTTCTAAACCTCGACGGTGTCACATCTCTAGTCTTATAGACAGAATTATCACTTTGAGTATATGGCTGTTTAGGTTTAGGTGGGGAGACACTATGTTTACCGTCTCTTTTAAGAATGTTAACAGGTTTATTACCTAACTTAGGTTTGGTATCTAACCTATCTACAGTCATACTAGAGTCAATCTGTGTCTTTTCATCAATCACAAGCTTATGTGGTGTTTCAGGCTTTTTGTTAGGACAACACGAAGCCACGTGTCCCTTTTGGCGACACTTGAAGCAAGACATCTGCTTGCGTGATTTAGGAACTTTTGCATTACTACTCGGAGTCTTAGGCACTAAAGGTTCAGGTATTTGTTCTTTATTAACCTTATCATTAGTCTTAGCATCGTTAATCACTCCACCCGATACAAATTGTATTTTGGTGAAATGAGAAGCCATACTATTATCTGATGAAGGGTTCTTAATAACATCCTTCTGTGCCTCTGACTGTTCATGGTCATTAGTTACTGAAACCTCAGGATTAACTTCAGTCATTTCAGAATCTTCAGGAATAGGAGTGTAATTGGCATTAAAAGGAGGGGATACATCATTGTAACCTAACCCAGTCTTGTCCTTTACACTACGTTGAGCATCTAACATTTTATCCATTTGAGATGTCCTATAGTTCTCAAGTTTACGGTTTTGCTCAATTAACCTTAAGTTAAGGTTCACTATTTCCTGATCCTTACTAGCAATTGTCTCATTTAAGTCTTTGATATTCATATAGAGACCATCTATGACAACAGATTTTTCACTTATGGTATCTCTAAGCTTTGTTCTATCCGAAGCATCAGACTTAATTTTATCTTTTAAGGCCTATTTATCATCACTTAATCTACGAATATCCATAATAGCTTGATCAAGTTCAGATCTAACAGTCTTATAGGATTCCTTATCCACATTTAATTGTGATGACAGATTGCTATTTGACACAGTTAAAACACTATTCTGAGATTGTAAATCAGTAACTAAGTAACAAACATCAGCAAGATTAAGAATATCTAAACATACCTTCTTCTTGTCAGTTTGTACTTCAGCCATGCGTGCCACGAATTCTTCAGGACTCATATCTGGAGTTGAATCCATATATAGCACGTCATCATCACTTGCCTTCACTTCAGACTCAGGCACCTCTACTCTCTGTTCCATATCAGTGGGCATATATGACACTGATCCAGCAGTTGTCTCTTCAATCTCGGCCATCAAGGCTTCCTCAGAATGAGCTTGCCAATCATAAGAACCATCCAACTGCTTCACCACTAAGGCTTTGGAAGCAAGAGTACTTCCCGAACCTTGTTTTCCTTGTGCTTCTACTTTAGGTCTTTGACATTCTCTAGCAAAATGACCAACACCCTGACAGTTAAAGCATCTGACCTTGGTTTTATCAAACCCTGATCTATTGCCCAACACTTTTCTACCAGTTCTCTTGAGGAAATTTTTAACTTTTCTTGAAACCAATGCTAACATCTCTTGAAGTTCCAATTCCTCAACATAATCCGGATCTATCTGCTCATAATCCTCGTCAAATAGAACAGGATCATTGATCTTTCCCTCTATGTAATTCCCATATGATGCCACAAAGGAAGCAAGAACAGACAATTGTTGTTCAGCAGATTTCACACTCATTGGCATCTTCTGATGTTCTTGAGGTGACTTCTCAGAATTATTTCCCTTTGTCTCATCACTAGAGGAGGAAATAAAGCATAGATCTTCAGTAATCATTTCTCCATTTTCACCAGTATCACCAACTAACAGCGCAGTTGTCGAACTAGAGGACGCAGTCGAAAGATTTAACTTTCCATGATACAACCCAGGGTTCTGAACCTGATCAGAATCACTATCTCTTGACTTTCTGGAGAAATCATAACCTTTCAGCTTGTCAATGACTTGCTCTAAGGTCATAGTAGAATACCTGGTTTCGTTATCCTTAATCATAACGCCATACATTTCCCATTTAGAAGGCAAACCTCAAGAAACTTGTCGGTTTTAGCTACTTCTTCTTCAACAATCTCATGGTATTCCAGTTCACTTAGCAGATGGTAGAAACGCGTGACATAGGCATCAAGATCTTCTCCGTTTAAAGCTTTAAACATAGTAAACTGCTTTTTGAGAAGACTCCTCTTGCCAGCTCTCACCTGTGGACTTCCCTCACCTCTTTTCTCTAGAGCTTCCCAGAGCGTCCTAGCAGTATGAAAAGACTTCAGTTGATGAGCGATTTCCTTAGGAAGACACATCTTTATGCATGAATGTGCTTTATTTTCATTTCTGTAAGCTTCCTTCTGTTAATCACTCATATTTGGATAG
Source organism: Helichrysum umbraculigerum (assembly GCA_949592205.1). Classification (NCBI taxonomy): domain Eukaryota; kingdom Viridiplantae; phylum Streptophyta; class Magnoliopsida; order Asterales; family Asteraceae; genus Helichrysum; species Helichrysum umbraculigerum. Next base: position 32,279,435 of record CATIUR010000002.1, read on the forward strand.
GTAAGAACCACAGTGGCATTTTGAACAATTTGAGTAGGTGCGGTGTATCCACTCTTGATACACATCCAGATTGACAGGTCCTGGAATCTACAGTAAGATTCAAATCTGTCCTTCCAATTGTAGTAATCTTCGATCCTTAACAACTTAGGTGGAACGTTTGATTTTCCCACCTCGTGGTCCATCTCGATCATTCTACTTAAGTCAGACATCTTAAAAACGTAAAGTAAAACTGTTTTAGCGAATTCAGAAAACTCAACTCGCAAGACTCAGCTCAACTCGCAATCTCAGCTCGACTCGCAGAATACGTCGATTCGCAAGCCTCAGTTCGGATTGCTAAAGATGTCGATTCGCAAGTGATTTGGATTCGCGAGGGATCTCGGTTCGACTCGCAAGCCTCAGTTCGACTCGCTAGTTCAACTCGGTTCGCAGGCGAAGCTGGAACCCTAATCTCGACTCGCGAAACGGCTGTTAAACCCGAAAACGAATGTTTAAGGTATTTTTACGACTGAAACTGAGAATTTCGACCGTAAACAAACCCTAAAACATCCAGAGAATGATTTTGATCGTTAGTATTGCAAGAAAGCACGTAAAAACGACCCGAATCAAAAACGCAATAACACTAAAACTCACGAACACACTCGTATCTAGCCCGAAAGCTCTGATACCAGATGTAAGTCCCTAGTTCTAGGATCGATAACTTCGTAACTGTAGTATTAAGGTGCAGAATCCTTCAATACGGTGTTATCTTACTAATAACTAGTAAGTTTGTAATTGCGTATACTAATACTTAGCTTTACACGATAATACGTCAAAGCCTAGCCGTTAGGTTTGTTTTCTCTGGGTTTTGTGAATTCGCAGATCAAAATGAATGCCAAAAGTTCTTATGTTTTTCATCCGTGAAAAACAATTTATACGTCAGTTCGTCTCGGCTCGCATGGGCCTGCGAGTTCGGTCCAACTCGCAGCCCAAGCCCAACTCAGGACTCGGCTCGCCAGACTTATGTAAAACGAGTTCAGTTCTCATCTCGCAGCTCAGCTCGCTGCGTCTTGAGATCTCAACTCGTCTCGCATAAAACGTATATACTAAAAACATATTTCGTCTATCTTTAATACTAAATATTAATAACAAAACGAATATGCATTTACAAATCCAAACCAATGTACAAACGTAATAATAATTACACCAGTCCTATTTCAAGCTAGATCTGTTGTCACAATCTATGTCCCAACACCATTTGCGAGAATAATATTTTCTTTTACCGTCAACTACAGTAATTTAAAACAAATAGGATTTCACTATTCACAATAAGTCCTGGGACCTATTTACTTAAGTTTCACTAGTAAACACAAAATATCAGGTAATTCCTAAAACAATTAAATAAAGAATTACCAGGCCACTGGAGAGGATGTTACAAATCTCCCCTCCTTAAAGAGATTTCGTCCTCGAAATCTGATCACACTAAAATTACTTAGATTTTAGTATACAATGCTCCCCTTGAGCATTTATAACACATAATCACTTAAACAACAACAAGTGAAACCACACGTCACTTACCAGGGTATTCACATATCATTTCAACTAGTGATATACCAGTAATCTTTACTTTTGCAACTAATTAATACAACTCACATTTATAATCTCGATTAACACTTAGGTATATAAAACCCTTTTTACTCAAAGTATTTCAGAATCATATAACTTTAATCACATATCAACAAGCAAAGTAGAGATCAAATTCTATAGGAAATTCCGAATCATTAAGTCAATTAGCACCTATCTCATCAGATAATTGCTAAATCTCCAATAATGGGCATTTTGCTATATCAGCACACATACCACATTATCATATTACCTATTTTCCAACGATCTCTACATTAGCTTATTCCACATTGTAACTATCTTTGGTTGCACTTTATCATTTCATTTTATTATCAAGTATATAACAATATACATAATTTCACATTTCTTTTTACTAATGGAAACATAATCCTTATTTCCATAATTTCAATTATTATTTTCATAATAATTCATCTTGTTTATTAACATTATTTCAATTCAATTTTTACAAATAGGCTATCCAGGCTATTAAAGCCTTTACTAAGCCCTTAGCATCATAAACCAATCAATATATATATCATATATATTTATACACTTTCACTATCACAATATATTTACATCAATGGTTATTAGAAACCATTACACGTTCCAATTATCTGTTATATCATAATTATCATTTCATGATATTTCAGTTCTCTCCCCCTCGGGGTTCACATTATCATTCTTGTTTACAAATCACATTCTTTCAACCATGGTTTTGACAATAAAACTTACACCAATTAATGTGCAATTCAACCTTAGCATCATTAATTATCACAGAATGTGACTCATTTTACATAATGAAATTACTATTTCAACACACATCAAAATGCTTCACGATTATCCAACATCGTGTTGCACTTATATTAGATCAGGTAGCGATTTTATATAAATCGCATTACAATTACACACTTGTACAACTGTCAATAGTGTTTAACTTTTATATACACATTTTCAACAATGTAAAGCAATTGATCAAGGTTCCACAACCTTTGACAATTCATATAACTCATGTAGATCATGAATGACCAGTTTCAATACTCTTTAACCTGTTTGGAATTTAATTCCATTTCAACAAACACTATTAATTTTCAACACTATTGACTATTTGTCAACTTCAATTTAATCAACAAGTCAACAACTAGTTTGACTACTTTTCTCAACTTAGACACATTGCAACGAAATCAATCATACTTCAATGATTTCATATTATATACTATCTTTATTCATGGTTGACTTTCAAAGTCAATTTACCACAATGTTAACACATTAATACTATGTTTAACTTCAAACATAGATTTTTCATGACTATTTTCTACAACAATGGCTCATTCAACCAAAATGAAACCACTACATTATAACTTTAGTCACTTACCACTCAATGACATACTAATAACTCATTTAACACACAATATGAATTATTTATTCATGTCATTTATCATATGTATCATCTGGTAATTATTTCAAGTTTTAGATTTAACCAAATCATAAACTTTAAATTAATACTTTCACTAACATTAATGACTCAATCATATAAAATCATTAACTCACACTTGGCTTAATACAAGCCATTTACACATTAGTAATCCGTTAGGATATTATATGACTCACTAATAGGTAATCCACACCTATCAGTCACACAAACACATTTCATAGTCAAGTTCTCTTAATCACATTACATTTCTTTGATACTTAGTAACCTCAACAAGTTCATGCGACATAGCATAATGTAACAACGGTGATCAGGCGTTGCTTGATTATGCTTTTCACATTCCATTCTCAGGTTACTCCATATTATCAATAATTAAGGTGATTCCCTTTCACTGATGCACATATCACACAATGTTCTGGTTTCTAACACTACTAGAACATGTTTACTAACTTTTAACAATAGATACATACATACTATCCAGTTACTACATACATAATCAACTTTTATGTATGTAAATTTTATTTCACATGTATACCTCACATATTTTAGTATGTATCCTTTAACACACAATTTCTTTTCAACAACTGATTTAAATCAGTATTTCAACTTGTCTGAAACCCTAAACACATGATAACCTACCATAATAGTTTCAGCACATAACACTTATCAGATCTTTATAACACAATAATACCACGTGTAATTCTAAACACGTATTTAATAACAATCAATTGATTATAATATTTACTAAATTAAATTGCTCCAAAACCCTTCGTTTTCTAGGAGCAGTTAATTTCACATAATCAATTTGCAACATTTCTTAGGTATTTTTCTTTACAGCTGTTCCCATATCAGCTAATCACTTTTCAATTACTATATAGTTTTCACTTATGATACATTATCAAATACTAATGTCATAACTTTACGTGTAATAACACACACGTATATTCAATTACCAACAATCAGTACAAAGTACCATATCATGTACCAAGTACTTTATCATATTACTTGACATTATCTCATTTCTCAAAACACATAACAACTATTCTTATTTCAATGACATGTAATTCATGTCATTACTTACTTTGGTATTTCAACATTCTCATGTTAATTACTAGTTTTCATTTGACCCAGAAGACATACCTCGTCTTCATTCAAATAAAACAAACATAATCTATGTATTTCAAGAATATATATCCATATTCTTACTGTAATTTTCTTGATTTAATTCAAATAGCTTAATAGCTAGATAATCATCAAACACACATTAAGATCTGTGTATTTTATCAACATATTCATATATGTTTCATTATCTTATGTGATCATGGCCAACATAATCTTTCTAGCCTCATTTCTAAGTATTCTTCCCAAGGAACAACTATACTTCAAACAACTATCACATAATGCATTAACAAGGATTTATAACTACACCTTGCATTTATCAAATCATAATCACACAATGATTTATACTTTATTTCCATATAGTTGACACACTCAAATTCCAACAACATTACTGTTATATCTTAGTCAACAATGTGTCTACACAGTTTAACACACATTCTGAAATTCAAAGTTTAGTCAGAACTACTCATATCACTAAATGTTTCATTTAGTATTCTTATCATTACCCCCAACACATAACACAGTTATCAAATAACTCATAATTGGGGAATCATATCAGTCTGACTCAATTTACTTTACTACTAATCATCATCGTAAAGCAAGCAATTCATATTAAGGTAAATCCAAGTAAGCTTATCGAGGATTACCTGATATAGCAGAATTGCTGAGAGTACTGGTCAGTACTCATGTGTTACCGTCTCTGTATTCAAATCAACAATCTCACAAGCTGTTAAGCGTTAGTACATATCACACTAACTGATTTTCATACCACAACTAATCCCACACACATTGGAATGTTTGACTTGACACATCTATAGATTTGGGATTGAACATTACCAATGTCCAATTCACCCAAACCTATGCTCTGATACCAACTTAAAACACCCCATCTTTTATAACATTATTTAAATGTATTTTACATCGGAAGCGTAAGTCCAAACAAACATTAACAATTAAATTATAAAACATTAGGTAAACTAAACCATAATATTTCGAAAATTATAGTATATCTAAAATAGGTGTTATTTAATTCCATATCCAACTTAAAGCTATCAAAGCAATATCAGAGTAAGCCTGGTCAAACATTCCGTCCTGAACAAACTTCTTGCCAATCCCGTTATATCAAAACCATAACCTGCAAGAAATGGGGTGGTGGGGTTAGCTCAAAGCTAAGTAAGTAGACATGTAATCAACAGCCCAACTTAGCATAACAACTTTGTTTACAGCAAATCATCGTAAACAAATAACATCACAGTAGATCGATGGTTCTTGGGGAAACCTTCAGCCAAGAATACCAACATTAAACCCATAATATCAATGAGATAACATCTCAATACAATAACATGTCAATGAGGATCGGTGGCTCTGGAGATATCATAATACCCGGGGATTCACCAAGAGCACTTACCACAATCTGTAAGGCCAATACAGAATAGACCGATAGTTTGATACTAATCACATACGACCTAATTTCCTATTAACGATAAGTACAAGGAGATTCCTGTCGTATTTCAATAGTAACCAAACCCAACTATCGCGTTGACCTCAATACTGATGCCCGAAGGCCAAATATCAAGTGATCACATATTCACATACTCAATCAGGTCAACATATCAGACTAAACAGTCTATCAACAGTATTATTACAACTAAACCATAATCATCATGGTAAACTAAAACAGTAATAATACGTTTACCCGTTGTAACCAAACCTGTTACAACTAAATCACACTGAGGGTACAGATCCACTCACCGATAACCTCAGTCCCACTCAGTAGTCTAATGTCACTGAGTCTTCTGTTAATCTGAAATACCACAAAACACACAAGTTAGTAACTTGTTCCATAATCATCATTCTAGCATATTTATTAAATCAGGTAATCCCTGAAGTCTAGACAAACAAAAGTTCAATCAGAAATAAAATCCGAAAATCCCGAAATGACGTTTTAAAACTGAAAAATGCCATTTTCGACCCCTAGATGACCCCGAATGGCCAAAAACTGCCTAGGCTATAATATATAGCTTTGATCATTGGGCCGTTTTCGAGTGGACATGCGAATTTCAACTTAATCCGAATTAATGAAATTTTGTTACAAAAAAAAGAGGTCTCTAAAGTGCTATTAAACACTTGTGCACTTTTGAAATTTGCGAAACAAAAACTTTTAAAATTCTCGACTCGCAGTGATCTCAACTCGCAGGTCAACTCGGTTCGCAGAAACTCGACTCGCAACGAAGTAACTCGACTCGCAGAGCCATCTCGACTCGCAGAGCCATCTAAACTCGCAGAGTCATCTCGACTCCCTTAGCGAGACTCAACTCGCTTCGCGAGAACTCAGCTCGCCTCGTTGGACAAACTGGGTTTCGAGGGTTTCGCTGCTGTACTCAGAATAACTCGAATTTTCACAAGAAACTCATTTTCAGGTGTGATTTTAACATAGAAAGGGGTTCTATTGGGATTCTAGCATATCTTAACATCAAAATCAAGCTTCTATTTCAATGATAACTCAATATCTATCAAAATCCAATTTATGAAACTCAAAATCAAACTCACTTTTTGATGATGAATATGAAGGTGATAAGGTGAAGATGGTGATGTTAGTAATCAGAATCACAAGGCTACTTTGGTTATTAACTTTGGCACGATTTCATGAAGTTTACAAGTTTTCTTTTATGAAGAAAATGAAAGAAATCATATAACATATAGGTTTTAAAGTCGGCTCAACAAACCGACTCCACCTTTTAAGTGGTATAATCTTATACCCGTTCTAAATCTATTGTCTGGAACCCGAAACCCATTTGCGAGAATAATATTTTCTTTTACCGTCAACTACAGTAATTTAAAACAAATAGGATTTCACTATTCACAATAAGTCCTGGGACCTATTTACTTAAGTTTCACTAGTAAACACAAAATATCAGGTAATTCCTAAAACAATTAAATAAAGAATTACCAGGCCACTGGAGAGGATGTTACAGCTCCGAACGCTCAAACTGGATCTAAAATCAGCAAACAAAGGATATGGAAGGCCTTTGGTGAAGATATCTACTGGAAACGTGACGGAACATGGAGAACTCGAACATGACCTACAGCCACCTTGTCGCGGACAAAATGTATATCGATCTCAATGTGCTTCGTACGCTGGTGTTGCACGGGGTTTGCAGACATGTAAACAGCACTCACATTATCACAATAAACCAGGGCGGCTGAAAAGAGAGGCATGTGAAGCTCTCGAAGGAGGTTACGGATCCAGGCGGTCTCAGCAACCGCATTAGCAACCCCACGATACTCTGCTTCAGCACTAGAGCGAGACAAAGTGTTTTGTCTCTTCGAAGACCACGTCAAAAGGTTGTCCCTGTCGCGGTCCCAGCGGTCGGACGGGTTTTAGTCCGGTCGTTGAACCTCCCAACCAGGATGCGCGGACAGGGTGTTTTAAATTTTTTTGGCAGGGGAATCCTAAGCTGTATACTACTGACAGACCTAAAAGGGCAGTAAGCGGTATGTATGACTCAGGTGTCGTTCTTCAAACTACAACGGGCATAGGAGTCTAGGAAGTTTAATTATCTTTGGAGATTCAGCTAGGGTTTTTAAAAGCTTTTGGATAGGTTTGGTTTTTATAACTAAATACTAATTTAAATAAAGAAAATAAAACAAGAGAGGTTTGTACGGAGACTCGGACAACAGAGGATAAGCGAGTGTTTACTATGATTTCGTTATGTGTTATTGATGAATAGTCAAGGGTAAGGCTACTAGATGTGATGACTAATCCGGAGAGGATAGAAACATAATTAATGCAAAGTATTGTACCTACCACCGTTCCGCGGCTTCCATACGTTTGTACTCCACCAATTGGTGTTTCCAGCACTATACCGAGTAATAGGGCGTTTTACGGTTTTTCCGTTACATTAATTAGGGTTCCACATTACTTTCGCAGATTTCCTATATCCTAATAAGCTACAACTACGAGCCTATTAAATATCTAACGTAGAGTTATCCGCAATCAGATAAATAACATGTCACGTGGATAGCAGTTATAGAAGTCAAATACACCGGAAGTTCTCCCAAATGTACAGACCAACTTAACCGACGACTATCCTCGAATCCTGTTCCCCAGTCACAGTCATCAGAGACGTCTGTATCGTAGCGTGAATTGTTGATTGAACAAGAACACGAACGGGGATAATCCCGCGGACCAAGTTGGGATAGTCGGGCTAACGATCAGTTAAATTGTTCAGCATTACAGATATAAATCATCACAACTATTCCATGCATGTTAATCTACTGTGTGAACCAATATTCTGTTTCTGAAAACCTAATCATACAGTTACTGATATGAACCAGGAGGATAACTCTAGCATGCATCATTCCTAAGGCAACAATCAAACAAGAACATGCAATAGGGTGACACATAACAGAACACCATAATCCTAAGCATAGCAGATAACCAACAATCAGATCATAGATATCCCGAAAGTTCTCTCAAAGATATCTAACAGATAAACATGAATCTAACCTATCTCTAATCCTACGCTCCGTGTCTCTTATGATTTGTTTCAATCTAGAGAACACAGCCATACCAAGTTCATTGATCATCAAGTATAGAATAGGTAGAGAACGTACCGCTAGTAATTGGCCAAGTTCTAGCAGGAAGCTTCTAACCACAGCATAAGTTGGATAGATAAACATTCGAGATTCAGTTTATGAGTTCATACATAGTTTAAAGTAACACGGGCAGAGTAACAGCATGGCATAAACATATTGACTATTCTAACATAACTACATCATAGTAAACACAAAGAAATGTCTAGTCTAACATTATATATCTAGCATACAATCCTAAACAAGCATAAACAAAGCAACACATGTTTAAAACTAGAAAGTAAGAGATATATAAATAGAACCTGATACGAATTTATTACAGACAGATCTTCGCGAAAACAATGTCTTGGAGTGACTCCGTACAAAAGCTAAAAGCTACCCCTACCTAACTAGCTCTCTAACTAGCTCAATTATAGAGAGAGAAACTTCTAGAGAGAGAAACTAGAGAGAGTGATGTGTGTGAGAGAGAAAGTGTAAGGAAGAAATGAAATGAGAGAAATGTTGTGTTTTGAGAGGTGAGGGGTGTCCACTATTTATAGGCCAAGCATCAAATCGTACGTACAACTCGCGAAGCAGCACGTACAAGCAAACGGAGCACGATATGGGGCAGGAGGGCCGTATACGGCCTTGTAGGGGCCGTATATGGTGGTGTTAGGGACGTATACGGTCTCACAAGGGCCGTATACGGTGTGTGGGGCCGTATACGGGCTCTGTCTGATTTCGTTCGTTGCTTAAAACGTCCGTATCTCCTTCGTTACGCGTCCGTTTGACCTGATTCTTTCGCCTGTGGCTTCGTAATTCCGTTACGCTTCTAATGATGCCAATCTAATAGAAATTGTATGTGTAGGTCTCAGGCGTTTCTGGAATGACTTTTAATATCTCTGAAAGCGTAGTGGTTTCTCCGTCCTTTGGCCGTTTCACTTGATTCCAGATTTTTCCATCTCGATTTTACCTATACAACAGATAGTAGAAGTTAGGAGGTGTGTCTTGATCGGAGAATGAGGGCGGAGGAATCTGCTTGAATTAAAATGCTGTGTTTTGTGCGGTTTCAGAGTGTTTTCAGTGATTTTTACCACAACGTCTACTTTTGAACCACTTTAGTGAATTTTAGTAAATAATCAATGTTTTGGAATGTTTTCACTAAAGATAGGTCCAAAATTTGAGCGATAGAGCCCTTAAAAACATGACTTTTTACGTCACATCAAGTTATCACACACTTAGACGTTACTTGTCCTCAAGCAACAACTCTCTGAAAAAATATTTTTAGGTCATGTTTTTATGGGTGAGTCAAAGAATATTTCCTAAGATTTGCACTTTCTCATATAAGCAAATTACTCTAAAAGTGTGAAGAAAGATAAGATGATCCTTCCATAAACAAGAAGAGACTCTCTTAGGCATACATCCAAATCTCGTGATCTTTGAGTACACATGACTAGGCGATCTCACTAAAGGTGGTCACTCAATTCACTCAATGTGTATCAGGTTTCCTATCAATCTAGCTCAAACGAAATCGCTCAAAATAGCCAGTCATGCTGCACTCATCGTCATAGGCTTGATCGAGAATCGGATCTCCACCACTTAGGTGAGAACGGTGCTAATTATCTCAAGACATTCGAAGGGTTGTAACGGTTGGTGAGGGTGAAGGGTATGGATAGTGGTTCGTTTGGTTGTGAGGGTGTTCAACTTATCCTAAAATCACTGAGATTATAAACAACTTTATTTAGAACGGAGTAGAACGGAGAATTGGTGGCTGACTTAGCTTTCGTCAGATTTTTCATGAGGAGCTATGCTTTGAAACTTTCAGCTTTATTTGTGGAGCTATTTTTTTCTTTTCTTTTTCTTTTTTTTTTCTTTTCTTTTTCTTCTTTTGTCTTTTCTTTTTCTTTTCTTCAGAATTTCTTTGTCAGAGAATTTCCAAGGAAGATTTTAGATTTTTGAGCTCTTCAGAAATCCTTTCTTCTATCTTGATCATTCTGATTCTTTTCCATGTGCTTATTTTCCCGCACCATCGTCCTTTTTGGCACTCTAGCGTGCTAATTTTCCCGCACTATTCTCGAGAAGCTTGATTTTGGAGAACGCGAATGAGTAGGATATTTTGAAATGGATATTCTAAAAGATGTTCTTCATAACCTCAGATATTCTAAGATAAGTTTGAGGGTATTTTTGGGAAGTGGGTGATAATTAGGGTTTTGAAGAAACGAAAGGTTTAGGCTCAACAGGTATACTAGGCGGATCTTCGATACTGAAAATGAGTATCGGAAAAGGGTTTTGGGCTTGAAAAGATATGTAAGAAATGGGTTAAGTCCTAAGGAATGTCAAGGTCATTTAATTGCACCTATACCGCGTACGGTACACACCAATATGGTCTCGAAGCGTATGTCAAAAGCAAGTTCTAATTCAGAGATACAGACATCAGCACACACACAAGAAATGAAAGTGAAGCATTAAAGATGAATGCTTTTGGGCTCAAGATACCTTACTGCAAAGGGTTGTATGTGTCTAGTCATGCTCCTTTGATTATCACTTCTTGCTTAAGCAATTTCTACCTTATTTCCTTTAGGCTTTTAGAAATATCATACTTATAATTTGAAAATGGTTTCTCTCAGTAGTATCTGAGACTCAAAAACTGAGTTAGACTCATTAATTTTGAAAAAATTTGACCTTATTTTTGAAAAAATTTGAGAGAAAGATTGCTGTTAGACATAAAAATCACCATTTAAGGTATTTTATACATGTCATCCCACACTTAGAAGAACATTGTCCCTAATGTTCTCTTGAGTAGAGATTTTACTAGTAAAATCCCACACTTAGAGTTTGAACATGTAAGTAGATGTTTCTCAAGTGTTTAATTTGGGCTGGAATCCCACATTTAGTGATAAGTTCAGGATGAAACACATAAATTAAATACACTAACATAGGCATAGTAAAACAAAATTGAGACGGGGAAAAAGGAACAGAGAGACTCCCCATTGAGTTTACTGGAATAGACCAGGTTTGTGCAGGAGTGGTGCTAGTGAATTGCTGGATTTTAAGGACCAGGCTCGTTTAAGATCATCATTTCCACACAAAGCTGAATTCTGCAATAAACATCAACATACATATCATAGAATCTCATCTAGGTAGCAGGTCTAAAGCGTAAGTACAGAGTCATAATACAGAAAGTAAATAATAAAGATAAAGTCTAGTAATCATCAAGTAGGTCATCAGTGTCAGGATCAAACTCTGCCTCAGCATCTCTGTCGAAAACAGAAGTCGGAGATGGAATGGAAAAATCCATAGTAGCCATAGACTGACTCACAATCTCGTCAGTGGAAGTGGGGGAAGCAGAAGTGTGAGCATCAAAAGCAGCCAGAAGCTGCTCTGTGAGGCTGCGATCTGGTGATGCAAATCCTGTGGGCAATGCTGGATCAGGATCAGGATCAGCAGCTGCAGCAGTGGGACCAGTGGAAGGTCCGGCAGTAGAGACAACAGGTGGATCTGCAAGAGGAAAGAAGGACCATGGAGGTCGAGATGGTCCCGGGTCTGGGCCAAGCCTATAGGGAATGGCAGCAGGTCTTGGAATCTCGAGCTGCTCACAGATAGAGGACATGATGTCATGCTGGATGGAGAGTGTCCGGAAAAGGGCCCACGAAGCAGCTGGGTCAGCCGTAGTGATACCGTACTCGAAAGTAGGTACGGGGGCTGGCAAAGGTGATGAGGGCCTCTCATCGGGCAACTCCTCGTGAGTGATCGGAACATCAGTCAGGTCCTCCTCAGTGATGGTCAGCATAGCCGCTCTCTGTGCTCTGCGTCTACGAGGTCTGTGTTGTCTGCGTGGTCTCGCAGCTACATGATCAGCGTCAACAGCGTCCATCCTGAAACAAGATAAAATAAACAGGTAATGCTAACAGTGATAGTAAATGAATAACACTTATCTCAGATTTTGCAATTCAAAGTCAGATAAGTGGCAAGCCTGCAATTTTATTAGTTCAGAGACAACCATACTTAATAAAAATAAACTAAGAAATAAAATAGCAGAATTAAAGATAGGCTTGGGGTGCCTCCCAAGAGCGCTTGTTTTACGAGTCTCTAGCTTGAGTCTTTGTACCTTTCTGTCGACTCACGGTGGTTCAAAGATAAAGACATCTTCCCTGATGGGAAAGTCTTCGAAGTAATGCTTTAAGCGGTGACCATTAACCTTAAAATTACCTTCAGGTGCTTCGAGTTCGACATCACCGTAAGGAAATACCTTTGAAACTATGAATGGTCCGCTCTACCTGATTCTAAACTTGCCAGAGAATTTCTTGAATCGCGAGTTGAAAAGTAGCACCTTATCTCTTGTTTTGAATCTTGAGGGCCTCAGCTTAGCATCGTGAATTCTCTTAGTTCATTCCTTGAAGCTTAACGAACTGTCATATACCTGATCCCTTAGTTCGGCTAACTCGTTCAACTGCATTCGTCTATTTGCTCCAGCTGTAGAAATATCTAAGTTGCAGTTCTTCAAAGCCCAGTATGCCTTATACTCCAGCTCAATTGGTAAGTGACATGCCTTGCCATAAACTAGATGATACGGTGTGGTTCCTAATGGTGTTTTATAGGCGGTTCTGAATGCCCACAATGCATCATCTAATTTTTCAGCCCATTTGTACCCATGATTACCAACAGTTCTTTCCAAGATTCTTTTCAAAGCTCGATTTGTTGCCTTAGCTTGCCCATATGTCTGGGGGTGATAAGCTGTTGACGTCTTGTGAGTGACACCATACTGTTGCAGAACTTTCATGAATTGAACGTTGCAAAAGTGTGTACCACGATCACTGATTATTGCTTTTGGAGTCCCAAATCGACTGAATAGCTTTTTGAGAAATTTGGTTACTACTTTGGCGTCATTTGTTGGGAGAGCTTGGGCCTCGGCCCACCTTGAGACGTAGTCGACTGCAACCAAGATGTACTCTTTACCGTTAGATTTAGGGAACGGTCCCATGAAATCTAATCCCCAGATATCGAAGATTTCCACGGCCTGGATGTTTGTTAGTGGCATTTCATTCCGGGCTGTTATATTGCCTTGTCTTTGGCAGATATCGCAGCGTCTTACTAGATCGTACGCATCTCGAAATATGGTTGGCCAGTAAAAGCCGGCATCGTACACTTTTCTTGCGGTCATGTTGGTACCGTGATGTCCTCCAGTAGGTCCATGGTGGCTTTGGTGTAAAATATGTTCTGCCTCTTTCCTATCAATGCATCTTCTAATTATTTGATCAGGGCAAACCTTAAAGAGGAAAGGGTTGTCCCAATAGTAATATTTTATATCGCGGAAGAATTTTTATCTTCGAGAGGTTGGCATTCCTTTAGGTACGACATTTCCCACCAAATAATTGGCATAGTCAGCATACCAGGGATCATTTGTAGATCGTGACCCTTGATAGTACTTACCAACATGCATGAGCTGTTCTTCTGGAAACTGGTCTTGAATGTCTTTCTCGTGCAGCTTATCCATTGAAGGATTTTCTAATCGGCTGAGATGATCCGCCGCGATGTTTTCTGCTCCCTTTTTGTCTTCGATCTCGATGTCGAATTCTTGAAGGAGTAGAATCCATCGTAGAAGGCGAGGTTTAGCATCTTGCTTCTTAAAAAGATATTTCAGAGCTGAGTGATCCGTAAAGACAATAGTTTTGGACAAGATTAGATAAGAACGAAATTTATCAAAAGCAAATACCACCGCTTGCAGCTCTTTCTCTGTGGTCGTATAATTCTCTTGGGCGTCAGTGAGCGTTTTGCTGGCGTAGTATATTGGTTGAAACTGCTTCTACTTCCGCTGTCCCAGAACTGCTCCGACTGCGAAATCACTGGCGTCGCACATGATTTCAAATGGGAGACTCCAATCTGGAGCAACCATGATCGGTGCATGAACAAGCAGATCTTTCAGATGATCGATTGCCTGGAGACATTCATCTGTAAAGACAAACGGAGTATCCTTTTCGAGGAGATGAGTCATTGGTCGGGATATCCTAGAGAAATCTTTGATAAAGCGACGATAGAACCCGGCGTGTCCTAGAAAACTTTGGTTGGCTTTGACAGAGGTGGGTGGTGGAAGTTTTGAGATAGTCTCGACTTTTGCTTTGTCAACTTCAATTCCAGCTTTGGATATACGGTGTCCTAAAACTATGCCTTCTTTTACCATGAAATGGCATTTTTCCCAATTCAGGACCAGGTTTGATTCTTCACATCGGGTGAGCATCTTATTCAAGTTAGAAAGACAAGTGGTGAACGACTCTCCGAAAACCGAAAAATCATCCATGAACACTTCCATGCATTGTTCAATCATGTCGTGGAAGATTGCTACCATGCATCTTTGAAATGTCGCCGGTGCATTACATAAGCCAAAAGGCATACGTCGGTAGGCAAAGGTTCCGTATGGACAAGTGAACGTAGTCTTTTCTTGGTCCTTTGGATCGAGAGGTATCTGAAAATAGCCGGAGAAACCATCGAGGAAGCAATAGAATTCGTTTCCTGACAATCTTTCAAGCATCTGATCAATGAATGGTAGAGGGAAGTGATCTTTGCGTGTAGCTTCATTGAGTTTCCGATAGTCGATACATACCCTCCAACCGGTGACGGTTCGTGTTGGAATCAACTCGTTGTCTTCGTTAGCGATGACCGTCATGCCTCCTTTCTTTGGGACGACTTGAACTGGACTGACCAATGGGGAATCTGAAATAGGGTAAATTAAACCAGCATCCAAGAGTTTGATAACCTCCTTTTTCACCACGTCTTGAATCTTTGGGTTAACTCTCATTTGCCTTTGAATAGAAGGCCTGAAGTCATTTTCCATTAAGATCTTGTGAGTGCAGTAATTTGGGCTGATCCCTTGTATGTCAGAGATTTTCCATGCAATCGCTTTCTTATGTGACTTTAGAACCTCAATGAGTAGTGCTTTCTCTTCAGGCTTCAGATCTTTAGATATTATAACCGGTAAGTGCGAAGTTCCTTCTAGAAAAGCATATTCAAGGTGTGAGGGAAGTTCCTTCAGCTCCAATTCGGGTGGTTCTTCAGTGGAAGGTTTCATCCTAGCAATTTCGTCTCTTTTAAGCTCATCGTACATCGTCTGATAATCTGACTCAATTGCAGGTACCTCTGGAATGTCGGCTGATGCTATTTCAACCCATTCTGTATTGTTGGAAAGCCCATCTTTTCTCAGCTCGTATTTTACTTGGGAAGATTGAGAGATTGCATTATCTTCAGTGATTATTTCTTTGTTGTCTTCTGTGAATGCGAATCTTTGAAATTGAGCTGAAAAAGATGTGCTAAAGGTAATCTCTGGATTCAAGTTTTCACAACTTTCAAAGAGTTGCGGATCGGATGGTTTAAGCATTGACTTCATTTCCTTGAGAGTCTTCAGAATTTCTTCTTTTGAGAGAGATGAATCAGGAACTTCAGAATTAGGGTTTCTTTTCAAGAGAGTGACCGGAGTGCCATGTCCAAGTGGTACAGCAGTGATAAATCTGTTGGGCTGTAAGTTGGAATTCTTTAAAAGAAATAACACTTCCTTTGATGCAATGGACGGATCCGAGATAGCTGAGCATAGACCCGCACCTTCTTCACAGATTTTCCTTGTTGTGATGACAGTGTTCGGAAGGGGATTAATGCTGCTTACTGCGAGGATTTCTTCCAAGTGTTCTTCAATTATTTCCTGCATAGAATCTACAAGACCAAGGTCTTCTTCCATAGGAAGTTTCATTAGTTTATCGACATTGAAGGTGACTTCCTCAGTTCCCACTCTAAGTTTTAAAGATTTTTCATTCACGTCAATGACGGCCTTGGCAGTATTTAGGAAAGGTCTGCCAAGGATGAGTGGTACCTGAGCGTCTTCCTCAATATCCATAACAACAAAATCAACAGGAAAGACGAATTTATCAACACGTACCATAATATCTTCAACAATTCCACGAGGGAGTTTAACTGATCTATCAGCTAATTGGATGGTCATACGGGTTGGTAAAAGCTCGCTTAATCCAAGTTTCCTATAAAGCGAGTATGGCATAAGGTTTACACTAGCTCCTAAGTCAGTTAAGGCGTTACTTATTTGAACATCCTGAAGGTAACAAGGAATAGTGAAACGGCCAGTGTCTCCTAGCTTTGGGGGCAGTCCTTGTTGCATAATTAAAGAGCATTCTGCGTCTAAGGGCAAGTTAACTATTTGTCTAAGTTTTTCCTTGTTGGATATAAGTTCTTTAAAGAATTTGGCACAACTAGGCATTTCAACTAAAGCATCTAATAATCGAACGTTTAAGTGTAGGCTTTTGAATATCTCTAGATATTTTCCAAACTGGGCTTATTGTTTCTCTTTCTTAAGCCTACCAGGGAAAGGTATCCGTGTTGGTTTAACTACTTCTGGGGCTTTAGAAGATTCTGGTTCAGGAGAAGTGACAGGAGTGTCAACAGGTACTGAATCAGTGGGTAGAGAAGAACTAGAAGGTTCGTCTGAAGAAATATCTACCGATTTCTCATTCTTAGTCTCTTTCCCCCCTCTAGTGACTACAAGGATGTCATCATTGTAAATTGCTTCTTTCATTTGCTTCTCCTCAACTTTTAAAAACAATCTTTTAACATTATCCTCCATGTTCTTAATTAAATCATTTGAAATTCTGAGCAAATAATCAATTTGGTTTTGAAAATCAACTATTTGTTTGTTTTTATTGTTTTGCTCAACCATGAAGTTATTGAAAATTGAATTGTTTAGACGAGAAGACAATTGAGAAGAAGTAGAGGGTGTAGAGGGAACTAACAAATGAGAGATAGGTTGTTTGGATGACCGCTGAGTGAAAGGTTTTGAATGAATGATTTGATCAGTGGTTCCAGATGTGGCGAGAACAACTTCCTTGGGCTTCGAGCGTGAGAAGAGCCGTTGAGGTTGCTTCTTAGATTTGGAAGAGTCTTGCATATCCCTGGCAACTTTAGAGATGGATTCGAGTTGAGCTCTTAAAGTGTCTAAGGCTTGAGCAGAAGTATCCTTATTTTCCGAGGTTGATTCATCAAACTCCAAGTCATGTTGGTGCATCGTTATCGTCTCAATCAACTTCCAGGCTTCTTCTGAAGTATGTAGCATGAAATTTCCGGATGAAGCAGCATCGAGGGTTTGTTGGTGATGAGGATTCAGACTGTTGTAGAATGTGCAGACCAGATTCGTTTCAGCCAACTGATGATTCGGACATCTTCCAAGCAGACTCTTAAAGCGTTCCCAAGTTGAGCTTAATGATTCAGTAGTTTCTTGACGAAAGTTAATGATTTCATTTTTTAGCTTGGTTTGTAGGGAAGGAGGGAAGTACTTAGCTAAGAACTTAGTAGCTATCTCCTCCCATGTATGAATCGAATTGGGTTCGAGTTCATAGAACCATGTCTGAGCTCGGAAAGCTAAAGAATAAGGAAACAGGTGAAGTCGGGTGACTTTGACACTGGATCCGGTTTGTTCGAAAGAGTCGGAAAGGTTGATGAACTTGTTAAGATGGGCGTTTGGATTTTCAACCGAAAGACCATGAAACTGACACTGAGATTTAAGTAATTTAATGAAGTGTGGTCTGATTTCAAGGGTTTCGTCGGTTGGTGATACGATTGGTCATCCTCGTCCCTCTAGCAGTGGTTGGGTTGATGAGGCGAGAGTGATACGATTCGCCATAACTTGTTTTTAGAAGAAAATAGGGTTTTGGGAAGGATATGTTTAACTAAGGACGGGAAATTAAAAACTAACTAACCTAGGGATAAAAACTGTAACTTCCGGTTGATATTGATCTTCCGTAAGGGTCGCTAAATAACTAAGATAACTAAATTCCTAAAATCGGTCGTTGTAGTCCCCGGAAGCGGCGCCAAAAACTTGTCGCGGTCCCAGCGGTCGGACGGGTTTTAATCCGGTCGTTGAACCTCCCAACCAGGACGCGCGGTCAGGGTGTTTTAAATTTATATAGCATGGGAATCCTAAGCTGTATACTACTGACAGACCTAAAAGGGCAGTAAGCGGTATGTATGACTCAGGTGTCGTTCTTCAAACTACAACGGGCATGGGAGTCTAGGAAGTTTAATTATCTTTGGAGATTCAGCTAGGGTTTTTAAAAGCTTTTGGATAGGTTTGGTTTTTATAACTAAATACTAATTTAAATAAAGAAAATAAAACAAGAGAGGTTTGTATGGAGACTCGGACAACAGAGGATAAGCGAGTGTTTACTATGATTTCGTTATATGTTATTGATGAATAGTCAAGGGTAAGGCTACTAGATGTGATGACTAATCCGGAGAGGATAGAAACATAATTAATGCAAAGTATTGTACCTACGACCGTTCCGCGGCTTCCATACGTTTGTACTCCACCAATTGGTGTTTCCAGCACTATACCGAGTAATAGGGCGTTTTACAGTTTTTCCGTTACATTAATTAGGGTTCCACATTACTTTCGCAGATTTCCTATATCCTAATGAGCTACAACTACGAGCCTATTAAATATCTAACGTAGAGTTGTCCGCAATCAGATAAATAACATGTCACGTGGATAGCAGTTATAGAAGTCAAATACACCGGAAGTTCTCCCAAATGTACAGACCAACTTAACCGACGACTATCCTCGAATCCTGTTCCCCAGTCACAGTCATCAGAGACGTCTGTATCGTAGCGTGAATTGTTGATTGAACAAGAACACGAACGGGGATAATCCCGCGGACCAAGTTGGGATAGTCGGGCTAACGATCAGTTAAATTGTTCAGCATTACAGATATAAATCATCACAACTATTCCATGCATGTTAATCTACTGTGTAAACCAATATTCTGTGTCTGAAAACCTAATCATACAGTTACTGATATGAACCAGGAGGATAACTCTAGCATGCATCATTCCTAAGGCAACAATCAAACAAGAACATGCAATAGGGTGACACATAACAGAACACCATAATCCTAAGCATAGCAGATAACCAACAATCAGATCATAGATATCCTGAAAGTTCTCTCAAAGATATCTAACAGATAAACATGAATCTAACAAATCTCTAATCCTACGCTCCGTGTCTCTTATGATTTGTTTCAATCTAGAGAACACAGCCATACCAAGTTCATTGATCATCAAGTATAGAATAGGTAGAGAACGTACCGCTAGTAATTGGCCAAGTTCTAGCAGGAAGCTTCTAACCACAGCATAAGTTGGATAGATAAACATTCGAGATTCAGTTTATGAGTTCATACACAGTTTTAAAGTAACACGGGCAGAGTAACAGCATGGCATAAACATATTGACTATTCTAACATAACTACATCATAGTAAACACAAAGAAATGTCTAGCCTAACATTATATATCTAGCATACAATCCTAAACAAGCATAAACAAAGCAACACATGTTTAAAACTAGAAAGTAAGAGATATATAAATAGAACCTGATACGAATTTATTACAGACAGATCTTTGCGAAAACAATGTCTTGGAGTGACTCCGTACAAAAGCTAAAAGCTATCCCTACCTAACTAGCTCAATTCTAGAGAGAGAAACTTCTAGAGAGAGAAACTAAAGAGAGAGTGATGTGTGTGAGAGAGAAGGTGTAAGGAAGAAATGAAATGAGAGAAATTGTGTGTTTTGAGAGGTGAGGGGTGTCCACTATTTATAGGCCAAGCAACAAATCGTACGTACAACTCGCGAAGCAGCACGTACAAGCAAACGGAGCACGATATGGGGTAGGAGGGCCATATACGGCCTTGTAGGGGTCGTATACGGCCTTGTAGGGGCCGTATACGGTGGTGTTAGGGCCGTATACGGTCTCACAAGGGCCGTATACGGTGTGTGGGGCCGTATACGGGCTCTGTCTGATTTCGTTCGTTGCTTAAAACGTCCGTATCTCCTTCGTTACGCGTCCGTTTGACCTGATTCTTTAGCCTGTGGCTTCATAATTCCGTTACGCTTCTAATGATGCCAATATAATGGAAATTGGATGTGTAGGGCTTAGGCATTGCCGGAATGACTTTTAATGTCTCTGAAAGCGTAGTGGTTTCTCCGTCCTTTGGCCGTTTCACTTGATTCCAGATTTTTCCGTCTCGATTTTACCTATACAACAGATGGTAAAAGTTAGGAGGTGTGTCTTGACAGGAGAATGAGGGCGGAGGAATCTACTTGAATTAAAATGCTGTGTTTTGTGCGGTTTCAGAGTGTTTTCAGTGATTTTTACCACAACGTCTACTTTTGAACCACTTTAGTGAATTTTAGTAAATAATCAATGTTTTGGAATGTTTTCACTAAAGATAGGTCCAAAATGTGAGGGATAAAACCCTTAAAAACATGACTTTTTACGTCACATCTGTCCCCGAGGAAAACACAATATCCAGATGTGGAACGGCGAGTGGTAGGGCAACCGGCCCAATCGGCGTCAGAGTAGGCGGTGAGTTGAGTGGTGGACGACTGAAACAATTGTAGTTCAAGATGAGTGGTGTCACGAACATAACGTAATACCCGCTTCATAGCGTTAAAGTGTGGTTCTCTCGGATCATGCATGTAGAGGCATAACTGCTGAACGGCATATGACAAATCAGGACGTGTAAAGGTAAGATACTGTAGAGCCCCAGCAATGCTACGATATAGTGTGGGATCGGCGACAGGAGGACCATCAGGTCCAAGCTTCTTCTCGCTGTCTACTGGAGTCCGACATGGGTTGCAGTTAAGCATGTGGGCCCGCTCAAGAATTTCAGTGGCATATTTGGACTGTGAAAGAAACGGGCCAGATTTGGTGCGAGTAGCGGAGATGCCAAGGAAATAGTTGAGCGGACCAAGATCAGTCATAGCAAATTCTCCATGGAGAGATGAGATGATACGCTGAAGAAGAGTTGGAGAAGAAGCAGTGAGAATGATGTCATCTACATAAAGAAGAAGGTATGCTAGCTTAGTTCCCTGACGATAAATAAAAAGAGATGAGTCGGTTTTGCTGTGAGAAAAACCAACTCGTGTAGCATAAGTGGTGAATCGCTGAAACCAAGCGCGAGGAGCCTGTTTGAGTCCATAAAGGGACTTTTGTAGATGACATACATAATCGGGGTGCACAGGATCAGTGAAACCAGGTGGCTGGTACATATATACAATCTCTGAGAGAGTACCGTGAAGAAATGCATTCTTCACATCAAGCTGGTGTATCGGCCACTGTCTAGAGACTGCGAGACTAAGAACGGTCCGTATGGTGGCCGGTTTTACAACCGGACTAAATGTCTCATCGCAATCGATACCCTGTAATTGACTGCGACCATTAGCAACAAGCCGAGCTTTATACCTGCTTAGGGACCCATCAGCGTTAAATTTGTGCTTAAACAACCACATAGACCGCACAATGTTAACGTTAGGTGGACGCGGAACAAGAACCCACGTACCATTTCTAATTAAAGCATTAAATTCGTCTTTCATAGCATTTACCCAATGAGGATTTTGAAGAGCTTGGATATGGGATTTTGGAATAGCAGAAGGTGTGGTGGTGATGAGAGTGAGTCGGTTAGTAGGTTTGGTAGTACCAGTTTGTGTGCGTGTAACCATGGGATGACGAGAGGTCGTATTGGGCTGCGTACGAGAAGGGAGTTGGGCCTGATCATTGTGGGCATGGTCAGAAAGTTCTTGGGCCTGGTCAGATAGGTGTTGGGCTTGAGTGGTTGATTGGGCCGTGGGATTTATGGTGGGAGTGGGCTGGGTAGTATTGGGCTCATTAGTGGTGATTGATGGGGATGTGGACTGGATAGTAGCATCATGGACGTGAGGAGGTGATGTAAGGAGTTTAAGGGCTGCACTTGAGGGACTTGTATCATGATCTAGAAAATTATATGATGGGGTTGATGTAGGAGTCATAGAGGCAAAAGGGAAAATAGATTCATCGAAGTTTACATGGCGAGATATAATAATTTTGTTTGTGGCGAGATTAAGGCATCGATAGCCTTTATAGTCTGTAGGATATCCTAGAAATATACAGGGAGTTGATCTAGGTTGTAATTTGTGGGTGGTGGGAATGTAAGGATAACATAGGCAACCAAATATACGAAGGTGTTTATAAGTTGGTGTCTTTTTGAATAATTTGGTGAATGGTATTTCGTTGTTGATGGCTGATGATGGTAAGATGTTTAATAAGTGTGTGGCCATAAAAAGTGCTTCGGCCCAATATTGAGGTGGCATGTGTGCTTGAAAGAGTAACGTTCTTATAAAGTTATTAATTGTTCGAATCATTCTTTCGGCCTTACCGTTTTGTTGGGATGTTTTAGGACAAGAAAAACGGAATTGGATTCCATTGTTTCTAAATAGGGTGTGTTGTTGGGCGTTGTCAAACTCACCTCCATGGTCACATTGGAACGCTTTGATTTCTTTATTAAATTGTGTTTTTACGTATGCACGAAATTGAAGAAATTTAGTAAATGCATCATTTTTCTTTTTAAGTGGATAAACCCAAAGAAAATGCGAGAAGTGATCTAAGAAAATGACATAATATTGAAATCCACCAACACTCGGAAGTGGGGAAGTCCACAAATCCGAATGAACAATATCAAAACTGTTTTCAACAATCGAACTACAATCGAACTAGAAAGATAAAAAGGATGTCTGACTTGCTTCCCAAGTTGGAAAGCATGGCACAAAGTCGAAGACTTTGTATTATTACACATAATCGATTTATTTGAAACTAAAAGACGTAGAACATCATCTTCGGGGTGCCCGAGTCTTTGGTGCCACGTGGACTGACTTGACGACAAAAAAGCTGTAGATGTGTTGGTGGATGTGCGGAAAGGATAAAGACCTCCGGTACTATTACATCGGAGGAGCAGTTGACGGGTCCGATAATCCTTCACAGAAAAACCAAATTCGTCAAATTCAATACTGCATTTATTATCACGAGTGAATTATCGAACGGATATGAGATTTTTAATTATGTTTGGGGTAACAAGGACGTTCTGTAAATATAAGGGACGGTGTGGGGATGGCAAAATGCTATGACCGGTATTAGTAACAGGGATGGATGCCCCGTTTCCAACAACAATAGATGAAATTAAGCTTTTATTAAAAAGGGTCGTAAGATTACCTGCATCCGCGGATAGGTGAGATGTGGCTCCTGTGTCCATGTACCAACCAGAGTCGTCATTGTTGTTCGGGTACCGGAAACTCATAGTGTTAAATGCCTGTGGTAGTGTAGTAGCCTGATCAACGTATGAATGTATACCATAAGCTGAGACAGGTTGTTGTGGGGCTGATCCAAGAATACCTGGGCCTGTAGGGCCAAAAGCATGATTTCCAGTGGGCTGAGTGTTGTTTGGGCCGACCCACTGCTGACGGGTGGGGGGTCTTGGCTGGATCACAGGCCCACGAAAGATGGGCTGAGTAACATTGCTAACCCACTGACCTTGTCCAGAACCGTTCCAAATGGGTTGTGAGATGTTTCTGTTGTCTTTGGTGTGCAAGTACCTGCACTTTTCACCAAATCGACAACGTCCCTTCTGAGAATTCCTACAAGCCTGCTTGCTATTGGTATTTTTGTTGTTTGACGCAGCCATAAGCACGGTTGAAGAAGATGGAGTGTCACGAGAGTGGGTGCGAGTGTTCCTGCGGTTTAGTCTTCTAGCTAGTAGTAGCATGGACCGGGTTTCGAGAAGAGTAGGAGAGGTTTTCGCGTTGCGGATGATGCTAGCAACGTGTTCATAGTGATCTCCCAAACCGTTCACCGCATACATAACCAAGGTCTTTTCTTCAATCGGTTGATCGATGTTAGCCAGGAGGTCTGAAGCGATCTTAATCTTCTTGAAGTATTCGGAGATTGGTTGATTTCCAAGCTCTATAGAACGCAGCTCGGCATGGATCTCCATGGCTCTTACCTCCTTGTTATCGTGGAACAAGTTTCTCAGATTCGTCCATACGTCGTGGGCAGTCACGTTCTTTTTGAGAACGGTTTGAAGGAGAGAAGTTGAGATGGTGCCATAAATCCAGACCTTAACCAACGAATCCATACGTTTCCATGCGGCTTCATCAGTACTTGTACTTGTTATGGTGCCATCAAGAAACCCCATGACACCAAAGCTGAGACAATGAGTGGTGAAAAGCTCACTCCATGCATCATAATTCAACTGATCAAGGTCGAGAACGAGTGGAACATGAGTTTTGATATTGGTGACACCGAATAGCTTTTCAGTGTTCCATATGGGATTGTTTTCTGTGACTGCCATGAGGGAATTTTAGGGTTTTAGAGAAAGTCAGAGAATGAAGAGGCGTGGAAAGAGGGTAGAGAGAGATTTTTGGAAAGTTGTTAGAGGTATTTGTGGAATAGCTCTGATACCATGAAATCAAATGATTTTCCCTTGAATTGATCTTACGTATTATTGCTCAATATATAGAATACATACAATCAGAGATGCCCTACAACAATAATACATAGTGGGCTGAGGCCACATGGGCCGAATACAATTACAGAAATATATATGCTAAAGTGTAAAATACAAATATAACTATATAGACTAATAGGAACTACGATATTATCTTTAAGACGCAGAATTATTATTATTATTATTATTAGTTTATCACTTACAAATAAAATGTATAATATGATGTGTAGTTTAACATAAATAAATACAAAAATTTAATAATATTGTAATAGGCAAAAAAGAGAGCATATTTATACTATTATATAACACATTTGTGATGTTTTTTGTTAAGAGGGAATTTACCAGACTACCCCGAACCTTACTAATAGTCTAAGAAAAATCTACTTGAAATTACTAATATACCCCAGCATCTATTAAAAACTCATTAATACTATTATTATTAAACTTTCAAGTTTTAAATATATGACATTCAATTCCATTTAATTAAAGCTTTTATATATCTATTATCTATCTATATCTATATCTATACATATAAGTTTTAATAAAAATATGACATAACTTTTAAACCGTAAAGAGTTACGAGACATGTTAATTATGGACGGAAAGATTGGAATGAGACGTACATGTTAGCAAACGGCCGTAGGATGTTTGTCCACCATTCGGAGTCGAATTCCGACTCTAAAGCCTTCTAAATCAACTTTCAGTCAATTTGACACGTTTTTAAATGTTTTCAAAAATTAGAAACGAACTATTAGCTGTGTATTTTTATGTGATTATAAATTTACATGTTTATTTATATTTCTCATTTTGTATTGATATATACCGGTAATTTCTATGTTTGAGAGTTTCAGTTTTCTATATATATATATATATATATATATGTAACAACCCAAAATCTCGATCAATTAGTATAATTCATATACTTTTGAAAGAAGCCAGATTACAATACATATATAATATTTACAATAATAATAACTTAATGAGAATTATGATGTGCTTGTGAGTTGTGACCAAGTAAGTTTCATGTTATATAGCATGAGACAACAATGAATCCACACACTTTGACACACTTTAGCACACTTTCACCCATATTATACATAAGCTACACATGCATGACTACACCTCATGCTTAAACCGTTACACCAGTTATCAACTTGTATTCTTACGTAAAATTATTTGCTTGCCAGCTAAGTTTACTACAACTATAAAAGGGAGCCTTTGTTCTCCATTTATTTTCATCACAAAAACGTAAAATTAGTATTTAAAGGAGACATGCAACGGTACAAGGAAGTTAGAGCTATAATCACCTTAAGCACGCCATCTTTAGAGAAGATCATAATGTGAGTATCCTCGTGTTATTTTATAAAACTGAGATATGTGCTATTATGTGTTAATTGCTATTTGCTTATATATGCACTATGTGCATTTAATTACGAGCATTGCATTGCATACGATTTTTATATACTATATACGTATTATCGTCTTTCGAGCCATGGATTTAGTCTGGTGGTGGTATGAGAATGAGACACACGGGTTGAATACGGTTACCCGGTGTTTATGAAAATTATGGGAATGTGGATTGAAGGCTCGAAACGCGTTAATACGGAGATCTCAATTATTATTATTTTAATAGTTATCTTAAGCATTAATTGTGCATACTTGTGTGTGGTACTTTGCACGGAAAACGCACGACCCTCACTAAGCCATTAGGCTTACGCATGCTATTGTGCATATCTCAGGTCACCAATATAGGACTCTGATTGATAAATCGAGTAAAGTGGGACCGATGTTATAATATTCGATGCTATCAAAAGGTGATAGGTTTGTTTCGAGTCGAATGTTATCTGAAAATTTATTTAGTATAATTTGTGACACCCGTCAAATTAGGACTAGTGATTAGTGCCTAATCAATTGCAATACGTGTAATTAGTTCTGTGTTAGGCTAATTAATGTATCAATATATATATATATATATATATATATATATATATATATATATATATATATATATATATATATATATATATATTGTTGAATATATATAATTATGCGATTTGATTAAATCGTACAAGTTTCAAATCGAATGTACTTCGGTTCAATTAAATACGGACGTTGGAGAACAATTTTATTAATTAATATAGTATTATTTAATAACACTATTATATCCAAAATATTATTTTGATAATGTTTCAAATCAAATTCGTATCGTACAAAGAGCAGTTACGCGATTAAAATATTAAACGCGCAAACAAAACGAAACAAGTTAAGTTATATTTTATAACTCAATTATAAAGTATTTGATAAAATACTTCAACCAAAATATCGAGAAATTATTCGCATTTTAAAACATAAATTTAAATGTTTTAAATAATTATTTAACGTTTAAATAACCGGAAAAACGAACACCACACGGAGCACGATTTCGGAGACTGCGGAATGGGGCTTTCATCAAAACCCCCCTCCCCACCTCATATCATCTTTCTCACTCTCTCCCCTCTCATCTCTTTTCTCTCATTTCTCTCTAAAATAAACCCACCACCACCACCACCTAAATCATCAAATAACACCTCCAAACGACACCAAATCTCGAAGCTCATTTAGGGAAAAACGACCACCTCGTCTCGATCTACACTTCTATCTTTTCAGAATCTCCTCGCGCGAACTTGTAAGTTTTCGACAAATTCTCGAAAACACTCAAATCCTTGTTATAATGCTTGATTTCAGTTTATATAAGCTTATAATGTCCAAATATGGGTTGGGTAAAAGAATCGGACTCAACGGAAACCGAAAAACTTGTTTTTGGCTCAAAATCCGGCAAACAGTCGAGAGTGTCGCATAGACGATGAATAGTACGCAACACTCCCTCAAGTGTCGCAAATAAGTGCCGCAAAAATCCTAAGTGTCGCAATTTCAATATGCGTCACTCCCAAGCGACACTTCATCGAAGTGCCGCCTATTTTTACAACTGAACACTAGCGACACTTGCTTAAGTGCCGCCTAAATCGAAAATCCGAAACCTGCGACACTTGTCTAAGTGTCGCCTATAATCAATTTACAATCCCTACGACACTTACCCTCAGTGCCGCAACCAAGTGTCGCCACCTCATGCGACACTTCACTAAGTGTCGCCAATTAGACTGAAACCACATTTTTATGCGACACTGATCGAGTGTCGCCGAAAACCATTATGCGTTCTTAAGTGTCGCAGAAAACAGAAAGTTTGCAACTTATTTTTATACTAAGTGTCGAACTAGTATAACCTCAAACACTTATACGATACGACTTTCAAAACACGTTGGGATATGTTTTTAAAGTATAACACCTCGAAATTCAAGCTAAAAATGTTGAGATTATTAGTTCAAACCAACGGGCCGTACACGTTTTCAAAACTCAATCAAATCGACCAAATCATAGTAATTTGGATAAGTCAATCAACCAAATCGTAGTAATTTGGACATTATAGTTGTATGGACAACTACAAAGGTAGTCTTTGTAACTACCTAATCATGTTAATAACCATCGCGTGTCATGGACACCCTCAGGTTACAAGTCTTCGGACATCTATTATAACACCCTACTCGAAAATACAAGGATATTTTTTTTTTTTTTTTTTTTTTATAAGGGAAGCGCAAGTTTAGATACAAGACATTGGATTGCATATTTACATTTCAAAATGGCAATCCAAATACATACAGTCTTTAAACTAGATTATCCTAGACATTACGCACGATAAGTTTAGTGTTATAGAAATCCAAAACATATGTCATAACATTAACATAGTTAACAAAACAGAGTGAGCCTGTCAAACATTCCATTCCTATGGTACTTCTTGCCCACCCACATACCAAAGTAAACCTGCAAGAAGTAATGAGGGGTTAGCACGAAGCTAAGTGAATAAATCTCAAACTATCCACTAACTTAGCTTAACAAATGAATACAGCAAAGCATAGCAACAGTTAATCATGAAGGATCGGTGGTCCTTGGAGTACCCTCATGCCGCGGTGGTTCCCCAAGTAACACTTAAAACCAACTGAAGGCCAAATCAGTGGCTAAACCGATAGCTTGGTACTATTACTACTTACAACATAATCTCAGTGAACAACACATGTACAAAGCACTTATGATGTCCACAGTAATAGTACTCAAACCCAACACACGTTGACCCCCGACATTCATATAGTCCACAACCATCATGGCAATCAAGGACACCAACAATTAAGTTAAATATAACCATCATGGCAAAATATTAACTTAACAATGAAAACAGTAAATTCACATTTACCCGTTGTAACCATATTGTTACAACCAAATTAGACTGAGAGTCTAAGATCCACTCACCCTTGTCGATTGTAGTCTCCACTCAAAGATCTTATCTTATTGAGTCTTCTGGTTATCTGAGAACACGATCAAAACCCGAGTTAGCCTCTAATGTTTAGAATTTATAGTATAACATTCACATAATTAATGTCGTATAATGCTCATACTATACTTTCAATACTCGTTAAATAACATAAGCACACAAGTCACAAGTTGTCAAATTCGTCAAAGTAAAACTGACAAACGCGATCCGGATAAGGTGTGGCTGGATCGCGTTCCTTAACACCAAAATATTCTGTTGCCAAAATACACTTGCAAACGCGATCCGGGACAAGGATCTGGATCGCGTTCCAAGGAACAAAATCCGTTGATCCAAATTAACACTAGCTAACGCGATCCGTATGATAGGAACTGGATCGCGTTCATACGTACAAAATCATCTTGGGATCAAAATACACATAGCAACGCGATCCGGGCAAGGGTTTCGGGATCGCGTTCCTATGTTTTGCAGCAATGGTTCAGACCTGCAACTAGTTTCAGCTCGAACCAAAATTGCAAATCATCAAGTTTCAGCTACAATACACGAATTTAACACTTAAGTGACCTATACTAACATGTATAAACATATTGCAACAACAACTAACATCATCAAACACTTCAATTCATACATGCATCAATTTTCAAGATATTTAAGATTTTAGCTCAAATTCATATTTCAACAAATTGATTGCAACAATCTGAAATGCAACTATGTAATCAGTTTACCATAATCATATAACACATTTTAAACACGAATTTAACTCCATTCTATCATCAATTTACCAAACTTAATAATTCAAGCATTTACATGAAAATGGTGTAAATTCACTTACAATGGAGATGATAGCTAGATGAAGGAGATGAAGAACACAATGTAATCACAATCACAGCCTTAATTTGATGAAATCAGATGGTGTATTTGATTTGAGAAAATGTGTTCTTGAGAGCAAAACACAAGTCAGGAACAATTTGGTGTTATGTCAAAATGATGAAACAAGTGTCGACTGATCTTTATGACTCAGCTCCATTTTAGTTAAAATTATACCCGTCCTAAATCTATTGTCTGGAACCTAAAAACCATTTGCGAGAAATAAGTTTTTATTATACCGTCGACTAAATAAATTTAAAACATGTAATAATTCATTTATCACAATAAGCCAATTGACCAATTGACCTATTAATTTAGCCATCAAATACACCAAGTATTTAAAGATACAATTTAAATAACACTTAAATTAAGGGAAAATACCGTATTTCAACTAGGCCCATTTCGAGGATGTTACAAATCTTCCCTCCTTAAGAAGATTTCGTCCCCGAAATCTCGCCAAGCTCAAAAAGATTCGGATAGCGCGTCCTCATGCTAGACTCGGTCTCCCAAGTAAGATTCGGACCCAAACTATGATTCCACTTAACCAATACCATAGGGATTTCCTTCTTTCGAAGTTTAGTCACCTTACAGTCAACAAGTTCTACGGGTTCTTCTACAAGTTTTTGACTCAGGTCAACACGCAAATCTTGCAATGGAAGAACTTGGGATTGGTCCTCCACATTGCATTTTCTCAAATAGCACACATTGAAAGTATCATGAATACCAGACAATTCCGGAGGAAGATCTAACGACACCGTTTGATCATTGACAACATGTCGAATTTTAAACGGTCCAATGTATCTAGGAGCTAGTTTACCCCGTTTCCCAAACCTGATAACACCCTTCCAAGGTGAAACCTTCAAGTAAACTAACTCACCTTCTACAAACGAAACTGGTCGATAACGTGGGTCAGCATACTGTTTCTGCCTATCACGGGCAGCTTTCAATCTATCTCGGGCAATAGCTACCTTATCGGCTGTAATTTGAACTATGTCAGGACCCGCAAACTGCTTTTCACCCGCCTCTAACCAACAAGTGGGCGTTCTACACCTACGACCATACAACATTTCATAGGGTGGCATGCCTATACTAGAATGGAAAGAGTTATTATAGGCAAACTCAACTAATGGTAAATGGGAATCCCACGACCCACCAAATTCTAGTACACATGCCCGCAACATGTCCTCCAAAGTTTGAATGGTACGTTCCGACTGACCATCCGTCTGAGGATGAT
The DNA here is from genome assembly GCA_949592205.1 of Helichrysum umbraculigerum. Taxonomy (NCBI): domain Eukaryota; kingdom Viridiplantae; phylum Streptophyta; class Magnoliopsida; order Asterales; family Asteraceae; genus Helichrysum; species Helichrysum umbraculigerum. The sequence continues at coordinate 32,310,968 of CATIUR010000002.1, forward strand.
AAGCCGTACTCAAGTTGACCCTAGAACCCAATTCGCGCTGTAAATTCTGCCAAAAACCCGATACAAATCGAGAATCTCTGTCTGAAACAATCGACAACGGAATACCATGCCTAATAACCACTTCATTAATGTACAATTGCGCCAATTTACTTAATGATGCCGTCTCACAAGTGGCAAGAAAATGAGCACTCTTGGTCAATCTATCCACAATTACCCAAATCATATCATTACCTTTAACAGTTCGAGGTAATTTGGTCACAAAATCCATGGTAATATGTTCCCATTTCCACTCGGGAATCTCTAGTTGCTTCAAAGCTCCATAAGGTTTTTGATGCTCGGTCTTTACTTGAGAGCAAATATGGCAAGATTCAACAATTCGAGCGACATCCAACTTCAAAGTAGGCCACCAATACAATGGTTTTAAATCATGATACATTTTGGTGCTTCCTGGATGAATCGATAATCTGGATTTATGAGCCTCCATCAATATCACATCTCGAAGTCCACCAAACAATGGGACCCAAACACGAGACTGAAATGTCTTTAATCCTCGAGAATCTTCTACCAGTAGATCCTTCCTTTTAAGCATGATTTCAGATTTCAAATTATGATCCAATAGAGCCTCCATCTGAGCTAATTTCAATTTATCGATCAAGTCTGAAGAGATTTCCAAACGCATTAAATAAACCCTTTCAGATTTACCCTTTCGGCTAAGTGCATCCGCCACCACATTTGCCTTACCCGGATGATATCGAATCTCGCAATCATAATCCTTAATCAATTCTAACCATCGCCTTTGCCTCATGTTAAGTTCTTTTTGAGTAAACATATACTGAAGGCTCTTGTGGTCCGTACAAATAACGCATTTGGTTCCATACAGGTAATGTCTCCAAATCTTTAAGGCAAAAACCACAGCTGCAAGTTCCAGGTCATGGGTAGGATAGTTAATCTCATGAGGTTTCAACTGGCGTGAAGCATAGGCAATAACACGGTCTCGTTGCATCAAAACACAACCTAAACCCGCATGTGAAGCATCACAATATACAATAAAATCCTCGGATCCGTCAGGTAAAGCTAAAACCGGGGCCTGACACAACAATTGTTTCAAAGTCTGAAAAGCCGATTCCTGTTGATCACCCCACAGAAATTTCACATCCTTACGAGTTAATTTAGTTAAAGAACCTGCAATCTTGGAGAAATCTTTAATAAATTTTCTGTAATAGCCTGCCAAACCCAGAAAACTCTTGATCTCTGACGGAGATTTAGGCGATTGCCAATTCATGACAGCCTCAATTTTAGATGGATCCACTTTAACCCCATTTTCACAAATGATATGCCCCAAAAACTGAACTTCACGAAGCCAAAATTCACATTTTGAAAACTTAGCATACAATTTCTCCTTTCTCAAGGTGTCAAGAACTAAACGCAAATGTACTTCGTGATCAGATTCAGATTTAGAATAGACTAAAATATCATCAATGAATACAATGACAAATTTATCGAGAAAAGGTCTACAAACCCTGTTCATCAAATCCATGAAAATTGCTGGAGCGTTAGTCAACCCAAAAGGCATAACAAGGAATTCATAATGACCATAGCGAGTGCGAAAAGCTGTTTTAGGGATATCCTCCCCACAAACCCGGACTTGGTGATAACCCGATCTCAAGTCTATCTTAGAGAAAAATGAAGATCCTTGCAATTGATCAAACAACTCATCTATTCGGGGCAAAGGATACTTATTCTTTACGGTCCTCTTATTCAATTCTCTATAATCAATACACATACGGAAAGTGCCATCTTTCTTTTTAACGAATAACACAGGAGCACCCCAAGGAGAAGAACTGGGTCTAACAAAACCCTTATCTAATAATTCCTGAATTTGATTCATCATTTCACGGATTTCGGAGGGAGCTAATCTATAAGGTGCCTTAGCTACCGGAGTAGAACCAGGAATTAACTCAATTTTATACTCTACTTCTCTAACCGGAGGTAAACCAGGCAATTCATCAGGGAAAACATCCGAATACTCAGAAACAACTCGGACATTACTAATGGCTTTCTTTTCTAGCTTAGCATCAACAACATAGGCTAAATAAGAATCACACCCTTTAGCTAGAGATTTTCTAGCTTTCATCATAGAGATCAAAGGTATACTACCCCTCTCCCTTTCCCCCCGAGCCACGACATATGACTCGTCTGAAATTGGAATTTTTATTAGCTTCTTATGACAATCTATATGGGCTTTATTACGACTCAACCAATCCATGCCTAACACGACATCAAACCCATGAATAGGCATCAACAGAAAAGAAGTAGGGAAGCTATGACCCTCAATCGAAATACTAGCTCCAGTAACCGATGTGGTAACCGAAACTAACTTTCCATCCGCTACCTCGACCTCAATAGGTTTTGGAATACATGTAGGTGTCAATTTAAGTCTATCACAGAACAGCAAGGACATAAAGGAACAATTTGCCCCCGAATCAAATAAGGCGCATGCCGGTACTGAATTAATAAGAAAAGTACCAGTTATGACGTCCTCGGCTACCATAGCTTCATCCACGGTCATTCGAAAAGCCCGACCCGTTGGAACTGGAGGATTCTTTCTTTTCTGGCCAGCAGATGATGATGATGACCCTCCGACCGTTCCCGATTTTTGCTTCCCTGCCTCTGTACACGCACTAGAACGATGCCCTTCCTTGCGACAATTCCAACACACTGGCTTAGGAAAAGGACAATCCTTGATGTCGTGACCGAACTGACCACACTTAATACACCTAGCAGTCTGAGGTGTACAATGTCCCGTGTGCCTAGACTTGCAATTCTGGCACCAATTTGATCTATCCACTGCACCACCAATAACATTTGGTTTTCGGTTATTGTTATTACCTTGCCATTTCTTCTTCCCCTGACCTGAAGTAGATTCACCTTTGGGTTTCATTGGGGACTTGTCTTTAATCTCTAAACCATGAGCTCGAATATCACCGTCTACAGAACGAGCCAAATCAAAAGCTTGGTTAAGATCACCTGCAAGTCTCACAGTAGTCCGATAATTATGGGGTAACATTCCAACAAAATGGTCAATCTTTGTCCTTTCATCCGGTACCCATTGATGTACAAATCTCAATTTATCGGTAAACTGGGAGATAAGGTCCTCCATAGTCATACTATCAGTCAATTGCATATCCAAGAATTCACGCCTAATGCGAGTCATGTCATACCCGGAGCAATATTTCTTACAAACCTCATTATGGAAATCAGACCATGTAATGGAAGTTTTTTGCTGAGGTGTTAAATGAGAGGTGATAGAATCCCACCATCCCATTGCCGGACCCTTTAAAAGTTGCACTGCATAAGTTACCTTGATCTCATCCTCACATCGACAAACCTCAAATTTCCTTTCGACATCTCTTAACCAATCCATGGTCACAGAAGGATTTGTACTCCCAAAGAAATCTGAAGGTCCACTAGATTTAAAGGTCTTGAATGAACATAATTTTTGTTGAGATGGAGGAGGAAATACCGGAAACTGAAATCCTGAAGGTCCTGAAGAAGAAAAAGGAGCTGATGTCTGGTGGTAAATAGGCGGTGGCATAGAAAACTGTGATGTCACCAACGGAGGTGTAATCGTACTAACAACCGGAATCTGCCTGGATGTTCTAGCTTGTTGCTCATATAATTCCTTATATTTGTTTAACTCATCTTCTAAATACAAGGTGTACTCATCACGGCTCAATTCATTTGCAGGGAGTGTAGTACTAGGCTGACCTTGACTTTGAGATTGAATTTCAGGAGGAGAGTCTCTCACTCCAGAAGCATTGATCGGGGTACTGGTCGGAGCGTTATTTTCTGCCATATCCTGTATCACAACACATCTCATAACCCGTTAATTGTTAGTACTTAACAATACTAACCAAATCATATTCACTAGCTCAATCCCCTTCCCTGGAATGTTTGACTAACACAAATAGATTTGGGATTGAACAATTAACCCATGTTCAATTCACCCAAACCGTTGCTCTGATACCAATTTATAACACCCTACTCGAAAATACAAGGATATTTTTTTTTTTTTTTTTTTTTTTATAAGGGAAGCGCAAGTTTAGATACAAGACATTGGATTGCATATTTACATTTCAAAATGGCAATCCAAATACATACAGTTTTTAAACTAGATTATCCTAGACATTACGCACGATAAGTTTAGTGTTATAGAAATCCAAAACATATGTCATAACATTAACATAGTTAACAAAACAGAGTGAGCCTGTCAAACATTCCATTCCTATGGTACTTCTTGCCCACCCACATACCAAAGTAAACCTGCAAGAAGTAATGAGGGGTTAGCACGAAGCTAAGTGAATAAATCTCAAACTATCCACTAACTTAGCTTAACAAATGAATACAGCAAAGCATAGCAACAGTTAATCATGAAGGATCGGTGGTCCTTGGAGTACCCTCATGCCGCGGTGGTTCCCCAAGTAACACTTAAAACCAACTGAAGGCCAAATCAGTGGCTAAACCGATAGCTTGGTACTATTACTACTTACAACATAATCTCAGTGAACAACACATGTACAAAGCACTTATGATGTCCACAGTAATAGTACTCAAACCCAACACACGTTGACCCCCGACATTCATATAGTCCACAACCATCATGGCAATCAAGGACACCAACAATTAAGTTAAATATAACCATCATGGCAAAATATTAACTTAACAATGAAAACAGTAAATTCACATTTACCCGTTGTAACCATATTGTTACAACCAAATTAGACTGAGAGTCTAAGATCCACTCACCCTTGTCGATTGTAGTCTCCACTCAAAGATCTTATCTTATTGAGTCTTCTGGTTATCTGAGAACACGATCAAAACCCGAGTTAGCCTCTAATGTTTAGAATTTATAGTATAACATTCACATAATTAATGTCGTATAATGCTCATACTATACTTTCAATACTCGTTAAATAACATAAGCACACAAGTCACAAGTTGTCAAATTCGTCAAAGTAAAACTGACAAACGCGATCCGGATAAGGTGTGGCTGGATCGCGTTCCTTAACACCAAAATATTCTGTTGCCAAAATACACTTGCAAACGCGATCCGGGACAAGGATCTGGATCGCGTTCCAAGGAACAAAATCCGTTGATCCAAATTAACACTAGCTAACGCGATCCGTATGATAGGAACTGGATCGCGTTCATACGTACAAAATCATCTTGGGATCAAAATACACATAGCAACGCGATCCGGGCAAGGGTTTCGGGATCGCGTTCCTATGTTTTGCAGCAATGGTTCAGACCTGCAACTAGTTTCAGCTCGAACCAAAATTGCAAATCATCAAGTTTCAGCTACAATACACGAATTTAACACTTAAGTGACCTATACTAACATGTATAAACATATTGCAACAACAACTAACATCATCAAACACTTCAATTCATACATGCATCAATTTTCAAGATATTTAAGATTTTAGCTCAAATTCATATTTCAACAAATTGATTGCAACAATCTGAAATGCAACTATGTAATCAGTTTACCATAATCATATAACACATTTTAAACACGAATTTAACTCCATTCTATCATCAATTTACCAAACTTAATAATTCAAGCATTTACATGAAAATGGTGTAAATTCACTTACAATGGAGATGATAGCTAGATGAAGGAGATGAAGAACACAATGTAATCACAATCACAGCCTTAATTTGATGAAATCAGATGGTGTATTTGATTTGAGAAAATGTGTTCTTGAGAGCAAAACACAAGTCAGGAACAATTTGGTGTTATGTCAAAATGATGAAACAAGTGTCGACTGATCTTTATGACTCAGCTCCATTTTAGTTAAAATTATACCCGTCCTAAATCTATTGTCTGGAACCTAAAAACCATTTGCGAGAAATAAGTTTTTATTATACCGTCGACTAAATAAATTTAAAACATGTAATAATTCATTTATCACAATAAGCCAATTGACCAATTGACCTATTAATTTAGCCATCAAATACACCAAGTATTTAAAGATACAATTTAAATAACACTTAAATTAAGGGAAAATACCGTATTTCAACTAGGCCCATTTCGAGGATGTTACATCTATACTCGGCTAATCAAAACAATTTATTAAATTAAACTCATCAAGACTCAGGTGAGTCTCATGGCCCCTATTTTACTGTTTTACTCAGGGGTGTGATATCAATGCTCGTTTTATTTACAATTGAACGCAAGTACAAATCAAAATCAAATACTGCATGAGTTGTTTTCACTAATCAATTTAAAGTCATCCACAACATAGTTTGGTAATACATAGTAGCGTGAATGTTAGTGTATGGTACCATATAGGATTGACAATCCTCGTCCGGGTTAGCAAGCACTAACTGGTCAAACGGACGCATTAGCATTTGTGTAGACGAGTGTGGATTAGGCACTCGTAGGAGGCACCTCGATCGGAATTCCTTAATTGGACCTGACCCCCAAGTTAAGCTCAGACTATGTGCTCATGACTGTATAGTTACTTTTATTTTGCTTTATTGCAATTTAAATTCAATTAAATCTTGCGGTTCATTCAATATGTTTTGACATACAAACCTGTGAGCTCACCAGCGTTTCGCTGACCCAATTTAGCTTGTATCACAGGTACCCAGCAGTAGTTTGGACTGCCCAACATGATACTTAGCTCGTGTCATCATGCAAACCATCAGAGATTTAGCTGCATTATTATATTTTGTATAAATTAATTATGTATTTAAATCTCTCAATTTCGAACCGAGCTAATGTACTTAATATTTTGATGTAAATATTTGTTTAATCAATGCAAGTTTAAAACGACGCATGTAGTGGTCGTTCATTATATCTTTGTGCTGTGATTACTGTATTAGTTGCGCCCCGACCCGATTCGCTTCCGCAACCAGAATTTGGAGGTGCGACATAATTTGACTTCCGCTTTATCTATGACTATATATTATGTGCTTTACTATACCCGAGGCGCGGGGCGTCACAATATATCTATACAATTTCACGAACATAATGTTTATAATGTTTAGTTTTTAAAATACTAAAGTAAAAAATAAAAAAAAATGACTCCGCACCTACCAATTTGCCCCTGGCTATTATAGACTCGCAAACCGACTATCGAGTTCACAACGACATATCTTATTGTATCTTCATATAAATTTTAATTTTGATTTAAATACTTTATAGTGAATGAATAAAGCTAATAAATATTTAACCGCCGCATGAAACCGGCATCATGCTAGTATTTATTATCCTTGCAAAGAATATTGCAAGAAAGAATGTTGTTATTATTAGTTAATTAAGCTCTTGGATAAAATAAAATAAAAAATGTAAAAAGAATCCAACAGAAAAGGATCAAAGAGTCCGAGAAGACGGCAATTAATGTGACCTCATATGCATACAGATAAGTGGGAAGTGAGTGTGTATGGTCATATAGCTACAAATAAATACTTGGCCCCATTGTGATTACCACATCATTAGAAACACAAAAAGCTTTTAATTCATCATTCATATTTCTTCCGTGAAAGTTCCACCAAAATCATCAGCAAAATGTAAGCTTTACAGTAATTTTTTTTAATGCAGATTAGGTGTTTGATGATATGCCTAACTGAACTTACATATGAACATCATTGGATTTTTGTTTTGGTGAATCTTTGACAGGGAAAATGGGTTGAATCTTAAGCCAATGGATGCAGAGCAACTAAGAGAACATGGCCACAAAATGGTGGATTTCATTGCTGATTATTATAAGAATATCGAGTCTTTCCCTGTTCTTAGCCAAGTTGAGGTATGAAATCTTGTTTTTATAGGTCCCAGATTTAAATTGTATTTTATTGCTATGTTAAAGATTGTTTTGTTTATGTTTTAATGAGAGAGTTTTAAAGTAACACTATATTGTTAAATTTGGTTGCTTTTAGAGTATTTTGGAACCTTAAATGTTTTTAATTTAATATATTAGCCAGGATATTTAAGGAAACTTCTCCCTGATTCTGCCCCGGTGCAGCCTGAATCATTGGAAGCAGTTCTTCAAGGTGATACCTATCTCAATTCGTCAATACTTTTGTATTTTGCTATCTTGTTATAAGAAATTTAGTGGTGGCAAAGCGGGTGGGTCAGACGGGTCTGGTAACATGTAAAATGTGTAATTTATATGTCGGTTAAGTTCACCCGAAACATTTTCTGTCCAAGAATTTTACTTTTCACGAATATCTAGTTTTTAGATAGAATGATTAAGGAGTACTTATGCACTGTATATACATTTTAGAAACTTTTTACCAGTTTTTGTTTAGGTTTATCCTTTTTATTTTTCCCGGTTGTCCCGTTAGAAATAAAACATAGCCCGAATTGCCTCATTGAAAATGGGTTCCAGTATGCCACCTTTGATAAAAAAAAAAAAAAAGCTAGTATGTAACCATATGCTGCATTGAAATACCACATATGAAGACGCTAATGTGTTTTCCTTTTCATTGCAATCCATTTGTGATCACAGATGTTCAAGCGAAGATACTGCCAGGGGTTACCCACTGGCAAAGCCCGGATTACTTTGCGTATTTTCCATCCAATAGCAGTGTTGCAGGCTTTCTTGGAGAAATGCTCAGTGGAGGAATTAACATGGTAGGGTTTAGTTGGATAACTTCTCCAGCTGCTACAGAACTCGAGATGATTGTTCTTGATTGGCTCGCTAATTTACTCAAGCTTCCAAGTGATTTTCTTTCCAAGGGTGAGAGTTTCAACTTTTGTTTTTTCCCCCTCACAATTCTGATACATCTATTGAATGAGACATATGTGCCATGAAGAGATATATCAAAAACAAACCTCCCGTTGATTATCTTAGGCGTTCGTTAAGGCATTGAGCAGGTTTTGTAGATGTTTGCTGTTTCTTTTAGAATGTAGCCTGAACTATTAGCAATTTGGTTATTATATTACAGGCCCAGGCGGTGGTGCAATACAGGGGACTGCAAGTGAAGCCCTTCTTGTTGTGCTTCTAGCTGCTCGGGATAAAGTATTAAGAGAGGTTGGGAAGGATGGTCTTGGAAGACTCGTGGTCTACGCTTCTGATCAAACCCATTCTTCTTTACTGAAGGCATGCCAAGTATGTCCATTACCCTCCTTTACTATCTCCAACTATTATCTTGTTTATAATTACTAGACTTGGCAAGATGGGCAGGTCGGGTTTAGTTGGGTTATGCCTGGCAATCTCAACCTGAAAAAGTAAAAATGGGGATTGGGTTGAATATTGTAGCTCTTGGGTTTGTAAAGATTGTGTAAAAATCATGTGAACGGGTCCCAAGGGGTTATCTTCTCAAATCTGGAAAACTATGAGCGTGTCGAACGGGTCTACACATGGGTTCACAATCAAGGTCGGTTGAATATTATTTCAAAAATATAATCGTTTCTTAAAAGCTTAAAAGGTATTCGTTGGCGGTGGTTAGCGGTATTTTTTTGTTTTACGGAGAGGAAATATAAAGAGAAGAAGGCAAGATGTGTAGATTATTATTTTATTTTATAGGGATACTAGCCTCTTAAAAGGTATTACATGGGGTTAGACGAAAACAAATAGATTTTAAAAGTTGTTAATGTATTACGAATACCTATTGTGATATGATAATAGTCATGATGTATTACGAATACCTATTTGGATAAAGTTATCATAATTAATTTTCTTTATATTAATAAATAATTAATGATTTATGATGTCACTAAATCCTATAATTTAGCTAATTGGACAAAATTGAGTAATTCTATTGGTTGATTAGATTTTTGATGACATCATCACTTGTTTCCTATATATAATTTATAAGATGTGTATATTAATTAATGGTCCACAACTGGTACACGTATACACGTTTTTGCTTCGTTTCTTTTGCGTACAGTTTATAAAATTATACAGTATAAAGTTAGAAATACTAATAGATGTAAGGTGGGAAAAAATATACTGTAAATAAAAAACGAAGCTAACTAGCTAGTTAAGACTTAAGTATAGCAAATTTAAAAATAGATTAAAGTCATTTTCTTTTTCTAATTTGTCCTTTAATTTTTCTTTATTACATTACAATAAAAGTTTGTATGAGTTTCTGACTCGTAAGAGTCGCACAAAACTCCTAACAGTCACAAAAATCTTGGAAGAGTTAATAAACGACTCATAAGAGTAAGTCATTTAAGAGTCGTGATTTGCATGACTTCGTTTTAAATTTTTTGACTCGACTCCTAACAATCGATTCGTGAATCGTAAAAGTTTAACAACTATGAATTATAGTATCTTTTAAATAGACATTGCCTATTTTAGAAGTTCCAAATCTTATCAATATTTAAGGCATTGTTATGGTAAAGAAACTATGTTATTTTAACATTTTAAAATTTATAAATCATTCAGATAGGTAAAACAGAAGACTCGTTTTGCCTTTTATTTAACATAAATAAAATAACTAAAAAAATCTAAAAATAAATTTTGAAAAATAGTGGGTTGACCCGACCCGACCCGGTTTGGACCCAACCTATTCGACCTGAATCAAAGGAGGACCCGTTTGACCCGTGACCCGTTTCAACCCAAACCCAATTTGACCTGTGACCCAACCCGACACAACCCGACCCGTTTGCCAGGTGTAAGTTGGGTATCAGATTGAAATGGGTCAGGCAGATCTAGAATCATATTTTCCCGGGCATTCATGAGATTAATAATTAATAACTTACGAATTCAGTATGAGCACACAAGCGATATTAATGCAGTAGTAATATTAATGAAGTAGTAATATAGAGAAATTCTAGAATTACAAAAATCTTACAAACAAAAACATACAAAATGATGTGGATGCATAAATGGACCAATCAAATTAACTTTCATTTTCTCTTTCTTGCTTCTCTCTCTACTTCTAATTGGTACACATCATTTTGTATAAATGTTTTTGTAATCTTTGAAAGAATTTCACGATTGCATATTACATGTTTTATTATCATTGATCACTTTTGGACACTTATTAAGCACATATGTTCTATATAAGTGAATCTTTACTTTGGTAGATAGCAGGAATTCATCCTGAAAATTGTAGGGCGCTAAGAACAGAAACCTGCAACGAGTACGCTCTCTCACCTGAATCACTCACTGATGCAATTTCACATGACGTTGCCTCTGGTTTAATCCCTCTTTTCCTTTGTGCGACAGTAAGAAACAAAAACTAATTTTTTTAGCTTCCTATTTATCTGTTGTACGTGCTTTTATATTCTTCATGCATGGTGGAACCATATATTTTGACCAGGGTATGCACTATTATAAAGAAAATGGAAAAATCAAAAAAGTAATGCTAAATGCCTAAACGTGTCTAAAAATATATGCATAAAACTGTGCCTACTCCATTTATTGTTTGACACATAGATGGTGTATTTTCTCTTTCTCCATCTCCACCTTATATTTTTCTACATGCAGCCATCGTTGTTTTAGGTCCATCTTTAGGCATACAGAATAGGCCCCTCAAGCAGTATTAAATTAATAAAAATGAAAAATCACTAAAATAACAAGTTGTCGTTTCCTCAATTTTTGCATCACAAAACATCACGAAAAGAATTGAAGGTATGTACTGGTTTCCATGTAGGTTCACATATGACAGACATACCCATGCTTTCTTTTGTGTTTATTGCTAGAATTCTAATATAATTTGGTTAAAATAAGGCCATGCTTTTCTGTAGATATGTTGGTAGTGTAACTGTGCAATGATGCATGCACTGTTCTTTTTGTATATGTTATGCGAACATATTTTTGTATGTCTGAATTCTATATATGATGTTCAATAGGAGTAAAATTAATGAAACTCTTCATGCAAGTTTAAGTTTCCTAAATGCATTGGCTTATACATGCAGGTAGGTACTACATCTTCAACAGCTGTCGATCCTTTGCTCGCACTTGGAAAGATTACCAAGGTAATATATAGATTTATGTTTGAGGTTTCATTTTACTTTTTTAAACAGTGAATATACACACCCTATACGTCTTCACTTAATCACTTTTGTCTGTCAAATTCTGAAATACCCTTCCATAAATACAGAACAGAAAATTCTTGTGGAGCGAAACAAATATCGTCAACTTGTTTGTGATAAAATAAGAAGTAGGTACATTTAACCTGGAATCTTTCCCGAAAAGGAAATGTTGCAAATATTACTTACATCACAAAAAGAAAGGTGTTGCAATTTAGAGGTATGAAGGCAGTATTTCTGTTGAGAAACTAGATGTGGCAATTTTGACCCATTTACTTCTGAAAGGGCCAATTCGGTTATCCTTTATTTCTAGAAAGAAATGGGTCAAACTTACATGGGTTGTAACTTGTAAGTCATCCAAAGTGTACTCATAGTGCATACAACCTACTAAGCCATTCTACAAACGTAATAAAAGAAATAGGCAAAGTGTGGTCCACCCGTCTCGACCCATACCAATTTTTCCCAATGCCATCTGTAGCCAAACTAATGATTTTTCAAACTATTAGCCCTTTCATAACATGCTATTTTCATATATGATCTATGTATTTCGAGTTTAAAGATTTCTTTTCAACTAATTGTCATTTGCTGCTGTATATAAAAAGAAGTTGGGTACGCAAAAGTTATTTGTTAATTATTTGGCAGAGGTATGGAATATGGTTCCATGTGGATGCTGCGTATGCTGGAAGTGCTTGTATTTGCCCAGAATATCGCCATTATTTGAATGGTGTTGAAGAAGCCGACTCATTTAACATGAATTGCCACAAATGGTTCTTAACTAACTTTGATTGCTCAGCGTTGTGGATAAAGGTATGGACCTTATTTATATTAATACTAATTTATGCTCACATTTTGGCTATGATCATTTAACGCTTGGAAAAAAATATGCCATTATGTCCCTCCTGTTGAGTACATTGTTTTATGGAAGTGTCAAATATCTAATACATTCTGAATACTTAAATAGTGAGAAAATAGAATAATCTCAGGGACCAATATCATTAGTATCAATAGGATACAAATGGGACAAGGGTAAATTCAAATTGAGACTGAAAAAACTACAGCTGGCAGAATGGGTGGGTCAGGAGGGTTGCGTAGTGGGTCAAAACAGGTTGGGTTGACTTCCAACACCTACAAAAAAGAAAAAAAAAGCATATATGAAAACTATGAACGTAGAAATTACTATTCAAATAAAGATTCAGTTTTTTGCATTAAGCGACTTGGAAAACAGGTGTACTTTAGTACACTTTGGGTTGGTTTCAAACTGTCTGACCCAGTTCTTTGTATGTAACTTCTAAATATATTCCTACAGACCCACTCGGTATAATATTTTACCCAAGTTGACTTGTTTCTACATAAGTTGGTTATAATTGCTCACCAAAAAGGGGTGTTATCTCTAAAATCCCATTCTATTACGGTTGATTATATGATTCTGGCTATTCAATATCACATAACATACAACTAAACACCCCTTTCTCTTTAAGACTCCACACTTGGAATTTCTGGATTTATGCCAGGATCAAGGGGGCATGTTGGTGATCACAACTTGTGTAGCCTTATAATCTTTTATGCTCTTGATTCGTTAAATTTTCTTGGAATCAGCTCATGATTATTACTTTTCTCGTCTAAACAGGACCGCAACGCCCTCATCCAGTCTCTGTCAACAAATCCTGAGTTTTTAAAGAATAAAGTAAGCATATCCACCCTATGTTAGAGTAAAATATTAAAATAACTTTATTGGTATTGTGGCCCGTCACTTGAAGATTACGGATTCTTTGACAAACTTATTACATGTTGTTGAACATCAGGCGTCTCAAGGTGGTACAGTTGTGGATTACAAAGATTGGCAAATTCCTCTCGGACGCAGATTTAGGTATTTCACTTAAATTAGTATTCACATAAAGGGTAAAAGGCAACGTGTCAAATGAATCAAGCACGCGTAAGATGTCATCCGCAATACGTGAAATGCGTGAAATAATCATTGAGATGATATACCTTTTGTTATCATATTCAACACATTACTTATTGATGAAATCCAATATAAATGAATGTAAAGTGTGTGTGATCTGCCCAACTAGAGTACTAGACCTGATCCGAACTAGAAAAAAAAAACAAAAATTGCCTGCCTTGACCTGCTACTAAACCTGCCTAACCCTCCCACTTTTCCACCACCCCTTCAATTCAAAAATTGATTATGTTCGTGATTATTATATCTGTATTCTTTGATAGGTCTTTGAAACTGTGGATGGTATTACGGCTTTATGGAGTTGAAAATCTTCAGTCTTATATAAGAAACCACATCAACTTGGCTAAACATTTTGAATATCTTGTTGGTCAAGACCCAAGGTTTGAGGTAAGACTAAAACGCTTAGATGAATTTACCGCTTATCACATTATTGTTGTTACAGTTAATTTGAAGTTATTGAATTGTGACTTCAGAATATCTTTATTTTGTTTCTGTAAAGGATATATAATCTACCGAAGAATTGCAATGTCTTGCATAAAAAATACGTAGTTTTTTGAGATTGTTAACTAGTAACCAGTAATGATGACAATGTGCGACAATGCAACATGGTCTTAAATCAAGAGATATTGCAAATGTATACAAGCATTTCAAATATGTACAAGCTTATTCGAACAATGGTATCTCATAAACCTTTCCATTTTCAGATCGTTGCTACTAGGACATTTTCTTTAGTTTGCTTTCGCCTTCTACCTGCCAACAAAAATGAAGAATATGTCAATAAAGTCAACCGCGACCTCTTGGATGCAGTCAACTCATCTGGGAATATCTTCATCTCTCATACAGTACGAACCTTCTATCTCTTTGAATATTCCAAACTATAATTTAGTAGCCAGAGTAATTGACTTTTCACTACAAACAATTCATCGTTCATGCAACACATGCACTACAATTTGCAAGAATGAACTTCATTAGAAAATTGTGAAGTACACTTGCTGTTTTGCATTTACATTTCCATAGTTCGTCCAAAGTTTAAAAATTGTAGTGTTCTTGGCATTAATTCACAGAAAGTATAGTTGTTTTTAAGAAAGCAATTACAACTCTATGCCTAAATTAAAATATTAACGAGTCAAATTGGTAATTTACCAATATTATCTTGAAAGATGGTCAAACGAGTTAAATGGTTTAAAGGTTGCCCGTAACATACGCAAGTATTTACTGCCTGTTATATTTCCTTCACTTCTAACAGATAAATCATTTATCAATAGTTTTTGTAATCATATTGAATATTGACTGTTCATGAGAAACTACACACACACACACACAAAAACAGTAATGTTGAATGTTCGACACTAGAGGTGCCAAAATCAACCCAACTATCTGGGCCGATGTAAGTCGAGAGTCAAACGGGTCTATAGTCATTCAAAGTGTACTTTTAATGCATAAAATGCTCCTAAATCATATTATACAAAGAGTTTGATTAATGTACTCTTTATAATCATATTTGACACATTGAGTGTACAAGTTCTAAATCCCAAGACAAAAAAGTTTTTTCTTGGATCAACCCAGCCCGTTTCGGCCCCACACCTGTTGTCTTATATTTGTCGGTTTACAAGCTCATTTCCCTTTTTTTTGCAGGTGCTATCGGGTAAATACATCTTAAGGTTCGCTGTAGGCGCTCCATTGACAGAAGAGAGGCATGTTATTGCAGCTTGGAAGGTTTTTCAAGAAGCAGCCTCTACTATTTTACAGAATTCATAAACCAACCTTCCATGGGAGAAACATATAATTATTTCTTTAACACTTGATTTCTGTAGAAATAAACCATTTCTACAACTGATTGGAAGCCTTCGTTGATTGATAAGTATAATAATTTTAGTGCTTTGAAAAGCATTATACATTCCCAGGAAGTTTGTTTACTTTCTAGCACTTGATTGTTTAAGCAGATGGGTTAAACGTTTACGATACAATCTGATATGATAAACATGATTAACTCAGATTATAAGATATATATAACAAACACTTGATAACAATGAACATATTGATCAACTAATATAAAAAAGGATAACAGATTAATGATGAAAAATGACAATTAGTAAGTCATAATAATAATATGAGATAACAAAAAGTATATAAAAAATGAACGACTCTGCTGGGGATCGAACCCAGAATCTCTGGTTTCGTAGACCAGCGCCTTATCCATTGGGCCACAGAGTCGTTTTTGTACATTTTGCAGCTAAATACATTTTAATCAAGTAAAAAAAACATTTGCTGTTCTAAGAGAAAGTTCATACACACTTTGATTATATTAAAATAATAACTATGTTTACTTGATTTGCTACATACCAAATGAAAATAATACCTGATGAGTGAATGATTTTAATAGAGTGATTATTTATTATATATGTTGGAGTGATGATTATAATAGTGTTGTTGTAATGTAAGAAAGATACAGTGATATGCCATTCAGAATATAAAAAAATTAAACAGAGAGATAAAAGAATAAATACAGTCAAAGTATTAAGCAAAATCTTATTCAATCCTTGAGGCAATGACTCTATTTAAAGACTTACAAGATAGTACACCTAACTAAACTACATTATTAAAGTAATGACTAGATAGTCTAATGGCAAACACACTTATCTTACACACTAGCATTACATTATTGCTAGTTCATTATTATCACGCCACACCTCGGCAACCTGATTGCCCGAAATCAATCCTAGAAGCAAGGGATTTTAAGATAACCCCAACAATTGGTTCACTTGTTACTGTAATTAGTTGAATATCTAAGATTTCGTGTAATAAAGTTATAGCTGTACTTTAACTTTTTAGTAGAGCACGTCATGCGTATAATGTACTTATGTATTCTGAATTTGAATGTATATACGGAGTATTTAAGTTTGAATTAGGTTGTTTTGGAAATATAAACTTATCTCTACCTAACTCATTTTCATCACCCAACAATCTTATTAGAAATAACGATGCATAGAGGTCCTTAAACAAGAGTTTAAATTTCAAAATATCTCTTCTAATTGACATATTGTAGTCTAAATCTACATTTATCCGTCTATTATGACACATTATAACGTTTAGCTTGAAATGGTGTATTAATACGTTAGTTTTATCTTCAAAGCATATTATGTGTAAAACTTATGCTATCCACTCTCGTATAAGTTTATAACCCTACAAGGCATGTAAGATAACCCAAACTGCGAAATCTCACTTAATCCGATATAGTTACGGAACATATTACAATATTTAGCAAAAACTTTGTATACATTGTACATATATTCTATTTCTCAATGCACATAATATATACGGAGTAGTATTTTTCATGTTTAATTAAAATAAGAAACAAATAAACCAAAATTAATTATAAGGTTACAAGGTTATTTTTAAAAAAGTAGTTGACGGCTGTGGGATTTGAACCCACGCCCTTTCGGACCAGAGCCTAAATCTGGCGCCTTAGACCACTCGGCCAAACCGTCTCTGTGATATGATTGTTAACGTTCAATTTTTATAAACACAAATATATTCAGTAAAAATATTGCTACGGTGTACTTTGAAGGCTGAAGCGTAAACTACATACGGAGTATCTTTTCAGTAATCTGATTATCACAGTCGAAGCAGGTAAACCCCCTAATCTCTTCCCTCGTTCGAATTTAATCTGCGTATTATTTCAAATGGGGTCTTCAATTTAGTCAATTTATTTGTATTTTTTTCAGGTTATGATTGATTTTGAGATTGAAAATTAGGGTTAGGGTTTTTATACTGAAATCGATACACGGATCTAACCCTAACAGTGTTCCCTTCCGTTGTATGTAGTTGTATGTTTCACACAACATAATTTGTAAGTCCTGTAAACTTAACTTCTGTTTTTGTTTAGTTGTGGTATTATTTTCTTCTTGGATGCCCCCAAGGTGTTTGATGTAATGCCTGTTAGTAGCTTTGTTTGTTTTACCTTCTATGTAAGCATATACTGATATACATCATTTCCCTAGATTATGTTATTTGATATATATTCTCATTTCCAAGATTGAAACTTTTTATGTTCTATATTGGTAAAAAAGTTAATGTATTGTTTTCAGAGGTTGGGACTTTATAATTATTGATATCTTGGGAAATGGCGGCGACACCCATGTTGCCACCGAACTTAGGACCTGGGGCTGATGGAAATGCTGCAGCAGCTCCACCCCCACCAGGGACAGACATGACTGGAATATGTTTTAGAGATCAGTTGTGGTTGAACACGTACCCGTTGGACCGTAATCTTGTCTTTGATTACTTTGCGCTTTCTCCGTTCTATGATTACACTTGCAACAATGAACAACTCAGAATGCGAGCAATTCATCCATTAGATATCTCCCATCTTTCGTAAGTTTTTCGTTTTGCAATCTAATGTTGTTTCTTGGAGTATTTTTATAATATACATGAGGCCACATGTTTCTAAGCAATAAAGTAAGTATGTGAACGATATCGATGACTTGGGTTTACTTTGGCTATTATAAGAGATGGGGAGTAGTACGAGATGATTGACTATATTATATGTAGTAAAATGACAGGAATAGAGTTTATGGTCAGCGAAGTTATGGAACCCCACCTTTTTGTGATGCGTAAACAGAAGAGGGATGGTCCTGAGAAAGTTACTCCAATGCTTACTTACTACGTGCTCGATGGTTCAATATACCAAGCACCACAACTTTGCAATGTCTTTGCAGCTCGGGTTGTAAGTACTTCTTCCCTCGTTTTTATGTTACGTAGAGGTGAATACATGGCCTGTTGGCTGATTGGGCAAAATCGGCTCAGGTCTGGTTGGGTTGACCAAAAGATTTTTATCCCCACACTTCTATAAAAGATATTAATAATTAGTCAAATATATTACAAAAGGTATCTTACTTAAATAGTAATGTAATCTTCTGATAGAAATGATTGCTAGGTTTAATGTATTATAAACACACATTGGGGTGACTCTCGACCCTTTCAACCTGTTTCCAATTAATTTAGTTTTGTACATTTTATATGTTTGACCGTTAGAGATAAAACATAATCCAGCTTGACCATTCATAATTAAATGGTCGTAATTGCCACCTCTAAGTATCTAATCTTTTGATTATACATGTATACTTGAGTAAGTATCGATTCTCATCTAATGGGCTTTCTGTCTTTTGGTCCACATTTAATAACAAGCTTCTATCTTAAATTTGATTGATAGTCTAATAAAGAATCTTATATGTAATTTGAAGGGTTAATAATGGTTTAATCCTCAAAGTTTCACATTTTTTTCGTTTTAACCACTCAAGTTTTTTTATCATGATTTAACCCTCGAAGTTTCAAAATTTTGGTGGTTTAAGCCTAAAGTTTGATTATACTTCAAAATTTTGATGGTTTAATCCCTAAAGTTTATCTTTTATAATGATTTGACCCTTTTAAGTTTTTCTATTTTAATCATCTAACTTTCAAAAAATTAATGGTTTAACCCTTTGAAGGGTTAAACCAATAAGTCAATACAAACTTGAAGAGTTAAATCATGATAAAAAAAACTTGAGTGGTTAAAACGAAAAAAAAGTGAAACTTTGAGTATCAAACCATTATTAACCCTTTGAAAGGTGTGAAAAAAGAAATCAATTTTAGAAAGGCAAGTACCCACTTATCCCACTAGGCCACTACCGCGAATATTTACATTAATTCACGAATATATACAATTGTCTCATCCACAGGACTCGAACCCCCAACCTCTTAGTTGGAAGGTTCACCAAGATACCGCTAGGCCAAAGGCCCTTTGGTTAAGGCAGCTTGATAATAAATGCAAAGTTTTTATATGTCTAAACTCTAAAGCCATTTTTAGAGGTTTTCGGATCAGTTCGGTTGAAAACGTTCTATTTAAAAAGTCAAACTGAATTTGAATTGTTATTTGTGAAAGCCGTACCTATAACCTTAGCCCTATGTTAGTTTTTGGTTTACATGATTTCAAATGAAAATTTTATCATCTTACATCCTTTGGTACTTCTAACTTCTTAGAGTCTCAATGGGTCACTTCATGCACATTGAGGATCTATTATCTGTTTTATCTATTTATATAATTGGCACCATAAAGCATACCTTGTGTAGCCAAATTTTGTTTTAAATTGGCTGTATATACAGGGACGAGCTTTATATCATATATCGAAGGCTTTTACTACTGCAGCCTCGAAGTTGGAGAAGGTTGGGTATGGTAAGCTTCGCATTCATGTCAGACATTTCTTATTAATGCGTGAAGCGGGGTTATCTTTTTTGGTTAATAGGTCAGACACGTGAAATCATTTGTAAGAAAAATTGGCCGAAATGGCGAAACCCAACCAAAGTGTACTCTAATGCATGGACCTTCCTAAACTATTTTATTCAGAAAGTTAGATGCTTGTTGAAATAACATATTTTTTGGTATCATACTTGGCACACTAGTTATTCATTATTAAGATTGGACATGTGTTTTAGATCAACTCAACTGGACCAAACCGTTTCCGGCCTCACTAATAAATTTACTGTTTTGGTTCGTTACCCACCCCTCGCGTTTTGCCATCTCTAATTATTGACGATAGCTTTCTGACGACTAATTATTTAATATGTATGATGAAGTGGATCCGGAGAATGAGGGCGCGTCCATTGAAACGAAGGCTGCTAAGGAAAGTATCGACTTTAAGGAAGTTAAGCGAGTAGATCACATTCTTGCCTCATTGCAACGCAAGGTAAACCATGCATTTATTTTCCGCCTACTTTATCTTCTGAAATTGCTTAGGATCATATATCTTTGCATTGTATAAACTCTTTACGAGGTGATACTTGCTCGTCTTAAACCAAACTTTGCATACAGCTTCCGCCTGCACCTCAACCACCCCCTTTTCCAGAGGGTTACACACCACAATCGACTGCAGAAGGAGAGCAAGGCCCTGAAACCGAGCTAGCAGACCCCAAACTTCCTCCAGTTGACCCCATCCTCGACCAAGGTCCATCCAAGAGAATGAAATATACTTGAACTTATATAACGGACACGATGGTCTCATTTTCTAATTGTATTCGATTATGATTGTGAACTATCAGCATTTTAGATTTATGAATAGTTGGCTAGTAAATAGTTTCTTGTTAGGCGTTGGTTTACTTGAATGTAATTTTGGTTCAAATATCACCCTAATTTATTTTTTGCTCTTTAACCAGCGAGATATCCACGTGCATATCAAGCAAACTATGTTGGTCAATTAGAAATGATATCTGATATCTTATGGTCAACACGACATGAGATGTCAGATGTCAATCGTCAAATGCGAAGTAGGACATGTCACTGACTGAAATTAAGGGTGTACTTCCTTATATCTCCCCAACTTTAACGTTGATTTGAACATGAAAGAATCTCAATCTTAGCGTGCAAGTAGTCTGTAAAGTTTCGACTTTCGAGTTTACTTGGCTGGTCATGTAAGGTGGCTTAGATGGTGTTCCCTTGTGCCTAAAACAGGAAAAAGAATAAAGTTTGGACTTGTCATGTTTTCATTACTTTACTTTATTTGTATAATGTGATACTGACCTAAAAGTAGTGATGTAAAACTTGGACTTTTCAAATAAGTCCATGACTAATATTCCATATGAAGTGTCTTATCTTTTACTTCTACATGTCATATAGGCTACAGAGATTTAATCACAAAGTAATTCATGACACGCTTTTAGGTTGCGTTTGGTTTGCGAAATTTAACATAATATAATAGAATCAGAATCTCAATTCCATTCCACAATGGCCTTTGGTTCACAAATGAATTGTCTTGGAGGTCATCAAGTTCCTTCGTTCAAAGGATTCACATTTCTTGGAATTCCAATCCTTTTGACGAATTTCAATTATATCAAATACATTTCGCGTATCAAACGGAGCGTTAGAATCTTACAAATCATACTTGAGTAGCTTTTAATCTACTATTATCATAACATTCTGTAAAATTATTAACAAATAAAGGTATAAAACCATTTTGAGATGTGAGAGTTGCAACCATCCCATCTTAATGACTACAATATCTGATCAAACAGATAAAAAAAGGGAATATATTCTTTGTTCTATTTGATTTTGCATGGTTTTTGTGCCCGATTTAGGTGGTATTCTCAATGAGTTGTCTTATTTTTCATAGTTTATATTTGTTGGGTGGTCTAGTTTTTTATATTATTATTTAGCAAAGTTTTTTTTTTAGCAAATTATTTAGCAAAGTTGAGTAGTCTAATTTGTGCCAAAATAGACAAATTAGATACGGATTAAACAAGATAACATTTAGTATGAGTTACATACAATGTGGCGTGTTGCTTATCTACATTTTTCTTTAATCAAGATTTAACATATCATAATCAGAATAATTTTGTCTCTAGATCGATGTATAAACTTTTCAGTAATAATTCAGATATTGTAAGCAGTAAATACGATTTTGACGACTGTTTAAGTTTTTGCTAAGTTTTTATATGTTACTCGTTTATAATTTTACATTAAACTATAAGCAAACCGACCTAGTTAAAATGAGAGAAATGACATATTGAGCTTTGTTACATAAGCCTAATTACATATAAATAAAGAGAATATGTAATCTACGTGTTGAAAAATTAATGAATTAGATCAATATCAATGTTTTAAGCATCTATATCACGAAAAATGTTAAACTTATATAAATTTTACAAACAAAAGTTTACATAAGGACATGGCACTAGTGTTTGACCAATCAAATAACTCATTTTTTTTGTCTCTCTTGATTCTTTTTCATCACATGATTAGTCATCCTCCTTATATATGTATTTTTATGTAAGCATAGCATTGCTCTATTGCTCTATCAATATTATTGAACGGCGAAAAAGAACTCTCACTACTACATGTACTCTTACATTAATTCGTTATAGTTGTACATAATTTATCATACCCAATGAGACAACGATTATGACACAGCTATTTATTATGAATCAAACAACAATTGTTGTGATGATTGATGCGTTTTTGTCGATCCAAATGCTCCACAAATATAGGGACCAGAAGATTATTAGTAGTATTATTATGGTAGAAATAGAAAAGAAACGTGCGAGTCTTTATTAATGAGGTGGGGCTTCTCACACCTAATTTATTTGCCCCAAACTATTTGCTTCATGCTGTTATAAAAATTTGATTGATAAATAATGTTTTTTTTTTTTCAAGTACAACTTATAAAATTGAGTTATGCTAAATATGACTAATTATACAGACCTAAATATAGACCTACTTTTCTCATTGGTTGAGTTTTTTCTCTTTCCTAATCTCATCCAATCAATTTTTCTCATCCCCCAATCATATTTTTAGGTCCACAATTAGGTCTACATTTTTAGGTTGCCCAATCATTTTCCTATAAAAATTTTATGGGTATAGGTCACAATTTGTCAATTAGATATGAAACTATTAAATTATTTGATTTAATTTAATTTAATAATATTGATGGAAAAATATTCTTTATGCTAAAATTATTTGCAATTCAGTCGTGGAACAAAAAGTTCACATTGTCAAAGAGAAGACCTATTTGGCCATTTGACAATTCATCAATATAATATAATAATAATGAATGATACTCCTTCCGTCTCAATTTTATTGTCCTGTTTTGACTTTTGAAATTTTTATTTTTCAACTTTGACCTTCAATATTTCTGTTTGTGTAATATAATATTTGATGCAAAATATATGAATGGATTAGGTTTTGAATGTATTTTCATTGGTATAATTTGCATAAAGTATTATATAACACAAACAAAAATATTCAAAGTCAAAGTTGTCAAAAAAGACTCCAAAAGTCAAAAGAGGACAATAAGACTGGGACCAATGTTTAAAAACCCGGGTTTTTAATCGAACCGGATTATGCCGATTTCTGGTCGGACCGGTCGGATCGGTTGGGCCGGAAGGTCGGACTGGAATTCTTAAAAACCTTGAAAATCTATTATATACATGGAGTAAAGACATACAAAGCTTAACAACAAAGCTTAACAATCCGTTTGGTAAAACATATCTTAACATTTCATTTGGTAATACTAAACAAGCGTACGACTAACTATATAATCTAGTCTAATGATTCAAATAAGAATGAAAGCAATATTATTCAACCTCCTGCTCTCTCCGCTTCTTTAGATAACTGTGCTTTCTTCTTCAAAAGCTACTAGATCATCTCAAATTGCTCTTATTTACCTAAAATTCTTGAATATATCACATTACTTGTTCATAATTAAGTAAAAAAAACAAAAAAAAAAAAAAAAAAAAGTAAATTACTTCGAACCGGGTCGATATACTTTTCCGGGTCCCAGTCCAACCCAGTCCGACCGGCCGGCTCAAGCGGCCCGTTGACTAGTCAAATTATCGAAAAACCCGAGTTTTTTTTTGCCGAAATCCTCTAAATCTCTGGTCAGACCGGTCCGATCGGATCTTAAAACATTGACTGGGACGGAGGGAGTAGATAATAGATAAAAATTTGTCAAGAACCTTTTTTCTTTTTCCCCTTTTATGCTTTTGCCACGTTCAATGCACATTAAAATCTTTGATTATTTAATTAATAGTCATGGTATTTTGTAAGGCCCCTCTCCTTACGCAAACCAAAACACACCATATTACTTTATATTATACATTAAAAGCGTGGTCCCAAAACATAATTACCGATTTACATAAGTCCCATAGGTACCAAATTTTCAAAACCTTAACACACATATATAAGTTTAGTTACAAACATTTACTAAACAACCGGGCGTTAAGAAAACTATTCAAAACCAAAAGTTAGATTCCCAAAAATGTCAGAGTAAGCGCTGTGACAGTCAGCCATCCCATTAAGTATCTACAACCCGGTACACACCTAATAAAAGCCTGCAAAAAGATTAACAACGAGGGATTAGCCAATGCTAAGTGAATGGAACCGTAACCGACGGTTCAATTCAGAAATAACAAGCCTACAACGCACAAACCAAACCAACAAATAATGCTTACAGCCTAAAGCATCGTAAACAACAATCACACAAATTATGATTACCGCCTAGAGCTTCGCAATCATAAACACGTATCGTCAAAGAGGACCGGCGGCCCCTGGTTAGCCAACCAGCGAAAGCCTACAACCACTGCCGGCCCCAACAGTGGCTTACCGATAGTTTGAAGCTATCTTCACTGACAAGGATTCATCCCTCAACTACATGTATCGGGAAACCCAGGCAGCCCAACAATAGCCACAAACCCAACCAGCGTTGACCTCTGAAATCACATATGCCAAACGGCCCAAGCATCACATATAGCATAATCGTCATGCCCATATGTAGCATTCCTAATCATACCGCATAATAATCATGCCAACCAATAATGACAACAACCAATAATCCAAATACCATAACCAAGTAATCCAAACCATATACCAATAGTCATGCCAATAACTGAATAAAATAACCAATAACCGAAAGTTCATCCGTTGCAACCAAACTCGCTACAACGGAATTGAACCGAGGAATACAATTCCACTCACCGATAATCCAAGATCTTCAACTCAGTTGTCTTATATCACTGAGTTGTCGCCCGCTTATCTGAGAACACAAAGATAACAAGTTAGTGTCTCATTCCATAACTTAATCCAAATCAAAATCCATATCTTAAACATGATACTAACCAATACATAATCATCAATCATGATTAACATCTTATATACAGTTCAACCATAAGCCTAGTTCAATCATTAAATGCCATACCAGATAGAAGCTAAACAAAAACTCACTGAAACAAGGGGAATACGTTCGTATTCAGCTGAATACGCCCGTATTCATGGGAATACGCCGTATTCAGCTGAATACGCCGTATTCCCAGCCCCAAAAACCAAACAGAACGATTTTAAGCGAATACGGTTGGGAATACCCCGAAGGAATCCGGCGGATTCCCGGGAATACGACCGTATTCAAGGGAATACGTCGTATTCCCAGTGCAGACCAGAACCTGCACTTTCATCTCAAAACACAACACGAACCAAAACCCCCATTTCACCAAAATCAGTTTACAACACGAATTTTACCATGAAAATGACCACAACTTTAACCATAATCATATCACAACTACAAACAACAATTCTAACATATAATCCTAATATATATATCATCATCAAATCCATAAATTCATCAAACCCTAACCTTCAAACTCAAATGAAGAACACAAACTAATTCTATCATATAATCATCATGTAATCCACTTATATCAACAATTGATCATCAATTAATCAACAACTTATACTTTTCAAGCTTCAATTTATACAAATCACCTATATGCATCATATGCCCAATTTCTATAAAATAACTCAAGAACACTTACTAACAATTGAAGAAGATGATATAGATGATTATGATAATCAATTTCCCTTTGCTAGAGTTAACCTCCAATTTATGATTCTTGATTTACTTTGTTTTTCTTTGAAGAATTGAGATGAGAATTTGAGAGCTCAAGAACAAAAGAAAGGTAGGTGAGAATGAGTCGGTCACTCCACCGCCCCATCTAATAATATGGTATAAATTATACCCGTTTCCTAGCCTATTGTCTGGAACCCGAAAATACCCGTAAGTCAAAATATTTTTATTTTACCGTCAACTTCGTTTATTTAAAACAAACAATATTTTATTAATCACAATAAAAACTGAAGTTCTTTTACTTGTTTATTTTTCAAATAAACCACTTACACTTAATAAAATACAATTTATTTCCAGGCCCAGAAACAGGATGTTACATATTTAATATTTAATAGAGCGGATTTATGACTTTAAGGTTACTTACTTTTTTTTTTTTTTTGAAGGCATACTTGTATATATAAATTTCTACTAGCAAGATACTAGTAGAACACCAATGTACATCATTACATACACCCTTAAAGAACTTCCAAAGAAAACCCCCTAACTCTGGATCCGAACTGAGAGGACACTAAAATGGATGAAAAAACCTGAAGATTTTCAGGAAAACCCCCCGAATTTAAGGTTACTTACTTATATATTTTTGGTTTATTTTATTTTATAATTTATAAATAATGCTAAATCTACGTGTTACCTAGCATTACAAGTTGTTTACTAATGAACTTGAAAACTTCTAGATTTATACATTCTCATGTATCGCGCTATGCCAAGGCCATTTGTTATTACCCTACACAGTTTAAATGATATGATAATCCTCTTTCAACTTTTGTACTAGTTAATAAAGACATTAATAGCACGTTTGTTGTTTTTTTTTCTCGTTACCTTTTGTTTATATAACATATCGTAACTATATGATGTGTATGATGTATACAAAGAGAAAATAATTGCGTTTGTTTTATACGTTGTCTGTATAAAAAAAAATATATACCAAATTAACCTTTTACGTGGGATAGTTTGAAAGTACATATATGTCAAGGATTTTTCTAAGGATAGTCTTACGGGCTATTTTTAAGATATTCGGACACACGTTATTTGGTTGTAGTATGATAATAATCACCGCACTCACCTTATTAACTTATTATACCAAAATTTATGCACACTATATATTCTTAAACATAACCCTTATGATTGTCATTATAAAATATTAATATATCAAATGTTATGACAAACTTAAATAAAAGTAATGACATACATTATATGGTGATTCATATTTTTCTGAATTTTATTTATTGAGACATGTCATTTCTAATATGTTACTCTGTAATAACAAACACCCTCGAATAACTCATATCATTAAGATACTCGTTAAGTTCATTGAGTTGAAAAAAACAACCTGATTATTTAATGTAAAATCTATAATTTAAAATAGTAAGTATGTAAGTATCGAAGTAACCTATCAACCTTAAGGTTTTGGATTCATATCTCGGGGTGGGAATATTTGGTAAGTATTAATGGAAGAATGTATATATTCGTGATACGAGTATGTGACTGTTAGCCTTTAAAAAAAGTTAACAAACATATTTTTCTAAGCTTAACAACCATTTACATTTTATTGGTTCCTTTAGCTGCCATGCTAGAACATCTAATTTGATTTATTATTGATGTCGATGCCTCCATGGTTTGATTAATACGGAGTATACTTTAATACCTAACACTACTAGTAACATAATATTATTAATTTTCTCCTTTCCAAAGAAAAAAATATATTCTATATCAATTAGATATCTTGCCTATTAAAGTATATATATCTATACTTCTATACTAATATATAAAGCATCTTTGTATTTTAATTTTAAAAACTTCTTAAAATCAAGATTCAACATTTTCATATTTATTTATCATATTTTCATTCTGAAATATAACCTCATTAATTTCATATATTTTTCACTTTTCACCAACAATATCCCGAATTTCGAGCTCTACATACGGGACAACAATGAATAACAAAGATAATATATAACTATCGTTGAATCACTCTTTACAAAAAAAAATAGTGAATTCCGCTGCATAGCGCGGGTATTATGCTATTTTTTAAAAAAATAACTTAAAGGTTACCTTTACACTAATTAAATCAAATTAGATTGTATGAGTATGTCACTTGTCAGATGATTATATATAATAATGTCGATCAGATTTTTGTATACTTATGGATTTATGGGATTAAGTTTATTTTTGATGCGTTCAATAAATGGTTAATAATGTTTTAATCTTTTACTAGATTATAACTCGCGAATTCACAGGACTACCACATAATTTTAATACAAAATCTAGATTTTAATTTTTTATTATATTAATATAAGCTTATAACCCGCATGGATGATATACATTTTATTTATACTAATGTGACAAAAAATAATAGGGTTTAGTGTCTGGAAATGTATCAAACTTGGACACTATCTTAATTGTGTGTATTTAACTATTATATTTTCTATTATGTGTACTCAACTTTCAAAAAAAGTATTTTTTATGTATTTTGCTGATGTGTCATTTATTTACGGTGCCACTTGGCATCCGTAGAGATCGACACATCGTCAAAAATACTACAAAATAATCAAAAATACACTTTTTGAAAGTTGGGTACACAATAGAAAAAATATAGTCAAGTACACACAATTAAGGAAATTAAATCAATGGTCAAAGAGTAGAGTGGTTAATTAATTGAAGGGTTAGGATTAAATTAAGGAGGTTTAATGGTAAAATGTTTACATAACTTAGTGTTTCTTATAATACTTAAAAGAGAAGAGATTTTTCAGTTTTAAAGAGTTAAGTGCAAGAAAATACAATTAACTAAGGTCTGACGTTCATAGTGTGCACTTAACTACTCGAAGGTACATTGTGTGCAAGAAACTTGTAATTTGTTGCAATTATGTGTAATTTTTGATATTTTTACCGAGTGTCATCTATATAAGGTGTCACGTGACATCTTTACAAGTTGACACATCACCAAAATACATACAATGACAAAATAACAAATATCTTCCATACAATGTACAACCGGGTAGTTGGGTACACACTATGAATGTCTGACAATAGTTAATTGCATTTTTTTGCACTTAACCCATTTTTAAAATTTTCAAGTTTACGTTGACTTATTGGTTAAACCATAAAACTTTTGAAAGTTAGATGGTTAAACTAGATAAACTTTGAAAGGTAAAATCATTGTCAATATAAAATATAAGTTTCACGTATTGAACCATCGAACTTTTAAATCATAACTAGATTATAACCCGCGAATTCGCGGGCTATTATATGAATTTACTACAAAGTTATACTCCGTGTTATGTTTTTATTTTATTATGTATATGAAGGTATCTTTCTTAAATTTTATGCATTAAGATGAAGACCAGGAAAGTGTTAGCTAACTTTAAATCATAAATTAACTCATTTAACAAAATACAAAAATACTTCCAAATAACTACTCCGTGTTTATTAAGTTATAATTGATTCTAGCTAAAATGATCACATATCATTGTTTATCTGCTAATCTTTACATAGTGATTTTGATAAGAATAACAAATTGAGCATAGACTTCTCCAATCTCAAACCAACAATGGCACTCCACCAGATGGCACAACTTAATAAGTAATACATTGCTTCCTCATAAAATTGATTAGTACACATAACCATTTTTATAAAAAAAAATTAGCAAACCAAATAATGACAAACATACATCCAAAATGTTTGTTCAACACAAGTAGATTACTATAAAGTGTTATCGATAAAAAGGAACCATTAAAGTGATACATGCACAACCCAACACTCAAATTTCTAAACACATCAACACATAGGAAATCTAATAAACAGAGTGCATAATCAAATTCACAATGGATATATTCATCGTCATCCTTCAAAGATGAGCAGTGAAATAAAACCACCCAACAACAATTTTATCTACTGAACCACATTTCTTTCAAGCATTCATGTGTCCGACGATATGCGCACATAAGAAATTTTCAAATTACTGATTGAGTGTCACTACGATAGAGTAGCTAAATGCATGTCCTGCCATTTTATAGTAGGGTATATTATAAGCCTACAGTTCAAAAGATACAAGGGTAACGATGAGAAACTGTAATAAAAATTAAAACTTCATGTTACTGTTCTTTAAAAGAGACAACATGAATTTTGAGGTAAGTCAGAAAATCTGTATCACTATTCCTTTTATGTGTACTTATATAATGTGTACTTACCAGATCATTTAGAATGAGAACAAAAGTTTGAAGAAATCTGAATAGCAATCAAACCAATTAAAATAACAAATCGAATTAAAAACGCGATAGGAAAGACTAAATATAACCATACACTTACAGAATTAAGTGCTCTAAGCGAAATTGAAATCAGAGTCGGAATTGAATTTGTTTGTAAAGTGTGAATCAATTGAAGGAAGCCGAGAGAAGCTATTAGCAGCCAGTTAATTAATATTGAATTTCAATTTTAGAATTCAAAAATTAGGGTACGTTTGTTATTCCATGTTTATACTTCAGAGCCCACTCCACTGTATCAATAGAATTTGATATGAAAGTCCATCCAAAATCTGTACTTGTTGCAACCTAGAGAAAAGGAAATATAACCTATCCAAACCACTGCAAACTATGTGATTAAAACAAACCCAAAAGAACTAATTACTAATACACATTCCTTAATCTACGTGTGGCAAGCAATCAAAAAATGAATAAAGATGGCAAAGGCATAAACTAAGTCAACGAACTAACATAAATACGGCTCAAAGGTGTATTTTTAATGTCTACAGCCTCCTCGGACCAATTTATTATTATTGCATACATGTTGACTTAGAAATAGTGTTTACAGGCCAACTGCAGCCGACCAGATCTGTTTTGACACATGCTAAAAAAATCACCAGTTTCAACCTGGACCAATTTAGACCTCTGACCAATCTGCCCATATTGCCACCTCTGATAATATGCACCAGCAAGTGGTTCAATTTATTAATCGTAGTCGGTGTTTTTATATAAGCAACTTTTAGATCATGGAAATCTCTTATAGTTTACTTTGGAACTATTCAATCCATTGAGTATTTGAGAACCTATTATATGAGCCATTAAAAGACACTTGCAGTCATTCATTAGTATTAAAATATTTCTGTCACCAATAATGCATAAAGAATAATCTCAAAAGTAATATCTCATTTTAAACTAAGCTAGTTAGGAAAGAATAGTTTTCAACATTTGAAGAGTATGGTGGCAAACACAGAAAAATAGCGCACGTTTTTGTCAAGAAACACAAACAAATTTTACCCATTTGAGCCCCCAAAATACGCACCTTGCGTACAATTGTGAGTTTTTTGTTGAGTGATGCCAAACTACCAAGAGGAAGGCGTGTGGCACCAGTCATGAACTTCACACAAGCTTCTTGCCACTAATAGTCAAACTCTTGTATGACCTCTGAAAACTGCAGTTTTTCAATATAAATATTCAGTTCTATAGGAGTGAACCAAGATACAGTAAGACATTATTAATTCATATGTTTCTGAACAGAAAATGAGAGTAACACTAACATGTAGTATGTGAGAGCTGCTAGCAGCATAGCCATTATCAAACTTTATAAGATCCTAAAATTGGTTAGACTGTAGAAAGAACTCTATTGAAAAAACCTTAACAATAAAATAATCAAACGGCCAACTATAATTACAATAGGTTTTTGTAAGAGGGGATATGAACATTAAACACGTGAACATAATAAACCTGTTTAAATCCTAATTAAAAAGCATCCATTTGTTTCGAGATTCCAGAATTTGGACGTCGACCACAAATTCAATGTATACCTCCAAATTCATAGTACTAACCAGGAAAAACAACATATATAGTTTTTTGTTCTGCTTTAAAAGATCATAAGCAAAAAATGGTAATAAAAATAAAATCCATAAGCATTTCCTTATTAGGACCAGCTATGAGGATGTAATCAGGATAACCAGGAAGAGTAAAATCCGTGTGTAGGTCCTCAATTTTTGTATCCCAATAAGCGTCTTACCGAAAACGGGGTATAATGACTGCAAATCGTACATGGTGGGTTCCTGCGATATCACCAATTTCATGAATTCAAGAATAAAAAGAACGTGAAATTAACATTATACAGTAACCAGATGAAAAATTGCAGCTACAACACGGAATATTGCATAGATGTTGGTTATATACTGAGGTAACAGTTTGCTATCATCGAGTACTTTTGAATGGGTCAGGTTAGGTTCAGTTTTATCTATACAGGTGAAATAATAAATCACTTGATACATATAATAGATAATATGTACATATGCGTATTAGATTTGGGATTGCAAAGCCTCTTCCTCATACCTTTTAACTACAACTCAGTAAATTTAAGTATATAAATATTATATAGAGGTGGCAAAATGGGCGAATCAAGCATGTCAGATAACAGGTTTCAGTTTAACAACTTTAAGCTAAAATCTTAAAACTTTACTCATCTGATAGGTTAATTTATGAGGGCCTAGATTATGTAGATTAAGTAATTAACACTTTCTTTTTATATGTAAAGAGAGAAGAGATTACATTAAAAATAAAAATCTTCCTGGTTTTGACTTCCTACAAATTTTTTGCATTGACGCGAAGCAACTTGTTTTAACCTCACTTTAGCTACAACAATGTACATCATCCTGAAATGGGAAAGCTTAACATAGTCTACATAAATTCTCAAGTAAGAGATGTTGTGTTGAAAAAGAATATGCACAGATGTTACTATCGGTTCAGGATAAGCGGCTTTTCTCGGTGTTGCCAATTGAATCACAGGCTTTGACATGATCGAAACATTTGTTATGCATATAAATATATGAAATATAACCACACATACCACACAGTTTGTTTAGTGACAAAAACTAAAAAAATACTCACTGAGGCATTTCGTCGAGCACTTGTTGAACACTTCATGAAACACCATAACAAAGATTCACAATCTTGAAAACATCAAAATTCAAAAATATTTATGAACATCAACTAAAAGTCAAACCATGAGTAAACATACAATATATTAGTAATAGATTAATTCAGATATTCAAATCAGAAACTGAAAAATTAAGAGGAAAAACTTTATAAAAAGGTTGATCTGATTTTAGTAGCAATAAATTGTGAGTACCATTATGATGTCACAATGCAGGGATGATCATCTTATTTGGTATCTCTATAATACGTAGAACCTCTATTGAATTCACTTTTTTAACACATGTTCTTAAAAGGATACACACACATACTAAAATACCATGGATCAACCATGTATAAAAATGTGAATTTGTACAAATATGTTAAATGATAAATTAAGAAGCATCAGATTTCATACCAAGGTCGCTAGCTGGATCATGGGCATTTTGTGGCTACACTTGATTCGAAGAGAATGTCATGATCCTTCAATACTCTTTGGTCTTCTAAGCTTTAAGAATCAATTGGGAGTAATAGGCAAGCTGCCACAAAAGTACCTACACAATGAAAACAACTTTTTTATTTTTGCCTTTTTTCTTTTGTTTGCTGAATTGAAAACGTTCACCTTTATTACATTTCACTCCTTAAACTGAGATCCATTAATGTACTTGTCTATGGTTATGATCATGTATTTTTGACTACATGTCAGGGATAGACCAGCTACACCTTTTCTAGCATGAACATCATCCTGCACACATGTAAATAAGTGTGATTACTGGTGGGTTAGACTAATGTAAATGTAAAAACATGGTGTTGTCAATATGCACAACATAACACATAAGTTGATTTACATGACGAATCTGATAGCTTTCCTTATGTGGATGCTCAAAATATGCTTTTGAGTTTTACATCATTTGACAGATGTGATAAAAACTCAATACCTGAAATGGGATTATTATCAGCTACCCCTTGGACGATCTGTTTGTAGCTGATGAAAATGAAAAGAATTTGTTAATATGTTGCTAGACATAGTACATACCTTTGGATCCAAAAGAAATTAGTAAATTGGTTGGTGTTTGAGATGGAATCGCATCAAGAGACGTCGTCATTTGTGCTACAAAGTTACTCTCAGAAATTACTCTCAAAATAGCAGATTTTGACTATAGGATTAAAAATTGCTGGACCCTGGTTTACAATGTGATTTTTTTTTTACCTTAATACAGCAGAATTTTTAATTTTAATGCACATTAAAAACCTCCACTATATATGAATATAGCATGATACTCATTATACATTTAGATACATATTAATACTCATTATACCCTGTACACAGCAAGACTCAATATGCTATAATACATAGTAAGACGCTGTTAACACTAAAGCATGAGTTAAAAACACTACAGTCATTTTTACACATTTAACGTGTTTAAAATACGTAATGTCGTAGAAATTAATCATAATTTCATACCTGAGTATTGGTCATATGCTACATTAGACGCCGAATATTTGATTGTGAATACCCTTCCATAGCTGAATTCACAACGCAAACCTGCCTATAAACAGAAGAGTCAGATGAAACCTGTGAGTTGTACACCCAATATTGCTAAGCACCACGATTTATGTAATAACTTAGATTAAGGTACAAAATCAAAACATACTAATTAGCTTGATACCAATAGCATTAGCAAGTAAACATGGAGGTGAAGCATACTCGCAGGTCATGTTGACAGATGTGTAACTCATGCTGCTACTGTTTAATACGTTACAATAGCATGATCAAGTAAACATGGAACTGTAGCAGACACTAACGACTACCTATCTTCTGATTAATCTGTTACACTATGACCATGCTTTCTATTTTGCATCAATTAATTGAAACTGTAATAAGGATCACGATGCACTACGTAGTCAACGTCATTCACATTATGTATGTGCAGACAACATACATTTTGTTGACCGAATTACATGTGAAGCACAATGAAAACGATATTCTTACTAAGAACTCAATATGTATTGTAACTTAATCCGTTTAGAGTACGCGGGTCATTCGGGTTCAGTCATGTCGAATCACAAATCATTGTATATGATTGGCTCTCCCTTAATTACAGAAGTATGCAACATGACTGAAGCACAAAAGACACTGTTACAGTATCTAATTTCACAACGCAGCCTCATTCTTACCGGTGACCTTGATGTAAGTTTTAATAATCCGATCGTCGTTTTCAAGCTCGATCATGAAGATGTTCCAACTTGAAGATGCTCACCTGCATATGTAATATGTATGGCCAAATAATTAAAATCATCACACTTACATGTGAAGCACCCAATAGAATATCAAATATTAAGCATGGTTGCACATACTTAATCATCTTACCCAACATGAATTAAGCACAATGAATAATAGCTAAGATTGGGAGAAGCAGACAATTAAGCACATGAATTAAGAAGCAGACAATATAATAGCTAAGATTGGGAGAGGATGATGTAATACGATAGGTATGCACACTGTAACGGAGTAATTAACCTGGGTTAAGTCATCGTCGCCGGCACCATGATCTGATTGAAGTCATAACCCGTGAATCCTAGCCATCCCGTTTGGATCGATAATGATAAGTCGCCGGCGCCAGGATCTGATTAAAGTAAAAACCCGTGAAGCCTTGCGATCCCGTTTGGATCGTTGCTCCATCCATTGGTGTGCTTCTGCAATCGATTCGTCGCCGGCGCAGGATTTTGACGAGGCCATTTTTTTGATGCTCTTAATTTTATTGACGTGTGGGTTGTGAGAGGGGAAGTTTTTTTTTTTTTTTTTAGCCCTAGCCACTCTCTGCACATGAAAGACCCGTATGATAACAAAAGAAGGGGATTATGAGTCATTAATCCTATTTTTTTGATTAATTAATCATATAATTAAGCTAAATTAATGGATGAGATCAAAGATGCTAATAAAATTAAGGGGGGTGATTAACTTATGAGGGGATTTTAGTTAGATGATTAACTAATTAGGGGCTTCTTTTAATAGATAATAAGTAAGAAAAGCGGATATACCCATAGAGGTTAAACAATCAAAATTTTGTAACTTGTAGGTTTAACTCATGAGAAAAAAAAACCTAAAGGATAAAAATGAAAATAAGTGAAACTTTAAACATTAAACCATTATTAACCCTTTAATAAAAAACACTATGAAGTGCATCTAAGCAATAACGGAAACAAATAGATTAAATGGTGACTATGTATTGATAATTTAACACAATATGACACATAGGTCGTATAGATTGTACAAGAAAACTAAAACAAGCTTGAAATGTTTCCAGAATAGGGTTTAAACTCATCGTTGAATTATCAGGTTCAGGGACGTCATTGTCCAAAATAAATTCATTGATAGTATTAGATTTCATCGTCTACTTAGTAACCTAACACGAGTACTAAAGTACTCAATTTGACACATGACATGGATGCCAACATGGACATGGATCGTCCAATATGTTTCTAATTAGCCAGAATTGACAAAGATAAAGACTCGAATCAAAAGAAGGCAGTTAAGGTAGTGCTCGTTTGAGTTTAGTATTAAGCATTAAAGCTGCTTGAGTACATACCAAATTTTACCATCAAAGTTGGGGGACTGTTTGTGCAATTGATACAAACTTTGGAAAACATGTGAAAAGGACTTGGATTGAAATAAACTTTCGGTACTTGTACGGAACAGATATTAAATACTACAGGACCGGGACACGTCAAAATCACGTGCGTGGGGTTGGTCACATTTAATTTTTGGTATCCATTACATAAGGGAATTGATCCATACACCACCTAGTTTTATCCATACACCATTTTTATGATTTACAGTGTTGTACAGTACAAGATTATAAAGGATGTTTGGTGGTGTACGGATAAAACTAGGTGGTATATAGATCAATTCCCATTACATAACTACATATATACTACATAGGACATATTTAAAGCTATAAATAACATATTCAATAAAATATGTTATGATTTTATCCCCAAAAGATGTATAAACTATGTTATAATTAGTACAATTTATACCTTATAAAATATGTGCATTATTTTAGATCTTAAATATTTATATTCTTGGAGAAAAGGTCATTGAATTTACGTCTGGTAAGAGTACACCTTATAAAGTATTATCGTGTTATCATCTCTTAGTAATCTATATTGTGATCTGGTAAGAGTACACCTTAAGAAACTAGATTCTCCCCCAAACCCCAAACCTCAAACCCTAAACCCTAAACCCCAAACCCTAAACCCTAAACGCAACACTTTAACACATGTGTTAGTAAATGTGAAACCCACCAAAAAAATGAAAAAAAAAAAAAAAAACTTTTCGAAAGTATGTCTTGAGGGACGGCAAATCGAAGAGGAGAAAACGACGAACTTAATGGTGCAATTTTCATAATTTTTCGATTTGTCGTTTGTGAGATAATTGATGTTGGGGGTAAATGAGTTTTGTACATGTGGAACATTCTCTTTGTACACATGGCTTGATATCATTGGTTCCCTCATTCTCACACAAATTCCTATTCTCATTTGAACCCTACCCTATGAATATATACTTAAGGCATCGTCTTTCATCATTATGCAAAATATCAACATAGTTTAAACATCGATACCGATTGATAATGATATCTTATACTTTTTCTTGTTGGTACTTAATCTTTGTAAGTTACTGCCTTTCTAAATCCTGACGGTTTTAACAAAATGTATATTAAATTGTTTTAATTTTCAGATGATGATAAGTAAGATAATAAATTATAATAAGGAATATGATGACATACTATTTAGTCCATCAGTGACACCATTGGTCAGTCATTAATTAGAATATTAAGATTGCACATCATATGTTGATGTTGATATTCTCTTAAACATGTTCACTGATATAATATTACATCCTTGACTAAAATAGTAAAAATGATGGGTAATATAATACGGAGTAAACAATTAACTACCTCAAGCCATCTAAATTATCACCACTTTTCTAGAGATAGAAAACTTTTTCAATTTTCTGAAAAATTGGAGATGGAAAACTTAGGAAAATTTTCCAAAACTAAGGGCACGTTTAGTTACAGAAAAATTTCTCCATTTTTCTTTTTCCATTTCTCTAGAGAATGAGAAGTGTTTTACCTCTCTAGAAAATCATGGAAAATCTAGAAAACATGTTTAGTTGCAAGGGGTGGAGTTTTCCTTTTCCAAGGAAGAGTAGAGATGGAAAACCATTAAAAGTAGTTTTCAACTTTGTTGTTATAAAAAGAAAAACAAGGATTTTCCTTTTCTTAGAAAAGTATTTTAGAAAATTCGAATTTAAACACGTTTTCTAATTTTCTTGTTTTCTTAGAGAATTTTTCTAGAAAAGTGGGGAGTTTTCTGTAACTAAACGCACCCTAAACGCAGCTAACTTCTTGAATCTCAATTGTAAATGATGGAATTAATTTTTGAAACTTTCATAAACGTATATAAAATGCTAGAGAGAATGATTCACACTGTTAAAAATATGAAGGTTAACTTCAAAGGGTGGACTAATTATGTATATTTGAAACAATTGAAGGTTGGAAAAAAAAATACAAATGCTTATTTGGTTGCTGATTGGTAACAACAATGTGAGATATGTAGTATTTGTTTTGTTAGCACATAATATGCTATGCTTTAAAAAATATAATATTAAGCATGTACGATAGATGTATTTTTGAAAGTCAGACACTCAATTCTACAATTTTCATACCATACATTGTTATATGATAGGTAGACTAAAAAAAAAAAATACTATATAAGAACATATAATAATATAAAAATAGATTGTAGTAATACTTTATTTTTGAAGTGGGCGTTTATTTTTTAAGTATGATAAATAAGAGAAATAGACCTAAAAAGGTAAACCTAATATATTAATTTGACATATCATTTTTATTACATTTTCTCTCCTAATTTTTAACTATCATTTTATAACACTAACTAATAAAATATTGATGCCTGCTTTTAAACTTATACGTTTAAGTCTACATATAATGTTTCTCATCTCTTAATAATAATAATAATAATAATAATAATAATAATAATAAAGTTATAAACATATATCTGAAACTAGATAGATGATTTTATAAGTTTTGTTATTACTATATTTTTATACGGAAGGAATATTGTTCCGTTCGATCCATTTTTATTGTCCACTTTACTATTTTTATTTGTCTTCAAAAGATTATATACATAAAAAAATAACTAATAAAAATTATAAAACTCTCTAATGTACCTTCATATATTAGTCTCAATCATTTATTTCTGAAAAATTTCTAGTGAAACTCGTCTCGAATATAAAATTGAAATTGACATTCATTCGGTTTATATTAAAGGGTTAAGTGCTTTTTAATGTACATAATTATGTGTTAATCTTCATTGTGTGTATGTAACAAACCTGACATATATTATATGTACGAAACTACTTATTTTTGTACATTATGTATATTTTGATGACTTGTCAACTTGTAAATATGTCATGTGTCACCTTATAATTGATATACGTCACCAAAATACACACAATGTACAAAAATAAATAGTTGCGTACATACAATGACGGTCAATTTTGTTACGTATACACAATAAAGATTAACGTATAATTATATACATTAAAAAGTACTTCACCCTATCGAATCCTTTCTTGTTTTTTATTTTCCCTTTTTGGGTTGTTTTTAATAATATCTTGCTTTGCTTTTTAAAAAAATATAAAATTGGAAACCAGTGATTTTAGTCGACATACACTACAACAAGGATATTTGATTAATTTCACCGTCCACTTGAAAATGACACACTCCGTATACCTTTTGAGGCATTGAGCATAATAAATTTGCTTGATTATAAATCCCAATATCATCATCATCATCTTCCACTTTTACTAAATATCTTAACTTTACTAAAAACCCACTTCGTATCTCTCTCAAATTTACTCCGGCGACGGTGAACTAAAAGTGTGTGTGTGTGAACTTAGTGTGTGTAAGTGAGCTGCTTTCCACTAACAAAAATATTACTAATAGAAAGTAGGCCTTTTGTATTGTTCTGTAAATTGGGGTTTTTGATCAGATTACATTTTATAATAATAATAATAATAAACATATAGATATAGATAGATACATACACAAACACACTCTCTTTCTACTTATGTGTTTGTTAGCCTGTGAAGAAGAAAACAAAACCAACTGAAGAGAGAGAGATTAAAATTGGGTTTTGTTTTGTTATTAGATGAAGATTGAAGGTGTTATTTGTCTCCATTTGCTAATTTCTGTTCATATGTTTCATCATAATTCCCACATCTGTATGATTCATTGCCACATGGTGTAATGCTTTTGCCACATACTAATTCTATCTTTCTATTAAACTCCCTTTTCAAATTCATATCAAGTTCTTATTTCAATTGCAATTTTTGGTTAAAGATCATATTTTGATGATGGGTTTTATGGGTTTGAGTGTTTTGGAGTTAACTGCAACTGGGATCAATTTAACATTGGTGGTTTTATCAGTTTTGATTGTTTTGGGGAAAAAGATTAGGGTTTATGTTGTTCGAAATCGAGTTCGAAAAGACGATGCTGATGATCTTGGGACTAGGATTAATGGGTCTGCTATGGAAAGTCAATTTGTGAATGTTGAAATTGGTAAAC
This sequence comes from Helichrysum umbraculigerum, assembly GCA_949592205.1. Lineage (NCBI taxonomy): Eukaryota > Viridiplantae > Streptophyta > Magnoliopsida > Asterales > Asteraceae > Helichrysum > Helichrysum umbraculigerum. The sequence continues at coordinate 32,351,881 of CATIUR010000002.1, forward strand.
TTTTTAAAGCATCAGTTTATTGTTGCTTTTATGTTTTGCTGATACAAACTGTGGTTTTATGTTTTGATGGTGTCTGTTTGATTACAAAATCTGCACAAGGGGAAAAAAGTGTAAAGTTAGAGCCTTTATTGTTACCTGCATCACAATTTTTCGCTTGGTTCATTTTGAGTTTTTCAACACTTAATTGTAAAGTCAAAACCCTAGAAAGATTTCCACTAGTTATTAGGGTATGGTGGATTGCATCTTTTATAATTAGTTTATCTACCTTGTATCTTGATGGGAAGGAATTCGCAATCGTAGGGTTAGAATCGTTAAAAAGCTCGCATCTTTTAGCGAATCTTGCAGAAAATCCGGCTTTAGGGTTCTTGTGCTTTATTGGGTTAAGGGGTATTACTGGGATTCACATCATTAGGGGTTCTGATCTTCAAGAACCGTTGTTGGTTGATGAAGAAGATGCAGGGTGCTTGAAAGTGACACCCTATAGTGATGCTAGTCTTTTTAGTTTAGCTACACTATCATGGCTCAACTCGATTCTTTCGATTGGTGCAAGAAGACCACTTGAGCTTAAAGACATCCCACTTCTTGCACCTGAAGATCGTTCTAAGTTTAATTACAAGATTTTAAACTCAAAGTGGGAACGATTGAAAGCTGAAAATCGAGCTTCTTTAGGTTGGGCTCTTGCAAGGTCATTTTGGAAAGAGGCTGCAAAAAATGCGATTTTTGCTGGGTCATATACGCTCGTATCATACGTGGGCCCGTATATGATCACCGATTTCGTCGATTACTTGAGCGGAATTGAGCATTACCCTCATGAAGGGTACATTCTTGCAGGCATCTTTTTTGTTGCAAAATTGATAGAAACTTTAACTACCAGGCAGTGGTATTTAGGAGTCGATATTTTAGGAATGCATGTGAGATCTGCTCTCACTGCCATGGTTTACCGAAAAGGTTTAAGACTCTCGAGTTCTGCTAGGCAAAGTCATACTAGTGGCGAAATTGTAAATTACATGGCAGTTGATGTACAAAGGGTAGGCGATTATGCGTGGTATCTCCATGACATATGGATGTTACCAATGCAAATCGTTCTCGCGTTGGCGATTCTTTATAAAAGTGTTGGACTTGCGTGTATTGCAACGTTATTCGCTACTATCCTGTCTATAGTAATAACGATCCCATTAGCAAGAGTCCAAGAACTTTATCAAGATAAATTGATGGCTGCTAAAGATGATCGAATGAGAAAAACTTCTGAGTGTCTTAGAAACATGCGAATTTTAAAATCACAAGCCTGGGAAGATCGGTATAAAGTGAGATTGGAAGAAATGAGAAGTGTGGAGTTTAAGTGGCTTAAAAAGGCATTATATTCGCAGGCGTTTATCACTTTCTTTTTTTGGAGCTCGCCAATATTTGTGGCTGCAGTTACTTTCGGGACTTCAATCTTGATTGGCAATCAACTTACTGCAGGAGGGGTACTTTCGGCATTAGCCACTTTCAGGATTCTTCAAGAACCTTTGAGGAACTTCCCCGATTTGGTTTCGATGATGGCTCAAACAAAAGTTTCGCTTGACAGACTAGCAGGCTTTTTACAGGAGGAAGAGTTGCAAGAAGATGCAACAATTGTGTTACAACGTGGGATGTCAAATGTGGCGATCGAAATTAAAGATGGGGAATTTCAATGGGACCCATGTTCTCCACGGCCGACATTGTCAAATATTCAAATGAAAGTTGAGAGAGGGATGCGTGTGGCTGTTTGTGGCAGTGTCGGGTCTGGGAAATCGAGCTTTCTTTCTTGTATTCTTGGTGAAATCCCGAAAATCTCTGGTGAAGTAAGTCTTAATTTCGTATGTTCAAAATTGAAGTTTTTAGGAGGTATTGGGAATTTGTATTTGTTTTTTAAAGTTTTGATTATCACTGTAAAAAAGGTCATGATTTTATTTATTTATTTATATCTGTGTTTTAAAGCTGTATCAATATATTTATCTCGGGTTTTATGCTGTGGTTTAGGTTCGGATATGTGGGTCTGCAGCTTATGTATCTCAGTCAGCGTGGATACAATCAGGAAATATTGAAGAGAATGTGTTATTTGGCAATCCAATGGATAAGGCAAAATACAAAAGAATACTTAATGCATGTTCCTTAAAAAAAGATTTGGAGCTTTTTTCACATGGAGATCAAACGATTATTGGTGATCGAGGCATAAACCTAAGTGGTGGCCAGAAACAAAGGGTGCAGCTAGCAAGAGCACTGTATCAAGATGCTGACATTTATCTGCTTGATGATCCATTTAGTGCTGTGGATGCACACACCGGATCAGAACTCTTTAAGGTACAAAATTTGATTGTTTATATATCTATGAAAGTTTTGTTTTATAAGATTGGTTTGATGCAAGATATCATTTTTTTTTCTTTTCCAGGAATACATACTGACTGCATTAGCTGCTAAAACCGTAGTGTTTGTAACTCACCAAATCGAGTTTCTGCCAGCTGCTGACTTGATTCTGGTAAAACCGTCTTTTATTTCTTAAGTTAAAATGCATTTCGTAAAGATGCAGCTTGAATCTTGAGAGTTAAGAAGGGTTGGAACATGGAAAGCAATTACTTTATCTATAATTAAGGAACAATATTGTTCTTGAAACACACAGGTTAAAATACATAAAGTGTCCATTTAATAGAGGTGGAAATTTCGACCGAGCTTTTTCTAAATATGTTGATTTTGTTTTGTTTTATCTCTGATGGGTAAAAAAAGGTTAAGTAAAAGGGAAATGGGTCAAATGGGTTCAAAGTCACCGAAATGTATTTTTAATGCATAGGAGTATAGACTATAGAACCTCTTAAATAATTCTATTGAAGAAATTAAACTGTTTGGAACTATATAATTTTTATAATCATCTTTGACACACTATTTATCTATAAAAAATGTAAGTATCTTGACAAAAAATTGTTTCGGGTCAACCCATCCTACGGATTCCTTTTTTGCATGTACTAAAACTACACGTGTAACCCGTTACCCAAGCCTCCCAACCTGCCCATTATGCCACCTCTACTTTTAAGATATTTCTTCCAATCATGAGTAATGTACACAATCTTTTTACCGAACGTGGTGGAAATGATTAATCTAGCTCAATGATGTTGCATTACCTCCATTTTTTTTTAACAAATTGCTGACTTTTGTTCTTCTTTATAATTGGTACCTAATATGTTATGTTGTGTGCTCATTGTTGTCATATTTCATATTACAGGTTCTTAGAGAAGGTCAAATCATACAAGCTGGTAAATACGAAGAACTTCTGCAAGCAGGAACCGATTTTAACACGTTAGTTTCAGCTCACCAAGAAGCAATTGATGCTATGGATATCTATAATCACTCAGATGATGAGTCAGACGATAACCATTGTTCGATAAAGAAATGCGAGTCGATCGGAAGCAGTATGAATACTACCACAATGATTCAGAAAGAAAAAGCATCCATTTCAGACCATAAGGCCATTAAAGAGAAAAAAAAAGCAAAACGTTCACGAAAAAAACAACTTGTTCAAGAAGAGGAAAGAGAACGTGGGAAAATTAGCATGAAAATTTATCTCTCGTATATGGCTGCAGCATATAAGGGTTTATTAGTTCCACTTATAATTATCGCTCAAACATTATTTCAAGTGCTTCAAATTGCTAGTAATTGGTGGATGGCTTGGGCTAACCCGCAAACCGAAGGGGATACAGCTAGAGTTAGTAATCTGATGCTTATTGGTGTTTATATGGTACTTGCTTTTGGAAGCTCGTGGTTTATATTTGTTAGGGCGGTTTTGGTTGCTACTTTTGGTCTAGCTGCTGCACAAAAACTGTTTATAAAGATGCTCAATAATGTTTTTCGAGCACCTATGTCGTTCTTTGACTCTACTCCTGCTGGACGAATACTGAATCGGGTATGTTATGCGTTCTTTTGTCGAAACTTTATTTTTTGTTTCAATTGTGTGTAACGTGCAGTGATGTCTATGGGCATCTTAGGTATCGGTTGATCAAAGTGTTGTTGATCTTGACATTCCTTTTAGACTCGGTGGATTTGCTTCCACTACGATTCAGCTTCTTGGTATAGTCGGTGTAATGACTCAGGTTACATGGCAAGTGCTGCTTCTTATTATTCCAATGGCGATTGCATGCTTGTGGATGCAGGTAAATCTGTTATTTGGTAACGCTTTTGTGACGTCTTGTCTCACTAGCTGTGGTAAAATGTGTGGGTCAGACCAGTTGGGTAACATATCAAATTGTTTCTGGTTTAAAACAAAAAGCGATTATGGTACAACTTAAAAGAGGCCAGGTTGGATTGACCAGAAACACCTTGTTCAAATTTTTGTACATTTGTTGTAAAATAATTTATTTCTAAAATTTAATTATAAAATGTATATCACAGTAATAATTTAACTTTCTAATAAGTTGATTTAGGATGTTTTATGCATTACATACACACTTTTGAGCCACATTTTATCCAATTCGTTTCAGGTAGGTTTTTGTATTTTTTATATTTATTTATTTTATATCAGTCTCAGGTTGTGGGCTACTTACAATTCCCGATTGTATTTTATAAGTTGATCAGGAGGTTCTTTGGTAGCATTTACATTTAGCTTATATGAATGAAAAGTATCTGGTTAATAATTTATGGATACTTGATGTGTGCAGAAATACTACATGGCTTCATCGAGGGAATTGGTGCGCATCGTTAGCATCCAGAAATCTCCAATCATCAACCTTTTTGGAGAATCGATTGCCGGGGCTGCCACGATTCGTGGTTTTGGGCAAGAAAAAAGATTTATGAAGAGGAATCTTTATCTTCTCGACTCTTTTGCGCGCCCGTTTTTCTGTAGCATTGCAGCTATCGAATGGCTTTGCCTGCGCATGGAGTTAATATCGACCTGTGTATTTGCTTTCTGTTTGGTTTTATTAGTGAGTTTTCCTCGTCAAGCTATAGATCCCAGTAAGTACTTCTGCCTGCATCTTTATTATCTGCCTAGTTTTAGTAATCCTGAGATATGTTGATGTTTATGTGATCATGGCTTTTATATAGTTGTAATGAGACGAGGCCCACGAGATTGATGGTAAACAAGAATTTTATTGCCCTCGCGTTGCGACGGGTATTAAAAATAAATAATTTTTCACATAAAAATTAAATGTTATATTGGCTTCGGTTTTTTTAACTTAAATAGAAAAGTTATGAACTCATACTCCTTTGTAATTGTAAATTACTAAAAAGTTTTAGAATACCGATGATATAATAATTCAAATAATAATAACAATAACAAAGAAACATTGATAGTGGTTACCCAAGTTAAAATTATCGTAGCAAAAGTAATAACAATGAATTCAATAGTAGCTTTGTACTATTTTGTAACTTCATTTACAAGAGTCTTTTTTCGAACTTATTTATATATATTACTATTGGAGTTAATCGAAATTTTCTTAAATATAGAAATGAAAACACAAAATGTAACATAAAGTGGTGGTACAATGTACTTAATGAATTATTTTTACCTTCGTCATCATATCATCATATATATAATTAAGATATTATTTCGTTCGAAAACTTAAAACGTATACACTCTATAAGAGTTCAATATTTAATATCAAGATATAATAATAGTTATTGTAATTGTTACCTTCAATATATATATAGGGGAGCGTTCAAGAGGGAAACACTTTTTTGAGGGAAGGGGAAGTGTACTATATATCACGGAGCATCTTAACTTCGCCAATACAAATAAAAAAAAAATTATTTACTTGTAAAGAGTAATCAAAATCGATGCTATAAATAATATATTCACAGATGAAATTCATTTTTAAGTCATAACATTAGTTGATGAATATTTATGTAATAAATTGATAACATCCGTCATAATGAATGTTAAACTAAACATTCTTCATGATGAATGTTGAAACATCACATTTTGACAAATATTTTTAATTTTAACATTCATCATAATGAATTTTAACTAACATTCACCACGATGAATATTAACGATTTTGGATATAATATTCATCAATTGATGTTATAGCCTACTAAAAGAATATATCAAGGATGCTTAACATTCGTAGGAATCATAACATCGATTATGATCAACATTTATTAATTTTCACTTTTTATTTTTTGACATTTGTATTGACGAAAGTTAAAATGCTCCGTGATGAATATTTATCACTTCTCCCTTCCCCCCAAAAAAGTGCTTCCCCCTGGATCATCCCACTATATATATATATATATATATATATATATATATATATATATATATATATATATATATATATATATATATTACTTCTTTCGAAAGTAAAAACGTATACACTCTATAAGAATTCAATAATAAATATTAAGAGATAATAACCATGAAAGATAGTTATTGTAGCTAATAGTATGATAAAATAATAATAGTAAATATGAGTTATATTTAGATACTTGATATAAGGTTAAAGATTCTTATCTCACTTTTTATACAACTCCAAAAAAGTTTAGATAGAATTTCAAACTAATAGAAAAAAACAATGTCTCCTTAAAGGCTTGAACTCATGTAGCCCATAACAAATTCAAAGTCCCTTACCATCAAACTACAACTATCTTATTATAATATATTGCATCAAAATATATATACAATTTAATATGTCACAAAAGACAAAACAGTTACTATTCATAATAGTTTGACAATTGACATTCAGGGGTGATGAAATGAGATTTACTTAAAATTAACTGACCTTGCTTGATCTTCTTTAGGTATGGCGGGTTTGGCTGTAACTTATGGCCTGCAATTGAATGCCCGTTTATCACGGTGGATCCTTAGCTTTTGCAAGCTTGAAAACAAGATAATTTCTATAGAGAGGATTTATCAATATTGTCACATCCCGAGTGAAGCTCCACCAATCATTGAAGACAGTCGTCCCCCACCCTCATGGCCCGAAGAAGGAAAGATTGAAATTATAGATTTGAAGGTACTTATAACAATATTATCATTGATCTTGTCACTTGCATAATATACTGTTATTGCATGCTAAAAGGAAGACTGGTTTCATTTCATTGGATATTCGTTAATAAATTGCATAAAAAGGTAATGAGTTTTTGGTGACCAATTTATTTAAGGCGCCATTTTAGAAAAAAAAATCCAACATGTTCAAAATTTATTGACTCGTCGGCTGTCATGTTATCTTATTTTGATGGTTAACCGTACCCATTACTTTACATTGGAACTTATTAAATTTGGTTACGTAAAATTAAAATTCTGAAACTTTTAATTTTATTATTGTAGGTTCGATACAAGGAAAATCTGCCTGTAGTACTTCGTGGTGTGACATGTGAATTTCCTGGAGGGAAGAAGATTGGGATAGTTGGACGTACAGGAAGTGGTAAATCAACATTAATTCAAGCGTTATTTCGACTCATTGAACCCGAAGGTGGCCGAATTATTATAGATAACATTGATATTTCATCAATTGGCCTACATGATTTACGTTCCCGACTTAGTATCATACCGCAAGATCCTACTTTATTTGAAGGCACGATCCGCGGCAACCTTGATCCCCTTGAAGAACATTCGGATCAAGAAATTTGGGAGGTTAGATATATTTTGTCGAGCTCTTGGATGTTTAAGAAATTGATATTAAACAGTGTTTGCAAAGTCTTCAAGAACATTGAGATGTACGCCTTCCATCCAATGAAAGTTGCTACATTTGACTTGCCATTCTACGAGTTAGACTATCTGTCATAGATCTGACATACCCTTAAGTTAAAACGCCACTTGGGAATATTGTTGTCCCATAATAATACTATCGAGTTAAGGTCAAAGTAATTTAAACTTGTAAACTTCCCGAAAAAGGAGATATTGCAATTTTCACAGGAATTTGTAATTTGAGCTCCTGAACTCTGAACTAAGCACTTCAACAAATGCTAGGAACAATTACAAACTGAGAACGTGTTGAGAATAACTTGGATTAAAATTGATGTGTCGTGCATTTAATTTTGACCGTCAATATTTCAAACCAAATTATCTCAACCATATTGCATATCAATCACTTCCGCATGAAAATAAATGCATTATTTCAATTTTACAGGCACTTGATAAATCTCAGCTTGGAGATACAGTTCGTGAGAAGGAGCAAAAACTTGATGCACCGGGTATGTTTTACATGATTGCTATGAACTTAGAATTGTTGTTTTCGAGCCAAGAAATTTGAATACGAACATAGGAAAAAATATGGATTTGTGTTTGGTGGGGTATGCATTGATGGAATTGTTATGAGATTCTTGCAGTTTTAGAAAATGGCGACAATTGGAGTGTGGGTCAACGGCAACTTGTTTCGCTTGGCAGGGCTTTGCTGAAACAGGCTCGGATCCTGGTGTTAGATGAAGCAACTGCTTCAGTCGATTCAGCCACAGATAATCTAATCCAGAAGATCATTCGTCAAGAATTTACAGACTGTACTGTTTGTACCATTGCTCACCGCATCCCTACTGTCATCGACAGTGATCTGGTCCTTGTTCTTAGTGATGGTACGTAATTAGCATAGTTGCTCATTATTAGCAGGATTGCACATTATTATAGGCGGCAAAAGTGAACGGGTTGGGTAACATGTTAAAATGGTGTTGGCTCAAAATGTGACATTCGTTAGGACATGCCAAAAAGGGGGTTGGGTGACCCATCAATTATCTCTTTCTCATTAATAAGGGTTATGAATGCATAGACCACCCCAGTATACGAAAAGCTACTTTAAGGCAACATGCGCCATATTTATTTTCTTTAAAATTTAGGTCCGCTAAGTAGTGCTCCAGTCTGGAGTCTCTACTTCAGTAGTTATAGAAGTAGCAACATGGACGGGCTGGCCTCTGGCCTAGCAGATCAAAATGGGTTTGGGTTGAAAAAACTGATCTGTCATACATGATTACAAAAGCTATGTATTTACAATGATAAATTAAATCCTTGAATAAGAAATCTATGAGCTTGTATGCCTGTAAAATACATTTTGGGCAAATTTTGATCTGTTGTTAAACCCATTTGACTAGTTTCATTTTTAGTTAAGTTGTTTACTTGACCTATTTGACTAGTTTGAGATAAAAACATATCATGCATGTACTAGCTTATATGCTTTGAGAAATGTAACGTTCTTGATCAAAAAAATATGTTCATATATGTAATGTGTTGGTTATACTTGGTTTTGTAGGGAAAGTTGCAGAATTTGATTCTCCGACTCGACTATTAGAAGATAAGTCATCCATGTTCTATAAATTGGTGTCAGAATACTCGTCTAGATCAAGTAGCATCCCAGACTTTTGATAGAAATCGCATGTCCCAATACACCCCTGGACCAAGAATCAAAGAAGTGGGACCGAACCTCCTGCATGGATCAAATCAAACTCAAGCCCCGCATCTGTTTCTCGAGCTTTATGTTTATCAAAGACAGATTGGTGCCAAAGAGGCACGTACATGCCAAAAAGGTACATACTAAAGAGCCAAGTCATTATGATCTTCTGATTTGCATGTTGTTGACATACTTTGTAACATAAATAAGCTAGAACGAGATAGAAAATCGGAATTCATTGGTTATAATTAGTGAAAAGAAACAATGGGCTACAATCTTTTTTTGATCAATGCAATAAAGTAGGTTCTTTTTGAAGGATGATTTTGGTCAAAATGTCAAATTTCTTCAGATTGGTACATCATTTGATTCCTATTAGTGATTATCTAATCCTTTCTAATGATTTTGTGAGCTTTTGACTTGACTTCTAAGAAGCTTTCTCCTGCCCAGAATTTGATTGAAGCGATATTCATCGTTTGGGTCCTGTACTTCTGTTGTGTTTGTATGTACATACAACAGGCAGGTTTTGTTAGAAATACTATTTGCTCGACTCTTTTGAATGCTACATGAGATTTCTACAAACTTAGGGTGTGTTTGGCAAAACTAGCTTGTAGCTGGAGCTGGAAGCTTATAGCTAGAGCTTATATTATAAGTTAGAAGCTGGAGCTTATGTGTTTACACGTGTTTGGTAAAACTAGCTAGAGCTTATTAATGTGAATTGACATAAAAGGACAAAAAGTATATAATAAATAATGATATAAGCGGTATTTATGTAATTTATCCTTTCATAAGATTATAGCTTATTTTTATAAGCTACTTCCAGCAGCTTTTTTTTTTTTTTTTTCCCAAAGCTTATTTTTTCAATAAGCTACTTAAAATTTGTCTACTAAACGATGCTAGAAGGTTGAGCTTATAGAAAAAATAAGTTTAAGCTCCAAGAAGCTCATGTGCCAAACACACCCTTAAAGAACAATGGACTTCCATTTGTATAATGCCTAATGTTATATGCTGTTTTTTGAGTTGACTTAGTTTAGTCAAAGGGGGTAAGATTGATTGGTGAGATGTTTGATGCTTGATTTGTTATGAGAGTAATGCCATCTCAAGGTTTTGCTACTCGACTTTGTATGAGCTAAATAAATTAGCATTTGCGAATTGTAATTCAATTGAGAAGTGATCAATATAATAATTGATCTTATCCATAAACCAAACTTTTGCTTTAGTGTTTTTACTGTGAGCTTTACATATTGTACAGTTTGGTGTATGAATTAATTTGTTTGTTCAATTAGGCAAACTTTAAGGCATGTCTTTTTCATAACTTGTTATGGAATGAGTACATTTTTAAGCATTTTTTAAAGTCTTATTGTGAGAAGGTAATCACTTTTTCAAAAGGGCATTGATCCATACACCACTCATTTTTATCCATACACCACTTTTATGCTTTACAGTGTTGTACAGTACAAGACTATAAAACATGTTTGGTGGTGTATGGATAAAAATGAGTAGCGTATGGATCACTCCCCTTTTCAAAAACATGTGTTATAATAACAAGTTAAGTTTCAAAGAAATGTATCCAACAGTAATTTTGTAATGATATAAAAGGATAAACTATATGTTAAAGCCTAATGCAATTATACTTTACGAATCATGTTAACAGAAATAACCATGTCATGTTTAACTACCTGCACTATTTAGCGGAAATCAAGCATGGGTTTTTTATTTCAACATTTAAATTTAAATGTGGACATGTCGTTTAAATTTAAATGTGGACATGTCGTCGAAAAACAATCGTTGTATGTGTTTTATATACGTATTCTTTTTCTAACACCCTATCTATTTTTAGGTCAATGTATTAGAAAGTCGTATATATCAATGTCATTTACATAATTTGTGTTCAAAGTATTAATAGAGAGCTAAACGGAAATCAATAATAACTGTATTTCAACTTTTACATCCAAATATGGACATGTAGTTGAATAACGAACATTGTGTATTTGTTTTGAATACATTTTCTTTCCTAGCATCTCAACTGTTTTTAAGTTAATGTGTTAGAAAGTCGTATAGATCTATTTGATTTGATACATTTACATAATTTTTGTTCAAAGGATTAATAGAGAGGTAACATTGATATTTGATAGATACGGAGTATTATATATATGCCTATTTGGAAAGGTAAAGTGAGACAACGGTTTACCATACCCAATAATAAAATTAAGGAAATTGATAACGAGAGCCGGGGCTTCAGTTATGACGTTAGGACATATATAAAAATTTGTACTTTTGAAAATAATATATTCTATGTTCCCTTGAATTTTTATTTGTCCCCCTGAGTTTTAGTCAATGTACAACTGTTTAATGCATATCCAAATATCTTAATGAAAACCCTTAGAGCTTTCGTTAACAAAACTAAAATTAATTTTAAATGAGAAAACTCCATAAACCATGCATGTGGTTTACATACATTTTCACAGATCATACCCGAACTTTTTTTTCATGTTTTCGATATAATAAGTTTCAAATTTGCTCGTAAATGGTACCTCCGTCCAACTCCGTCTATTTTTGTCGTTAAGTTTTACCACGTGATTTGCACGGAGGTATCATTTACGAGCAATTTTAAAACTTTTGGGTATCATTTACGAGCAATTTTGAAACTTATTGTATTGAAAATAGACGGAATTGGTAAAACTTAACGACAAAAATAGACGGAGGTACAATTTACGAGCAAATTTGAAACTTATTGTATCGAAAACATGGAAAAAAAAGGTTCGGGTATGATATGTGAAAATGTGTGTAAATCACAGGTATCGTTTATGGAATTTTCTCTTTTAAAAATATACGTCTAATAATCTTAGAGTTTAATGTTTAAAAGTATAATAATTAAATTTTCTGATATATAATAAAGTAAAAACATCAATTTAGAACAACAAGAAGCACATCAAGTTGACATAATTTCATAGTCTATGTTATATAGAAAAAGAAAAAGTACATATGCAATTGAGTGAAACAAATCATTTTTCAGAATGAACACATATATCATATATTTTTAGTAACAAACTATGGATCCAAATTCCACCACATAAATATTTGTTACACTATTTCGCTATCTAACCTTAAAAATATATGCATTTCTGCTTATATTATATCGAAAGTATATATTTGTAAAATGTTATAAACTAACATAAGTAATATTCTAATACTTAACATAGGTATCTTTAAGGTGTAAAAACTAAAAACGAATTAATAACTATGGTTTTTCAAAAAAAAAAAAATTATTACTTACACAAAATTTCATTAATTTAATCTTAACAAATACTGTATTTATTTATTGAGAAGAGTTCAATTGAGACCATTTATTTTGTGTGAGAATGGGGAACCAACCACAATATGTCATGTGTCACTTTTTTCTCTCTCATCCACGTTTTTAAAAATTAAATATCTCACAAACGACAAGTCGAAAAATCACGAAAATTGCACCATATTTTTCAACGTTTTATCCTCCTCGATTTGCCGTCCATCAAGGCATACTTCCGACAAATTTTTTTTTTTTTCATTTTTTTGGTGGGTTTTACATATTAGTAACACATGTGTTAGTGATTGATTATACATTTGATTTAGGGTTAGGGTTTAGGGTTAGGGTTTAGAGTTAGGGTTTAGCAGGGTTAAGTGTTAGAGTTTAGCAGGGTTTAGTGTTAGGGTTTAGCAGGGTTTAGGGTTTAGTATGATTTAGGGTTTATAGTTTTATAAAGTGTTTAGGGTTTAGGGTTTGGGGTTTATGGGTTAGGGTTTAGGGTTGGGAGTTTGGGGTTTCGGGACGAAACCCCAAACTCCTAACCCTAATATAACACCACAATATTTCAAGAGACAATTTTTTTTTTTTTTTTTAAACATATATCGGAAGCGATTAAATACAAATCATGCATTATAGATTGCGTATAACATAGTTCCCAAAACACAATCTATGCCTGCATGATAAGTTGGTACAATAATCATATCAATTACAACATTAAGTTAAGTGTTATTTAAATTCCAAAACATAAGTTTATTAAACGACTACATGTCGTATAGTCAGAGTAGGCAGTCAAACATTTTTCAAACTAACTTCTTGCCCACCCACATCAAAAGTAATCTGCAAGAAGTGAGGAGAGGGATTAGCACGAAGCTAAGTGAATAGATCACAACTATCAATCTAAACTATCATAGCAATTGATCACCACAAAGCATCATAACAAATACATCAAAGAGGATCGGTGGTCCTTGAGGTACCCTCATGCCGCGGTGGTTCCCCAAGTAACACTTATAACCACTGAAGGCCAAACAGTGGTCTTACCGATAGTTTAGTACCATTACTACATACGACATGATTTCAATAAACAACACATGTACAAAGTCATCATGTCGTCCAAAGTAATAGTATCCAAACCCAATATCATATTGACCCCTGACAAGATAGCACATTCCATAATCATCATGGCAAAATGTACTGATTCAATATATATATAACTGTAAAACCACGTTTACCCGTTGTAACCGGATTGTTACAACTAATTCAGAAAGAGAGTCAATGATCCACTCACCCTTACTGACAATGTCACCACTCAGAGATCTAGTCTCACTGAGTCTTCGCTTTATCTGAAAATACGACCAACCCGAATTAGTCTCACATTCAAGTTCACTATGATATAATCATGTATATAGTGTCATATAAGAATATCTACTATACTATTACTACAATGCGATTAACACGAATGCATAAGTCACAAGTTAACAAATTTGTCATTTTTACAACATGCAAACGCGATCCGGGTGAGAGTAGGCTGGATCGCGTTCCAATGTACAAAAAGTTCTGTTACCGTTTTTCACTATCAAACGCGATCCGGGCAAGGTGGCTGGATCGCGTTCCCAAGAACAAAATCCCAGTGACTCAGCTTTTCACTGACCAACGCGATCCGGGCGAGGTGATCTGGATCGCGTTTCAAGGAACAAAATCATGTTATAACCATTTAATACATAGCAACGCGATCCGGGTGACGAGGCTGGATCGCGTTCGACACATTTTCAGCAACAAAAACCCAGATCAACAAGAACACCATCACGAACCAAAAACCCTAATTCCACCAATCTAGATACAATACATGTTTTTAACAATCAAAATACCTCAAATAACATCCTACAACATGTTATAACAACAAATAATCATCATCAAGCTTCTAAATCTATTAGGCATCAAGAATCTAACCTAATTCATTCAATCACATAAACATGCATAATTGGGGTATGAACTTACAATTTAAGATGATGATGATGAAGGAGAAGATGATGATCACTTGAAACCAACTAAAGCCTTAAGCCTCCTATTAGCTTGGATTTCACTAGCTAGTTCTTCACTTCCTTTGATTTTTAAGATGGAATGTGTATGTGTGTGTGTTTTCTTTTTGGAAGACAAAATAATAGGGGGAGGGGAAAATGAGCCGATCCATCCCCAAAGTTGGGTATAAGTTGGTTCCAACTTATATCCGCTCTAAACCTATTGTCTGGAACCTAAAAACTGTTTGCGTGAAAACATATTTTATTATTCCGTCAACTAGATTTATTTAAAACAAGTAATAACTTATGTTTCACAATAAATCGTTTGACCATTTACCTATTAATTTCAGTTAGGCAAATAACACAAATTATTTTATTTAAACTAATTTAAATAATCAAATGAATTAAGTAATTTACCTAATTTCTCCTAGGCCAGTAATGAGGATGTTACAAATCTTCCCTCCTTAAGAAGATTTCGTCCCCGAAATCTCGCCACGCTCAAAGAGATTAGGATAACGTAGTCTCATGCTTTCCTCCGTTTCCCACGTAAGATTAGCACCCAAACTATGTCGCCACTTAACCAAAACCATGGGTATTTCCTTCTTTCGAAGTCTAGTCACCTTTCTATCTACAAGCTCTATGGGTTCCTCTACAAGTTTCTGACTTAAGTCGACACGCAAGTCTTGTAACGGAAGAACTTGGGATTGGTCCTCCACCTTACACTTCCTTAAGTAACAAACATTAAAGGTGTCATGAATACCCGCTAATTGTGACAACCGTCAATTTAGGACTATACTTTAGTGCCTAATAAAGTTTTAATACATGTAATTAGTTCTGTGTTAGGCTAATTAATGTATCAACTATTATATATATTGTTGAATATATATCTACAATTATGCGGTTTGTTTAAATCGCACGAGCTTTAAATCGAATGAATTTCGATACAATAAATACGGACGTTGGTGACCAACTTTTATTTAATAACGCTTTATGTCAAAAGTATTCTTATTATAATACTTCGTATTCATTCGTACCGTACAATCAGAAAGTTACCAAATTTAAAATGTAAAACGCGCAAACAAATTAACTTACGTTTTTATAATTCAAATATAAAGTGATTAGTAAAATATTTAAATAAAATATAGCGTGATAATTTGTATTTTAAAATGTACCAATTAATATTTAAAATAATTATTTAACGTTTAAATGACGGAGCAAACGAACACCGCACGGAGCGGGAACGCGGGGCGAAAATGGGGATTTAACCTCCCACTTCCACCCACTTTCTTTCATTCTCATTTACTTTCTCTCTCTCTCTTCCTTTTCTTTCATCTCAAAAACCACCAACCAAAATCAACAAAAATCACAAAATAAACGCCCTAAACGACTTCGGATCTTCAAGCCCCTTTGGAAATAAACGACCACCTCGCGACGATCTACAATCCTACCTTTCCGGAATTTCATTTCGGCGATTTGTAAGTTTCCGACACAACTCCGAAAACTCTCGTTTTTAAGTTTTATAACTTGCTAGTTGTTTGTATAACCTTGTAATGTCCTAAAATGGGTTGGGTAAAAATATTAGGCCGATCGATGGCCGGAAAACGCGTTTTTGGAGTTGAAACTCCGATCAGACTCCGTACGTCGCATTTGGCCTGGAGCAAATGCGACGCAGCGACCTACGTCGCACTATATCCTCAACGTCGCATATAGCGACGCAGCGACCTACGTCGCACTATATCCCCAACGTCGCATATAGCGACGCAGCGACCTACGTCGCACTATAACCCCAACGTCGCACTTAGCGACGCAGACCCTTACGTCGCAGAAATCAACTACGTCGCCTATAGCGACGTCACGTACAACGTCGCATTAAATTGCGAAAGTCGCACATAGCGACGTCATGCCCAACGTCGCAGTCCGGATCTGCGACGTAGCACCCTACGTCGCACAACACAGAATCTTCAAACCTCAAAATTTTGAAGTCAAAGTTACTGTTCAAAAAAGTCAAATTTACTGTAGCAGTACTGTAGCAAAGTCAACATTTTAGAATTATTATTATTTCAACTAAATCACCAACGGGCCGTACACATTTTCAAATACACAATTGAACCAACTAAGTCATAGTAACTTAGATAATTTATTCAAACAAGTCGTTGTAACTTGTGTCAATTCAATCAAACAAGTCGTAGTAACTTGTAACAATACAATCAACCAAATCGGGGTAATTTGGACATTAAGTTAGACAAACAATTTCAATGGTAGTCTTTCGAGATACCAATACAATTAATAACAATTCAAGTGTCGTGGACACATTCAGGTTTCAAGTCTTTGGACACCAACACACTGCTAATTACTTCAAGTTTAATTGCTTAACATTTCAAGACTCAGGTGAGTTTCATAGCCCCATTTTCACTATTTTACAACTAGGGGTGTGATATTACTACTCGATTTTGTTTTACAAGTAGAACGCAAGTGCCAAACTTCAAATACTACATGAGTTTCAAGCTAATCAATTTAAAGTCCTCCATAAGCATAGTCTCTAGTATTTATAGCGTGAATGTTAGTATATGATATCATATGGGATTGACAATCCTCATCCGGGTTAGCACGCACTAACCGGTCAAACGGATGTATTAGCATTTGGGAAGACGAGTGTTGATTAGGCACTCGTAGGAGGCATTTCAAGTTAGGTTTCCTTAAGTGGGCCTGACAAATCAAGTTAAGCTCAGACTATGTGCTCATGGACAGTATAACTTTTATCTTGCTTTATTGCATTTTAAATTCAATATAAATCTTGCGGTTCTTACAACTATACATTGACATACAAACCTGTGAGCTCACCAGCGTTTTCGCTGACCCATTTTAGTATTTATCACAGGTATCCAGCAGTAGTTTGGCTGCACAAGCAGGAATTATTAGCTCGAGTCAGCATACATACAACTAGAGATTGGACTGTATTATTATATTTTGTAAAAGTAATTATGCTATGTAATCTCTAAATTTCAGGAACCGAGCTAATGTAACTATATTTTGATGTAAACATTTACTTTATTTATACAAGTTTAAAACGACGCATATAGTGGTCGTTCATTATATCTTATGTGCTTTGTATATTGATTAGTGACACCCAAATCAAGCTTCCGCAAATCATTAAATTTGGGGGTGTCACAGATTGGTATCAGAGCCTAAGGTTATAGTGAACTAGGTTGCATTTAGTGGGCCTAGACTATGACTGTTAGGCAGTATTCCTTATTAGTTATGACTAGTTCAGGGATTACATCATACGACTTTAATTTAACATAGCCTGATCAACTATGTACAATTAAAGAAAGATGATGTGAAATCTGAAAGAGTTATGTTGAACAGGAATGCATTAGTTGACTCTGACCTCGAGAGAAACGGGACTCAAAACACGTCTGTGCTAGACACTCAATAGGTTATTATGTGATATATATATATTTACATGAATAGACCTCGTTACAACTCTAGGCTATATTATATTATATGAATATAGGCCTCTTTCTCTCTAACGCTTTGTCTCGAAATGACAACCACACCACTAGTTCATCATACTCGGACTAGTATCTTATTTCATTTCCTTGTTCTTTCTTACTCAGCATCATGCCTCCTCGTCGTCAAATTACCCTTAGCGAAGCTGAGATCGCGGGAATCATTGCCCGCAGTGTGACCGAAGCCTTGGCTACCCGAACACCACCTGGTAGCGAGGACACAGCAACCAATACTCCACCACCCAAACCTTGCTCCTATAAGGACTTTCTTAGCTGTAAACAGCTATACTTCAAGGGCACGGAAGGTGCCATTGGCTTGATCCGTTGGATTGAGCGTATGGAATCTGTTTTCAGCCTCTGCGACTGCACTGAGAACAACAAAGTCAAATTCGCTGCTTACACCTTTCAAGAAGGTGCACTCACGTGGTGGAAAACCCACGCAAACTCTGTAGGCCTTGAGGTTGCAAATCGACTTCCTTGGGCCGAATTGAAGAAGAAGCTGACAGAAAAGTACTGTCCTAAAGAAGAATTGCACAGGCTGGAGGAAGAATTCTGGCACCTGGAGGTGCAGGGAAATGATGTCGCTGATTATACCACCAAATTTCAGCAGTTTGCTCTATTATGCCCGGGTTTGGTCGAACCAGAAAGTAAGGGCATAAAGAAATACATTCGTGGACTCCCCGAGAACATTCAGGGAAACGTCGCCTCATCCAAACCAACTACTACTGAAAGTGCCATTCGATTGGCCCAAGAACTCATGGCTCTAGTTGTCAGCCGTGAGACCACCAACACCTCATCCTCCAACAACAACAAACGCAAATCCACTGAACACCACCACAACTCAAACAAGAAAAACAACGCCATCCAAGTCTACACCTCCAACTCTGAAACCACCCGCAACTACACCGGGGACAGGCCTTATTGTCCCAAGTGTAACTACCACCATTTTGGTCAGTGCGGTACTCCTTGCAACAACTGCAGGAGGTACGGGCATCTGACTAAGGATTGCCGAGCCCCCAAATCCAACAACAACCCCTCTGACAGAAATGCCCGACAACCTAAGTCCTGCTATGAATGTGGAAACCCAGGGCACTTCAGGGATTCTTGCCCAAAATTGAAGAATAAGGGCAACAACAACAACAACAACCACCGCAACAACAACAACGTCAAAAGTAGCGCCTTCGTGATCAACTCAGGGGACGCCCGTCAGGACCCGAATGTGGTCACGGGTATGTTCCTCCTCAACAATTTAACTGCTTCCATACTGTTTGATACTGGTGCCGATAGGAGTTTTATTTCTGATGAATTTTGTCCTCTACTTGACATTACACCTGTTGCTTTAGACGTTAAGTACACCGTAGAGTTAGCAAATGGCAAGCTGATAGAAACCGATAGTGTGATACCTAATTGCACTTTAAATCTAGCCGACGAAACCTTCTCCATAGATCTTATGCCTATTGAAATAGGGAGTTTCGATGTCATCGTAGGCATGGACTGGTTATCCAAACATCGCGCCGAAATCATTTGCCATGACAAAGTTGTTCGCATACCTCTCGCCGTCGGTAGAACCCTAATCATACAGGGGGAGACCGGTGGGACGAGGCTTAACCTCATATCTTGTCTTAAAACCCGGAAATTTCTGAGAAAGGGTTATCCATCAATCCTCGCGCACATCATGGAGAAAAAGTCGGAGGAGAAGCGACTTGAGGATGTTCCAATCGTCCGAGACTTTCCAGAAGTCTTTCCTGAAGAACTACCTGGTCTACCACCACCAAGACAGGTTGAGTTCTCAATCGATCTTGTACCAGGTGCTGCGCCTGTGGCTCGAGCACCATACCGTTTAGCTCCATCCGAACTTCAGGAGCTGTCCACCCAGTTACAGGAACTCCTGAAACGAGGATTCATCAGGCCGAGTTCTTCACCTTGGGGAGCTCCGGTCCTATTTGTCAAGAAGAAAGACGGTTTTTTTCGAATGTGTATCGACTATCGAGAGTTGAACAAGTTAACTGTCAAGAACCGGTATCCACTTCCTCGAATCGATGATTTGTTCGACCAACTTCAAGGGTCGAGTTGTTATTCAAAGATTGATCTCCGATCCGGTTATCACCAATTGCGTGTTCGCGATGCCGATATTCCAAAAACCGCTTTCAGAACCCGTTACGGGCATTACGAATTCCAAGTGATGCCATTTGGCCTAACCAATGCACCGGCTGTATTCATGGACCTTATGAATCGGGTGTGTAAACCTTACCTTGATAAGTTTGTCATTGTCTTCATCGATGACATCCTCATATATTCACGAGACAAAGAAGAGCATGCGCAACACCTCAGAACCATCCTTGAACTACTTAAACACGAGGAGCTCTATGCCAAGTTCTCTAAGTGTGAGTTCTGGATCGAAACTGTTCAATTCCTTGGTCACGTGATTGACAGGCAGGGGATTCACGTTGACCCGTCAAAAATCGAGGCTATCAAAGACTGGCAATCGCCAACCACTCCGACCGAAGTACGGCAGTTTCTAGGACTGGCCGGATACTATCGACGATTCATTGAAAATTTCTCCAAGATAGCCATACCACTTACGACTCTGACCCAGAAAGATAAAAAGTTTGACTGGACTGATAAACAAGAATCGGCATTCCAACTCTTAAAACAAAAGCTTTGCAGTGCTCCTATCCTCTCATTACCCGAAGGCACCGATGACTTCGTGGTATACTGCGATGCTTCACATCAAGGTCTCGGTTGTGTGCTTATGCAACGAGACAAAGTCATAGCTTATGCTTCCCGACAGCTCAAGATTCATGAAAAGAATAACACCACCCACGACCTCGAGCTAGGAGCTGTCGTTTTTGCCCTCAAAATCTGGAGACATTACCTTTACGGTACCAGATGTACAATCTTTACCGACCATAAAAGCCTTCAACACATATTCGATCAGAAGGATCTCAACATGAGGCAACGTCGATGGGTAGAGTTGCTTACCGATTACGACTGCGAACTCAAATATCACCCAGGCAAAGCAAATGTTGTTGCTGATGCCCTCAGTCGGAAAGAGCGAGTGAAACCACTTCGGGTTCGAGCCTTCAGTATGACCATTCACAACAATTTAAATATTCAAATTCTCACCGCTCAACTCGAAGCCTTAAAACCCGAGAATGTCAAAGATGAAGCCTTGCGAGGCATGGATAAACAATTCAAAGTCAAACCTAACGGGATTAGGTATTTCTCAAACCGAATCTGGTTGCCTAAATTTGGGAACCTACGAGACTTGGTGATGGATGAAGCTCACAAGTCCAAATACTCTATCCATCCGGGATCTGATAAAATGTACCACGGTATCAAGGACTTCTATTGGTGGCCGAACATGAAAGCTGAAATCGCCACCTATGTCAGCAAGTGTCTTACTTGCTCCAAAGTCAAAATTGAATATCAAAAACCTTCTGGTTTACTTCAACAACCCAGTCTTCCTGAATGGAAATGGGAACAAATTGCTATGGACTTCATAACCAAACTACCAAAGTCAGCGAACGGTTGCGATACCATTTGGGTGATCGTGGATCGTCTCACAAAGTCTGCTCATTTCCTGGCAATCAAGGAATCCGACAAAATGGAACGCCTCACCAGAATCTACCTGAAGGAAATCGTGACCAAACACGGTGTCCCAATCTCAATTATCTCTGATAGAGATAGTCGCTTCACTTCACAATTTTGGCAATCACTTCAAAAATCTCTGGGTACTCGACTTGATATGAGTACCGCATACCATCCTCAAACCGATGGCCAAAGTGAACGAACCATTCAAACACTGGAAGACATGCTACGGGCCTGCGTAGTAGACTTCGGTGT
Source organism: Helichrysum umbraculigerum (assembly GCA_949592205.1). NCBI lineage: Eukaryota > Viridiplantae > Streptophyta > Magnoliopsida > Asterales > Asteraceae > Helichrysum > Helichrysum umbraculigerum. The sequence goes on from CATIUR010000002.1 coordinate 32,373,854, forward strand.
AAACTGGGAAAAACACCTACCATTGTGCGAGTTCTCGTACAACAACAGTTATCATACCAGCATCAAAGCTGCACCTTTCGAGGCACTGTACGGTCGTAAGTGCCGGTCACCTATCTGTTGGACCGAAGTTGGGGATAGCCAACTCACAGGTCCAGAAATCATTCACGAGACGACCGAAAGAATCGTCGACATTCAAAACAAACTCAAAGCCGCACGTGACCGTCAGAAAAGTTATGCTGACGTGAGACGCAAACCACTCGAGTTCCAAGTTGGGGATCGAGTTCTACTCAAAGTATCGCCTTGGAAAGGCGTAATCCGGTTTGGCAAACGAGGGAAGTTGAATCCCAGATACATTGGACCATTCGAGATCCTTGAAAGGATTGGTCCTCAATCAAGATGCTAGCTCAATCAAGATGCTAGCTCCAGTCACCGATGTGGTAACTGGAACTATCTTGCCATTTGCTATCTCAACCTCAATAGGATTTGTAATACAAGTGGGAGTCAATTTCAGTTTATCGCAGAAAAGCATGGATATAAATGAGCAATTGGCTCCCGAATCAAACAGAACAGTAGCTGGTACAGAGTTGATTAGGAATGTACCAGTTATAACATCTTCAGTCCTGACAGCATCATCAGCTGTCATTTGAAATGCCCTGCCGGTTGCCGTTGGGGGATTCTTTCTTTTCTGGCCAGAAGATGAAGACCCTCCGACCACACCCATCCTTTGTTTCCTAGCCTCCGGACACAAACCCGACCGATGACCTTCCTTTTGACAATTCCAACACACATGTCTAGGAAACGCACAATCCTTGATGTCATGACCAAGTTGTCCACATTTGATACACCTAGCAGTTTGTGGAGTGCAAGGACCCGTGTGTCGCGATTTACAATTTTGGCACCAATTGGTTCTGTCCAATGATTTACTATCCAAACTGGACTTCTTAGGTTGATGAGATCTCTGCCATTTCTTCTTTCCAGGACTACCCGAAGATTCACCCTTGGGTTTAAATGGAGATTTTTCCTTAACCTCCAAACCTTGTGCCCTAACATCCCCATCCACAGAACGGGCAAGATCAAAAGCTTGGGAAAGAGTACCCGCCAACCTCACGGTCGTCCGATAAGCATGCGGTAACATCCCCACAAAATGGTCAATCTTCATACGTTCCTCTGGTACCCATTGTTGCACGAATCTCAACTTGTCAGTGAATTGGGAAATGAGATCATCCATCGTCATCTTGTCCGTTAATTGCAAATCCAAAAACTCGCGTCGAATCCGGGTCATGTCAAATCCCGAACAATATTTCTTACAAATCTCATTGTGGAAATCAGACCAACAAATCGATGCTCTCTGCTGTGGGGTAAAATGTGATGTAATGGAATCCCACCAAACCATTGCGGAACCCTTCAGAAGTTGCACCGCAAAAGGAACCTTGACTTCCTCTTCACATCGGCAAACCTCAAACTTTCTTTCCACATCCCTCAACCAATCCAAGGTAACGGAGGGATTTGTACTACCCGAATAATCCGATGGTCCACAAGACTTGAAAGTCTTAAAAGAGCATAGCTTAGGTTGATTCTGAGCTTGAAATATCGGAGTCTGATAACCCGAAGGTCCGGAAGAGAACGGAGTCGAAATCGGATAAGTACCATAGTGAGGATGATGATAATAAGACTGAGATACTGGAATCTGCGAAGTCACCAAGAGTGGTGGTACAGTGCTAACAGTAGGTGGCAAAGATTGTAAGATTTGTTGAGAAGACCGGTTTTGTTGTTGTTGTTGCAAAAACTGTTGTTCTATTGCCTTAAGTCTCAGATTTTCTGCCTCTAGATGAATCATATAATCCTCATGATCAAAATCCCATGCAGAAAAGGTAGTACCAGTTTGACCTTGGCTAACATTTTGGGTTTCAGGAGGGGATACATTAGTTCGAGGGGCATCATTGGGTGGGTCAGCTGGAGGTTCATTCTCTGCCATATCTGTACCAAAACAACATCTCATAACACGTTAGTTGTTAGTACCTATATACTAACCAACTTCACATGCTAACAAAATCCCACTCACAGGAATGTTTGACTGACACATATAGATTTGGGATTGAACACTTAACCCATGCTCAATTCACCCAAACCTAGGCTCTGATACCAATTTATAACACCACAATATTTCAAGAGACAATTTTTTTTTTTTTTTAAACATATATCGGAAGCGATTAAATACAAATCATGCATTATAGATTGCGTATAACATAGTTCCCAAAACACAATCTATGCCTGCATGATAAGTTGGTACAATAATCATATCAATTACAACATTAAGTTAAGTGTTATTTAAATTCCAAAACATAAGTTTATTAAACGACTACATGTCGTATAGTCAGAGTAGGCAGTCAAACATTTTTCAAACTAACTTCTTGCCCACCCACATCTAAAGTAATCTGCAAGAAGTGAGGAGAGGGATTAGCACGAAGCTAAGTGAATAGATCACAACTATCAATCTAAACTATCATAGCAATTGATCACCACAAAGCATCATAACAAATACATCAAAGAGGATCGGTGGTCCTTGAGGTACCCTCATGCCGCGGTGGTTCCCCAAGTAACACTTATAACCACTGAAGGCCAAACAGTGGTCTTACCGATAGTTTAGTACCATTACTACATACGACATGATTTCAATAAACAACACATGTACAAAGTCATCATGTCGTCCAAAGTAATAGTATCCAAACCCAATATCATATTGACCCCTGACAAGATAGCACATTCCATAATCATCATGGCAAAATGTACTGATTCAATATATATATAACTGTAAAACCACGTTTACCCGTTGTAACCGGATTGTTACAACTAATTCAGAAAGAGAGTCAATGATCCACTCACCCTTACTGACAATGTCACCACTCAGAGATCTAGTCTCACTGAGTCTTCGCTTTATCTGAAAATACGACCAACCCGAATTAGTCTCACATTCAAGTTCACTATGATATAATCATGTATATAGTGTCATATAAGAATATCTACTATACTATTACTACAATGCGATTAACACGAATGCATAAGTCACAAGTTAACAAATTTGTCATTTTTACAACATGCAAACGCGATCCGGGTGAGAGTAGGCTGGATCGCGTTCCAATGTACAAAAAGTTCTGTTACCGTTTTTCACTATCAAACGCGATCCGGGCAAGGTGGCTGGATCGCGTTCCCAAGAACAAAATCCCAGTGACTCAGCTTTTCACTGACCAACGCGATCCGGGCGAGGTGATCTGGATCGCGTTTCAAGGAACAAAATCATGTTATAACCATTTAATACATAGCAACGCGATCCGGGTGACGAGGCTGGATCGCGTTCGACACATTTTCAGCAACAAAAACCCAGATCAACAAGAACACCATCATGAACCAAAAACCCTAATTCCACCAATCTAGATACAATACATGTTTTTAACAATCAAAATACCTCAAATAACATCCTACAACATGTTATAACAACAAATAATCATCATCAAGCTTCTAAATCTATTAGGCATCAAGAATCTAACCTAATTCATTCAATCACATAAACATGCATAATTGGGGTATGAACTTACAATTTAAGATGATGATGATGAAGGAGAAGATGATGATCACTTGAAACCAACTAAAGCCTTAAGCCTCCTATTAGCTTGGATTTCACTAGCTAGTTCTTCACTTCCTTTGATTTTTAAGATGGAATGTGTATGTGTGTGTGTTTTCTTTTTGGAAGATAAAATAATAGGGGGAGGGGAAAATGAGCCGATCCATCCCCAAAGTTGGGTATAAGTTGGTTCCAACTTATATCCGCTCTAAACCTATTGTCTGGAACCTAAAAACTGTTTGCGTGAAAACATATTTTATTATTCCGTCAACTAGATTTATTTAAAACAAGTAATAACTTATGTTTCACAATAAATCGTTTGACCATTTACCTATTAATTTCAGTTAGGCAAATAACACAAATTATTTTATTTAAACTAATTTAAATAATCAAATGAATTAAGTAATTTACCTAATTTCTCCTAGGCCAGTAATGAGGATGTTACACCTAAACCCTAAACCCTAACTGTAACACCCTGTTTCTGGGTCTAGTAGTATTTAATATTTTTTTCTGACTGTGAATTATTATTTAATATGTCAGAAAATAGGTTCAGTGATTTAGTTGAAAATAAATGGGTAAAAGAGTCAAATAATTTATTGTGACTAATAAATTATTAATTGTTTTAATTTAATCTAGTTGACGGTAAAATAAAATAATATTTCACCGTAAATGATTTTTAAGTTCCAGACATTGAAAAGTACAGGGAATGAAATTAAACACTTTTAGTATACTACCAAAATATTAAGTCGGTTGTTTCTTTACATATATCTTTACATACATACACACATACGATCATATATACATACATACAAGATACAACAAACCCTAAATCTATGAGGAATCATCAAATTGAAGATCTCAAACACGAATCCAAGCATCAAGATCATGAATTATCTTCCTCTAATCTTTCTATTCATCTAGTAAGTCTTGAATTCTTGATGTTCATAAATCTAAAAATTTGGGGTTTTGAGGGTTATTGATTATAATCCGAAATTGAGGCTTGAAGTTGTTAAATTGATGTTTATTAAACTCATAAATGATGATATGTAACATGATTCATGGGTTATCTTGTGAAATTAAGTTAGGGTTTGTGAGATTGATTTGTGTTCTTATGATATATGATAAACTTATGATGATTGAGATAAAATGGAGGCTTGTACCTATGATAGAAGTGTTAGTTGATGTTAGTTATATGATTATGATGAAAACACTATGTTAGAAATTGTGTAATTGAGTTATGATCATGATGAAGCTTGTGGGTTAAGTTGATTGGGCATTAATTATGATTTTAAAGCCTAGAGGAATGATGTATATATGTAGATAAGTGTTGATTTACAATAATGATTAATTGTGTTCAAACTAAAATGTGTAAAGTGATTAAGTGTTCATGGTGATTATGATGATTATGAAGTGCTTGAATGAATTAGTGATACTTGAGGTTAATAATCTTGGTAATGATTTAACCATGTTGATTAATGATGATTGAAGTGGATTAATGTGTTAAGATGGTTATAATAATCATAATTTGATAAATGATGGCGAACTAATGATATCAAAGGTGATAATCCAAGATGTATGAATTTGGAATTTGTAATTGGAATTGTTGATTCAAGTATGTTTGAATAGTGTGTATACTTTTGAGACATGTAACTAACTTGTGATATCATGTTGTATTCTCATATGTGCAGAAGGCTCAGTGATATTAGACTACTGAGTGGATGGCTGAGGTATTCGGTGAGTGGATCTCTAATCCTCAGCGTAACTTGGTTGTAACAAGTTTGGTTACAACAAGTAACGTGTTATTACTTTATTATTTGCATGGATGATTATGCGGATAGTAATAATACTGTTGATATGTTGACTAGTTGAATATGTGACTTGTTGATTACGTGATCACTTGAGTTAATTGGCCTTCGGGCATCAGTTGTTAATGAGGCAACGAGTTGTTGAACTGTTGGTTGGGCTAGTTGGTTATCCAAAGTTTAACACATCTCCTGTGTTAGTTGAAGATAATCACTAGCTATCGGTCTCGTCCGTATGGCCATACGGATAGGTTGGGTAAGTGTTCTTGGGGAGCCTCCCGGGTTAATGGTTATTCCCAGAGCCGCCGATCCTCATTATGGTGTTGTTGATTAGTTGAATTGTTGCATTGTTGAACTGATGCATTGTTGATGTGTTGTATTGTGTACTTGCTTGTTTAGTGCTAATTGTTGTACACAAAGTTGTTGAGCTAAGTTAGGTTGTTGATTAGTTATCTGCTCACTTAGCGTTATGCTAATCCCCCACATTACCCCTTCTTGCAGGTTTTGGCTATTATCTTGGGTGGGCAAGAAGTTGGACTTGAAGGAATGTTTGACCTTGAGGCATTACTCTGATAGTGGAATTGTATAAAATAATGTTTTAACATGTTTTTATATAACACCTATGTCGAGAAGTTATGTTTTTAAAAGGTTGAATTTTATATGTTGATAAAATGGTGTAAACTCTCACTAGTTATTTGGACTTACGCTTCCGATTTACTATATTAAATTGAGTATAAATGAGGGGTGTTATAAGTTGGTATCAGAGCATGAGTTTGGGTGATTTGTACATTGTAAAATGTTCAATCCCAAACTTTGATATGTGTCAAGTCAAACATTCCAGATTGTGGGATTAGTGGTTGCATGGGAAAGTTGCTATTAAATGTGTACTAACCTATAACAAGTTGCAAAAGTGTTGTTTTGGTTGCAGAGACGGAGGAATGTGAGAAACCAAAAGGGTATTCTCAATGATTCCTCAATACACGTGGGCCTAGATATACCAGGTAATTCTCGATAAACTTGGTGAATATCAATAAACTTGAATTATTTACTTTGCTTGTTAGTAGAGTAAATTGAATTATTGGTGATAGTTACTTGTAATGTGAGGATGTGAAAAATTTACGAGTAATTATGAAGGAAATTGAAATTTTGGAGAAAGTGTTGAAACTGTGTAGATATATTGTTGACTAAGATGTAATAGTTGTGTTATGGGAAATTAAAGGTATCTACAATATGAAAATAAAGTATGTGTGATTATAGATCTTTGTTAATTTGATATATGATAAATTAAATTAATATGACTCGTGAAATTAATGAGATGTTGATATATCCCAACTAATAAGTTTGGAGTTGTGTGGTTATCCAAATTAGAAAGTGCCTATTGAATGGAAGGTGTGCATTTGACTTGGAAAGGTCAAAGTGAATGTGGTTGTGTCAAACTTGATGATAGTTGTGTTATAAAGTAATGAATGTGGCTAAATGTCTATGTGTTTAACATTGATCATGAATGGTTTGAATTATGATCTTTATATTAAAAGTAGTGTAGTGAGAAAGTCAAAGTGGTCAACGAGTCTAATTGTGTGTTGACGAGTTTGTGAAAAGTCAAATTTGAAAATTTGTTGAAATTGGTTTATATATGATGGCTTTATGTAATAATTGGTGTTTTGAGGGTATAATATGACACCAATAATGAAAATGAAGTTGTTTGACTTGGTAAAGTCAAAGAAGCGTTAATTAGTTGTTAGAATAGTGATTACATGGGCGGAAACCCAAACGGGTCGTTAAAGTGCCCAAATGGGTCACTTGATGGTAATATGGTTAAAACGAGTGTTGGTTCAAGTATAATAAATGCCAATGTGACTTTAAGTCATAAATATAGTAGTAAAGTGTGTAGAAAGTGTTATGGTATTCAAAATGGTTAAAATTGGTGAAAGTGTCCAATTGGACACTCAAACGGGTCAAAGAGTCCAAACCATAGTAGAATGAGTATATGAAAGTGATGAATATGCCCACACGTCAAAAATGTATATAGGAACATGTTGGCAAAGGGTTGAAGTCAGAAACCTAGCCATTTGGAATATGGCGTGTCAACGAAAATTGTTAAAATGGTCCAAAATGAGTCATACGTCCGTTTTCTCGTAAAACGTGAATTTTGAAAAAGTGTAAAAGTGAAAAAGTTTCATTTTGATCATAAGAACATGTCTGCAAAATTTCAGACCCTAACTCTTTACGGTTTATGAGATATGCTCGTTGGAAATTCGAAAAACTGCACGTAATTTCGGCTCAGAAGCTCAGCAGATCGGCTATAGGTAGTGAGCCGATCGGCTATGTGATCCCAGCCGAACGGCTATATTAAGCCGAACGGCTAACCTAGAACAAATCGATAACAGAAAATTTTTGGGACGAAAATGGTGTGAAATTTGACAAGTATAACAGGGTCGCGGATAGGTGACAAAATTTTTAACTCGGATTGGGTTGAAGTTCGCTTGGTCACTCAAAAACGACCCAATAATCAATGCTATATTTATAGCCTAGGTAGTTTTTGGCCATTCGGGGTCGTTTGGGGCCCGAAAATCGCGTTTTATTGTTTTTCGGACTTTATTTGGAACTTTTGACTTATGTTTTGTATTGGGCTTCCATTTCTTTGAGCCCAGGGATCATTTCTAAATATATGTGCAACCTTAGAACCTGTTTTAAGAGGTCCACATATGTTATGGTATATCAGTTGTTATTAGACGGTTTATATAACTGCAAAATATACCAGTAAATGGTATTGTTGATTATTGCTAACAAGAATTAGTAAACATTGATTATGAGATTATGTGAATTATATCATGTGAATTAGTTGAACATGATAAAGTACTTGAATTATGTAGAACATAAAAAAAAAAAAAAAAAAAAAAAATATTGAATTGAGCATTTTAACAAATTGTAAGTTAAGTACATAAGTTTGTAGCTATATGATAATTGAACAAGAAATGCTCAATTGTAATTTAACTAAAGGTGTCTAGATTGATGAATATGTGTTGAATATTACACATAGTATTGATAAAAGTGTTTAGTACTAAATGTACTATAAGTATTAAATTGTCATACCAATAATTGACATTGAATCAGGTAATAAAGAGATTGGTTGATGTAATTGTGCTGGACATTACATCAGTGTTAATGAAATAATGAAAAGAGTTATATTTACCTGATTATGTGATTAGTTGCATACTCAAAGTAATAAGTGAAATAGTACAGTACTTTAATAATTGACTATGCATGTTGTTAAAGGTTGTTAAATGTGTGCAATTGATTGATATCACTGTTATGATATATGTTAGAATAAAAGTTAATCACTTTAGAAGTTGATGGTATGATGTGGCCTGAGAATAAAGTGTGTGTGACATAATATGACGACGTCTGGCCAACGTATTTATATTATGCCATTTCACATGGAGTTGTTGAGGTTACTAAGTACCATACAAGGTTAAGTGGTTTTAAAATAACAGGTTAGATATGTTGATCTGTAGTTGAAAATAGTCAATGATGGACTAAAATGAAAGAGTAATAAACCACTAAGTTGTTGTTGCTAATGTGATATCTATGGCACATTTGATGTGTATGTGTGATGCATTGTCAATAGTAAGAGTTAAAAGTTGATTTAAGCAAAGTAGAGGTAAGTTGAATATGAATAATATTGTTGAATAGATGTCTAAGGTCAGCACCTTGTGTTGTTGAGATACCAATGATGATGTTTGGTATTAACAGGTGTTGAGTTAGCATCCAAGTTGTTGTGAAAGGGTGCTAGTTGATTATATAAAAATTGGTTGTAACAATCAAATAAATTGACCTCTACCTATTGCTTACTGATTTTCTTACTTGTTGATGGTTATATGGTTGTGGATTCCTGTTAAGTAAAGGATTTCATATAATCAAGTTGTAATTATATTTGCAAGTTGTAAAGTAGTAATTAACTAGTTGCTAAAATTGGAAAATCTAACGATGTGATGACTAAAGAAGTATATGATTATTAGTTAAATTACTGATGACGAATCTAGTTACAACTTGTTGCTAAAATGCATGTAGTAGTGTTCGTTACCCCTTATTGTTACTATGATTATTGTTGTCGTCATAGTTGTATTTGTTGCTATAGTTGTTGTTGTAATAAAGATGACACGTTAAGTGACTATAAGTTAAGATTGACATAGTGGGTATGAATGATCATGTAAGCGATCAGTTAATTATCAGAGATAGGATATATGTTGAATAGTGGCATAGTAAAAGGTATCAATATATGCACATGTGGATATGTGCTTGTAGAAAGGATGTTAAATGTATACATAATTAAGGAGTTACTCTAGGGGATGACATGGAATATGTATAACGATTATTGTGATTAGATGGTTGATGTGTTTGGTGTTAACAAATTTAGTGGAGAACAACACACAACTTATGTGTATATAAAAAGTAAATGGAAGTATATCTCGATAATGTGTAAACTAATGAGATGTATATACATTCTGTGTTTAAGGGAATAAGTATGTGTAAATACATGTGGTATTTAGAGGGAATTAAGATGTGTATAAGTGAATTAAATCGTAATCACCTTTGTGTGATTATAATAATGAATAAGTATGTGGTTAAAAGTGTGTAAGAAAAAGATTATTAGTGAATTGAAATGAGAATAAGTGGTGGTTGTGTTAATCTATATTGACTAAGTGGGATTAGATTTCGAGGACGAAATCTCTTAAAGGGGGGAAGATTTGTAACACCCTGTTTCTGGGTCTAGTAGTATTTAATATTTTTTTCTGACTGTGAATTATTATTTAATATGTCAGAAAATAGGTTCAGTGATTTAGTTGAAAATAAATGGGTAAAAGAGTCAAATAATTTATTGTGACTAATAAATTATTAATTGTTTTAATTTAATCTAGTTGACGGTAAAATAAAATAATATTTCACCGTAAATGATTTTTAAGTTCCAGACATTGAAAAGTACGGGGAATGAAATTAAACACTTTTAGTATACTACCAAAATATTAAGTCGGTTGTTTCTTTACATATATCTTTACATACATACACACATACGATCATATATACATACATACAAGATACAACAAACCCTAAATCTATGAGGAATCATCAAATTGAAGATCTCAAACACGAATCCAAGCATCAAGATCATGAATTATCTTCCTCTAATCTTTCTATTCATCTAGTAAGTCTTGAATTCTTGATGTTCATAAATCTAAAAATTTGGGGTTTTGAGGGTTATTGATTATAATGCGAAATTGAGGCTTGAAGTTGTTAAATTGATGTTTATTAAACTCATAAATGATGATATGTAACATGATTCATGGGTTATCTTGTGAAATTAAGTTAGGGTTTGTGAGATTGATTTGTGTTCTTATGATATATGATAAACTTATGATGATTGAGATAAAATGGAGGCTTGTACCTATGATAGAAGTGTTAGTTGATGTTAGTTATATGATTATGATGGAAACACTATGTTAGAAATTGTGTAATTGAGTTATGATCATGATGAAGCTTGTGGGTTAAGTTGATTGGGCTTGAATTATGATTTTAAAGCCTAGAGGAATGATGTATATATGTAGATAAGTGTTGATTTACAATAATGATTAATTGTGTTCAAACTAAAATGTGTAAAGTGATTAAGTGTTCATGGTGATTATGATGATTATGAAGTGCTTGAATGAATTAGTGATACTTGAGGTTAATAATCTTGGTAATGATTTAACCATGTTGATTAATGATGATTGAAGTGGATTAATGTGTTAAGATGGTTATAATAATCATAATTTGATAAATGATGGCGAACTAATGATATCAAAGGTGATAATCCAAGATGTATGAATTTGGAATTTGTAATTGGAATTGTTGATTCAAGTATGTTTGAATAGTGTGTATACTTTTGAGACATGTAACTAACTTGTGATATCATGTTGTATTCTCATATGTGCAGAAGGCTCAGTGATATTAGACTACTGAGTGGATGGCTGAGGTATTCGGTGAGTGGATCTCTAATCCTCAGCGTAACTTGGTTGTAACAAGTTTGGTTACAACAAGTAACGTGTTATTACTTTATTATTTGCATGGATGATTATGCGGATAGTAATAATACTGTTGATATGTTGACTAGTTGAATATGTGACTTGTTGATTACGTGATCACTTGAGTTAATTGGCCTTCGGGCATCAGTTGTTAATGAGGCAACGAGTTGTTGAACTGTTGGTTGGGCTAGTTGGTTATCCAAAGTTTAACACATCTCCTGTGTTAGTTGAAGATAATCACTAGCTATCGGTCTCGTCCGTATGGCCATACGGATAGGTTGGGTAAGTGTTCTTGGGGAGCCTCCCGGGTTATGGTTATTCCCAGAGCCGCCGATCCTCATTATGGTGTTGTTGATTAGTTGAATTGTTGCATTGTTGAACTGATGCATTGTTGATGTGTTGTATTGTGTACTTGCTTGTTTAGTGCTAATTGTTGTACACAAAGTTGTTGAGCTAAGTTAGGTTGTTGATTAGTTATCTGCTCACTTAGCGTTATGCTAATCCCCCACATTACCCCTTCTTGCAGGTTTTGGCTATTATCTTGGGTGGGCAAGAAGTTGGACTTGAAGGAATGTTTGACCTTGAGGCATTACTCTGATAGTGGAATTGTATAAAATAATGTTTTAACATGTTTTTATATAACACCTATGTCGAGAAGTTATGTTTTTAAAAGGTTGAATTTTATATGTTGATAAAATGGTGTAAACTATCACTAGTTATTTGGACTTACGCTTCCGATTTACTATATTAAATTGAGTATAAATGAGGGGTGTTATACTAACCCCTAAACCCCAAACCCTAAACGTAACACTGTAACACACGTGTTAGTAATGTGAAACCCACTAAAAATAATGAAAAAAAAAACTCCTCGAAAGTATGCCTTAATGGACGGCAAATCGAAGAAGATCAAACGCTGAATCTAATGGTGCAATTTTCATAATTTTTCTATTTGTCGTTTGTGAGATATTTACCTTAAGGGGTAAGTGGGTTTTGTATTCTATTTGTACACATGGTACCATATCATTGGTTCCTCTATTCTCACACAAATTTTTAGTCTCATTTGAACCTTACCCTTTATTTATTATCTAAAAATAAAGATGGAAATGAAGAAGAGCTTCGACTTGTAAATGGCGAAATTAGTCTTAAACTTGTAGGGCTCTAGTAAAAAACACACACAAGGTTTTTTTTTTTTTTTTTTTTTTCCGCATGTGAATGGAATCCTCATGCAATCGAGGCTCTGCGACGTGATCTTGAAGTTGCAGATTTATTTATGAGGTCAAATAAGTTAGTTTCCGACATCAAATTTTATTAGATAATTGTGGAGCTGAATCCGATAACTAATATTGAATTTATAACAAGCAATATGGAATGGTTAACTTTTGATGTTAAAATTTGTCATGCAACCTTTACCTTCATTTCGGCAAAAAAGTATGACTTCAAGACTCAAAATGTTGTATTTATTGGATCGAAGAGTTCGTAATTAGTACTTAATGCTTTGTGTGGATCATTGTTAATAAGCTAACTTGCTATAGTGACGTTGCTATGGTGACGTTACACATATATCACCATGGATGAACTGCAAACACCCATGAAGGACTATGGCATGGGCGATGAAGCTACTACCATTAAGGATATCATTTGAGAAGTGGATACTGATAGTGTAAGTCGTTATCTATGTTTTTCCCACATATTTTCGAAATTTAAACACCCTACCTGCAGTTCCTGCTGAAGACATCTATATTCTATATTCTATATTCTATATAATATACTAAAGGGGAGTTGCTTAAGAATCTGTGCAAGCTCCCCTTCCCTAATCATGCCACGTGTCCCACTCCCCTCCCCTAATCATGCCACGTGTCCCATCCAAAAAAATATCAATTTTAAATCATGGGTATTATTTTTTAATCAGGGGTATTATTTTTTAATTAGGGGTATTTTTTAAAACCCGTGTAAACACGGGTCCCTATACTAGTTTTGTTTAGATGACAACTTTTTTTGCATAAAAAAACACTTTTAAGCTTAGTAATGGTTAAACACGCCATTTTGCAAAAGGAGAGATTTGACAACTATATGCAGAGTATGATGGTCTTTTTGCATTTACATTGCACAATACGTCCAAAAATTGATCATTTTTGCAAGCTCCATTAATTTTGGCACTTAGGCTAGAATGACGTTTAGCAGTGCAAGTATGGTAAGTTTCTACATTTGTAAATAAACCGCTCTTGGCTGTTTGCAACGGGAAACCAGTAAAATGTAATCAAAAAGTCGATCACCCGCTTTATTATGTGTGCACTCATGTGAGGGAGTGTGATATCGAATTTTTTGATAGCTGAATGTTTAATTTTCATCTCATTCTTGCCTCTAGAAATGGTTCCTTACTTGGTTGCAAGATGAACAATTTACATTTGATGCAAGATTGCAACTAATCAGTAGCGGTTCAAGATCTTTAGGGGCCTAACGCGAACATAAAATTTGAGGCCATATCGATTTAGTATAACTGACTACTTTTCTACCCTTTTTAAGTGAATCCAAAATTTTTTTGGGAAATTCCAGATAATATATCTTTTCTAAATTAAAATGGCACTTCATTCTTACCCTTGTGAGCTAATTTGTCGACTTCAGTAAATTGTTACTAATTTAGTATGTTTTAGTATGTTTCATAGCAAAGAAAAAAACTACTAAAGCAAGTGTAATTTAATTTTGAAAAGAGATCGAGTTATCGACTAGTTGTAGACTAACGGATTTACATTTTTTTTCTCTTGATTTGTATAAAGATTTTTTCGAGGTTTTTTGCTTGGGATATAGAAAATAACAATACTCTAATGTATTACCTATAAATACCATACTAATTTTAATTATATTTATATCATATGTGGCCTTTTTTTCTTAAAGAATATTACATGGTATATTCTTGCCGAATTTTATGTGGCATTTAACAAGCATATACTAAGTAAAACATTAGATTAAACTCATTATGCAATTCAAAATTATTCATCCACGATTCATGTTTCAATGATTAAGCTGGTAATTAAAACAATATGATAAATGATAATACGTAAAAAGAATGATCGAAGAAGTCTATCGTAAAACAAAAAGTAGTTTAATGATAGAGACAAGAAAAGCAGAACATCAAAACCTTTTTAACCAAAATAATTAGAACTGAGTGATAAAAAATGGGCCGAATGTTTTTATCAGTTAAATAAGCCTAATAAATACTGAATTAAAAGGCTTTATAATAACGTGTTTTCTTCACATAAAGTGAGTTTAATCTCTAAAAACTTATATTCTATGAGGCCTTAGAAGATTGAAAAAACTTTGAAGATCGTTGTCGGTATCCAATATTAATACATGATATGAAAAAATTTTGGGCCTTACAAATTCGGGGGCCTAAAGCGATAGCTTCATTAGCCTTACCCTCGAGCCACCCCTCTCTTCGTTTTCATTTTCTTTCTCTAGAGCAAAAGAATTCTGAACTACAATCAAACACAACCGCTTATGTTTGTGTATAATATCAATGATCTATGGTTAGTTTAAAAAAGTACATTTCATACTTGTAGACTTTTAGATAGATATATGAAATTAAGTTAGAAGATACGGTGTATATAAGGATCAGTATACATGAAATATCTAATACTACTTACAAACCATCTTCACATTTCAACTTCAACACTTCTTAAAATAATCAATCTTCCTAAACTACCCCTATCCCATTCTCTAATATCTTTTACTATTTATTCTTCACTAACTAAACTTCCATTAATACCCCTATCCCATTTTCTATTATTTTTAAATACTACTTATTTTCCACTAACTACATTTTTCATCCATCAAATATTAAATTTACATTTTTTACCCAAAATAGTAATTTCGACATTTTAAATGGGACGGACGGAGTACTATATGTTTTTATTTTAAAACATTTAGTCGCTCCTTCATCTACCGGCACAACTTTCACCGCTGCATTGCGCGGGTATTGTGGTAGTTAATTATAAGAGATTAGTATGAACATGAAATATTTTTATAATCAATTTATCTAAATGAAATGAAATTATTTTAAGTTAAAAACCAGAACAAGCACGGATTCCAGCATAAACGTTGTACCGGCCGGATCGACCCGTATTTTTTTATTCTCATTGATTTATTTTTAAGTAAAAATAGGGGCGGAAAACAATTCTGTTACCGTTATCTTCAACAAAATGCCAAACGCATATATCTTGAACGGGTGGTGATATTTCCACCACTAAATTTGATAAATCCACCACAATTATGCATCAAGTACTTGTATAGTACAAATAGGTGATGCACAGTTATGATGGATTTATCAAATTCAATGGTGGAAATATCATCACCCATCTTGAACCCTTTCTCTACTAACTCTGTTCCGGTTCGGTTGCTGATAATGCAAGAGCTCCGGCTATTTGAATTCCGGTGAAGCACGCCGGATAGATGAAAGTATAGGAATTATCAACGTTTTAAGACTTGGTTTGACCGGCCCGGTCGGACCGCACTTTTAGAGTTTTCCGGGCCATTTTAAACCGGGTTTTTCAAAATGTTGACTAGTCAACGACCCGGTTGACCCGGCCGGTCGGACCGGGACCCGGAAAGGCACATTGACCCGGGTTTCATGTTTTTTTGTTTTTTGTTTTTTTTTTTAAATTTCTATGTACATTTAATCATTTATAATTAGGGAATGTTTACTGATTGTGTATTTCAAGAATAATAAGGGTAATAAGTGAATCTTTGACTGATGTGTCATCACCATTTATTACTCTATGGATTATATAATTATTATATTGATGTGTATTCCAAGAATAATAAGAGAATCGATGTGTCATCACCCTTTATTACTCTATGGATTATAATTATTATACATGATATAATTAATAATTATATTTATAATTATAAAAAAAAAATAAAAAATTCACTAAATATTACTATTGTATACTATTATTAAATCCGGTCCGACCTTCCGGCCCAACCGGTCCGACCAGAAAATAACAATTTTCCGGGTCGACTAAAAACCCGGGTTTTAAAACATTGGGAATTATTGCTAGATCGGTGATCGAAAAGAACGTCGGTCTGAATGCACCGATCGCCGGCGCCGGTCTAAACGCACTAAACATTACTGGACAAGATGTTGATAGTGAGATCCTAGCTCAACTATTCCCAATTTTGAGACTTCGAACACTGCGGCTACTTATTCTACTTCGTATGTATATTTATATAATTTATTTATATATCTATAAGACTGTCTCCATTGGTGAACCTTTAGAAGGGTCTGTCACCAAAATATTAATAAAGAAATAAAACCTCACCAACCAACCCCTTGGTTAGTCGGATTCGGTCCCGAGAGGTTGTGGTTTATTTTATTTTTTGGGTTGATTTTGAGTTGTACTTTGTGTTATAAATCTTATACTATGGTTGTAAAAAAAGGTTTAAGGTGGGTTGGTAATGGGAGTGTAAAGTTGGGTTTAGTTTGCTTGGATAGGTGGAGGAGAGAAATTAATTTTTTAATAGATAGTTGGGTTGGTTTTGGTTGTGAATGTGGATAGTCTAAAGGAGTGGCTCAAGGTGCTTTGGGGCCTAAAGCGAACTTAAAATATGGTGTCTTACGGGCTGCATACATCTGAGTAAAAATACACCACCTCCCTGGATAACCTACTATACTTTGTTGCGAATTGCCAAATTTGATAAAATTTGTTAGGCATAGTAAAAAAAATTATTTCTCTAAATTAGAAAAAAGTCGTCAACTCATTCATTTCGTTGTGATATAGTACATTAACTTTATATGTATGTTACTAATTTAGTATGTTTTGATAACAATAAGACAAAAAAAAATCTAACAAGGCAAATGTCATTTCATAAAAGATTATATTTAATCGTTTATAAATATAGAGATTTGGAAAGGGATTGAGTTATCAAGTAATCATGGATTTAGGGTTATACGTATTTGTTGGTGCATATTAGTGTGTCAGTCAGTTGGTCAGAGTCTGTAATGTATTGATAATGTAGATCGAGTTTGTAAATGAAAAGTAAGTTTAGTGAAAGTTAGAAAAGCCTAAGTGTAGACATGAGACACTTACCCAGTGTCGCAATTGCGACACTAGCCTAGTGTCGCAAGAGGCGGCTAGGTCAAGTGTCGCAAGGGTCAGATTGAAAATGTATAAATAGGCATTTAGGGTTTCAATTTAAGTGTTGACGAAACCCTGAGAGTTGTGAGCGAATTTGTGAGTTCTTTATGTAAAAAGCTTATACTTATCAATACAATACAGAAGCATTTGATATATACGATTGTGTGTTCGATTAAACGTTCAATACATTGATTACTTGGATTCTGCACTTGTAATCAGTCAACTATTCGATAGATCATGACCTTTAGGACCTATAACGACAATAATGATGATGATGACATTCCTCCTACCGGTGGTAGTGCAATCTCAAACGAAGGACCTTCTGTACCTGCCAACCAGATAGTTGAAGCGACAAACCTATCGAGGCAGTCTATCAGCCACTGGTTGATCCTATATTAGCAGCTTATATGTATAAGTTATCTTTGTACTTATATGGACCTTCAATAAATGAAAATCAATCGTTTGGTGGGTATTTGATTAAATAAAGTAGTGTTGTATTCATATTTTTTAGATGTACGAAATTATACAAGATTAAATAAATTAAGTTACTTTAGAATTATACCCCATATTATTAAGGTTAAATTTAAATTGGTAATAATATCAACATGAGTAATTTTACTTCCTTATCTGCTTAAATTTGGACATAAAACGTTTAAAACTATTATTTATAACAGAGAAAATTGCCCGTTTCATCCCTGTGTTTGTTCAAAAAATCACAATCCGTCTCTTATTTTGAAAAATGTTACCAGCCATCCCTGTATTTGCTATTTTCGCTCATCAATCGTCCCACCTAACAAATTTTGTTAGTTTCCCCCGTTAAGTCATTGAAAATGACTAAAATGCCCTTCTTCCTCAAAATACATTAACATTAACAACATCAACACCATCCACCAACTTTTTTTAATTAAATTTCAATTTCAATATACAAATTCCCTTCACTAACACAAATTTAATAACACATTGTTTCTCCCCACACCCTAATTTTACATCTACAAATACATAATAATAATAATAATAATAATAATAATAATAATAATAATAATAAAAATAATAATAATAAAAATAATTGTAATATATTAAGTTATGAACCACTAAAAGTTGTTAATCCCTGATAATGAGAACATGTGGCATGCGGTTGAAACAACAACCCAATCTTGAAAATGCAAACACCCTACCTAATGTAAAATAATCCAAAAAAGGAACCCACATCCGTTCACCTAATGAAACCATCTCAGGCAAAAGCTTCATATGCGATCTCCAGACCCCACCGTCGGGACCTGCTATCAATTGTCTTCGTGGTGTATGATTTGTGACTCAAGCCGGAATTGATGGCAGTAGCAGATTCCGTCAAATCAATCGCCGGTCAAGATTATTTTATGATCATTTATGTATAATCGGCCTCTCATTGATTCATAAGTACCTCGAGGGCTCGAGGTCAAGCTATTTCACTGTTTGATTTTGCCCTACCACCCTTATCGGAATTCAAGCTATTTCAGGGCAAGGATGAAGATTCCGGCAGCCCCACCTCATCTGATAACGACACCGTCCCTCTGGACACCCACAACTCCGAAGGTACTTTCAAAATTAAAAACCTAATCGACGACGATGATGATTTCACTTACTTGACCACCACCATCAATAGACAGCTCGGGCAAGCCTCGACGACGACTGACATAGTTGGAATCACCATCGGCCGACTTCCACCGGCATCATCGTCAGTTTCCAAACAACATTTGACCGATCCGGATTTGTTAGTCGCCATCATCTTCGGCATCATCGTAGGTGTTTGAACTTCATTTTTGGGTGAAATAATTAAAATAGGGGGTCTGGTGCATGTATGTGTTTTTATATAGTTTGATTTGATTTATTTGGGTTTTGTTTTCTTCATGATTTGAGGGATGATGTTATTGAAAAAGATTATACGGATGTAATTAGAATTTGGGGATGAAGAAGGATTGGAGTAAAGTTAGGGTTTTTAAATTAGGCAGATAACATGTTTTTTGGGAGGAGGGTATATTGGTCATTTCACTTGATTTAACGGACAAATTTAACGAAATATGTTAAGAGGGATGAATAGTGAGAGAAAATAGCAAATACAGCGATGTCTGGTGACATTTCTCAAAATAAGGGACGGATTGTGATTTTTTGGACAAATACAAGGATGAAATGAGCAATTTTCTCTTTATAATAATAATAATTTTTCATCAATTTCTTTCCTTTCTATTCATTTCTTTCATAAGGAAAACTCAAGAATGAGATTTTATTTTATTTTTATTTATTTCCCTTTCATTTCCTTTCATTTTCTTATTGAGCATTCTGATTTTACTTCCATGTATATTAATAAAATCCACTCAAAACTCTTCCATTCTCTTTCGTTGATTTAAGGTGATGGCAACTTACGACTCCAACAAGTGTCACAGTTTACTTCAAGAAGATGAAAATAAAATACTATAATTAAGGAAGACGAAAATATAATAAGATTGAAAATCGTTATAACGGAGCTATGTTGGTGTTCGGTTTCACGTGCACTATGATATCATCTGTCTTTGCATAGTTAACTTGTCGCTTTGCCTTCATTAGCATCTATGGATAATGGCTCGACACAAAATACATTCTCTAAAAATGTATGAGTGGATTTCGGCGAGGTCAAGCAAGGTCAAAGTAGATTGGAGAAATTAAGTCAAGGTTCTTATTGGCTGCTGATTTTCAGGCTGTTGTGCAGGCTGAGTTTACAGTGGGTGGGTTGGGTCGGGTTGTGTACTTTGACAAGTGCTTGCTCTATTTTCAGTGGGTTCCATTTGGGCAGGTTGAGCCGTCAAGTATTAACTGATTGGGTGATGGGTCATTTTTTTGCTTTCGTATCACTGTTCTTTTAGGTTGGTTTGTTAGTGATTGGTCTCTTTGTTTGTTCTTACTGGGGCCATTCTTCCTTTAATTCCTTATAGAAAGTTTGTGGCCTCTCTGTATGTTCTAACCACTATGTGGTAATATATGGCTGAGTTAAAAAAAAAAAAAGATTAAACAATGTTATCATGGGATAAAAAATGACCCATGGAATTATGTTTGTGAAGTTTGCAAACAGAATCGATGCACTACATAGGGGTGTTCACAGTTCGGATAAAACCGGATTATCCAAATGGTTTAATTGGATTGGACCGTTCGGATTGGACAATTTGGTTTTTTGGATCGGATCGGGCAAAAACCAAATTAGTAATTCAGTTTTTGGATTGGTTTTGGTTACAAGTATTAGAACCGGATTATTCAAATAAACCAAATAGTTATAATTGTATATGTAATGTTCATATGTAATACTCTTGTATATCTATCAAAGTGAATGTTAAATATTTGTTTAGCTATTTTTTATACATGAAACCTTATTATATGATTGGTATTGTTTATATATATCATTGAATACAACTTAATCTTAAGTTTGGATATAAAACACCAACTCCACATTTATATAAACTCTCTACACAACATGACAATCGGTAACCATTGATATCGCTCATGACATTACCCTTTCACGAGTCAAAACGATACACTCATGCAATCCACGAAAAAACCAAACTGTTTAAACCGATCCATCCAAATAGTATTTTGGTTCGGTTTAGTTTGGATTTGATATTTATTTGGATGGATTAGATTCACATTTTGAGAACCAAAATCCAAATGGATTTATATATATGGATCGGATTTGATCCGATCCATCCAAACGAACACCCCTAGCACTACATAATAAGTTAAGTCTAACACATTGATGATTTCAAGTTTTCAACCGACTGTTCTTATGTCTTCCATCCATTTAGAAAGAATATTTTATACTTTATGTCTATTGTCATGGGAAGTTTAAGTTGTTTTGAGAATTGAATGTAAAACATATGTCTACCAATGTTATAAAAAGAAGCACTTTTTTACTGTGTATGGTCTTGAAAATTTACACATCAGCAGGTAAATAGTCTGATACTGTTCATTGTGTACCATATAGGTGTAAGAAGCAAGAAAGAGAGCCTCCATGACTCCATCTATACATGCTACTCCATCCCTTCTTCTACCTGCTTCTCCATACCTACTTCTTTTTGCTATACACGTTCTTTCATAAACATTGGTAGGTGATTATTGTTATTTATATTTAGCTTATCATTATAGGTATATTTCACATTTCTAAAAGATTATGGGG
Source organism: Helichrysum umbraculigerum (assembly GCA_949592205.1). NCBI lineage: Eukaryota > Viridiplantae > Streptophyta > Magnoliopsida > Asterales > Asteraceae > Helichrysum > Helichrysum umbraculigerum. Next base: position 32,395,642 of record CATIUR010000002.1, read on the forward strand.
CTGACATTTTATAATCATGCTTCATATTCTCTATTTCTCATAGAAGTATATGATTATATTCTTGATTACAATGTTCTTGCTGAACTATTAGTTTTTACATAGATGTAGTTTCACATGGAGCTTAAAAATCTGTGAGTAAATACTTGAGATATGTTTCTAGCTTGTTTGTGTGTTCTTGTTAAGGCATTAACATTTTTTGTAGCAAAAGTATGTTTAAGCTATATTTAATTATTTACTTTTGTACACAGGTATGCTTATAGCTGGCAATTTCAGCCCATACCTTAAAGAACTGGGTTTGAATGGGTATTTTTCAATAGCTTTTGGGTGATTGTGGACATCCAGGAGCCTTCTTATGGGTTTGGATGGGCAAAGTTTAAAACTACATGGGTGCAAATGGGCAAAGATGTGAAAAGTGGTGGGCAGTTATGGACTTTGGTGGAGACATAGGAGGATTCATGTCCAACGTTTTAGACTTAGTTGTACTACAATTATTTTTTTATTTCTTTTATTATTTATCTATTTTAATTTTATGTTATATACGTATACATAGTGACATAGTTGTGAAGCAAGCAATGTCAAAAGAAAAAATAACTTTAGGTAATATAATTATATGTTCTTCTATTTAAAATTATATTATATTATACTATAGGGTAAGGTTCAAATGAGACTAAAAATTTGTGTGAGAATAGAGAACCAATAATATGGTGCCATGTGTACAAAGAGAATACAAAACTCATTTACCCCTTAAGTTAAATATCTCACAAACGACAAATCGAAAAATTATGAAAATTGCACCATTAGATTCAGCGTTTGATCCTCTTCGATTTACCGTCCATTAAGGCATACTTTCGATAAGTTTTTTTTTTTCATTACTTGGTCATTATTTACCGTCCTAAACCCTGCTAAACCCTAACTCTAAACCCTAACCCTAAACCGTAAATCAAATGTATAATCAATCACTAACACATGTGTTACTAATATGTAAAACCCACCAAAAAAATGAAAAAAAAAAAAGTTCGTCGGAAGTATGCCTTGATGGACGGCAAATCGAAGAGGATAAAACGCTGAAAAATATGGTACAATTTTAATGATTTTTCGACTTGTCGTTTGTGAGATATTTAATTTTTAAAAACGTGGATGAGAGAGAAAAATGTGACACATGGCATATTGTGGTTGATTCCTCCATTCTCACACAAAATAAATGGTCTCAATTGAACTATTCTCTTATACTATAATATATATTTATGATATGATATAAAGCATAAATATAAAAATTATACTCCGTATTATCAAAAGTTGAAAACATGTATACTTGTACACAGTGCTCCAAAAGTTGTACAATTGATAAATTTGGTTATTAACAATGTACAAACATACAAAACAATATAGATGAAAGAGTATAAACTTTGATTTTTTACGTAGACCGTTAGTATTTTTATTCACGCACAAATACTTCAATAAAATTATACTTTGTAATTATTATCGAATGGAAAATACTTGTATATGATGGTTTTATATTTTTATGAGTATATCATTATTTACTATTTTAATGTTTATTTAAATTTCGATTAAGAAGGATTTGACGATTAAAAATAAACCTCTTGCATGTCCTCTGTATACAATATTTATTAGCACTAAGAACCTTTAGAAATAATATCGAGCTAACTTTTAATTTTATAAGTTATTTTATAATTTTTTTAAACGCGCCCGTTTAAACCCGAGTCCGTTTAAACCCGTACCCGTTTGAACCCGAGCCCGTTTAGACCCGTACCCGTTTGGACTCATACCCGTTTAGACCCGTACCCGTTTAAACCCACCTACCCGGACCGACCCGCCCGCCCGTTTTGCCACCTCTAGGTATGCTGCACCAAAAGGATATTTCTAGAGAGAAGTATTTTGGTATATGTGTTGGATTTTATAACATAAAGTTGGTAACTTCTGTCTTCTGGGTAAGTTTTTGGTTTTATCTTTTTTATCCCAAAGCTCTACTTCGTTCTCAAAATTGAGAAATCATATCTACATTTTTTTATCCATTTGCTAACACACCATCCTTGAAAAGATTTTTCCCTTTTTAACAATTTTTTTTTTCATTTCTCATTTTTAATATAAAATGTGTTTTGATTTTTAGTTTTATATGTCTTTGAAGTTCAGACCATTCATTCTTGGTAGGCATCAGCATGAGAGTATGTACACCTTGTTTATGAGAAGTGGTGGTGCCGGTGACCACTACTGAACATGGAAAGGTAACAGCAAGGTGAGATCCTTTCTTCAATTAATATTTCACGGAATCACAGCACTTCGTTTTAACCTTTGTAGATATTTTGTAAGGATAATTTTGTTTTTCTTTTACTGTACAACTATATTTGTGTAGTTTAGTGAATATATGTCCAATACCAAAATTGTAGATTTAGAAGTTATTCATGCATAAAAGACAAATACACAAGCTTCATTTGTATCTACCTATTACGGAGTATAATTTTAAAATCGTATCCAGTTTAATTTTAATAAGTAACCAACAATAAATGTATGAAATAAGTTTACTATCTTTGATTTTCAAATTTTCCAGAAAAAAGTATACCAGAGCTCAACTGGTGGACTACATTGTCAAGTAGCATCTCTTATTTTTATCAACTCATAAAACTAAATCATCTTTATCGTTATTCTAAACTCCCAAAGGTGAAGATGGGTAGCTACCCCATCAAGATTATTGAAATTATGTAAAAAAAAGGTTATAAGGTATTAAAGATAATTTTAAAATTTTACTCTCTTAAAACTTTAAAGAGTTAACTAAATAATTTTTTTTTCTCCTCCACTCCGCCCGTGTATACTCCATGTATGAATGTTAATATCATAAATGTATAGTAAATACCCATTCTTTTAGTTTGCAACTTTGCACCCATATCCTTTCTAATTTAATAATTTTTTTTTATATATATATTTAGGTACCTAAAGAAAGTACGGGAAAGAAGTCAATAACCTTGGGTCCATGGGGTAGCAGATGTATACTTGTTTTACAAGAAGAAATGGTCAAACACTCAAAGCCATACTCTTTCATATTTTAAAGTAAGCTACGGCTGCGTAAATAATAGGGTATGGTTGTAAAGTTGTTGGATGACTAGAGATAATGAGCACTTGTTTACATGTCTTGTTGTACCTATTCCACACCCCCTTCCTGTTTGAAGGTAGTTTATATTTTACTCCCTCCGGTCCCTGAAGAAACATGTTTATGGATTTTAAGAAATTATATTATCGAGTAATAAAAATGACTTCCATCTTTTAAAAAAGGTATATTGAGGGTAAGATGGTAAAGTTAATATATTATTTTTGAGAGTGAACACTTATTTTGGAACAAACTAAAATTAAGATGATGTCATTTATTTTGAGGCAAAAAGAGTATTTATTTGTTGTCAATTAAAATAAGTGTCGATATATATGATTTATCATAAGAAAAATTTATATTTGTTCATGGATCTCATATTCTCATATACAACAATGTTATAATGGGAGGCCAACTGGGTGCATATCGTAAATTTGAGATACGCCAGAAATCATAAAAACATATTGACATTAAGATCACTTTCAACGATTGACTGGTCAGTTAGTGTTAATTCACACTGCATAAGTTTTTTCAAAACTAATTAAAACTGACAACATCACTTTAATTTTTGAACGCCACATGCACTAAATAAAATAAAAAAGTGATGTTTCCCTTTACTTTGTCGGATATCCAACGGAAATAACCGACGACCTCAAATTGATGGATGTGCCAATGGCATCACAAGTGTCATTAGATTAGTATGGCTATGATAGGTTTTTTTATAAAACTTTTCATGAATCTTTATCACTTTTTTTTTTTGAAGACAGACCTACGAAGTAACTCACATGTTATATATATAACCACGAGATGCTTAAACTCACCGTATTAGGTGAGATTTGAACCCCCAACCTTTAAATTAAAGGGTCTCTTTCATACCGTTAGACCAAATGTCATTTGCTATTATTTGTCACTATCTTTTATTCTTAAATAATTAATATTAGTCTACGTGGGCTGTGCTTTGCACAGCCTGAAAGATCATCTAGTATTATATATACATATTGGGTTAGGATGAATCGTTTCTAGGGACATAATTAGTGACTTTTATCATTAACACATTTAAGCAAAATATTGAAATAATAATAATAATAATAATAATAATAATAATAATAATAATAATAATATAATAATAATAATAATAAAATGAAACTGATTTCTATAGATGACTGTATGACTAATTTGTATACAAAATATAATACTCCGTAATATAGAATTGATAGGGTAGATTTGGTTCCATAAGCATAAATAAAGGGAGGTGATTCGTACACCACCAAAAATTAGCCATACACCACTAATATGCATTAGAAGGTTGTACTGTATAACACCTTAAAGCAGAATTGGTGGTGTATGGCAAAATTTTGGTGATGTACAAATCAACTCTCATAAATAAATTGCTGCTTTCTATAAAAGTTATTTTTGTTCCCAATAAAAAATCATGCTTTCATACAGAGAAAAGAAATTACTTATTGCAATACAAACCAAGCCAAACACTCTGCAATGAAATATGTCGACCTGTTTAAATTTCATGCTTTGTTGTTTAGTTATCTCATTTTAAGATATTTAATATTTAAAATTTTACATGAACCCATGTAGAAAATCAAATATATAATAGTTTGATTATATAAACCCAAATATATAAAATGTATTGGTAGAGTTAACTTACACAATATATTAACTTATATTATACACAATATAATAGAAGTGGAATGTTTACATATATATAAATCACTAAAGAGGCTACGTAACAATATAATACAAAACCTTTGTTTTGTAAAACATATATGAATATCTATGGTAGTACACAAAAATAATCATATAATCTTATAACTTGATTTTTTGTTAAACCCGTGTTGGCACGGGTCTTAAAACTAGTTAATATAATGGTTTCTTTTTTAAGATAAAATCACTTACACTAATATCATTCACTTACTCTTGATAAATAATACGGAGTAGTAATTATAATTATCTTGAAGAAAAAGGAAATATAATAATAATTATCTTAGGCCCCACTCTCGAGTTTTTGAGTGAAAGAAGAGAACAGAAATGAATAAAACTTACAGAAAAGAAAAGAAGAGGAATAATACTTTTACGTTCCCGAATTGGAAAGAAGAGAAATGAAATTTATAAGGATTTAAGTTTGAGAGAAATGAAAGGAAGTATCATTTTATAACTTGTTTTATCTTCCATCCTTCTATTTCTTTCCACTTTTGGAGAGAAAGTTTGAAAAAAAAAGAAGCTCAAATCCTCCATCTATTTCTCCTCTCTTCTCTTCTCTTCTCTTCTCTTCTCTCTCTAAAAAAATATCCCAAACACAGTGATTTACATTTCTCGCCCTATTTCTCTTCCTCTCTTTCGTAAATATAATACTCCGTATAACTCAGGAGCGGCACTTAAAGAAAAAGGAAATATAAATGAAAAAAGAGTTTGACTTGTTAATGTCAAAATTAGTCTCATAATTGTAGGTCACTAGTAATTTTTTTTTTGAACAATAGGTCACTAGTAATAAACACACAAGGTTCCTTTTAACACAGGCGCAAGTTATCAAACACTCCTGAATTTCGTTTATTCATCGTCGAATATCACAAAATCTATCTCCCCAAAATCGATTCAGAACGATGCAGGCGATTTCACAGAGATTAGCGCGTGATTCCGTCAACTCTCGAGCCGCGATTTACTCTCTCAGATCACTTTCCGATCACTGTAATTCTCATTCTATCTATCTATATATTCATTTCTAGGGTTTCATATAACATTTTAATTGGAAGTTTAATTTGATTGAGGTAATGAAATGCAGATTACGGTGATTATGATCGGCGTTATGCTTCTACACTTGCAACTAAAGGTGTTGGACATCTGGTTCGTAAGGGTACTGGTGGTAGATCATCTGTTAGGTATTTTTTTATTTGTTTTTGTTAAATTGTTAGCTGTTGTGTTAGGGTTAGTAGCTAGATTGGGATTAGTAGCTGTTTAAGTGGTTTGATAGGATGTATTTGTTGATGTTTTTTGTGCATTTAGTTGAAATGAAAGCTAGGTCTAGTTGAATTTGAAATGAAGTTGTGTTACCTATATATTGCAGATAGATGTAGTAGTATTGGAAATGTGTTTTTATATGAAGTAAAATGTGGTTAGCCTCTGTCGTATGGTGAATATTTCATATTTGATCATATTTGAAGTTGATAAGTAGTCCATTTGATATTCAAGTTAAGTTGCTTTTTAATTCTTGCTGAAGTGACACGAGTTGAAATGTGCAGTCTTATTATTTCATTGACAGTGATTTTAGTTTCTAGGCAGTCTAGACTTTAGTTGCTTAGCATTTGAGACTAGACATGTTTACATTATTTGTATAATTGTGAAGCAACGGACTTTAGAATGGTAAAACAGCTGTAAGATTTTGTACTTTAAAGTGATAGAAAATGAAGACGATATAGTTGCTTGCAAGATGTATCTGTTGCAGTCTAGACTTATGTAAAACTTGGTTTCATTTCGTTTAGTTAATCTGTTTGTTTTATACAGTTGGGACATATAATGGTGAAGCTAGTTACCACAGTGATCTTGCTGATGCAATGTGATGTTTTCTTGATTGCAGTGGCATAGTTGCTACAGTATTTGGAGCTACTGGTTTTCTCGGGCGTTACTTGGTGCAAGAGCTTGGTCAGTACAATTTGAATTTAGAGAAAGTAGCTGTGCATATTATGCTCTATTATGTCACATTTAACAAACAGTTATTAGATATTACTAAATATCTCATGGGAAGGGTGGGAAAATCGTAACATGAAGTTACTTTGTGTTTTGTAATGCATTGTGATTATGAGTATTTTGTATTCGTCTACAGCTAAAATGGGGTCACAAGTGTTGGTACCTTTTAGAGGTTCTGAGGATTCACCTCGCCATCTTAAACTGATGGGCGATTTGGGGCAGGTAACCTAGATTGTTAAAAGTTTGTTTTTCTTTGGTGGGTTTGGTCTAGAATTTGTTATTGCTTGCTTACAGCAGGCAGTCTCTTTAACTCACACAGATTGTTCCCATGAAATATAATCCAAGAGATGAAAACTCAATTAAGGCAGTAATGGCAAAGGCAAATGTTGTGATCAATCTCATAGGTACGTGGTTAATATCTTTGTTTGGTTGGTATCCTATGTAGATGGTGGGGATGCTTTTTTGATAAGGTAAATGCGTTTTTCAGGAAGGGAATATGAAACAAGAAATTATAGTTTTGAGGAAGTCAACCATCATATGGCTGAACAACTTGCAAAGGTAAGTATGTGCATCTATTTCTCTTTGTTGTAGGGGGTGTTTGGATGGGCCATCTGAAAACTAATATGTCATATTGAATAATCAGGTGATAGTTATTGTAGATGCTTTTGCTGTTTGAAGTTGTAACAATCAGATATAGTTGTTTGAGAATTTGGAAAATCTGGATTATCTAAGAAACCGAAAGATTATGACTAGAGAGACATCCTTGTGGAAAAGTGAGATACTTGTGAAATGGTAGTGAATTGTTTTCTCAAATTAGGTTAAAAGAAGGGGTAAGTATGTGGTTCTATTTTACTCTTTGATAATCAGTCTTTGTTAGGGCTGGTATGAGATTGATTATCCATAACTGGATATAGAAACCCCCCAATTAATTAAATAGTCAGAAGTAGATTCTGTTTATACCAACATTAAGAAGATGATCAGTGACTAACTTTTCCTTACTTCTCTAATTCTATGGATTTCTTTAGCATTGTATGTATGTCATATGCAGCTTTCTAAAGAACATGGTGGAATCATGAGGTTTATACAACTTTCTTGCTTAGGAGCCTCTAAATCATCTCCATCCAGAATGCTCCAAGCTAAAGCTGCTGCTGAGGAATCCATCTTGCGTGAATTGCCCGAGGTGAGTCACAAATTTGATTTGCGTAATAATGAATGACGTCAGAAGCAATTCATAGGGTCTTAGCATAGTTCACTATAAAAACATTAAACAAACGTGTACGTATATCATCTTTTGCAAAAATACATGAGGCATTTAGTGCATGCTGAAAGTAAGTAGTTCATTAGTAAGGTAGTCCTTCAATCATTATAAACTAATGATGTGCTTGTTTTCAGGCTACAATATTGAGACCTGCAGTGATGCTTGGCACTGAAGATCGGATCTTGAATCCATGGGCTCAGTTTGCTAGAAAATATAACTTTCTTCCACTTGTCAGCGGTGGATCTACCAAGTATGAACTAATTTTACTTCCCTTAATCTAATCTTTATGAAGATATATTCGTTTTCTAAACACTTTGCTATACATATGTTATTTTCAGGATTCAACCTGTGTATGTTGCTGATGTTGCTTCTGCAGTTGTAGCGGCCTTGAAAGATGATGGTAGCAGCATGGGAAAACTTTATGAACTTGGTGGGCCAGATATCTATACCCTGCATGAATTGGTGATTTTGATCTCTTTATCGTCCCATGATTTGTTGTCAGGCATTTCTTTGTTGTCTTCTTTGAGTTAAGTTTCTTATTTATTGAATTGAAATTTCCTATATCTTTTCACAGGCTGAAATTATGTACGAAGTGATTCGAGAATGGCCTCATTACGTTAATGTTCCTCTCCCAATTGCTAAGGTATTTAAATAATAGTCATCTATAGCTCACAGCCTCACACAACCTCCTAATTGCTTCATTAAAGCTATTTTGATTATTATCGAATAAGTATAACTTTGTAAACATATATTACACACAGTTCTTATATATGAATAAGATGAGATATTTGGACAAAAGTATATTGGGTAAAATGACCGGACCTTTTTGACATGTTACCCAACCTGTTTCGATCTGTTACTTAACGACCCAACGATTTTTCCACCACACGAATTAGCTGCTCTGTGTTTGTAATCTAAGTGTTCTTTTAAAGCCAACTACACACATCCACCATAGACTCCATAGTGAAAATATAGAAGGAAGCAAGTCTTTTTGTGCCCCATGTTATAGATTACAACTGAATTAGATCGACTCTTAGCAATGGTATTTGAAATTTTCAATATCACTAAATTTTCCCTTTTTTACCGCCTTGCCACTTTAAGAATGCCGTTGTGATACTTACATGCTGAGCCGTTGAGGATAGCTGTTACGAATCTAGACAGGAATTTAATCTGTTCTCTTCTGGCAAATATAAAGAATCAAAATGATAAGTTGTACCCTCACTGTTTTACTGTCAATCTATTTCAGGCAATCTCAACACCTCGAGACCTATTGCTTAATAAAGTTCCATTCCCGTTGCCCTCACCAAGTATTTTCAATCTGGATATGATCAATGCTCTTTCCTCGGATAAACTTGTTTCACAAGATGGTTAGTGTTTCAAAATTAACAACCATCCTTGTAAATCCATATGTCAATTTTTTTTTATGCTATATACAGTCTCCAGATCATTTCAGTAATCTGACTCTTTTTGCAGCTCTTACATTCAATGATCTTGGCCTAGTGCCACATAAGGTGAAGGGATATCCTATTGAGTTCCTTATCCAGTATCGCAAAGGTGGACCCAATTATGGTTCTACAGTCAGTGAAAGAGCGAATCCAGAGTCTTATCCTTGAGTTTTTTGGATCTTCAAATCGATAAAACTTGGTGCATGATCCAACCGGTGGCTTCTAATAGAGGTACATCCGACGTATCTATCTGTTTCCTTGGGTATGTGGATTTTATGACATGATGATTTGACATACTTCCTTGGTCCCATGAAAGTAGCAATGTTTGATCTGACACATGTTTTAGCTTTAGATCATCTAGGCTATATGTTTGACTCGATAGATGTTTTTAGCTCCAATGTTTTGGAAGTTCTAATATAGTGGTGTAGGAGTTTTAAGCATTAGAATACTCATCAGGCGACTTTTTATTTGTTACACTCATTTGTCTTAATAATTTAATTTATATAATGATTTATAAATATAATAATTACAAATATATAAATATAGTTACAAATCTATACTAGTAAACTCTTTTTGAACATCTATTTTATAGAATAGTGATCCCTTTCTGTAAGAAAGTGATGATGTAGGAGGTTTTAAGCATTTGTACTTCTTCGGGCAGCTTTTGACTTCCTAAACTCGCTTGACCCGTGTCATCTTTACCAGCTTCACATTACAAAACTCATTGAAAATAATAATTTAGGATGACGGTAAAATGGAAACGGCTGCAATTCTCATGGGATGAAGGAAGTAAACTGTAACTCAAGTTTTTGGAATTAATCGTTATGGCATCTTGATTATCAGGTTTCCAGGTGCATGTGTTTTCTCCAAGACAAACTAGGGAGGAATAAAAAGATTTGAAGTCTTTACATGAAACCATTGCATTATTTGTATAATTCTGAAATTTTTTGTCCTCTTGTTTATTTAGAAAGAAGCAAGTGAATTCGTTTTGGTTTTTGTAATTTGAGAATAACATACATGTTCTTTCTGGACTTGATCTTTTATCTTCAATAATTGCTGGCTTTTAGATCCTTAAACGGGTCGGATTTTGGTCAATATTCGATATGACCATACCCATCTAAAAGCAATTCATTGATCTTATAGACAGACACATACGGGTATTTGTGGCAATAATGATCCATAAATAAAGAATGATATACACAAACTACACATAAATAAATAATTGTCTTCGATGAGACTTGAACTCATAACTTTATAGTAGATGAGTTTTTCATTTACAGTTAGGCCAAAGGTAAATTATGATCCTTCTTGATGGATTGTTTAATATTTTGTTCCTGATCTTGCTCTTGTGGCCATTTATTATGAAAATGATTATGTTGTGGTTACTTTTTCTTTGTTAATTATGCAACCATTGGCATTTAGGGTAAGTTGTATTGATGAAAATTCTACTATTAGTTTAGATATTCATTCTTTTAGAGAATGTCTCGTTTTAATTGGCTGATATTAGTAATGACAAACTTTTTGGAATATACCTTATTCAAGTCTACCAAGTTTTTAGATCGGCTCAACTCTACTTTATGGAAATATTTATGTTAAGTTATTACACTCTTAATTTATTCAATTGAATTATTAAACTATTTTCATATTTAATTATACTTTTTTACGTTGTAATAATCAAGGAAAATTATATGAGTCGTCCATATGGTTTGTCTCAAAATACACCGGTTGTCCCTGTAACTTTTTTTGACACTAGTCATCCATTTGATTGTCAAATCCTGCAAGGGTCGTTCCTATCGCTAATGTTCGCTTGTCAAGACCATTAAACTGTGACATGTGCCGTGCATAATATGAAGAAAATGTATTCTAGTCACTTTAGATGGCAGAAGGATGTAATTTGTAAAAAATATCAACTATGAGGATGACTGCCGCTATTATTGAACTCCGGGGATGGTTAATGAGAAAATAACAACCGCAATGGTTCTCTCTCTCTTTTTTTTTTTTTAATTTAATATTCATTAATTAAGTAACTCATGTATCGTACCTTATTAAGTTCAACTATTCAAGCGAACAAAATAATAGTTTAGTAACTTAGTTGAATATGTTTACAAATAGTGATTTATTTGTCGATGATAATTTATTACGGTATGGAATATCGATATGAATTTAGTTGGTTGGATCATGCATTTCAAGACTTGGTGGACATGATACAAGTATGACTTGTTGACCACTTGAAACGTGTTTATCGAAGTACATCTACCGACCTTATTCTAGAAACAAAGTGTCAATTTTTGATTTTGGGGACATCGAGGTTTTCTACCTTTTTTGTTGCAAACATTAATTGATATAACATGTCAATGTTTCCTATACTTTCAAAACCCCGATTTATATAGTGACAAACTACATAAAAAATACTATATTTCGGCAATTTTATTTTCATATTAAAATTGTTTTATGTGTCTTATTCGAGATAAAAGAGTAGTTTATTATTATTATTATTATTATATTATTATTATTATTATTATTATTATTATTATTATTATTATTATTATTAGTTTCTTTGTAAAAAATTCTGAAAATGGCATTTTCCTGTTGTAGTTAAATAACCTCTTTTGATTCCGTGATTACATGAAAGATTCTTCATTTAAGACGTTGACACCCAACAAGGGGTCTACTCCTAGTTAATTTATGTATACAATAATTTAACTATATTGATCAACTCATTTTTGAAAACTGAAAGTTTAATCTTACGATGCATTTATTTTTTTATTTTTTTGTTAAAGGCAGAGAAGTTTTATTAAAATATAACTACTAGCAAGTTGCTAGATAGTCACCATAGTACAATAAAGTTGCATCATAATCGTTATAACATACTCCGTATTACACACCAAAAGGGACAATCCGGACCTTAACTGCTAGGGAGCTAAAATGGATGAAAAAACCTGAAAAAGATCCAGGAAAAATCCCCGAAGACTAGAGGCCGCGCCACTGGTTTTCACTCTAGCTCGTTTTTGATAGCTCCCCATACAGATCCAAATTGACATGAAAACCCCGTTGAAAAACGCAATTACATGACCATTTGATACCCACTGCACTTGTTCCACACCATACACTTTAATAATCTAAGATGTTTAATTATTATCCACCATGCTACTTCAAAAGAAGCACGAAAACAAAAAGGATCAGCAGCTATGCAATTTCCAGCGAAAAGCCATCCCTATCTACTTACTTGAAACCCATTGCCAGAAATAATTATCTTTCAAGATTGAAGTTACACCAACTTTTCCAATTTAAATCGTATCTAGCTGCTCTACTTTTAATCCAGAAGAAAGAAAGACATTGCACCTCTTCTTTTAATCTTTGCCATGAGGGAGGAACATTATTAAAACAAACATCGTTTCCCACCTTCCAAATGCACCAACAAGCTGTGAATATAATTGCCTGAATGATTTTACCCTTCCAACCTTTTTCATTTTCCATGATACCAATAAGATCACGAATGGAAAAAGCATAGATGGGATTTATTTTGCACCAAGAACTTATAAAACACCACAATAAGTTAGCGTATTCACATGAGATTAGAAGGTGATTAGCAGTTTCCTTTATAATTTGATTCGCAAAATATTTTGATAAAACTGAAATTCATCAAAGGAATTTGATGACTTCAAATTAACTCATTCGTAGACAAACACCTTTATAATTTATTTTTATTTTTGTAATTACCGTTTTTTTTAGTTATGTTGAATTCCACGAATCAAACGTAACATAAATATCGTTTATTTTTCATCCTTTATCACTGGATTCAGCTCACAATAATCAACAACAAATATTTTTCAACATTAGCATCTCGATTCTTTCTTGGTTGTAAACACGTCGTAATTGGGTGCAAATAGACGTAAAATATAAAATATAAAGAAAATATAAAATAACATGGAATTGCGTTAATTAATTAATTTATACATTCCCAAGTCTTTAACTAAATTTTTATATAGTTGATGCCCGCACGTCATGGTCCGCTGCATCTAAAACTGTGTTTGCTAAATAATTACTCTTCTTTAGACAATTGGACACAACTCTTAATTAAATAATAATAATTTAAGTCTTAACACTGTAAACCATTAAATGTTAGCAAATTAAAAATAAATGCGTAATCTACAAATTGTTGTTGTTAACTTAAAGTTTGAGTTGTGAACTGACAATGAATTTAAAGTTGTAGTAAGAAAAATGATTGGTAGAACTAAATCTATACAATTTAACAAGATTAATATATCGAATGCATAAAACTTAAAGACCACCTATTTAAAATACAAATAAATCTAATTATCAGTAAGATTCAAGTAAAGAATGTATTTAAGAGTTAAACATGGAATACGAGAGCATTTGTAGTAGTAGTGGGGTTGGGGTGGATGAAATTTGGGGTTGGAATTAAATCATCCAAAATTTGATCACAATGCCGAGACCTCTCTATTCTTTCTTTATTTTATTTTATTTTTTTCTTCCCATTTTTCGTTTGCTTTCTATGATTTTTAAATAATTTAAAAGTATGAAAAAAATGGGGTTGAAAAGGGGTTCCAATTATTGGATGAAAAGAGGATTGAAAGTGTTTGAAGTGAAAATTAGTGGAAAACCGATATGATGATGATGTGTCAGATAGGATCGACGGATTGCATGGGATTCAGTTTTCCACTTGGATGCTCTTAATTTAGTACGTGTTTGTGGTTGAACGCATAGTCGGGGTCTACATTTTAATGAGGTACATGCATAAGTGTGCAACTGCAAGTATTTAGTATTAATCAATAAGTTATATTGCAAAAAGGACTAAAAATAATATAATACTAATAATATGTATTACAAGAAGTACATTTTTATGTAATAATCTGATACCGCCATGATTATATTAAAAACAATCCGTATTTGTTAGCTGCTGGATTTTATTTCTAATAAACATAACCGTACAGCTTATTAGCTAAGAGTGTCAAAGACTATTATTAAGTATCCAACCATATATATATATATATTTCTAAGGTATATTATTTAATGCCAAACAAATATATAATTATATATTATTCTTGCATACATATAAGTCATCAAGAGCATAGGCGAAGTCAGGATATATTCAATGAGGAGACAAAAAGAAATATTTTGTTAATTTTTCATTTTTAGGGGTAAAACTTATAAAATATAATAAATACTTAAAAAAAAAAAAATCTTACATGATTTGAAATTTATTTAGGGTTATATATATATTTTTATTTGTAGCTCCCACACTATGGATATTGTCTTGTCAAGATATTGCCAAATAAAATACATGTTACAATCGGATATACTCATATTATACAAAATGTAAATTTTTAAATAAAATCTAATCATAATAACAATATGCAAGTAATGTACAAATAAAGCAAAATGTATCAATGGAGCCACATACATATAGGCATAAAATTAACAATTACAAGTAATGCACCTAAAAGGCAAAATGTGTCAATGGAGCCACTTAAATTAATATAAACATGAAAAAATGTAGGATTATTCAAATTAATGTAATTTGTATCTAATCAAAAGGAAATACATCGACTTTAAATATAGTTAAGTTCTCTCTTTTAGCAACAACACGTAAAAGAGTGTCAACATGTGTTGTTAACTGCACCTAATATGTTCAATCTAAGTGACTAGTATATAGGAAGCGGAAGCACAAACATCGGGGAGATCGGATTGGATGTGGAGGCTAAACATATCAGGTAATTTTTCTGTTTCATCGCTTATTATGATGATTTATCGCTTCCATCCATATCAAGAACAAATTTTCAATGGTTAAAAGTTATTCCAAAAAAGGTTAATGTATTGGTGTGGAGAATATTGCTTAAAAGAATTGCTACAAGGAAAAACTTGTCTGTAAGAGGTGTACAATTGGGCTCAAACTTGTGTCCATTATGTGGAGAACATGAAGAAGAGGAAGAACACATATTCATTGAGTGTAAGCTAGCAAAAGATTTGATCAGATTTATAGGAGCATGGTGGAATGTTAAAGCTGATAACATTACATGTCTAAATCAATTATGCTGCTGGCCGTCATCATCAGGTCTCAAAGGACAGAAGGAAGAAATGTTTTTAGGTGTGATCTACTCTTATTTATGGATAATGTGGAAATTCAGAAATGAGGTAATTTTTAGAAGCAAAAACATTAGTGAATTTGCAAGTATTCCATCACAGCTAATGGGTAAATCGTTTTTCTGGATAAGGAATAGAGGAAATAAGAAAGAGGCGAAGATTCAATGGATGGATTGGTGTATATCTCCAAGGAATTTTTAATTATTTGTCTTCTAGTAGTAATAGCATTGCAGTTATATTCTTGTATTTTAAGATGTAATCTTCTAGCATCTTGCTAGTTTTATATTAATATATTCGGGGTTCGGGGTTGGGGTGATGGCGGTGCCGAAGCTCCTCCCCGTTCTCCGTTTTTTGCTGTTAAAATATATATATATATATATATATATATATATATATATATATATATATATATATATATATATATAGGAAGCGAAGAAAGTGATTTAGTAGGATACATATATACCTTTATCTTTTGTCATAAAAACTCTTAAAATAATACATTCAACTAATAATCA
Organism: Helichrysum umbraculigerum; assembly: GCA_949592205.1. NCBI lineage: Eukaryota > Viridiplantae > Streptophyta > Magnoliopsida > Asterales > Asteraceae > Helichrysum > Helichrysum umbraculigerum. The sequence goes on from CATIUR010000002.1 coordinate 32,411,755, forward strand.
AGGATCAGAGGAGAATGTTTCAAATAAGGAGAAGGAGGAGCTGGCCAAATTTACTGCATTTTAAATACAAATTTAAAGGTTTAAAATGCAGTGTCGCTAAAATGCAGTAAAATTTATGGGTGTAAAATGCAGTATTTGTTAAAATGTAGTACTCCATTGGTAAAATGCAGTGAATCTGTGTGAAATTTTTGCCTTAAAATGCAGTGAATTCGGCATGCTTCTCCTTCTCCTTATCTGAGGCCTTATCCTTGGAACCTTACCCTTAACTAATTGCTACAAATAAAAACATATTAAATAAAGTAAGTGACGTAGTTTTAACATGTATGCTTTAATTTTTTTATATACACACAAGTTGTTTTTATTAAGATATATATATCCGTCATACTTTTTCATAAATCCATCAAAATTGTGTATTAGAAGCTTGTACGGTACATATAAACATTACGCAATTTAAATGAATTTATAAAAAGTGCGTTGAATATATCGATACTCATTTTTTTCGTTTTCAAATTACGATATCTGCTGCATAATTTTTTTGTTCACTTTTCTAGTTGAAGCCACTCTTTATGACGTCATGTAAATCTCCACCTGGCACAAGTCGTACTGTAACCGACACCTACGAGAAATAGACGTGAAACACCCTCACGCTAACCTACGCGAATAGACAGCTCGCACCCGGCATGCTAGAGTACGCCAATCTTGCTAACTTACGCCTTTTCACCTTGTTGGACTGATTGCTCAAATTAACAGTTAAACACCAAAATAGCATATATAAAATACACAATTCTTCATCGTCACCTACACTCAAGTTTCTTCTATTTTCTCTCTCTAGAAACTTCCTCTCTCTACAATTGCATCTTCCAGTAAGTATCATTAACCTTGATCTGTTTGATTTTGACTTGATCAAATCAAACTCACATTCACACATACATATATTTGCCCTAATTTCATCAATCTCATTTTAATTTTCTTAATTCTTCAGTTAATATTATTATTTATCCATTGCTTTTGCTATACATGTACAATATACATACAATAAATCTATAGATTATGTTTATGCTGTTAATGTTTATGAATAATTTGATTTAATAAATCTAAATGAGACGCCGTTCACCGGTGAATTCATTTTCATCAGATCATATGGAAAAAGGAGTTAGTAAGTCACAACAATCTCGAGTTTGTGTGTTAGGGTTACTCTGTGTGTTTTTTTGGGGGTTTTTGTTATACTTTCATTTTGTTGTGATTGGTGGTAGAAGTTATCAAGCTGATTCAATTTCATCGGATTCCGTAACTCCGCAATCCATTCCAATTATTCGACCGATCACTACTAGTCGTCCTAGTCCGGTAGTCGATGTCAATAGTGTCAACCGCGTAGAGAGTCATGATGTAGTTGAAAATAGAGATTTGGATATAGCTCAATCGAAAAATGATGTAGAGAAGCGTGATGTAGGTGAGAGTAGAGAATTGGATATAGGTCCACCGAAAAATGATAAACCGGAAAGTGTAATTGAACCGAAAGGGGAAAATGATGAGTTTAGGTTTATGAAGGCGATGAGGACGGTAGAGAATAAGAGTGATCCTTGTGGTGGGAGATATGTATATGTTCATGATCTTCCATCGAGGTTTAATGAAGATATGCTTAAGCAATGTAGGAGTTTAAGTAAATGGACAAACATGTGTAAGTTTACTACGAATGCTGGTCTTGGACCACCGTTAGAGAATACGGAAGGGGTGTTTTCGGATAGTGGATGGTATGCCACGAATCAGTTTGCGGTTGATGTTATATTTAGCAATAGGATGAAACAATATGAGTGTTTAACTAAAGATTCTTCGATTGCTGCGGCTATCTTTGTGCCTTTTTACGCCGGATTCGATATTGCTAGATATCTTTGGGGGTATAATATATCGATGAGGGATGCTGCGTCTCTTGATCTTGTTGATTGGTTACAGAAGAGACCCGAGTGGAGTATAATGGGGGGAAAGGATCATTTTCTTGTTGCAGGCCGGATTACGTGGGATTTTAGGAGGTTAAGTGAAGAGGAAACAGATTGGGGGAGTAAGCTTTTGTTTTTACCTGCTGCTAAAAATATGTCGATGCTTGTTGTGGAGTCAAGTCCTTGGAACGCTAATGATTTTGCTATACCTTATCCGACGTATTTTCATCCATCAAAGGATGCTGAAGTGTTTGCTTGGCAAGATCGAATGTCGAGTTTAGATAGGAAATGGCTTTTTAGTTTTGCGGGAGCCCCTCGCCCTGATAATCCTAAATCGATTAGGGGTCAGATTATTGATCAATGCAAGAATTCGAATGTTGGAAAGCTTTTGGAATGTGATCTGGGTGAAAGCAAGTGTCATTCTCCTAGTAGCTTAATGCAAATGTTCCAGAGCTCGGTTTTTTGTTTACAACCACAAGGTGATTCGTATACTAGAAGATCGGCTTTTGACTCGATGTTGGCTGGTTGTATCCCGGTCTTCTTTCATCCTGGTTCTGCATACGCACAGTACACTTGGCATCTCCCGAAAAACTACACGAAGTATTCAGTTTTCATCCCTGAAGATGAACTTCGTAAGAAGAATATCAGTATAGAAGAACGACTCAGTCAAATCCCTCAAGATCAAGTCAAGATGATGAGGGAGGAGGTTATAAATTTGATCCCGAGATTAATTTACGCAGACCCTCGTTCAAAGTTGGAGTCTCATAAAGATGCATTCGATGTATCTGTTCAAGCGATCATTGACAAGGTGACAAGATTAAGGAAAGACATTATTAAAGGTCGCACTAATGACGATTTCATTGAGGAATTAAGTTGGAAGTATGCTTTATTAGATGAAGGTGAGTATGTGGGCGTTCATGAATGGGATCCCTTTTTCTCTAAACCAAAACCGAACGATGGAAACGGTGATTCAGATGGTTCTGCAGCAGCAGCAGCAGATGCAGCAAAGAATTCTTGGAAAAACGAGCAAAGAGATCACTCTTGATCAACTTCAACTTCCTTAAGCAGCATGAAGATGTAATGGAGGTTTGTTTGTTTAGAATACAAATGTCGTTGATACATGATATTAGAGGTTACTATCTAGTTTGTGGTTTGCGCGTTCAATTTTTGAAGCAGGCCGGAAATAGAGAAACCATAATTTTGCCACTAATATATAGTTCTTTATTTTGGCACACTATTGATTCTTTGTAATGATATTCTTCCTTATACACATCCTATCACATGAACTCTTACTTATCTTTCAGTAGTTCTTAAAACAAGAATGCCCAAGTGAAAAGTTCACTTTTTTATCGTTATTTCGAACTCTGTTAGCTTTATGTACATCTTATACTGTCATTTCGTCCACAAGAACGCCCAAGTGTTGATGTTTAGTGCACCTTTTCGTTAGAGGTGGGAATTTCAACTATTTTTATTGGTTGATTCAGTTTATTTTTTGGCATCTCAGATTGGTTAAAAGCTTTGAAAGTTGCCTGAAGTGTAGTTAAGAAGTTTTAATGCACAAAACCTCATTATCAAGTTGATAAAAATCGCAGCCGATTATTGACTTGATATGCTTATGAAGTTATGATATATTAGCTTGCGATCTTGGGCTAAATTTTGACCCAAAGTTTTTTGGGTCGATTATTTAGACAAAAAGTGTTTTGGTCAATCCGACTTGTTTCTACCTGCACCAAAAATTCCCTTGGTGATCCGAACTTGCTTTGACTTGTTACATGAACAAAAAACCCGAACCCGGAACTGAACCCGAAAAAAAACCCAGAACCGAACCCGGAAAAAACCGGCTTTTTTTAACCCGGTTCGGGTTTTTTTCGTACCCGCCGGGTACGTAACCGGTTTGGGTTTTCGGATCTCACAATCGGGTTGGGACCGGGTAGGAAGCAGGCCGGGTTGGAAAACCCGGTATAAAACCCGGAAAAACCCGGTTTAAAAACCGGTATCCGTGGGTCAAAAACCCAGTTCGGGTCGGGTCGGGTAGGTCAACAAACCGGTTTTTCTCCCTTTGACTAAAACCCGGTTCGGGTTCCGGGTACGGGTCGGGTAGGCCCGAAACCCGGTTTTGTTCACGAACTGCTTGTTACCAAACCTGCCCATTGCGTCCCTCTAATTCATTTGTTGAATTTTAAATAGTTTGCAAATGCACCCATGTTAGATTCACCAGATCTGAATAGAATCAGTTATTTGACCGTGTTGGTGTGCTAGTAGGGAAGAAAGTTCTTATGGAGTATATCTCATTTCCAGCCTGTAAACGTGTTTAGCACTACTTTTTGTTTTCTAATAAAACACAAAACTTAATTGGCTGATCAATTTTATCAATGTCCTAAAACAATAGGTTAGAAAGAAAAAAGAATAACCATATGAAAAGGATAGAAAAATGATTGAGGGACATAAAATGTATGCTTAAATCTATGTCTAATAATATAATGGAATTGGTACATGTAAGATTGATTGGTGAATGTCTAATAATATCCATCAAACAAGGAAAATGATAAGGAAAATGATTGGTAAGTCTAAATTTGTAGACCTAAACTTAGACCTAAAAATATGATTGGTAGATGTGAAAAATTGATTGGATGAGATTAAGAGAGAGAAAACATTCAACCAATCAGATAATTAGGTCCACTTTTAGGTCTACGTAGCATTACTCAACAAACAATATAAAACTGATTTTTTTTTATATAGCCACTTTGGGTTCACAAATGATCCAAAAAACTAAGCCCACTGCGAGTGGTAAAGCCCAAATCTTACCACAGTCTCTAATGGATCCAGCACACTTTACCTAGTCCCAAATCCCAATGTCCCATAACTCATACAGTGCATATCAACTAGCAATTTGACATTTGATATCTGGTCGACCAAATTCATAGGTCTAAGCTGATTTTTAAAAGTAAAGTGGTACCTATCAAGTAAACTCTAAAAGTTGTATGGATTACAAAGACTATGAATGATAAGATTATGATGTGACAAGCCATTAAACTTTGTAAAATTTAAGACATTACGAATGCTGAGCAAGATGACCGTGGTACCCAACATTTGGGCGATATATTCTAATCGTTCAAGTTCATCTACACATATTAAGAACCGAATAGCTCTCACATACAAAAGATCAATATGACCTGCAATAATCAAAACGATTCTCGTAGGATCACAATGGAATACTGTGTTAATCACGGCAACCACACCATATAAGTCCACCATTACACATACCCAAGTAGATTAAAATCATAAGATTAACCAAACTCACAAATAATATTGATAACACACTTATAATCAAAATCAAACCCAAAAACATCTTGTATAGATTGATGACAAACAAAGAGTATTAAGCAAAACAAAAAGCTTTGGAGCCTGCTAAGACATAAATGCAGTCATACATATGTACTTCGTAGAACAGTAAATGATGGAGCCCCTTTGTTCATAAATGTAGTACTATTTAGTTTTTAGTAGTGTACATTCTCATTCACCAATATTCCCAGACAAGTCTCCTTAAAACCCAAATCTAGTTATACTTTTGCCTTATAAGGTATATACAATCTTGGATAATCTTACTATAAATGTTATAAAAGCAAACAATGTATTATGATAACAAAAAGGTATGTTTGACGATCAAAGGTATAACACGAATGGGTTCGGTTTAAATACATTAATCAATAGGTCTCATTTTCTACAAACACGCACGTTAACTAAGATAACATTAAGGGTTTATTGTTTCGTTATGTATTATATTTTACACTTTTTACTATTGTATGAGTTGAATTTTGCAAACTTCTATTGTATGTATTCAACTTGTAAATATCGCCTATTGTATGTACAATTTCCTTTTTTGGCATTGACAAAAACGGAAACTTTCCAATTTTAGCCTTACCCAAAAAGGAAAGTATACATACAATAGACGATATTTACAAGTTCAATACATACGATAGAAGTTTTCAAAATTCAAATCGTACAATAGTAAAAAGTGTAAAGTTTAATACATAACAAAACAATTAACCCATAACACTATCCTCGCCCAACAAATTGCTCAATCAGGTAACAAACCCAACCTCAAGCAAAACCGCCTGTCCCCGTCTTTGTACAACACAGATAACTACTCGGTTACGCTAAAACAATTAACAAGGCCCGTAAATTAAACACGCTAAATGACCAAAATAACCTCAATCTTGACCCAAATTTTAGGTTCAAAATTGTAATAAACCCAAACGAAAAACATCCGTGAAAACCAAGCTCCCTAGAAAGCCCAAACCCCACAAACAATCATCATGTCTATCAACAACAAAAGATACTCGTGATGTAGAGCTCTTAATTTTCACGAGTTTTATAATTTCACTCAGACTCTTGGTCAGAGATTTGAATTTTTATCAGTTTTTCAACCCTTTTTATACGCATACATAAATAGCCCATTCATGCAACCCATAATTTTTATTCATTACAAATATTATTCATATACAAGTATTAGTATACAATGGCATTCAAAACCTTCCTTTTTTGTACTAACATGTTTATACTTGTATGTTTTTTCTCAACCCAAACTTTAGCCCATCAACCCCTCAAAACCTACATTATTCAACTTCACCCTGAATCAATGTCGGGCTCGGTTTACGCTTCCAAGCTTCATTGGCACCTCTCGTTTCTTGAAAAGACCGTAAATGACCCTTCTACACGTCTACTGTATTCTTACGAGTCAGCTATGGAGGGCTTCTCAGCTCAACTATCTGAGCCCGAAATAGAGTTGATACGTGAAATGAAACACGTTGTGGCTATAAGACCAGACCGGGTCCATAAACTTCATACGACTTATTCTTACAAGTTCTTGGGGTTAAGCCCGAATGGTGAAAGTGGTGCTTGGGCTAAGTCGGCGTTTGGCCGAGGATCGATCATTGGAGTACTTGATACGGGTGTTTGGCCCGAAAGCCCGAGTTTTGATGACCGAGATATGCCACCTGTTCCAAAGAAATGGAGAGGGGTGTGCCAACAAGGCGACGATTTTGGTTCGTCGAATTGTAATAAAAAGCTCATTGGAGCACGCTTTTTCAGTAAAGGCCACCGGGTTGCTTCGTTGTCACCAACCGAAGATGAAGTGTCAGAGTACTTGTCACCTCGTGATTCACACGGGCACGGGACCCACACGGCGTCAACTGCAGCCGGGTCCGCTGTTGCAATGGCGAGTGTGCTTGGGAATGGGGCAGGGGAGGCTAGAGGTATGGCACCCGGGGCCCATATTGCGATATATAAGGTTTGTTGGTTTAGTGGATGTTATAGCTCGGATATTTTGGCGGGAATGGATGCGGCGATTCGAGACGGGGTTGATGTCCTTTCGCTATCACTTGGCGGGTTTCCAATTCCGCTTTATGATGACAGCATTGCCATTGGTAGTTTCCGGGCCATGGAGCATAAGATATCGGTCATATGTGCTGCTGGCAACAACGGGCCTATAGCAAACTCGGTTGCCAATGTGGCTCCATGGGTTACAACCGTTGGTGCTAGCACACTTGACCGGAGGTTTCCAGCTGTGGTTCATATTGGGAATGGAAAGATTCTCTACGGAGAATCTATGTACCCCGGGAACTTCCACCCGAATGCTGAAAAACAACTAGAAGTCGTTTACTTATCGGGTGGAGACCAGGGAAGTAACTATTGCTTCAAAGGGTCTCTTCCAAGAGATATAGTACAAGGAAAAATGGTCGTTTGTGACCGTGGTGTAAATGGGCGGGCCGAGAAAGGCCAAATCGTGAAAGAGTCCGGTGGGGTTGCAATGATTTTGGCAAACACGGAGATAAACATGGAGGAAGACTCGATTGATGCACATGTTTTACCAGCCACATTGATCGGGTATTCTGAATCGGTTCAATTAAAAAGTTACATCAACTCTACTATTCGACCTATGGGTCGAATATTATTTGGTGGAACTGTAATAGGAAAATCTAGAGGACCATCAATAGCACAGTTTTCATCACGGGGGCCAAGTTTCATGGACCCTGTGATACCTAAACCGGATGTGATAGCGCCCGGTGTTAACATTGTAGCCGCTTGGCCACAGAACTTGGGGCCCTCGGCCCTTCCGAAAGATTCTAGAAGAGTCAACTTTACGGTCATGTCAGGAACTTCTATGTCGTGTCCTCATGTTGGCGGGCTTGCAGCTTTGATCCGGTCTGCACATCCAAAATGGAGCCCTGCAGCTATCAAATCTGCCCTTATGACTACCACAGATATAACAGACCATTATGGGAAGCCTATCATGGATGGAAATAAACGGGCCGGGATTCTTGCAATGGGAGCTGGACATGTGAATCCAGAAAGAGCTATAGAACCTGGTTTGATATACGGCATTACTCCAAATGAATATATCATTCATTTATGTACAATCGGGTACACAAAATTGGAGATCTTTACTATTACCCATAGGAATGTAAGCTGTTACGATATGATTAAAAAGAATAGGGGATTTACTCTCAATTACCCTTCCATTTCGGTGATTTTCAAATCTGGAATGACAAGTAAGATGATCAAAAGGCGTGTGACCAATGTGGGAGAGCCCAAGTCTATTTATACAGTTAAAGTGGTCGCACCAGAAGGAGTTAAAGTACGGGTCAGACCAAGGAGGCTAGCGTTTTCGCGGTCAAACCAGAGTTTGACTTACCGAGTTTGGTTCATCTTGAGAAAATCATCAGGGTCTAGAAGAGCTACGTTTGGTGAAGGGCAGTTGACATGGATGAACTTGAAGGATAACAGAATCAAGATTAGAAGTCCTGTTTTAGCCACAATTCATTCATCTAATAAGAATCATATGTAGGAGTTAGCTAATGTTCTTTGTATTTCAACTTATAGTTGTAAACTTATCATTTGATAAAGACTCATAGATTCAATATAAGGAATGTTTTATTTCATTCCTTTCCTGTTGTTCTTGCAGATGACATAAATTCCAATATATTCAAAACAACATCACAGAATTCTACAGATAGTTAAATGTCTTTAAATAATGCATCGAAAATCAAATATTGCTTTTGTATGCATCAAACTATCAATTCCACTGTATGTATCTGACCTCTAATAACTTGTAAACCAATATATTGTGAGGCTCACCGCATACAAACAATAGAAATAATTGGAAGTTTGACACATACAATAGCAAATTTCAGTAGATTTTTGGGTGCAATTAGATTCATTTAAGCACATTTAACCCTTCTACAAATAAGTCGTTCATTTTATGTAAAAAAATTGTGACTTTATAAATGGGAAGCTGATGGGTTGGTATATAGATAGTAACTCACATTAGGTCTAGCTATGCAACTAAATGATATCTCAAATGTGTCACATTTCGGATGACCTAATAACAGTAAACAAAAACACAATGTTCGCATCAAGATTGAATGGATTCAATGGAATATATACATTGCCTTTTTAACTTTTGACGAACTGCAAGCCGTTGACATTAGCATATCGCTCCATAAACCTCATAAACCTGTCCCAATCTCGTGGAGTACGCATCACATACTTTGCTTCAATCCCTGCAGGTCTTCCATTAACAAACTTTGCACTAACATCCACGGATTGCAATGTCCCTTCCTCATCAATCATGAAAAACCCAGTAATGTCTCCAACTTCACCAGATGAGTCAAAGACTGATGGTTCATCAAACTTGAAAATCGCCATACCATTAGTCCCATCTCTTGATTTTGTTAATTTGACATCTGGTATTGTTTGTTCATCTCTACCTGGTATGAACTGAATTGATGGTTTAACCATTTGTATGGTAAGTGAAAACGTACGAGAGGTTTTTAGCCTCTGAGTTTGCTGCGAAATGGGTATGCTTAATGCTTGGCCAGTGAACGTTGAACGCGAACTGTGACTAACAATTCCTGATGTCATACCTATTAGCAAACATTCAAGATAGCATCAATTACAAATTCTACTAGGAGTAGAACAATTTACTTTCTTTAGACAGTGAACTTACAACATATATTAACAATTCACACATATATACTCATTGTCTTCATTTCTACTAAACAAATTAAGTTCTTACAATATCTTTCATTAAAATTACACCGAAATGTAACTTACTTTCAGCCTTTTGTCATCGTATATGATAAAAAATGATTTCTTCCATTGTACGTTGTACATTCGATATTATATCATTGTATGTAACTGACCTTCTGTAACATGTAAAATGGTTATGTGGTACCGATTTCTTGATGACGTTGACTCGTGAGTATGTGACGATCATGCCACATCATCATTTCACAAGTTTCAGAAGGTTAGCTGCATATTTTAATCATAACAAACTGAAAGTATGTTACAGATTTATTGTTACTTTTTTCTTTTTTCATCATTGAAGATAACAAAATGGTGAAAAGTAAGTTACTTCCAGTCTTTTTACCTTTTTAAAAATGCCCTTTTATTCATTGTATGTAATGTAATCTAGTAGCATAAGAGTATAATGTAAGTAGCTTTCTATAGCAGATACAGTGATACTAGTTTTTTCAGTGTATGTACTTTTGTATATCTTTCAATTTCTCCTGTTTATTAATTCATCAAATCATCACCATTTTACCTGTTAGAGTCTTATAAGAAGGTTACCTACAATGGTACTAATAGCATTTTTAATTACAATGATAGTAAAGATTAATGGGATAATACAAATACCTCATGTCATAACATATTCAAGCTCTGGGCATTTGAATTACTACATATTTATGCTAAAATTTAAAGCAAAAAGAAGGTGTATACATAATCAGTAAGTACCTGAAAGAAAACAAGATGGCTTTTGGGAAGAATGAGAAATACATGGTGATGAAAAAGCCATAGTTTGCAGAGTTGCCATTGTTGTGTTTTTTTTAGATATTAGAAAAAACAGAGATGGTTTATATGGTAGTGTGATTGTTGGTGTAGTGTAAATGGTGGTGTGTGCAAATAATAGCCATTCAGCTGGAGGGATAAGGGAATTACTTTTTCCAGATGCAAAATTATTAAAGCAAGATTGGGTGTATTTTGTTAATGTGTATGTAATGCATGGATAGTTGTATGTAGCTTGGGATTGAATATGTTTCTTGGTAACAACGGCTGGAGATGGGGGATAGAGTTGGGGTTGGAGTTAGAGCTTGCGGCTGGAGTTGGGGTTTGGGTTTATATTCAAAAGTCACTTCAAAAGGTTTTCATGTTAAGCAAGAAGCTTCATTTTTATTGTGTTGCCAAATAGGGCTTATGGGCTGGGGGTTATTAAAATTAAAAGTTCAACCCTCTAAAAACCTCAAGCATTTTGCCAAACACACCCTTTAACTTGTTCTTTAAAACACACATTATGATTAATTTAGACTTAGATCGTAATATTATATCAACATAAAGATATACTCTCTTCGTCCCGGATTATAGGTATGCGCACAGTTTTAAACATTTAGAGTAAATTATTTAAATCGTCCATGTGGTTTTCAATTTGTTCCATAAGTCGTCCCTCACTTCCAAAAATTATTTAAATCGTCCCTGTGGTTTTCAATGTTGTTCAACGATAGTCCAAAATGGACTATTTAAATAATTTATTTTCGGAAAGTTTTGTTCACTAGTAGTCCATCTTGGACTATCGTTGAACAAAATTGAAAACCACATGGACGATTTAAATAATTTTTGGAAGTGAGGGACGACCTATAGAACAAATTGAAAACCACGGGGACGATTTAAATAATTTACTCAAACATTTATGATAACTACTTTCGTCACCAACCGAATAACATCTGTACACAATTACTTGTAACATTAAATTGGATACTTATTTAGTAACACAAAATTATAAATAACATAGACATTAGTAGTAAGACGGAGAAAGTAAGTAGTAAGGTAATAAACAATGTAAGATAAATAGATAATCCATTCCATTTTTAAAAGTCTGTTTGCATCTATTTTTAGTTTAGTTTGGGTGTACTTACTTATTATGATATCAAAAGACACTACCTATTCCTCTTGACTCTTGAGCACGGAAATGGGGGAGGTAAAATGTAGATAATCGTAGCCTTATTTGAAGGTAGAGCGTCTGATTTAATAAAAGACCTTCGGCTCATCCAGATCTATGTAAGTTGTTAATTGTTTAATACGGAGTATAACTTTGTTTAGGGGTGTTCACTATTTGGACAAACCGAATTGTCCAATTGGACAATTTGGTTTGGACTATTTGATTCGGATAATTAGGTTTTTTGAATCGGTTCGGTTCAAAATTGAATTTTTTATTTTGGTTTTTGGATTGGTTTTGGTTACCATTGTAAAAATCGAATAGTCCAAATTAACCGAATTGTAATATACTTTGGTAATATTTTCAACATATGTACAAATTAATTGAGTTAATCACCTACTATTATGTATACTGATACCATTATTAACTTTATTCATCATTTATCTTAAAAGTCTTAACTATATTATAGTTTTCACTTGCAAATTATTAAACTTTTGTTAAGAACTTACGAAACATGCCAATTAGTTTTGTTTAATATTCTAGTTTTTTGATTTTGTTTTAATGTTTTTATTATTTATATATGAAAGCATAAACCGAATAGTAATTTGGATCGGTTCGGTTTGGTTTTTTACTTGTTCGGTTTGGTTCGGTTTCAATTATTCAAAACCAAAAATCGATCGGTTTTATCTATTATGTTCAGTGTAAACCGAATTAACCGAATGAACACCCCTATTGTTAATGAGTTATTGGGCCTTACTCTAGTCCGATACTGAAGTGACTGACTTAGTCATGCACAAAAACCGGTTTTACCCAAACCCGAACCGGTTTATGACCCAAACCGGTTTTTGGTCAAAGTCAACAAACCGGGTTTGACTCAACCCAAACCGGTTTGTTGACTTTTTTTCGGTTTTTATCCGGGTTTTTTTCGGGTTTTTTCGGTTTTTCGAACTCGAACCGGTTTCAAACCGGTTTGAAAACCCCATATCCCAAACCGGTTCCAAACCGCCGGGTTCTAGAAAACCCGAACCGGTTTTATCAAAACCGGTTTTTGACCGGGTCGGGTTTCGGGTTTGACCGGGTCGGGTTGGGTAAAACCGGTTTCTTGTGCATCTCTAGACTGACTGAGCTTCTTATTTAATCGGTCGTTGGGCCTCGCACATTATAATACAAAAGTACAAAACAACAAAAAAGAGGTCCAAAAGAACCGGGCCTAGTATGGGCCGTTCAGGCCTTATAAGTCATAGCTCAGGGCCTCAGGCTGTTTTTTTCAAGGCCCGGTACCTTCATACATAAAGTAAGAAATGTTATAAACTTGACCAGCCTTAACAACTCTTTATTTCTAAATGCAAGCATGTGACTCGATCACTACCCAAATTATCTCTCTCTACAATTATTCAAATCTAATCTTGATAATGTGATGTTAATCGTGTGTTGTGATACCCATGTGACTACATCTTCTTCTACTAATCAATCATTAAATTATTATTAATGTAATACCAATTTTGCTTAATAAAATAAAACATCCACTATCTACTTGGTGTTCTACCCAGTTCTTTTTATTTTTATTTAAATGTGAGCTCATGGTCACGTATATAATTATCAGCAATTACCTAGAATATCAAAACAATGTATTAATAATCATGTATAATTTTGCCAAAGTAGTAACATTTAACATAATTATTATTATTAGACATTGATGAAAAATCTTGACATGATCACTTTTTTTCTTTCTAATTTTTGTAGATTATATATACAAACATAGAACTTTAGCACAATTTTAAGTCAAATAGCCCAAAAAAGTTATATAAGTATCACTATTTTTCAATAAAGAGAATATGAATATTGTTCTCACCTCGAAATGGACACTAGTTTGAAATGAAACCGGATTTTTACCAGTAACATTTCCTTCGATCTAACCTATTTCGCAAATTATATCATTTTGTAGACTAAAAGTGAAATCATTTCGTTTCGAGCGAGAGTAATGTTCATTTGCTCTTTTATTGAAATATAAGTGACACGTATATTTCCTTTTTGGGCTATTTGTCGTAATTTTAGTTATAAACTAGTTAACTCTATACAGAAACATTTTATTTAACTTCATCTTGATCACTGCATATATATATGAACAAAATTGATCACAAAGAAAAGATCGATGCATAAGAACGTACTCATACATATATAAAAATACATAATAAACATATACATGTAATAAATACATAATTTTGGTTAATTAAACTAACATAGTTTTCTCTCTCTAATAATAGGATGAAGGGAGGTGGTGAAAGATGGCTTTTTCACATGGGCATAACCTTTTGATGCCTCAAAGTGACACTCCACTCTATCTTATTTTTATTAATTAATTAAAATTAAATATTTAATCACATGTTAGCATGTGAGATTATGCATTTACATGTATTTTGCATCCATCAATAATTCATGATATGCCCATCACTCTTTTTCTATTCTACTTATTTCATGCCCTTCGATTTTCTTCAACAATCCATGCACCATACATACATACATACATACATACATACATACATACATACATACATACATACATACATATGATTAGATTAATAACATTATATCTTGATTTTAATAGATAAAATGTAAAAAAATAATTAATTTATAAAATAAAGAGTATAACAAAAAACTTAAGCAACATGTTATATTTGTTATAATATGATCTAAAGAATTAATGACTAAAAAGGTAATTGATTAACCTTGTGAATGTATATTGTATAGTATTAATCATCTTTTATTTATAAATAAATGTGGGGTTGGGGCATTGAGTGTTATTGACTCTTAAATCATGAATCTTTGTCATAACTTGGGATTTAAACCTAAAGAAGCTTTTAAGAATGTTTTCTTTTTTCAAACGAATTCATGTGTTTAAGGATTCAACTTTTTTGAGGTTTTTGCTTTTACAAGCTTAGATTGTGTTGTACTATTGTGCATCCCTTCACTCATAAGCAACTCCAAGTATACCCACAACTCGCCATCATTTAAAGGCAACATAATAAATGGAATATTAGATTTTTGTTTTAGTATAAAAGTTCATACAATATATACATTTCTTATGTGCCAATTTCTTTTTAGCCATGACAGGGTTTGAACCCCTGAACTCGGTTTTAAGTTGGGTAGGTGTTGATTACCTTATTCATTTTCGCTAATTTTTGTGTTAAAGATCTAATCAGTTAACTTACCAGAAAAAAATGCCTAAAGTAGCGAAGATATTGTGAAACAAGACCAACGTTGTAGATGAAGAGAAAAATATCTAAAACACATATCAACCGATGAATATATTAGACATACTTTTAGACACACGTAAATGTATATTTATCGCATTAGTTTTTGTGAATAAGTAATTAGTGACTAATATGATTATGCTAGTGTACAACCTTCTGATTAATCAATATAAGTGTATCTTAAACTATATATTTAGAACATAAAATGTATATAATGATAAATAATAATATTGATAATTAATATATATGCTATCAAGTTGACATATGAAGGTAAGGAAGAAAACACATTCTCTCCCATGTTCATGTCGGATGATTATTCAATCCTTCCAAAAATTTCCCAGACTGTCCCATTTCCTTCACAAGATCTCATATTTTTTTATTAAAAAATAATAAAAAATATATAAAATAAATATCGAACTTCCCCATGTTATCTGCTTAACTGCTACTTACAAATAATTATATCATCACTTCACTTCCATTTCATCTTCTCAATCTAAGATCCCAAAAAATGATTGAAATTTAACACAAAAATTTATCAACACAACCAAAAACATAACACAACACAATCAAGAAATAGAACAACATTTAGCATTATGTCTTATAAACATAAACCTCATTTGTTGTTCTTATTCTTGTTCTTGTTCTGCTGTTCTTTAGTGTTTGCAAAGGTGGTGGAAGTTGATGATGAAGCGTCGATTTTGTTATCGATTAAATCTCATCTTATTGATCCTTTAGATGAACTTAAAGATTGGAAGATCACTGAAGAACACAATGCGCATTGTAATTGGACTGGAATTGTGTGTAATTCAATGGGACAAATTGAGAAGCTTGATCTTTCGAAGAGGAATTTAAGTGGGCGAATTTCGGATGAAATTCAAAGTCTTAGGAGTCTTAGTTCGATCAATCTATGTTGTAATGGGTTTGCTACACCGTTGCCTAGATCATTTTCGAATCTTACGAAGCTTGAAACGGTTGATTTGAGTCAGAATTACTTTGTTGACTCGTTTCCTAAAGGTTTAGGAATGGCGATCGGGCTGACTTTACTCAATGCCTCGAGTAACAATTTTTCGGGTGATATTCCAGAGGATCTTGGGAATAATACAGTGTTAGAGACGTTGGATTTACGTGGGAATTTCTTCGTTGGGTCAATTCCGGTGTCGTTCAGGAGTTTGGGAAAGTTAAAGTTTCTCGGGCTCTCGGGGAATAATATAACGGGCCCGATACCAAAAGAAATCGGTGAGCTTTCGTCTTTGGAGAGTATTATTCTTGGATACAATGAGTTTTCGGGTGGTATTCCAGTGGAGTTTGGAAATTTGACGAGTTTGAAGTATCTTGATCTTTCGTATGGGAATCTCAGGGGTTCAATTCCCCGGGAACTCGGAAATTTAAAAGCGTTAGAAGCGATGTTCTTATACAAGAATAATCTCGAAGGAAAGATTCCTTTCGAGATTGGAAAGTTGACTTCCCTGACTCAGCTGGATGTCTCGGATAACTTGTTATCCGGAGAAATTCCAGCTGAGATTTCAGAATTGAAGAGCTTACAGCTTTTAAATGTGATGTCAAATAAACTCACAGGTTCAGTTCCTTCTGGAATCAGTAAACTGAGTCAGCTCGGAGTTCTCGAGTTATGGAACAATTCCTTTTCGGGTTCTCTCCCGGATGATCTCGGCTTGAATTCACCTCTTGAATGGGTTGATGTATCGTCGAATTCTTTCACAGGACGCATCCCTGAAAGCATTTGTCATCAAGGTAATCTCACAAAACTAATTCTATTCAATAACAAGTTCTCAGGTCCAATTCCAACTGGGCTATCGACATGTAATTCCTTAGTACGTGTTCGTATGCAAAACAACTTCATTTCGGGTGTAATTCCGGTTGGATTCGGTAGTCTTGATAAGCTTCAAAGACTAGAAATCGCAAACAACAATCTAACCGGTCAAATCCCGAACGATATTTCTTTATCAACTTCCCTTTCGTTCATCGATTTCTCTCGAAATCAACTTCAATCGTCACTTCCATCTTCAATTCTCTCAATCCCAAACCTTCAAAACTTTCTAGTTTTTGAAAATAATTTGATCGGGAAGATACCGAATCAGTTCCAAGATTGTCCTTCTCTTTCGATCCTCGATCTTTCTTCTAACCAGTTCACTGGAACTGTTCCATCGAGTATCGCTTCATGCCAAAAGTTGGTTTATTTAAATCTCAGAAGTAACCAACTAACGGGAGAAATTCCAGTTCCCATTGCCATGATGGGCACCCTCGCAGTTCTAGATCTTTCTAACAACTCCTTAACCGGTGGAATACCCGAAAACTTTGGGAATTCGCCAGCATTGGAGTCACTGAATGTATCCTACAACAGACTTCAAGGCCCGGTGCCCGAAAATGGGATGCTTAGAACGATAAACCCGAGTGATCTAGTCGGAAACAATGGTCTATGCGGTAATGTACTACCTCCGTGCACGGGTAACCTGAGTCACAATTCGCGACACAAGCGTTTACACACGAGACACATGATCGCAGGATGGGTGATTGGGATGTCTGTCGTGTTGGCTGTTTTAATCACAGCTTTCGCGGGAAGAGCGTTGTACTGTAAATGGTACACAAACGGAGGCTGTTTTGAGGAAAGGTTCGAGATGGGAAAAGGGGAATGGCCGTGGCGTTTAATGGCGTTCCAGAAACTCAATTTCAACAGCAACGACATTCTGAACTGCATAAAAGAATCGAATGTGATTGGAATGGGAGCTACTGGCGTTGTTTACAAAGCTGAAATCCCACGAACGAACACTACCGTGGCGGTTAAAAAGCTTTGGAGCACCAAAAACGACATCGAATTGGGAAGTAGTGCTGGTGATTTCGTTGGAGAAGTTAACGTGTTAGGAAAGCTACGACACAGGAACATTGTTAGATTGTTCGGGTACCTTCACAACGATAAGAATGCGATGATTGTTTACGAGTATATGACTAATGGGAGTCTGGGTGAAGCTTTACACGGGCAGGGGAGGTTGTTGGTTGATTGGGTTTTGCGATATAATATCGCTGTTGGAGTTGCTCAGGGGCTGGCTTATCTGCATCACGATTGTCACCCACCGGTGATCCATCGTGATGTGAAGCCGAATAACATTTTGCTCGATGGGAACCTGGAAGCTCGAATCGCTGATTTCGGGCTGGCTAGGATGATGGTGAAGAAGAACGAGACAGTTTCGATGGTTGCAGGATCTTATGGTTACATCGCCCCTGGTAAGTTTCTACATTAACAGATGTAAATTGTAGGTAATGTACTTTCTGTCAGTTGTACTTCTAAAATCGTTATTCAGGTCACTCTCTGTTACTGGAACTGTATCAGTTGACCCAAATAACCGGTTTTAAAAGTACAAAGGCCAAAATGTATATTTTCGTAAAGTACACTACGCTCAGATGACTTTAACCAGTTTACAAGCGCACATCCAAACATCCCGACTGCTAGTATAGTCATCTCATGAAGTTTAATGTTTTCATGCTAACTAACGAGTATTTATTTTGATTGCAGAATACGGATACACACTAAAGGTCGACGAAAGGAGCGACATTTACAGCTACGGTGTGGTTCTAATGGAACTGATCACTGGAAAACATCCGATCGAACCTGAATTTGGTGAGTCAGTCGATATAGTTGAATGGGTTCGTAGGAAAATCAGAGAAAACAAACCGTTAACGGAAGTAGTAGATCAGAATGTAGGAAACTGCAAACATGTAGAAGAAGAAATGTTGTTAGTTCTCAGAATAGCACTAATTTGTACCGCAAAGCTTCCGAAAGATCGACCCTCAATGAGAGATGTTATAAGCATGCTTGAGGAAGCGAGACCGAGAAGAAAAAATAGCAGTAACACCAGCATTGGTGCAACTAATGATAAAGATAAGCCTGTTTTTAGCACATCGCCTGTAAGCGATCTGCTGTAAATGGGTTAGGAGTACGGAACAGTCCCGAGAAGACTTTGTGCAACGGGAGCACGATTTTCTGTTAATTATGTGTAGAGATTATGCATATTTGTAAGTTCTTTTTGTTAATTATGTGTAGAAGTATGTTGATTCTTTCTGGAAATAATGTAAACACAACACCTCATTCTTATAATTAAATGAGTTCAGATTTATTTCGAAAGCAAATCTTGCGTTTAGTTTCATCTCTTACGGGTCTAACAAGTTAACTCATAAAATTTAATTAAATAAGAACCGGGTCGAAAGTCGCATCCTAACAGATTAATTATTTACTAAAAAGAAGAAAGATAAAAGAAAAAAGAAGAAGAAGAAGATAAATGAAGCATAAAAGTGTGTAGGTCGGTCCAACTGACCCGACCAGTCTTGACCCAATACTCATTTTGACATGTAAGCCAACCTTGACCCACCCATTTTGCCACCCACTGTTCGTGCAATTCATTTCATAAAACCAAGCTTCAAGTTTAGGTGTGCAATCGAAATTTCAATAGAACTCAGATTACATAGAATATGTTTCTTTCATTAAGCGTACAACATAATTACATTATCAAAGAAATCAAAGTACCTCCGATACCAACGATTCCAATGTGAGATCATAAACAAAACTGCTCCATATTTTGCAATAGACGGTCGTTAGTGAAAGCAAACCCTAAATCCAGAGGATCAATGACACCATTGAACAAAAAGGAATTTGGTTATGAATCTAGAACCAAGTATATATGATATTAAATGTCATCGATTCTTCGTCTCGTGTTCCTTTCTTGACATGTCCGTGCAGCCACAGTACGTTTATGGCTACTTAGATTGTTAGATTCAGAATTTCTTATGATACGAAGACGCTTCACTGAGCTCAGAAACATCCTGAAAATTAAATTAGTTGCCAAGATTAAACTTATATAACTACACCGTAACAAGATATAAATAAATTCATTTGATAAGTAAGAAACGTACTGCCAAGGGACGTCACCGACAAGCATACAGTCTCCATCTTTGTCTTCATACGTAAGCACGAACTCAGATGCTGCATCCAGCAGTTTTGATGGGCCTACTGCTTCTGTACTCGACCCTAGAGACCATAAACA
Source organism: Helichrysum umbraculigerum (assembly GCA_949592205.1). Lineage (NCBI taxonomy): Eukaryota > Viridiplantae > Streptophyta > Magnoliopsida > Asterales > Asteraceae > Helichrysum > Helichrysum umbraculigerum. Next base: position 32,431,982 of record CATIUR010000002.1, read on the forward strand.
CCGTCAATCTAGTACTTTTGGCTCAGAACATGGACAAAAGTTGTATTACGAACAATATCATAATCAACTCATTTACTTGTGAATGAGTTGATTTGGGATGTGCTATAGATCAGGTCAAATGAAAATAATTAGCTGAAACGGAAACGGGTCAAGGAGGCTGAAGGTTGCCCAAAGCCTATCTTTCAATGCATACAATCTCGCAAATCATTTTCATAGATTTTGCTTATAGTTTTCTTAGTGTCGTTATTTTGCACATTAAGCCCCTTCTACACGTGTCGACTCGTCCATAGAAATAACATGTTTTGACACAAACCAAATGAAGACCACTTACCCAACCCGCCCATCTTGCCACTTCTACATGTAAATACGCATAGTCCGGAAACTACTTAATCAAGAACAAAATACCAAAATAAACAAAGTGTCTTAACTTTAAAAGCATAAGACGGACTCACGTTTTTGACAGAACATATCTTCCAACGTTTGTGCCAACATTTCATATGAATTATGAGCGTTAAGATCAACTTTCCTTCCAATTAACGTTCCATCCTTATTCACCTTTACAGGTAGATAAACTTTGTTGAATACCCATTTTTTCGTCTCAGAAGAAATAATGTCGTCTTTGGAAGTTCTTGCTGGTTCAGGTGTTGAGCTAGATTCTTCCTCTGGTGACTTTGTTTGATTAACCAACCTGTGACCTCTTCTTATTGGAGGCCATCCAACCACACTACAAAAATACAATTAATAGCTGAAATTTGAGCTCTAGTATGACAGACAATCAGTAATTTAGACATAAACCATGAGAATTCACATGTAATGTTAATAAGGACTATCAACAATATAGGTATAAGTTCAAATTTTCCAACTTTATCAAACCTGCTAAAAATTGCAACATAAACCTCGTTTGTTCTCACAAAATCCAGTTTTTACCTTTAACTTCTGTTCAAAGTCCCTAATTTCTTTGTTTATCTGAACATGAGATACATGGAACCTCTAGTTCTTGAAACCATTTCTCCAAATTATACTACTATTAAAAAATCTAAAGTAAATACTTTATTTTTATGTATAATGCTACTACCACATAACACTTTATTAGAAAAAGTACCAAGCATTCTTTATAAGCCCATTTCATACTTGTACAATAGTATGCAGCAAAATCAAGAAATTAACACCCAGTTTTGCTTGTAACTCTACCATTTCTCATAAACACAGACACAATTTAAAAGGGGGTTTAAAATAAATTACCTAGAAGGAGATACAGAAACTGGTGAAAAATCTTTAGCAGTCAAGATTCTAGCATACTGACTCCACCCAACAACTGATTTTTTTGATTTCAAACCACCATAATTACCACCACCACCATCACCTATACTCAATCCAAGCCCTAATTCAAGATTTTTATCATCAACAAGTGGAAATGGTGATGACACCTCAGCGGACATAACATTGTTCTTGCTGGTCAACATTGACCCACCGGTGGTTGACTCATCAGATGACACCCCATCACCACCGTCGCCGGAAAAACTACCTAATAACCCAAACCCACCATTCATTTTCATAAAAGATTGCAACTTTTTATCAAAAATCGTAACTTTTTAAACACCCAATTTGAAAAGTTAAACAAGGGAACTGAATTTGGTTTGAATAGAAAAATAAACACAATTTTTTATTTTGAATCTTTTGAATGATGATGGCCGGTGGGACCAAGGTGTCGGCTTTATGCGCTTCATATTTCATCATTTTCTTCTACTGAAAGTTTGTCTCCAAATGGAGATACAGTTCTATAGAGCCCACATGCAAGAGTAGGTTGTACATTATGGATTAGTTGTTGTACCTTACTTAATTTAGTCACACTCAAATGATCACAGAGAAAAGGCTTCTGGATAACCATCATAATTCTCATTTTTCAACACCAAATAGTACAAGACGACTCTGTAGACTTTTGTACTTTTGTTTGTTACATTTGAGTTTTTTTTTAAAAAAAAAAAACTTTCTTGGAATAAAATTGCAAGTTTGCAACTATTATATGCTTCAAGGTTGCATTCTCTTCAAAGTTTAATTAGATTAGTGAATTTATTGATGTAAACTCGAGCTCGGCTCTAAAATGAGTGCAAGTGTGTTTAAGAACTCGAGTAGGTAAAAACTATTCATTATTAATCTGTAAGGTACGCGAGTAAAACTAACTCGGAAAGATGATTATAAACACTTTTGTGACATGAACAAATTTATAAGGTTAAAGTAGAGCAATAAGAATTATTTTGGTATTGTATTAAAAAAAGTCGGCTAGTTATATATTTTTAGCTTGTATTTGTATCTTGAGCTCAAACAAAAATTAGACGGGATCAAACTCAAACTTGTATAACTTTAAAGATAACGAATCATCTTTAAAGTAAAGAATAAAAGAAAGAAGAAAAATTGTTCTCAAACTATGGGGTGAATTCCAAATTACCGCGCTAGGCATTTAACTTTGGGCAAATCATCTAAAATAGAAACGAAGTATCGTCGTATTTCAGATTTTAGATAAGAACCTTTATTTGTAAATATGGATGAAGTCATAAAAGAACCTTTATTTGTTTGTGGTTACAATTTCTTAATCTATGTTTGTATTTTATAGCTTCAACTGCTTAACGAAAATGATTAGGTCATCAAGATTTTTTGGCTTTGGGTTATCCACCTAAATGTGGAATAAGACATGAATTAGAATGCTATTCGTAGAATGGTTACTCACTTACTCTAATTACATCTAGTTGAAATCCTATTTTATAGGTTGGTGCCTTTATTGGTGTATGATCAAGGTTGTCCCTTCAAAAAGACTAAAAATTGATCTGATGATTCAGATATCTACAATCGATATGCTAAACCAAATTTAGGCTCAACCAAATGATATTATAGATCTTTTGATCATTAGTCCATTAACGATCAATACATGTAAGTTAAGGGGCTAAATGTGAAATGTTTCTAAAGTAAAAGGTGAAATGGTAAATTTTGAATAAGAATTCACGGAGGGAATAGGGTCGAAGAATCGAAAGGACAGACAGAAAAGATATGGAGCCCCACTGCACGGTTAAATGTTGTTTTTTACGTTACGATTCAAAAATTGTTTCATACAACGCACTCGATAACAACACAATGCCAATAACAATACGCTATAATAGTATGATTACGCACCCTATAACAACACAATACCAATAACAACACGCTATAATAGCATGATTACGGTGTTTGAATCAGTTTATTTATCACCTCCCCTCCTTATATGTTTTAGCCTTAACACACTGTATAACAACACAATAACAATAACAACACGCTATAATAGCATGACTACGGTGTTTGAATCAGTTTATTTATCACCTCCCCTCCTTATATGTCTTGGCCTCTAGTCACGTCGCACTTATTACGAATATCACGATTTCGATCGTACGAGAATAAGAAGACTAGTAGATGACAAGTAAACATTTATGATAAAATCAAGACATCTAGTAAAACAAATTAAAGGGGTATAGCTGATTAACTAAGTACATACTTTACTTACGTGTACATTTGTAGTAATCATATTTAACTAGCATACTACCTGGATTAAAAATAAAGATGTCAGTAGTGAAGTCGCAAGCAATAAATGGTGAAAACAACATGATCAAAAAACATGCATCTCTTGTACTGAAACTTGAAGAGCAATCAAGAGATGGATACCGCTTGCACGATATCTATAACCGGATATTAATTCTGTAACGTGCATTAAAGATGTTAAAACACGATATGCATAATGCAGCATAAAATCACAAGGCAAACATTTTGTTTGTAAACCAAAACCATTATCGCAAAAAACCCGAACCCTCCAAGAACTCGGTCATTTCGTTCTTGTAGTAAAGACTAGCATTGTCTCTTTAGCGAAAGCCATTGCCTCTGGCATATGAACCACCGCCAAAACGTCCTCCTCTTGGTGCATCACCTCGCCCTCTTCCACCTCCTCTTCCTCCTGCTCAAATAACCGACAAAATGTCAACACTAGACTCATTCTAAGTTTCAGATTACCTAAGCTCGAAAGTGTCTGATATGGAGAAGCTAAGAAAATACTCCCTCCATTCCAAATTTATTGTCCACGGACATAAAACACGTACTTTAAGAAAATTGTAATCATTACATTGTTCCACCAATAAGATATTATCTTTACCATCTAAAGGTTTTTTTACGGGTCAAGATAATTACTACGTAATTTGGAACATCCCAAAATGGGAAGGTGACATTAAATTCGGGACGGCGGGAGTAGTAGTTTTAAAAAAAATAATACTAACTCATTGTCTAATTACGTTAGTCTGGTTCTTCAGATCATAATAACAGAAAGCAAATCAGGTAAAAACAAAAAAGAGGCACATACTTCCACCACGAGTACTACCACTGCTGTTTGCTCTCCTCTCTTCAATGTATACTTGCCTTCCAGCTAAATGAATTGGAGATGCCTATAACACAATAGCCGAAAAAAGAGCATGATATTAAGCCTTATGTGGAGAAATTCACTATAAAATACATGATACCAAAAGAATAATCATGTGAGATACATTTTCAACAGGCTTCACACACTACACATCCATCTACATACATACCATAAACATACACACAGACATGAAACTTGCGAAGGAAGATTGAGAACAAACCTCGATTGCCTTCTGAACACCCTCTAAATCCTCAAACTCGACAAACGCAAAGCAAACACCGACATCCTGTCATGACCCAGCATTATTATTATGATTTGACAGATAAAGTAGAGAGCTAAAAGAAAAGACAACAACCTTGCGATTCTTTAAGAATACACCATCCTGCTTGATTTTACCAAAATTCTTGAACTCTTCGAAAATTTCAATACTAGTAATAGTAGTTGGCAAGTTCCTCACATAAACCGACTTTGAATCAACTGAAAAAGAAAACGAGTATACACAAAATTATAATTTAATTTTCTGAAAAGTAACACAAAAAGGTAGTACATAAAAAATTTCATAATGTTCTTACGTCATTAGTCGACTACTGGGCCTTAACATATAATCATTTCACTCACATACGAAACACGCAAAACACAAAAAGTAACTTAATGAAAGGAAATTTCATTCACCTTCTTCACTAGCGAATGATTCCTGTGGCACCTGAGTAGTGGATTCAGGGACATAAGAAGCAGGTGGCGGCTGAGCAACGGGTTCAGGAGTATGATGCCATTCTGTGGCAGGTGTGACACTCTTAGTAACAGGTGGCTGAGCTGGAACTGACGATGAAGACTTCCCTTTCAATTGCAACTTTTGAGATTCAACAAACAAGGGCAAATATGAATATATCAGAACCAACATATAAAGCAAAAGAATTCGTCCTACTAGATGAAATCCACATAATAAAGATAAAGCAAGAAGCAACACTTATATTGCCCCAATGAAATACTTGTTATATGTTATATGAGAATTTTTACAGAATAATATTAGTTTGGTTTGGGCAACTGCAACAATGCGAAGTTAATTAATTACTAGTTCAGCTACTAGAATTCAAAACTGTTAATGAAACTATCCAACTTAGTAAAAACAATTGAATCTCGTTGACCAAATTAAAAATAAAGTGCTACTTATTTATCAGATTTTATCCTATTATTTAGTACCACGTCAATCACACCAACTTATAAAACGAAGCACACAACAACTCTCACACCAACTTATGTTAATGACAAGATAGACACAATAAGAGGTAGCAATTTTAACCCATTTACTTATGAATGGGTTAATTCAGGTTATATATCTAACTTGAACCATAAAATCAACAAACAGCTTAGTAGAAAACACGTTGAACAAGTAAAAATGTTGTTCAAAGTAATGCGTAAAACCTCCATCCAAAATCTTTTAATTCATAAATTAGATAGTTATTGAAATAATGATAATAAAAAAATTATAATCATGACTGACACCATTTATTTATAGAAAGATGAATATTTTAGAGCACATAGTGTCTTCAGTCAACCCCACTTGCTCCAGTACGTTTCGACACGTACCGAAACAATAACCAGTTTTGGCCCATTTCACTACCTATGGACTCGATCATAAAAATAGTAAATTTTAAAATAGTGCGTACGATAGAAGCATATGTGAACTTCACAGGCTCTGCAATAGGCTCTTCCACAGCAGGAACTGGTTCTTGAACATATTCTCTCGTGTTCTGATACACGGGCTCTTGAACATATTCATCCACTGTGTTTTGATAAATAGGTTCTTGCACATAGTCATTTGAGTTATGATGTTCTTCTATTGGTGGTTCTTCCTCATACTCTTCACTCTCGTAATCTTCCTGCTGCTGCAGATGTTGAGTTTCTTGGGAAGTATGGTAGTAATCAACTTCATCATTTCCTTCTAAGCGTAACGAATTAAGATTTTCCCTTGCTTCAACCTCCAATGCGTCTTCACCAACTGCAATTAACATTTCTAAGATGAACCCACAATTCGCTAAAAAAAAAATTACTATGAAGAATATTTTCCCACAATCCAACTACATATGAAAGCATTTGTTGATTTTTCATCCAGTTTTAAACACATGTATTAAGCAAGAAGAAATTAACACATAACATGCATATAGAACATAACTAGGTTGAAGTATACCCATTAACAGAGGGAACAATTTGATCACATACATCAAAAAAAGGGTCAGCATTGGGCTTGCATTTCACACCCAAAGTGTCAAATCACTAAATTGAAAAACTACCTTATAATGAAACGAATCACAGTCACCTATAAGAAGTGTATTCATGTGCTCAGAACCTCTACATTACAGTTATAGTAAGTATATTTTCCATGATCCAATTTCATACTTTAAGTACATACAAAATTCAAAAGGGATAAAGAAGTGTTAGCAGGTTTCAGAGAGCACCACAGAATACTAGAGGTGTCAACATTTTCCCCTCTAATGCGTACTTTCTACTTCAGAAGTTCTGAGAGCACCGCAGAATATTAGAGGTGTCAAATTTGACTCATTCATAGATACATGAGTTGATTTTGGCTTATGTTTCATCTCTAATGGATCAAATAGGCAAAAATCACAGCTAAACGAAAACCTATCTAACAGGTCTTTATAATTTGCCTTAAAATAAATTGGACAAGAAGTGTTTTCAGTCAATCCAACCTGACCCATTTTGACACATAACAGGTCGTTATTATTTGATTAAGATTTAGATATACGCTTTATGACTTTATGGTATCATTGCTCACGGCGTTATTAACTCTAACTGTCGCAGCTATCCCGCCGCACTGGCGCACTGCATGGGTAGTACTACTTATTTCATGCATAGACCTTCAAAAAGTTGTTAACTTCTACAAAAGAAAATCCTAAGAATTGTGATAACTCTACGTAACTTAGCATAATATGAATCCATGTTAAATAGGAAATAGTATATAAGTCATACCTAGTAACTCAGAAGGAGCGGAACTGATTGGTTGAGAATCAACTTTGGTCTCGGGGGCCACAGGTGGTGGATGATGATGTGTAGCTTCCTCACTTACAAAGTGAAAGATGTCATTCATGACAAAGTAGCCCTTCTCCTGTGGAGCAAGGAAAAACGTCTGAAGAAACTTTCTCCGGCCACTGAAGAGCTTGGATCTCACAACACCAGAAACCACCACAACTATGCCTTGGCTCCATGATTCAAGAGAATTTATTGTCTTGATCTCAATCCCACTAAATTGAAGTGATTGAATAAGCGTGTGTATTTGCTACAAGAAAAAAATATATTATCTTGATGCTCACAAACAACCAGCATAGAAAAAGAAAAAAAAAATAATTTAACCCATATTTAAAAGTGAAACCTTTTAGTTAAAACTACGCACAATAGAAAAACAAAGAAACATGAGCATAATGTGTTAAGCGTATTATACAATGTAGCAGACATAAATTTCAAAGAAACATCATGAAGCAAAAGACAGATAAAAAAGAGGCATACAGAAAAGTGCAAAATCATTCATTAAAGTTAGGGGACGTTCGAATGTATGTTTATGAAGTACTAATTACCAAAGACTGTGAAACTAATTATCTAACGATAATCACTTTGTGAAACATCCAAACTTCAGCTACTGCTATACTTAAAAAAATCTCCTGACATCGATCAACTGATCATATCACAAATTATGCACAAACAAATATCTAACAAAATAAATCAAAAAATCTTGAATATCATTGTAATACTCGAAGCACGTCTAGCACGTAACATATAACAAGTTCACTGCCACTTAAACACTCACAAACAGATTATCAAACCCTAACACACCAAAGCAACTTTGCATGATAATAATCAATCACAACCATCTCTGTTTCTACAAATTTACCACAACATTAAAAATCAAAACTTTATCGATTATTAATCCTCTAAACACCTTAAACACACATCCAAACACCTCCTAAGAAATTTATTACAAATTACCAACTAGACTCAATTTTACAATAATTCATAATTAGCATATATCACTGAAGCTACAAATTTAAAGAATAACGAGCTAAAAAGACTCACAAATATAGCAGATGCAGTTTCTGTAGATTCACCATCAACTCTAACCATAGTACTTGAATCAGCATAAAACTGATGAACAAATTCAGGTTGTTGTTGAAGCACCTGATAATATTGCTGAACAAAGTACGAACCAACCTACACAGATTCAAAATTAATAAATTAACAATTTTTCATCACTATCAATATATTAAAAAATTATCTACATGTATAATTAACTTATTAACGACAAAAATAATAATAATACCTGAGATGCAGTAACGGAAGATGAGTACGAATTCGCCATGCTTAATTAATCGAATCAACGAGCTGATGCTGTAATTAAACCCTAAAACCCTTAGAAGTAAGTTAGGGTTTGAGTGTGAGCATATAGAAGTGTGGTTTGTTCGTGTAATTGATGAAATTAGGGTTTGGGGGAAGTGTAAATTGGATTTGGGGATTTAAGAGTGTACGGAGGATTGCGGAGGTTTAAGAGAGGGAAGGGGAGATGAGATCTGTGTTGAAAAGGTAGTGTTTTTTAGGATTTAATTGTGGCCGTTGGATTAAGGGTGAGTCATTGGGATGGATGGTTGTGATTGATTTGATATTATGATTTATTTATAAAAACTCCTAAAATTATTGTCCACCAACAAAAAAACACACAGTTTAATAAAAGTGGGACCACAACACATTTCAACCAATCAAATAGAATCTTAACCCACTGAAGTCTCCTCCCATCGGTTGAAATGAGAAGTGGACAATTATTTTGGGACGTCCTAAAAAGGAAAGGTGGACTATAATTTTTGGACGGAGAGAGTAGTAAATAAGTATTGTTTTATGATTTTTTTTGTAGAAGTAGGATTTATCTTTTTATAGGACATGATTTGTTTAGTGTACGATATATACAAAAAATCAAACGTAAGGAAAATATTTTGTTTGTAATTTTTTATGTTATAAGTTCTTTAATCAAGTTTGATTATAGATTCATTTAACGATTTAACGATGATTTGAATAATTGATTGATGTTTCGCCTAAAAGAAATTTGATAGAAAGTAAATCGACGTCAACTATGGTCATTTCAATTTATGAGTCTAAATAAACGATTTTAATTTCTTTCATACAAATCAGTTTTTCTTGTTTCAGATGGTGATCAAACTCATGACACCTTCAAATACTTTAGTCCTCGAAACCAGCAATGGTATTACGCTATGTAGAGATACTTATACGTGATGAAATGGTTATTTGAGCCAGTAACTACTAATCTACTATACCTCCTTGCAAATATGTGAAGTTTTGGTTATTTATAAGACCTAATCTCTTGCTCCATAAAAGTAGCGGGGGAATTTGCCTGAAAGTTGCTAAGATAATGCATAATGACTTGTTTATTTTAATTTAAGCATCACTATGTGGCGCAATATAGTTAATGAATAGTTGTATACTAGTTATTATTATTATGTTACCAATTACGAATGATTAAATAGGCCATGACTTTCTAGAGGTCATGAGTTCGAATCCTGTCATGTTGGACCTTATGGGGGGTTCGGTCGTGCTCCATTGAAATATGGAGCGACTCTAGTGGGTGTCCCAGATACCCAATTTTTTTTAGTTATTATTATATTATTATATAAATTTAAATTTAAAAATAGCAAAAAATCATGATCAGTAGATAGAAATGGAAGTATATTGTTATTGTTGTAGTAGGTAAAAAGGAATATATTACCCAAATTGTGATAATTTAGATTGAAGTTATATGCTACTCTCATTTAATCTTATTGGACTTGGACATGTATACAAACTTTCAAAGAGCTATTAAATAGTTGGGTTAATAGACAATTTCGTTACTGTACTTTCCGAAAAAGTTCAATTTAGTTACCGAACTTTTATTTGGTTCAATTGAATTACTGAACATTTAAATAATTGATCAAATTGTTACTCAAGTTTCTAATCATACACATATTAGTTACTGTAGTTTACGAAAATGTTCAATTTCGTTATCGAACTTTCATTTTTTTGGAATAAAAAACGAGGATTTTACACTTGTAAACCGGTTTTGTAAGTTCAGTAATTCAATTGAACCAAATAAAAGTTCGGTAACTAAATTGAACTTTTTTGGAAAGTACAATAACGAAATTGTCTATTAACCCTAAATAGTTTTAATCTTGTCCTCATTCGTTCTTATTGGACACGTATTCGAAGAGCTATCGAACAGATTAGTCTTCTTGTCTAACATGATGTTTACTTATTTATTAAAAGAAAATTGATAACGACAACTATCGATAAGAGTTTAGGATTTGAAATAATTATTTTTTATTCATAGCATAGTAAACCAATTCCCTGAATACGGGTTAACCCCATAAGTGTTAATTGAAGTATAACCAATTTATGCATGTTATTGGGTGTCATTAACAATACTCTCGTTTAAATGCAACGGATACCATCATGCTTAGAATATAAGGGTTTCCATCATTTTCATAGGCAAGTCTCTTATCGTGATACATTTCTGTTAAAATTCGATTATTAGGATTCAATTATGAACATCTTCATGGACTAAGTTCTTATGTATACAAAACTATGATTGTTGTTTTGTGTTTTTAAGTTTGTCAGAAATTACTATAGCTAGTGGACCAAGTTATATTTGATTCAAGTCAACAAACTTTGTTAGCTTTGAGTGAACTAATACAATATCATCATAACTTCTTTTGTAAATATTTTACCATATTAAAATCCGATCAGCTCGCACATCCTACAGTTTCATTGTCAATCTCACGATGTGCTAGCCAGCATCATTCATAGTACAGTGTGGTGTCTTCTATCAAGATTGCCGTGTGAGCGAGCTTTATAACTCCAAAAATTAAACCTCACGGTTGATGAGTAATAACCCATATTCAAAAGGGTGGTGATATTTTCACCACTAAAATTGATAATCCACCATAACTGTGTATTAAGTACTTATACTGTACACATAAGTAATACACATTTATGATGGATTTATCAATTTCAATGGTGGAAACATCAACACCCTGTTCAAAAAGCTAAGTAGCTAACCATGGATACACTTCATAAATATAGACTAACACTGGCAGATAAAAGATGCAACTCAAAAGCAAGCAAATTCAGGTACAAACAGCAAGAAATCGACGTTACATAATTAAAAATAAAAACATGCCACCATATAGCCATGTAATCATCTGCTAAATCTACGACCCTAATCACCCTAAAACAAGTAATAGCAAATAACATGGACGTACCTAAAACTGCTTGTAAGATTCAGATGAAGAGACACCTATTGCAGGATTACTCTTTTCTATTTTATGTCTGCTACTTATAGATATCTTAGACCATCATGATGAAATAAGTGGATCAGTATTTTACAGACAAAAACCAAAGGATGTAACCAAAATGCCATTCATTTTATGGTAAATTACGGATGATGGCTCAATAATAGGTGGCGCCATAATAAGACTGAGGAGCAACAGCTGCAGCAGGTTGCTGAACTGGTGGCGGCACCGCTGGTGCTGCGGCACCGGGCTGTGTGTAAACTTGCGCTGGGACAGCCTGCTACGATTATAAAAAAGGAAACAGTGAGAAACTAGAAATCCAGAATATAAACAAGTCTTTTGATAAAGGTGGAAACATGGGTTTGAAGCATACAAGTGTGTCAAATATGATTACAGAATTTACATTATTTAGTACTGTACAGCAGAATAGCAACAGTGATGCTGCGAAGGGAAATACAAGTCACCTATTTAAGGTTTGGTGGTCAGACATGATAACCTAACATATTCTAAAGATTGAACCCGAACATAAGAATTGGAATGGATATGAGTAGATTATGAAGATCAAATTGAGTTTCAAAAGACCAAATAGTCTACAGGTGGCAATTTCGACCCATTTAATTATATACGGGTTGATTCAGGATGTGTTTTATCTATAACCACAGATTCGCTTAAAAGGGAACATTTCCAAATTCGTCCAAAGTAATTGGTATATTTATGTATAAAACATGCTGATCAAGTAAAAAAAAAAAAAAAAGAAGATTATTACTGAAATAGTATAAATCATGTAACCTTATACAGAGTGCGACACAATTGTGAAGAGAAAACGCAAAATTTGTAAATTTTCCAAGTTGACCAATTACCCAACCTGCCCGCTTTGCCACCTCAAGAGACATACCACAATCACATAAGGATACAGAAATGAGAGTAGCTTTTCAGGACATAGTTCTTATAATATGTTTTATATGCACATAGAACATATGTAATGTTCTGATTATTATAACTGACTTGACTTGTAATAAAAGCACTTGTATATGCATATCTAAGTATACCTGAACTGGATATGAAGCAGGATAGGCAGCATAAGCAGCAGTGGCAGCTTGTGGAACCGATGTTGGGGCTTGTGGTTGGGCATAGCCGCTTCCATAAGCATTGTATGTGCCATAAGCAGCCTAAAAATACAACAGAAAGTAAAAGCATAAATTCCCTACTCCTCAGTGACTCCAACGTAGAACTCAATAAAATGGCCACTCAATAAAAATAGCTTCAAAATATACATTTATCCTGTCTTCTAATAGCAATTTTCTTCACATGATTCAACAAGATATTATATATGTTTGGAGAAGTCATGAAATGGACTTACTTTAACACTATACCCATGATGATCGATTCCTAATATCAGATAGAGTACATAATCACATACGCTTAGATATCATCATAGCACTGGTATTAGACATTTAGAATCTTTAACAGAGTGTCAATAAAGATCTCAAACAAGCGCATAATGTGGACAATATACATCATTCTAGCAACAGTTAACAGCAACACAATTATGTATGACAAAGTTGTATTTAGAATAATGGAAACACAAGTCTTTATGATTATCACTGCCAGCAGGAAGAACAGAACATTCAACAGATTAAAGACAAAAGCACTGACATATAAATACACTTAAACAGAAGCCTATAATTCATGAAATAGTAATACCGGTTGTGTATATGCTGCAGGCCATTGTTGTCCTTGAGCCTGTGTAGCTTGTGGCCAAGACTGAGGTTGGACACCATAACCTGCAGGCCACTGGTTCTGTGTGCCCTGGTAGGCAGACGGAGCAGGAGAAACAGCACCGGTTTTAGCAAGCTTCGCTCTGTCTGAAACTAAATAACCATCCATGTGGCGCTTTTTGGACTCTGAGCCACTCTTATGATGTAAAAAGAGCTTGGCATGTCTATTGTCCGCCTTCTTGATAGTCTGTGTGTTCCCAAAGAGATCTAAAAACTGCAGAAGAAAGTGTCAAAGGTCGGCAAAACACATTATACAAGTAATGTGATTTTCAAGATTGGATACCATGTGAAGACAGATCCGGGTTGATACATGTCATTTTAGTATCCATTAGTCCCGGTCAGGTTGGCCTGACTTCCGAAGACTTGTTTTGTCCTTTTTTTTTACTACCACTGTGTTAACTATGAATACAAAAACACTTGTAAAAATTACAAGTTAACTCTCAACCTTATGCAATTTATGAGGTTTTCTTCATTATATAATAGACTTCGGCAGACTTCCACCTTGTTTGACACTTTGACCCATTCCCCTTCTAGCTAATTAATTATCTGAGTTTAAAGGTATGAAACAACCCAGGTCGACCCATTCACATGGAACCAAGTCAAATGTGCCACCTGATCATACACAGAAACCACAACATAGTCATACCTCCAAAAAAATGCTAGATAACTCTTCTCTCTCAAGGTAACTTGCAGGATTCGAATTATCAGGACCAGGAGCTATGAACTTCTCAACCAGGGAGTCCAGACGATCAATTTGTTTGGGAAGTGATTGAATTGATTCCATATGAATCAAAGCCTGCATCACATAACACATACAGATGTACATGATTAAAAGAGATGGGAAACCCTTTCGAAAATAAATTTATATGAGTATAGGCAAAGATATAAACCTCTAAAAGTGGTTTGGAGAGCTGATTACTATCAAGAGCCTGATCTAGAACCTCCCTTGCCTTTTCAACCTTTCCCAGAACCTGGCAACAGAGTTATAGTTAGAGAATGATGATAGCCCACATCCACAATGATACATAACTAACTTGCAAATAATACATAGGGAACCTAATAAGGTTACTTGTTTCGACCCAAGCCCAATCTAACATGTTAAACAACCTGACCATTTTGACGCATAACATCTGGCCTCCAGTAAAGACGGGTAGATGGTGCAATTACTTTTTTGATTATAACTGGCCCTATGCCAATCCCCGGTATGTAAATTGGGACTACCACTCATAGTATAAACATTCTGGAAACATTAGTGACCTATGGAAGATGCACAAACTGTTCACATTCCTCGAGATTTAAATCTTTTATGCGAATACTAAACAAGTAAGTTCGTCGAAGGAACAATCGTAGTGTAAGGTTACGCCTTTCTGACTGGGCAAGCACATCCAAAACTAAAGTCGTTTCCTAAACCCCTTCTTATATAGCAACCAACCTACAAATTCCATCTTCAGATAACAGTGCACAGAAGTTGAGATATGAAAAGGCTCAGGATGTCATGAAGACACACCATGTACAAAAATCGAGAATACTGGGCGAACAAAAGCGGCAAGGTCTGTGAGTGTTCTTTTCCTTTCTCAATTGCAATTGTCTGCTCATACAAAGAACATGCCTCTTCCAGATTTCCCTAAGTATATCAAAATATATATTTAAATACATAAACAACAAATAAAATTAAAAAAAAAAAACCCCGCCAATTATGACATGCAAATGAGACGAATTTTACACACTAAAAGTGGTAACGCAGCCCAGTTATTTAAAATCATATCATTTTGGGTCCCTGAATATAGAAAAGGTCAAGCAGATCAAGCTAGCTGAAAGTTACCAGCCGATGTTCCATGTTAGCATGCTTGATAATTGCTTCAAGAAGACCAGGGGAAATTTCAGTATGCACAAGCTGATAAGATGCACGAGCACGTGCAATGTCTCCACCATGCTCTTTAAATCGGGCAGCAAAAAGGTGAATCTCTGGTTGCCTCTGTAAACAACGAATTGTACCAACAGGCGTTGGATGAAGAGCAATAAGAAACAGGGCCAAAATCATATATACCAGTTAAAAGGTGGTGACTTCGACCCTATTAATCACATATGGTTCAACACAGGTTGCGTTCCTTTCTAATGGGTACACCCAAAAAAGCCGAAGATGAAAAAAAAAAGAGGGGATGAATCAAAAGTCACCAAAAGTGTAGCAACCTAAATATTTTTAAATCGTTTTATTTAAAAAAAAAAAACACTACACGACTATCATTCTTGACATATATAGTGAATTTTATCATCACATCGAACACACTGATCATTTATAAGATGTTTTTAGAATGCGCCTCGAGTCAACCTAGCCTACACAAAAATCAAATATTTTGACCCAGTAAAGTTTTGAATTGTTACCCAACCCACTTGACAACTCGAATGCTATTATAAAAGAAAAATGATACAGCCGTTCTAACAAGTACATACTGGTCTATCAGCGAATAGCAGTAGAACTCTACAACCACAGAGAAAAACGCAGCCAATAACGGCTAAAGGTAGAAGGTGAAATAAATGAATGACATGACATGAGCTTTATAAAAAGAAATATTTGTACCTTTACAAAAACCTGGGTGGCACGAGCAAGCGCATTTTCGGCAAGATCCATACTCCCACTAGCTTCCATAGACAAAATGTAGCGTATCCAGTACTCAGGGTAGTTGGCACACGCAATTAGACATCTTTCATATAACTTGACAACCTGATTCACAAAAAAAAAAAAACATCATGTATCTAAAAAGCATGATTATTCTTGTAAATAATTCAAAGAATCTGCAAATAGAGAGGGCTTAGAAGAAACACAAAAGAGATACTCCGATGGCGGAACAGGGAGGCCCCTCAAAATGAAGAGAGGGATCCCCCTTGCCTCACAGACAGATGATTAAGTAAGAACAAACCTGCATACATAACATTGCAACTTTTAACAGATAGTTTACCACAACACAAAATGAACCCAGAATCTCGACTCACAAAAAAAGGTTTGAAGTACTTAGCCTTATAGCAACCAAATGGGAGACCCATGCTTTAGCCCAAGTTCAATATCCCGTTTTAAAAGATGCTTCATCCAACGAGTTTAGCCGATAAATCATATGAGCGGCAAATATTACTTAACTGTAAGTCAATGTATAACAGGGACAACTAAACGCACAAACCAAAGAGAGAAATTCAAACATGTAAGTTGAACACTCGATTACCTTATTAAAGTCATCACCTCCTTCAATAAAATCAAGATAGCTATGCCAATTTTCAAGCTCTGCAACATTAAGTGGTCGAACATGAAAGTAGGGTCTTCTGATAGCAGTTTCAAAATCAATGATCTTAGAATCAAACTCTTTAGCTTTCTTATACAGCTCTTCTCTAACGGCAATATAACTCTCCAACTCCTCAGCTTCTGTTAAAACTGCACTTGCAGGTTTAGAGGATTCCTCCACTGCATTTGGATTAGTTTCCCCTTCACTTGCTTCGTTATTAACTTCCTCCTTAGCACTTGCAGCAGCTGCAACTTCCTCGGGAGTTCTCAATTCTGATAAAGGACGACTAGCTACTAATTCCCTGAAGCTGCAAAATTGTAAATAGGATAGCATGACCATGAAGAAGAAAAAAAGTAACACTAAAACTGATATAACATCACAAAAGAATAACACCGAAAAACTTAATTAACATGGCATCTACACAACTAAAATTGAAACTAGTATATGTACTGTGGGGACTTCGGGATTAAATCCATAAAGCATGCAAATTCGTACAACAAACAAAAGTTAATAAAACATCCAACTATGAGACACCCTAAGCACTATAGTGGATCTAATGTTGGGATTTATGGAAAATATTCTGCTGAAAAAGTATCTTACCTGTTAAAATAGCGGTCCAACTGCTGATTAGGATGTTCCAATATTCGTGTGTATATCATGGCAAGATTGGACCAATGCTGCTGCTGATATTCGTATTCGATATATTTATCCCATAAAGGGAAAGACAGGTAATCAGTCCCAACATAAGCTAATCCCCGTTCGAATAGCCTGACAACATAATAACTGAGCTATAAGTCATATATATCAAGAAAGCCAATAACAGCTATGATGTTTATATAAGCATAATAGATGCAACAACAACAACAACAACAACAACAAGGCAAAAGCAATGATATAATACATTGCACATGACCTGTCACTAACATACAAACTAAACAATATAACTTACCTTCTCGCAACAAATATCATGTAGACAGTGACATGCCATCTTACTTCTTAACTCCACTAGATATTCGCAACTCTTTGAAAAATAGCATACCTCAATGGATTATCTTAGAACAAAGAAACCTCATAGAGATCTACAATTATAACACAATCCAAAGATATAGCGAATAAAAGTATTGTGTTGAGGCCATTACAAGTTTATCCAACCCCCTAAAATAGCATACCACCAAACATAACAATGGCCTCAAATCCAGGACATTTCGCGCAATAAATAAACTCATACCTCTTTTGGTAACACTTGCATTTTCTAGTTTATGTTTGCATTCTCTGTAATGTACATAGAGTTTCTATTTCCGATTAACAAAAGCACAAAAGAGGTTCTTCACAAGAATGTTTCTTTTTCCGATTAATGATGAAGATTTATAGCCAAACAAAGAAAATTAGATATTTTCTCTATTGTATTTGATAGCTCAACCTCTTTACAGTCACGAAGTAAACACAGGTTTTTTTGTAACTTTGAAAACATCCAAGTGCAGTTCAAAATATAAACAACACATGCAAAATTTAGCAAAACTACTTCGGATTATTTGAGAGAATTAATCATACAGACATTATTTTCTGAGCACCATTCACTTCTCTTTAAATGTTAATACAAAAAAATATCTGCCAAACAGAGCCTCAGTCTAGTGCTTTCCCAACACCATTGTCTACCATACACACTGAGCAGTTTGAATTAAAGACAACTTGTCATATCATATTACTATAGCGGTATAGCCACACAACACTGTAACAGCACTCAGAGAGACATGACTGGATGACAAAAAGATGCATCAATGATCTACTCAGAGAACCACAACGATAGTTTATCAGCAAGTAGGTAAATTACCTCCGTACTGTTTCAGGATCTCCATAGGTGTTTATGGCAAAAACACAGTAGTGTAACCACATATCTACAGAATATGTTACTCCATGTACTGCCCGTTCATAGACCTCAACAACTTTGTCCATATATCCTAGGCGTGCTTCATGATCAGCATATTTCTTCCAATAGCCATAACACAAGGGAAATTCGGCTAAAAAGGTATCATAAACTTTTCGGATCTTCAAAATGTTTGCCTGGTAAATAAAATTATACAGTTAATACTTAAATAGCATAAAGGTCAACCACACTGATCAATGCTATCTTAGAATCCAATCAACAATAGGTCAGCAAGTTCAGTCATTTGAAAACTTGCTTTAGAGCTTTGTTTTTTACCATTGTTCATACTTAAAAGCTTAAATTATGCTTGGCTTGGAGATACAAGGGGGTAAAAAGCATTTGAAAAATATAAAAATTGACAGTATCTCTAGCCAGCATTCTTTTCGTCACTTCAGGAAGGTTGGGTGACGCAGAGGATTTGAATATGTAAAATATAATCAAATATGGTCTTGGATTCAGATTTGGAAAGCAGAAGATGCCATTGTAATCCAAAACCCTGGTGCTTGTGCTTCATCTCTAATTGTTTTCTACTGAATTTTGCAACCATAAAGAATTGTTGGTTTATAGGGTCCACTATAACTAGTTTGGTATAGAAGATTTATCTGTTTGTGTGTACAAGAAGCGCAATTCTAGCATAGTTATTGTGATTTACACTCATCAAATTTACGTCAACAAATATTTGCTTACCTCTGCTGTTTTCTCAGTTTCATCTATAAGGGCAGTCCATGCATTGAAATCCAACGAATTGGCATTTACTATGCTCCATAATCGCTCTTCCTCAGGAGATGATGCAGCAACGACTGCCATAAAAAGAAGCAGCCAGAAAATGAAGCACAATCAATTTAATCAAAATCAAATTTCAATTCTGCGAAATTTGAGAAGTGAAAAAATATACCAGAACCATCCTCCGGTTGGTTTTCAGATGCAGAGTTATGGGCATCGTATGAACTAACACCATTCTCACTTACACCAGCAGCTGGCATAGTTTTGCCATCACTGACATCATTCCCATTCACAGAAGATTGGTACTGAGATGACCCTACAGATGCATTTACATCAGTAACCTCTGGTTCTCCAGTAGCACCTGAGCCGTGCCCATGTTCTACTTCCATTGCATTGGTACCAGTGGAAGTAGCCACATCACCATACTCAGAGGCAGAATACGAAACATCTGCTGTTTGAGCAGCAACTGTTTCACTATGTTCCATACTCAAAGAAGACTAATTTATCTTCAACCTATACACAAGATAGCTATAAATAAACAACCAGGGAAGTAAGTGGGGGCAACAACAACAGTTTACTTATATAATATTTTTTGAATCATATCTCAAAACGGCCAGTGTAACATTGCAAACCTACAAGTAGAATGAGTCACATTCTAAAGATGAAAAAACCGGCAACTTATTTAACTTCGTCATATAGTTATGTAGCAATTACAAAGATGCATGCGTAGGCTCAGTGTGTTAATTGTGAAGTAAAAGGCTACGTTACAGAGAATATACAACGAACTATACTAGAAAATGTGTGCATATGATAATTATCAAATTATCACTGGCAGCAGTATATTCATCAACCGTAAAAGCTCTATTCTCTAACCTTACTATCAATCTCGCTAAAAAAACTTCCCTCTTTTGAGCAATATCAACAAAAGTAACGAAAAATACTGAGGCTCTATGTCTTTTAATTAGTTAAATACTACTCATCACATAAATAAATTTCCGCATTCTACACAGTCTTCATATCATACAAACTGTAAAACAATAATAATTTGCAACGGCATAAACAAACAGCTAGGGCTATGTTTCATGTGTCATTCACCTACTGTAGGATAATCATATAATTCAATTATGAATTAAACAGAAACAGATACAAAATACAGAGCTGTACGATGATTAAAAACTTCAAATTTCGACATAAAAACAAATTGTTCGAAAATTACTCGGTGTAGTGATATGAGCAGAGTTCAGCGAGTAGTGACGGAGAGAAACTGAAACGTCGGTAGAGATTGTACGGCAGTAAGACGGTATGACGATAACGGTCACGGACGTTGGATGTACGGAGGTTGGTAACCGGAAAGATATGAAAGTGACGACGAGCGGCGGTCTGTGTGTGATTGTTTTGCCCTAACTATATATGCCGTTTCTCCTTTTTTGTTCATGGTTTGGATTATGGTGAATTACATAAAGGCCCTTATATTATTCTGTTTTTCTAAACAAGCCCTTTTATTAACTAAAAGATGAAATATCTATCTTATATACAATTTGACAATGAAGCTGACATCACTATTGCTGATTTGTCCAACTCTACAGCCTTTGTTGATGCTGACGTGTCTGCACTAAAAACGTTTGCTGATGTCACATTGTTCTCTAAACAAATTAATGCAGCAAAAAATTAAAGTATAAGGCTTTAACCTCTCCATCTTGAACTGATTATATTTGTGAGTTCCAATAAAAGACTCTGTAATGTGTATTGTTTCTTGAAATGACCAATCTTGCACGCTTATAGTTTGAATGGTTAATTACCACCGCCCTTTTTGAGCAGGCTTCCTTTTCATCTCCTCCAAGATTTTAAATTATCTGATAAACCACCTAATACTACTTCCTTTTCATCTTTTTCATAAGGTATGTATGTTTATGTTCGGTTAAAGATAATCATGGATTTTCTAAAATCGATTTGCAATTAGGGTTTTTATTTTTCTTTCGATTTCGTTAAAAAAATTTGTGATTTGGTTTGTTATAATTCTGATTTGAGGCTTTAAACAAGGGTAAATGGCGGATATAAGCAACGTACTTTCAATTTTGTTCACATATAAGCAATCTACTTTTTATATTACCGAGTTAAGCAACGTACTCTTAAATTTTGTTTCGACTTAGGTAAGATGCCACGCTGTCATTTTTTTGACCGGAAGCAACCGGTCACCAGTATTATTTAGCCGGTTTCACCATTTTTAAAAAAAGAATAATTTTACCTATTTTGTGACATGGCATAAAACATTTCCCCTCTCATTAAAAACCCTCATTTACTCGTTTCCACTCCCGTATCAAAATTAAAAACCCTCTCTCAATTAAATCAAAATTATACACACAAAGATTTCGTTAATGTCGTATGTTGTCTGAAATCGTCTCAGGTATGTGAATTTCGACATGTATATATGCTTATCTTCGTTGATCGTTGTTGATATTTGAAAACCCCAATTATCGAAACCCTAATTTTGTTATCTGCGCAGAATGCTCAACAAATTGAAGGTAAGCTTCCATCACGAAGGCTCTTTCAGTTTAAAAGGGGACCGGTTGAAGTATGTGAATGGCGAACACGATAATATCATCAAGGTTGATTTTTCAGGACTCAAATATGAGGTAATATTAGCTAAATTATCAAAGTTTGTTAGATTACCTATTCGTACGTTATATTATTCTGTGCCTGATCAACCACTACTTACTGGTATAAGAGAGCTAACAAATGATGGCCATTTACTTGATGCTATGCAAGTGGGTAATTTACATGGGGGTAAAGTAGGGATATATGTTGAACACCATGGATATGATGTTATGGCTTGGATAAAGAATAAGGACATGCTAGATGATTCTGATGAATCTGATAGTGATATAGAATTAGAGGAGGATGTTAAGCCTTATGTTGAGTTGCATAACGAAGGTGAAGATGATGTTGTTATTGACCATAAAGGCATAGAGGACCCATTCCTAACTAAGTTGTGTGGAGGCAGTTTTATTAGTTCTTTTGATGAAACCATTGTTTATGATCCTTTTGATCCAAATAGCTCCCGTGAGAAACTGAATGAGTATGAGCTTGAAGAAGATGATATAGAGGAGCAATATAAGGTGCAGCCTGGTATTCAGTATCCTATTCACAACCCCAATGTCCATTGGAAGGAGCAACAACCAGTTTTAGGGATGAGATTTGAGACTCCACAACAAGTGAAGCAAATGATGGTGAACTATGGTGTAGCTAATGGTCTGCCACTATGGTATGCTAGGAATGACTGGAGATCTTTGTTAGTTAAGTGTGGAAGGTGTGTAGAAACTGGTAGGTGTGCTAGTGGTGATTGGAGAGCTAGAAGGGCAAGAAAACTAGCTAGAGAGTTTGGTGGAAGTCAAGAGGGAGAAAGCAGTGCACAAGGAGCAAAGAAGAAAAAGTCACCAGTAAAGAAAGGTACTCCCAAGAAGAAAGGGATACCAATGAAGAAGCCTGTTAGTATGAAAGGAAAAGGCAAGGTGACACAAAAAAACAAGGGTAATAAAAAAAGTATTCCTAGGAAAACAACGCCCAAGAAAAATAAGAGTCAAGCCTGCCCTTTTAGGTTGTGGGCTTCCTGGATGTCTAGTGAGAGTTCCTTCCAGATTAAATCACTTATTCCTACTCATTCTTGTGTTAGGAATTTTGACTTGAGTCCACTGGTTAGCTTCAAATGGATTGCCAAACATTTTGCAACTGAAATAGTGTCTAATCCAAAGATGACTTATAGGCAATTGAGGGCTGAAATAAAAAAGCATTTTCTGATTAATGTTAGCATAAGGCAGTGTAAAAGGGCTAAGCAAAGGGCCCTATATGATCATGAGGGTGGGTTGAGAGAACACTATGCCAGACTTTGGGACTATAGGGATGCTATACTTAAGAGTAATCATGGTTCAACAGTGAAGCTTGAGGTGGATGAGAAAGGGGGTGGAGAGGCATACTTCAACAGGATGTACATATGCTTCAAAGGTTTAGCTGATGGCTGGAATGGTAATTGTAGAAGGGTTATAGGATTAGATGGAGCAAGTGTGGTTACTAGGGGGTTTGCTTATGGTGGGAAGTATAAGGTGAGAAGGAGTATGCTTTTTGACCATGTATGAATCTTTGACTTCCAGTATATTTCATATGTTTACACATGACAGATGTTTAACCATACATATGTGTATTGACAGGAAAACCAAGAACCTGAAGTTGAGCATGACACTGATGAACATGATGATCCAATGGATGTGGATGAGCCAACTGGTGGCCCATTGACACAATCAAGCCATGTGTCCAATCCAGAACCAAAAGAAACTGAGCTACCTGTTGATCAATGGTGGCTAAATCTTCCAAAGAAGACAAAGAGGAGAAAATCTGAAAGAATTGCACTGATAGGTAAGCCATTCAAGGCAGATAAGTATGGTACTGGATTGACCTTAGAGGGACCATTTGACTTGACTGAGAAGGATGATGAAGATCCTGGATCAAAGTAGTTGTATTGCAGTTCTTGTATGCAGGTGAAGGATCAAAGCAGACTTGGTGATGTTTTTTGTGAGTTTGCAGTATGTATGTCATATAACTAGTAGGATTGCAGTATGTATCAAGACTTGGTGATTGATGTTTGTGTCTTTGCAGTATGTATGTATCAAACTTAGTAGGTCTTAAGTATGTTGCAGTGAATGTATCAAACAAATGATCCCAATTTTCAATTAGCTTAATGCAGTGGGTCATTTTTATATTGATTGTTGTTCTTGGGTCAATGCAATGGCATTTCTTTATATGTTTTGGTCATTGAGATGCTCTATTGTTTTGTCCCATTGGTGTTACTTTTCAAGTTTTGGTCATTGAGATGCTGCCAGGTTGTGCCATTGTTGTTTTGTACCACTTTTCAAGTACAGGAAATATGCAATAAAGTTTCAACAACCAATTGAAATATGAAATAAAGTTTCAACAACAAACTGCAACTACATCCGTTCATTACTACACCAAAAGATTACATTGGATTGATTACATTCACCAACTACACAAAAAGATTACAAACTACATGTTAGCTTCGGGTAAAACTTGAACTATATCAAGCTGCAACTATCCTAAATGTACTGCAACTAACCAAAACACACCATACCAACTATGATCACAACAAGAAACAGGGTTAGCTTCAGGTAAAACTTGATGCTTTTCTTGTAGTCCACCACTTCATTTTGCAGCCGTTCCACCATACCTTCCATCTCGGACCTATACAATGCAAAGTCATCTTCCATTTTCGAAAACATTTCTCTATACTTCATCATCTCATAATACGAATCTCGTTGGTCACGGTTTAAGCTTTCATGCAACTCGTACATATTCATCTTGTACCACGCATTTTTAACTTCCTCATCAACCCAATAATATGCTTTGCACCTCTTCCATGGAATCTAATAAAAACAACAGTTTCAGAAATACCAAACAATCGATGGTGACCTATTCAAGAGCTACTATGTACAGATATATCATAATGAAGACCACTCAATTAAAAAAGCTACTACGTATGTGAATGTGTTCATGTTACATACATGAAGATACATCAGCCTGTTTACATACAAATGGTACGGTCAGTTACATACATGAAGATACATTACTCAGTTTAAAAAGCTATTACGATGGTGACCTATCACTCTGTTTACATACAAATGCTGTAGACTGATGTACCAAGCAAAATACATAATAATGACCAGTCAAATAGTGAACTACTCAAGAGCTACCAAACAATCAAAACCCCTTACCAGAGCATCCGGACAGTTCAAAAATCGCCTAGCTGGGTTGGTAATCGTCCATGAAGTGCGAAGCTTCAAGGGTTGCGGCACTTTGCATTTGCATAATCTTGGCATTCGAGAGTTAACGGAAGAGCTTGATGAAGCCATTGAAGAAAAATTTGGTTTTTAGGGTTTTATGGTGATGGGTTAGCGGCGGGAACAAAAGGGGGAAGAAGCCGCTATTCTTTTTTATAGTATCACATAATAATGATGTGGACGCTTACGTGTACAAATTTAAAAGACGTGGCAGCCACATCAACGATATCCGTGACATGGCAAAACCATGTCAGCAGAAAATCACTTTTAATCGGTAAAAAACAACTTACTTACCTAAGTCGAAACAAAATTTAAGAGTACGTTGCTTAACTCGGTAATAGAAAAAGTAGATTGCTTATATGTGAACAAAAGTGAAAGTACGTTGCTTATATCCGCCATTTACCCTTTAAACAATCAATTAACATTCCTTATGCAACAATCAATTAAGCTTCTGTACATATATGCTGATACAATCAAGGACCTATTCAAATAGAGATTTTTGATGGCAAGTTTCTTGGTGCTGATTTTGTTACGATTTTCAGATGGCCATGAAGTTTTATATATTTATGTAGTGGCAGCAAGGAAGAAGCATGTAACTTGGTAATGTTTATGAACAACTATGTAATGCACATCAAGTGTTCGTTTAAATGTCAAAGTGAAATAATGATATATTTTTTAAAGATTCTCATTTGATCAATTATAAGGATTTGATAATAGAAATTCTTATAAAAAAACTTAATTATTCTTGATTATGCTATGTACCCTTATGTTTCTGGTATGTTTTTACTACTACTCCTTGATTATAACATAACTTTTTAATCAGTGTTTTTGAATTTGAGATTTTACATTTCAATCTCTCTTGGATTTCTTTTCCCTTTCTACTCTATAATGTTTGATTTTGGTTTGTACTTTGTTTAGATTTGACAATGAGATGGTTGATGCATTTTGAAGACGTTAACATATTTGGTATTCACATAAACAATTAAAGGTATGTAAAGTTACTTTTAACATTGAATTTACTGTCGTTCTAATCATTTGTTAATATTCTTTGTTTCATGCATAGTAATTGTTTGATGAAATGTTTGAATGGAAACCAAATTTTATTAGTATCGTGCTCAGTTCAGCATCAATTGTGTATGAGCTTTGTTAACACTGTGGTTAATTACATTCATATCGTTGAATGATGCTTATTGTGTTAATTTACATGTATGAACTTGAGTATTCAAAGTTTTTTTTTTTTTAAATGTTCATGTATACAGTTGTCTTCTTCTGCTGCTGTACATTCCTCATTTTGATACTTTATTAATTTTTTTTTGTACCTTTTGATGCTTGATAAAAAGTTATATTCGATAGTTTGAATTTAAGTCTAAAAGTACATTCCTCAGGTGTTCACTTTCTGATTTATTATCATTGGTTATGATTTTGATTTTTTTGGTGGTTTTGGCAGAGTTGATATTGAATTACTGCATAAATGTTTGGATAACCAAACATGGTAAGTTTGAATTGTAATAATATGATTAATGATACAATAAGTCCGTTGTTATAATATTTAAAAGCGTATTTGTTTGAGTAGTTAACAATGAATACCAGAGTTTTTATTTTAGCATTTGTTGTAGTTTTAATTAAAGGTGACAATGTTGACCTATTTACTTGTGAGTGGGTTGATTAGGGACCAAATGGCATTGTTTTGATGGTGACCTTTTATAAATAGGATTATTGACAAAGACCTAGCAGTGTTAAGTTATGTTAGTTTAATACTTGAATTGATTTTGTGAGGTCAATGACCTTAATAATTTTGGTTTAGTAGTCGTTTTCTAATAATTTATACGTGGCAAAATGATGTTCCTCTCAAAAGTGTTTCTGTTTTGTTTTCTTTCGGTGTATTTATCTTTATTTGGTGCAAATCTTTGCAAAATATAAGAGATTGGGGTAAGTTTTGTTCCCCGGGGTTTGCACCATGATGGGAATGCTGAAGGAGTAGAGGTCTGTCCCTATTCTAATAGTAGTGTTATACAGATTGGGTCGATAAGTGTTCGGGTCGAATTTAGGTGTGCCAAGTTAATGATGAATGGTAATTATACAAGTGCATGAAGGTGTTTGATGAAATGTCCGAAAGAATTAGAGTTACATGGTATGTATGATTTCCGTTACACTTGCTTTTTATTCGAGATTACTAATCAAGAAATAGACCCATATATTATTTTGCAAACAACTGTTTATGATCGTCATTCTGCACTTCATATAGCTTCTGCAAATGGTTAGATGGGTGTTTCAAATTTTCAACATTTCTTGAAATATTGATAAAAAAAATTTGGGTAAAATTCAATCTTTATGCAAATTTGATACTTATACTGACATATCTTTGGTGGGTATTTTTTGTTGTTGTTGTTGTTAGATTCTTTCTATGCTGTTGGAAGATAGATCAGTGAATCCTGATTTGTTGAATCGTCATAAACAGGTGATTTTGCATAAAATGTGGAAATTTTAGTGATAAATGAAAAGTTGAAAACTTTATTTTAGTTCGTTGAATGGTTTGACTCTTTGACTGATTATGTGTATTTTGACTATTTGGGTGTTGTTTGGTTTAAACTCCATTGATGTTAGCTGCAATGCATGGGAAGATTAATTGTGCTGTAAAGCTTATTGAAGCTGAGGCTAATGTAATGACAACTTCTTTATTTATTTCACATTTTCAAGTTTTAGTTTAATTACTACTATTTAATTTAGGTTGAAGTTGAATTGCTGACTATATTTTTTTAAAATGTTATAGATTTTGATGTTTGATTCATTAAATGGAAGAACTTGCTTGCACTATGCTGCTTATTATAGTCATTCTGATTGTGTTGAAACAATTCTGAATGCTACCCGGACTTCTCATGTTGCTGCTTCTTGGTAGGTTTCTTTTGAGTTTATTTGGTTCAATCATTTAAAAATATGATATTTATTTATGAATCAAGATTAAAGTTCGTTGATTGAAATGGGGGTTTCAGGGGGTTTTCAAGATTTGTGAATATTAGAGATAGTAAAGGGGCAACACCATTGCATATGGCGGCCCGTCAAAGACGGTCACAATGTCTTTACACTCTTAATGAGTGTCTTTGAAAAAGTATTGGTTTTAGTTTAGATACCTGCTATAATGTGTGAGACTTATAAGTCCTTAGTTTCATATGTAGTCAGCTTCATAAATAGAATCGTTGGGTAGGTTTATGTGTATTTTAGTATTTGTATTATTTTGTAACTTATTATATTCTTTAGAATGGATTGAGAACAATGAAGAGTACATAAGTATGGCTGAGTAACTTTTCTTAATTTAGTTTAGGTTGGTAGCTTGAATAGTTATCCTTTTTATATATGAGAAGTTAAGACTGCAGTCTTTGAAAAACAAATATGATTGTTATAAGTTATAATTCAAAGTGTATATACGTATATTAAAAACATGGTTACGATACCTTATTTTTATAGCATTATTACTTGGTTACGATGCCTTGTCTTTAATTGGTTACTACTCAAATTATGTTTCGAGTTAGGTAACAAACTTTTTTTTTTCATTTGAAATTATGTTTCAAATTATGTTTCAAAGTCGGTAACGAACTTTCAAATTATGTTTCGAGGTCGGTAATGAACTTTCAAATTATGTTTCGAGTTAGGTAACGAACTTTCAAATTATGTTTCGAGTTAGGTAACGAACTTTTCGAGTTAGGTGAAAAAAAGTTTGTTCCCTAACTCAAAACATAATTTGAAAGTTTGTTACCGACATGTGTAATAAATTAGGTTCATACCCTAACTCGGTAAAAAGTGATAAGTTCATACCCGATCCGCACCATTAACCCATAATTTTTTCCTATGGACAATGGCTATTCAAATTTACTTTACGTGTAACTTGATTTGGGAATTTTGAGCTATTGTCCATATTTAACTTTCAAACTTTAAACTAGATGAATAAAAAATTGATATACCGTAAAGGATATACACCTAATCTATTACAGTATATAGTATATACACCTAATCTATAAATTAAAAGTAAAATATCATCATGTTTTACTGTTCTCGGGACAGAAGGCACTATTGATACTTCACAAAGTATGGCTAAGTTTTGTGTATATCGTTAAGTCTTTTTTACATATACAAATATACGCTGTTAACTTTAATGTTCGTATGTTGTACCGATTATTATCACATTAATGCATCACTTAAATTAGCCTACAAGACGTAATAATACAAAATTAATAATACATATAATTTATTTATATACACTTATTGATAGAAAAATATATCAATAAATTTTATATATTTATTTTTGTCAAACCCGTGTATTCACGGGTCAATAAACTAGTTAATATTATAATCTAACTAGTTTAATTACATTACGGGTCTGCGGAAGAATACATTTGATTCTACAAAAATAACATATAAATTAAAATCAAGATGCATCCAAGTGGTTATTGTTATGTTTAAAAAAATAGAAATTAACTAATGTTTTTGAGTTCATACTATTTAGATGTATATGATAAATATGTCAAATTATATAACTACTTTTGTCGAAACACGAATATGTAAAACTAAACTTACTTTCGAGCTAATTGGGTAACATTAAGCAGACTATTTTTTACATATGCTTAAACAAAATAAATGAAAAATGTAAGTTATATACCATCGACGTTTGACAGTATGACACTGTTGACTCATTTAAACACTATTGTTACCTTTTTCCTCGGCCAATTATTTATATACGCCTTACGATATTGAACTCGTCATCGTAATTTCTGAAGTAATATCATAGAATAATCAACAAATAAAAAAAAGGTTAAATAAGTTGCTAAATAATGTCATACATCTGCGTTTACTTTGATGTGGAAGTTGATCTTTTTGTGTATCACCATAACTATACGATTTCCAAAAAAAATAAAAATAAACAGAATATCATGGAGCAATTTAGCCCTTCGATGGGTTCCTTCCTTGCGATCTAATGGTATATATTTAATCTCCATAGTTACACTTTCCTCCCCACATATTACTAAATATAAATAAAAAAAAGTAAAATAAATAAATAAATAAAACAAATAAATAAAAAAATAAACAGTTTCCAAAAAAATAAAAATAAATGAAAATTGATAACGAGAGCCCTAAAGGTTTCTGTTAAGATGTTAGAACATGCATAAAAATATGTATCTTGAAAATAATATATTCTTTGTCTCCCCTGAATTTTAGTTTGTCCTCCTGAATTTTAGTTAAGGTACAACTATTTTATGCATGTTTAAACATCCTAATTATAGCCCTTAGGGCTTTCATTAACAAAACTCAAAATTAAATAAACAAAACAATGAATCTTTAAAGTCGGCCTCCCCACATATTATTATATTAAATAAAAATTAAATAAACAAATAAAATAAAATGATTATATAAATAAGTAAATGATTTCCAAAGGGAAAAAAAAACAATAAATCTTCAAAGTCGGTCAATAACAATAAGCCCAATTTTATATTTATCTTCAAACTTATTCCAAACCCCAATCCCACCCTACATCTATTTTTTATACATTATAATCCAATTCCAATACATTCATCACCTCCCCTATTCCACGATGAATCCCCAAAAAAACTCTAAAGGTATGTTACATACAATCTTTAAGGTATACATAATGTTTTTAATTTACTAACAAAATTTATTATTTTTAAGTTAATATAACAAAGAGCCTCCTACTATACAAAAAACTTCTGCTTCTATTAATAACGGAGGTACCAAAGGTTAAAATTGTTGTATTATTCTTTTCATTTGAATTATTATATATGTGTTGTATATGGATTTGTATTATTGGTCTATGCAACTATATACAGGTTTTTGAAATTTCCAAGTGAAAAAAATCCCCCCCACGTCAACGATCATAGATCCAAAGATGATGCCATGCCTAATAATTTTGAAGGTTATAACAATATTATACGTAGTTTAATGCAAATGTTTTTATTACCATGTTTTCCCATTCTTTAATAAAGATGTGTATAAATCCATTTATTTAACATATGTTTCAATTTTTTTTGTAGATTAAGACACTTTTCAGCGATTCATTGACCGGCTAAAAGTAAACTTCTCCAAATATGAAATCGTCCAAGATGATATGCAATAATTTTTGGAAAATATTGTTAAGGTCGACAACCTCATTAATCAAATCTAATCACTTAGACATGATATTGACGATGATTACGTTGTTGATCTAAACTTCTTCAACAAATTTTAGCATATCAAAACATTAGCAACTCACATCCCACTTATCATTTGAGGTGATTCAAATTTTATATTTTAAAGCGATATTTTGACTTTAAAAGTCAAGTAGATATTATAGTTATCAAATGTGCTAAAAAAATTCAAATAACAAATATAAAAAAACTAATATAAAAAATAAGGAAATAGTCGTGTTTTGTTTACCATAATTATCACCACATATATATTGATTAAATTATTTTTGTTAAGTATATCAACTAGATTTTCACCCTCTTGATAAAATAAAATCGTGTTAAAAAAACTTATCTTTTAAAATTTTAAATCAATACAAATCCCTTCTATTAACTCAAATCAAGGATATCATTTATCCACATTATTTATACAATTTTTTATAAATGTGTGGAATTATGTAGTAATAAATTATATATTTATATAATATTAATATTTAATAATTAATTAATATAAGGAAATGATCGAAATATGAAAAGCAATCATGAGCTATAGATAAACTATATCAATTTTTGATGGCAAAGGGATTTTTTATTTAATTTAATTGTATTAAGATTTTATTTTTAAAATAGATTTTTTAGGTAAATTTTAGCATTTGATTGGAAATTGAAAATTTAGTAAAATTGAAGCATTTGATTGGTTAATAGGTTTCAATTTTTCAAAAAAAATCTCAATAGGGCGAAGGAAATCCAAAAGGAACTCGAGTTTTTGGTGCGATTACTCGAGAATTGAGACAGTTCAATTATACTAAAATAGTTTCATTAGCTCCCGAGGTATTGTAAAATGAGACCACGGTATGGTTATAGTAAGCTATTTAAAAGAAATAGATTAAGTTTTATAAAACATGTCGATTATATCTAAATTTGGAGGTAGCAATAATTTTAATTTAATCATGGGTAGTGATACTATTGCTGACATAATAACCTCTATACGAAATGCCGACATGTATAGAAAAGTTTTCTTTTATTAATATTTAGATTTAGATTTTACAAAAAATTTTAATATATATATATATATATATATATATATATATATATATTAAAAAACATTCTACAATATTAGTTTCACCAAGATGAATCAGCCAAGAATTGAAACGCCCTGATTTTTATGAACCATTTTTTTTACACTATCTATAATGTCCCATGACTATCCCATTTGTATAATTTAACCTTAATAAATTTCCCTAGTTAAAACAAGTTTTTTATAACCCAAAATTTCATTTTTTACTGTCAAACGCGATCCTGGAAGGTGGTGGGATCGCGTTCTTAAGTTATAAACCTTATGTCACCAATTTGGCCTTGGGAACGCGATCCTGAAAATGGTGTCTGGATCGCGTTCCTTAGTGTAATCTTGGAAGTCAGCAAAAGTCAACTTTTTAACCAAATTCAAATATGCATAACTTTTTACTCGTTATGAGTTAGGACCTGAAATTTTGCACACACATTCACTACACCAAAATGAAGGTTAGTCTTTTGACACTTTTTCAAATTTCACAAAAATGACCGTTTTAGCCCTATGACCAATTTAGAGCCGCTTTTTGACTGTTTTGGTGACAGAACCAAATCTCAAACCATGAAAGCTAAAACTTTAAGCTCTTTACCACACGTCATACATACCAAAACAAGGTTGTAAGACTCAACAACACACTCTTAATCTTTCCCTAACCCATTTTAGACCGTAGGTACATTTGACGACCCAATTTGTCCCCTTTTGACCCGTTGGCCCACAAGGACTACTTTGACTCATTCACTAGCCAATCACGACCCATGATTGACCAATGAAGTGCTTAACTACATGTCAACACTCCATATCCAATGAAAATACATTTGACCATTGATTCACTCTAATTTATAAAATCATCCAATAAACACTAGTTAAGTTCAAACACTAACATTAAAACTTTAAGACCATAAATTACATCATTTACAAGTGTTGTTGACTTTTAAAGTCAAACCACATCAAAATTTCATATGTCATGGCTCACATGACTAACTTTTAAAACACGTTCAAAGGGCGACTTTTACATAAGCTATATCAAACGATACTTCAAGAGAAAGGAACTTGCCATACACAAACACCGAGTAATCCACACTAGTCATCCTTTATTGTTTTTCCTTTAACATGGCTACTTCCACCTAAAACATAAAACACTTAAACAATAAGCATTCTTGCTTAGTGAGCATATAAGCAACTTAACCAAATAGTTCACAATAAAACCTCATAAACACTATGCAAGCAAAGCTAGCAACTCTGAATCATAAACTTCATATCACTATCGTATGATTGTGCCCACCTCTAGCTCGGAAGCTATCTGGTAACATGCACAACCATAATTCATATAACAACAATCATTCAAGTCATAATAATCCACAATTAACAATTAAAACAAATAAATCACAATTATCTTTCACATGGTTGTATGATCCTCTTACTCGGGAGTAATCCGGAAACACATACAACCATTTACTTGATTAATCCTTATACTACTCACCTTAGCTTTTGATCGACGATTCACAAGATACAACAATTGATGAAATGCCCAACTCTTTAACACCTAATCATACATCACATAACAACATATTTAAGTCTTTAAACTTCATTACTCAAACTAATAACCTCTATATGATAACTCCCCCACTTTAATTCAACTAATCCCAATTATTAATCACTAACATATTCATTTGTTCTACTATCATAATTATAATCACCTCTTATTTACATAACTATAATCACAAGCATAATCACTTCTATTTCACATCATTAATATTTTACACTTGAATTCTCATATAAACATGTTATTTACACTATATCAACATTACTAACACCATATTTAAGCTCATTAGTCTCATAACATCAATATTTGGTAAAACCCTAGAAATCATTCAAGAACAATAAGGATTAATTCATCATTTTTAACTTGTTATTTAATTACTACTAAGCTTATAAACACTAACAAACAACAATTCTAACAAATCTTAACCCTAATTTCGTATTAATTTAACTAATTTCTATAAACCCATGGAAACCCTAAAAACTAGGTTAATCAAGGGAGAATCAACACTTACAATGATTATAGGAATGAAAGAAATGATGATTAGAAGATTATGAACTTGATTCAAGGTTTGATTTGATGATTTGTGAGTGATGTTCAGTTCCTTCGATTTCTCTAAGTTCTCTGTGAAGAAATTAGAATGTTTGAGACAAATGAAAAAGTCTCCAGGAAATCCCACGTACATATCTATCTATTTAATTTAATTCCTATATTTTTACAGTCTGGAACTGGTAAATTATTTACGTTTTTCACTATATCTCATTATTTACAAAATATGACTTCGTAATAAAATTATATTCGCGTATGAATTTTAATTCCTGAAATTCAAGGTGTTACAAGACTAAAGCATACCTACCAAGGATGAAGTTGATCTCATCAGATAAGAGAATACCTTTCAAATTCCAAATACACCAATTCCTAGTATCCGTGTGTTTTGCAATGACTATAAACAAGAGTCAAGTACAATCTTTGGAAAAACTTGCATTCTTCTTATGTAAACAAGTCTTCACACACAAAAAACTCTACGTCTCATTATCTCGAGTTACAAGCAAAGTCGGATTGAAGGTGATGATATTGGACGAAGATGGAAAAGTCACAAACACCACAAAGAAAGTTGTTTACAAAGAAGTCCTCCAACACATTATGTGTGTTTAAAAATTAGACTTATGTTTATATGGATTCCATTTCATTCCAGTTGAACTTTCATTATGGCTGCATTTTAATTGTAGGTACAACTTTAACAATCAAAATTACATTTAAAAAATTAAGAAACAAGCAATTTCATTCTAGCTGAACTTCAATCATGACTGCATTTCAATTGTAGGTACAACTTTTACAATCAAAATTACATTCAAAAGGTTAAGAAACTCGCGCTGTCGCGAGTCCTTCACCTAGTAACAAATAATTATCAAATGTAAGTTTAAGGTTGATTACTTTTTAAGTATTAGAGGTTGATTTATAAAAGTTATATAAAATAAAGGGACCTAATTGACTAATTAAAATTTTTTATTTATTTGATGACATCATAAAAGTGAATCATATATTACTAGTCAGAGACCCGCGCTATGCAGCTGTTATAACACCCCTTATTCGAAGACATTTTTTTTTTATATAAATATCGGAAGCACAAGTCCTCATACTATTATTTACATAACAAAATCCATAAATAATATAAGTTAGATTGTTTCAAATATTATACATAACTGGGTGTTATAGAACTTTTCAAAACATATCACGACATAAGTTTTAAACATGTTCAGAGTACATCATCGTCAAACATTCTTCCAGTTTCAACCTTCTTGCCAAAACATATCAAACATAACCTGCACGAAGTAGAGTGGTGGGATTAGCACAAAGCTAAGTGAATAGACAAGCAATCATCAGTCTAACTCAGCTTAACAATCAGTTTACAACAAATAATAGTAAACACATAATCATCTCAGAGGATCGGTGGTCCTTGAGGAACCCTCATAGCCGCGGTGGTCCTCCAAGTAACACTTATAACCAACTACAAGCCAAGCAGTGGTTTTACCGATAACTCATTGCTATCTTCAATCAACATAGGATCCATTCACAACATATGTTCACAATTCCCATGTTGACTAACCTATAGCAATCAAGTCCAACCATAGTTGACCTCTCATAACATAATGCCTCAAAGGCCATGTCTCACATAATCACGTGTATCAATTCAGACTAACAGTTTATAAGCATCATAATCAGGTTTACTCGTAGTAACCAAATATGTTACACCAATTTACACTGAAAGTCACAAGTCCACTCACATGAGTATCTCAAGATCCAAACTCAGAGGTCTTATGTTACTGAGTTTTAGGTTGATCTGCAACATAGCCAAAACACAAGTTAGTAACTTGTTCTACTATTATTGCAACTTAACTTGAAGTATATACCATAGCATGTAACAATTAAAGAATCAAAGTATGACTTTAATTGAAATCACAAGCAACCAGACCAAGGATCCGCCGGATACAATAATGATTGTACTCCAAAAATATTACTTTTTGGTGCCAAAATAAAAGTGTAGTACCGATCACGCAGGATCCGCCGGATCTCAAAGATGATCCGCCGGATCTTAAACCTTTTACATTAGGATCCGCCGGATCAGGTCAGGATCCGCCAGATCTTCAACAAGATTCACTAGGATCCGCCGGATCAGGTCATGATCCGCCGGATCCACGCATCTTCCAGTTCATGCACATACAGCAAACCCTACTTCCGAAAATGGTATCAACTAACTCATTAACTCAGTTTACAGTACATAGATACTACGAAAATCAGTAACAACACAACTAATAACATCAAATAATGATATCTAGCATCATATAAACTTATAACATTATGTATCACTTCAATTTTACAATCAAACTCTCTCTCTCTCTCTCTCTCTCTCTCTCTCTCTCTCACACACACACACACACACACATATATATATATATACAGTAAAAATTTACATAACTTACATCTTTGAATTAGTAAGATGATGATGATGAAGAATTAGATGAAGATACAAAGATTAATTCACAGCTCTAACTTAATTTTGATTTCAAATTTATAAGCTCTTAGGTTTCTAGGTTTCAAGTTTAAAGTTTGAAGTTCATAAGAACTTTCCATTTTGGGAAGTATATAATATAGGTCGGTTTAAGTTTTCAACCGACTCCATATCCGCTTAAAACTATTCCCCTTTCAACCTATTGTCTGGAACTTAAAAATTATTTACGATTCCAATAATTTTATTTTACCGTTAACTATATAAAGTTAAAACAAGTAATAATTTACTGATCACAATTACTCAAATTGAGCACAAATTTCCTAACATATTAAATAACAATTTAAGCTAGGAAATTACCAGAATACCCTTAGGCCCTTAGGACGGATGTTACAAATCTCCCCTCCTTAAGAAGATTTCGTCCCCGAAATCTCATCACGCTCAAATAAACTAGGGTAACGCAATCTCATACTAGACTCAGTTTCCCACGTAAGATTGGGACCCAAACTATGTTTTCATTTAACCAAAACCATATGAATCTCTTTCTTGCGTAGTTTGGTCACCTTTCTATCTAAAAGTTCAATGGGTTATTCTACCAGCTTCTGACTTTGGTCAACTTTCAAATCTTGCAATGGAAGGATTTGTGATTGATCCTCCACATTACACTTTCTCAAATAACAATTATTAAAAGTATCATGAATACCAGATAATTCAGAAGGAAGATCTAGAGCAACAGTCTGATCATTAACAACCTGTCGGATTCTGAATGGACCAATAAATTTAGGAGCAAGTTTTCCACGCTTACCAAATCGAATCACACCCTTCCAAGGAGAAACTTTAAGATAAACCAATTCACCTTCCACAAAAGTAACCGGTCGACGACGAGGATCAGCATACTGTTTCTGCCTGTCTCTAGCCGCTTTCAGTTTCTCACGTGCAATTGCAACCTTATCCGCTTTAATTTGAACAATATCTGGACCCGCAAACTGTTTCTCACCAGCCTCTAACCAACACATAGGTGTTCTACAACGACGACCATATAACATTTCATACGGAGGCATACCAATACTAGAGTGATAAGAGTTATTATAAGCAAACTCTATCAATGGTAAATGAGAATCCCAAGAACCACCATATTCTAATATACAAGCACGTAACATATCCTCC
Organism: Helichrysum umbraculigerum; assembly: GCA_949592205.1. Lineage (NCBI taxonomy): Eukaryota > Viridiplantae > Streptophyta > Magnoliopsida > Asterales > Asteraceae > Helichrysum > Helichrysum umbraculigerum. Next base: position 32,470,241 of record CATIUR010000002.1, read on the forward strand.
AGAGTCTGTATAGTACGTTCTGACTGGCCATATGTCTGAGGATGATAAGCTGTACTCAGGTTCACTCGGGTCCCCAACTCATGCTGCAAACTTTACCAAAAACGAGATATAAACCGAGAATCCCTGTCAGAGACGATATAAAAAGGAATTCCATGTCTCGAAGCAATCTCATTAACATATAACTGAGCCAATCGAGTCAAAGATGCAGTCTCACTGATAGCCATGAAGTGAGCACTCTTAGTCAATCTATCAACAATCACCCAAATCATATTACTACCACGTGGTGTTCGGGGTAGCTTAGTAACAAAATCCATTGTCAGGTGTTCCCACTTTCATTCAGGAATCTCCAACTATCTCAAAGAACTATACGGTTTCTGATGTTCTGCTTTGACCTGAGAGCATATATGACATGATTCAACAACTCGAGCCACGTCAGTTTTCATAGTCGGCTACCAATAAAACGGTTTCAAATCATTATACATTTTGGTACTCCCTGGGTGAACAGATAAACGAGACTTGTGAGCTTCGGTCAAAATCAACTCATGAAGTCCTCCAATCAATGGAACCCACACTCGAGACTGAAATGTCTTCAAAGCTCGAGAATCATCAATCAACAGATCTTTTCTTTTCAACATTATCTCTGACTTCACATTCTGATCTTGCAATGCTTCCAATTGAGCAGCCTTTAACTATTCTACCAAATTAGAAGAAAATTCTAACCGCATAAAACAAATCTTATCAGAAGTTCCTTTTCGACTTAAAGCATCTGCAACAACATTGGCTTTTCCAGGATTGTATCTGATTTCACAGTCATAATCTTTGATTAATTTCAACCATCGGCGTTGACACATATTGAGTTCTTTCTGAGTAAACATATACTGAAGACTTTTGTGATCAGTACAAATAACACATTTGGTGCCATACAAATAATGTCTCCTGATATCACGTAAAAAGTCACGTTTTTACTACCGATATCTCTCTCATTCTGGAACGATTCTTGGCATTTTAACTCAAAAGCAGTACAAATCAATAGTATTATGCCAAGATGGTCAAAACAAGGTTACACGATGAAAATCAAGCAAAACGGATGGAAAACGGAGATTTCACGCACGTTTAAAGATTCAAGGCATCAATACGAGATTTCAAGACAAAAGTGCCCATCACCAACATCCATCTCATCCAAGATGTTCGTTTACAAATTATGAATCCAACAGAAGAAGAATCAACAAAAACGGACGAAGAATGAAGATTCTACGTACACCGGAAGATCCAAACGATTCGTACGACACATCTAAAGTTCAGAGACATATTTTTGGGATTTCTTTTCATCAAAGTCTTCGTTTTTGAATTACAAATCCAACGCAAAAAGAATCGATGCAAACTGACGCATAACGAAGAAAATACGTACGAATCAAGAAACAAAGCAAAAGACGGCGAACCGGGGCGGGGGGTGCCAGCCGCCGCCGGCCACCAGGTGGGCGGCGCTGGCCACCTGTCCCCTGCCCCGTTTCCGCTTTTTGGTCCTTGCGCGTACCCGGTGCACCATCTTTACATGTTTTTTGGTACCCGGTGCACCACCTTTACGTGCTTTTTCGTACCCGGTGCACCACCTTTTCCACCTTTTTCTAATGTGAGCCTTGGGATGCTAACGTGAACCGAATTTCAACTATAAATAGAAGCCCCTAGGTTTCATTTGAACACACACTCACATCCACACTCATACACATAATTTCTTCCTTCCATTTCCACTTTCTCACTCTAGAAATTCTCTTATATTTTAGTCTAGGATTATCATAATTAATCTACGGATTAACATAGAGGCTAGAACGAACGTTAGGGGTTGGAGATTTATCTTTGTACGTGTGAACGAGTTGTCAATCATAATAATACGCTGCTACACATTTATTTTCGGATGATATCTAAACCTTTATCATACTTACTTTATTTCATATTTTAATCATGTGTTATTGCCTGGTATGTGATATATTTATTGCCATGATTTGAGAGTAGTCTATTATTGTGATTGTTGATGATGTAGATAATTATAAGTAAGGATGACATTATATGATTAGTGTACGACAATCGTAAAGTGATGTGACGGCCCCTATTCGACTGTTATCTGATATAGTACTGGAAACGTTTCAAGCGGAGTACAAATGTATGGAAGTCAGTAAACGACCGAAGATAGTTACATCACTGGAATCAGCTCTGGTTTAACAGTTGGAATTCCGAAAGGATAATACAACTTCACAACTAACTGGTATATCCTACGAGAGCCAATGCACAATAAAATGATGTTCGTAAAACACGTTCAGATAAAATAGGAATTAGTAACCTTTGTACTGTTAAGACTTTATGAACTTGAGTTTAATTTATGGAGTACCCTTTCTGGTTATCCACGTGACTGCAACCTAGTAATTAGGACTTGATCAACCTTAATTATGGTAAGTAGTTATCTGTGCCCATGACATGCAACAAGTAAGACACAGTGAACCCAATCGTTGTATATATTAGGTTTACATTTCTGCATTGCTTTACATTTAGTTATTTTAGAGTGTCATTTTCACCGTCAATTACTCTTGACCGCATGTTTGATGTAAGAAGCAGTGGAACTATCATGTAAAGTACCCTGTCCGATTACTGAAAGGCATGGTCTGCATATGAAACACATTTTTATAAACTGCGAATAATCCAGGGATGTATAACTGTTTGAAAAGGAGAACTTAAGTCATAAGTTGAAGTAACCGAGGTTTAATACATAAAACAAGGCTTAGGAATAAGAGTAAAGTCCCAGCGACCTAGAATCCTTAAAACACTAAGTCTTACATAATCAACGGTCTAAGCATACAAAGCTATTAATCTGCATGCTAATGGAATAGTAAACTATTTTAGGGGTTAAGAACGGTCGGACCTATGAGACGATACGCTACTGATTCATGCACCTCGATATCAAGCCAAGATAGGTTGCTTATCTTTCAACTAGATAAGTATTGGAAGTATGCGTATTGCTCCGATCAGAATCACGATAACCTAGTTCTTAGTGACATGCCAATGGGAAGTTTAGTTGGTAGGGTTCTAGAGTTTACACATGATAGTTTAATTATTATATCAAGTATTTCCCCTATTTATTCTGTCATCCCGAAACATTAATTATCAAAGTCTCGGCAATCACATATTTATCTTTATCTGCTTTCCTGTACTTTAATTTCCTGCAATTTACTTTCCTGCATTTTAATTATTAGTCTTTAGTTTAAAAACCCCCAAACCTACCTACTTTGTCCCATCCTAAATACCTCCCTACCGAAAGCACCAGCTTTAATCATCCACACGTTTGGATTCATAGAACGATCTTAGGTCATACTTACCGCTTGCTAATCAGAGTAGGTAGTACGTATAATTTAAGCCCGGCTAATTATAAATTTTAAAACCCCTGCTGCGCCCTCATCACCATCAGAAATCACAACGACACTGATGACCGGTTACGGGTGCAACAAGTTTTTGGCACCGCTGCTGGGGAATCACAAACGTACGATTCAGAGTCGCCTTAAGTAGTAGTATTTAGGAGATCCTTCCGACTGAAATCTTCTCAGATATCTTTCGAAAGTTAATTTAAGTAATTAAGTATTAGTTAAAGTATTAGTTAATTAGGATAATATTAGTTTAAATATGACATCTCAAAAACCCACTTCTTGGGATGAATTGTATGCTACCCTAGAAGATAATCAGCATGCAAAATCGCGGATAAACCAAAAATCTTGATCTAACAGACCCCGATATCTGTTTCGCAATCTCACCAAAAATATAATCACAAAAACTGTATGGTTTATTATAAACCAGTGACAGTGCAGCCGATAGAATAGCAGGGTTCAATTCATCAAAACCACCCTTCTTCGCTGCAAATACAATATTCATCACGTGCCAGAGAAACCTCCACTGACCAATAACCAGAGGCTTCTGGAACTGACGTCCGCGTCTGTCTCCGCTATAACCCATACGACCGATAGCACCCTCAATAAAATCCATAGGATACTCAATATCCCCATTCTCCTGTTCTACTGTACCAAGCTGCAAAATCTCACGAAGATTTCCAACTGTAAATGTAACAGGCTGACCACTAACTGTAGCTCTAATCTCTGGCGGGTTGACAGATTCATCATATACTATATCCGTCCAGAAATCATTCAGTATAGCCTGAGAAATAGGAGGATTGGCCGTAATGCCGTATCTAATCCTTGATTGTGCTAGAAAACGTAAAATATCAGCAACCCTGTCAGCCCGCTTGGCCTCAAGGTTCAGATCAACCAAAACGTTGTGACCCTTATCAGATGTAAGTCCCCTAGTTTTAGGATCGATAACTTCGTTATCTGTAGTATTAAGGTGCGGAATCCCTCAATACGGTGTTATCTTACTAACAACGAATATGTTCGTATTGCGTTTTGTAAGACTTAGCTTTAAACGATAAATCGTCAAAACCTAGTCGTAGGTTATGTTTTCTCTGGTTTTCTGGAATCGCAGAATGTAAAAGTATCAAAAGTGTTAAGGTTTTTCACGATTGAAAAACCTTTTATATTTTGTCTCGGCTCGGCTCGCATGGGCCTATGAGTTCGGTCCAACTCGCAGCCCAAGTCAGCCCAGTGACTCGGCTCGCCAAATGTGACACTCCTCCAAATTAGGTATATAATTATACTTAATTACATGCATTTCTTACGCTAATTCCCTGCATTTGTTTTAAACTAAACCTATGATGTGATATGAGTCTAGCGAGCCCAAAATAATAATACTAAAAGTATTACATAAATTGTAATTTATAAAATTACGCGAGTGTTAGCTGAAAAGTTACCGAATGCGCGTCCGAATAAATGCGACAAAATAAATAACGAAAGTTGGTGGCAAAACATATAATTAATAATTCAATTATTAATTACGAGTATTTATATATCTATAATGTATAGATAAAAGGGTTTAAATATGCGTTTAACATAAAACGTATCATAACGCGAACAAAAACAATTCTAAAACGCGCATACGACGTCAAATCATAAAAATGCAAATTTTCTCGTTCATTTGGAAGAAGTTAGAACATTTCTTCAAAATATGAAATCCTAAATTTACTGAAAATTGGCGCTCAATTAACTGCGCGCAGTAAAATGTACAAAAATGTACAACTATCAAAAATAATGATAACCTCATTATTCTGAATACATATTACGAACCAGGAGAGCATCTACAAAATAAAAATATAAAATGTTAAATTTTATATCACTATAATTATACCCGTACTCGAGATTGGTGGGACAAAAATCCCACCAACCTACAATAATGCATCAGACAGTTTGGTTTTAAACCATACTCCCTCCCATTTTTCTCTGATCTTCGACATTCTCACACACACATTCATCCTCAATCAAAATTTTTCTTCACTAAGAAATTGATCAAGAGGCAAAGGCAGCAGCAGTAGTAGTAGAACAACAAACCAAAAACAGCAACACCTCAAACATCATCATCATCGTCGCAAGTCGTCATCATCAACCAAATCATCATTTTTAAACCATTGTAAGGAACTTTAAATCCTTCAAATTCTTGTTTAAATTTCGTTATATAACATGTTCGTACATCATAATCTATGTATGTATCATAAAAATTTGAGGAATTCTTGTTTGTTCTTGAAAATGGTTTGAGAAACCAAAACTTAAATCCACTAAATGTATATGTAAAAACTTGAAATTTAGTGAAGTAATGATGTGTTTCGAAGTTATTAAACTTATGAACACGTTTACCATTCGAAACATAGCCAAAATACTTGTTGAAATCGAGATGCAAAACTGAAAAACGAACAGGGGGTCTGGGCTCGAGCTCGAAGCCGAACGGCTAAGGGCCAAAGCCGAACGGCTGAGAACCCAAAGCCGAACGGCTAAGATTCCAAAGCCGATCGGCTGTATGCGGGCTATGGGGCTGTTGGGCTTCAAGTTGGACCGTGACTTGGGCTTGGGCCAAAACTAATGACGGGCTAAATAAATGGACTACGTAACTGGACTGGGCCGAGGCACAAAGCCGAACGGCTTATGGACAAGCCGAACGGCTGGCCAAGCCGAACGGCTGGCCCAAGCCGATCGGCTGGGCTGGGCTGCAGACTGGGCTTTAGTCGCGAACTGGGCCGGACGTTTCTTGGGCTGAGATTTTGGGCTTGGACCAAGAACCTTAAAAACAAATGAGTTAAATTAAATAAACAGATTGTGTAATGTATCCGAAAACTCAAGTTAACAAACGACAGGTATGAATATGTAACATGACATACAAAATGGGTATATAAATATCTATACGACAATTGAAAGGTAACGAACGTATATATATACCCACGAATATAGAACGAACCTATTGGTATATATACACATTTGGGGACGAGACATATATTATACGGGACAAATAAGACTAGTGATTTTGAAGCTTAAACGGCAAACAATATACATAAATGATTTATATATATAGGTGAGATATATGTGAACGTAACAACGAACAATAATATATATGCAAGAATATATATACTCAACTATATAAGTATATATGTATATATGCTTACACATTCGAATGATTCTACAAACGAACACGACTTGGAAAATATTATTTATTTCAACAACCATCACCAACGATCTATACAAACTTAAGAAATGGGTAATTTCTTCAAACGAACATATTATTAACGTAAGTAAGCAAAGTACTTATGGTTGATACAATGTTGCGTATAGGTTGACTACGTTTGGGGCTACATTACAATATCTCGCTAGCATTCACATCTGAGCACTTACTGTGAGTTCACAAACCCCTTTTCACTGTTTTAATGCTTTTAAAACTCGGGGTGGAAAACATAGAAATCGTATGTATAACTGCATGCGACAACTGCTTTAAATACTGTATGTATTTACTTGATTGTTTATGAAAGGGTATTTCATACGTGACTGTTTGTGAAAGGGTATTTCACACAACTACTTGAACTATGATTTATGAAATGTTTTCATACTATTTTGGGAATTTAGACAACGAATCTTGGTACAGATCTAGGCTGAACGATGTAGTGCATAAAAGACCTTATGGCTACAGACTATAACCATTAGCTAGGTGACTCTAGCCACTGAGTATACGGATAGTACTATCGCCGTGACGACCCTCCTACGGATTTGGGAGCGTATACTTAATTGTCCAGCATGGCAAACAACAACAGATTAGGGTTGTGGTTTGGTTATAGGGTTAGATCGGGTTACCTTACTTGACAGGTTTAGCTCACCTTTCAAGGGATCACCGTCTAAATATTCCCACACACAAAACTACTGTTTAGGAAGTGATTTCCTACGTATACTATTGTGGAAATGTTAATCTTTATTTAGGTTAACTTGTGTTTCCTACTGATAACTGATTTAGGGAAATGTTATTTGTTAATAACTTGTGTTTCCTACTTGATAAACAACACTTATTTGGAAATGTTATTCTTAAATGTTTAACTTGTGTTTCCTACATAACAAACAAACTTGTGAATTCACTCAACAATTTTGTTGACGTTTTACTCTATGTTTTTCAGGGAATTAGCAGCGTAAGTAAGATCTGCATGCATTATCAGGACGGACTACCCTGGACTTGTTAGGATGCCACTACTTTTGGGACACTTGGATTTCCTCTGTATAACTGCAAGTATTGCAGTCATACCTATGAAATCTACTTTTGATATTATGTATTTTATGAAGTACTGATTTCAACTACTACTATTACTGTTACCACTTTTTAAGTGGTAATCTCTTGTAAAACATTAACTAATGGCATCTTAATCTATTTCGTTATGCGATAATCATATGCTCTGAGTATGTATGTAACTGTTGGTTGGTTTACTGCTCGCACCCCCGCCACGTCACTAAGCTTCCGCAAACCACTCTAAGTAATTGTAATTACCGTTTGGCGGGGTGTGACAGACTTGGTATCAGAGCCATTGGTTATAGCGAACTAGAAGTCTTTAGGTGACTGAAAACCTTAGAGACCTAGACTATAGCCTTGGCTAGAACATTTGTGCATTCAGGCATACATACTTTGCATACAACTAACATACGACTGACACGCCACACTCAATTTCTTTTGTCACAGTATGTCTAGCCAATCACATTACCATGTTTACGCTTCGGATGAAGAGCCGACCGAGGCTACTTTTGAGGGTCCCGCGATTACAGTAGGGGATGAGTCATCAGTTCATGTGAGAGCTATGTCTGATGACACTAGTGATGCTTACTTAGTACCACCTCCGACCGCACCTGTGGTCACTCCTACCCCTACACCACCTGTTGCGAGTACCTCTCATGTACCTGTACATCGGATGACAGCTAGGATCTGTGTTCGGGATTTTCCCAGGGGACCACTCGCGCCGCGCGATAAGGCGCTAGTGACTGAGTCTGAGGTTCCAGTTGTCGAGCCGCCACAGAAGAGGCTCCGACCTTCTCATCTGGACTGGATGCCTCGAGTATTGAGAGAGTGGAGATCACTAGAGGGTATTCCCTCGACCTTTGAGATTGGAGAGTCCTCCCACTCACCACCATCTGCATATCTCACTGGTGAGCCTCTGGAGCTCACTGTGCCTACCCTTGTGGCTGTGGTCCACACCATGTTTAGGATATCCTCTAGCAGGAGCAGAGATGTGATGGAGCTACTGAGCGATGCCTCCCGTACTGATATGGATATGGCTATGCTCCATCAGAGGATGGATTTTGTGGAGACTCACCGTCTGACAGACTGGCAGAGTCTAGCATCCACCCGTGCACGCGTTGCAGCTTTAGAGAGGCGTGCTAGGGTGTCAGAGATTGTAGCTAGTATGTGTGTGATGACTGCAGCAGTGATGGTTGCGGTTAGGATGTATTTCCCATGGTTCCGTTAGGTCTGTGTATGGCGGTTGTGCCTACACCATATTAGACTATTACTTTTGGGGAAATATATGTATGTATTCGTTATGGACTAGCTGTATGTTGGATGGAACTTTGCTAGTAGAATGGGTATATGTATAGGAAACCCATCATCTTTTATATAACGCTAACCATCGATGGGTATATTAAAAATCCCACCTCATTTTGTACTAAACTCATGTAACGGCGTTATGATCTTAATATATATAATGAATGCTTGGTTTACGTCTCGTATCCATTACGCTTATTATCAACCATGTTATTTCCTCTTACAACTGTCGACTTGTGATTAAACCTATACTTTATCGACACTTTGTGACCAACTCTTGTAAACCCTGAAACATTTTACAGCTTGATGATCGATTATTCTTGAGAACCTCTGAAATTTACAGTGTTAAACGACAATGAAAAGAAATATGTATTGGACATTATATAATGACGCCTGGCCAACGTGATTATATTATGCTAGATACATGTGGGTGTTTCAAAGTTGTATGGCACGTGTTGTAAAATTCTATTCATTCATCTTTTCATGTCATTCATTTCTATCAAATGTGAATCTTTGATCTATTCACATTCAATACCTCTTAACACTCTGCATTTTATTCATCGCAGAGCTGAATCATGCCTCCCAAACGACGAGCTACTAGAAACAGTCAAAAGACGACTACGCCTCCACCACCACCCACTGAAACCACCGAACAAATGATCGCACGAAGAATAGCTGAAGGTATTGCTGAATATGAGGCAAGCCGTAATCGCGAACCCGTAGTTAACAACAGTGGATCTACCCCTGTTAATACTGAGACAACCGTGAATGCTGGCCGAGGGTGTTCATACAAAACATTTCAGGCTTGTAAGCCGATTTCTTTTCGTGGCACCGAGGGTGCAATTGGTATGATTCACTGGATAGAGAAAACTGAGTCGGTATTGGATATTAGTGACTGTTCACCTGACTGTATGGTGAAGTATGCTGCTTGCACTTTGGCTGACAAAGCGCTCACTTGGTGGAACAGTCAGATCCAATCACTTGGTAGACCAGCTGCTTATTCAATGTCATGGGGAACATTTAAGAATCTGATGTTGGAGGAATTCTGCCCTCGCAGTGAGATGCAGAAATTAGAAACAGAGTTGTGGAACATCACCATGATTGGTGCCGATATTGCTGGGTACACCACTAAGTTTCAGGAGCTTGCACGTCTAGTGCCACATATGGTGACACCCGAGTATAAGCGTATTGAGCGCTACATATTCGGTCTAGTACCACAAATCCGCAGTCTGGTGACGTCATCTAAACCGGACACTTTCAGGAGTGCTGTTACTCTAGCACAAAGTTTGACCGATGAGGCAGTCAGGATGGGAAATCTGACTAAGAAAGCTGTGTCGGGAAAAGGTGAACCGAACAGTACTGATGTTAGTAGCTCTGGTGGTGCAAAGCGAAAGTGGAACGGTAGTGGTACTGATCGTCAGGGTCAGCAGAACAAGAAATCTTCTGGAAATGCGAAAGCATATGTTGCCACTACCACCGAATCGAAACCATACCTGGGTAACAAACCCAAATGTGGTAAGTGTAACCGACACCACGAAGGTGGGTGTGGGTATTGTGGAAACTGTAGAGCATGGGGACATAGAACCCGAGAATGCAAAACTAACCCTCCCCCACGGGCAAACACTGAGCGTCAAAACCAGGGATGTTTTGAATGTGGTGAGCAAGGGCACTACCGCAACCGATGCCCTAAGCTCAACAACAACAATCAAAACCGCAACAACAACAACAACCGCGGTAACAACAATAACCGAGCCGACAACATCAACAATCAACCGGCTCAAGGAAGGGCATTTGTGATTGGAGCACAAGAGGCACGCCAGGACCCTAACACCGTCACTGGTACGTTTCTTGTAAACAATCATTATGCCTCTGTGTTAATTGATTCGGGTGCTGATTTAAGTTTTGTGTCTACTGAGTTTAGACCACTATTAGAACTTGAATCCCGTAAATTAGAAAACAAGTATACCATAGAATTAGCCGATGGTGAGTTGATCGAATCAGGAGAAATAGTACCGGGATGTACCTTGGAGTTAGAAGGTCATCTCTTCGAAATAGACTTACTACCGGTTAAGTTGGGAAGTTTTGACGTTGTAGTCGGTATGGATTGGTTATCTAAGAACCGCGCTGAGATCATATGTCATGATAAACTGGTACGATTACCACTGTCAACAGGAGAAACACTTGTGGTTCAAGGTGAGAAACGAAAGAGTGCCACTAAAATGATTTCGTGTTTGAAGGCCAGTAAGTATCTTCGAAAGGGGTACCAAGCATTTCTGGCACACGTTGTAGAAAAGAAAACCGAGGAGCGACGTATAGACGATGTGCCCATTGTACGCGACTATCCAGGAGTGTTCCCTGATGAGTTGCCGGGATTGCCACCCCCACGACAAGTTGAGTTTCACATTGACCTGGTGCCAGGAGCCGCACCTATCGCACGAGCACCTTATCGTCTAGCTCCCTCGGAAATGCAAGAGCTGTCTACGCAACTGCAAGAACTTCTAGACTTGGGATTCATCCGACCGAGCTTTTCCCCTTGGGGAGCTCCGGTCCTATTTGTCAAGAAAAAGGATGGATCTATGCGGATGTGCATCGATTATCGAGAACTGAACAAGGTAACTATCAAGAACAGATACCCGTTACCACGCATTGATGATCTGTTTGATCAACTGCAAGGGTCAAGTTATTATTCAAAAATTGACCTACGATCTGGTTACCATCAACTTAAGGTACGAGAAGAGGATGTAACGAAAACTGCTTTTAGGACTCGTTACGGTCACTACGAGTTTCTAGTCATGCCTTTTGGGCTGACCAACGCACCAGCAGTATTCATGGATTTGATGAACAGAGTGTGCAAACCCTATTTGGATAAATTCGTCATTGTGTTTATTGACGACATCTTGGTATACTCACAAACGAAAGAAGATCACGAGCAACATCTGAAGCTTGTCCTCGAACTACTACAAAAAGAGAAGCTTTATGCAAAGTTCTCTAAATGCGAATTTTGGATACGAGAGGTTCAATTCCTTGGTCATGTGATAAATGACAAGGGAATTCACGTAGACCCATCCAAAATTGAGGCAGTCAACAACTGGGAAGCACCGAAAACCCCAACGGAAATACGACAATTTCTTGGTCTAGCTGGCTATTACAGGCGATTCATCGCAAACTTTTCAAAGATAGCCCAGCCACTTACCACATTAACTCAAAAAGACAAGAAATTTGAGTGGAATGAGAAGCAAGAGAATGCATTCCAACTATTGAAACAGAAACTGAGCAGCGCACCCATATTATCACTACCCGAAGGAGTAGATAACTTTGTTGTTTACTGTGATGCATCGCATCAGGGATTGGGTTGCGTACTGATGCAAAACGAAAAGGTCATTGCTTATGCATCACGACAACTAAAAGTGCATGAGAAAAACTATACGACTCATGATTTGGAATTGGGAGCCGTTGTTTTTGCACTGAAGATCTGGAGACACTACCTATACGGTACAAAGTGTACGATCTTCACTGATCATAAGAGCCTACAACATATATTCGACCAAAAAGAACTTAACATGAGACAACGATGTTGGGTCGAATTACTTAACGATTACGACTGTGAAATAAAGTATCACCCGGGTAAAGCTAACGTAGTAGCAGATGCCCTGAGTCGTAAGGAACGAATCAAACCTCGAAGAGTTCGAGCTTTGGGATTGACAATCCATTCGAATCTCATTACTCAAATTCGTGAAGCTCAAGAACTTGCTTTCACTCCCGAACGTCTTAAGGATGAATCCTTGAAGGGAATGGAAAAACAACTCGAGAAAAAGGACAACGGGGTGTTGTACTTCATGAACCGAATTTGGGTACCATGCGTAGATGAGTTACGCAAGCTGATTTTGGACGAGGCACATAAGTCCAATTACTCAATACATCCTGGTGCAGACAAGATGTACCATGACTTGAAAGGCTTCTACTGGTGGCCTGGAATGAAACGTGACATTGCCACCTACGTTAGCAAATGCTTAACTTGCTCGAAGGTAAAGGTGGAATACCAAAAGCCGTCTGGGCTTTTGCAACAGCCTGAGTTGCCCAAATGGAAATGGGAGCAAATAACAATGGACTTCATTACGAAGTTACCTAGAACGGCTTCGGGAGCAAATGCCATATGGGTGATTGTCGATCGATTGACGAAATCAGCCCACTTCCTCGCTATTAAGGAAACGGATGGAATGGAGAAACTAGCTAAAATCTATATTAAAGAGATTGTTTCTCGGCATGGTGTGCCACTATCCATCATCTCTGATAGAGATGCACGATTCACTTCTCGCTTTTGGCAAACATTACAACAGGCAATGGGTACTCGACTTGATATGAGCACTGCCTATCACCCGCAGACTGACGGCCAAAGTGAGCGAACTATACAGACGCTCGAAGACTTGTTGCGAGCATGTGTGATAGACTTTGGAGGTAACTGGGATACTCACCTACCTCTAGCTGAATTCTCTTACAACAATAGTTATCACACGAGTATACAGATGGCACCATTTGAGGCGTTATATGGACGCAAGTGCCGATCACCACTCTGTTGGGCAGAGTTGGACGACAGACAACTATCTGGACCCGAACTTGTCCAGGAAACCACTGACAAAATAACTCAAGTATTGAGCCGACTGAAAGCGGCACGAGATCGACAAAAGAGTTACGCTGATAACCGCCGTAAACCTCTTGAGTTTCAAGTAGGGGACAAAGTCCTACTCAAAGTATCTCCCTGGAAAGGAGTAGCACGATTTGGCAAACGAGGAAAGCTGAACCCACGATACATCGGACCGTTTGAAATCCTTGCTAGGATTGGTCCTGTCGCTTACAAGCTCAAACTACCGCAAGAGCTTAGTAGCATACACGATACTTTCCACGTTAGCAACCTCAAAAAGTGTCTTTCTGATGAAACACTTATCATTCCTCCTGACGAAGTCTTCATTGACTCAAAACTTAACTTTGTGGAGGAACCTGTTGAAGTTATGGATTCTAAAACGCAGAAACTTCGACACAAACGAATCAAACTGGTTAAAGTTCGTTGGAACTCGAAACATGGCCCAGAGTTTACCTGGGAACGAGATGATGAAATACGAAAGAAATACCCTAACCTATTTGAGAGCGTGACCGAGACTCACGGCTCGACTTAAATCTCGGGACGAGATTTCACTAACGGGGGGAGAATGTGACACTCCTCCAAATTAGGTATATAATTATACTTAATTACATGCATTTCTTACGCTAATTCCCTGCATTTGTTTTAAACTAAACCTATGATGTGATATGAGTCTAGCGAGCCCAAAATAATAATACTAAAAGTATTACATAAATTGTAATTTATAAAATTACGCGAGTGTTAGCTGAAAAGTTACCGAATGCGCGTCCGAATAAATGCGACAAAATAAATAACGAAAGTTGGTGGCAAAACATATAATTAATAATTCAATTATTAATTACGAGTATTTATATATCTATAATGTATAGATAAAAGGGTTTAAATATACGTTTAACATAAAACGTATCATAACGCGAACAGAAACAATTCTAAAACGCGCATACGACGTCAAATCATAAAAATGCAAATTTTCTCGTTCATTTGGAAGAAGTTAGAACATTTCTTCAAAATATGAAATCCTAAATTTACTGAAAATTGGCGCTCAATTAACTGCGCGCAGTAAAATGTACAAAAATGTACAACTATCAAAAATAATGATAACCTCATTATTCTGAATACATATTACGAACCAGGAGAGCATCTACAAAATAAAAATATAAAATGTTAAATTTTATATCACTATAATTATACCCGTACTCGAGATTGGTGGGACAAAAATCCCACCAACCTACAATAATGCATCAGACAGTTTGGTTTTAAACCATACTCCCTCCCATTTTTCTCTGATCTTCGACATTCTCACACACACATTCATCCTCAATCAAAATTTTTCTTCACTAAGAAATTGATCAAGAGGCAAAGGCAGCAGCAGTAGTAGTAGAACAACAAACCAAAAACAGCAACACCTCAAACATCATCATCATCGTCGCAAGTCGTCATCATCAACCAAATCATCATTTTTAAACCATTGTAAGGAACTTTAAATCCTTCAAATTCTTGTTTAAATTTCGTTATATAACATGTTCGTACATCATAATCTATGTATGTATCATAAAAATTTGAGGAATTCTTGTTTGTTCTTGAAAATGGTTTGAGAAACCAAAACTTAAATCCACTAAATGTATATGTAAAAACTTGAAATTTAGTGAAGTAATGATGTGTTTCGAAGTTATTAAACTTATGAACACGTTTACCATTCGAAACATAGCCAAAATACTTGTTGAAATCGAGATGCAAAACTGAAAAACGAACAGGGGGTCTGGGCTCGAGCTCGAAGCCGAACGGCTAAGGGCCAAAGCCGAACGGCTGAGAACCCAAAGCCGAACGGCTAAGATTCCAAAGCCGATCGGCTGTATGCGGGCTATGGGGCTGTTGGGCTTCAAGTTGGACCGTGACTTGGGCTTGGGCCAAAACTAATGACGGGCTAAATAAATGGACTACGTAACTGGACTGGGCCGAGGCACAAAGCCGAACGGCTTATGGACAAGCCGAACGGCTGGCCAAGCCGAACGGCTGGCCCAAGCCGATCGGCTGGGCTGGGCTGCAGACTGGGCTTTAGTCGCGAACTGGGCCGGACGTTTCTTGGGCTGAGATTTTGGGCTTGGACCAAGAACCTTAAAAACAAATGAGTTAAATTAAATAAACAGATTGTGTAATGTATCCGAAAACTCAAGTTAACAAACGACAGGTATGAATATGTAACATGACATACAAAATGGGTATATAAATATCTATACGACAATTGAAAGGTAACGAACGTATATATATACCCACGAATATAGAACGAACCTATTGGTATATATACACATTTGGGGACGAGACATATATTATACGGGACAAATAAGACTAGTGATTTTGAAGCTTAAACGGCAAACAATATACATAAATGATTTATATATATAGGTGAGATATATGTGAACGTAACAACGAACAATAATATATATGCAAGAATATATATACTCAACTATATAAGTATATATGTATATATGCTTACACATTCGAATGATTCTACAAACGAACACGACTTGGAAAATATTATTTATTTTAACAACCATCACCAACGATCTATACAAACTTAAGAAATGGGTAATTTCTTCAAACGAACATATTATTAACGTAAGTAAGCAAAGTACTTATGGTTGATACAATGTTGCGTATAGGTTGACTACGTTTGGGGCTACATTACAATATCTCGCTAGCATTCACATCTGAGCACTTACTGTGAGTTCACAAACCCCTTTTCACTGTTTTAATGCTTTTAAAACTCGGGGTGGAAAACATAGAAATCGTATGTATAACTGCATGCGACAACTGCTTTAAATACTGTATGTATTTACTTGATTGTTTATGAAAGGGTATTTCATACGTGACTGTTTGTGAAAGGGTATTTCACACAACTACTTGAACTATGATTTATGAAATGTTTTCATACTATTTTGGGAATTTAGACAACGAATCTTGGTACAGATCTAGGCTGAACGATGTAGTGCATAAAAGACCTTATGGCTACAGACTATAACCATTAGCTAGGTGACTCTAGCCACTGAGTATACGGATAGTACTATCGCCGTGACGACCCTCCTACGGATTTGGGAGCGTATACTTAATTGTCCAGCATGGCAAACAACAACAGATTAGGGTTGTGGTTTGGTTATAGGGTTAGATCGGGTTACCTTACTTGACAGGTTTAGCTCACCTTTCAAGGGATCACCGTCTAAATATTCCCACACACAAAACTACTGTTTAGGAAGTGATTTCCTACGTATACTATTGTGGAAATGTTAATCTTTATTTAGGTTAACTTGTGTTTCCTACTGATAACTGATTTAGGGAAATGTTATTTGTTAATAACTTGTGTTTCCTACTTGATAAACAACACTTATTTGGAAATGTTATTCTTAAATGTTTAACTTGTGTTTCCTACATAACAAACAAACTTGTGAATTCACTCAACAATTTTGTTGACGTTTTACTCTATGTTTTTCAGGGAATTAGCAGCGTAAGTAAGATCTGCATGCATTATCAGGACGGACTACCCTGGACTTGTTAGGATGCCACTACTTTTGGGACACTTGGATTTCCTCTGTATAACTGCAAGTATTGCAGTCATACCTATGAAATCTACTTTTGATATTATGTATTTTATGAAGTACTGATTTCAACTACTACTATTACTGTTACCACTTTTTAAGTGGTAATCTCTTGTAAAACATTAACTAATGGCATCTTAATCTATTTCGTTATGCGATAATCATATGCTCTGAGTATGTATGTAACTGTTGGTTGGTTTACTGCTCGCACCCCCGCCACGTCACTAAGCTTCCGCAAACCACTCTAAGTAATTGTAATTACCGTTTGGCGGGGTGTGACACCAAACTCAATCTACGCGAGTTCAGATCTCACCTCACAGCTCGACTCGCTGCGACCTGAGATCTCGACTCGCTACGCATCAAACGTCTATTATTTATTTTGTATTTAATTATTCGTCTAACTTAACAAAACAATATGTTTAACGAATATCACTAACAAAACAAATATTCTTTTACAAATCCAAACCAATATACAAACACAATAATAATTACACTAGTCCTATTTCAAGCTAGATCTGTTGTCACACTCTATGTCGCAACAGACTCCCCCTTGACAATAGCTCTAGCGTCTTTATCTTCACGCTTGTCTTTGGTCTTCATTTGTAAATCTTACTGCCTGCGTAAATCTTCATCTTGATACACGTCTTAACCATCATCTGATAATCTCGTCCTAAATCACCCCATGCGTCTGTCGTCAAGATTCTATTTTCATTCAACTTAATCAAATCTTTCTTCGACATGTTCATTAGGTGTCGATGGTCATAGACTCTGAAGATTTCTCTTTCACCACCGTCAACCTCATCATCAGCTTCAACCATAACAGCTTCTCCTGTTCCTGAATCTACATGCCATCTCTTCATATTACCCAGAATATCTTGTGGCATTGTCTTCAGTGGAATCTGCTGTATGCATCTAACAGCTGGATATATCTTCTTCCTTCTTCTTCTTCCTGTTCTTTGACTTCTCTCTTGTAGTTTCACAGTTTTTCCCTTTCTTGGCTTAATCTGAACAAACTTATTCGTACCAACCTCATGTCTAATGATTCTTTCAACACGATCAGCATAATCATCACGACTTGGGTTGTTAATCTCTAATCTAGCCAAATCACGTATTTCATAACGTGGAAGAGAACTAAAAACTGCAAGCTTTCGCTCAAAATATTGAACTCCGTCAAACCTTTTGATCGCAAAAAGCTTTAGTTCTGAGTCAAAGTACCAACCAATAATCCCTTTACGTGGTACACGCTTTTTCGTAACATCAACTTCAGAAATTCCAATCTTCTTCTTTTTCTTTGGAAGTTTCCTAAGTACAACAGCAGGATTTTTGGTTTGAACAAGAACTTCTTCTTCTTCATCAGAGGTTGAATCATCAATATCTTCATCTATATCGACAATTGTTGGACCTTGTTCATTTTCAATAACAACTTCTGTCCTAGATGGGCTCACATGGTGTTCATCAATGTTTGCATCTAGATCTACACCCATGTCTTGCACATTCTCAGGTACAGCAGTCCAATCTGTAGGTGGTTGGAATTCTCCATCCTCAAGATCATAATCAATATCTTCATTTATCTCATCCAAAATATCATCTTCCGAATCAAATAGATCAAGCATTTCCATTCCTAGAGAAAAACATAAATACAAATATATTAATAATTCAAATTATTCATTGATTTCCCTGAACCAATCTAAGAATTTCTTTATTAATTCTTTTGTATATTTTAACGTAACATATAAACGCAATTTACATATAACTTATAAAATCTTTTATTGATTACCCTGAATCAATCCAAAATTTCTTAAGTCTACTTAACAAATATTAATTAATTTTAAATTCTAATGCATTGTGAATAATCACCAAACATTTAAATTTACTATTAATTACCTTATATAATTTCCAAGTGTTAATTGATCTCATTCATTATCAATTTAACCTTTAAATTATATATCATTTGTCTAGTTAATACGAATACATTTTTAACTTGTTAATTACTTATATACCTTACGGTCTTAAGTCCATAATCAAATCTAAAATGCATATGTTATCATAAAATTTTGACCGCCGATATTAATCGGAACACGCCGCTCGACTACTCAATGAGTCGGAAGTCTTTCGATCACTATTTTATCTTAACATAATTATATAAACTTAAATTACCAAACATATTTTACTTAAAATAATAATAACCCTAAGCCAAATATATTTACAAAATAAATTAAGTTTACATTTGTTCACTACAAACTATTACAAATATTACAGTACTATGATAATACTAAGCTATCTTACCAGCTTCAGTATCACCCGGTACAGTCTTATCTGCACTTGTATCCACTCCAGAACCACTAGCACCAGCACCAGACTCCCCCTGAATAGTAGCTTGCTCACCAGTCTTTGAAGGACCAGTCTGCTCACCACTCGGTGCATTGGGATCATCGTCCTTGTCATGATCTCTCTTCCTCTTCAACTCATTTTCCTTGCAAGACTCCAGATATACCAATATCTCCCCCTGAGTAGACTGTCCTGAATGTGATCTCAAGACCAGACTCTCCAAAGAAGATAACTTCAGTCTCTGTACATTGAAGTCCGCAAGCAAAGTCTCATGAGTCTTCATCAACAGATTGTACGATTCACTCTGCTTGAGAATCTGCTGAGAAAGAAGAAGATTGCTCGACACCAGCTCTGGAATCTGAGAAGTAAGCTTCTCTAAATCCTTTACCCTAGACTCTAAGGATGTAATCCTTTCTGCATCAGTCGTTGGAGTAACAGGTATCGTTCTTGGTCCAGGCGGTGTAAGAGACTCAATATGCCAGTCTCTGGTAAGCGGTGTATGAGGTTGAGACAAAGCTTGCGTAAGCAAACTTGTCGCAAATCTAGCTGCTTTGTTCGTCGGAAAATTAGCTCCACGAACTAGATCAGCAACCTCATGCTGTAAAGTTAAACACAATTAAAATCAGTTATTGTTACAGATTACTCCGTCTCAAACTCTAATTAATTGCATAACACTCATAGTTATAGAACTTATATCTCATACCTGAAGCGGTAAAGATATCGATTCAGTAACCACCGGTGCATCCATCTCCACCTGTGGTGTATCCTGAGCAACTGTATACAGAATTAACTGTCTCAGTTTAACTCCTGATAAACAACAAGTTAAGATTATTTAACTTTTATAATCAATACTAACCTTCTCGAATAGTTAGCGTTCTCGGACGCTTCATCAAAGGAATCTCAACTTCCTCAGTACCTTCCTCCATAACACTCTTACCTTTTCTCTTTCTTTCAGAAACAGATGGAGGAGGAGAAGGTGTATTGTCTGAATCTTCATCTGAAGCCGTCTCACCATCACGACCTCTAGATGATCTAACAGTCTCCTAAAGTTTAAATATATTCAACATTTATGATTAGCGTAAGCTCTATCATACAAGTTCTATATATTTAAGATTAATCAGATATAATACCTCAGTCGGTACAACAACTGATCTATCAAGCTGTATCTGCTAATCCTCAAGTAATATAACTTCGGGATTTGCAGCCTCAGCTTCAGCATCCTATTCGTGTAATGATATTTATATTTTTAAAATCAGAAATAATATCCAATTTACTAAATATCTAATATCAGAATCATTATATAATAATAATATGCATCTATGATTAATAAAACAATCTATCAACTAAGCATATATATTATTACATAAATAAAATAAAATTTTACCTCAGGTGGTGCCAAATAACTCTCAATGTCTTGAAGCAAAGGATTGGTCGCATCGTCATTCTGCTCCAAAACCTCTTGCACAACATGTGCAGCAACCTCTTGGTTCACTTGCTGATCAACCTGACCAGCCTGAATAAAAACATCCTCAAGGAGCCCTTGTGGATCTTCAGGTTGAGTTTCCTCAGCTACAGGTTCTGGTACAACATCAGCCTCAGCAGGAGCAACAGCAGCAGCAGGAGCTACATCTAACCACCCATGATTTGGCGGTGCAACGTAGTTTGGATCAACAACATATCCAAAAAGTGGTCTAACTTCCGGTTTCACCACTCCTTCCTTCCTGACCGTCTGCATAAACATGGCATTATACCCACGATGGTCAATCGTATTAACCACTAGATGTGGTTCAGGTATAGCCAAATCCGGTAGACGTGCACGGATAATCAGCATGCAAAATCGCGGATAAACCAAAAATCTTGATCTAACAGACCCCGATATCTGTTTCGCAATCTCACCAAAAATATAATCACAAAAACTGTATGGTTTATTATAAACCAGTGACAGTGCAGCCGATAGAATAGCAGGGCTCAATTCATCAAAACCACCCTTCTTCGCTGCAAATACAATATTCATCACGTGCCAGAGAAACCTCCACTGACCAATAACCAGAGGCTTCTGGAACTGACGTCCGCGTCTGTCTCCGCTATAACCCATACGACCGATAGCACCCTCAATAAAATCCATAGGATACTCAATATCCCCATTCTCCTGTTCTACTGTACCAAGCTGCAAAATCTCACGAAGATTTCCAACTGTAAATGTAACAGGCTGACCACTAACTGTAGCTCTAATCTCTGGCGGGTTGACAGATTCATCATATACTATATCCGTCCAGAAATCATTCAGTATAGCCTGAGAAATAGGAGGATTGGCCGTAATGGCGTATCTAATCCTTGATCGTGCTAGAAAACGTAAAATATCAGCAACCCTGTCAGCCCGCTTGGCCTCAAGGTTCAGATCAACCAAAACGTTGTGACCCTTATCAAATGCTCTAGCCATATCTGTAAAGTAAACACAAACAACAGATATAATTTAATGCAAGATTAAAAATATTTAAACTATTACGTATTATGAATCGAGATTCATCAAACATCTTAGTTTAAAATTGAAATTATATATAACTTGTTACATAAATAGTCTCAAGTCGTATATAAAAATTTAACTTATAACTAAAAGTCTTAAGTCTAATTTAAATTCATTATATAAAAGTTATTACCTAAAAAATCTTAACATTTATATCACTATTTTAAAAAAATTTTCTAAGTACTGGACTCGCATAAACTGGCCTAACGAGTTGAGTTCAACTCGTTTTGCTTATAAACTCGCTATACTCATCA
Source organism: Helichrysum umbraculigerum (assembly GCA_949592205.1). Taxonomy (NCBI): domain Eukaryota; kingdom Viridiplantae; phylum Streptophyta; class Magnoliopsida; order Asterales; family Asteraceae; genus Helichrysum; species Helichrysum umbraculigerum. Next base: position 32,492,552 of record CATIUR010000002.1, read on the forward strand.
ACTCGCTACATTGATCAACTCGCTAAAGTTATCAAGTCGCTAAAGTTATCAACTCGCTAATCTCATGGATTCGCTAGTCAACTCGCTGCGAGTTGATCCACAATGTCAACTCGTTTGATGAACTGCCGTCGCGAATTTTCAATTAAAATCGATTCATCTGTTGATTTTAACATGATCTATCGATTAATTTACGTTTATTAACATCCATTTAACATAAACCACAAGGATTCGTGTTCTAATAGTCCTTTAATATACGTGAATCGTTCGAATTATAAACCGAAACCCTAAGTTTATTAAAACTTCGATTTCGTGCAATTTAAACAGTGAAATCCATTGTATTATACCTCAAAATGTTCGCAAAGAAGTCTTGAATATAATCTACGGATTCAAAAACTCGTTCCCGTACTCGTAAAATCGAAATCAAACGAAAACTATAAATCGCCTCGTTTCGTCTTTTTGACGGCTTTGCAAAGTTTAGTGAACTCGCGAGATTTGTGTGGGTTCGGTGGGCTGGTTTGACTCGTTTGACTCCCTTTATACTACATTTCCGATTCGCGAGATTTAAGTGGACTCGCAAGTTGATGCCAACTCGCAGAAACAATTAAAAACGCGAATTTAATGCTAAGTATAAATAAAAACCCGATATTTTACAAGTCTAAATTATGATTAATTTTCACTTGTATTTGTCACGTTGTTCAACTCAAAAATATACAGTATAATTTAATTCCGAAGGGTAAATTCAGATAAACATAAAAACTTAAAAACAAAGAAAAATAAGATAAAAATACAACTATATAAACTTTGGTATCAAGTACCATTTTATTAATTATTTGAAACAAAGTAAATATACAAAGTAAATAAGATTTTATCTGCTTATGGATCATATTAGTAAGAATAAGCAATTAATTATATATTAAAAAGTCTAAGCAGATTGGTAGTATACATACCTTATGAAATTCAAGTAAATCACTGTAAAATTACAACTAAATTTATCATTTATACATTTATATTTATAAAACTATATCTTAGGTACCTTTATCCACATAACATAATTAATAAATGCATTACTCACATAAAGTGAATATTTTAATTATAGATAGTTCAAGACGATTACCGGTATTATGATTCACATAAACAAATTAGACTCAATTTTCTAAGCAAATTCTTTATTGTTAGTTTGAGTATTATCAAGTGCTCCCTATTATATGATATACTGAAGAATTCAAGTAAAACACATAACACTGCATCATTAAATTTTCAAGGTAGCGGTTACTAAATGATGTATCTTTTCGAAACATATAACATACACTTGAATTTTTATTTTAAGGTTAGACAAATATCAAACATACTTTGAATATGCTATGTTATCTAAGTCTGTACGTAGTACAACAGAAGATCCCTTCTAGCATAATTCAAAATATATTTGAGAATATTAATTTAATTAAAGGTTTCAGTTCTGTACTTAGTACAACAAAGTTACCAGTAATTAAGTTAATACCCATATTGCTACTATTTGTCAATTCAAATTAATATGTATGATAACAGTGTATGGCAATACCATCATTCAACAATTAAGACTTAATGTCATACATCATAGAATAGTAACACAAAATAATAAACAAGTAGTTAATTAATTTCTTAAGGCTTAGAAAATTTCATATAATTTGCCTACCAGTATATCATATGATGAAGCCAGCTAAAGTTTTAATAGAAATAAACAAATTATAACTTGTGGATATAGGTGTATAATCAAATAAATATAAACACATACCTGATAGAACCGCTGTAGTTCTAAAGCAACTTTATTTGAACCTACTACCATATCATACTTAGGACTTAAGCTTATTATTGTGAAGCTTATTCTCCTAATGTACTATCATTTCCCTTAGTTTTTGCAAATAAAAACTTAAATGAAGGCGATTCCCCTTAGGTAACAAGCAAATGAATGCCATACGCCTTTTTTTTTTTTTTTTTTTTTTAATGAACACAGAAATACTAACTATTACAAAAATGCCCTTGGAAGACTAATCACTCTGGATTTCTCATTCCGTTTAGTTGAACCAACGTCTCAAATCTTGCTCTGTCGAACGCCTTTGTGTATAAATCTGCTAAGTTATCCAATGATGGAACCTTAACTAACTTAATCAACTTTTTCTCAGCACAATCTCTAATAAAATGATGTCGAATATCAATATGCTTAGTTTTACTGTGCTTCACCGGATTATTGGTGATCGACATAGTAGATTCGTTATCAATCATCATAGGAGTATTGGTTATATTTAACCCGTAATCCCGTAGTTGTTGTTGAATCCAAAGAACTTGTGAGCAACAGCTGCCAGCTGCAACATACTCAGCTTCACATGTAGAAATGGCTACCGAGGTTTGCTTCTTGCACTGCCAGGATACTAATCTACCTCCTAGGAATTGACATCCTCCGGTCGTAGATTTCCTATTCTGATTGCATCCTCCATAATCCGAATCAGTATAAGCTACGAGATCTAAGTCTCCATCAATCGGATACCAAAGACCCAGCTTAGGTTTCCCTTTGAGGTAACGAAAGATTCGTTTAACAGCTTGCATGTGTGACTCTTTCGGATTAGCCTGATATCTTGCGCATAAACAAACAGCAAACATTATGTCAGGCCTAGAGGCTGTAAGATACATTAGTGATCCGATCATGGCTCTATAAAGGGTTGGATCCACATCGCTATCACTCGATGTATCTGGACCTAGTCCATGATTGACTGGAATTGGAGTATTGTAGATCTTACTTTCATCCATCTTGAAGCGTTCTAATAGCTCATATGTATATTTAGATTGATGAATAAAGAATCCATCCTTCTTTTGATCAACTTGTAATCCTAAGAAGAAATTTAACTCTCCCATTGCAGACATTTCAAACCTTTTTCTCATGACTTTCTCAAATTCTTGACACATCTTTTCATCAGATGATCCAAAGATAATGTCATCAACATAAACTTGCACGAGAAGAAAGTCTTTCTTTTTCCATTTCACAAATAGTGTACTATCAATCGATCCTCTTGTAAATCCATTCTCAAGTAGATACGTTGATAGTGTTCCATACCATGCCCTAGGTGCTTGATGTAATCCATATAGAGCCTTATTCAAACGATATACTCTATCTGGATACTCAGGATCAGCAAACCCTGGCGGTTGTGAAACATACACCAATTCTTCTACTTTGCCATACAAAAAGGCACTCTTAACATCCAACTGATACACTTTTATACCAAAATAAGATGCAAATGCTAAGAATACTCTAATTGCTTCTAGCCTAGCAACTGGTGCAAACACTTCATTGTAATCTATACCTTCTTGTTGATTAAAACCTTGAACTACCAGACGAGCTTTATTGCGAGTAACGATTCCTTTATCATCTCTCTTGCACTTAAATACCCATCTAGTTCCAATTGGATATTCTCCCTTTGGTAGGTCAACCAACTCCCATACTTGTAATTTAGAGAACTGAGATAGTTCTTCTTGCATTGCTTCTACCCACGAACTTTCTTTTAAAGCCATTTGAACATTTTTAGGCTCGACTTGTGAGATAAAGCATGAATATAGACATTGATTAGGAATCCCTGTCTCTTTCAATGCAGTATACAAGCTTTGGTATTCCGAATTCTCAGACGTACTAGCTCTGGATTGATGCCTAGTTTGAACCGGAGTATTAATATCACCGATGATGTTTTCAACGGGATGATTCTTACTCGTTCTAGTTGTAGTAACTGGTTCAACCGGTATCTCATCTTCTAAATTAGTACCAATCTCTTCCAATTCAGGTACATCTTCCGTACGTGCTGAAGATATCCTTAAATGTTTCAAAGGAGTAAGTATATCATCAAACTTTGTAGAAAGATCATCAGGATCTTCTGTTTCTTGAGACTTATCCTCTGAAGGTTGTTGTGACTCACTTGTGGAAGCTTTATCTGAGTCAACATTAGTCTTGATTCCAGACTGCTTAACACTTGATGTTGAAGCGGGACCAATATTCTCATCTTCAAACAATAAATGTTCAGCTATCTCTGAATCACTGACATAGTCACTAATAGGAACTTTAAATGATGCAAAAAGATCAGAATAATCAAATTGCCAATCTAAGCCCTTATGAACATCAGGTGAGTAGCTTGTAACCTCAATATTATAAACTACCTCCAAACGTCCTGTGACTTTATTAAAGACTCTCTTGTTTGGCGAATTGGGCATGTAACCTAGGAAAAATCCTTCGTCAGCCTTCTCACCAAATTTAGCTTGATGTTCAGTCTTTAATATGGTGCATGAAACTCCAAAGGGTTCAAACCCTTTTAAGTTAGGTTTCTTATTGTTCAAAAGCTCATAACAAGTCTTGTTATGTCTCTTAACCGTAAGAACTCTATTAAGAACATAACATGCTGTATTCACTGCTTCTGCCCAAAAGATGACCGGAAGCTTTGAATCAGCAAGCATTGTTCTAGCAGCTTCAATCAACGTCCTATTTTTCCTTTCAGCAACACCATTCTGTTGAGGTTCATAAGGTGCACTGAATTGATGTAATATCCCTTTGCTTAAGCAATAGATATTCAACGTTGAATTCTTGAACTCTGTTCCATTGTCACTACGAATACGCTTTACTCTCTTTTTATAGACATTCTCTACTAGATCAAAGAATTCAATTAGAATTCCAGGAGTCTCATCCTTTGATCCCAAAAAGAATACCCATGAGAATCTAGAATAATCATCTGTGACAACCAAACAGTACCATTTGCCACCTATACTTCTCTTGCTTATAGGGCCGAAGAGATCCATATGTAGCAATTCAAATGGCGAGGAGATAGAGTTTTCAGTCTTAGGTCTGTGTGGTTTCTTGTGCTGCTTTCCTTTCATGCAAGGAACACACTTATCCTCAGACTCGAAACGTTTTTGTGGTACACCTAGAACCAAACCATTTTTGGTTATATAATTCATCTTTCTCCAGTTCAGGTGTGCCATTCTCCTATGCCATAATAATGCGTCTGTTTCCGAAGCCTTGGATAATAAACATGTAGACACCATTGAAGAGTTAGGAACACCCATGTTGATAGCATAGATGTCCTTCTTCCTTGGCGCCCTCATCAATATCCATTCATCAGGAATTTTAAAACCTGGCTTCAGGACTAAGGCCTCCTTTTCATTAAAATAAACTGGATGACCTTTATCACAGACTTGGGAAACACTCACTAGATTGTGAGTTAGTTCTTCAACGTAGTTCACATCCTCAAGAGTCAAAGTTCCATTTGAAACTTTTCCTTTTCCCGAAATTATCCCTCCTTTATCTCCTGCAAAGTTTACTTTTTGCTTGAGACTATCCTTGAAGTCCTTCAACAGACTTCTTTCTCCGGTCATGTGCCTCGAGCATCCACTGTCTACATACCACCAGCTGTCCTTGTTTACAGCATGCTCCTGCACATAACACAAGATACGATCAGTTATCAAGAGGGACCCAAGCCATTACGGTCTTGGTTTGTCCCTTATCATCAACAAACTTAAGCTCTTTAAAATAACCATCCTTCCCATCAGGAGCTTTGGTTACTTTCGAAGTAGCTTGAGTTTGTGGACGATCAGCCTTAAGAGGTGAGTTTGAGGAGAACCTCTTAGGCACATAATTATGAGCTCTATTATGATAATTATAATTAAACTCATGTGATCGTGAAGTAGTGCCACTCTCATAATGACTATGGCCTCTACTTGGAGTTCTAAACCTCGACGGAGTCACATCCCTATACTTATGGACAGAATTATCACCTTGAGTATATGGCCGTTTAGGTTTAGGTGGGGAGACACTATGCTTACCATCTCTTTTAAGAATGTTAACAGGTTTATTACCTAAGTTAGGTTTGGCATCTAACCCATCTACAGTCATACTAGAGTTGGTCTGTGTCTTTTCATCCATCACAAGCTTATGTGGTGTTTCAGGCTTTTTGTTAGGACAACACGAAGCCGCGTGTCCCTTTTGATGACACTGTAAACATGACATCTGCTTGCGTGATTTACTCACTTTTGCTTTCTCATCCGGAGTCTTAGGCACTAAAGGTTTAAGCTGTTCGTTATCAACTTTATCATCAGTCTTAGCATCGTTAATCACTCCACCCGATACAAACTGTATTTTGGTGAACTGAGAAGCCTTGCTATTACCTAATGATACGTTCTTAATAACATCTTTCTGTGCCTCTGACTGTTCAGGTTTATCAGCTACTGAAATCTCGGGATTAACTTCAGTCATCTCAGAATCTTCAGGAATAGGAGTGTAATTGGCATTAAAAGGCGGGGATACATCATTGTAACCTAACCCAGTCTTGTCCTTTACACTACGTTGAGCATCTAACATTTTATCCATTTGAGATATCCTATAGTTCTCAAGTTTACGGTTTTGCTCAATTAACCTTAAGTTAAGGTTCACTATTTCCTGATCCTTACTAGCAATTGTCTCATTTAAGTCTTTAATATTCATATAGAGACCATCTATGATCACAGATTTTTCACTTATGGTATCTCTAAGTTTTGTTCTATCCGAAGCATCAGACTTAATTTTATCTTTTAAGACATGTTTATCATCACTTAATCTACGAATATCCATAATGGCTTGATCGAGTTCAGATCTAACAGTCTTATAAGATTCCTTATCCATATTTAATTGTGATGACAAATTGCTATTTGACACAGTTAAGACACTATTCTGAGATTGTAAATCAGTAACTAAGTAACAAACATCAGCAAGATTAAGAATATCTAAACATACCTTCTTCTTGTCAGTTTGTAATTCAGCCATGCTTGCCACGAATTCCTCAGGACTCATATCTGGAACTGAATCCATATATAGCACATCATCATCACTTGCCTTCACTTCAGACTCAGGCACCTCTACTCTCTGTTCCATATCAGTGGGCATGTAGGACACTGATCCAGCAGTTGGTTCTTCGATCTCGGCCATCAAGGCTTCATCAGAATGAACTTGCCAATCATACGAGCCATCCAACTGCTTCACCACTAAGGCTTTGGAAGCGAGAGTACTTCCCGAACCTTGTTTTCCTTGTGCTTCTACTTTAGGTCTTTGGCATTCTCTAGCAAAATGACCAATACCCTGACAGTTAAAGCATCTGACCTTGGTTTTGTCAAACCCTGATCTATTGCCCAACACCTTTCTACCAGTTCTCTTGAGGAAATTTTTTACCTTTCTAGAAATCAACGCAAGTTGATCTTGAAGCTCCAATTCCTCAAGATAATCAGAATCTATCTGCTCATAATCCTCATCAAACAGAATAGGATCATTGATCTTTCCCTCTATGTAGTTCTCATATGATGCCACAAAGGAAGCAAGAACAGACAGTTGCTGTTCAGCAGATTTCACACTCATCGGCATCTTCTGATGCTCTTGAGGTGACTTCTCAGAATTCTTTCCCTTTGTCTCATCACCAGAGGAGGAAATAAAACACAGATCTTCAGTAATCATTTCTCCATTTTCACTAGTATCACCAACTAACAGTGCAGTGGTCGAACTAGATGACGCAGTCGAAAGACTTGACTTTCCATGATACAACCCAGGGTTCTGAACCTGATCAGAATCACTATCTCTTGACTTCTTGGAGAAATCATAACCTTTCAGCTTGTCAATGACTTGCTCTAAGGTCATAGTAGAATACCTAGTTTCATTATCCTTAATCATAACACCATACATTTCCCATTTAGAAGGCAAACCCTCAAGAAACTTGTCGGTTTTAGATAATTCTTCTTCAACAATCTCATGGTATTCTAATTCACTTAGTAGATGGTAGAAACGCGTGACATAGGCATCAAGATCTTCTCCTTTTAAAGCTTTAAACATAGTAAACTGCTTTTTAAGAAGACTCCTCTTGCCAGCTCTTACTTGTGGACTTCCCTCACCTCTTTTCTCTAGAGCTTCCCAGAGCGTTCTAGCAGTATGAAAAGATTTCAGTTGATGAGCAATCTCTTTAGGAAGACACATCTTTATGCAAGAATGTGATTTATTTTCATTTCTGTAAGCTTCCTTCTCTTGATCACTCATGTTCGCATAGGTAAGAACCACAGTAGCATTTTGAACAGTTTGAGTAGGTGGGGTGTATCCACTCTTGATACACATCCAGATTGACAGGTCATGGAATCTACAGTAAGATTCAAATCTGTCCTTCCAATTGTAGTAATCCTCGATTCTTAACAACTTAGGTGGAACGTTTGACTTTCCCACCTCGTGGTCCATTTCGATCATTCTACTTAAGTCAGACATCTTAAAACGTAAAATTAAACTGTTTCAGCGAATTCAGAAAACTCGACTCGCAAGACTCAGCTCAACTCGCAATCTCAGCTCGACTCGCAGAATTTCGTCGATTCGCAAGCCTCAGTTCGGATTGCTAAAAGATGTCGATTCGCAAGTGATGTCGATTCGCGAGGGATCTCGGTTCGACTCGCAAGCCTCAGTTCGACTCGCTAGTTCAACTCGGTTCGCAGGCGACGCTGGAACCCTAATCTCGACTCGCGAAACGGCTGTTAAACCCGAAAACGAATTTTAAGGTATTTTTACGACTGAAACTTAAAATTTCGGCTGTAAACAAACCCTAAAATGTCCAGAGAATGATTTTGATCGTTAGTATTGCTAGAATGCACGTAAAAACGACCCGAATCAAAAACGCAATAACACTAAAACTTATGAACACACTCGTATTTAGCCCGAAAGCTCTGATACCAGATGTAAGTCCCCTAGTTTTAGGATCGATAACTTCGTTATCTGTAGTATTAAGGTGCGGAATCCCTCAATACGGTGTTATCTTACTAACAACGAATATGTTCGTATTGCGTTTTGTAAGACTTAGCTTTAAACGATAAATCGTCAAAACCTAGTCGTAGGTTATGTTTTCTCTGGTTTTCTGGAATCGCAGAATGTAAAAGTATCAAAAGTGTTAAGGTTTTTCACGATTGAAAAACCTTTTATATTTTGTCTCGGCTCGGCTCGCATGGGCCTATGAGTTCGGTCCAACTCGCAGCCCAAGTCAGCCCAGTGACTCGGCTCGCCAAACTCAATCTACGCGAGTTCAGATCTCACCTCACAGCTCGACTCGCTGCGACCTGAGATCTCGACTCGCTACGCATCAAACGTCTATTATTTATTTTGTATTTAATTATTCGTCTAACTTAACAAAACAATATGTTTAACGAATATCACTAACAAAACAAATATTCTTTTACAAATCCAAACCAATATACAAACACAATAATAATTACACTAGTCCTATTTCAAGCTAGATCTGTTGTCACACTCTATGTCCCAACAAGAATCGACACGGCTTTCTTCGCAAAAAGAAAAGACCTTCACGTCAAGCTTACCCGAATCTTTGCCTTTACCAAATACCCCTTCACTTCCACACAAAAAGCCAAAATCAGTGAACTCTGTAGGATAGTTAAGTCTACAACCGGAGAACCTGATTCACAGGAGGAGAATGCGTTTGTGGAGGTCATGAATAAACTCACTCACGATCTGAACTACAAATACCAAGGAATACGCGATGGTTTGTCAAATCCCAAGAAGATAAGAAAAGCGTATAATAAGTTGATTGATGATCTCGTCAATTTAGGGTACGAGGAACGAGAGATCCTGGGGGGATTAGAGAATCGTCATTATTTAGTTTACAATGTCATTTGGGAGCTTTCAAAACATTTTGTACTTAAAAACGTTCGCTTAATGGAGCAAATCTCAACCCTTTCCCTATGGAGGGATCGGAACGATCTTAAAACAATTCCTTCCGAAAAAGGTCAAGGCTCGCGACTTTAAATGAGCGAATTTTAGTATACATATAGTAATAAATAAATTTTTGAAAGTTTCTTTTAAAAGAAAAACGTTTTTAAATTTTTTGCCTGAAAACACGTGCGCGACGGAAAGAACGTATAATGTTAAGCGTTTAGCCAAAACATGTACAGTCAGCAAGTCCACGTCAGACAAATAATTTTTAAAACACCAACGAATACCCAGCAGGGGTGTTCATACAAAACATTTCAAGCCTGCAAACCGAGTACCTTCACTGGGACTGAAGGGGCCATTGGCCTAGTCCACTGGATTGAGAAAACGGAGTCAGTGATTGACATCAGCGACTGCGCCGCTGACAAAATAGTGAAATACGCCACCTGTACCCTAGCTGACAAAGCGTTAACTTGGTGGAACGCTCAGATACAGATCCTTGGCCGTACAACCGCTTACTCCATCACCTGGGAAACCCTGAAGCGAATGACGATAGAAGAGTTTTGCTCTCAGAGTGAGCAACAGAAACTGGAAACCGAGCTATGGAACATACAAATGACCGGCGCTGACATTACCGGTTACACAACTAGATTCCAGGAGCTTGCACGTCTTGTGCCTCACATGGTAACCCCCGAAAGCAAACGCATTGAGCGTTACAACAAGGGCTTGGCCCCACAGATCCGAGGCATGGTGATGTCCTCCAAACCGACTACTTTTAGGAGCGCAGTTGACCTGGCTCAAAGTTCGACCGACGACGCGATACTGATCGGAACTCTGAAAGCTACCACGGGGAAAACTGAACCTACCCGTACTGATGCGGGCGAATCTGGAACCCATAAACGCAAGTGGAACAACGAGGGTAGCGACCGTCAGGGTCAACAAAACAGGAACCCTGGAAATGCCCGAGCCTTTTCCGCAATCACCAACACTGAACCAAAGCCATACCTTGGAAACAGGCCCAAGTGTGGGAAGTGTGGAAAACACCACGAGGGGGACTGTCTCTTTTGCGAAAACTGCAACCGATGGGGACACAGAACTCAGGCATGCCGAACCCACCCTGCGAACAACGAACAACGAAACAATGGGTGCTTCAGGTGTGATGAACCCGGACACTACCGAAACCAATGCCCACAGCTCAACAACCCCAACGGTAACAACCGCAACAATCAAAACAACAACCGCGTCGTTAACAGAGACAACGCTCCCGGCCGCGCATACATCCTCCGTGCACCGGAAACAGTTGCGGACCTCGGTTAGCACGGTACGTTTTAGCGACTATTGCTACGATTTAACATTTCCTTATTCGAACGTCGATTCGAAACAGATATGTGCTAAACATTGATTATTTATCGAACACACGACTTATCGAACTATACCGCGAGTATACTTAAACTGTTGAAACTTTTATGGCAACAAAGAACGCCACGTAAACTACCATCACTATTGACAACACGACTTTTCGGAAAACATACGCGATAGGCGTTCCGACTCGATTTTTAAATCTCGGGACGAGATTTCTCTAACGAGAGGAGAATGTAACACCTCGCAATTTCGACATAATTGTAAACGTAATTATAAACGCTATTAGCACGCATTTCTAGGCTAATTCCCTACTTGAGTGAATTCACAACACATTTTAGAGGTAAGTCTAGCAAAGCCCAACTAGTTAGTACACGTAATATTACACTTCGTAATTAGTTGTAATTACGTACAAAACGATTGGAACAAACGCGACGAAAATATACGACGGTTGGTGGACAAATTATTTAATAAAATGAAAGTTATTAAATAACGACAACTTTTAATAAATATTATGTCATTAATATTTACAAGTATTTCGTAACGAATAACGTTTATTTTGTACAATTTAAAATAAAATAAGGTTTTGAAATATTATAACTTAATTAAATTTTTTTTAAAAATATCTCAATTAAAATTTTATTCAAATACGTAATTTAAAAATTCATCATTTAAAACATTTTAATAATTAACGATCGTGTAAACGAACACCACACGGAACGCAACCACGGGGGACGAAAAAGGGAGACAAAACCCCCTCCTCATCCCCTCCTTTCTTTCATTTTCACCATCTCATTTCTCTCTCTTTACTCTCTTTTCTCTCAACTCTCTCTCTCTCTAAAAATCACTAAAAACAACCACAAAATCAACAAAAACAACAACAAATCGGATACACAACATCATCAAACTTGTCATCATCATCATCTACACAAGGATTCAAGCTCAAAATCACCATTTTCATCATCATCTTCATCATCCACCTAATTTTCGGATGTAACACTTTTTGGGTAAGAAAACACTAAACTTTTCACTTTTACTTCATTATAATAGCTTACAATCATGTTACAAGTCATTATATGAAAGATCTAAGCATTTTTGGGTTAAAAATCTCGATTTTCGGATGAACAGACCGTAACGTCGCATTAGTCCCAGGCGATTTGCGACGTTACACACAACGTCCCACGCGACGTCCCACAAATGCGACGTTGCACACAACGTCCCACAAATGCGACGTTACACACAACGTCCCACGCGACGTCCCACAAATGCGACGTTGCACACAACGTCCCACAAATGCGACGTTACACACAACGTCCCACGCGACGTCCCACAAATGCGACGTTGCACACAACGTCCCACAAATGCGACGTTACACAAAACGTCCCACGCGACGTCCCACAAATGCGACGTTGCACACAACGTCCCACAAATGCGACGTTGCACACAACGTCCCACAAATGCGACGTTGCACACAACGTCCCACAACTGCGACGTTGCACATAACGTCCCACACAACGTCGCAAGTTTCAGAACCTTATAACAATACTTTGAAATACTTCTACAAAACCATCACCAACGAGTCGTACGAATTTACAAATAAACGATCTTTCATGGACGAACGAGTAACATGGTCTGGTTGTTATGCTACCAATCTGTAACACCCTCAAATTTCGGTTTGCGGAAGCGGTCGGGTCGGGTGTTACCAAATTAAATATCACAGCATAAGATACATAATGAACGACTCAAAATACGACGTTTGAAAATAATTATACATTTGCCAAAATAGAACGTTTACAACGTTGCGAGTTTAATAGAAATTTCAAATACATAATTTGAAAATACAAAAGTAAATGCAGAGTAGTCCCAATTGTTTGAAAATATGCGACTCGAGCTAGCATAATCTTGTAGCAATCCTAATCCTGCTGGGCACCTGAGAACACATGCTAAAATGAGTCAGCTATAAAGCTGGTGAGTTCATAGGTACGTTAGTTGAAAACAATAGTATAAACCTTGTATGTTTAAAAAGTAGCTCGAAAACTACGATCTTGATTTGTATTGTTATAAAGTTGCAACATCAATGTGTATACGTCTAACGAGGTATCTAATACCTAAGTAACCGTGGTGTGTACCTAAGAACATAGAGAAAGTGGCAATCTATGCCTAGATACCTATCAGGTATAAGTAAGTCTACAGACGTGAGGCACTACATGCCTAAGTACTATCAAGTATGCGTATCACCACGTTATATAATAACAAGTAATCATATTACTTATTCAATAGTAAAGTGCTAACGTGCCACTTGGCCTAGTGTGTTGCCTCCAGCAACGTATAAGTGTGGTCCCGCAATAAGTATTTATCCGAATACCGAGCCAACGATCTCGAGTGTAAGCTCGCCGATCCGTTGCTCCATCAACGACCTCAAGTGTAATCTCGTAGATCCGTTGATATGTGTGAATCTCGAGCGTAAGCCCGCAGATCCCGTGTTTGAGCCAACGATCTCGAGTGTAAGCTCGCCGATCCGTTGCTCCACCAATAATCTTGAGTGTAATCTCGCAGATCCCATGTTTTGTATCGCTTTACCACGATATCGTTTTGAATCACTGAATCATCTACCGTGATCTCATTTTGAATCACTTTACCGTGATCTCGAACAACATTGCTCCCACGCAACGTATGTAAATGAGAGTCGGCAGTACTACGACATGCCCGACTTAGTAAATGAGAGTCGGCAGTACTACGACATGCCCGACTTAGTATTTGAGAGCCGGCAATACTACGACATGCCCGACTTAGAGTAACCGTGTTTGTATCAGCGTATGTATATCAATATACATAAGTAAGTAGTAGGTAGCACCACGTGCTCGAGATAGTGTACAAGTATGTGTATGTATATATATGTCAATCAACAAACACGTCTAATAGAGTATCATGCCGTGCATGAAAGTAGTTAACGTATCTAAATATGTATATACAATACTTAGATATTAAGTATATCACCATAAGCCTAGGTATGACTAATCATCACCTAGTTGTTTTGTATTAGTATAAGGAATCTATACTAACGCACGTTACTAACGTATACTCCTAGCCTCAGCCTAGTAAGTATATTGAGGATTCTGGTAAATGTTCGGGTAGGTACAAGTCCATTCGAGAAATCCTGGAGTGTATAGGCAGTCTTAGTTCCTATAAAGCAGAACTAATCCTATGCGAAGTCTAGTTGTTTTCCAATGTAAGTAGAACTAACCAGTTCTAATGTATTTACTGATATTGTCCCGCGACAATATGGCCAAAGTAAAATGATAACCTGAACTGTTATGTAAGGGTAGTTGTATTTCAACAACGAGGTAGTGTACAGTGGTAACCTATCCAGGTTAAGCTATGATATAGTCCTACGACAATATAGTGGGTGTAATTCCTAAGTATTACACATTTGTATTACGTAGTAGTAATATAGTTAAGTGTGAATTATAAAAGTTTATTATTATAATTCCAAAACAGTAGTTGTGCATGCGTCTCACCCCGAAAACAGTAAAACAGATGAAAGAATGGGGCTATGAACTCACCTGTGAGTTGTCAGCGATCCTACGATACGTGTGTTGTCCGAATGGTAACCTCCTAGTGCCCTAGACACGTGAGGTTATACGAGTAAGATACTAATCGGTTTAACTAAACGTGTCGTGAAAGTAAACTTCTGTTGTTTAGTTTTAGAATTGTGTACGGTCCGTTTGTGGCAGTTTGTAATAATGATAATTCTCAATCAAATCATTATTAAAATCGTTTCGTTGTCTATTTTACAAAAATATAATTTTTGTACATAAGTCATCGTTGTAAAAAGTGTAGTTGTTGTTACGCGAAAGTCGAATCGTTGGGCAAAAACTCATTTCGCAGACCAAGTTAGTTCAGGTAGCTCGACTCGGCTCGAAGCTCGACTCGGCTCGCTACTCGATTCGGTTCGTATCTCTACTCGACTCGCAATCTCAGCTCGGTTTGTTACTCGGTTCGACTCGCAGCTAAGCTCGGTTCGCTGCTCGGTTCGACTCGCAGCTAAGCTCGGTTTGCTGCTTGGTTCGACTCGCATCTCGGCTCGCTCGACGAACTGCTGCGATTTTTGAAGTGGGTTTCGAGTTTTAAAACGTTTTTAACCAATTTCTTGGACATATTCTTGTTGTATGGACTCAATAACATGTTAATAAACATAAATCAAGTGTTCTAAAGGTGTGAAATCGGGTGTTCTTACCGAATGTCGATTTCGAGCCCAAAAATGACGGATCGAGATGATGGAGATGGTGATGATGAAGATGATGATCACGATGATGGTGATGTGCGGATGCTGTTGTTGATGTTGGTGGCGCCGGTGGTGGCCGGCGGTGGTGTGCCGAGAGGAAGAGAGAGAGATGGATGGTGGGTGTGTTTGGTGAGAAAGAAAAAGGAATAAGAAAATGAGGTGGGGAGGAGGCCGGCCCATCCTTTTTGGTGGGTTCGGTTGTCCCCAATTCGCGGTATAAATGCCCGTGTTTGTTTGCTCGATCGTAAAAATGATTAAATTATATTAAAATCATAATTTTGCTAATACGAAATCGTATATGTTTTTATTCGAAGTATTTTATAAAAATACTTTATTCGAGTAATAAAAATATAACTTTGTTTTGGATTTGTTTGACAGATACCTTTCATATGGTTTCGTCGCCAAAATACGTTTTAAACAAAACGAATTATGTTCTGAAATAGTTTAATATTTTCCGTGTAAATAATGTTCATTTAAAATAATAACACATTATTTAAAGTAATGCGTACCAAGTATGTGAAATGAAAGTTTTAAATCGGGCGCGAAAATTGACCTTTTTGACCGGGTGTTACAACTTATATGACTATTTCTTATATTTAGGACCTTAGGGACTTTACCCGGACTACGCTTTGCTAGCACTCGCACTTTCACTTAACTCAACAGGTGAGTTCATAGCCCCTACTTTTATTGTTTTAACTGCTTTGAACAGGGGTGGAAAACATAGTCAAACACTTTTACTACATGATAGTATACTTGCTTTACTCGAACGGATAGAGTACTTTGAACAGTTGAACATTTACAACGAAACAATTAACTATGAAATAGTGTTTTCATACGAAAAACTATTACAAACGGGATAAACTATACTGGATAAACCGGAGAACGACCGGTACTGTTTTGAAAACGCTGGAGAACGACCAGCAACACTTTTTACTTAACTGATTGAGCAATTGAAAAGTCCCTACTGACATGGGCACTGACCGTTGAAAAGTCCCTTCTGACATGGGCACTAGATCCTACGAACATGGGTCTACTATTGTTGATAAACTGTTGAAAAGTCCCTTCTGACATGGGCACTAGATCCTGCGAACATGGGTCGACTATTGTTGATAAACTGTTGAAAAGTCCCTTCTGACATGGGCACTAGATCCTGCAAATATGGGTCTAATATTGTTATTAAACTAATGAAAAGTACCTACTGACATGGGCACTGGGTTCCTACTGACATGGACCCACCAAACGATTTGGATACTGACATTCCTACGATCATCTAATAGGATACCTACATTCCTACTATAACTTGAAATATACTTTTGGGCAACATCCCAACGAAACATACCTACTACTAGGATACGTATATTCCTACAGAACATACTTGGAAATAGGATACTGCTTTCCTACAACTACTAGGATACGAACTTTCCTACAAACAACTATTTGGAAACGTATTTGGTTTAACGAATTACACTTTTGGGTGACATCCCAACGATACTGTATAAACAACAAGTGGGTTACCAACTGTACTTGCAAACATAAAACCTGTGAATTCACTCAACCTCGTTGTTGACTTTTACTATGTTTTTCAGGGAATTAGCTGCACATGTAAGGACCGCCTGTACAACTGGAAATCTAGGCGACCCTCGAAGATTTAGGATGCCAACTTTTTGAAACATATGGATTTCTTTTGTATAACTGAAACTGTTTAGTCATATTTACGAAATCCACTTTTGTACAACTTAACTACTTATACGATTCGATGAATCGTAAACTTTGTAACTATTTCTCTTGGCATCTTAATATATATGTTCTGTTATAATCATATGCTCTGATACGTATGCATGTACTGTGTATTGTAGCACTCCCCATACTTAACTTAATGATTCCGCTAAACACAATCAACGAATTTGGGGGTGTTACAACTGGTCACTTGGGGACATTTGATATTTACTGTAATCTTTGGACTGTCAAAAATTAAAGCCCTCATTTCGAATTTTCCATAAGGAATTTCGAGAAGTGCTTTAAATTTTCTCTTTCTTAAGAAACTATTACTTTAAATCTCTTATGTTCTCAGGTACTATGTCGCCAAAGAAGAAAAAGCTAAACCCAGCACGACCACTTATAGGATCTCTTGCCTATCTTAGTGCATTACCCGATCACGATCGTATGCCACGCATCTGGAGGGACAAGAAATTCGGGCGTTTCAGATATGTGGACTGGGAAAAGTTGCAAATATTGGGATTCGGACAAAGACTAGAAAGCCTACTCAGTTATCCAGTTGAGGGTCAGCAGTTCGAGTCTTTAAAAAGGCTGTTCAGCATTGATGAACCGGTATACATGGAAATGGTTACCGAGTTCATGACCACCTACACATTTGAGACAGGGAGTAGAGTTGGAGACGGTTTGATCACATTCTGGTACATGGGTAGTTCATTCATCTTGTCACTAGCCCAGTTTGCACAACACCTGGATCTATACACACTAGAGGAGATGCGTTCCCCTCTATTCACTAGTGGAGCCACATCGATTTCCATCTCGACCACACCAGCCGAGGCATGGAGTAGCTTATCGTCAGCAATATATTTCTCAGGTATAAAAGCTACCAGACTCAGAGATCCGGTCATGCAAATTCTACACAAGCTGATAGCCTGTTCATTCGATGGGAAATATACGACGAGCGGTCGAGTTGCCAGCTTTGATGTGGTCATGATGACATGTATCCTCGAGAGGAGGAACATTCAGGTTGCCCATTTAGTTGCACAGCGGATTTTGGAAGAAAAGGACTTTGGTGCAAAGAGATCCTTTATGGGTCCAATAATTACAAGGTTGATCCGGAGAATGGGATTGCTTAGGACGGCAGAGGTAGAAAAATTCAAGAGCCTGCCAGAATGGAGTGCCCAGCCGATAGATTATGATTTTCTTAGGAGCATGGATATAGTTCGGATTCTGAGAGATGGCACTGTTTACATAAGGGCCCGATCATCGGACCCTGATACTGTTGATACATTGGTAGCAGGTCTAGTTCTACCTAGGGAAGCGAAGAAGAGGAAACAACCCAAAGAGACCAGCGACTCAGAGTCAAATGAAGATGAGGATACGAATGACCACAATGACCCAGTTGCACCGCCACAGCCTACTAGGCCAGGACCTTCTATCTCGGCTCCTAGAGCTCAGATGTCGGCTTACATATACCATTACGGGACACCTCCGGGGCCCGATTACTGGTACTGGCTGATGCAGGTCAGATGTTATAGAGGAATGAGGCAGCAGATCGCAGGGATGCCAGTGAGCCCACTTCCAGACATACCGTGTGGATTGGGCCAAGCGCCACCACACTTATATACCCCTGCAGCTCCTACTCCAGCACCTCACCGACATCCAGTTCGTGACCGTGGCCATGGTTTACCACCTCGCACAGTTCCACCTAGGCCACGAGCACCATCAGCAGATATTCCTACTCCGATACAGCATGTTCCCTCAACTGTTGGTTCAGTCCGGGGGCATACTTCGAGAAGCAGCAGGATATCCAGAGTCTCCACGCGGGCCATCATTGTTCAGAGTCATAGGATTCTTAGGAGTGTCGGCCCTGTAGCTGCACCGATTGATCCAGTATCCTCTCATAGACAGAATGATTTATTCAGAGGACACTCTCAGCAGAGGACACCCGAGATCCCACTGGACAGTTTTGACATGCCTGCAGGGGAATTTGTTGATCATTTGATACAGCATGGAGTATTCACTACAGGTACATCAGATGCAGAGGCTGATCGAGATGCGTCAGACGAAGGCACC
Source organism: Helichrysum umbraculigerum (assembly GCA_949592205.1). Classification (NCBI taxonomy): domain Eukaryota; kingdom Viridiplantae; phylum Streptophyta; class Magnoliopsida; order Asterales; family Asteraceae; genus Helichrysum; species Helichrysum umbraculigerum. Next base: position 32,511,706 of record CATIUR010000002.1, read on the forward strand.
CACTATTAGCACGATGATTATTCATTAGATGAGACATCTCCTGGACCTATAGTATCTTCAGCAGCAGTACCACCAGCCGAGCAATAGATTGCTCCGCTTTCTGACTTCTTTCTACTTTCTATCAAGACTTTATTATTACTGTGTGTATTTGATGTACTTTGGATGCATAGACATCACCTCTATCTAGTTACTACTTTATTATGTTATCACTTTACTTTTCTTATTAGCAGCTATTATTAAATTGTTGAGTGGCATGTTTGTTTGATTCAAACATTATTTATAGAAGACCAAAGCAAAAGAAACTGTAGACCTCGCCATGAAGAACGCCAGGAGACGTAAGCTACAAACCGCGAACCAGCAGACTTCTAACGAGTAGCCGACAGCATGCACGACAAAATCGGTACACCATTCCAAGACCCTCTATCTGTTTAATGCATTGATTATCTCATCCGATATTCCGAAAACTAAGTGTGGGATCCTAAAAACCACACTACACTTAAGAAACAATCCGAAAATAAGTAGAATCTCTAAGTGTGGGATACTTCAACAAGAGGTACTCAACAGATAGATTCGAACATTAGGGACAATGTTCCTCTAAGTGTGGGATATACGGCCTTCAACCGCAAGTTTTACCTCTTCTCCGTAAGTCAAACAAAATTTTCATTAAAAGGCTAAAAATGGAGAAATTTTCAAAAATTTTCGGATTCAAAAACATTATTCTTTAGGAATCCTATCTTTCAAGACTATAAATTACAGCAAGAAACGAGTTTTAACAAAGAAACAAAACTATTTTAGAATAAGATACGGACGAAAAAGGTAACACATGGCTAGGCACACATTGACCAAAACATTTGATTCGTGAGGATTGAGCCCATAATTAGCATTCATCTTTACACTGCTTCACTTTCGTTTCATGTGTGCGCCGATGTACGCATTTGAATTAGAACTTGCTCTTGCAATGCATTTCGAAATCACACCAATGAGTGCCATATGTGGCATAGGTACAACCTATCTTGATAACTTCTAAGGAATCCAAACACCCTTACACCACCAAAAACATCCACCCACTCAACATTCACTCTTCACACCCAATCAAAACCTCCTATTATTCATCCCGAACCTACAGAAGTTTCATCTTCCAACAAATTTTCGAAGACACTCTCAATTTCTTAAGACTTTTGCGAGAAAAGCCATCACAACCCAATACCATTGAGAAACCTTCAAGACCATATATATCAATGAGGTCGGCATAATAGAAGAAAAGAAAACAAAAGAAAGAGAAAGAAAGAAAAGAATTATGCCGGCATGACCAATAAAAAGGCTAAGAAAAGAAAGAAAAATCCAACGGAAAGGGCTACAAAGTCTTTCCAAAATCTAAGAAATTTCAAAAGAGACTCTCTCAAGAAACGCACCCCAGTTTCGAGAAAATACATGGAAAAACTCATCACACCCCTTATCACACACCTTCTTCAAAACCAAGCAGCCGATTCCTTTCTAAGATATCTCGAAAGGTTAGTATCGTCATCATCAAAAGTGATGGAGATTTGATTCTTGATCAAGCCTATGACGAGAATGTGACATGACTGGCTATCTGAGTGATTGACACTAGTAAGTAGGAAACCCTAAACACCTGAGTGACTTGAGTGACCCACTTGTAAGGATTTCCTAGTGATGATCATCATATAAGTTGCTCGAAGAAGGTATCAAATTCTACAAACCCTTAGTTTCCAGTAAAAACTCTTTCATAGTTGTAATCTTATGTTATTTGGAAATAGTATATCTAAAAACTAATGCAATTAGAATCCTTCCAAAAGCTTTTTATGAATGAGTTTGCTTGAGGACAAGCAAAGTTCTAAGTGTGGGATACTTGATATCGCGTAAAAAGTCACGTTTTTACTACCGATATCTCTCTCATTCTGGAACGATTCTTGGCATTTTAACTCAAAAGCAGTACAAATCAATAGTATTATGCCAAGATGGTCAAAACAAGGTTGCACGATGAAAATCAAGCAAAACGGATGGAAAATGAAGATTCCACGCATGTTTAAAGATTCAAGGCATCAAAACGAGATTTCAAGACAAAAGTGCCCATCACCAACATCCATCTCATCCAAGATGTTCGTTTTCAAATTACGAATCCAACAGAAGAAGAATCAACAAAAACGGACGAAGAATGAAGATTCTACGTACGCCGGAAGATCCAAACGATTCGTACAACACATCTAATGTTCAGAGACATATTTTTGGGATTTCTTTTCATCAAAGTCTTCGTTTATGAATTACGAATCCAACGCAAAAAGAATCGACACAAACGGACGCATAACGAAGAAAATACGCACGAATCAAGAAACGAAGCAAAAGACGGCGAACCGGGGCGGGGGGTGCCAGCCGCCGCCGGCCACCTGCCCCCTGGCCCATTTCCACTTTTTGGTCCTTGCGCGTACCCGGTGCACCACCTTTACATGCTTTTTGGTACCCTGTGCACCACCTTTACGTGCTTTTTTGTACTCGGTGCACCACCTTTTCCACCTTATTCTAATGTGAGCCTTGGGATGCTAACGTGAACTGAATTTCAACTATAAATGGTGGCCCCTAGGTTTCATTTGAACACACACTCACATCCACACTCATACACATAATTTCTTCCTTCCATTTCCACTTTCTCACTCTAAAAATTCTCTTATATTTTAGTCTAGGATTATTACGGATTAACATAGAGGCTAGAACGAACGTTAGGGGTTGGAGATTTATCTTTGTACGTGTGAACGAGTTGTCAATCATAATAATACGCTGCTACGCATTTATTTCTGGGTGATATCTAAACCTTTATCATACTTGCTTTATTTCATATTTTAATCAGGTGTTATTGCCTGGTATGTGATATATTTATTGCCATGAATTGCGAGTAGTCTATTATTGTGATTGTTGATGATGTAGATAATTATAAGTAAGGATGACATTATATGATTAGTGTATGACAATCGTAAAGTGGTGTGACGGCCCCTATTCGACTGTTATCTGATATAGTACTGGAAACGCTTCAAGCGGAGTACAAATGTATGGAAGTCAGTAAACGACCGAAGGTAGTTACATCACTGGAATCAGCTCTGGTTTAACTGTTGGAATTCCGAAAGGATAATACAACTTCACAACTAACTGGTATATCCTACGAGAGTCAATGCACAATAAAATGATGTTCCTAAAACACGTTCAGATAAAATAGGAATTAGTAACCTTTGTACTGTTAAGACTTTATGAACTTGATTTTAATTTATGGAGTACCCTTTCTGGTTATCCACGTGACTGCAACCTAGTAATTAGGACTTGATCAACCTTAATTATGGTAAGTAGTTATCTGTACCCATGACATGCAACAAGTAAGACACAGTGAACCCACTCGTTGTATATATTAGGTTTACAATTCTGCATTGTGATGTGACGTAAAAAGTCATGTTTTTAGAAGCTTTATTCCTCACATTTTGAACCTTTCTTTAGTGAAAACATTCCAAAACATTGATTATTTACTAAAATGCACTAAAGTGGTTCAAAAGTAGACGTTGTGATAAAAATCACTGAAAACACTCTAAAAATGCACAAAACACAGCATTTTAATACAGGCAGATTCTTCCGACCTCATTTTCCTGTCAAGGCACACCTCCTAACTTCTACCATCTGTTGTATAGGTAAAATCGAGACGGAAAAATCTGGAATCAAGTGAAACGGCCAAAGGACGGAGAAACCACTACGCTTTTAGAGCCATTAAAACTCATTTCGGCTATGCCTAAGCTCTACACATCCAATTTCTATGAGATTGGCATCATCAGAAGCGTAACGGAATTACGAAACCACAGGCGAAAGAATCGAGTCAAACGGAGGCATAACGAAGGAGATACGGACGTTTTAAGCAACGAACGAAATCAGACAGAGACCGTATACGGACTCAGGCACCGTATACGGCCCTTGTAAGACCGTATACGACCTGTATACCACCGTATACGGCCCCTGCAAGGCCGTATACGGCCCCTGCAAGGCCGTATACGGCCCCTACCCCATATCGTGCTTCGTTTGCTTGTACGTGCTGCTTCGTGAGTTGTACGTGCGATTTGATGGTTTGCCTATAAATAGTGGACATCCCCAACACTTCATTCATACCATTTTTCTCATTTTCATTCTCTCCCTACACTTTCTCTCTCGCACACATCACTCTCTCTCTAGTTTCTCTCTCTAGATGATTTTCTCTCTCTAGAATTGAGCTAGTTAGAGAGATAGTTAGGTAGAGGTAGCTTTTAGCTTTTGTACGGAGTCACTCCAAGACATTGTATTTGCGAAGATCTGTCTGTAATAAATTCGTATCAGGTTCTATTTGTATATCTCTTACTTTCCAGTTTTAAACATGTGTTGCTTTGTTTATGCTTGTTTAGGATTGTATGCTAGATATATGATGTTAGGCTAGACATTTCTTTGTGTTTACTATGATGTAGTTATGTTAGAATAGTCAATATGTTTATGCCATGCTGTTACTCTGCCCGTGTTACTTTAAACTGTGTATGAACTCGTAAACTGAATCTCGAATGTTTATCTATCCAACTTATGCTGTGGTTAGAAGCTTCCTGCTAGAACTTGGCCAATTACTAGTGGTACGTTCTCTACCTATTCTATACTTGATGATCAATGAACTTGGTATGGCTGTGTTCTCTAGGTTGAAACAAATCATAAGAGACACTGAGCGTAGGATTAGAGATAGGTTAGATTCATGTTTATCTGTTATATATCTTTGAGAGAACTTTCGGGATATCTATGATCTGATTATTGGTTATCTGCTATGCTTAGGTTTATGGTGTTCTGTTATGTGTCACCCTATTGCATGTTCTTGTTTGATTGTTGCCTTAGGAATGATGCATGCTAGAGTTATCCTCCTGGTTCATATCAGTAACTGTATAATTAGGTTTTCAGACACAGAATATTGGTTTACACAGTAGATTAACATGCATGGAATAGTTGTAATGATTTATATCTGTAATGTTGAATAATTTAACTGATCGTTAGCCCGATTATCCCAACTTGGTCCGCGGGATTACCCCCGTTCGTGTTCTTGTTCAATCAACAATTCACGCTACGATACAGACGTCTCTGATGACTGTGACTGGGGACCAGGATTCGATGATAGTCGTCGGTTAAATTGGTCTGTACATTTGAGAGAACTTCTGGTGTATTTGACTTCTATAACTGCTATCCACGTGACATGTTATTTATCTGATTGCGGACAACTCTACGTTAGATATTTAATAGGCTCGTAGTTGTAGCTCATTAGGATTTAGTAAATCTGCGAGAGTAATGTGGAACCCTAATTAATGTAACAGAAAAACCGTAAAACGCCCTATTACTCGGTATAGTGCTGGAAACACCAATTGGTGGAGTACAAACGTATGGAAGCCGCGGAACGGTCGTAGGTACAATACTTTGCATTAATTATGTTTATATCCTCTCCGGATTAGTCATCACATCTAGTATCCTCACCATTGACTATTCATCAATAACATATAACGAAATCATAGTAAACACTCGCTTATCCTCTGTCGACTGAGTCTCCGTACAAACCTCTTTAGTTTTATTTTCTTTATTAAAATTAGTATTTAGTTAAAAAAAACCAAACCTATCCAAAAACTTTTAAAAACCCTAGCTGAATCTCCAAAGATAATGAAACGTCCTAGACTCCCATGCCCGTTGTAGTTTGAAGAACGACACCTGAGTCATACATACCACTTACTGCCCTTTTAGGTTTGTCAGTAGTATACAACTTAGGATTCCCCTGCTCTACAAATTTAAAACTCACTGTTCGCCGCTTCTATTGCTATTGGAACAACGACCGGAATCAAATCCGTTCGACCGATAGAGGCCGCGACAAGTTTTTGGCGCCGCTGCCGGGGACTACAACGACCGATTTTTGGAATTTTGTTATCTCAGTTATTTAGCGATCCTTACGGAAGATCAATATCATCCGGAAGTTACAGTTTTTATCCCTAGGTTAGTTAGTTTTTAATTTCCCGTCCTTAGTTAAACCTATCCTTCCAAAACCCTATTTTCTTCTAAAAACAAGTTATGGCGAATCGTATCACTCTCGCCTCATCAACCCAACCACTGCTAGAGGGACGAGGAGGACCAATCGTATCACCAACCGACGAAACCATTGAAATCAGACCACACTTCATTAAATTACTTAAATCTCAGTGTCAGTTTCATGGTCTTTCGGTTGAAAATCCAAACGCCCATCTTAACAAGTTCATAAACCTTTCCGACTCTTTCGAACAAACCGGATCCAGTGTCAAAGTCACCCGACTCCACCTGTTTCCTTATTCTTTAGCTTTCCGAGCTCAGACATGGTTTTATGAACTCGAACCCAATTCGATTCATACATGGGAGGAGATGGCTACTAAGTTCTTAGCTAAGTTTTTCCCTCCGTCCCTACAAACCAAGCTCAAAAATGAAATCATTAACTTTCGTCAAGGAACTACTGAATCATTAAGCTCAGCTTGGGAACGCTTTAAGAATCTGCTTGGAAGATGTCCGAATCATCAGTTGGCTGAAATGAATCTGGTCTGCACATTCTACAACAGTCTGAATCCTCATCACCAACAAACCCTCGATGCTGCTTCATCCGGAAATTTCATGCTACATACTTCAGAAGAAGCCTGGAAGTTGATTGAGACGATAACGATGCACCAACATGACTTGGAGTTTGATGAATCAACCTCGGAAGACAAAGATACTTCTACTCAAGCGTTCGACACTTTAAGAACTCAACTCGAATCCATCTCTAAAGTTGTTAAGGATATGCAAGACTCTTCCAAATCTAAGAAGCAACCTCAACGGCTCTTCTCACACTCGAAGCCCAAGGAAGATGTTCTCGCCACATCTGGAGCCACTGATCAAATCATTCATTCAAAATCTTTCACTCAGCGGTTATCCAAACAACTTATCTCTCATTTGTTAGTTCCCTCTACACCCTCTACTTCCTCTCAAATGTCTTCTCGTCTAAACAATGCGATTTTCAATAACTTCATGGTTGAGCAATGTTAGCGCCCGATCAGGTCGGTGTCGTTAAACGATCGCTAACCGGGCGCCAGCGGTGGGTGTTGTTTTATATTTGTAATTGCGGGGCCTAAGTTTTCCCTAACAATGCTAATCCTAAGGGTGAGCAAGTGGTAGGTATGACCTAGAGTCGTTCTTCAAACCGACTGAATTGAAACTAAGGCGAGGCAGATAAGGGCTTTCAAACTAGTGAATGGTTTATAAAATAGTGGGGGTTTTGGTTTTTATATTAACTAACTTAGGCAAGTAAATAAATAAAGGCGAAATAAAAGTAAAACGTAAAGCAGATAAAATAAAGATAGTGTTTGCTGAGATTTCGTTAATTAAGTTATGGGATGATATTTGGAGAAACTGTTTTGAAAGATATTAGTTAATTATCATTCTAGAATACTTGCATGTAAACACTAGATTCCCTACTAATTAAAATCCCATTAGCATGTCACACCGGGAGCTAGGTTATGGTAACATTACAAAGTATTTTGAATAATAAGCAAAATCTTAATTAAGGTTTAATAATACTTTCATATGAACGAGAACAAAATCTTAAGGTACTAGACATTACTGAATCATATAACGATCCCTTGTCATCCTAACAGATTCATGTATTAAAACAGTTCATTTATGACTTTAAACCAGCCCTTGCTTAAGACTACCCAATAAATCCCCTAGATATTCACAGCGTTCCTCACTTTAAGTGGTTCCACCGCTTTAAACCCTGGGCCATGTCTTGTCCTACGATAATCCCCCATGTAGCCTTGCGGTTCCATAGTTTCATACATTTGACAAATTGTATTGACACAAATGACTGACTACCTTTTAATTGGACGTCGTAAAAAGGTGTTGTAATCACGTTTATTGGTGGAAAGGCGATAGATTAATTTGAAGTTTAAAAGTCTATTTAGAAAGGTTAATTAAACTAGGTTTCTCATTTTATATATATATGTCCGTAATATAACTACCTTCGGTCGTTACGCAGCTTCCACGTATTTGTACTACACCTAAAGTGTTTCCAACGCTATACTGAGTAACAGTCGAATAGGGGCCATCATATTACTTCATAATATTGTATCGTTTCGTAATATGACTACCTTCGGTCGTTCCTCGACTTCCATACATTTGTACTCCACCTTGAAGTGTTTCCAGTACTATATCGAGTAACAGTTGAATAGGGGCCATCATATTACTTCACGATAATTAAGAACGTTTATATATTATTACTATGATAATCCTAAGGCAACAATCAAACAAGAACATGCAATAAGACGATCAAAGCAATATTACTGATCTTTAATATTTAATTATAAATCATCCCATAATTAACTAACTACATCGCAAACAAACACAATAGTAATCTACTCGCTAATCATGGCATAAACGATCTCTAGCATAATTAAAGTAAACATAATTAATTAAGATAGATAAGGATAGAAATAACCGAGATTAATATGCGAGAAGGAATAGACTTGAATTAATAAGAGTTGCTCCAAGCGTACACCAAAGATTACAAATTCGTTCCTCACCAAAGACTACAAACACGTTCCTTGCTTCTATTCTAACTAGCCTAATACGATTTTAAAGTAAGAAAATAAAGAAATAAAGAAAGAAAGAAAAGCTAGAAGCTAGAGAGAAAGTGTATCTTCCAAAGTGTGGAAAGAATGGTGTGTTTTGCAAATGGAACCCAAGCCCTCTATTTATAGGTGAGCTTTGGCTCACATTAGCACCATGAGGTGCATGTTAGAAAGCTTTCCAAAAATGGCGTGTACCACACGAAAAGTAGGCGCACCGGGTACCGTACAACGCGAAAAGGAGGCGCACCAGGTACGGGTTTTAACCAAAAAAGGAAAGCGAGACGGGGGGTGGCCAGCCGGCGGCGGCACTGTAGCAGCCGGCGGCGGCACTGTAGCAGCCGGCGGCGGCACTGTAGCAGCCGGCGGCGGCCGGCGGCTACCCGCCCCGTTTCGCTTCGTTGCTTGATTCGTGCGTATTTTCTTCGTTATGGGTCCGTTTGCGTCGATTCTTTTTTTTGTTGGATTCGTAATTCAAAAACGAAGATTTTGATATAAAATAGTCCCTGAGATGAGGTCCCTAGCTCCAGATATTGTGTGCGAATCATTTGGATCTTCCGGCGGACGCGAAATCTTCATTTTTCACCCGTTTTGGTTGATTCTTCTTCTGTTGGATTCGTATTTTGAAAACGAACATCTTGAAAATAGTGGATGTTGGTGGAGGGTACTTTGGTCTTGAAATCTCGTTTTGATGCCTTGAATCTTCAAACGTGTGTGGAATCTTCGTTTTTCATCCGTTTTGCTTGATTTTTATCGTGCAACCTCGTTTTGACCATCTTGGCATAATGTTACTGATTTGAACCATATTTGAGTTCAAAATGCCAAGAATCGTTCTAGAATGAGAGAGATATCGGTAGTAAAAACGTGACTTTTTACGCGATATCAAGTATCCCACACTTAGAACTTTGCTTGTCCTCAAGCAAACTAACATTCAACAGAGATAAAAATAAGCAGATAATGAAATATTTTAAGGCGGAACGTTTTACTAAGGGGGTTTTGGAAAAGTAAAATACTTGTTCTTTAAAAAGGAAATATTGTAATCTTTAGGAGCATGCTTGTGATCTTTGATCTTGGATACATGACTAGACGATCCTCTCATGGTGGTCACTCAAATCACTCAAAGTGTTTAGGGTTTCCTATTCTATTATATCAATCGCTCAGAACGCCAGTCATGTATCGTTTATCGTCATAGGCTTGATCGAGTATCAAATCGTTACCTTTTAGGTGAGCGCGAAGTCGATCTAGCCACACTCATTCTAAGGGAAGTGATGTAGGGTTTTGAGTGGAGTGTTGGTGGTATGAGAGGGGGTTGTGTTAGATTTTCTTTTTGGTGAAGTTGGAAAGCTGAAATTTTTGACTTTTTGGGATTTTCGGGAGGATTGACGCCTTTTTCTTTTGGGAGGAGTCTTTTTCTCCATTTGACTTTCTTTTCTTCGAATTTTCTAAGATATTTTTTTTTTCGACGTCATATCCTTAATACTTCTCTTTTTTCATCTTTGGAACTTTCTATGAAGTTTGAGGGATGCTTTTGAGTAGGTAAAGGGGGTAACGTACTTTATTTTTGGGTGTATGCATGGGTTCAAGAATGATGTGATTCGATCTCCTTTTTGATTCATCAGTTCGGATTCGAAATGCATAGCAAGAGCAAGTTCTGATTCTAAACTCATACATCGGCACACTCAAGAATCGAAAAAGTGAAGCATTAAAAGTGAATGCTTTTCATATGGCTCAAAATACCTCACGAATCGAAAGTTGGGTTGTTGTGTGCTTAGTCATGCGATGCTCTTTATGGGATTACTAAACTTGTTTTTCAAAAGAATTTGTATTTTATTTTTCCTTCTTCCCCAAAGTAAATCATTCTTTGTTTAAATTTTTTTCATTTTCAACATATTTTTAACTCAATTTTGAAAATTTTGTTTACTTTTATGGAGAAGCAGGGTCTTATAAAGAGCAGCGAGTTTAGAATCAAGTATATACCATTATCCATTTAACAGTAGTGCAACTACTGCTATCCCACACTTAAAGGAACATCGTCCTCGATGTTATACTAAGCTCTGAATGGGGTAAAATCCCACACTTAGGGTTTTAAACATCTAAGTTGCGTTCTTTCAGTGTGTGTTGGGTTTGAATCCCACACTTAGTGATAAGCAAGATGGATATGGTATATTTAAAACGAATGAAAGAGACGGTTTAGAAGTACTCCCCGGTTGTTGCAGTTCCTTTGTGTGCATTTTCCGGATTCCGTCTTTCTTGGTGCATTCTTGATCAAGTCTTCTTGTGATTGGTCTCGTAGGTGTGAACACGTTGGATATACTTTCTTTGATGCGCGGCGTCAAAGACTTGATGCGTCAGGCAGAAACTTGTTCGTATATCCAAGTGTGAAAGATAGTCGGAGACTTTATCACTTCTTGGAATGTAAAATTGCGGAAATGTAAAACACGGGTTGCCTCCCGAGAAGCGCTCTTTTAAAGTCGAGAGCTCGACTTCTTCTCTTCTATCTAGATGGAGATGGATGCATCCGTGGGATCCTCTTTGTTGATGTTGTGGGCCCTAGGTTGCGGAAAGGTGTATCGGGGTGGATAGATTTTCATGAAATGATTGACTATTATCGTAATCAATTCGAGTGGACTATCTCTCGATGTTGCCTTGTAGTTCAGAAGATGCTCTAAAGTTGTCCTTGCAAGGCCGTGAAGTCCGAAGGTGATGTAATCGACTGCTTTAGTGACAGTCCCACTAGGGTCGGTCATGGTGGTTGTGTCTGTCTTAACAACCTCTCTTGACGGTGGGTTTTGCCAGAGAGAGCATACAAACGCTAAGAATTGCAGTTTTATGCCTTCATAGTTCTCGGTCTTGGGGTCTCCGTTCAATCTTCTGATGGACGTGCACAGGTCCTCTATCTGCCGGTGCTGATGGTTGTTGAATGGGAAATCGGATTCTGAGAAAACTAGAACAAGCTGACGAAGTATCTCCTTGCATCCTGAGTAGAATATGAACTTTCTTCTGGAGTTACTTTTCCGTTGTTGAATCTCCCGTAGATGGATCGTAACAGAAGTAGCGATATCAAGTGGTGATTTAGGTGTAGCCCTAAAGGGTCGTTCGCGCCTTGATTCCTCCCAAACAAGATCACTAAGTTCTTCAATCAATAACTCAACTTGTTTTTCAATAGTGGAGTTGATAACCATAGATCCGCTTTCTTTGGAACTAAGGTGATCTTCTCTATTTAGCAAGTCAAGCAATGATGTGAGGTCATTCATCGTCAAGATGTTGGCACGACTGCTTGGATGTCCAGTAGTTTCTTTCATATGCGCTCTAATGGATCCTAACATCTCCCATTACGTTGAGGTAAATGGGATGTTAGATCTTTTAAGGGCATTGTAGATCCTAGCGTAAGTCCGTTTCTGTTGTTGACAGAATTGCAGTTCAGCAGGGGAAGGAGCAAGCATGTTGACTGCGTTGCCAATTCCTTCTACCGCTTTGTCAAATCTTTGGATGAATTCTTCGAGCACTTTGTGATCCATGATGGTTTGCGGTTGGTATCTTGTGCATTTGGAATATTCTTCCAGTGTTTCTCTTCTCAAGGGATGGTTGTGGTTACTTCCCGCCATTTCTTCCGTGGTAAATGGATTAGTTGGCGGTGTACTTCTTTTGTTTTCTTCTTCCATCTTTCTCGTTCTGATCAATTCTTCCATCGTCGGGTTGTTCACTGATGGAGATGCGTTTTTCATCTCTTGTCCTATTCGTCGGAGGTCAATCGGGAAATATGGCGTGATTGCCATTTCCTTGCTAGATTTTCTTTCACTTATTGACTTTGCAGTTTCTTTGTCTTTGGCGGTCTTCATGGAGATCATGTACATATCGGCTTGCTCTCCAGCATTTGGATTGTCGATATGGAAAGTGATGATTTCTCCCTGAGACTGCAAGTTGATGGTTTGTGCGAAGACGTTGATGATTGCCTTGGCCGTATTCATGAAAGGTCTTCCTAGTATGATTGGGATGTGTGCATCTTCCTGCATATCCATAACTACAAAATCTGCTGGGTAAAGAAATTTATCAATCCTAACTAAAACATTTTCAGCTATTCCCCTAGGGTATTTGACCGAGTGGTCAGCAAGCTGTATGGTCATTTTGGTAGGTCGAAGATTTTCTAACTCAAGCCTCTTGAAAAGCGAGTATGGCATAAGATTAACACTAGCTCCTAAATCGGCGAGAGTACAGATAATGCCTGAATTGTAAATGGAACATGGAAGAGTAAAACGTCCAGTATCTCCGAGTTTTTCAGGAATGATATTTTTCAAGATAGCTGAACATTCCTCGTTCAGCGGGACATTGGGTACTTCGGGTACCTTATCCTTGGTTGTAAGAAGTTTTCTGAAGTACTTTTTGGAGTGAACTTCAGAGGCGGTATCTACGAATTTCCTATCAAGCTTAAAAGACTTAAGCTTGTCGGGTCGTTGTTTAAGACGAGCCGGAAATGGAATGTTTACCTTCCTATTTAGTGCAGACTCTAAATCCATTGTCGATGGGACAATAGGTGGTTCCTTCACCGGAGAAGAAACCGTAGGTGGGCTATGTGCTACCTGAGAGTCTAGAATATGAGAAGCCTCCTTATGGCAACTAGTTGGACTTTCCTGAGGTTTAGCGGTAATATGTTGTGCTAATTGTCCTAACTGGGATTCGAAAGCTTTTAACAAAGTCAAATGATCTCTTAAGATGAGATCAGTTTGGTCTTGTCTAGCCAAGAGACCTTGAATGACTTGTATCAGGGTGTCGTCAAAACTAGAGGTTTGTAAGGGAGAGGGTTTCAAAGGTCGGGGTTGGTAAGTTGGTGGGCTATTCCTAGGTGGGTTAAGAGAAGGGTTAGTATTGGGTGGAAATGGTTGAGATTGGGAAATTTGGGCTGAGTGGTTCAGATTAGCACAATTAAGGCAGGTTTGAACTTGACAGACTTGACAGACTTGTTGACTTTTCAATTCCTTAATCTCCTTGGTTAGGTCTGACACTTGCTGAGTGAGGGTTTTGATAGCTTCATTCCCGATTGTAGTAGGTGAATTCACTAATGAGGGGTGATTTTCATTGTTCCAGTCATGGTTGTGTATTGTCATTTTCTCAATAAGGCTCCAAGCTTCATTTGCCGTACAATCTATGAAACTACCTTGAGAGGCGGTATCAAGTAAAGGACGGTGATGTGGGAAGAGACCATTGTAGAAAATGCGCAACTGGTCTGAACGCTCAAATCGATGATTTGGACATTTCTTAAGCAATTTCTTAAAGCGCTCCCATGCATTGTAGATTGATTCATCATGGACTTGACGGAAGTTTATGATGTTGGTCCTAAACGTGGCTTGTTTTGATGGGGGGAAATATTTGGCCAGAAATTTGGTTGCTAGTTCTACCCAAGAGGTTATAGAGTTAATCTCTAGTTCCTCAAACCAGGTTTGTGCATTGAGAGTGAGTGAATAGGGAAATAGGTATAGGTAGACTATGTCCTGATTAACCCCAATTGGCTTAAAAGAGTTGGATAAGGAAATGAACTTGTCAAGGTGTGAGTTGGGATCATCATTTGGTAGGCCATGGAATTGACAGAGGTTTTGGACTAACTGAACAATGTATGGTTTTAATTCAAATGATCCTCTACCAATTTCCGGATAGATAATTGGTCCTCCTCGACCTTCAATCAAAGGTTTAAAGTCTTCAGCGAGAGTTATACGTGCAACTGTCATAGTCTCGTTGGCAGGTGGTTGACTAGTTGAGTGGATAGGGGTGGTAATTTCTAAAAGTAGTAAAAGGAAGGAAAAATAAAGAAAAACGTAGGGGTTTAAGGAATTCTAAAGGTTCACTAGTAAGTAAGTTCGTCTTAACGCCTAAGGATCGTACAATTGGTTCCCCGGCAGCGGCGCCAAAAACTTGTTGGCTCCCGATCAGGTCGGTGTCGTTAAACGATCGCTAACAGGGCGCCAGCGGTGGGTGTTGTTTTATATTTGTAATTGCGGGGCCTAAGTTTTCCCTAACAATGCTAATCCTAAGGGTGAGCAAGTGGTAGGTATGACCTAGAGTCGTTCTTCAAACCGACTGAATTGAAACTAAGGCGAGGCAGATAAGGGCTTTCAAACTAGTGAATGGTTTATAAAATAGTGGGGGTTTTGGTTTTTATATTAACTAACTTAGGCAAGTAAATAAATAAAGGCGAAATAAAAGTAAAACGTAAAGCAGATAAAATAAAGATAGTGTTTGCTGAGATTTCGTTAATTAAGTTATGGGATGATATTTGGAGAAACTGTTTTGAAAGATATTAGTTAATTATCATTCTAGAATACTTGCATGTAAACACTAGATTCCCTACTAATTAAAATCCCATTAGCATGTCACACCGGGAGCTAGGTTATGGTAACATTACAAAGTATTTTGAATAATAAGCAAAATCTTAATTAAGGTTTAATAATACTTTCATATGAACGAGAACAAAATCTTAAGGTACTAGACATTACTGAATCATATAACGATCCCTTGTCATCCTAACAGATTCATGTATTAAAACAGTTCATTTATGACTTTAAACCAGCCCTTGCTTAAGACTACCCAATAAATCCCCTAGATATTCACAGCGTTCCTCACTTTAAGTGGTTCCACCGCTTTAAACCCTGGGCCATGTCTTGTCCTACGATAATCCCCCATGTAGCCTTGCGGTTCCATAGTTTCATACATTTGACAAATTGTATTGACACAAATGACTGACTACCTTTTAATTGGACGTCGTAAAAAGGTGTTGTAATCACGTTTATTGGTGGAAAGGCGATAGATTAATTTGAAGTTTAAAAGTCTATTTAGAAAGGTTAATTAAACTAGGTTTCTCATTTTATATATATATGTCCGTAATATAACTACCTTCGGTCGTTACGCAGCTTCCACGTATTTGTACTACACCTAAAGTGTTTCCAACGCTATACTGAGTAACAGTCGAATAGGGGCCATCATATTACTTCATAATATTGTATCGTTTCGTAATATGACTACCTTCGGTCGTTCCTCGACTTCCATACATTTGTACTCCACCTTGAAGTGTTTCCAGTACTATATCGAGTAACAGTTGAATAGGGGCCATCATATTACTTCACTATAATTAAGAACGTTTATATATTATTACTATGATAATCCTAAGGCAACAATCAAACAAGAACATGCAATAAGACGATCAAAGCAATATTACTGATCTTTAATATTTAATTATAAATCATCCCATAATTAACTAACTACATCGCAAACAAACACAATAGTAATCTACTCGCTAATCATGGCATAAACGATCTCTAGCATAATTAAAGTAAACATAATTAATTAAGATAGATAAGGATAGAAATAACCGAGATTAATATGCGAGAAGGAATAGACTTGAATTAATAAGAGTTGCTCCAAGCGTACACCAAAGATTACAAATTCGTTCCTCACCAAAGACTACAAACACGTTCCTTGCTTCTATTCTAACTAGCCTAATACGATTTTAAAGTAAGAAAATAAAGAAATAAAGAAAGAAAGAAAAGCTAGAAGCTAGAGAGAAAGTGTATCTTCCAAAGTGTGGAAAGAATGGTGTGTTTTGCAAATGGAACCCAAGCCCTCTATTTATAGGTGAGCTTTGGCTCACATTAGCACCATGAGGTGCATGTTAGAAAGCTTTCCAAAAATGGCGTGTACCACACGAAAAATAGGCGCACCGGGTACCGTACAACGCGAAAAGGAGGCGCACCAGGTACGGGTTTTAACCAAAAAAGGAAAGCGAGACGGGGGGTGGCCAGCCGGCGGCGGCACTGTAGCAGCCGGCGGCGGCCGGCGGCTACCCGCCCCGTTTCGCTTCGTTGCTTGATTTGTGCGTATTTTCTTCGTTATGGGTCCGTTTGCGTCGATTCTTTTTTTGTTGGATTCGTAATTCAAAAACGAAGATTTTGATATAAAATAGTCCCTGAGATGAGGTCCCTAGCTCCAGATATTGCGTGCGAATCATTTGGATCTTCCGACGGACGCGAAATCTTCATTTTTCACCCGTTTTGGTTGATTCTTCTTCTGTTGGATTCGTATTTTGAAAACGAACATCTTGAAAATAGTGGATGTTGGTGGAGGGCACTTTGGTCTTGAAATCTCGTTTTGATGCCTTGAATCTTCAAACGTGTGTGGAATCTTCGTTTTTCATCCGTTTTGCTTGATTTTTATCGTGCAACCTCGTTTTGACCATCTTGGCATAATGTTACTGATTTGAACCATATTTGAGTTCAAAATGCCAAGAATCGTTCTAGAATGAGAGAGATATCGGTAGTAAAAACGTGACTTTTTACGCGATATCAAGCAAAATAATAAAAACAAACAAATTGTTGATTTTCAAAACCAAATTGATTATTTGCTCAGAATTTCAAACGATTTAATTAAAAACATGGAGGATAATGTTAAAAGATTGTTTTTAAAAGTTGAGGAGAAGCAAAGAGAAGAAGCGATTAGCAAAGCTATTCGTCATTCATCTTATGATTATGATGATATCCTTGTTGTCACTAGAGGCGGAAAAGAGACTAAGAATGAGAAATCAGAAAATATTCCTTCAGATGAACCTTCTAGTTCTTCTCTACCCACTGATTCAGTACATGTTGACACTCCTGTCACCTCTCCTGAACCAGAATCTTCCAAAGCCCCAGAAGTAGTTAAACCAACACGTATACCTTTCCCTGGTAGGGTTAAGAAAGAGAAACAAGAAGCCCAGTTTGGAAAATATCTAGAGATGTTCAAAAGCCTACACTTAAACGTTCGATTATTAGATGCTTTAGTTGAAATGCCTAGTTGTGCCAAATTCTTTAAAGAACTTATATCCAACAAAGAAAAGCTCAGACAAATAGTTAACTTACCCTTAGACGCAGAATGCTCTTTAATTATGCAACAAGGACTGCCCCCAAAGTTAGGAGACACTGGCCGTTTCACTATTCCTTGTTATCTTCAGGATGTTCAAATAAGTAACGCCTTAGCTGACTTAGGAGCTAGTGTAAACCTTATGCCATACTCGCTTTATAGGAAACTAGGATTAAGCGAACTTTTACCAACCCGTATGACCATCCAATTAGCTGATAGATCAGTTAAACTCCCTCGAGGAATTGCTGAAGATATTATGGTGCGTGTTGATAAATTCGTCTTTCCTGTTGATTTTGTTGTTATGGATCTTGAGGAAGACACTCAGGTACCACTCATCCTTGGTAGACCTTTCCTAAATACTGCCAAGGCCGTCATTGACGTGAATGAAAAATCTTTGAAACTTAGAGTGGGAACTGAGGAAGTCACCTTCAATGTCGATAAACTAATGAAACTTCCTATGGGAGAAGACCTTGGTCTTGTAGATTCTATGCAGGAAATAATTGAAGAACACTTGGAGGAAATCCTCGCAATAAGCAGCATTAATCCCCTTCCAAACACTATCATCACAACAAGGAAAATCTGTGAAGAAGGTGCGGGTCTATGCTCAGCTATCTCGGATCCATCCATTGCATCAAAGGAAGTGCTATTACCTTTAAAGAATTCCAACTTACAGCCCAACAGATTTATCACTGCTGTACCACTTGGACAAGGCACTCCGGTCACTCTCTTGAGAAGAAACCCTAATTCTGAAGTTCCTGATTCATCTCTCTTAAAAGAAGAAATTCTGAAGACTCTCAAGGAAATGGAGTCAATGCTTAAACCATCCGAAAGCTTGAATCCAGAGATTACTTTTACCACATCTTCTTCAGCTCAGTTTCAGAGATTTGCATTCAAAAAGGACAACAAGGAAATAATCACTGAAGATAATGCAATCTCTCAATCTTCCAAAGTAAAATATGAGCTGAGAAAAGATGAGCTTTGCAACAATACAGAATGGGTTGAAATAGCATCAGCCGACATTCCAGAGGCACCTGCAGTTGAGTCAGATTATCAGACAACATACGATGAGCTTAAAAGAGACGAGATTGCCAGGATGAAGCCTTCCACTGAAGAACCACCCGAATTGGAGCTAAAGGAACTTCCCTCACACCTTGAATATGCTTTTCTCAAAGGAACTTCACACTTACCAGTTATCATATCCAAAGATCTGAAGCCTGAAGAGAAAGCACTACTCATTAAGGTTCTAAAGTCACATAAGAAAGCGATTGCATGGAAAATCTCTGACATACAGGGGATCAGCCCAAATTACTGCATTCACAAGATCTTAATGGAAAATGACTTCAGGCCTTCCATTCAAAGGCAAAGGAGAGTTAACCCGAAGATTCAAGACGTAGTGAAAAAGGAGGTTATGAAACTCTTGGATGCTGGTCTAATTTACCCTATTTCAGATTCCCCATGGGTCAGTCCAGTTCAAGTCGTCCCAAAGAAAGGAGGCATGACGGTCTTCGCTAACGAAGACAACGAGTTGATTCCAACACGAACCGTCACCGGTTGGAGGGTATGTATCGACTATCGGAAACTAAATGAAGCTACACGCAAAGATCACTTCCCTCTACCATTCATTGATCAGATGCTTGAAAGATTGTCAGGAAACGAATTCTATTGCTTCCTCGACGGTTTCTCCGGCTATTTTCAGATACCTCTCGATCCAAAGGACCAAGAAAAGACAACATTCACCTGTCCATACGGAACCTTTGCCTACCGACGTATGCCGTTTGGCTTATGTAATGCACCGGCGACATTTCAAAGATGCATGGTAGCAATCTTCCACGACATGATTGAACAATGCATGGAAGTGTTCATGGATGATTTTTCGGTTTTCGGAGATTCGTTCACCACTTGTCTTTCTAACTTGAACAAGATGCTCACCCGATGTGAAGAATCGAGCCTAGTTCTGAATTAGGAAAAATGCCATTTCATGGTAAAAGAAGGCATAGTTTTAGGACACCGTATATCCAAAGCTGGAATTGAAGTTGATAAAGCAAAAGTCGAGACCATCTCAAAACTTCCACCACCCACCTCTGTCAAAGCCATCCGCAATTTTCTAGGACACGCCGGGTTCTACCGTCGCTTTATCAAAGATTTCTCTAAGATATCCCGACCTATGACTCATCTCCTTGAAAAGGATACTCCGTTTGTCTTTACAGACGAATGTCTCAAGGCCTTCGATCATCTGAAAGATCTGCTTGTTCATGCACCGATCATGGTTGCTCTAGACTGGAGTCTCCCATTTGAAATCATGTGCGACGCCAGTGATTTCGCAGTCGGAGCAGTTCTGGGACAGCGGAAGGAGAAACAGTTTCAACCAATATACTACGCCAGCAAAACGCTCACTGACGCCCAAGAAAATTATACAACTACAGAAAAAGAGCTGCTAGCGGTAGTATTTGCTTTTGATAAATTCCGTTCTTATCTAATCTTGTCCAAAACTATTGTCTATACAGATCACTCAGCTCTGAAATATCTTTTTAAGAAGCAAGATGCTAAACCTCGCCTTCTACGATGGATTCTACTCCTTCAAGAATTCGACATCGAAATCAAAGACAAAAAAGGAGCAGAAAACGTCGCGGCGGACCATCTCAGTCGATTAGAGAATCCTTCAATGGATAAGTTGCACGAAAAAGACATTCAAGACCAGTTTCCAGAAGAACAACTCATGCATATTGGTAGATACCATCAAGGGTCACGATCTACAAATGATCCCTGGTATGCTGACTATGCCAATTATTTGGTGGGAAAAGTTGTACCTAAAGGAATGCCAACTCTCGAAGACAAAAATTCTTCCACGATATAAAATATTACTATTGGGACAACCCTTTCCTCTTTAAGGTTTGTCCTGATCAAATCATTAGAAGATGCGTTGATGGGAAAGAGGCAGAACACATCTTACACCAAAGCCACCATGGACCTACTGGAGGACATCACGGTACTAACATGACCGCAAGAAAAGTGTACGATGCCGGATTTTTCTGGCCAACCATATTTCGAGATGCGTACGATCTGGTGAGACGCTGCGATATCTGCCAAAGACAAGGCAATATAACAGCCCGAAATGAAATGCCACTCACAAACATCCAGGCCGTGGAAATCTTCAATATCTGGGGATT
The DNA here is from genome assembly GCA_949592205.1 of Helichrysum umbraculigerum. NCBI lineage: Eukaryota > Viridiplantae > Streptophyta > Magnoliopsida > Asterales > Asteraceae > Helichrysum > Helichrysum umbraculigerum. The sequence continues at coordinate 32,532,407 of CATIUR010000002.1, forward strand.
AGATTTCATGGGACCATTCCCTAAATCTAACGGTAAAGAGTACATCTTGGTTGCAGTCGACTACGTCTCCAGGTGGGCCGAGGCCCAAGTTCTCCCAACAAATGACGCCAAAGTGGTAACCAAATTTCTCAAAAAGCTATTCAGTCGATTTAGGACTCCAAAAGCAATAATTAGTGATCGTGGTACACACTTTTGCAACGTTCAATTCATGAAAGTTCTGCAACAGTATGGTGTCACTCACAAGACATCAACAGCTTATCACCCCCAGACAAATGGGCAAGCTGAGGCAACAAATCGAGCTTTGAAAAGAATCTTGGAAAGAACTGTTGGTAATCATGGGTACAAATGGGCTGAAAAATTAGATGATGCATTGTGGGCATTCAGAACCGCCTATAAAACACCATTAGGAACCACACCGTATCGTCTAGTTTATGGCAAGACATGTCACTTACCAATTGAGCTGGAATATAAAGCATACTGGGCTTTGAAGAATTGCAACTTAGATATTTCTACAGCTGGAGCAAATAGACGTATGCAGTTGAATGAGTTAGCCGAACTAAGGGATCAGGCATATGACAGTTCGTTAAGCTTCAAGGAACGAACTAAGAGAATTCAAGATGCTAAGCTGAGACCCTCACGATTCAAAACAGGAGATAAAGTGCTGCTCTTCAATTCGCGATTCAAGAAATTCTCTGGCAAGTTTAAGATCAGGTGGAGCGGACCATTCATAGTATCAAAGGTATTTCCTTACGGTGCAGTTGAACTTGAGGCACCAGAAGGTAATTTTAAGGTAAATGGTCATCGCTTAAAGCATTACTTCGAAGACTTTCCCATCAGGGAAGATGTCTTTATCTTTGAACCACCGTGAGTCGACAGAAAGGTACAAAGAGTCAAGCTAGAGACTCGTAAAACAAGCGCTCTTGGGAGGCACCCCAAGCCTATCTTTATTTCTGTCATTTTATTTCTTAGTTTATTTTTATTAAGTATGGTTGTCTCTGAACTAATAAAATTGCAGGCTTGCCACTTATCTGACTTCGAATTGCAAAATCTGAGATAAGTATTGTTCATTAACTATCACTGTTAGCATTACCTGTTTATTTTATCTTGTTTCAGGATGGACGCTGTTGACACTGATCATGTAGCTGCGAGACCACGTAGACGACACAGACCCCGTAGACGCAGAGCACAGAGAGCGGCTATACTGACCATTACTGAGGAGGACCTGACTGATGTCCCGATCACTCACGAGGAGTTGCCCGATGAGTGGCCCTCATCACCTTTGCCAGCCCCCGTACCCACTTTCGAGTACGGTATCACTACGGCTGACCCAGCTGCTTCGTGGGCCCTCTTCCGGACACTCTCCATCCAACATGACATCATGTCCTCTATCTGTGAGCAGCTCGAGATTCCGAGACCTGATGCCATTCCCTACAGGCTTGGTCCAGATCCAGGACCATCTCGACCTCCATGGTCCTTCTTTCCTCCTGCAGATCCACCTGTTGTCTCTACTACCGGACCTTCCACTGGCCCCACTACTGCAGCTGCTGATCCTGATCCAGCATTGCCCACAGGATTTGCATCACCAGATCGCAGCCTCACAGAGCAGCTTCTGGCTAATTTTGATGCTCACACTTCTGTCACTTCCTCTGAAGAGATTGTGAGTCTGGCTATGGCTACTATGGATTTTTCCATCCCATCTCCGACTTCTGTTTTCGACAGGGATGCTGAGGCAGAGTTTGATCCTGACACTGACGACCTACTTGATGATTACTAGATTATATCTTTATTATTTACTTTCTGTATTATGACTCTGTACTTACGCTTTAGACCTGCTACCTTGATGAGATAATGTGATATGTGTGTCGTGGTTTATTGCAGAATTCAGCTTTGTGTGGAATGGATGATCTTAAACGAGCCTGGTCCTTAAAATCCAGCAATTCACTAGCACCACTCCTGCACAAACCTGGTCTATTCCAGTAAACACAAATGGGGAGTCTCTCTGTTCCTTTCCCCCCGTTTCAGTTATATTTATCATGCCTATGTTAGTGCGTTTAATTTCTGTGCCTCATCCTAAACTTATCACTAAGTGTGGGATTCCAGCCCAAATTGAACACTTGAGAAACATCTACTTACATGTTCAAACTCTAAGTGTGGGATTTTACTAGTAAAATCTCTACTCAAGAGAACATTAGGGACAATGTTCCTCTAAGTGTGGAATGGTAGGTATAGAATACCTTAAATAGTGATTTTTATGTCCAATGGCAATCTTTCTCTCAAAATTTTTTCAAAAATAAGGTCAATTTTTTTCAAAATTAATGAGTCTAACTCAGTTTTTGAGTCTCATATACTGCTGAGAGAAACCATTTTCAAAATATAAGTATGATATTTCTAAAAGCCTAAAGGAAATAAGGTAGAAATTGCTTAAGCAAGAAGTAATAATCAAAGGAGCATGACTAGACACATACAACCCTTTGCAGTGAGGTATCTTGAGCCTAAAAAGCATTCATCTTTAATGCTTCACTTTCATTTCTTGTGTGTGTGCCAATGTCTGTATCTCTGAATTAGAACTTGCTCTTGACATACGCTTCGAGACCATATTGGTACGTACCGTACGCGGTATAGGTGCAATTAAATGACCTTGACATTCCTTAGGACTTAACCCATTTCTTACATATCTTTTCAAGCCCAAAACCCTTTCCGATGCTCATTTTTAGTATCGAAGATCTGCCTAGTATACCATGTTGAGCCTAAACCTTTCGTTTCTTCAAAACCCTAATTTTCACACACTTCCCAAAATTACCCCCCAAACTTATCTTGGAATTTCTGAGGTTATGAAGAACACCCTTTTAGAATATCTGTTTCAATTATCCTACTCATCCGCATTCTCCAAAATCAAGCTTCTCAACAAATGGTGCGGGAAAATTAGCACACAAGAGAACTGGAAGGACGATGGTGCGGGAAAAATTAGCACCTGGAAAAGAATCAAAACGATCAAGATAGAGGAAAAGATTTCTAAAGGATTCAAAATATAAATTCCTTGGAAATTCTCAAAAAGAAATTCTGAAGAAAAGAAAAAGAAAAAAAAAGAAAAGAAGAAAAAGAAAAGAAAATCCGACAAAAGCTGAAACAGCTACCAACTCTCCGTTCCTCTCCGTTCTAAATAAAGTTGTTCATGATCTCAGTGATTCTAGGATAAGCTAAACACCCTCACAAACCACTATCCATACCCTTCACCCTCACCAAACACTACAACCCTCTGAATGTCTTAAGATAATTAGCACCGTCCTCACCTAAGTGGTGGAGATCCGATTCTCGATCAAGCCTATGACGATGAGTGCAGCATGACTAGCTATTTTGAGCGATTTCGTTTGAGCTAGATTGATAGGAAACCCGATACACTTTGAGTGAATTGAGTGACCACCTATAGTGAGATCGCCTAGTCATGTGTACTCCAAGATCATGAGATTTGGACGTACGCCTAAGAGAATCCCTTCTTGTTTATGGAAGGATCATCTTATACTCCTCCACACTTTTAGAAGTAACTTACTTATATGAGGAAATGCTAATCTCGGAACATATTCTCTGACTCGCCCCTAAAAACATGACCTAAAAATATTTTTCAAAGAGTTGTTGCTTGAGGACAAGCAACGTCTAAGTGTGGGATAACTTGATGTGACGTAAAAAGTCATGTTTTTAGAAGCTTTATTCCTCACATTTTGAACCTTTCTTTAGTGAAAACATTCCAAAACATTGATTATTTACTAAAATGCACAAAAGTGGTTCAAAAGTAGACGTTGTGATAAAAATCACTGAAAACACTCTAAAAATGCACAAAACACAGCATTTTAATACAGGCAGATTCTTCCGACCTCATTTTCCTGTCAAGGCACACCTCCTAACTTCTACCATCTGTTGTATAGGTAAAATCGAGACGGAAAAATCTGGAATCAAGTGAAACGGCCAAAGGACGGAGAAACCACTACGCTTTCAGAGCCATTAAAAGTCATTTCGGCTACGCCTAAGCTCTACACATCCAATTTCTGTGAGATTGGCATCATTAGAAGAGTAACGGAATTACGAAACCACAGGCGAAAGAATCGAGTCAAACGGACGCATAACGAAGGAGATACGGACGTTTTAAGCAACGAACGAAATCAGACAGAGACCGTATACGGCCTCAGGCACCGTATACGGCCCTTGTAAGACCGTATACGGCCCCTGCAAGGCCGTATACGGCCCCTACCCCATATCGTGCTTCGTTTGCTTGTACGTGCTGCTTCGTGAGTTGTACGTGCGATTTGATGGTTTGCCTATAAATAGTGGACATCCCCAACACTTCATTCATACCATTTTTCTCATTTTCATTCTCTCCCTACACTTTCTCTCTCACACACATCACTCTCTCTAGTTTCTCTCTCTAGAGGATTTTCTCTCTCTAGAATTGAGCTAGTTAGAGAGATAGTTAGGTAGAGGTAGCTTTTAGCTTTTGTACGGAGTCACTCCAAGACATTGTATTTGCGAAGATCTGTCTGTAATAAATTCGTATCAGGTTCTATTTGTATATCTCTTACTTTCCAGTTTTAAACATGTGTTGCTTTGTTTATGCTTGTTTAGGATTGTATGCTAGATATATGATGTTAGGCTAGACATTTCTTTGTGTTTACTATGATGTAGTTATGTTAGAATAGTCAATATGTTTATGCCATGCTGTTACTCTGCCCGTGTTACTTTAAACTGTGTATGAACTCGTAAACTGAATCTCGAATGTTTATCTATCCAACTTATGCTGTGGTTAGAAGCTTCCTGCTAGAACTTGGCCAATTACTAGTGGTACGTTCTCTACCTATTCTATACTTGATGATCAATGAACTTGGTATGGCTGTGTTCTCTAGGTTGAAACAAATCATAAGAGACACTGAGCATAGGATTAGAGATAGGTTAGATTCATGTTTATCTGTTATATATCTTTGAGAGAACTTTCGGGATATCTATGATCTGATTATTGGTTATCTGCTATGCTTAGGTTTATGGTGTTCTGTTATGTGTCACCCTATTGCATGTTCTTGTTTGATTGTTGCCTTAGGAATGATGCATGCTAGAGTTATCCTCCTGGTTCATATAAGTAACTGTATAATTAGGTTTTCAGACACAGAATATTGGTTTACACAGTAGATTAACATGCATGGAATAGTTGTGATGATTTATATCTGTAATGTTGAACAATTTAACTGATCGTTAGCCCGATTATCCCAACTTGGTCCGCGGGATTACCCCCGTTCGTGTTCTTGTTCAATCAACAATTCATGCTACGATACAGACGTCTCTGATGACTGTGACTGGGGACCAGGATTCGAGGATAGTCGTCGGTTAAATTGGTCTGTACATTTGGGAGAACTTCCGGTGTATTTGACTTCTATAACTGCTATCCACGTGACATGTTATTTATCTGATTGCGGACAACTCTACGTTAGATATTTAATAGGCTCGTAGTTGTAGCTCATTAGGATTTAGTAAATCTGCGAGAGTAATGTGGAACCCTAATTAATGTAACGGAAAAACCGTAAAACGCCCTATTACTCGGTATAGTGCTGGAAACACCAATTGGTGGAGTACAAACGTATGGAAGCCGCGGAACGGTCGTAGGTACAATACTTTGCATTAATTATGTTTCTATCCTCTCCGGATTAGTCATCACATCTAGTAGCCTCACCCTTGACTATTCATCAATAACATATAACGAAATCATAGTAAACACTCGCTTATCCTCTATCGACCGAGTCTCCGTACAAACCTCTTTAGTTTTATTTTCTTTATTAAAATTAGTATTTAGTTAAAAAAAACCAAACCTATCCAAAAACTTTTAAAAACCCTAGCTGAATCTCCAAAGATAATGAAACGTCCTAGACTCCCATGCCCGTTGTAGTTTGAAGAACGACACCTGAGTCATACATACCACTTGCTGCCCTTTTAGGTCTATCAGTAGTATACAACTTAGGATTCCCCTGCTCTACAAATTTAAAACTCACTGTTCGCCGCGTCTATTGCTGTTGGAACAACGACCGGAATCAAATCCGTCCGACCGATAGAGGCCGCGACACATTGCTTTACATTTAGTTAGTTTAGAGTGTCACTTTCACCGTCAATTACTCTTGACCGCATATTTGATGTAAGAAGCAGTGGAACTATCATGTAAAGTACCCTGTCTGATAACTGAAAGGCATGGTCTGCATATGAAATACGTTTTTATAAACTGCGAATAATCCAGGGATGTATAACTATTTGAAAAGGAGAACTTAAGTCATAAGTTGAAGTAACCGAGCTTTAATACATAAAACAAGGCTTAGGAATAAGTGTAAAGTCCCAGCGACCTAGAATCCTTAAAACACTAAGTCTTACATAATCAACAGTCTAAGCATACAAAGCTATTAATCTGCATGCTAATGGAATAGTAAACTATTTTAGGGGTTAAGAATGGTCGGACCTATGAGACGATATGCTATTGATTCATGCACCTCGGTATCAAGCCAAGATAGGTTGCTTATCTTTCAAATAGATAAGTATTGGAAGTTTGCGTATTGCTCCGATCAGAATCACGATAACCTAGTTCCTAGTGACATGCCAATGGGAAGTTTAGTTGGTAGGGTTCTAGAGTTTACACCTGATAGTTTAATTATTATATCAAGTATTGCCCCTATTTATTCTGTCATCCTGGAAACATTTATTATCAAAGTATCATCAATCACATATTTATCTTTATCTGCTTTCCTGTACTTTAATTTCCTGCAATTTACTTTCCCGCATTTTAATTATTAGTCTTTAGTTTAAAAACCCCCAAACCTACCTACTTTGTCCAATCCTAAATACCTCCCTACCGAAAGCACCAGCTTTAATCACCCACACGTTTGGATTCATAGAACGATCTTAGGTCATACTTACCGCTTGCTAATCAGAGTAGGTAGTACGTATAATTTAAGCCCAGCTAATTATAAATTTTAAAACCCCTGCTGCGCCTGCATCACCATCAGAAATCACAACGACACTGACGACCGGTTGCGGGTGCAACATCTCCAGATTTTCAACGCGAAAATAACAGCAACAAGCTCCAAGTCATGAGTAGGATAATTCTGATCATGAGTATTCAACTGACGAGAAGCATAAGCTATAACACAATCCCGCTGCATTAACACACAACCCAAACCAGCATAAGAAGCATCACAATATACCACAAAATCATCAGAACCATCAGTCAGTGCTAACACTGGAGCCTAACACAACAACTGTTTCAACATTTGAAAAGCTGATTCTTACAGTTCATCCCACTGAAACTTAACATCTTTACGAGTCAATTTTGTTAACGGACCAACAATCTTTGATAAAACCTTAATAAACTTTCTGTAATACCTTGCTAATCCAAGAAAAGTCTTAATTTCAGAAGAATTCTTTGGAGCATTCCTGTAACACCCGCCAAATTAGGACTAGTAATTAGTGCCTAATCATATGTTAATACATGTAATTAGTTCTGTGTTAGGCTAATTAATGTATCGAATTATATATATTGTTGAATATATACGAAAATGCGATTTGATTAAATCGTACGCAATTTAAATCGAATGTATTTCGGTTCTATAAATACGGACGTTGGTGACAATTTTATTAAGTAACACTGTTATGTTAAAAGTATTATTTTAATAATGCTCGAATTTCAATTCGTATCGTACAAACAGAAACTTACAAAATTTAAAATATTAAAACGCGCAAACTAAATAAACAAACTTACATTTTATAACTCAAATATAAATTGATTTGTAAAATATTTAAATAAAATATCGCGTAATAATTTGTATTTTAAAACGTACCATTTAATATGTAAAATAATTATTTAACGTTTGAAAGACGGAGAAAACGAACACCGCACGGACCGCAATTGTGGAGACTGAAAGTTGGAGGATAAACCCCCAACTCCTTTCTCCTCCTCTCATTTCTCACTCACTCCCTCTTTCTCTTTTCTCTCTCTTTCTTTTCTCTCTAATCACCACCACCTCCACAATCTCTCCAAATCACAAAATTACACCATCAAACACACGCAAAACATACTACTCCTTTGGAAAAGAACGACCACGGCATCACGATCTATCATCCTATCTTTTCGGATTTTTGATCCGACACTTTGTAAGTTTCCGACAAATCCCGAAATCTCTCGTTTTTAAGTGTTTTTGCTTGTTAGTGGTTTGGATCAACTTATAATGTCCAAATATGGGTTGGGTAAAAGTTTTGGACCGAACGGAAACCGAAAAACTCGTTTTCGACACATTTTCCATCCATCAGACCGTAACGTCGCTTTTGGACCCAGATTTATGCGACGTCAGCTTCAACGTCGCAAAACCCCTCGTGACGTCGCATGGTGCGACGTCAATCACAAAGTCGCATTAAATTGCGACGTCGCATATAGCGACATCAGCCTTAACGTCGCCAATACCTCACCACGTTGCACTTAGCGACGCAAGCCCTTACGTCGCAGAAATCAACAACGTCGCATATAGCGACGCCACGTACAACGTCGCATTAAATTGCGATAGTCGCACATAGCGACGCCATGCTCAACGTCGCAGTCAGGATCTGCGACGTCGCACCCAACGTCGCACAAACCAGAACCTTAAAAACACAGATTTTTACTAAGTGTCGAGACTCGAAATTTATCACTCAATTTTACCCAAATTCAGATCCCAGATGCGTTTTTCGTCAAAGCAATATAGTAGAAATAAAAATTTTCCAAGCTGACCTGGCAGCTCGACCCCAGCCAGGGGCTCTGCCCCTTGGACCCCGCCAGGGGCTGCCGCCCCTTGGACCCCTCTACCAGGGGCGCTGCCCCCGGACCCCCGTACTTAGATTCCGTAACGGCTTCTAAAACACAATCAAAACACATTTTTCAAGTAAAACGCCACGAAATCAGAATAATAATAGTTGAGATTATTATTACAAATCCGTCACCAACGGGCCGTACATATTTTCAAACATTCGAATCAATCAACCAAATGTAATTTGGACATTATAGTTGGACGAACAACTACAAGGTAGTCTTATGAGATACCTTCGCATATTATAACCATCGCGTGTCGTGGACACCCTCAGGTTACAAGTCTTTGGACTTCGATTCTCGACTAATCATTCTCAGTTTATTTTCATAAACTCAACGACTCAGATGAGTCTCATAGCCCCTCTTTTTACTATTTTACTCAGGGGTGTGATATACTGCTCGTTTTTAACATGTGAACGCAAGTACAACTTTTCAATATACTACATGAGTTATTTCCACTAATCATTTAAAGTCCTCCGTCAGCATAGTTGTTAATACGTTGTAGCGTGAATATTAGTATATGGTACCATATAGGATTGACCCTCCTCGTTCGGGTTAGCAAGCACTAACCGGGTAAACGGACGTACTAATATTTGGGAAGACGAATGTTGATTAGGCATTCGTGGAGGTACCTCGCCCGGAATTCTCTATAGGGGACCCGGCCCTCGAGTTAAGCTCAACTATGTGCTCATGGCTGTGTACACGATTACTATCATTAAATTGCTGGATGCAATTCATTATTTAAATCTTGCGGTTCATACTATATTACTTGATTTCAAACCTGTGAGCTCACCAGCTTTTAGCTGACCCATTTAGCATATATCGCAGGTACCAAGCAGTAGGTTGTTTCTGCTTCAGGACTTCTAGCTCGAGTCAGCATACAGACGTTGAGATTTCCTTGCATTAGTATATTTTGTACAAGTACTTATGTATTGAAATCTCCATTTATTTAAACTCGAGCTATGTAAAGCTTTAAATGTTGTAAACATTTCAATATTAATATATTTTGTTAAAACGACGCATATAGAGTCGTTTACTATATATCTTTGTGCTTTGTTATTGATTAGTAACACCCAAATCGAGCTTCCGCAAATCATTAAATTTGGGGGTGTTACAATTCCAATTCATTACAACTTCTACTTTAGATGGAACAACTTTTACCCCATATTTACAAATCACATGACCCATAAACTGAACTTCCCGAAGCCAGAACTCACATTTAGAAAACTTAGCATACAAGTGTTCTCCTTTCAAAGTTTCAAGAATCACACGCAGGTGCATTTCATGTTCAGCTTCAGATTTAGAGTAGATCAAAATATCATCGATGAAAACAATCACAAACTTATGAAGGAAAGGCCAACATACCCGATTCATCAGATCCATAAAAATTGCGGGAGCATTAGTCGACCCAAAAGGCATAACCAAGAACTCATAGTGCCAATACCTGGTGCGAAAAGCTGTTTTAGAAATATCTTCTTCACGAACCCGCACCTGGTGATAACCTGATCTCAAATCAATCTTAGAAAAGTAGGAAGATCCTTGCAACTGATCAAACAATTCATCAATTCGAGGCAGAGGATACTTATTCTTAATAGTTCTTTTATTCAGCTCCCTGTAATCAATGCACATACGAAGAGTACCATCTTTCTTTTTCACAAACAAAACAGGTGCACCCCAAGGAGAAGAACTGGGTCTAATGAAACCCTTATCTAACAATTATTGAATTTGGTAAATCATTTCACGAATTTCAGAATGAGCTAATCTATAAGGAGCCTTAGCTACAGGAGTTGAACCAGGAATCAAGTCAATTTGATATTCTACCTCCCTAACTAGTGGTAAGCCATGAAATTCATCAGGGAAAACCTCCGGGTATTCAGAAACTACCCGGACATCAGAAATAGATTTATTTTCTAACTTAACATCAACAACATAGGCCAGATAAGAATCACAACATTTAGCTAGAGATTTTATAGCTTTCATCAAAGAAATCAAAGAAACACTACCCTTCTCCCGATCCCCCCGATCCACGACATATGACTCATCAGAGACAGGAATCTTTATCAACTTTTTATGACATGAAATATCAGCTTTATTGTAACTCAGCCAATCCATACCAATAACCACATCGAAACCAGGAATTGGCATTAAAAGAAAAGAAATTGGGAAACTATAACCCTCTATTAATATACTAGCTCCAGTCACCGTTGTGGTAATAGGAACCAATTTGCCATCAGCTACTACTACCTCAAGAGGATTAGCAATTAAGGAAGGAGTCAATTTCAACTTATCACAGAAATATACAGATATAAAAGAACAATTGGCTCCAGAATCAAATAACACACGTGCTGGTACATAATTAATGAGAAAAGTACCAGTAATGATGTCCTCAGTAGTGACAGCCTCATCGACTGTCATTTGAAAAGCTCTCCCAGTAGCAGGTGGCGGATTCTTCCGCTTTTGACCTGATGATGATGACCCACCGATCACACCCGTTCCAAATCTCTTAGCCTCTGGACAAGCTCCTGATCGATGTCCTTCTTTATGACAATTCCAACACACAAAATTTGGATACGTACAATCTTTTATAGCATGTCCAAATGCACCACATTTAATACACCGAGAGGTCTGCAATGTACATGGTCCAGAATGGCTGGATTTACATCTAACACTCCAAGGTCTATCAGCTAAACCACTACTAGTATTAGACCTCCGACTCTGTTGGTTATCTTGGCTTTTCTGTTTGCTCTTACTAGTATCACTTTTGGATCGTTGCAAAGCTTTCACTTTATTTTGTAAAGTTCGAGCTCGAATGTCACTGTCTACTGCACGAGCTAAGTTAAAAGCATGGGGAAGAGAACCTGCTAATCTTACAGTCATTCTATAATGTGGAGGTAAGGCTCCAACAAAATGCTCAACCCTAGTTTTATCATCCGGAACCCATTGGTGTACAAATCTCAACTTTTCAGAAAACTGATTTATAAGATCATCAATCGACATTTGATCTGTCATGTGTAAATCCATAAACTCACGTCTGATTCTAGACATATCAAATTCAGATCAAAATTGTTTACATATTTCATTGTAAAAGTCTGACCATCGGATGTATTCTCTTTGTTGTGGGGTTAAAGATGCAGTTATGGAATCCCACCATGTCATGGCCTGTCCCTTCAAAAGCTGAGTAGCGTACGGGACTTTAACTTCTTCTTCACACCTGCAAACCTCAAATTTTCTTTCCATATCTCGTAACCAGTCCAAAGTCACAGAAGGATTACTACTACCAGAATATTCCGAAGGTTTACTGGCCATAAAGGTTTTAAAAGAACACACCTTTTGCTGTTGCTGAGGTAATTGTGGAAACACTGGTAACTGATAACTGTAAGTCCCAGATGATGCTAATGGAATAGAAGTCTGATAATAAAACGGTAAAGACACTGGAATCTAGGAAGATGATACCACAGGAGGTGGAATGCTAGTGTCGACATGATATGATTGAGACAACTGCTGAGAAGATTCAACTTCCAAAGTTCTCTGTCTGAATCTACGAAGTTCTTGCAGCTCGTCCTCTAACTGCAACATATAGTCATCCCTATCAGTTTCCCCACCAGCAGGAATAGAAGTACCAGAATGCCCAAGTCTCTCATTGTGAGTCTCAGAAGGAGGAACATCGATTCTAGAGGCGTTGTTTTGAGTATTGGTCGGTTGTTCATTATCTGCCATATCTGTAATTACAACACATCTCACAACTCGTTAATTGTTAGTACCTAACATGTAACATCCTCTCCAGTGGCCTGGTATTTTTCTATTTAAATTGAGTATTTAATTGTTTTAGAAATTATTTGATATAATTGTTTAATTGTGAAGTTGGTGAAATAGGTCTCAGGAATTATTGTGGTTAGTGAAATGTTGCTTGTTTTAAACTATTAAAGTTGACGGTATAATAAAATAAATTTCTCGTAGTTGATTTTTAGGTTCCAGGCAATAGATTTAGAACGGGTATAAAATACCCACAATGTTGAGTCGGTTTAAAGGAGAGCCGACCTCCTTTTATTCTTTTCCCCATTTCCAGTTATTTTGTTGAACTTTTACTCCTTAAACACTAAACCTAAACTCAAGAGAAATAAAGGTTGAAAGCATTAACAAGATTAGAAGAATCAAGGCTGTGATTGTGTGATTACAAGTTCATCTTCTTCTTCTTCCAATCATTCTTATCATCATAGTGTAAGTATTTGATTTTTTTTATGAACTCAAGCTTAGTTTAGGTCAAATATGAAAATTGATGTAGTTTGAGTTGAAGGATGTTAAGTTGTTGTAATATGATGATATGTGGTGTTATTTCAGTTGTTTATCACCTTAGAACTGAGTTTGTAATGACCAAAAATGGTATTAGGTTCGAGCTGTGTGTTTGCAGGTCCATACTTGAGCTGAAACGTAGCTCAACGCGATCCCAGCATCGAGTCCGGATCGCGTTCACTAGTTATAAAACGTCCCAGTCAGGATTTGGCCTTGGAAACGCGATCCTGGCCAAATATACGGATCGCGTTTGCTAGTGTTTTTCGGTTACAGAACTTTTTCTACTGAAGAACGCGATCCCACCATGCCTAGTCCGGATCGCGTTTGTCTGTTAAATTTTGATGATTATGATAGTTTGTGAACCTGAGTTATATAATACAAATAGTTATTATTGTTACTTATTGTAACTTGAATTGTGAAGTTAACTATTATTAGTTAGGAACAAGTTACTAATTTGTTTGTTGTGTGATGTTTCAGATACACCAAAGACTCAGTGATTAGAAGCTGAGTGTAGTGACTTCTGAGGTATCGGTGAGTGGATTCAAACTCACCATTTGATTTAGTAGTGATTATTTGATTACAACGAGTAATTTTAGATATGATTATAGAGTTGTTTAATCATTAATGTTGATTTTATCACTACGTGCTATGTGTGATCTTTGGATATTGGTTGCCAATGAGGTCGACAAGTTGATGAACTGTTGGTTGGGTTAGTTGGTTATCGTGTGAATGATACAGGGATATGCTTCATATGTTGTGTGTATTGAACTGTATCTGAGTAGGATAACCACTAGCTATCGGTCTCGTCCGTATGGCCATACGGATATGGTTGGATAAGAGTTCTTGGGGAGCCGCCCGGGTATTATGGTTATTCCCAGAACCACCGATCCTCATTATTAAGATGTTGTTGATTGTTGTAATTAATGGTTATGCTAAGTTGAATGTTGGGTGTTGAACTCTCTCACTTAGCTATGTGCTAATCCCTCATCTTTCGTTCCTGCAGATTTGTAGTTTAATGAGTAGCAGGATTGAGATGCTTTTGGTGCAAGAAAAGTTTGACTGCAAGCTACTCTGATCTTTTGTACTAAATCAGTTTGTTTTATATAATACCCCGACATATGTTGTATTATGAACAGTTTCACTTTGATGTAACTTAAAGTTGTAAACTTTTGATGTAAATTAATAGCATGTATAAATATAAATATGGTTAAAATTCCTACGCTTCCGTGTGTCTAACATTATATTGATATTGTAAATGAGGGGTGTTATAAGTTGGTATCAGAGCGTGGTTTTGGGTTAATTGAGCATTGAAGAATGTTCAATCCCAAAACTGGAGCATGGTATGTCAAACTTTTCTAGTTATGGGATTTAGCATTGTTGATAATTGTTAGTAGATAGGTACTAACGATTAATATATTTCAAGTGTTGTGTTGATTTCAGAAATGGCAGATAATGAGCAACCGACCACCAACCCCAATAATGCTTCCCGGATTGAAGCTCCGCCTTTTGAAACAAATACTGAGCAACATGATCAAGAGGGTGTCCTTCATATGGGTGGAGAAGAAGCAAATAGGGATGAGTATATACATGAAATGGAGGATGAGTTGATAATTCTTAGGGAATTTAAGAAGAAAGCTGAGGAAGATGCAGCTAGACTACTTGCTCAACAACGAACTTCTGTCTTTGGTGCTAGTCCATCTTCTCAAACTAGCAAGGTGTGTTCTTTCAAAACTTTCATGTCTAGTAAGCCACCAGTGTTTCATGGAAGTACAAATCCAACTGTGACCTTAAATTGGTTAAGAGATATGGAACGCAAATTTAGTGTGACTCGTTGTGAGGAAGAATCCAAGGTTATGTTTGCTGTCCAGTGTATGAAGGATGAAGCAATGGTTTGGTGGGATTCAGTGACAGGTCATTTAACCGAACAACAAAAAGATTCTATCAAATGGAAAGATTTTCACCAAGCAGTGTGTAATCAATACTGCTCTGATTTTGACATGGCACGGATTAGGAGAGAATTTGTGAATCTTCAGTTGAAAGATAATATGACCATTGATGATTTAATAGGTCAATTTACAGAAAAGCTTCGGTTTGTTCAACATTGGGTTCCTGATGATAAAACTCGAATTGAGCAGTTTGTGGATACCTTACCTCATCATTACCGTACTACTGTAAGATTGGCTAATAGTTTATCACATGCTTTTAATCTTGCACGATCGGTAGACAGTGATATTAGAGGTTTCCGTGAAGCACGATCTAGAGATAATGCTGCAAAGTCTAGAGGTGATTCTTCTAGCAAAGGAAAGTCAAGTTCTCAGGGCAGTCGACAGAGTAAGAAGTATGTTAGTAAAAGTGGTTCAGCGGGCAGTTCTAATTGGTGTGGTTCATGTAGATCTAGGCATGATGGGCCTTGTACTGTACAAACGAATAAATGTTTGAAATGTGGAGAACTGGGTCATGAGATAAAGAGTTGTCGGTACCCAAATTTTGTGTGTTGGTCTTGCAAGAAAGAGGGGCATCGAGTGGGTCAATGTCCGGAAGCAGGGAAGTCGGGGTCGGGTTCGGTCGGAAGCTCTGCATCTACAGGTCAGAAGCGTAAAAATCCTCCACCTGCAAATAGTAGAGCTTTTCAAATGACAGTTGATGAGGCTGTGCGCACTGACGATGTTATAACTGGTACATTTCTTATAAACTCTGTACCGGCGCGTGTATTGTTTGATTCGGGTGCTAATTGTACTTTCATATCTGTGAAATTCTGTGACAAGTTGAAATTAGTACCTACAGTGATAATCAAGCCTGTAGAAGTAGAAATTGCTAGTGGTAAGTTGGTTCCGGTTACCACATCGGTAACTGGAGCTAACATTGTGATTGATGACCAGACTTTCCTTATTTCTTTCTTGTTGATGCCAATCCCTAGTTTTGATGTGATAATTGGTATGGATTGGTTGAGTCAGAATAAAGCTAGCATTGATTGTCATCAGAAGTTGATTAGGATCCCAATCTCTGAAAAGTCATATGTTGTGGCTCGAGGAGAACGGGATAGTTTGGTTTTTCCTTTGATCACTATGATGAAGGCTAGGAAGTCATTATCCAAAGGTTGTGAATCATATCTAGCCTATGTAGTTGATGCCAAACTTAAAAAGAAAACTGTTTTAGATGTTCTGGTAGTTTGTGAATATCCAGAGGTGTTCCCTGATGAATTACCTGGTTTACCACCAGTTAGGGAAGTAGAATACCGTATTGACCTTGTTCCTGGCTCGTCACCTATCGCTAAAGCTCCCTATAGGTTAGCTCCATCTGAAATCCGTGAGATGATGAATCAGATACAGGAGTTGTTGGATAAAGGTTTCATTAGACCTAGTTCTTCGCCGTGGGGTGCACCGGTGTTGTTTGTTAAAAAGAAAGACGGGTCTTTTCGTATGTGTATCGATTATAGAGAACTGAACAAGAGAACGGTAAAGAATAAATACCCTCTGCCCAGAATAGATGACTTATTTGATCAGTTGCAGGGTTCTTCAGTTTATTCTAAAATTGATCTAAGGTCGGGTTACCACCAGGTTCGTGTTCGTGATGAAGATATTTCTAAAACTGCTTTTCGGACCAGGTATGGTCACTATGAATTCCTGGTTATGCCTTTTGGTTTGACGAATGCACCTGCAGTGTTTATGGATTTAATGAACCGTGTTTGTCGACCCTTTTTGGATAAATTTGTTATTGTCTTCATAGATGATATTCTTGTATATTCGAAATCTGAAGCTGAGCATGCTATACATTTAAGACTGATTCTAGAAACGTTGAAACGAGAACAGCTTTATGCCAAGTTTTCTAAATGTGAGTTTTGGATTAGAGAAGTTCAGTTTTTGGGTCATGTAATTTGTAATGATGGTGTGAAAGTTGATCCATTGAAAGTTGAGGCCGTAATGAATTGGAACGTCCCAAAGTCTGCTTCAGAAATTAAGAGTTTCTTGGGTTTGGCGGGTTATTATCGAAAATTCATAAAGGACTTCTCTAAACTTGCTGGTCCATTAACTAAGTTGACCCGAAAAGATGAAAAGTTTATGTGGACTGATCAACAGGAACATGCTTTCCAGACTTTAAAACAAATGTTGTGTCAAGCTCCTGTTTTAGCCTTACCAGATGGTACAGATGATTTTGTAGTTTACTGTGATGCTTCTTATTCTGGTTTGGGTTGTGTACTTATGCAAAGGGATAGAGTTATTGCCTATGCTTCTCGACAGTTGAAACCACATGAACGGAACTATCCAACACATGACTTGGAACTAGCAGCAGTTGTATTTGCCTTAAAGCTTTGGAGACACTACTTATATGGTACTAGATGTGTTGTTCGTACTGACCATAAGAGTCTGCAGTATGTGTTTTCTCAGAAAGAGTTGAATATGCGACAGAGGCGGTGGTTAGAGTTAATCAAGGATTATGACTGTGAAATTAAATACCACCCAGGCAAAGCTAATGTGGTCGCTGATGCCTTAAGTCGAAAGGGTACTTCTGATCGAATTTATTACTTAAGAGTGGATGTTTCTTCTGACTTGATTTCTCAGATTAAAATTGCTCAAATGGAAGCTTTGAAAGATGTTAATTTGAAATCCGAAGTCATGTTGAAAAGAAAAGATGAATTAGTGGAAGATTCGAGAGGGTTATTAATTTATCAATCTCGAGTATGGATTCCTTTATTTGGTAATATTCGTGAATTGATTTTGAATGAGGCACATAAGTCTAGACTATCTATTCATCCTGGAAGTACTCGGATGTATAATGATCTGAAACCATTGTACTGGTGGCCTACCATGAAAACTGACATTGCTAGATTTGTTGGTACTTGTCATATTTGTGCTCAAGTTAAAGCTGAACATCAAAAGCCGTACGGATCACTGAAACAGTTGGAAATTCCCGAGTGGAAATGGGAACATATAACGATGGATTTCGTGACTAAACTTCCTCGCACTAGTAGAGGTAATGACATGGTTTGGGTCATAGTTGATCGGTTGACTAAAAGCGCGCATTTTCTTGCTACTAGTGAATCTGCCTCGTTGACTAAGCTTGCTCAGTTGTACATAAATGAAATTGTCACTAGACATGGTATACCTTTGTCAATTGTGTCAGACCGAGATTCTCGTTTTGTTTCTCATTTTTGGCAAGGGTTGCAACAAGAGTTGGGTACACGTGTAAATATTAGCACTGCCTATCATCCTCAGACAGACGGTCAGTCGGAACGTACAATTCAAACTTTAGAGGATATGCTTCGTGCTTGCATTTTGGAATATGGAGGTTCATGGGACTCTCATCTCCCATTGGTTGAATTTACTTATAACAATTCGTATCATTCCAGTATTGGCATGCCTCCGTATGAAATGTTGTATGGTCGACGTTGTAGAACACCGACATGTTGGTTGGAAGCCGGTGAGAAACAGTTTGCTGGACCCGACATTGTACAGATGACAGCTGATAAAGTTACAGTTGCACGTGAAAAGTTGAAAGCTGCTCGTGACCGACAGAAACAGTATGCAGATCCGAAAAGGCGACCAGTTGTATTTGTTGAAGGTGAATTAGTATACCTCAAAGTTTCTCCATGGAAGGGTGTAATCCGTTTTGGAAAACGTGGAAAGTTGGCGCCTAGATATATTGGGCCATTCAAAGTTCGCCAAGTTGTAAATGAGCAGTCTGTTTCATTAGATCTCCCACCTGAACTTGCTGGTATACATGACACGTTTAATGTGTGTTATCTTAGAAGATGCAATGTTGAAGACCAGTCGCAAATTCTTCCTTTGCAGGAGTTAAAAGTTGATCAAACTCAGAAATTGGTTGAAGAACCTGTTGAAGTCCTAGATAGGAAGATTACTAAACTTAGGAAGAAACAAATTCCTATGGTACTAGTAAAGTGGCGACATAGTTTAGGTCCTAATTTGACCTGGGAGACCGAGGAGTTGATGAAATCCAGATATCCTGGATTGTTTATTGATATTGAGATTTCGGGGACGAAATCTCTTTAAGGAGGGGAGATTTGTAACATCCTCTCCAGTGGCCTGGTATTTTTCTATTTAAATTGAGTATTTAATTGTTTTAGAAATTATTTGATATAATTGTTTAATTGTGAAGT
Organism: Helichrysum umbraculigerum; assembly: GCA_949592205.1. Lineage (NCBI taxonomy): Eukaryota > Viridiplantae > Streptophyta > Magnoliopsida > Asterales > Asteraceae > Helichrysum > Helichrysum umbraculigerum. Next base: position 32,551,666 of record CATIUR010000002.1, read on the forward strand.
TGGTGAAATAGGTCTCAGGAATTATTGTGGTTAGTGAAATGTTGCTTGTTTTAAACTATTAAAGTTGACGGTATAATAAAATAAATTTCTCGTAGTTGATTTTTAGGTTCCAGGCAATAGATTTAGAACGGGTATAAAATACCCACAATGTTGAGTCGGTTTAAAGGAGAGCCGACCTCCTTTTATTCTTTTCCCCATTTCCAGTTATTTTGTTGAACTTTTACTCCTTAAACACTAAACCTAAACTCAAGAGAAATAAAGGTTGAAAGCATTAACAAGATTAGAAGAATCAAGGCTGTGATTGTGTGATTACAAGTTCATCTTCTTCTTCTTCCAATCATTCTTATCATCATAGTGTAAGTATTTGATTTTTTTTATGAACTCAAGCTTAGTTTAGGTCAAATATGAAAATTGATGTAGTTTGAGTTGAAGGATGTTAAGTTGTTGTAATATGATGATATGTGGTGTTATTTCAGTTGTTTATCACCTTAGAACTGAGTTTGTAATGACCAAAAATGGTATTAGGTTCGAGCTGTGTGTTTGCAGGTCCATACTTGAGCTGAAACGTAGCTCAACGCGATCCCAGCATCGAGTCCGGATCGCGTTCACTAGTTATAAAACGTCCCAGTCAGGATTTGGCCTTGGAAACGCGATCCTGGCCAAATATACGGATCGCGTTTGCTAGTGTTTTTCGGTTACAGAACTTTTTCTACTGAAGAACGCGATCCCACCATGCCTAGTCCGGATCGCGTTTGTCTGTTAAATTTTGATGATTATGATAGTTTGTGAACCTGAGTTATATAATACAAATAGTTATTATTGTTACTTATTGTAACTTGAATTGTGAAGTTAACTATTATTAGTTAGGAACAAGTTACTAATTTGTTTGTTGTGTGATGTTTCAGATACACCAAAGACTCAGTGATTAGAAGCTGAGTGTAGTGACTTCTGAGGTATCGGTGAGTGGATTCAAACTCACCATTTGATTTAGTAGTGATTATTTGATTACAACGAGTAATTTTAGATATGATTATAGAGTTGTTTAATCATTAATGTTGATTTTATCACTACGTGCTATGTGTGATCTTTGGATATTGGTTGCCAATGAGGTCGACAAGTTGATGAACTGTTGGTTGGGTTAGTTGGTTATCGTGTGAATGATACAGGGATATGCTTCATATGTTGTGTGTATTGAACTGTATCTGAGTAGGATAACCACTAGCTATCGGTCTCGTCCGTATGGCCATACGGATATGGTTGGATAAGAGTTCTTGGGGAGCCGCCCGGGTATTATGGTTATTCCCAGAACCACCGATCCTCATTATTAAGATGTTGTTGATTGTTGTAATTAATGGTTATGCTAAGTTGAATGTTGGGTGTTGAACTCTCTCACTTAGCTATGTGCTAATCCCTCATCTTTCGTTCCTGCAGATTTGTAGTTTAATGAGTAGCAGGATTGAGATGCTTTTGGTGCAAGAACAGTTTGACTGCAAGCTACTCTGATCTTTTGTACTAAATCAGTTTGTTTTATATAATACCCCGACATATGTTGTATTATGAACAGTTTCACTTTGATGTAACTTAAAGTTGTAAACTTTTGATGTAAATTAATAGCATGTATAAATATAAATATGGTTAAAATTCCTACGCTTCCGTGTGTCTAACATTATATTGATATTGTAAATGAGGGGTGTTATATAACATACTAACCAATTATCATATCATAACTAATCCCACACCTTGGAATGTTTGACTGACACAATTAGATTTGGGATAGAACACCTTACAAATGTTCAATTCGCCCAAAACTATGCTTTGATACCAAATTATAACACCCCTCATTGGAAGATTTTTTTTTTTTATAAATATCGAAAGCACAAGTCCATATACTATTATTTACATAACAAAATCCATAAATAACATAAGTTAGATTGTTTCAAACATTATACATAACTGGGTGTTATAGAACTTTTCAAAACATATCACGACATAAGTTTTAAACATGTTCAGAGTACATCATCGTCAAACATTCTTCCAGTTTCAACCTTCATGCCAAAACATATCAAACATAACCTGCAAGAAGTAGAGTGGTGGGATTAGCACGAAGCTAAGTGAATAGACAAGCAATCATCAGTCTAACTCAGCTTAACAATCTGTTTACAACAAATAATAGTAAACACATAATCATCTCAGAGGATCGGTGGTCCTTGAGGAACCCTCATAGCCGCGGTGGTCCTCCAAGTAACACTTATAACCAACTACAGGCCAAGCAGTGGTTTTACCGATAACTCATTGCTATCTTCAATCAACATAGGATCCATTCACAACATATGTTCATAATTCCCATGTTGACTAACCTATAGCAATCAAGTCCAACCATAGTTGACATCTCATAACATAATGCCTCAAAGGCCATGTCTCACATAATCACGTGTATCAATTCAGACTAACAGTTTATAAGCATCATAATCAGGTTTACTCGTAGTAACCAAATATGTTACACCAATTTACACTAAAAGTCACAAGTCCACTCACCTGAGTATCTCAAGATCCAAACTCAGAGGTCTTATGTTACTGAGTCTTAGGTTGATCTGCAACATAGCCAAAACACAAGTTAGTAACTTGATCTACTATTAATGCAACTTAACTTGAAGTATATACCATAGCATGTAACAATTAAAGAATCAAAGTATGACTTTAATTGAAATTACAAGCAACCAGACCAAGGATCCGCCGGATCAAATCCGGATCCGCCGGATCTCCTATCGGATCCGCCGGATCTCCTATCGGATCCGCCGGATCCCTTATCTGATCCGCTGGATACAATAATGATTGTACTCCAAAAATATTACTTTTTGGTGCCAAAATAAAAGTGTAGTACCGACCACGCAGGATCCGCTGGATCTCAAAGATGATCCGCCGGATCTTAAACCTTTTACATTAGGATCTGCCGGATCAGGTCAAGATCCGCCAGATCTTCAACAAGATTCACTAGGATCCGCCGGATCCACGCATCTTCCAGTTCATGCACATACAGCAAACCCTACTTCCGAAAATGGTATCAACTAACTCATTAACTCAGTTTACAGTACATAGATACTACGAAAATCAGTAACAACACAACTAATAACATCAAATAATGATATCTAGCATCATATAAACTTATAACATTATGTATCACTTTAATTTTACAATCAAACTCATATATATATATATATATATATATATATAGGATCCGGTTCAATTGAGAACCAAAAAAATTGCGAGAACCGTGAGAACTACTAAATTGCATGTTTGTTCACATGTGAACATTGATTTAGGTTAGGTTGGGAAAAAAATTAGAAAATTATGTTTTAAAACACGTTTTACCTGAAAATTATATATATATATATATATATATATATATATATATATATATATATATATATATATATATATATATATATATATTAGAAATTTACATAACTTACATCTTTGAATTAGTAAGATGATGATGATGAAGAATTGGATGAAGATACAAAGATTAATTCACAGCTCTAACTTAATTTTGATTTCAAATTTATAAGCTCTTAGGTTTCTAGGTTTCAAGTTTAAAGTTTGAAGTTCATAAGAACTTTCCATTTTGGGAAGTATATAATATAGGTCGGTTTAAGTTTTCAACCGACTCCGTATCTGCTTAAAACTATTCCCCTTTCAACCTATTATCTGAAACCTAAAAACCATTTACGATTCCAATAATTTTATTTTACCGTTAACTATATAAAGTTGAAACAAGTAATAATTTACTAATCACAATTACTCAAATTGAGCACAAATTTCCTAACATATTAAATAACAATTTAAGCTAGGAAATTACCAGAATACCCTTAGGCCCTTAGGACGGATGTTATAGCTGTAAACCGATAACAAATAAGAAATTCAAGTGGTCGATGATGATGATCAGTGCAGCGATAATGGTTTTACAAGCTTAGCTTACCATGCTTTAAAATTTTTAATAAAATATTCTTTTGTAATCATGATAATTTTTTCTATCCTTATTTAATCTAATAATCATGGATAATAATGGTTTCAGAACGACACTTCTTTTTATGTATTTATATGTGGTCAAATACCTTAAAATATATATTACTCCCTCCGTCCCACTTTTATTGTCCATTTTTGACTTTTAAGGTCTTTCTTTGACAACTTTGACTTTGAATATATTTGTTTGTGTTATATAATATTTGATGCAAATTTTACCAATGAAAATACATTCAAAATCCAATCCATTCATATATTTTGCATCAAATATTTTATAATACAAACAAAAATATTCAAGGTCAAAGTTGTCAAAGAAAGACTCCAAAAGTCAAAAGTGGACAATAAAAGTGGGACGGAGGGAGTATAAATTAAAGTTTGATTGATCAATTTAATTTAAATGATTGTATTTATATTTATTAATTGTTTTAACTAAATTATTGAATTAAAATAAGCAAGTAGGTATACTTTATTTGAATTTATTAGTTACTATACTTGATGTAATTAGTGGAAGTGTATAATCGTAATTTTTGATTTACCAATTTATAAACATTAAGCCTAATGGCTAAATACTTTATACGGATTAAGATTGATGCACATAATACTTTCCATATTGACATCAAAATGACAGCTCCAAAAAGACACAATATTAAGTTGACTTACTGATTTATAAATGAGGGGCATATTGGAAAATATAATTACTTGAAAATGACAGCTCCAAAAAGACACGGTAATAACTTAATGATTTATAAATGAGGGTCATGTTGGGAATTTCTCATATCCCCTTGGCTAAGTCTAAGGATAAAAGAGCCAGTTACTTAATAATGGGTAATGATAAAGATATTTATAAGATTGAAAGCTTTAATCTCTATCTTATTGTTAATTTTATTTTATTATCTCTATTTATCTAATAAATAATACTAAATAAATATAAATATTATTACTCCATATACATTCGAGAACATATAAAATTCATCCTTAATTAAAATTAACAAAATTATGGTGGAGGATCGTAGGAGAAGGGGTATTTGAGGGGAAGGAGGAGAAAAAATTTGTGATCATTAGATCATCCTTTGGTTTGGATCAATGGTTATAATTTATAAGGGATGACATTTGTAACACCCCGTCCCCGAAGGAGCGGATTGTCACACTGATACAAAGCATATATATACATAAAGGCAAATGCTAATCTTCACTTGGTCTCTATTGGTCTTCAAGTCTCAAATCCTAAGCATACTTTACTTATCCTCAAGCTATTCCTGGTTACCTGCCGTGGAAAAAGAAACACAGCTGAGCCAAATGCCCAGTGAACGGATAAAACTAATAAACAATAATGATAACAATAAACGTATATGAACGAACCGGATATGCAACGAACTTGGTCACTAATACACAAATCATATTATATGTAGACGTATATCAAACCTAACGAATCAGATTTTATAGACCACAATCAATGTCAAATGAGATATCGAAATGAAATGAATATCCAAACAAATCATATCATATGGAGATACCCAGTGAGCTCAGACAGAACATATCATATACAGACAAATGTACATAGGACCGGCCGATCCATATGTACCAGAAAAATGTGTGATGGCGTGTGGGCACAACACAACCATCCACCAGAACATATCATATCATATAAGCTAGGGCCGACCCATACGCCTCCTATCAAATCATAATCAAAATGGCCAAAGTGCTATCCCCAAGCACAACAAAAGGAGACGCCGTGAACTAATTGAACTGCCACAGTGGCGCGACGCTATTGATGCCACAATAACGCCCCTATGGTCCACTCCATAGGTAAGGAAATAGCTCGGGTATCGGAGTGAACCGAAACGTACATATCAACTAATAATCTCCAAATCAAAAGCTAATGCAATTTCAACATTAGCCAACTTATCATATCGCATGGAGGAACAAATGGGGCCAAATAGATACGAATCAAAGCATACCGGAATCCTTACATAAAGGATAGATATCGAGACGAGCATATACTGAAATCAAATAAGATCTAATATAAAGGATGAGAAACCCGTATATAGCATAAGAACTAAACAAATCAAGAAGCAAATGAACCAAGAGCTGACAAAGCAAACAGATAAGCAACAAATGAACCAAGAAGCAAACTGATCAAGAGGTAACGAATCAAAGAAGCAAAGGAGTCAAGAGATAATGAAGCAAACAAATCAAGCTCAAACGAAGCAAATGAATCAAGAACCAACGAATCAAATGAATATATAACCGAAGAATCAAACTAATTAAGAATTAACGAACCAAATGAATGAAGAGCAAGTGAATTAAACGAGCATATGAATTTCCAAATAGCAAAGTAATGTCAACGGACCCAAATGATTCAAAGTATTATGCCAAGGTAACGAACTCGAATATATGGCAACGAAAGGTTTAGATCAAAGCATAGGTAATCAAAAATGAATTATCGGAAGCAAAATAGATACCACAACATAAGAATCATCGAGCAAAGAATGAATATCCGTACAAATGGTCAACAAATGATAGTCACGGAACAAATAAGGCATACAAACGATTATGGAATAAATGAAATCTTATAAGTAAAATTAGGAATCCGTACAACTAATCAATGAATCACATAGATTAAGAAAACCCAGAATTTGTATCAATAGTTTATATATATCTAAGATGGAATCCATACAACTAGTCAAACGGAAGCATAATGCAAACATGTATCGAATTATACATAACACATCTTAATTAATAAGATCATAATCCAGAATCCATACCTGAAGCGATCAACGTGCCTAAAGGAAAAATCCAACCTATTTATCCTTCAAATAATCTACAACGGTCAAGATCAAAACTAATGAATGAAATTCCAATGTTTCATAGTTGTACGTTAATTGGGTCTAACTATCGTAACAACAGGTTGTTTTACATATAGATGAAGTGCATGTGTTATACAAGTTGATCATGTTTACATCGATTTGTTCAATTATTAATATGTCATAATAATGAATGTAAATGTAATGTAATGAACCATGACTTGAATAGTTCAGACCAAGTCTATGAATAATGGGACAAAATCTTTCCGTGTATGAATTATAATTATAATTGTCAAGAGAATCAGAAAAATAAACTTACCCATCATTGAAAAGTTTTGCTCCAACGAAGATGAATTTGTTATAGGATAGGCTTATAATTTTTGGATCTTTGGCTTCTTCTTTGCACAACACAAACAAACGCACGAGGGGGAAATTGGGAGAGCAGGAGTCAGGCTAAATTCTTAGATGTTGAAGAGGTGGTTTGTGACTTTTAATAATAAAGTAATAGTCCTAGCTTATAACTTCTTCAATCACTGATATATGTAAAAATAATTATTACATATCAAACATTCCGTTTTATTTCTTTCCTTTTACTTATATAATTTTTTTTTCGATAACCTCTCATTATCTGTAAAATAAAGATCTAATCATGATATTTATATTCTTATTTGCTTACAAAATTTAGGGTATATATAAAATTACCCAATAAAAATTACAAAATGCAGTACAAAAAAGATATGTGTATAATACAAAATGCAGTACAAAACGAATAATATTTACTAAACATATATATACAAAATGCATTAAAAAAATTTTACAATTTAAAAAAAATTCCGTATAATTTTAACAAAATGCAATACAAAAGGATAATATGTAAAAACAATTGAAAAAAAAGTTTCAAATTGTTTTTTCTATTTTTTATTTTTTTTTAAAAAATAAAAATTCCGGCAGCCGGCGGCGGCTAGTGGTGGGGAGTAAGAAGAAAGTAGGAGGGGATGGTATACAATATTAAGAAATAGAGGGGGTAAAAATGAAATCTGGTTATGTGACACGTAACACATTTTCAATGGTTTAAAATATTCTCATCACTTCTTCTCAAAACACACATTCTTCTCTCAACCTCATCCCAAAATTATAAACAATTAAATTGGGCAAAGACAACGGGAAAATTACAAAAAACTCCAAACACACGTGCATATATTACATTATACTCCTTTGACTCACTTTTTTATCAAACTACTTCTTTGACCCTTGCCACTATAGGCGTTAATAGCGCTAATGAACCTATCTGAAAAACCCAACCAATAAGGAGGCTACACGTAATACGAGAGAAAAAAAACTTGTGTAATTCCCCAACCATTTTTTGATACGTGTCCTCGCCGGTGGGACCCCCAACTACCATAGTTCTAGAGTAATTAATTTATTTCGTTTATCTTCTTTTTTTCCTTTATTTTTTCCATTTATACTCTAACTTAATATCTTTTAAAATACACACTTATCACAAAATACATGTACAATACTTTAACAAATTTTTATAACCTTTTGTTTCGATTATTTATAATATATGATATGTTCTTTTAGACGCCGCCCATGTGGTACTATTAGCCATTCTTTTTACGATTTGAATTCAGCCCAATTTGTAAACATGTTTTGAAGTTTTTCTAAGTATGAGACAAAAATGATGGTTAATAGACATGTAGGTGCTACAATTTAGTACTCTTAACCTTTTTAAATGAAAATTGAAACAAAATGTTATAAAAAATTGTTAAAGTATTGTAGATGTGTTTTGTGAAAAGTGTGTATTTTAAAAGATATTAAGTTAAAGTAGAAATGGAAAAAATAAGAAAAAAAAAAAAAGAAAAATGATATATATTAAATGTTAGTTGTGGGGTTTCACTGGCGAGGACACTAATCAAAAAATGGTTGGGGAACATGATGACCAGCTCCAAGTAGCGGGGAGTGTATACAACTTTTTTTTTTTGCTTGTATTACGTGTCCATGAGTGCTATTATTGTCAATAGTGATGAGGGTTAATATGCTTGTGTTTGTAGTGTTTTTGTCATTTTCACGAAAAACGTCTATGGGTGTGTTTGGCAAAAGTAGCTCGAGCTGGAGATGGAGATGGAGCTGGAGATGCAAGCTGGAGTTGGAGATTTAGCTAGGGCTGGAGCTGGAGATTTTAGTTTTTTATAAGTGTTTGGCAAACTAGCTGGGGCTGGAGATTATCAATGTAAAATGACATAAATGGACAAGCAATTATATAACTCAAAGTATTTTATATTTAAAAGAAGGTTAATATGGTAATTTGTGAATTAGGGGATGGAGCTTATTTTTCAAGCTAGTTTTGAAAGCTTCTTTTTTAGGGGATTATATTTTAGAGAATCTTTTCTCTATTTGATATGCCAAACAAGGTTTTAGAAATTACAAGGAATGTAGATTCTCAAAATGAGAAGCTTAAGCTACTAGAATCCCTTATGATCTTTTAAAAATGTGTTGCCAAACATACCCTATAACAATAGAGTTTTGGGACTTGGGAGGAGTAGATAACGAAAACAAAAGATACCGGTGACACAACAAGATGTCACTCCTCACCACTCCCCACCTCCCCTTCCGCCCCACTACCACCACCACACTCCGACCACCATCTTTCACCACCAAAAACCACCTTCCTACCACACCCAAAATGTCCAACAACAACAACAACACTCCTACCCAACTCATAACCTCCTTAACAAACATCCTATGGGGCAAATCTCTCCCACCTCAACTCCTAATCTCCACCGTCCGTACCACCTGGTCCACCATCTGGCTTCTCATGATGTCCCAACTCGCCCCATCCGACCCATCCGGATCCTACACCCGACCCACTTCCCAATTCCGTAACCCCAACCCAAAATACCTCAACCCCACCTCCCTCCACCTCTACGCCGCCCTCCCTTGCCCCTGGGCTCACCGTACCCTCATCGTTCGAGCCCTTAAAGGGCTCGATCACGCGATACCCGTTTCGATTCCCTCCCCCGGGTTAGACGGGTCATGGGTCTTCACTCCTGACCCAAAAGATACAGAAAAGTTAACTAATAATGTATTTGTTCCGACTAATGATAGGGCGAATGGGGCGAAAAGTGTTAGGGAGATTTATAAAATGAGAGTGGGTGGGTATGATGGAAGGTGTACTGTTCCTATGCTTTGGGATGTAAAGAAAAAAGAAGTTGTTTGTAATGAGAGTTATGATATTATTGAGCTGTTTAATTCGGGTTTCAATGATGTGGCGAAAAATCCGGATTTGGATTTGGCGCCACCGGAGCTTAAAGGACGAATTGATGAATGGAATGGGATTATTTATCCGAGTATTAACAATGGTGTTTATAGGTAAATTTCGCTATTTTGCATAAAGTAGTAGGTTTATCATATTTTCTTGGTATCATGTATGCTGATATGAAAGTATTATATAGTAGAAATGTGTATTAATCCTTCAACCGTAAAGGTGTAAACACTAGAAAACTCATTCCCTTTTCTCAAATTAATGTGTAGTTTTCAAGACCTGAATTCTTTGCTGTATCCATCATGTATGAAAATGTGCTTAAAGTTATTTAGGACGTAATCATATCCAAACAACATTTAAGTAAAGATCGCAAGTGCTGAAAGAACATCAATAGCGATTTAGAGCGTATCCTGTTTATAGGTTGTGACAAATCCATTTAAGGCTTCTACTGCTTAGGTCAGAGGTGGGTGTTTTATATAACTACTTGAATACTTTATTTCACATGCATCATCATACGGGAAAACATACTATCCGACTGTCATAACACTTTAACACAATGTAGGGTAAAAACTTGTGTGAGCAATATTGCCTTGATTAAATTCTCATGCTAGATGGTAATGTAGAGTATAAATGGTGTTTTATCAATTCATAGCACAAGATACATGTCAGTTGAATGGAGCCAATTTGGACTTTACTGGCGTTTGGTGTAAGATATTTCATTGGTTTACAATAATTACTATTATTACTAAATATAATAAGAGTTTTTGGCAGATTGTTAAATCATGTAAATACCAAGTCTCTAATGTATCACGTTCATGATTGACAATGTGAACAAGAGTGTGTTTGTGTCAAGAATAGTGAATAAGCATAAATGAGAAAAAGAAAAGATATTCGAATGGCTGACAATTTAGAGATGGCAAATTCGACCTGATTACTCGTTAACGAGTCTATTCGGGTTATTTTCCTAATCTCAAGTTCACCGTAAAAGTGAGTGTCAATTGGGCTGATTCCTTTTCTCAAATTAATGTGTAGTTTTTGAGACCTGAAATTGATGTTATCCTTCATGTATTAAAATGTACTTGAAGTTATTTGAGACGTAGTTCTTCCATTTTGTTGGTTGGAGGATGTTTTTGGTGATAGTGTATGAGTTTATTTTGAGCTTAGAATAAGGTAAAGTCGGATAATTAGTTGATTAAAGCCATGGATTAGGACATTAGGTAGTTTATGTTGATCTCATAGTAGGTATTTACAACAGAACTCCATGCTTGCTTCTTAAAATATGATTATTTATCCTTAAATTATCCGGAAATCAGAATCTCATTCATTTCTACCAAATAATGAGAATTCAAGATTGCAATAATTATGTTTGTTACATATCCCAACAACCTCCAAGTAAAGAATAAACATCAATAGCGATGAAAGTCACATAATTCCCCTTGCATTTCTTGATTTAGATCATATCCTACTTATAGTTTACAAATTCATATTATAAAATGGCTTCTACGATTTAGGTGGATGTTCTATCAATTACTCATATAATTTATTTAACATGCATCACCGTAGGATAAGAACTTCTGAGATCAATAAAGCCTTAATTTAAATTTTCATGTTTGATAAATATGTGCAAATGGCGTTTTGCCACTTTAAAGCACAAATTTGAATGGAGCACAATTTAGAGGAGTTGGTTTATCAGTTTAAACAGGCTAACTGGTCAAATAAAATAATTTACCTTAAAACGTGAATCTGCATTATGGCTTGGACAGGCTAGAGGTTACCCAAATTGTATTTTGATGTATACAATATTCAAAATAGTTTTTATTCAATTTGTTTATATGATTGTTGTAATAACAAAGTTTTTGTAATCGTATTTGATTAAAATATTTATTTACTGTAAAATAGTTAACAAAAAACTGTTCTGGGTCAAACCAACCCATCCCGTTTCTACTGGCCCTAAAAGTTACTCATTGCTGCCTCAGCTAATGGCTCCATTACCCAACTCATCTGACCCACCCATTTTGCCACTACTAGCCGACATGGTTGTTTGATTTTAGATTCATCCTATCCATTAATAGTTATGTTAAAGCTTGGATTTATAGATGTCAATGCAAATCATTTGCAGATGCGGGTTTGCACAGAGTCAAGAAGCGTATGACACTGCTGTGAATGAGCTGTTTAGTGCTTTGGACAAAGTGGACGATCATTTAAAAAGATCACGGTACTTATGTGGAGACAAACTTACACTCGCAGACGTTTGTTTATTTACTACTTTGATCCGGTTTGATCTTGTATACAATGTCATGTTCAAGTGTACAAAGAAAAAGGTGGTTGAATATTCAAATCTGTATGGTTATATGCGAGATATCTATCAGGTACATATTACTTTCCGTAAAAGTCCATATCGGATTTCATTGTATCATTTTTATTTATTCTTTCATAAAATAGATAGGATCCAAACACTCCTTAAAATGGAACCTTTTTACTATAAGATCATCTTCAATTTTGTTCGCTCAAATTCAGTGAAAGTCATACTCAAATCTCATTTTCTTTGCAAACTATGTTTCAAGACCAGAAAAGAAAATGTTGAATAATCAAAAAGGATATATCCATAAATCTTTGTATATAATTTTGGTGGTCTTGTGTTGGAAATATGCAATTCGAGCACAATCTGAAAGTAGTACACTTTTTCTTTTTGGATACAGATTCCTCATGTTGCAGAGACCTGCAATCTTGAAGCAATGATGGATGGTTACTACAAGTTCTTGTTTCCGTTAAATCCGGGCAACATTAGACCCGTCATGCCTACAGATTCTGCCCACGAATCCCTCTTACAAAATCACAATAGAGAATTACTTTCATCCTCACAACAAAGTGTACAGGTTCTTGTTTCATAGTGTATACATTAGTCTCATGTATATCATACTTCTAGATGCTTGTTAGTTGTTATACTAGTGCAGATATTGGGGACAACTAATATAGAATTAAAGTGTAAACATATTATTAATAGTTTATATGAAAGTGTCACATTTTTATTTGTGTGTGTGTGTGATTGACATGCATCACTGATTAAAAAAAGAAGCCATAGATGGCACAAAATGATGTGATTGACATGTATCCTTGTTTCGTAGTCTTACCGCCTATGTAACGGGTTGAGATGTGGGATTCACTCACATCCATTGTACTTAAATGTTTTTTTAGAGTAATATATTTACCGGGTAAACATTACCCTTTACCCAAAAAAAAAAACAAAATAATAACTTAAACTAATGTTAATTTCATACCTCGTGTACTTTACATGTAGGTTTAATTTTGAAACATTTCAAAACTCGGATACTTAAACCTCAACCAATACTTCTACTTATCTCTAAACTTGAAACTTTAAATGTGAGATGATCACGTGTAACGAGTAACAAATTATGATTATGTGAATCTTACAATGTATAGTACCTATTTTTCAACGGCATCGGCTAATTGAAAACTCGAAATTGAAAACTCCTATATTTACCGGGAGGTAAATAAGAAGTCGCTATTAAATGAATAGTGAATTTAATTACCCTTTTTTGTGTGTGGCAAAGTTATACAAATAACTATAAATATCATCAAGCTTATAAAATTGATATTTTATTCTATCATTCAAAAACAAAGTTATAGATTACCATATTTTATCTATAATTTATAAATTATATGTTTTGTAAATGTAATATATTTTACCTAAATAAACTTCAAAACACCCGATTGATCAATGTGTTGTCTTTTTATTAATCATTTAACTTGATATAAGAAAAAAAATTAGATGTGTTTTATTTAGCGCTAAGTGTCATTTCGTTTGATCATCATTTACAATTATTTTCGTACGACGGAAATCAATAAGTTATACTGTTAGATTAGTGTAAATGAGTCACGGACTCACATCTTTCAAAATTATTGATTATTATATTTTATTTATAATTTTAAAAGTGTATGTATTGTAAATTGCATATATTCTATCTTACATAAACTTTCAAAAATCCGACTAATCATTGTGATGTCTTCAAATTAATTGACGAAAGAACTATTTACTAGGAGTGCCCGGTAAAGTTAACATTGAATGAATAGTAAACAAAATATTATTTTTAGAAAGTATATTGTTTTGATGTAACACTCATTTTAGACATAACCATACAAATCATAATAGGTAAAATTTATACTCTACCCTTCAAAAATAAAAATTACAAATTAATATAGAGTATATTTTATATTTACATTTTTAAATTGCGCATTTTGTAAATTGCATATATTTTACCTTACATAAACTTTCAAACACCCGATTAATCAATGTGTTGTCATTTAATCACTTAACTCGATATTACATAAAAAAATATAGTTTCAATGTTCTTTATTTAACGCTAAGTGCCGTTTTTGTTTGATCGTTATCTACACTCTCTTTTTTTTTTGAGAAAATCCCGACAACATGTATTAATAGTTGGATCGTGAGATACACGGTATGAAAAAGAATATTTTAGCTTCATAATGGAGTAATTACCTAGATATGTTAACAAGAACTACAAAGTCTTATATATTAAATAATAATTAAATTACATGTATGAGGTTCACTTTGCTTTTCCAAATCTAATTATATTATTACGCAATGAACGATGAAAATATTAATAGTGTTTTATGTTAGGAATTATAATAATAACTTTATACGGAGTATATAGCTAATATTGTTTATAGAAAATTTTATTTTTCAAATTCCGCCGGCATCGTGCGGGTGTAAACATGCTTATTTTATATAAATTAATTATAATTCTTCTTTTTTTTTTTTACCAATGTCTTTATTTCTAAAACTATTTATCAAATTATTGAATATGCGATAATAATCACAACTATAGAATTCACTCAGCCCAAACTATCATAAAACGCTAAACAAACGAAGTTACAATATAGAACCCTAATTTCCACTCCAAATTCAATCAACTTTGTCATTAAACATATGTATTACATCTACTACTGTATTTGCGACTTATAACCCTATCCTAGACCCTCCAAAAATAAAATTACATATGTAAATTATAACATCTAAAAGGTAATATGTAACATAAAGTTACGTTATGAAATATTTATTGATTTATCACGGTGTAATACACACAACCTGTACTTTTAATTAAAAACTTCATCTTCACCTTCCATCTTTTAGGTCGTATAAATCATGATCATATCCAAGTGAAGTTTTTTCTTCCACTGATCAAAAACACACAAACCGCTTTCTTTTAAGTTTTGAGAGACGTATCCGATCAATGTCTTTTACACACTCTCTAAGGATGCTATATGTTTGTCCTGACTTAGCTTATACACAAAGGGCTTCATTATTAATTGCTATGGTTCAGAGATAAATGGAATTTACCCTTCATTTGCATCTTGAAATTTTGTAAACATATGTTATATGAACATGACATATTTTTGACGACAAATCATGTATTTGATTTGGTTATACATGTACTCCTATATGGGAAAGATAACGAAAAACATGTAGTACTAAAGAGCTCAATAAATGAAAAGTAAGATGAGTTTACACAATAAAAGGGTTACATGTTGTATTTTGTTAAAAAAAAAAGATAACATAAGTTTAATTTTGCACAATAAAAGGACTTGTCACAACAACATCATGACTTGTTCAGAAAACATGTAATTCTTTTGATGTGCAAAATTATCAGGGTTTAGTGCGTGAAAATGTATCAAACTATGATATGATATTCATATTATGTAGCGAACTACTCGGGCTTCCATTGTATGTAAAGAAATTGTAATTACCTTACATTGTATGTAATTTACGGTACTTTTTTCACGTGTTGACTATATAAGCTTCCACGTGGCGTCCCTTAGAACCATAAATTTGACCAAATTACGTACAATGTAAAGGGATTTTAAGTTCGTTACATACAATGGAAGCCCGAATAGTTGCTATATAACATGAATGTCAGACCATAGTTTATTACATTTTCACGCACTTAACCCAAATTATTATTATTATTTTAACAAAATAGAACACGTAAACTTTTTTATTGTGCAAAATCCTCTTATGTTTTATTTATCGAGTTTTTTGTTATTGAATGTTACTCTTTTATTAAATTTGCCTTTTTCCATTATATGTGTTTGGATTTTTAATTTATCAGCTAAGAAGAAGACACGTCAATATGATATAGATTGGGATGTTTACGTGAACTTGATGAGTTGCGTTTGGGTGTATAACTACAATGTTTAGAGCTTAATTACTATCCAGATTCATTATATTGTTGTAAAAAAGGGAAACCAAGTTATATATACGTATGTAATTATCGGAAACATAAAATATTTAAAACACATAGATATAAAATAATTTTTCTAAATTTCAATCTCATATTTGACATGTGTCTAAACGTTGTTAACAATATTCATGTGAGTTCAATGGAATATTTAGTCCAAGATGGCCAATAAAACCTATGCTTGTTGCACGTGCTAAAAAAACATATTCAAGTTAAAACCTTTTTAACCTTGGAAATTCATGATTCTTGAAATTTTTATTTTCACATTTGCATCGGCATGATTATACATATTATACACCTCCAAACCGCCCACAAAAGAAAATAAGAAAGTCCGTAGTGCACATTGAGATTCTTGAAATTTAGTGATGAAGTATATACTAGTAAAAACTGATAAACTCAAACAATAGACACCCTAACTCACTTTTCTCTGCTCCTACTACACCAGTCAAATAAGAAGAATAACAAAATTTTAAGGCCAACAATTACATCAACATCATACCCGAGTACGTTGTTAGTATTAATTATCATATACACTAACAAAAGTTATTTAACATAATTAATATACTGTACCACCGGAGAAAGAACTTTTATTTTTTGCAATGAACATGAAAACTAAAAAACAAATTGACTTACAATAGGAAATTATTGAAAAATTATGCACGTCTTATGAATAAGGTCGTACGCTTACTAAACTAAATGACTTTTTAGCAAGTGAGAAATGTTGGACTTATTAAAAAATGAACAAAATGATATGAATCGATAGGTTTTTATCTTCCCCGTTTGATCAAGTGATTGGTAAGTGTCATTAACTGTGTGAAAATCATTGTGTAGAATCTTGTGAAAATCATTGTGTAGAAGAAAAAAAGAAAAAGAAGAATAACAAAATATTAAGGCCAACAATTACCTCAACATCATACCCGAAAACGTTGTTAATATTAATTATCATATACACTAACAAATGTTATTTAGCATAATTAATGTACTCTACCACCGGAGAGAGAACTTTTATTCTTTGTAATGAACATGAAAACTAAAAACCAAATTGAGTTACAATAGGAAATTATTGAGAAATTATGCACGTATTATGAACTTCATTTTTGACAAGCTTAAAAAGATCAAAGGATGTAACCTGCAATAGACATACATGAGGTCGCAAGTGTAAATGACACTTATTGTACATACATGATTATAAATTTGATACTTGTATTAATTATTTGTTATGATGCATATGTGATTAAATAAGATGGCATTGATATTTTAAGATTAAATTAAGTATTGTCACATCAATAATAATCAGTTAATTTGTCTACCAAAGAAAATGCCACATAACTAAGAAGAGCCTTTTAATGATGCCGCATAGGTTAGGGTGCTAGCTTCTTAGTAATATAGAGAGATATGGATAGGTGGATTTGTTTTAGCCAAACAAGATCTTATATGGGCATCCACCTTTTAAACGGATTATTAAGATTACTCTAATCCGAAGGGCAAAGGCTACAAATGAATATATAGAAAATTGTAGATTTAAAAA
Source organism: Helichrysum umbraculigerum (assembly GCA_949592205.1). Taxonomy (NCBI): domain Eukaryota; kingdom Viridiplantae; phylum Streptophyta; class Magnoliopsida; order Asterales; family Asteraceae; genus Helichrysum; species Helichrysum umbraculigerum. The sequence continues at coordinate 32,569,558 of CATIUR010000002.1, forward strand.
AAAAAAAAAAAAAAAAATCACATTTCTATCCATGACTAATTGACTATCCTTAACATGTTTTATTGTTTTTAGACTTGACCTTATCTCTGTATATAACGTCTTAAATTGTTAAACTTGACAAGTTGTGTTAGCTACATCCGTATCGTAACTTTCGCATACTAAGGTTGCTACGTTTGACAAAAGTTGTGCTTAGAAGATGATCCATTCTTGCCTCAAAGACCACCACCTTTAAACTTCCATTTAACTCTACCACGAATTTGATTTCTTAAGGCTCCTATAAGAATTTCATCAAAGATCATGCACATGTAAGGTTTGTTTGGGTACACTAGCTGGTAGCCGGTAGTTAAAGGCAAAAACTTATAGCTGGAGCTTATGGAAATAAATAAGCTTGAGTTCCCATAAGCCCATATAAACTTCGTTACCAAAACATACCCGTAGTAGATACTAAATAGGAACACTAGAGGGGAATGAAAGACTAATAACATAACCTTTTGCACAATGATACATTTGCTATATGAGCCACTAAACTTTATCATCCTACTAATCACGTTGCAACAAAAACTGCATAGTTGACCATTTCTCATGCGTTCATTGATTGGTTTAACCATGTTTATTCAACTTAAATGGGCCTGGCCCAAACCTGATAAAACCTAAACAGAGCCTTCACTATACAAAGTATATAAAACCCTAGAAACCCTAATTTCCATCGCATCAACGAATAACGGCGAGCTACAATGTCGAAAAGAGGTATTTTTTCATCAATTCCAAACCTCAATTGCAACCTCGTTTCATCCAATTTCATCAATAAATCATGTAAATCTAACCTAATTTATCGTTAATTTTTCAGGTCGCGGTGGTTCCGCCGGGAACAAATTCCGTATGTCACTCGGTTTACCGGTGGCTGCGACGGTGAATTGCGCGGATAACACTGGAGCTAAGAATCTGTACATCATTTCAGTGAAAGGAATCAAAGGAAGACTTAATCGTCTACCTTCAGCTTGTGTTGGTGATATGGTTATGGCTACTGTGAAGAAAGGAAAGCCTGATCTTAGGAAGAAGGTTATGCCTGCTGTTATTGTTCGTCAGCGTAAACCTTGGCGCCGAAAGGACGGTGTCTTCATGTACTTCGAAGGTTAGTTTTCTCAATTGATTTCTGCAAGTATGTATATTTCATGTTGATTTTTTTAGTGTGAGCTACTGTGTTGATTAGCTTTATAAGTTAAATGATTAATATTGTTTAGGCCATTAAGTTTTTAGGATAATCTGCTAAATCTGAGTATGAGCTATTGTGTTGATTAGCTTTAAGAATTGAATTTAATATTAATTTATTATTGTAGGATTAGATTGTATGAAGTACGGAGTATTAGTTTTGCATTTAGAACACAATTTGTTGCCATTGATCTTGTGTGGTGTTGCCATGGTTGTTATGTGAACTATTAGTGTTTTGTGTCGATTTTGAGCTGTATGTATTGGAGTTGATTTAATTGGTTTCTGATTTGAAGGAATTTTGAAAATGATGTTATTTTTTCAACAACTTAATTCTCAGTATTGTGTATGGATTCGTTAGCTTGTTTTCCGTGTAGGAGTTTAGAATGCAGTTTCAGCTTTGTTTGCGTTGCTTCTATGAAGTTTATTTTTATGGCCAATTTGTTAGCTGGTCAATATTATAATCAGGAAGCATAAATCAATAGTGTGAACCAGTTTTTAACAGCATGATGCTCTTTGTACTGCATTGTGTTACCTGTCTGCTGGTATATTAATTTAAGTTGATAAGTTTCATTTTGAATGTATCTATCTAATCTTACATATGATATGATATGCCGGTCAAGCAAGAATATGTAGCTAGTAGAATTTCCCAAGTTATTTGATGGTTTTTTTTTTCTTTGGGTGTGCTTTACTCTAATTGTGGTTTTTAGTTGTCTGAATGTTTTTATCTGGTTGATGAACTCTTATATTCTTTTCAATGTCTTGCGATTCTTTGTTCTTATTTGATCCTTATGTGTTATTTCTTGCAGATAATGCTGGCGTTATCGTGAATCCGAAGGGAGAAATGAAAGGATCTGCCATCACCGGACCCATTGGTAAGGAGTGCGCTGATTTGTGGCCAAGGATTGCCAGTGCTGCCAATGCCATTGTTTAGGAGCAACTTTCTGATTTGAAATCAGTTTTATCTTTACTCTATGATAGTTGCGTTAGTTGGTTTTGTTTTAGTGATTATCAATCCAATGGTTGTCGACTATTATTTTAGAACATACATCTTTTTGAGAACCTGTGGTCCTGGATTATCGATGATTTTGATGTTTTGGCAATGTTTCATGTGGTTATATGGTTCCTCGTGATTTTCATTTTACGAGTCATTTGCTTATACTAAAAGTTCTTGTTGAAGATGGTGTCAGATTTTTAACAATCTGGCACTTGAAAAATTTGCATTACCCAAACGTTCAAAAATTCACTTGTCTTCTCACCTCGAGCAGTTCAAGACTTGAGTTATCTTCTGAGTAGTATTCTAAAGGAAGAATTGCATATATGATAAATTTAACAATTGAAAAATCTCATAAACACTTATCAATAAAGTGATACTTGATCTTTAATTCTATATACAATTTGCTTGTCAACAAAGAACATGTATCGCTATCAAGCAACAGGAAACTTTCTTGTAAATTTCTCTATAAAATTTATCCGGCGGATATTTTGGATTAGATGCTTCAATTGAGTCTTCATGTTCTTGTAGTGTATTAATACGTTTGGCTTTTATGGAACATTTATCTTCAATTCTTGGCTTCTTCCAACGGGTTTGGAGCAGCAAGAATGCAAGGACTCAAGCTTCTTTGGTTGGTTTTCATGATTTTGTTTGGATGTAGAATTTCATGTTGCATGCTTGGAGAGGAGGTTCAAGTGGTCTTCATGGTTCTCATTTAGCAATTTGCTCTTTAGAATTTCTTGGTGCTGGATTCTTATTGATTTTTTGTCACTAGTTTGATTAACGGGTTAGTTCAATGTGTTTAGGTTCGTGTATATCTCTTCCCTATTCAACTTTGTTGATAAAGGGTTATCGAAACTCGAAACCAATTCCCAAAACCCCTGAATCCCCTGAGCCCAAAGGTCCCAAAATGACTGCTCCCTTCTCAATTTTCATCCAGTAATATTTTAAGTAAATTTCTTCATAATTGTTATCATTATAGTAGTTCCCATGAGGCCATGATCCACCATATACGTTCAGTATGAGTCTGCATCATTGTTATGTTTTTATGTCTCTGTCAATCGTAAAAAATAATATCGTAAGAAGGCAACCAAAGAACTACAAATAACTAAAAATATAAAGCATATATTATCTCTTGTATGTTTATTTTATGTTTAGACGATTCATATAAGTTTTTTTTTTAAAATACGTTGCAACTTTAAAATCGTTCGAGTGCCTTCAAAGTTGCATCAATCAATCTTTTATATAAGAAGACTTGGATAGTATTTCATTCTACTTCAACCATCCTCGACTTCGAATATGAAATTTAACTTAAAAATTGTACCGTCACCGCAAATAACCAGATTTCACATGTGTGACCTTTGTGTCATGGGTTCGAATCCATTCCCCATCACATGTGGTTGATTTCTAGACATGTAAGTTTTTCGGCGTTGATGCTCGGATGCTCCCTATATGTGAGGTGGACGCGTACCATTAAATATGGTACGGGGGTCAGGGTACCCTCCAAATTACCATTTTAAATTTACTAATACCTCGCTCTAAGATGAAGGATGCGGCGCAATAGGGTTGATCTCTTTTCACATCCCATTCTGTTTTCGGCAGATTTTCACATCCCATAAATGTGTCCTTAATTACATCCAATCAACACCACGTATGATAATTACATAACTTATATAATGTCAATCATCATAATCAATTTTATTAATTGACACCCGTGTTATTTAATCCAAAGATCAGTATTGCAAGTAACTATGAATGTAAGTAACAGGAATATACGGAATTAGACAAAATCAATATCATATCGCCCAAATTCGTGAAGTTCAATTTATTTTATATAAATGACGAGACTAAACAAAATATATAACTCACTGCTTTGTGCGGACATTATGCTATTATTAATAACTTGTTATTAATGATTATTTTGTGTAGTTATTAGACTATTTACATAAGAATTTGAGTAATTTAAATATTAAGAGTAAATAAAACGTTTTAAGATATAGTACGGATGAATTATGATAGGTTACCGATATATTTTTTGGTAGTTATTTTTTATGCGGTATCTGTCCTTTATAAATAACTCAGGAGATTGCCCCATTTTATATGATGTTTTGAATAAATTATGTCATAGTATAATGCTAAAAACTTGTAACATACATATACATTAAAGTGTCCTGCAGTAGTAGTTCTTAATTACATTAAACAATATTCAAATAATTAACTTTCATTAAAATAGATTACAACAGATAAAACTCTTTTCTAGTTCAACTTGTTACCAAACACTAAGCTTTCCGGTATTATAATAATTATAACTTGTAAAGAAATTAATAAAGAATTAAAAAACATGAACGAATTATAACTATAGATAAAACAGGCATACAAAAGAGATCATAAAAATAGTTTTTCATATCCAAAAAACTGAAACTTAGTTTCAGTCATAATTCAAACTGAAACATAGTTTCAGTCATCAAACACAGAGTATCACCTAGTAACTGAGTAACTGACTGTAATACAGTTTCACTGTTTCAGTCATCAAAATAGGAGTATCCCAAACTACGAGAGCTGAAACTATCAGTCACCAAAAATAGGATAGTAACAACTAGTTCCATCAATGTTATTAAGCATTGAAAAACTAAAAACGGTTAGTACTAAGTCATTGCTACCACCATGTACCCGGTACCCCTAACTTCCCTAATCAGCAGCTTTTCCATCAAACATCTCCTTTAATTTGGTCCACAACCAACCAACGAAGACATTCCCTTGAACACTACCACCATAAACAGCACCTCCAGCAAATGACACACCAGCGAGCCCGAGCATGAGAAATATCCCAACCTTAACATACAACTTTGTGGCTTTATCTGATAGCAGGAATTTAACCAACTCTGAGTCGATTTTATCCCCTAACCCTGCAAAAACGACAACACGAGATGCATTTATTATCAATGTTTTGCAAATAATAATAGGAAAGAGATAATCGCATAAATCCCCTTTAAAACTTAGCATAAAAATAACTCGGGGGTTAACTAAGCAGCAAACAGAGGTGAACAGAAAAAAACCGAAACCACCCATAACCATATAAACTGACCCATGCTAAATATTTAAAGAACTATTATCTATTTATAACTAGTGACTGAGAAATGCGCATGTAAAACTGTTCTTGAAAAGAGCCTAATCAAGCTGCAAGTTTTAGTCTCCCTAATGGTCTTAAGATAGCACTTAAGCAAGCTCACATCAGCCTACCGAATATGCTCAGGTATGAACATAGAAAAAAACACTCTAATGTCCTGGTTTCAACTATCAAATCTACATAATCATGCGTCTTATTATACAATCTTTGTCCAAAAAGAACCATATATTATCATGACATTCAAGGGGATGATCATCAGGGGTATTCAAAACGGATAGTTGAAATCGGTACCTTAGCAGGAGTGGCCGGTGATGAGGTAGCAACCGGATTACCTAGTCCATCAGTAGCAGGAGTTGGGCCAGCTGCAGTTGACGCAGTCGCAGACTCTGGGGTTGCTGGAGGAATGTATAATAACCACCTCTGATATTCAGAAGAAGAGTGTGTTGAATCACTCTCCGATACAGACCACTCATCTTCATAGTGAATACCCCTATTCATCAATACATAAATTTATAAAAATCTCAGTCAATTCATATGTTGAGTGTGTATGCGGGAAAATAGATAAAACATAGACAGTCTTAGTCTTATTGCTTGGTGGAGTAATAAGCATTGGAGTCAGAGCAGCAGCTAAGCCGGTTAAACTTCATCTTGACAAACATCCTATCAAAAATATTTCATTTGAAAATTAGACACGCATTTATAATTTCATATCTGTCACATATTAAACACTATAACAGTATTCACACTTACACAAGTTAAATCAGTATTTATAGTTTTATACATTTAATGCAATCTGTTTACATAGCAGAAAGTATAAAAAAAGGTAAATAGTATAAAAACTGGTCCTGAACATTAGTAACATGTTTAAATATAACCAAACAATACTTCAACACAAGCAAACTTATAGTCCATATAAGAAGCTATTAGTAACTTAACCTGTACCAAACCGCATCCCGTAAGTTAATCAGATTACACAATCCAGATTTCAAGTTTTCAAAAAATACATCCAACCCAAAGGTGTATTTTCGTTAACTCATAAGTAGGAAGTCAAATGAGTTGGATATCAACCACTACACATATATAATCATATATGTAGTTTAACTAGATATCAGCCACTATACATGATCAATTTAATCCTAATCCCTAGTACATATAGCAACAAAAACAGCAATCATACACTCTACAAAATACAGAAAAATTCATTTGTATAAAGCATTTCATCGAATACCTTATAGGCATTCGTATTATAACATGCGAAACCCTTACACGCTTGCATAATAACACACCAACTCACACAAAACTTAACAAATGATGATAACAGTTCATAGAACACCTAAATCTATCAACAACCCTAGCACAAATTTAATCAAAAATGAAGCAAATCATATACAGCCGTTATATGCACAACCAGATTCATATGAACAAAACATAATAGCCTAGTTGTGCAATTCTACCAAATTAAGAACCCTAACACACACACATAGAAAACATCCACTATACATTTTAATTCTACCAAATTAGGTTGCCCTTCTTTTTTTGCCTTTTTTAGTACTATTATTAATAAAATAAAAAAATGCTGATATATTATTATTATTATTATTATTATTATTATTATTATTATTATTATTATTATTATTATTAATTAATTAAGTAGTAATATATTATTAATCCTAATTTCTGATTTATATAATTTATATAATATAATTTATAATATTTATAATATCTATCTATCTATCTAAAACAAATTTTTTTTTCTTATGTGACATTGTTACACATGTCTTAAAATATATAATTGCTCTAAAATTTCACAAAATTACTAAAAATGTCACATTACTTTCTATTTATATGGATTTAATTATTATAATCATATTAATTAATCATAATAATTTTCAAATTGCACATATTTTATTTAATAAATTTTGCAAAATAATATATATTAGTTAATATCATTTTAATTAATCATAATAATTTGCAAATTGCACATATTTTATTTAATACATTTTGCAAAATAATATATATTAGTTAATATCATTTTAATTAATCCTAATAATTTGCAAATTGCACATATTGCAGTTGATACATTCTACACAATAATATATATATTAGATAATATAATATAATTAATAGGATATAAATTAAGGGTAATTTAGTCATTTCAGTTGGACAAGGGACCAAAATCGCAACAACTATCGTATTTTTGGACTGTTGGAGCAAAAAGTAAAGTATATGGACTTACGGTGCTATTGTGTGTAAACTACGAGGACGAACCATCTAATTAACTTAAAAATAAATGATGAAATCCGTATTTTTCTAGAAATCACAAGTGATGATCCATATAATTTACTCAAAATGTTACTCCCTCCATTTTCTTTTATAAATGTCCCAATTTTATTGTCCAACTCCACAAATATAGGTAATAATAATGAGGTAAAGTTCATTATTAAAGGAGTACACGTCTTATCAGTCGCATACTGAATTGTAATTGAGTTGTGTAAAAAAAAATCTCTTAAAAGGAAATGATGAACTTGATATACCTATCCATAAAACTTGTATTCAGATTTGCAAAATAACCGAAATTGAGTTCTCTCATTCTGTAAAATGATAACAAAAAATTTCAAATTAACAAAGCTATAATGAAAGCTATCATAACTCACTAAAAGTTTAATTATTTATTTATTTTTATTTTTTAGAGAGAATTAGAGAAAAAAGAGTGAAGATTAAGATGAAAAAAATTAATAAATTCTATAAATTAAAATTAGAGAGAGAAAATAGATTAAAGGATGTCATGATTTTGGGCTACAATAAATAATTATAAGTGCGATGACATATTAATTCAAATTAAATTAATTATAAATTTAATTTAGCAATTATCTTATTAAATGATTTTAGTTATAATATGATTTTTAATTAAATGTTACTTTATTTAAAGTAAAGGTGCAGGTAATTTCACATCATCAAGTTTGTTTTATATTGAGATAACATATAAGATGTGTATGATGTGACATGTATGAAAATTTGACAAATAGCCGAGGTCTCTTCATTTAATTATAAAAATAAGGATAAGAATTTATTTATTTAAAATCTAAAAATAAGTAACAAATAAAATCCAATCAAATGATTAAATTTGATCAATCAAATTTTAATTTATAATGTAACTTTTAGATAATCAAAAAAGTTGACATTATATCACCACTATAATTTATACCTATAACAATAAGATAAAGTATAAATGAAATGAAAAACATATGAAATATAAATAAATAACAATAATATTAATAATAGTATAAGTTAAAACAACCATTATCGTTAAGCTGATTATCATTGTAGACTATTAAACATATTTCATTTTATTACCGCCGCATTGTGTGGGTATATGGCTAATATTTTATTAAATAGTAAAAGAACTATTCATTTAGGGATAATTACATATATCCCCTCCTTAAACCACCTAAATATCAAATATATCCGACTCATACAAATAATTACATATATACCCAAAATTTATAATTTAATAAATTTTTAAAAAACTAAAATCATTTGTAATTATCAATAACTTTGTAAATGACTTAAACACTTAAACACTTTAAATTTATATTTACACATCGTTGAATTCGAAGATCCGATTCATTTTCTTATATCAAATTGAAGTTGCTATTACCATATGATTTTAATATATAAGATTTTGTATCATTATCACTTTTCTTTTATTAGGTCTATTTTTTTAATTTGATTTTGCAATTAAAGTTTGAGTAAAATTATTTGATACATATATGAATTGCTTACCTCCTTTGATGTAAATTGAATAAAAAATTATTTTAAAGATTTCAACGTAAAATCATAAGGGGTTTTTTTTATATTGTTTATTTATTCTTATTTTTCTAACTGTTAGATGAATATGAAAAAAATTATTCATGAAACTACAAAAGTCAAAAGGTGTTGATATGTGTAAATCTTATATTGAAGACTAGATTATAATCCACGAATTCGCGAGGTTATACATAAAAAGCTTTTGTTAACAGCGCAAACGTTTTACTTTTATTGTTTATTTTAAATCAACACCTCACAAACACAATAACATACAAAGTAATAAAAGGTTGACCAATATGAACATACTATTAATATATAACACATTAGACATAATCACTACAAGAAAAATGAGATAAAACGACGAAAAGAATTAGCGACGACCCAAATCGTCGCTAAAGGCCCCCAAAAATCGCAATGTTGCCCTCATATCGTCGCTAAAGGCCTCAAAATCGTCGGTAAAGAGAAACAGATGCGAGGCTTTAACGACGTTCATCTAGCGACGATATATCGTCAGAATAGGGTACTAGCGACGATATCTGGGGCATTAGCGACGTTTTTTATCGTAGCTAATGGTCCCGATTCTTGTAGTGAATTGAATGGATGACTAATATGTGTAATGCGTTTAGTGCCTCATTGATATCAGAATTCACCCCAAACCACTCAAACCAATCTAGCAAATATCAACTAATCACTAATGCCAGAAAACAATGTATACATATATCACAGTAATATTGAATGTACACAAAGTTTCTGCAACAAACCGCTAAAATAGTCTTACTTAAATGCACGTCTTAAAGTACTGAAAAGACGAACTGATTTCTTGGATTACACCCTCTATTTATGTCTCAATGAAAACCATGACGGGCTCACTAAAAAATTATCAAGAAACATTCCTCCGATCTTTCTACTGCTTGAATCAACAACACGGTACGTACTTCTTGGTACCTCTCGTTCACCCCCTTGTTGTGCACTCCATCCCCCAATTAATGGAAAATTTGAGGTAAAAAGCCTGCTAAGGTGTCGCGGTCCTAGCGGTCGGTCGGTTTTTAGTCCGGTCGTTGTTCCGGCACAACCAGGACGCACGGCAGGGTGAGCTTTAAATTTATAGAGCTGGGGACCTAAGTTTACTAAAGCTGTATAGCATGACCTAGGGTCGTTCTTCAAGCTAACCGTATTGTGAAACGAATTGTCAAGACGAAAGGTTCAACTTAGCGATGGGTTTAAAATGGTTTTGAGTGGGGGTTTGTACTTAGGTCCGTAAATTAAACTAATTAAAATAAACAGAAAATAAACAGAAAATAGAATAGGGATAATATCAGTACGGCTAAGGTGTGTTTGTTATGACTTCGTTAGCTTTATGCAGGGGTGATACTTTAGGGTTTTAGTATGAAAACGTCTATTAAAGATTTGTGTCTTACTTGAGTTCGGTTATTCGTAGTGTAAACACTAGCACCCTACTGATTGGGGAGACCAACCAGTATGTCGCTGAATGCTAGGCCAGATTGAGTCTGATCGGAGGAGGATGCTCAACTCTTCAATGTTATCCAGGGATGGAGTAACGACCCTTCTTGGAATGTTCAATCCCTGGGTGCATGAGATAGAGTAGCATACCCACTAAGGTTCCGACCTTTCTTAACACTACGAGGATAACTTGATCAGGCAAGGCATTTATGTTTTAGACTGGGTTTGGTGACTGGTAACTGTATATTAATGGTCATGGTTTAGTCCAGGGCTTTGTGTTCAACCAGGATGTGATACAGTCTTCAACCACCGACATTTCCTTAGCTTCCACGTATTTGTACTCCACCAGAGGTGTTTCCAACGCTATACGAAGTACAGTGCCGTTTATCGTGGTCTTTCCGGTATCAGATACTTTACGGTCACCCCGGACTAGTATAAACTAAGTTTGTATTAAAGTGCTACCATCTATGATTTAAACCAGCCCTCACTATCCCCAATAAATCCCTGATTGATTCACGGTGTACTATATGAAAAGGTTAAACAGTATTTCCACAACTACACAATTCAGACCATGTTTATTATTTTCGAAAACATAGATAGGTAGTGACCGTTTGATCAAGGTTTGTGACTCCTTGTTATAAAGGTTCTAACCACGTTTAATTGGAGGAAAGGCGATTGTAAAAAGGTTTAGAAATCATAAATATAAAGTAACAGCACACCGAGTTTTCAATTGTATATTAAAGCAGCATCACCCCGTACATATATAAACTAACTACATCATAACAAACACACAAGGGAACTACTCACTACGCATAATAACAGGTCCTAAATCTAGCATAACAACAATAGCAATCATCATTATAACAGATAAGGAAAGAAGTTGTCACACCCCCAAATCGATAATCGTGTTTATTAACAGTTTAGCGGAAGCTTTTAGTCAATTAGCGGAAGCATTTTAATAATAGTTAAGCATCGGGGGCGGACAGATTCGATAGTGCATTCATGATGTCAGAGCATATGATCATACAGAACATAATATATTTAAAATGCCATAAGTTTAAAGTTATTACAAAAGATACGACTTATAAAGTCGTACATAAGTAGGGTTGTCAAAGACAACATAAGTATTGAAAATACAAGTTTATAAAAGAGGGATTTCATAAGTATAACCAATGGAATTGATAATACAAAGGAAATCCAAGTGTCCCAAAAGTGGCATCATAAATAGTCAGGTTGCCTACGTCCTTTATGCATGCAGGAGTACCTGAGTCCTAATTCCCTGAAAAACATAGTAAACTGTCAACATTGAATGTTTAGTGAATTCACAGGTTTAGTGTGAATATAATAAATCAAGTTTTGTATAAATCATTCATGTACACATACATAATGTTTATATGTAAGTAGGAAACACAAGTATTCTAATTAAAGAAAACATTTCCTATAATTAGTAAGAATGTCATTCTTACTACAATAATAGCTGTGTAGGAAACACCAGTTTAATCATAAACATTTCCTAATAAGTAGTAGCAGGATACACAGGTTTATCAAATAAGTAAACATATCCATTTTAAATGTTAAGGAAAATCAGGTTTAGCAGTCAAGCCAACATTTTCCAACAGATAGTTAACAGGAACTCAAGTTTAACAATAAGGTAAACATTCCAATAATAGTCATAGCAGGAAACACAGGTTTAACATTTAAGTAAACATTTCCTATGAATAGTTGTTTTTGTGGGAAACCAAGTTCAACCAATTAAGGTAAACGTTTCCTAAAATATAGTCTTTCAGAGGAACACCTGTCCTATTAGCCATTACAGGGAACACCAATCCCCAAACCAAGTTGTTGTTTAGTTGTTTTAGTTGTGTGGGAAATATAGACTATAATCCCTCCAAGGTGAGCTAAACCTTTAGAGTTAAAGTAACGACACTAGTACTATAACCAAACCACGACTAGTTGTTTTGTTGTTGCCTCAGTAACACCTTAAGTATACACTCCTCGTTACGACTATCGTCGATGTGGTTGGAATGACCAACGAGAAATATCCTGGGAGGGTTGTCAAATCGATAGTACTATCTGTATACTCAGTGGCTAGAGTCACCTAGCTAATGGTTATAGGTTGTAAGCACTGGGACTTATGTGCACTACAACTACCTCGCGTAAACCTAGGATCGTACCAAGATCTGCTGTCTTATTCCCAAAATGTTGTGAAAACGTTTCATATAATTAATTCAAGTTAATTCAATATGAAAACATTTTATAGAAATAGTTCAAGTATGTTAGCATGAAAGAAATCATGTTAAACAGTTTCACATAATGACATACAACGCAATACATAAAGCATATAGTATGTTATATCACATTGTTCTATGTTTTCCACCCCTGGTTTAAAAAGCATTTAAAACAATAAAAGATAGGGGCTGTGAACTCACAGTTTGCAAGTCTTCAGCAAAATAGCTAGCAAACAATCCAAACGCGTCCTCAAATACCTAGACGCAAATAATAATACTTGTATAAGTATATGGATTATTTGTTAAGTTGAAATGTTTGTAACATTTTAATTGTTGATAACGTTTGCGTTCAAATAGTCGTTGAGTTCGATTATGTATATTTATATACATATTAGTTGAATATATATATTCCAATACATATATTAGTTGTCGTCATTGTTAATATACATTGATATGTACATAGTCGTTGTTTGTCGTTGATTATGTTTTTCAAAACATAATTATAATAGTTATAAAAATAACTTGGTTATATCGAGTATATATATAAATACACTTGAATAAGTTTTGTATTTATTGAAATATATAAATTGTCGCGAATGAAACTTTGTTGTCGTTTATAGTTTGTACTAGATAATTAAATCGTTCCATTTTATATGTCTCGTTATATATATATTGTCCTTTCGTTTGTATATATATATGTTTTGTAATTGTCTCGAAGTTTTGTCGTGTCCAAAATGTCCGTATTAAATAATGTCTCATAGTCGTGTCCAATTTACAAAGTCTCGTTGTCATAGTATTTTGTAACATTTATCGTATAACGTTTATTAGCTTGTACATATATAAAAATACAAAAGTTCAGAAGCTGGACCAAAGGGGGAATCCGCCGGATTCTGGTGAATCCGCCGGATTCAGTCAGTTTCAAGTGGATCCGCCGGATCGGGTAAGGATCCGCCGGATCGGGACCAAAATAAGGGGGAATCCGCCGGATTTAAATGAATCCGCCGGATTCGTTTGAGTTCAAGAGGATCCGCCGGATCCACCGATGATCCGCCGGATCGAGGGTGTCTTTTACTCGTTCATCGTTTTAGTCGTAGGTTTGTATGCGGGTCGAAAGGTGGGAATCCGCCGGATTCCCGTGAATCCGCCGGATTCACCTGGGTTTCGGCTGAGGATCCGCCGGATCCAAAGAATGATCCGCCGGATCTAATTGTTTTCCATCTGCTAGTTCGGCTCTGTTCTTATATGTACATAATAATTTTTGGGTTTAATCCGTTTTTATCATGATCAAACATCACCAATAGGTTATATAAACTTAATATAACTTGTTTTTAACAATTTTTAACAATAATAATCATCAAACTTCATAATTTAAAGAAATTATATAAATGAAGAAAATGAAGAAATTATCCTCACAATGATGTTAAGGTGAAGATGATGATGATTCTGATGTTGTAGATGATGATTATGAACGATGATGATGATAATGCTTCAAGAAACCATTTTGTGAAGTGTTTAATTTGGGTGTTTATTGTGAAGAAGATGAAGGTGATTGTGGTGAAGAGATGAAGCTCCTGCTTCTCTTGTTGTTTCCTCTGCTGCTTCCAGTACACGCACACACACACAGAGATGATGAAATTGTTGGGTGAAATGAATTATTGGAGATGGAGGTAAATGTATAGCAGAAGGTTTTGGCGAGTTTTTCAAACGAGAGGTAAGGTGGGAGTACGTATATGTTCCCAGATATTTTAGTATTAGGTATTATTGGTAGTTTTTAGCCCGTTAATTTCGTGTACGGGTATAATTTGTGGTACTTTATTTATAATAAAATTACGCGTTTTGTTTCTCGATATCTCAGATTTAGGAATTAGAAATCGAAATGTGAAATACTTTGTTATAAGTATAATTAAAATTAATCACAGTAAAAGTACTGTATAGTTAAAACGCGTGCCAGATTTCAGTAAAATTTGGAAATCATATTTTGAGGTAAGGTTCTATACATTAAAACAGTAACTTACGAAATAATACTTTTATTATTTGGAACCTCTAAGCGCGTTTTAAAATTGTTTCTGTTCGTATTTACGCGTAACGAAATCGTCTACATGTTTTGTTTTCTTTTCGTTGTAATACTTTTATATGATAATTTCATACTAAAAATTATCCAAAAGTGTTTTCGAAGTTCATTTCGGAACTTTATTATTCGCGATAAATACGTTTATTATAAAACGTATAAATTATTATATTATTTCAATAATATAAATATATAATAGTTGTAATTAATAATTTTCGAATTATTAATTATTTTGTATCACCAATGTTATTGTGTTCAATTCGTAGAGTTTGATATATTTATTTCGTACGTAATTATATATACACATATAACTACAATCAAATATATCACATAACACATAGTAAGTTTATCAAAAACTTAACACAATAAATTGTTTTGAATTCACTAATCAGGGAATTACTCTAGGTAATGCATGAAATTAGGTTAAGTAAATACCCTAATTGGAGGATTGTCACAGAAGTAACCGTTAATAAAGCGTAGATTGAATAAGCGTTTGAGAGAATACACAAGCAGAACCTCCGCAATATCTTCTACAATATTAAAAAATTAGCCCCTGAACTATTCCTCACACTATTACAAATGTAGCCCTTCCGTTAGTCCCAGTTAAATGTTAACTGAGAACTAACTAATACTAACCCTAATTCTAGAGAGAGAAAAAGGAGAGAGAGAGAGAGAGAGTAGAGAGAGAGAGTGTGTGAGAGAGAAAGTGAGAGTGAGGAAATGAGTGGAATGAATAATGGTGTGTGAAAATGGGGAGGTGATGACCCCTATTTATAGGTGAAGCCTCAAATCACACGTACAAGTTACGCAGCAGCACGTACAAGCAAACGAAGCTGAAATTGGGGGGAGCAGAGCCATATACGGCTTGCCCAAGGCCGTATACGGGGTGTACAAGGCCGTATACGGTCTTGGCAAGGCCGTATACGGTGTGTGGGGCCGTATACGGTCTCCGTCTGATTTCATTCGTTGCTTAAAACGTCCGTATCTCCTTCGTTATGCGTCCGTTTGACCCGATTCTTTTGCATGTGGCTTCGTAATTTCATTACGCTTCTAATGGTTCCAATCTCACTGAAATTGGATGTGTGTAGCTTAAGCATAGCCGAAATGACTTTATAGGTGTCGGTAATCGTCCTGTCTTCTCCGTTCTTTATCTGATTTGCATGATTCTTGATTCTCCCGTCTCGATTTCACCTATTACAACATACCATAAGGTTAGAATATGTTTATCATAAGGTAAATGAGGGTGTGAGAATTGGTTGTTGTTTATTTGCTCTGTTTTGCTCGTTATTCGGATGTTTTTAGTGACTTTTGTAGCAACGTCTATATTTTGAGCACTTTAGTGAATTTTAGTAAGTAATGATTGTTTTGGAATGTTTTCACTAAAGATGTGCCCAAAAAGCGTGGAATATTAGTCTTAAAAACATGACTTTTTGTGTCACATCATAAGGTTCTTACCTTTGAAACGTCCAAACCCTCCACATATTTTTTCGCTCAATCATTCATCCTTTGATCTTCTTTCCTATAAATGATTCACAAAACTATGCCAATTTGATTTGGATGGTTCTTTCAAAAACCAACTTGTAATACAGACAAAACCATTTGTTTCTTACTAGTTGAATCAACTCCAACCAATTTGAAATATTTAAGTATTGGTATATTTAGGTATATTAACACAAATTCAGACTAAAATAGAATAGTATAAGGATCTAAAATTTTAACGAAACAAATTATGATGTAGCTCAACGCCAGGATGATTAACTTAATACCTCATGTTCTTCATACTTTTTTAAGAAAGGTTCTTATTCAAACCCCAATTATGACATCCCTTCTCTCACACTTCACACCTCGGACCGCCCAATTCGGTGTGCTTCGAAATTAAACTGCAGGTTACTTTCAAGTGTCAACCCATTTGACCCCTAAAGATTTTTAGTTAATTAATTAGACCCATTTGACCCATTAAAGCTTGGAAGCAATCCAAATCGACACAGAAAAATTTGAAAGAGCAAATAGGGCACTATATATAATATACCTCTTTGGTCCTTCCATGACTCACAAAATGACCTCCATACCATTCTTGCAAGTAGATAAAGATTCTCCACAAGCCTCCACGCATGAGAATGCTTGAGCGATAACATCAATTCCAGTAATTAAATTTCAATCAGTTTCTAAACTGACATATTGTTGTGAGAAGACCATGCATTTGAATTGCCACTACAACTAAATCATTAAATGATACCTGCCTTGAATAACTGATATCGCTCATTTTGTCTATATAAATCTATCGCGATATCATTGTTTTGCATTTACATTTGAGTAAATTTTGAGAACTTTCGATACTTATTTTGTTTGGAAATTTATCTCAGGTCGAAACGTTGAAAATAGCATGCTAATTGGTGAAATTGTGGAGTCTTGAGCTAAATCTGGGACTAAACTGATGTTGGGCTGACACTGCTTCACAGCTGATCGGCTATGGTCTTCCATCCGATCGAGTATCCCTTGCTAGCTGATCGGTTAAATGTAGAGGATCGGCTTGTTTAGTTCAAAGTCGCTACAGCAGCTCGCCCGTGTTGATGCTTGTGGTCGAAGATGAAGTAGCCGATCGGCTGGATTAACTTAGCCGATCGGGGATGCTTTTTGAGCCGATCGGCTATGGTTTCTCAGCCGATCGGGTAAAAAAGCGGGCACTGTTTGTCTCTCAGATCTGGATAAAAATGGCCGCGATGTCTGCTGGTTTTTAGGTGCGTGTGCAGCTGTAGAGGTGGGAGCAATTAAATCCTTCAACTCCTTTTTGGTCCATGATTTCCCTCCTTCATTTTACCCAATGGTTGGAAACATTTTGGAAATGGGTTTTTATGAACCCAAAAATTATCATTAAACATTCATTCATCATTCATTACACACTTTACTTTTTTTGGTGTTGGGGGTTTTTGGCTCTCAAGAAAAAAACCACGACCCAAAATTTTTCCACCTCACTTCACCTCACAAAAAATTACCATTTGCTCTACTCATTTCACTTGCAATTTCTTGGGTAGATTGTGTAGAAGAACAAGCTAGTAAGAATTTCACCAAGAACAACTACTTCAAATTGTGTAATCATTTGGGTACAATTTTATTCCATTTAATTTCAAGTTATTTATGATTTCACCAATTATTTATGATTGTTTGATGATTGTTGTGATTATGAGTGGCTAGATTTTTCATATACTTGTTTGGATGATTTAGCTAGTTAATTAGGGGTGAAATATTTTGGTGTTTGATTATGTTAGGGTTTGTAGTTCATCCATGAACTCATGTGTGTTTAGATCAACAAAATTTGTGGAACAAATTGGTGATTTTAACTCTTTAAATATAGCGAATGTGTCACACCCCGCCAAACGGTAATCACCATCGGTACTAATTAAGTATGCGGAAGCTTTAATGACGTGACGGGGCGTGAGTAGTAACACAACCAAACAGTATGTACATACATACTCAGAGCATATGGCTATTGCGTAACATGATAGATTAAGATGCCAGTTTAAACAGTTGTTACAAAAGTAATACGACTATGTAAGTCGTAACAGTAGCAGTAGAGTTAACACATTTAAGTTTTACAATCCATAAGTTTTATAATAAGATTTCACCAGTATGACTGCAATGTCTGCAGTTATACTAGGGAAATCCCCAAAAGTTGTCCCAAAAGTATGTGGCATCTTATGTAGTCCAGGGTTGTCCATCCTGAATGCATGCGATTCTTACTTACGTAGCTAATTTCCTGTAAAACATAGAAAGAAATTGTCAACAAATTATGTTGAGTGAATTCACAGGTTTTGTATAAGTATGAGGTATGTTAAACCATTTATATTTGTATTATTGAAATGTTATTCAATAATTAAATGTTTGCAGGTTTTGCAAAAATACAAGATTGTAGGGTTGTTACCCTAGAATACAGTTTTATGTGGGTTGTTACCCAAAATGTATGTCTGGTTATTAACCAGTATATAAAGATAACCGGTATGAATTCCGGTGTAAAACAGTTGTAGGATATGTTTTTCCTATACAGTATGTGGAAATACTTAGACTATGATCCCCTGAAAGGTGAGCTAAACCTCACAGGTTAAAGTAACGCGACCTAACCCTATAACCAAACCACAACCAGAACTTATGTTGTTTGCCTGAAGGACATTTAAGTATACGCTCCAACCATAGGAGGGTCGTCACGGCAATAGTACTATTCGTATACTCAGTGGCTAGAGTCACCTAGCTAATGGTTATAGTTTGCATGACAGAAGGACTTTTCATGCATACATTGGGAGTCTGGGTCCGTACTAGGATTCGTTGTCTAATTCCCAAAACAGTTGTGAAAATGTAATTTCATATCAAACAGTTGTATAAAGCAATAAAACATTTATATAGTTTGCTGCATGTGTTCGCATGCAGTTTCTATGTTTACACCCCTATGTTTAAAAGCATAAAACGTTTGCAAAGTAGGGGCTGTGAACTCACAGTAGTTTGCTCAGTGTGAATGCTAGCAGCTGACAGATTTGCCCAAGGTATGTTAACATATATACAAAATGTGCATTAACATAAGTACGGTTGATTTGTTTGATCAACTTACGTTAACAGTTTGTTTGTTTGAAGAAATCGTTAATTTCTTACTCGTATAAATCGTTGGTGACGATATGCGTTGGGAATATGTAATATTTCACAAGTCGTATGTTTTGCTAAGTACATATACATGTATGTAGATGTATATATATTTAAATGTCGTTACGTTCTCACCGTACATATATATACTTGTTTTATATATATATATATACATATATATATATATATATATATATATATATATATATATATAATAGTATACTTGTTGTATATTACGATTTGTACGTTTGTTGAACGTATAATTCATTTATGCACATGTATGAAAATATATTGTTATAATTTAACCATATTGATTTTTGTTGTATATATATATATATATATATATATATATATATATATATATATATATATATAAGTTTTATTTGTTATAAAATTCCTCATTTTATTTATTTCCGTTTATAAAATAAATATATGTTATCGTTTCGAAAATTATCGTTTGTCGTTTATGTTTTAAAAACATAAATATATTTGTTATAGCAATAACCTCATTCATTTGTATATATATGTAAACAAATACACTTTGTAGAAAGGTCGTATTTATATCTATATATAATTATAAGTTATCGTTTTTGCATAAACATAATACGATTGTATTAGGTCCATTTATAAATATATACAACTTATAATCGTTCGTTTTTACATAAGCTTGTTGTCGTTCACAATTATATATCAAAATGATCGTTCTCGTCTCATTTATATAATCCGGCTTAAGTTTGCCTTTTGAGATTTCGTGGCTCATTGGGCTTTGGCCCAATTCGTCGTTCTAATACATAAACACACAGCCCGATTACATTTTAACACATTTGGCCCATTTAATAGTTTTGGCCCAATAACACTTTAAGATATTTAGTTAACTCATTTGGCCCATTTAGATTATCTTGGCCTAATGACACGTTCACTCGTTTGGCCCATTTTTATTTAGTAAATAGCTTTGGGCTTAATGGCCCGTTTAACCGGCCCATTAAATAAAATCACACGATTGGCCCAGTTTTCGTGGCCCAAATTATTTACCCCCTTGAGCCCATTTAGCTACTCACTCGGTCCAGTTTAAATGTCACGGCCCAATCTATCTCAACCCGATATATTTTCGGTCCAAAGTTTTAACGTTTAATATTTGTCGGTTTAGGTTTATCGTTTGTGTCTCGTTTATATCGACTTGGTCAAACGTGCTCGGTTTGACCCGAAACTTTTACATGTCACTTAAATATGTTATTTGAGCTTGGAAAAATTGTCGTTGCTTTTTGTGGTTAACCCGAAAGTGTTGTTATTTAACGTAATACTAAAACAGTCCCCAAACCCTTTTTCTGATTTTTCGACTACTTTCGGGACTGAGTTCGGGGGTCAAAACTTATCGAATGAATCCGAAATTTTTACACGATGTTCCCATATATATCACCTACTTCCAGTATCGTTTTCATGATTTTTAGACATCCACAATATTTTAAAAAAAATCGTGAATATGCCTGTTCCGAACTCGTTTTTCATGCTATACTTTTATAAATCAGTTACTAGATCACAATCCGTTCATTTTCAAGCGAAACGTTCTACACAAAAGTTGTTCCAGACTGAAATACGAAGATTTTGGCGCTAGTTTCATGCATTAATTCAACTCCTGTGATTTTCTACGATTTTTCTACCGAGGAACAGAAATCTGCCCAGAAAACTGTTAGCTCTAAGGTTTTGTGTTCTTTAGTTTTAGTTATGTTTTCATGTATTATCTTTCAAGTTATGAACATTTAACATGTAAACAAGCAATAATTATGAAAGAAAAGTGAAAGAAGGTAAAAGATCAAGGATTCTTACAAAGGTTTATGAAGATGATGAAAGGGTTTGAAGATAGTGATGCTTGTTGCTTGACTTCCTAGCTTGTTCCTTGCTTTTCCTTTGTAAGAATGAGAGTAGATGATGATGATGATGGGTTATGGTGTGGCTGCTGTCGTTGGTTTGCACATGGAAGGAGAAAGGAATGGAACTCAAATAATTGAAGGTGGTTGTATCTCTAAGTGTGAGGGAGGTAAGTATATAATATGTTTTAAATCCAATTTTTTTCAACTGAAGTGGTAAAGCTTCAGTACTTCATGTCGCCAATATCTTTGTTGGTGGTTAAATGTTTGGGTTTTTAACCCGTTAATTTCGGGTCGGTTATAATTATAGCAGTATAAAATATAATATTTTATATTTTTATTTTGTAGATGCTCTCCTGGTTCGTTATTTAAATTCAGAATAATGATGTTATCATTATTTTTGGCAGTTGTACGAATTTGTACATTTTACTGTTCGCAGTTAAATGGGCGCCAAATTTTCGTCAAATTATGATTTCATATTTTGAGGTAATGTTCTAAATACCTTTAAATGAATTAGAAAATTTGAATTTTTATGATTTGCGTTCACGGGGTATGTTTTACTTTTATTTATGTTCGTTGATAATACGTTTTATGTTAAACGTATATTACTCATTCTATCTATTTGTTATAGATATATTAATACACGTAAGTAATAATTGAATTATTAATTATTTTTGTGTCACGAACCTTTTGTTATTTATTATTGTCGGGTTCGTTCCGATACGTTTGTACGCGATTATAAATATTCACATAATTTGTAATACTTTTTGTTTAAAGTATTTGGGCTTGCTAGACTTACATCACAATAAAAAGTTTTGTTAAAACTTAACCAGGAAATTAGCGTAAGAATGCACATGCTTAATGTTTAATTAATACCTAATTTGGAGAGTTGTCACAGAATGTTTGTTTTGAGTTATAAAAGCTTTCATTATGTCCAAGTATAAATGGACCGTTGTTCATGACCATGAACATGGATTTTTGTTAAACAAAAAGAGCTAACACATGTGAGTTGAGAATTTGGCGAATGTCTTTCTTTTGGGTGAAGTGTAAACCTATAACTTTGGCTCTTATGTTTAGTCAATGAAACTTGTGTGTTTGAGCTTTTGAACTTTTATCTTAACTTATTTGGTAATTTACTAATTGATATAGCGAACGTTTTCTATTGGTGAATTGCTATTGATTGTTTGTCTAAAAACAATTGAACAAATTTGCGGATGTAACTTTGGAATAAGCTAGATACTTTAAGCTCAATTGTGCAAGTTGGTAACTTTGACGAATGTCCGTTACTTGATTAAATCATAGAGCCACAATTGAAGTTGAACATTAGGTGATGGCGAATGTTAAACCCTTGTTTAAATGGAAATTTACCTTTGCATAACTTAAACCGGTTTTTAAGTCTTCACCCCGAAATCACTAGTGACCTAGTCCAAACAAGTATCGTTTTTAATATACGAAAATTTCAATCAATCAATTTGACTCTTAAGAGTCCACTTGCCTTGTTTTAATTTAAAGATTGTGGATTTAAGCATTGTGACAATTTGGTCACGCAAACCCACCACTTTATTTTATTTTCTAAATTACTCACACTTAGCTTAAACATCTAAAACTAAAGTTCCCTGTGTTCGAACCCGAACTTACTAAACTATACTACTACACGACAGGGTCCACTGCCCGGTTGTGTTTTGGGTCTAGCACGGTACTTTCTTGTTCACTTTAAAACTATAAAATTTAAGACTAGATTTAGCACATCAATAACCAAATATAAAAAAACCTTCTTTTAGTATCATTTCTAGCAAAACTCAAACTTTTGATGTTTTGAGTCTACTAATCTGCTGTCATATATAAATACTGAAACTATCAATAACAGTAGTATACATGCATTTCATCACCAATCATTTGAATATACTTTTATCTCTCACCAATAATAACAACATTTCATAGCTCATAATACTAAACAAAAAATAATATAAATATACAAGTACAAAGTAAACATCATAATTGTTCTATATTTTTAATAAGTTCAAAGTAAATATTGATGAACCCTTGATCAGAGAATAAAATTAAGGACATTCCATTTAAAATTTACACAATCTTAAGTGCATGCATTAAAGAAACAGTATGAGAACCTATATAAGATTATCTTATTGCTAGTCAAACAGTGTGGTAAGTGTAAAGTGAATAACCTAGATCCTCTAAAATCTACTATACAAAATTAATAGTGTGTACTCCGTATATACACAAATTAGTAAATAAGCATAGCAACTTGATAGGTTGTCCTTCTTGCTATCATAATTTGCCATAGAAAGCTCCACTTATTGGCTTATTGTAGTCATAAAGGTTGTATAAGAAACACCAGTAAGATCTGCTTGCGTAACGGGTCAATACTAAATCGGAACAAACCAAATTTCGTATGAAGTTTTATTTTGCATATTACATAGTATTCACATGGAGCAATACCGCATGATATGAGCATCTGATAGCCAACAGAGTCTATCTTAGTCTTAACTGTCATATCAACGTATCCCATATTTCTATATAGTTAGTGGTAGCACTCAACAAATCTGATTAATGCATACTGTTTAGAAAGCTCTACAAATGATTCTTAATCAATGTATAGAAGAATTAATAATGTGAACTAAGACAGATCATTCGCTTAGTCAATACATGGTTTACTAAATTATAAAGACATAATATTAAACAATGGATTTAACAATTAACACATTAAAAAAATTGGTTCAGACCTTAAAGCTCCTACGTCATCTTCATCTAAGGCGTTGGCTCTCCCAATTAGTTCTCTGTGACGTCCAATTTCTCTTAATACGATATATTATAATATCACATTCCTTTGGGAAAGGCCTTTCCTTTCTACAAAACAAATAACGTTTTTAATTTTAATCCAATATAATATGCACTCCATCATTCCAAACACCACACAAAGAAAATGTTTGAGATAATAATAAAGAAAACTACCTGATGTCTATAGCGGAGTATGTTCCACACAAGATCATGGAGAAAAATGCAGCATTGTGACGTTGGTACGGCTGCACGTAACAATACATCAACATAAGATATAAGATCCACAAACTAGACCAAACATACTCGTAATTTACTTCACTTAAATAAGGAAGATCACAAATCCAATAGTCTCAAGTAGTATACAGATTTTTCCACCCTAATTGATTATATAAATCCTAATTTTAGTTCAAACCAAACACCAAAATCGAAATACCTTATTGTGATGATGAGAAAATCGAAATTTATGATAGACATATTTCACAGTTCACACGGATATATAATCCCATCGGCCATCCCAATCCCATTTTACTCCCTTCCCCGAACCCTGTTTCTAGGGTTCCATATCACATCCCCAAACAAATTTAGAAATTGCGAAAAAAAAAAGAAATTCGATCACCTACAATGGTGCGTGGGTGAGATGAGTACGACGATGACTTAGAGACAGAGGAGGACAAAGAGGACGACGATGATGCAATTGACGAGGATTACGGCAGCAGATGTGGCGGTGGTAGTGAGCATAAGGGAGAAGCAAAATTTTTTGTTGAGCATTTAAATTAGTTCATACCACTTGACGTTTTTTTTTACATTTCCTTAATCATGCTCCATCATACACGTTTAATATTGGTGATTATATGGTAATTAATTTTATATTTAATGGTATTTATTGACATTTAATATTTTTATTTCTTAAATAAGAGATGTTTATTTGAATTTGAATAAAATACCCCTTCAAATTTAAATTTGAAACTAACATTTAATTCTGAATTTCATATAAGTATTAATTATTAATTATAAATTATAATTATTTATTACTAATTTAAGGTGGATAAAATAGTCATTATATAATCATTAGAATGATTTATTTGCAAATCATTTATGGGGTTTGTGATTAATTAGTGGTTAATGGTTGAGATTAAAAGTTTCTATGCAACTAAAGGTCAAGATTAAATCATGTAAACCTAATTTACATTTGATTAGCATAATCAGGTTCTCTTTTAATATATAAGAGGGAAGAGGGAAGAGGGAAGGGGGATTGTTGGCTTGTTGTAGAGATATGAGAATTTTGAAAGAGATGAAAACGAAGAATAGCAAAGGGTAGAATATTCTTAAAGAGGTTTATAGATAATTTTAGTAATTTTAGAGTTTTATTTATAATTAATTTAGTGATTGTGGGCATATATGTAATTATTAAGATGAGTTGGGTATATATGATATTTAGGTGGTTTAAGAAGGGGATATATGTAATTCTTCCATTCATTTAATAGTATGTTTATCTACCTACAAATAAATATTAGAGTTTTTTAGTTTTTTCATTTATAAATGTTAGAGGTTTTATTTTAAAATAGTTAAATTGAATTAACTTTAACTATCTTAAATTATATATAAGAAACTCCTAATGATGTCATCAAAATTTTAATTAGCCAATAAAATTGATTGATTATATCCAATTACTTAAAATTAAGGACATGATGACATTATGAATTAATAATAATTTAAAAAAAATATTGTTTTATAAAATTAACTCTACTCCTATTCCCTTACAAATTAATGAATTACGGTTCTTTTAATACAAATCTTTGATTTAATAATTAATTAATAAATATACCCTTTTTGTAGTTATAGCCTTATAGGGGATAGCAAGTCTATTCCTTTACAAATCAGTGAATTACGTTCTTTTAATATAAAAGTCTTGAAGTCTTGATTTATCTAATTAATAAATGTGAGTAAGGTTAAAATTAGTACATCAACTTTTTCTGAGAATGAGAGGTCCAATAGAAATGCGCCACGTGTTATTGAATTAACTTTCTCCACGTTTTTAAAAATTAAGTATCTCCCAAACGGTAAATCAAAAAATCATAAAAATTGCACTATAAAAATCAGTGTTTTATTCTCTTCGATTAGAGATGTGACAAGATATACTTTCGACGATTTTTTTTTCCCGTTTTCCGGTTGGTTTTGAAAACAACTAACACATGTGTTACCGGCGAGTAAAAAAAAGTCGTCGAAAGTATACCTTGTGAGATGAAAAATTGAGGAGAAAAAAATGCTAATATTTATGGTGCAATTTTTATAATTTTTCGATTTACCGTTTGTGAGATATTTGATTTTTAAAAACGCATGTGAAAATGAGTTTTATGACACATGACGCATTCTTATTAATTTTTTCATTCTCACTAAAATTTTCATTCTCATTTGAACTTCACCCAAATAAATATACGTTTTCTTAGTTAGAGACTTAGAGTCATATTTTTTGTGGTATTTGTTTGTTGCGATAATCGTTTAATCAAACACACATACCAATCAAAATCCTTTTATTTTTACAATATTTTATTTAAAACTTTATTAAACTAAAACATATGCCAATAACGACCCAATTGATAGATTTAATATTTACATTGTGATGTTTCTATACGAGTCAGTGTTTTGAAACCCGAGTTTTTAGTCGACCCGGAAAAGTGTTAATTTCTGGTCGGAACGATCGAATCGGTTGGGCCGGAAGGTCGGACCGGAGTTAATAATAGTATACAGTAGTAGTATTTAGTGAATTTTTTATTTTTTTATAATTATTAATTATATCATGTATAATAATTATAATCCATAGAGTAATAAAGGGTGATGACACATCGATTCACTTGTAATTCTTGGAATACGCATCAATATAATAATTATATAATCCATAGAGTAATAAATGGTGATGATACATCAGTTAAAGATTCCCTTATTACCCTCATTATTCTTGAAATACACAATCATTCAACATTCCCTAATTATAAATGATTAAATGTACATAGAAATTGTAATAATAAGAAAAAAAAACATGAAACCGGGTCAATGCGCTGGTCCGGTTCCCGGTCCAACCAGGTCCGACCGGTCGGGTCAACCGGGTCGTTGACTAGTCAAAGTATCAAAAAACCCGGGTTTTTTTAGCCGGAATTCCCTAAAAATACGGTCCGACCGGTCCGATCGGGCCGGTCGAACCGGGTCTTAAACACTGATACGAGTATGCTTGGTGTAATTATATACGGAGTAATAAGGGCAAAGTACAATAAAAGGTACTATACTTATCACTTATTCCTATTTAAGGTAAACAACTTTAAATTTTTTAATTTAAGGTATCGAACTTTCAATTTGCAATTAAGTTAGGGACGCGAATTTCACAAATGACGAGTTGTCACCGAATTTCTTTTTTTATAAGTAACATATCTATTTAATCGATTAATATTTCTCGATCAATTTAAAAAAATATTCAGTATAATGGGAGATATTAAAGTTGAAAGTGGTAATGAGTTTTTGTTAATTTCTTTATCCTCACTCAATATTTTTTAAAACTGATCGAGGAATATTAATCGATTAAATATATATGTTACTTATAAAAACAAATTCGGTGTGATAACTCGTCATTTGTGAAATTCGCGTCCCTAACTTGATTGCAAATTGAAAGTTCGATACCTTAAATTAAAAAATTTAAAGTTGTATACCTTAAATAGGAATAAGTGATAAGTATAGTACGAAGTACTTTTTATTGTACTTTTCCCGAGTAATAAAGGTAAGAAGTTACAACAATCGGCAAATCGGAGAATAGTTGTTATTTGTAAATGATTATATGTTTAGCAAATGATAATTACATACTTTTATTGAATTTAATTTGAATTTTATCATATCACAAGTAGTGATTGACTAAGTATTCAGTGTTCCTGCACAAAGTGATTTTGACACTACAAAATGAGGAAGTTGACTTGATAATCAATTTTACATTTTTCAAAGTTAGAGAGTACAATGAAACATACTTTAGTACAATATCTGCGAGACGAAAATAATCAATAAATCTAAACAATTTTTATATTCGTCTAATATATTAAATGAACAGAGAGTATTTGAAATTTCAAACCAGAGACTCACCCTTAAAAACGGGTGCCGATAATGTTACATCATTACGTTGGGTCATGTATAGAAACAAATTACACCTAAAAGGTTTGGTGTACATGTTAATAAGCTCAAATCATTTCATGTAATCATATTGGTAACATAACTTATATTACGAGAAAGCGCCTAATATCATATGATAAAATGATACTTTTCAAGTTTAATTGAAGATAATATCATTTGATCTTTTGACGATATATTTCACAATGATAATAAACATAAGCCACAGACAATCATTATGAACCGTGCATACTTAATACATATACTACCTTAAATACTTTACTTCAAACTACATTGCAAATTCTTAAAAACATAGATAAAATTATAGAAGTTAATCATATACATACTCTAGATAAGTAATGTTATCAAATACAAATTCAACGGGCCGCTTGTGATTCATAATATTAATAATAAAAACACCATATATATATATATATATATATATATATATATATATATATATATATATATATATATATATATATATATAAATTTTTTTACAGAAAACTATAATCTCACTCGATGTTTATACTTTATTATCAAGTTCATTGTATATTTTATCTCACTCGATGTTTATACTTTATTATCAAGTTCATTGTATATTTTTTCCGTATTTGATAACCTATATAAAAACATTAACTTTATACTCATATGATTGCAAACTATTTTTTTTTTTTACTAATATTCGTGATGTATATAATGTCAACATTTACTAATACTCCAAGGATGCGACTAATGTCATCTGATAAACTGATATCTTTCAAGTTTGATCGAAGACAATATCCTTTGGATGTATGTTTCGTGGTGACAATAAACAAAAACCAATGACAATCATTACAACGTAGTGTATATACAGCGATTGATCTTCTCTCATGGACAATTGTCTCTGACGGTCTCAAGTGTTCAAATTAAGAAAGGGGCTTAAGGTTCATTGTGACAAGGATGTTAGCCTGACAAATGTAGTATACAAGAATTTCTTACAAATGATATTTATTGTTGCATACTACAACTTCACCTTTATGATTGTCAACTTCAAATGCTTCCTTTATACTTTCAATTTCGTTATTTATAAGTATACTAGATCATAACCCGCAAAATTCGCGGGCTACATCAGGAAACTCTTACAAAGAATTATATCGTAGTACTCCGTATAAATTATATGTGTTTCTATTAGATATTATTAATAATGGGTATTTGGGCAACCCAATGGAGTCATTTCATATTTCAATGGAGCACGACCGAACTCCACACAAGATCGTCAGACAAATCACCTCCATCACATATACCATAACATCCGAGTCGAAACTCGTGTAGATTAAGCCTTAACGTTATAAATATATTGCATTAACATACTTGTATCAGTATTATATACGGTACTACACTTCAGATTATATGATAATTAATGAAACACAAAATTGTATAAATAGGGAAATTGTGAATGAGAATATCAAGGAATGACTCCTAGAATATATATACTAAAGTTCAAATTAGGAATGTAATTGGTGTACAATGACATAATAGCTTAGTAAATATATTAGCATAACATCTGTAGTGAACGTAGTAGCACCCTCATGTTCCTCAAAAAATAAAATTAAACAATATTAACTCAATCCGATGATTAAGCTCCTCACAAATTGTCGACCAATACTTGCAAAAAAATTATATGCATATATAATGGAACAGTTTAAAATTAAAAGTCTCACATTCATTTCCTAATATTGACTAATCGATTATTCAATCTTAATGTAAATTGCCAAGTCGTATTAAATTTAAATTTTGCCAAGTTGTATTACACATTCAACAATTTATTCATGAATATCATCAACATAATATTTGGTCCATTTTGACACCCATTTAACCCACTAGTACCACCCTCTACCACTATCTAAATCTTTGCTTTACTTTACAATCACATATCCATGGATATAGTCACTCTACTCGGATTATCAACCCATTGATCCCACCTTAAATCCGTTGCCTTCAACCTCGCCTTCATCCAATCAAAACTTCGAATTTGAACCTCTTGAAACAGTCCAGTTCCCTTGAACCCCATGCTTTACATCCCTTGATCTTCACTAATTGTTAACTGACCGAGCTATACCAATCATCCTTCACATGCAAATTAGGTCGAGTAAATAGTTAAGCTAATAGAGAAAATTAGAAGTTTTTTGACGACATATCATTTAGAAAGT
This sequence comes from Helichrysum umbraculigerum, assembly GCA_949592205.1. Taxonomy (NCBI): domain Eukaryota; kingdom Viridiplantae; phylum Streptophyta; class Magnoliopsida; order Asterales; family Asteraceae; genus Helichrysum; species Helichrysum umbraculigerum. The sequence continues at coordinate 32,600,071 of CATIUR010000002.1, forward strand.
TTATACGAAAGCAAAAGAATTCGATGGTAGAACTAAGAGGCCTAAATATATAGTCTCTAAGTTCAAGGACAGCATAGATGGTGTGACATGAGATATCATTCTACATTATTATGAAAGGTTTGCTTTAAATTCCCAAATAAAACACATGACGATAATTGATAGTGGACAAATTCATAGAATAGTGGAGGCACCTTAAAGCGTGTTATTACACATACACTATGTTCTTGCTTTCTCTTCTGTGTCAATATTGTATTTGCAAAACTTCAATATATCAATTAAGAACAGAAGGAACATTAGTATGCAATGGCCGACCTCACAGGTAGCTTAGAACAACAATCGAAAGAAAACGAATTTTCAAATGAACATTAGTGTGCTTTTTGATTCTATTGTTAACTAATCTTACTTGTGGTTTTCAAATAGAGTCAAGAAGATGACAGTATCCTGGGACGAGTGGCACAAAAATCCTCTCTTAACTGTTTGAGCAGTTCCATTGTTTAGGGAGTCGGAAATTCTGAAGTCTTGATCCATCGCACTATGTTTTCATGCTTGTTGTTGGTTTCCTTTTGTATTTTGTTATGTTAGGAGGCCTCGGGGCCTGTTTGGGATTGTATCAAAAACACCTCATAGTGAAAACCGGTGGTACGGCCTCTGTCGGTGGGGTTTTTCTCATGTCTTGCCTCGCTGTAATTGGCATGAGTTTTTTCACCCTTTTTACAATCCTTGCAGTTAAGGTTTCCGGGTAGTATCTAGATTTTGGCTATGTTGCATCTTTGGATTATTTGTTTCTTTGTTCTCTAGCTCCTTGCTAGTGTTTTGTTTATATAATATTTCTGCCGTTAAAAAAAAAAAATGAACAAAGAGGTTTACCTCACAGTTAGACACGAAACTTAACCCAAATAAGCCAATTAATAAATAAAAGGGCTAAACTTTCTACTTCTTTATCGTTGTTCAACCTTCAGTACGAAATAATCAATTTTAGAACACACGCTCAAGCACCCAGTAACTGCATGAACCACCTCCTAAGCACTGTGTGTGTCATTGCAAAAATTTAGAAAAAAAAAAAAAAAAAAAAAAACTTCGGGTGCTTAAACCAACATGGCAAAATGAATTTAAAGGTCACATACCTTAAATCTCATCATCTCATCTCAGTCGTTGTTTTCACTTTTTGATGGTTTTCCCATGCTTATGTTTTTACCTCTTAAAGGATTGAACCTAATCTAGGATTCCATATCAATTAATCAATACGCGCTACAATTTAAGCAAAGTTGATAACGGCAATATCTACCAAGTTGAACACATTTTTGTATATGTAAAAGAACAAAAAAAAATATCTCTAGAATAAGACAATATATTTGAACTAATCTTTATAATGCACAATTTTAGAAAATTTGGTCAACACATCTTTATTTTTGCGACATTTGTATTTAATTCCAAATACAACTATATGTTTCAAATTTTAACAAGTACTTCAGACTTTTAATCATAACGAAAACACACCTAAATAAATAAATATGTATCTAACTATAATTTTTTAATGATTTGATACTAATTGGTCAACCTAAATATTTTTCATGTTCTAGCCTATAAATTTTGTGGGTTATAATCTAGTAGATGATGGAAAGTTTAATATTCACCGATTGAAGATTTGAAATTTCAATTCAATTTTGAAAAATACCAGAGAATAAGGAACGAATCATGAACTACTTCGAAGAGAAAAAGACATTGATTCCGAATATGTAATTTTTATAATTTATAGACATACGGTTTGTGAGATATTTTTTTTTTTTTTTAAAAAAAAGTAAAAATGAGTTTTTGAAATGGAGCAATTATATTGGTTCCTCCATTATCCATTTTTTTACCATTATTTTTGAACTTTACTCTTAGTATTAGATTTTTAGTTTAAATGGGTCCATTAGTATCCCTGACTTAAACGTACCAAATTTCTTTTTCTAGGCCATCGTTTATGCCGAATTTACTCAATCGATTCTTCCACCAATTATGAGTACTAACAATGAAAATAAAGGCAAAGCTTAATTATATCAATAATAATCCACCACAAGCAAAAATGAATTTATATCTTTTGTAACTTCGTTGTAGGTTAATGCAATCATACAAAATCGTATATGTATTTCCTAAACACTTATAGGTTTTTTCAAGAATATTTATTCAATTACAATTCCATACATTCAACAATATAGAACACCGGGTGGTTCGAAGAGGATCAAAAATTCTGAATTGATGAACATGTCTTCTTGTTGTTCTTTGAATGGGACTTGTATGAAAACCATCTGAACATAAATAAATCAGCAACCAGTTTTCATCATAAAAATTACATAATGGGAAGAAGGTGATAATAAAACTATTGTTACCCGAATAGGCTAAACAAAAGATAGTACGTAATATTATTATTGAACATGATTAACACTGCGACAATGGATATTTAAAGAAAGAAGATCACAATTCGCATATAACTTGTCAAAAGATAATATATAGAATCGGTGTAATGAAATGTTTTTTCCCACTAATTCTATTCCTAAATCTTAATAAGCATGACTGCACGACTTTAGTTATCAAATTTCATCCTTTATGATCGATATATTACCAAGGAGACATATAATAGTAACGAAAATATATGTTACCAGCATAGGCATCCCGCTACATGTACCCCATAATTGTATGTGAGCTCCGACACGCGATTTTTTTCAAGTCCGATCCATATCTCATCAGCGTAATAGTATAGTACTGCAAAATATCATTACACGTTACACCTTACATAACGAAAGTAAAAGTATATGGTTTGCCTTGTATTCATAAAAATCTCATGCATGAAGGAGCTCCATACCAAAAACTTAAAGATAATACAAACTAAAGTTGGTATGTACAAAGATGCAAATCATGGATTGCGGTGATAGATTACAACAAACCAGAAAAATGTCGACCTCCTAGACCTCAAAATTCTCATAAAAAGCAATAGAGCTATCATGATCTCCAACGTGATTATTAAAAAGGCAAAGTGGCTCGGGTGTTCGACCTCTTCCAATCAGGTGCCTGTAGATATCCACACAACATTGGCAACCTATGTGGTAAGATCATATCAATAGTAAGGACTAAAGATTAAAGGTAGCAAAATGGATATGGTCACGTAGGACGGGTAATGGATTAAAATACATAAAATTATGTACGGGTTAAGATGGATGAGGATGTCCCGTTGACCCAAAACATTTTGTTTTCTCAGAATAGTAATTTGTTAATGAACAATTAGTGAGTAGTGAATACATAAACTAAATTACTGCAGTCCATAGCCTCATTTTATCAACATATGGTGATTTAAACAATTGTCACTTCTGTGTTTTTGTGTGCAAGTGAGGTGTGTGCTTTTTGTAAAAGTTGAATATGAATATAAGCTACCTTTTTCAATTGTGCAGGTGAATAATACTTTTGATGAGAATGAAGTGGTTTGAATCGCAAATTACATACTTCGGATCATAGTTGCAAACAAGGTACTTTAAGGTATTGTGTGAAATCTTAAGAATCTGTGGCTCAAACAATGGATTTGAGTTGTTTACTTCTTTGACAGAATTCATAATCAAAAGGAGTCAAACCACGTTCAAGATTCAACCTTTCAGGTTGTTGCGTCTTGGCAAATCAATACGAACATCTTGGTCAAGGTAATATGATGCAAATTTTTAGTTATATGCAAGTGAGTTGTACAAAATTTGCAAGTAATGCCTTGCTACTTTCACACAAAAATTGGGCTCTCGGTTCATCGTTGTGTTTAGCTTTCAAGTCATCGTGGAAACCTTCTTTCACTTTTAGCATGTCATGTAACCTATAAGTAGGGGTGTTCAAATGGATGGATCGGTTCAAAACCGATCCGTATACACGAATCCAAATGAATTATGGTTTCGAAAATATAAATCCGATCCATCCAAACAAATTCAAAAACCGAACCAATCCATCCGAATTATTATTTGGATGGATCGGTTTGGTTTTTGGATATCCAAACACATACATAAATATATTCAATATCTACTAAAAATATGTTAGATATTATAATAAACTTATACAAAATAGATGGTTCTCATTTGCACCTCCCAGTACATATATATGTGTGTGTAATATAATAGTAAATTGCAAAACGAAACTATAAATTACCTACATATATAAGTAAACAATTTTGTAAACTATAAAATACCTATTTTATTTGGATATTTATAGAATATTAATAATTTAGTAAACTATTTTGTATGTTCATCTATATATATAATGTTTGAAAAATATATATTTCTTTGTTATTTGGTTTTTTTGATAATCCGGTTTGTAATTTACAAACCAAAACCAATCCGTGATCCAAAATAATGAGTTTGGTTTTGATCCGAGCTGATCCAAAAATCCAATTATCCAAACCATATGGTCCGATCCGAGTTATCCAATTGGATAATCCGGTTTTATCCGAACTGTGAACAGCCCTACCATATAAGTTACTTTCAGAAACTTTAAAATTATAGAAGATGTGGCAATTAGAATCGATTTACATATGAATGAGTTGATAAAAATTGCGTGAACGTGAAATTCAACTATTTACAAAACTCGCCGTCAACGTGAAATCCTGCTCGTCTCTAAAATTGCGATCATAAAATCTGTTACGATTTAAAGGTTACAACCGACCATTCATCAAAGTACAGTGTCATCAAAGTATCACTCGCTATGCCATACTGCCACGTAAAGTGATTTGGACTGATTTCATATGTGGATAGTTGATGATTGTTTAATTAATATTAATCGATAGGTGGCTCTTCTTGTTGAACGTGCTCCTAGGGGTTTAGAGGAGTTTCTGCTACGCGAGCTGGTGCAAAGAGCTGACCTAACGAGGATCTAAGGGGCATAAAATTGTGACAATCGGTAAATGACCCTCTATCTAGATCAGTAGTGCGTTTGTCTTCTACATCCTGGACGTGATATGCAATTAGGCTAATGCGAACATAGAACTCTTGGTGCAGTGGCGGTACCAGAAAAAAATTAACGAGGGGGCGAATTCAAAATAATAAAAATATCTTATAAAATTAACCTTAAATTTTAAAATTACGTGTGGGCATAATTTTTTTTTTACAAAATTAACCTATAAAATTTTAAAAAAATATTTTTTCCCGAAAATCGGGTGGGGGCGGCCGCCCCAACTGCCCCCACCCTAGTACCGCCCCTGTCTTGGTGTAACTCGAGTTATAAAACCTATATGTGAACCACGCATGGTCATCCAAACTTCCAGCGTGGTTGACATACTGGTTGTCGTTGGATATCGATGATGTAACTATAGCAAAAAGGTTGTACGATGCTCTTCTAATCTCATGTTTATATCCATTGCATTGCATGATATCATAAAAATCAGTAAATACTACGTGTTTCTTTCCCGGATATTTGCTTCAATAATTATTCATGTCATCGCATTTTTATGTAACTTCAGAGAAAGAACTTACATATTATGTAGATGCTTGGACGGTTGAATTAATCATTCATTTTACAGGTCGCAAGATAGGTGCGTAACAGCTCAAAACAGGGATGATTGAGAGTTGAGACTTGTCATTTTTAATACCGGTTACAATTTAGATTGGACGATTGGGATGTGTGATAATATATCATATCATATACTATATATGTTAAAAAAAGGGCAACATGTAGTGTGGGTTGGAATAAACTTGACCTGCAAATACATTCATGTCCTTTTTTTAGATTTTTTTTTTTTTTTTTTAGTTTTAATAGTGATTAAGAAAAACAACATTATTACCGTAGTAATGTTTTCTTTGGATGAAATTACTTAGAGGTTCTCTGCATTAAAATTAAACGTTGCTTGACTTTCAAATCATTTGACATGTACCTCTTTAATACTCCGTATTTCTTTTATGACCCTCATTAGAGAAATTTCTTTAGTATTAATTAAAGAATTCAATCATAAATTTTAATTTTAATGACTCTATACATTTAAATACACATTTTACTTTCTTATCATTAATTAATTACAACATATGTTTAATAAATTTGTTAATAAGTGATGCAATATATTAATCATCGTTTATCACTATATGTAGTTTTGCTTTAATTATCGGTGTAGTTTTGCATTGTAACGAACATTGCCAACTAAAATTATGAAGAATGAAAACTATATACAAATTTTAACAATGAAAATATGCACAATTTATAGAGTAAATTATTTAAATCGTCCATGTGCTGTCGAGATTTCTCCAGCGGTCGTCCCATTCGAAAAGATATTTAAATAGTCCAATATTTGAAAGTTTTATTCATCAATAGTCCAAAAAGCACATGGACTATTTGAATAAGTTACTCCAATTATAATACTTGAAACACAAACGAAATATATGATTGTATAAAAAAGACTTGCACTTTACTAATAGTTGATTAATGGGGGGCAATTTACTTGGTGAAAATTTGAACATTCTTTGAGTTACAAGTTCTTTATTATACCTAGGGAATTGGTAAACACACTCTACACCAATGTTTTTAAAACCGAAAACCGGATCGGACCGGATAGGCCTTCGGTTCCGGTTCAACCGGTCCGACTGAACCGCCCCAAAACCGATCCACGTCACCATTTTTTTTTAAAAAATTAAAAATTAAAATCCCGAGTTAACCGGTCCAGTTCTCAGTTGGACCGCCCGGTTTTGACCGAACCGGCCGGTTCGTTGACTGGTCAAACCCTGGTCATAACCGGTTATTAACTGGCCGGAATCCTCCAAAATCCCGGTTGAACCGATCGGACCGGACCGAGTCAACCGGTTTTCAAAACATTGCTCTACACATTTATAATCATATCATCCTCTTTATTATTAAAGGAGGCGTTGATTATCTAATCAAATCTTGCATTAGCTTTTTATTATTAAGCCTCCCAAAATTATGATTAGCAAATAAATCAATAGCCTTATTAATAGATTACACTTTTACCCTTCCTACCTGTATACTGACCCGATCCCCAAATTAAAAGTTAGGGCGCCTTTCCATTTTTCTTCTTTGAATTTCAAACCCAGAAGTATCAATCTAAAAAATTAGAAGATATTGCATATTCATGGGGAGAATTAAGTATCATAATTGATTTCCTTATATCTCTATCCTTCCTTGTCTCCATCTCCTCCACATATCGAGTTCTTGTCGCTATTCTTGTGTTTGATCGTTGAAGCGTTCATACATTGAAATAACGATTCAAGTTCAATTGTTAATAGCTTTCCCTACTTCAGTTCATACGGTACAAACCCTAACCCTATCTACTTTGTATTTTATTCACCTGTCTTTATTTTTGTTTATAAAGCACTGTTATTTGGGTATAACTTTATTACTTTTTGCTGTTATATTTTGCGATTGTATTAATGTTATTTAGGTTAGGGATGATTTGCATTGTAGATCACTCGTAAGCTTGTTACAATTAGTATACTAGGGTTCTTGCATCACCACTTGGATTATGTAATACGCCTATTGCTATATTAGCTTTGATTTTTTCTGTATGTTTATGTTGATCTAGATTTTGTTTATATGCAGACATGCATGTAATTGAACCTGTATGGAAATTTAATTTTCTGTATTGCATAATTGGGTTTCTTACTGAAATGCAAAAATAAATCTAGATTGGCGGCATTGGCCTATCCTAACATTTTATTGAATATTGCAGATTCAAAACTTAATACAACGTTGTTTGCAGTTGTATATGATTAGCAATGAGGTGGTGAAAGCTCTATTAAATCGTGCGAGGATAGATCCCGGTTGTACAACTCTAGGTAACAATCTTAACCTTACTCCGGTTTATGAGATACATTTTTTTGTTTGTTTCACCATTGTGGCACATTCTTTGCTGACATACAATGTTGTTTGGAGTGTTACTAACTTTTTGAGGTTTATCTATAATCTATTTAATGTGTTGTAGGACACTTAGATATAATCATGGTATCATGTTTGCTAATTTCAAATCCTCTTTTGGTGGTAATTTGGCAGAAATTGGAGAATGCAGACTTTTTCAGAGCTTAACACATAAGGTTATTAATAATAGTTATGGAGATACTGTTAATAATCTCTAGCATCATCAAATTATGTTCACTGTTATTTAGAATAACTCTTTGCACTGCAGTTAGCAACTTACCATCGGGATACCACATTCTACAGCAACCTTAAATGGAAACTAGATGTCAACCTCATATGGATTCCATTAGTATGTCTAGCTATCATGTGTTTAATTTCTGATTTGTTTTGAATGGTTGTAATAATATGTTATGGTTAGCCTAAATTATGATAATCGATGCAATCAGCTGTTATAATTTCTAAAACTACCTGAATCTTTATTTTACCATAGTTGTAATTTTATATAATGGTGGTAATATTGACCCATTTACCCATGGCTGGGTCGGTTCATGTTAATGTTGATCTAGATAAGACGACAAACTATGTATTTTATGCTTTATTCTCTTTTCAATGAATACACATTTCTTTGATTTTTGATGGTTTTTATTTCTATGGGTTCGTAGAAATGTTGATATGACATGTACTTGGAATTACTCATTTTTACCCAGTAACTGAAGCGTGTGATATACTCAATCATCCATTTAGGTTCATGTTAATAGGGACTTCACCTTCAATATTTATATGATCATTACCTATAAATCTCATCTTCTGCTTAAGATATTTATGTGAACTCACATGTGGTAATGTTGTACAGATGAACTCTTGAAGAAGGATGTAACTGGAAGTTCTGATCCGTATAGTTAGCTCAAACTATCTGGAGGGAGGAATATTTCTTAATCGAATACTTCAATAAAGATTGACAATTTTAACTCGAGTGGAATGAGGAATTCAAGCTTATTGTAAACGATTCGATGTCTCACATCCTTAAAACATGTGTTTGACTAGGAAAAGGTGCGGTTTCACTGTTTATTCTGAAGTAAAATGTAGAGGTGATCCTTCAAAATCAACTTTTCTGATAAAAAATCCAAGTGATGATCATGATTAGGTGATCCTTCACTGCCCTTTTTATTTTGTTTCTTAATTAAACGGAAAAAAAAAACTAAATGAAACCAATCTTGAGCTTACTCCTTGCCCTTGACAATGAAATATGCAATACAGTGTGAATTATGTATCTTGAGAATGTTGATCAACCTGAATTTTTGGGATATTATAACAAAAATGTTTACTCTTAGCTTTTTTGAATCCGTAACACTTATTAAAACTTTCAGTTCATAAACGTAGTAAATTTTATGTCTATTTAGAAGGTGAGCATTGATCAGATTGTACAGTCACAAGTTGGACTAAATGGCTTCATTGACTAACTTTTTTCTGTTGCTGGTGCGATTGATGGTGCACGGTTGTTCTGGGTAACAAGAGATGATCTCAACATTTGTCATTTTATGGCTGCTGGAACTTTCAAATGTAGGGCTGTTGGAACCAAAGACGAGGTCATAATTGGTGATTGAACTCAATACACATTAAGTGCTGGTTTATTAGAGAAGTGCTCCAATATTATCGAAGGTATTGGATATATATACAACTGATGTTCATCTTCATCACTGATGATTTTGATTCCAACAGCCCTACATTTGAAATTATCGATGGACCATATATATATATATATATATATATATATATATATATATATATATATATATATATATATATAAGATTTATCAATAACTCTACAGCAGTATATTTTCTTTTTAGTTAAAGGGTCCTTTTGATTTGGCCCTTTAATATAATTAATAACCTTAGCAGTATATCAAAAGAAATTTTATAGTTTATACAACCATTAATATTTGTTTGCACTTAACACACGATCCAATCGTCTCTGGCATACAAGATAAATTGCAACATGGACCTTCCTATCAAAAGGTAAGTTTAATTATGGATGAATGGATTTACTCTATAGCTCTGTTATTATTTTACTTTATATAATGGGTTGCTTGGTAATTAATTAGTTGAGAAATTTTGTGACTTATGTTAAGCTTACCTGTTTTAGCTTGAAAGAAACGATTATGGCTTGATAAACTTCAATCCTGCAATTGAGGTTAGTACTTTTGAAACTATTAGTCCATGCATTCCTGATATTTCCCTTAATTGGTAAGCAGCGATTTGACTGAAATTCTACTCTATGCCACTTTTCAGGAGAAGAATAGGATGTTATGGAAAGAACCTTGACCATCACACGTGGGGTCAAACAGTTCAGCGTGATTGAGCTTATAAAGGTGTTTCCTTTTAGCATGGACATAACTTATGCGTGCTAAATAATCTTCAATCGTGACGAAGTTTGCTAATTCAATTATTAATTTGGAGGCCACAGTTTTGACCCATCTGTCTGTAAGTGACTGATTTGGGTACTTTTGATTTCCGAGCAAGTTAAATGAGTTGGAAGGGTTAAATGGGTTGGAAGGGTTAAACAGGTTGAAAGCCGCCAATAGTGGATTCTAAGTGATAGCAAAGGTGGCAATCTTGACACACTAATAGCCCAATTGTCCTATATATGTGTGACAACCGTCAATTTAGGACTATAGTTTAGTGCCTAATCAAGTTTTAATACATGTAATTAGTTCTGTGTTAGGCTAATTAATGTATCAATTATTATATATATTGTTGAATATATATCTACAATTATGCGGTTTGTTTAAATCGTACGAGCTTCAAATCGAATAGAATTCGATTACAATAAATACGGACGTTGGTGAACAATTTTATTAAGTAATACAAACATTATTCAATAACTCAATTTTATTAGGAATATTATTTATTGTAATATTTCGTGGTCAATTCGTATTGCACAAATAACATATATATAATTAAAATACAAACGCGCAAACAAATATAACGAATTTCATTTTAAATATCATAAATAGATAATTGGTAAAATTTTACAATAAAACATTTTATTATAATTTATAATTTAAAATGTATCTTTAAATAACTAAAATAAATATTTAACGTTAAATGACGGAGAAAACGAACACCACGCGGAGCACGGGACGGAGACTGCGAGGTGAGGCTTTCACCTACACCCCACCTCTCCTTTTCCTCTTTCTTTCATTTCCATCTCCACAAAACACACACTTACACCCAAAAACCTCTCAACCAAAAATCACCAAATTTTCGGATCTCGCAAAACCGACAACAAAAACCATATTTTCGGAATCACCATTTCAAGGGGAACAAGAATTACGAAAGCTCTACCATCATTTTCGGCCTCCATCGTCTTCGATTTGCATTTGTAAGAAAAATTCTAAAAACTTAGATTTGTTTATTTTGATGTAATATTTTGATGTTTTGATGTTTACACAACTTATATATGTCCATTACAAAGATTAGAACACAGTTTTATAGCTTAAAAACGAGTTTAAATTGAGTTTTGGCCGGAAAAATCGCGAACAGCCGGACTTTCTGGGCTGGTGTTCATCCATGCGACACAAGCCTTGTGTCGCATGTTGTGTCGTATTTTGCCCTTTATGTCGCACCTTGTGTCGTATAAATCCTTTAGTGTCGTAACTCATGCGACACAATATTGTGTCGCACTCTATGTCGCAAACTATGTCGTACTTCTATACGACACAACCACTATGTCGCTATTAAATTAGCATTTCGTATTCGATGCGACACAGTCCCTGTGTCGTATCCTTGTGTCGCATGACGTCTGCGACACAACCATTGTGTCGCATGTCAAATCTTTGTGTCGCATGTTGTGTCGCAAAACACAGAAAAACCAGAATTTTGAAGTCAAAGTTACTGTTCAAAAAAGTCAAATTTACTGTAGCAGTACTGTAGCAAAGTCAACATTTTAGAATTATTATTATTTCAACTAAGTCACCAACGGGCCGTACACGTTTTCAAAACATACTTCAGAACCAAACAAGTCGTTGTAACTTGTATAAATTCACTCAAACAAGTCGTTGTAACTTGTATCAATTAAATCAAACAAGTCGTTGTAACTTGTATCAATTCAATCAACCAAATCGTAGTAATTTGGACATATATATATATATATAGTTGTATAACAACTACAAAGGTAGTCTTTCGGGATACCGGTACAATTAATAACAATCAAGTGTCATGGACACATTCAGGTTTCAAGTCTTTGGACATCAACTCACAGCTAATTACTTCAAGTTTATTAACTTAAACAACTCCAAGACTCAGGTGAGTTTCATAGCCCCATTTTCACTACTTTTACCAGGGGTGTGATATTACTGCATCATTTTGTTTTACAAGTAGAACGCAAGTGACAAACTTCAAATACTACATGAGTTTCAAGCTAATCAATTTAAAGTCCTCCATAAGCATAGTCTCTAGTATTTTATAGCGTGAATGTTAGTATATGATATCATATGGGATTGACAATCCTCATCCGGGTTAGCACGCACTAATCGGTCAAACGGATGTATTAGCATTTGGGAAGACGAGTGTTGATTAGGCACTCGTAGGAGGCAAATCAGTTAGGTTTCCTTAATTGGGCCTGACAAATCAGTTAAGCTCAGACTATGTGCTCATGGACAGTATAACTTTTATTTTGCTTAAGTGCATTTTAAATTCAATATAAATCTTGCGGTTCTGACAATTATACATTGACATACAAACCTGTGAGCTCACCAGCGTTTTCGCTGACCCATTTTAGTATATATCACAGGTACCCAGCAGTAGGTTGACTGCACAAGCAGGGATTTCTAGCTCGAGTCAGCATACATACAATTAGAGATTGGACTGCATTATTATATTTTGTAAAAGTAATTATGCCATGTAATCTCTCAATTTCAGGAACCGAGCTAGTACAATATTATTTTTGATGTAAACTTTCACTTTATTAATACAAGTTTAAAACGACGCATATAGTGGTCGTTCATTATTATCTTTGTGCTTTGTATATTGATTAGTGGCACCCAAATCAAGCTTCCGCAAATCATTAAATTTGGGGGTGTCACAGATTGGTATCAGAGCCTAAGGTTATAGTGAACTAGGTTGCATTTAGTGGGCCTAGACTATGACCGTTAGGCAGTATTCCTTATTAGTTATGACTAGTTCAGGGATTACATCATACGACTTTAATTTAACATAGCCTGATCAACTATGTACAATTAAAGAAAGATGATGTGAAATCTGAAAGAGTTATGTTGAACAGGAATGCATTAGTTGACTCTGACCTCGAGAGAAACGGGACTCAAAAACACTTCTGTGCTAGACACTCAATAGGTTATTATGTGATATACATATATTTACATGAATAGACCTCATTACAACTTTAGGCTATATTATATTATATTATATGAATATAGGCCTCTTTCTTTCAAACGTTTTGTCTCGAAATGACAAACACACCACTAGTTCATCATACTCGGACTAGTATCTTATTTCATTTCCTTGTTCTTTCTTACTCAGCATCATGCCTCCACGTCGTCAAATTACCCTTAGCGAAGCTGAGATCGCGGGAATAATTGCCCGCAGTGTGACTGAAGCCTTGGCTACCCGAACACCACCTGGTAGTGAGGACACCGCAACCAATACTCCACCACCCAAACCCTGCTCCTATAAGGACTTCCTTAGCTGTAAACCGCTATACTTCAAGGGCACGGAAGGTGCCATTGGCTTGATCCGTTGGATTGAGCGCATGGAATCTGTTTTCAGTCTCTGCGACTGCACTGAGAACAACAAGGTCAAATTCGCTGTTTACACCTTTCAGGAAGGTGCATCCACGTGGTGGAAAACCCACGCAAACTCTGTAGGCCTTGAGGTTGCAAACCGACTTCCTTGGGCCGAACTGAAGAAGAAGCTGACAGAAAAGTACTGTCCTGAAGAAGAATTGCATAGGCTGGAAGAAGAATTCTGGCATCTGGAAGTGCAGGGAAATGATGTCGCTGATTATACCACCAAGTTTCAGCAGTTTGCCTTATTATGCCCGGGTTTGGTCGAACCAGAAAGTAAGGGCATCAAGAAATACATCCGCGGACTTCCTGAGAACATCCAGGGAAACGTCGCCTCATCCAAACCAACCACTACTGAGAGTGCCATTCGATTGGCCCACGAACTCATGGCCCTAGTTGTCAGCCGTGAGACCTCCAACACCTCATCCTCCAACAAACGCAAATCCACTGAACACCACCACAACTCAAGCAAGAAAAACAACGCCATCCAAGTCTACACCTCCAACTCTGAAACCACCCACAGCTACACCGGGGGCAGACCTTATTGTCCCAAGTGTAACTACCATCATTTTGGTCAGTGCGGTACTCCTTGCAACAACTGCAGGAGGCAAGGGCATTTGACTAAGGACTGCCGAGCCCCCAAATCCAACAACAACCCCTCTGACAGAAATGCCCGACAACCTAAGTCCTGCTACGAATGTGGAAACCCAGGACACTTCAGGGATTCTTGCCCAAAGTTGAAGAATAAGGGCAACAACAACAACAACTCCCGCAACAACAACAACGCCAAAAGTACTGCTTTCGTGATCAACTCAGGGGACGCCCGTCTGGACCCGAATGTGGTCACGGGTATGTTCCTCCTCAACAATTTAACTGCTTCCATTCTGTTTGATACTGGTGCCGATAGGAGTTTTATTTCTGATGAATTTTGCCCTCTACTTGACACTACACCTGTTGCTTTAGACGTTAAGTACACGGTAGAGCTAGCAAATGGCAAACTGATAGAAACCGATAGTGTGATACCTAATTGCACTTTAAATTTAGCCGACGAAATCTTCTCCATAGATCTTATGCCTATTGAGATAGGAAGTTTCGATGTCATCGTAGGCATGGACTGGTTGTCCAAACATCGCGCCGAAATCATCTGCTATGACAAAATTGTTCGCATACCTCTCACTGTCGGTAGAACCCTAGTCATACAGGGGGAGACCGGAGGGACGAGGCTCAACCTCATATCTTGTTTAAAAACCCGAAAATTTCTGAGAAAGGGTTATCCTGCAATCCTCGCGCACATCATGGAGAAAAAGTCGGAGGAGAAGCGACTTGAGGATGTTCCAATTGTTCGAGACTTTCCAGAAGTCTTTCCTGAAGAACTACCTGGTCTACCACCACCAAGACAGGTTGAGTTCTCAATCGACCTTGTACCCGGTGCTGCGCCTGTGGCCCGAGCACCATACCGTTTAGCTCCATCCGAACTTCAGGAGTTGTCCACCCAGTTACAGGAACTCCTGGAACGAGGGTTTATCAGGCCAAGTTCTTCATCTTGGGGAGCTCCGGTCCTATTCGTTAAGAAGAAAGATGGTTCCTTTCGAATGTGTATCGACTATCGAGAGTTGAACAAGTTAACTGTCAAGAACCGGTACCCACTTCCTCGAATCGATGACTTGTTCGACCAACTGCAAGGGTCGAGTTGTTATTCCAAGATTGATCTCCGATCCGGTTATCATCAATTGCGTGTTCGCGATGCCGATATTCCAAAAACCGCTTTCAGAACCCGTTACGGGCATTACGAATTCCAAGTGATGCCATTCGGCCTAACCAACGCACCGGCGGTATTCATGGATCTCATGAATCGGGTGTGCAAGCCTTATCTTGACAAATTTGTCATTGTCTTCATCGACGACATCCTTATATATTCACGAAACAAAGAAGAACACGCGCAACACCTCAAAACCATCCTTGAACTGCTTAAACACGAGGAGCTCTATGCCAAGTTCTCTAAGTGTGAGTTCTGGATCAAAACCGTTCAATTCCTTGGTCACGTGATTGACAGTCAGGGGATTCACGTTGACCCGTCAAAAATCGAAGCTATCAAAGATTGGAAATCGCCAACCACTCCAACCGAAGTACGGCAGTTTTTGGGACTTGCCGGGTACTATCGAAGATTCATTGAAAATTTCTCCAAGATAGCCATACCACTCACGACTCTAACCCAGAAAGACAAAAAGTTTGACTGGACTGAGAAACAAGAGTCGGCATTTCAACTCTTAAAGCAAAAGCTTTGCAGTGCTCCTATCCTATCGTTACCCGAAGGCACCGATGACTTCGTGGTATACTGCGATGCTTCTCATCAAGGTCTCGGTTGTGTGCTCATGCAACGAGACAAAGTCATAGCTTATGCTTCCCGACAGCTCAAGATTCATGAAAAGAATTACACCACCCACGACCTCGAGCTAGGAGCTGTCGTTTTTGCCCTCAAAATCTGGAGACATTACCTTTACGGTACCAGATGTACAATTTTCACCGACCATAAAAGCCTTCAACACATATTCGATCAGAAGGATCTCAACATGAGGCAACGTCGATGGGTCGAGTTGCTTACCGATTACGACTGCGAACTCAAATATCATCCAGGCAAAGCAAATGTTGTTGCTGACGCCCTCAGTCGAAAAGAGCGAGTGAAACCACTTCGGGTTCGAGCCCTCAGTATGACCATTCACAACAATTTAAACATTCAAATTCTCACTGCTCAACTCGAAGCCTTAAAACCCGAACATGTCAAAGATGAAGCCTTGCGGGGCATGGATAAACAGCTTGAAATCAGACCTAACGGGATTAGGTATTTCTCAAACCGAATCTGGTTGCCTAAATTCGGGAACCTACGAGACTTGGTGATGGATGAAGCTCACAAGTCCAAATATTCTATCCATCCGGGATCCGATAAAATGTACCATGGTATCAAGGATTTCTACTGGTGGCCGAACATGAAATCTGAAATCGCCACCTATGTCAGCAAGTGCCTTACTTGCTCCAAAGTCAAAATCGAATATCAAAAACCTTCTGGTTTACTTCAGCAACCCAGTCTTCCTGAATGGAAATGGGAACAAATTTCCATGGACTTCATAACCAAACTACCCAAATCCTCGAACGGTTGCGATTCCATTTGGGTGATCGTGGATCGTCTCACAAAGTCTGCTCACTTCCTAGCAATCAAGGAATCCGACAAAATGGAACGCCTCACCAACATTTATCTGGAAGAAATCGTGACCAAACACGGTGTTCCAATCTCCATTATCTCCGATAGAGATAGTCGTTTCACTTCACAATTTTGGCAATCACTTCAAAAATCCCTGGGTACTCGACTTGATATGAGTACCGCATACCATCCTCAAACAGACGGTCAAAGTGAACGAACCATTCAAACACTGGAAGATATGCTACGGGCCTGCGTAGTAGATTTTGGTGTAAACTGGGAAAAACATCTACCATTGTGCGAGTTCTCGTACAACAACAGTTATCATACCAGCATCAAAGCTGCACCTTTCGAGGCACTGTACGGTCGTAAGTGCCGGTCACCTATCTGTTGGACCGAAGTTGGGGATAGCCAACTCACAGGTCCAGAAATCATTCATGAGACGACCGAGAGGATCGTAGAAATTCAAAACAAACTCAAAGCCGCGCGTGATCGTCAGAAAAGTTATGCTGACGTGAGACGCAAACCACTCGAGTTCCAGGTTGGGGATCGAGTTCTACTCAAAGTATCGCCTTGGAAAGGCGTAATCCGATTTGGCAAACGAGGGAAGTTGAATCCCAGATACGTTGGACCATTCGAGATCCTCGAAAGGATTGGTCCAGTGGCTTATCGATTGCAGCTGCCATCTGAACTCAGCAGCGTGCATCCCACATTTCATGTTTCAAATCTGAAGAAGTGCCTGTCTGATGAGACACTTATCATTCCACTCGATGAAATTCGAGTTGACGAAAAACTTCACTTTGTTGAGGAACCCGCCGAGATCATGGACCGTGAGGTCAAACAACTTAAACAAAGTCGTATTCCCATCGTCAAAGTTCGGTGGAATTCACGGCGCGGTCCGGAATTTACCTGGGAACGGGAAGACCAAATGCGACTCAAGTACCCTCAACTCTTCACTGATTCAACGTCAAACACAACTTCAACATAAATTTCGGGACGAAATTCTTCTAACAGGGGGAGAATGTGACAACTGTCAATTTAGGACTATAGTTTAGTGCCTAATCAAGTTTTAATACATGTAATTAGTTCTGTGTTAGGCTAATTAATGTATCAATTATTATATATATTGTTGAATATATATCTACAATTATGCGGTTTGTTTAAATCGTACGAGCTTCAAATCGAATAGAATTCGATTACAATAAATACGGACGTTGGTGAACAATTTTATTAAGTAATACAAACATTATTCAATAACTCAATTTTATTAGGAATATTATTTATTGTAATATTTCGTGGTCAATTCGTATTGCACAAATAACATATATATAATTAAAATACAAACGCGCAAACAAATATAACGAATTTCATTTTAAATATCATAAATAGATAATTGGTAAAATTTTACAATAAAACATTTTATTATAATTTATAATTTAAAATGTATCTTTAAATAACTAAAATAAATATTTAACGTTAAATGACGGAGAAAACGAACACCACGCGGAGCACGGGACGGAGACTGCGAGGTGAGGCTTTCACCTACACCCCACCTCTCCTTTTCCTCTTTCTTTCATTTCCATCTCCACAAAACACACACTTACACCCAAAAACCTCTCAACCAAAAATCACCAAATTTTCGGATCTCGCAAAACCGACAACAAAAACCATATTTTCGGAATCACCATTTCAAGGGGAACAAGAATTACGAAAGCTCTACCATCATTTTCGGCCTCCATCGTCTTCGATTTGCATTTGTAAGAAAAATTCTAAAAACTTAGATTTGTTTATTTTGATGTAATATTTTGATGTTTTGATGTTTACACAACTTATATATGTCCATTACAAAGATTAGAACACAGTTTTATAGCTTAAAAACGAGTTTAAATTGAGTTTTGGCCGGAAAAATCGCGAACAGCCGGACTTTCTGGGCTGGTGTTCATCCATGCGACACAAGCCTTGTGTCGCATGTTGTGTCGTATTTTGCCCTTTATGTCGCACCTTGTGTCGTATAAATCCTTTAGTGTCGTAACTCATGCGACACAATATTGTGTCGCACTCTATGTCGCAAACTATGTCGTACTTCTATACGACACAACCACTATGTCGCTATTAAATTAGCATTTCGTATTCGATGCGACACAGTCCCTGTGTCGTATCCTTGTGTCGCATGACGTCTGCGACACAACCATTGTGTCGCATGTCAAATCTTTGTGTCGCATGTTGTGTCGCAAAACACAGAAAAACCAGAATTTTGAAGTCAAAGTTACTGTTCAAAAAAGTCAAATTTACTGTAGCAGTACTGTAGCAAAGTCAACATTTTAGAATTATTATTATTTCAACTAAGTCACCAACGGGCCGTACACGTTTTCAAAACATACTTCAGAACCAAACAAGTCGTTGTAACTTGTATAAATTCACTCAAACAAGTCGTTGTAACTTGTATCAATTAAATCAAACAAGTCGTTGTAACTTGTATCAATTCAATCAACCAAATCGTAGTAATTTGGACATATATATATATATAGTTGTATAACAACTACAAAGGTAGTCTTTCGGGATACCGGTACAATTAATAACAATCAAGTGTCGTGGACACATTCAGGTTTCAAGTCTTTGGACATCAACTCACAGCTAATTACTTCAAGTTTATTAACTTAAACAACTCCAAGACTCAGGTGAGTTTCATAGCCCCATTTTCACTACTTTTACCAGGGGTGTGATATTACTGCATCATTTTGTTTTACAAGTAGAACGCAAGTGACAAACTTCAAATACTACATGAGTTTCAAGCTAATCAATTTAAAGTCCTCCATAAGCATAGTCTCTAGTATTTTATAGCGTGAATGTTAGTATATGATATCATATGGGATTGACAATCCTCATCCGGGTTAGCACGCACTAATCGGTCAAACGGATGTATTAGCATTTGGGAAGACGAGTGTTGATTAGGCACTCGTAGGAGGCAAATCAGTTAGGTTTCCTTAATTGGGCCTGACAAATCAGTTAAGCTCAGACTATGTGCTCATGGACAGTATAACTTTTATTTTGCTTAAGTGCATTTTAAATTCAATATAAATCTTGCGGTTCTGACAATTATACATTGACATACAAACCTGTGAGCTCACCAGCGTTTTCGCTGACCCATTTTAGTATATATCACAGGTACCCAGCAGTAGGTTGACTGCACAAGCAGGGATTTCTAGCTCGAGTCAGCATACATACAATTAGAGATTGGACTGCATTATTATATTTTGTAAAAGTAATTATGCCATGTAATCTCTCAATTTCAGGAACCGAGCTAGTACAATATTATTTTTGATGTAAACTTTCACTTTATTAATACAAGTTTAAAACGACGCATATAGTGGTCGTTCATTATTATCTTTGTGCTTTGTATATTGATTAGTGGCACCCAAATCAAGCTTCCGCAAATCATTAAATTTGGGGGTGTCACAATATGTTTGGCCCATGATAATATGTATTGTGACCCGTTACTGAACCTAGATACCGACTCATTTTGCCTCCTTCAATGCATATTGACTGTTGTTTTCCCAAAAAAAGAGAAGACCTGCATATTTAAATTTGAACTAATAAGTGGTTTTAGAGATACTGTGAGTAGTCTAGATTACTTATTCTTATGAACCAAGTGTTGTGTTAAGGGGATGACAAGGTTGCAAAAAATAAGTACCGATTGTTTATGCTATGCAAATTTTGTGCCACATTTCTTCATAAGTTAGTAACCCAATTTTTAGTGAAAGTTCATAGTTCTCTTTAAGTTAAAAACATATTTCACAACTGGACATTAATAAAGAACGTAAGGAAAGTTTTTTGTCAATGATTCCTTAAATCCCAATTTGTAGGCTCTTTTTGTCATTCTCTTTCTACCGTTCTTATCATATCTGAATTAAGGAAATCCAGAGTGGACTTTTTAATGAAGGATGCGGGATGTAGAGGAGGAAATTTTTTATGGGTCGATTTGGGATATTCTTTACATTTTACAATTTTTTTTTTTTGTTGGCTCTCTCCTTAGAATTACATAGTGCAGATATTATGCATATTAAAGCATAATTTGTTCTGAAATGCAGGTAGTATATTGAAGTTTCCGGACTACAAAGTCAAACTGTCAATAACTCCAATGTTGATCAAGTTCATGTCAAAGTTAAGGTTATGCATTTCTTAAAAGTTAATATGCATGAATATGACCTTCAAGTTTTTAGAGATGCTTTTTAGTTGGTCTATCTTATGCAAATTCTGAAGCTTTGATTTTTATGGGTTTTTAAGGGGTTACAATTGAAGCCTATGATGACACTAATCCACTGGTGGGATAACATCTTCAGGCCCAAGTTGATTATTTAAGCAGTAGTATTGACAAGTTGAAGTGACGGGTAAAGATTGATATTCTTTCTATTTACATCAAGAAGCATGTGATGGAAAAGTCTTCAATTTTAAATTATTTCAATATTATCCAATTCACTACTTGTCGAAAGTTGGGAATTTTGTTAGTTACAAGCACTTTCTAATACGTGTTTAGAATGGGTATTTAGAACTTTAAATTTTATATTGGTGGCAATTTGTTTCGAGATTCTGGGATGTAAAATTAAAGTTCCCTTGTGGACATGCACCTCTGTAGTGGTCTTTAAAACATTGGGTATTATATAACTTAATCGATTAGACTTCAAAGTTAATTTAGCTTTATTTTCTCAAAAAGTATGATATTGTTGATTTTTTATTTTGACTAACATACTGCGTTTATATTCAAAAATACTAATACTTAATGTTGTATTATATTTACTATCCCATATGTAGGCTGATTCTTTTCGGGAGAATATATTAAGAGGATTTCATGAGATTTTGACGACACAACAGTCTGCGTTGGCATCGCTAGCAATATCAGACTACTTTGCAAGGTTTCAAGCTTTGAGTACTTTATGGGTTGCAAGACCGTGGGAATCCAACACGAAATGATTCAATCACATTCCTCCTTCAAATTTCAGACTTTTCAATTACAATATGAATAATTATTTATTCTGATAAATGCCGAATATAATTCTTGCTTTGATTTATGTACTTAATCTTAACTAAAAAATAAACTTAATCTTAACTAAAAAATATTTTATCTAATATAAAATTGAACTAGCCCGCAATTTTTGCGGGTTATGATCTAGTTTATATCTAATATGACCGGACCGAGTCAACCGGTTTTCAAAACATTGCTCTACACATTTATAATCATATCATTTGATTTAAATCTTAGATTTTTCTTCTATGTGCTAACATAGATATAAAGATTGACGGTTACATATATTGGAAAAAAATAAATTTAATTCGGTACATACATATAATGCAATATAGATTTTTCATGGAAGCTTCGGCGAATTTTGGGAATCCTAAACTAGTTAATAAATAAAGTTAAATAGTTTTGAAAAAGAAAAGGGAAAGAAATCAATTCAAAGCGAAAGATACGATAGGTTCGAATTCGAACTTATATATATATTATAAAAATAAAAAAAAACAGTATACTGTACTAAAATTCAACATCTTTGTTGCTGCTGAAAACTCGACAAAACCCTAAGCTAGACAGCACCCCACCATTCTTGCACACATGACAACTATGGTTTGTTTGCCGTCAACCTTTTCAGTTCATCTGCCGTCACAACTTCGTTTTAACTTTTTTTTTTTTTCAATGAATGCAGGGTAAAACCAATGATGTAGATGCTTTTCGTAAAAAAGTTGAGACGAAGATCAAGAATTGGGTTATCAAACAGTCCTCACCCATCGCAGCTGCTGTCATTACTGCCATTGATTCCGTTGGTGCAGCCATCGGAGGTGCCGTTTTCGGCGGTTCTGGAGCACTTGTTATATCCAATGTGTTTCCCATTGATAACTTCACTGGACCCAAGGTTAGTTTTTAATCAGTTCTAATGTTATCCATGAATTTGGGGCAAACAATTATTACTATAAATTTTTCTCTGTACTAAATTAAAAACTAAGAATTAAACTTAGGTTGCCTTTGGTTCGTGACATTCAACGGAATTCGATGGAATTGGAATATCAATTCCATTTTAAAAACATGTTTGGTTCACAAATAAATTCTATGCTACAAACATGTTTGGTTCACAAATGAATTGTAGTTCAAAGGAATTCACACTCCATGAAATTCCAATTCTATAAAAAAAACTTCCACGAACCAAACGCAATGTTAGTGTATCAAATTTTTTTATTTAGAACAAGTATAAAATTACTGTAATTCTACTACTACTAAGTTCACTAGGATGGGGGCCAGTGCACACACTAGAAATAAGCTGGATCCGCCCCCTGCTTCCGTGCTTAATTTTAAGTATTTATGTGTTTAAAATGAACATATAAACAGTTTCCAAACGAGTGTTCGGAATTATTTAGATGTTGTAAAAATAAGTGACAAGCATGCTCATCTCTAAAGCGAAAAAATGTTATTTGACAATTTGAGGATATATAATGCTCCGTACATGGCTAATATTTAGTATATGATTGTATGGAATGTAGAATGAATAACTTGACTTTTTTTTAGGGCCCAATTATCATAAACAGGTTCAAACACATTTTTTGATCAGATTATATATTATATATAGATATAGATGTAGAGATAGATATATGTTTAATTAAGCAATCCCAAACTATAAAAGATTGAAAGGTCATGGTCTTGACTCTTGAGATGATGTGGTTCATAATAAATCCATAACTATTTGTATTGAGTGAATCATATAGAAGCTCTTTCTGCACTATCTATGGATTAGTATACCAAAATTTGCATTGGGCCATAATAGGGATATGTAGTCGTGTAGATTCGGGTGAAGCTGTAGTTTCTTCTTTATAGGAAACTATAACCTGAGGATTGGTTGTGAATATCACACCTGCTTAAAGATAACTTGTACTGGCAATAATATTCAATATTCAATACTAATAATAACAAGGTGATGGCGATGGTAGATTTGCTAAACAAACAAAAGATTTAGTACTATGAATATAGGAAAGCTTAGAAAAGTTCGGAGTAAAATGCTGAGTTTTCTTTGTAATTGGGCGCATATGTTTGTATATCTTTTGTTCTATGTACAGGTGCCGTTTTTTATACGCGGACGACCCTTGGATCAGGCTCGGTGTATGGCTGTTATCATGGGTGTTCATTCAGGCATATCTTGTGCCATGGGAAGCTTAAGAGGCAAAGAGGATGTCCAAACAGGGTAAGCTTGTAGCAATTCTTTCTTCTAATTAGATTAAGACATGGCTATGGCTAATCACTATAATGTAAACAAATTCGTCAACCAAAATTTATTATATACTCCGTATTTTTTTCTTCCACACTTTAGTAGGGTGTTCTGTTTTTCATTGGTTTGTGTGTGAGAAAAATTAGGAAGTTGTTAACTATAGCACTATCATTTACATTTATTTTTTTAAAATGAAGATATGAACAAGTATGTGAGTATGCATCCTAAAATTAGTAGAAAATAAATTGTCATATTTATATATATATTTTTTATCTAAATTGTACTTCATCAATGCACGTTTTTGTTGTAACTTAAATAATTAGACTCTCCAAACACTTTTTTGGTCTGATTTGTACTCGTATATGTATACCCATTGTAGTCTGGTGGCCGGTTTTAGTGCTGGATTGATTGGCGCATTGGCTAGTGGTGCGAAGGGTACTAATGCAATCTCAAATGGTCTATTATTTGCACTCTTCTATGGCGGAGTTTCTAAGGTTATCATGTTGCTTCTTCCTTCACCTCTTTTACATAATACATTAAATGTGACTCTTTTATTCATATTCGGCCAAATTAGTTTTTTCTTCACTTTTAACGGGTCAAATAGGTAAAAAGGAACGGGTAGGAAACCGCCACAAAGACTTCTCTCATGTTTTGACTCAAATTCACATGCAGTTGGATAAATTTTAACTTACTAATTATGAAAGAATATATATGATCTAGAAAGATTATTATTTTTTACTCAAATCTACGTGCAGTTAAAGGAGATAAATTCGCAGCGACAAGTTGAAGACGTGTTGTATACGAGAGGCATGGTATCTAGTCTTGATCATGATCAATATCAGAACAACTTTAAGGACTCGTTCGCAGATACAACTTTGCCATTGCTAACTGACAGGTAAGTAGTGACGAACATTCTTTATTTTTTGTTACCATATGACTACTTTATGGTTAATGTGATATTTTATAATAATATATTAATCAATTAGTCATCCGCAAGAGGTGAAGATCCCTAAATCCTTGCCGGAGCAAGATGGGCTTCTTGATCATATCCAAAGGTTTGTGTGTTCTTCTTCTTTTGTCCTTATTTTTTCTGCTCGAAAGTAGTAGCTGGAAACTTGGGATTGGTTTAACTTTTTTTTTTTTTTTTGGTTAATTGCTTGTGCAGGGAGAAAGAGATGACTGAAGATCGCAGGAGTGAGAAGAAGTAAGATGAATCGTTTAGTGGAAAGGGTTGATTAATATGTATGCATATAATACTTTTTAGATGGATTATATATTTATAGAAGGGTTTTTTTTTTCTGTATGTAAATGTTCAGCGATTAACCATAATAGTGGATGCACCTGTCTTGGTCAAAGTCATGATCTTATTCTGTTTTTAATTTCCGAAGTTAACAATGGTACTACTGATGCTAATTGGAGTATAATTTTAGGAGAATCAGATGATGATCTTTACCAATGATCTGTGATAGTTTATCATCTGTTTATATATGTGCTATTTATTGTTTTTAGTATATTGTTTACATGTGGGTCAACATGTGCCTACGAGGGCATGTGCACAAAAGATGGCGTCATGGCGAGTCACAGTGACATAAAAATGTGGGACTACGTTGTCTGTTCGTGAGCCAAAACATGTATCATCCAAACATGTTGCTTTGGTTCACTCGGTTTGTTAGTTACTTTTAATTTCTACTCTGTTGAGCCGTGTTGGTCTTCCTCCCTCTATATGCTTTGTAGTTCTTCATGCATCCTGATTTGAATGTGGGTCTTGTACAGTTGTATAAAAGTTTAATGTTGTATGTGTATATTAACCTTTATATAAAACCAACCAGAAAATTAAATTTAAAAAAAAAAAAAAAAAAAAAAAAAAAAAAAAAACTTTGAAAGTATACCATGGGAGATGTCTAATTAGAGAGGGAAAAAAATAATGATTTTTATGGTGCAATTTTTATAAAATTACACTTAGTCATTTATGATATATTTAATTTATAAAAATGTGGGGAAAGTGTAAGTTTGATGGATATGAATGATGGGTTCAAATAAGAATGCTAAAAAGTAAGGAATGAGAGAACCAACAGGATCGTTCAATTTCATTACAAAACCCACTTCCACTTTCACTTTTGATATTAAATATTTCACAAACGGTACGTCAATAAATTATAAAAATTACAAATTCGAAATCAACATTTTTGTATCTTTAAATAGAGATCCCTCAAGCAATACTTCTGCCAATTTTTTGCCGGGTTTTATAATTTAATTACATGTGATTTATTGTAAAAAGTTAAAATTTGTTCACACGATTATTTATTCATTGTATATGTTAATTAAAACGTGATTACAGCTTAATATTTATTTACATTAATAATTGTAAATAAAATTTTAAAAAATTGCATTTGTTTTAATAGAAAGTCACATGTGATTGTTAGTTTTATATCAAATCACATTTGATGTGGTATATAATTACATGTGATTTTTTATAGAACCACATATGATTTTCAATTAAAAATTGATATTTGATGAGCAATTTACCAACATATGATAATTCATGTATGATTTCAATTTGATTTTTATTTAATTGTATAATTATAGTCAATGATTTAAAATTCATATTTGATTACTCTTTAATCACATGTGATTGATACTTTAATGTTCAATCGCATGTGATAACAACTTAATTTTTTATGTTTATATCTTTTTAAATCATCAATGATTTGAATTCAAAGTTTGATTGAAGACATAAGCGTGCATGATTATTATTTAGTGTTAAATGACATGTGATTAAATATTACAAATTTTCTAAACCCAATAAAAAATGAAAAAAAAACTCGTCAAAACTATATATTGTGATGTCTCTAATCAAAAACAAAATGACGCTGATTTTGGTATAATTTCTATAATTTAATGACGTACGGTTTGTGAGATATTTAATTCAAAGAAAAAAGTGAATGAATATTTGAAATAGTGCAATCCTATTGGTTTTTTCTCATTCCTTACTTTTTTTTGCCATTCTTATTTTAACTTTGAGAAAATTACATAAATCGTTTTTATAGTTTGGTCCAAATTTCACTCGCGGTCCTTTAACTAGTTTAATTACACCGACCATCCTTTCATTTGAAACTTGTTACGCTAATAGTCCTTTACACTGACGATTGTTAACTCTTCGTTAAAAAGAACCATATGTGTAGAATTTTTTTGTTCTTATAAATTTGAGTAAAATATACATCATAAAATCAAACATATGTATAGATAAATTATTAGGTGCACATAACATTATTTTCATTTTTCTCTTTTTATTTAGCATCAAATTTCGTCATATCCTCCTCTAAAACATCAATTTATATATTCCACAACCCAAATTCACCACCATTATTTTTTCCACCTAAATATACATTTGTGGCTTAATTAGTTCTCACTTTTTAACGCCGTTTTACTTTTCAGCTAGGGTTATTGGAATGGATGCAATAAAGAATAGATGATGGCCTCCAAAGTCATGACGAGATAAGATGAATGGTTGACGGAGGGTCCTTGAGTAGTGAAAGATGGTTATGGACTATAAAACTTAATGTTTCAACGCATAAGAGGAACAATCTAATAATAAATTTGCTAAGTGAAATGTGAAAGATGCAAATGATTTTTGTGCACCTAATAATGTCTACACAAATTTTATATTTTATAATTTATATTTACTCAAAAAATTTTAAAGAATTAAAAAAATGCACACGTGGTCCATTTTTAACGGAGAGTTAACAATCGTTAGTCTAAAAGACTATTGACGTAACAAATTTCAAAAGAAATGATGATCGGTGTAATTAAATTATAATTAAAGGACTGCGAGTGAAATTTATACCAAACCATAAAGACGGTTTATGTTTATTTCTCTTTAACTTTTCTCCAACTCGTTTATAAAAGCAGGCAAGTAATACTTAACATCATTTATTTTTCAAATCAGTGATCTTAGATTCTCTTATTACCCGCATCTCATTTATGTGTTTTATATATAAATCACAACCTCTAAAGCTAATACTTACACCACCACTTTTTTATAGAAAAAGCAAGCATTACTTTATTATTATTATTATTAAGAAACTATGTATGTACAATCGATTACAGTAAACGAAATATACAAACATGTGAACTCACATATCAGCCCAAACTCAAGACTACTTAATATAAATTACATCATGAATGTAAAAACAGAAGCTATCATCCTCCAATCCACGTCCCAAGCCTGCATCTTCATTACACCACCACTTTTAACTGTAGTTCTGGGAAAATATTTTTAAGTTCATCGATGGATTCCTAGCTTATGCATACAAATATACATAGTCTCGTTTTATGTTTGTCGACTCACACGGTTTTACCATCTTTCCATCCGGACCATCCAACCATTATATTTTGCAAACACTATAACAAATGTTGCGTAGATGCACTTTATTTTACACATTTTTTCAGAATTGTGTAAATTTTATCCATTTATGCGCACTTATAATCATGTGAACACTCTCTACACTTGTAATTGTGCGAAATGATAATATCTTCGCAGTTAAAAGTGTAAAGAAAAATGTCCACACTTATAAGTGCGTACAAATTACAATTTCTACGCACTTATAAATGTAGAGATCAATTCTACACATGTGATTTCTTCGTGCATGCTATTTTTCTGTGATCGTGTGTGTAGAATTGATCTCTACAATTACAAGTGCGTATAAATTGCAATTTGTACGCATTTTTAAGTGTGGACATGTTTCTTTAGACTTTTAACTACGAAGATCAGTATCATTTTACACACTTATTATTGTGGAGGATTTATACACGATTATAAGTGCGTGCAAATGAGTGAATTTTACACACTTTTCAGAAAATGCGTTGAACAAAGTGCGTATAAATGCAACATTTATTGTAGTGAAAAGATATATACACAATATACAGAGTAATTAATTTATTAGTTTTTATATATAAAAGTCATGTATGCATGTTATCATCCCTTATGTGGCTTCAATATTAATAGATATAAATTAAAGTCGGTAGCTTAGCTAGATTGGATATTGGGGGGTGTAGCCCGATGGAGAATGAATAGTGACTAAACTTCAACTTGGATAAATTCTTGATTTAAGCAATTAATGGTTAAACTCCAAGTTGAGTTCTTTTCAATTGGATACTTAAGTTATATACAATTAGTTATATTTTGAACAAAATACACAATTATATTGTTTTAGAACGGCAATGAACTCACACATCCAAATTATTACGAATATATATATATATATATATATATATATATATATATATATATATATATATATATATATATATATATATATATATATATATGTCCACCAGTGAGCTTGAACACATAACCTAAACCCGTAACCTAATGATAGAACCCACAATTATATTAATGAACATCTCATTTTAGCATAGCATATACTAATATTGCTCTTCCATCAATCTCTACCCATCATCCAAATATCCAATAATACATTTTGAAAACTATTACTAAAAATAAACAACGAATTACTACAATTAATATTTAATATCATATGATATGATATAATTAAGATATAAGTAATGCATGTTATATATCATTCCTCATATGAAGCATATGTAAGCAAATAATAAATTGATTCACAAGGTTCAATTGAGATCATATGAAGCAAGTTGGTGACTTTGCGTTTTACTTATAAGTATACTATATATATCATTTATGTAATTTGGTATTAATATATTAAATTTACCGTTAAAAAAAACCATCCATCATATGGCTTCAAAATATCTGTTTAAACAAAAAACTAACAGTTGGTGTATTTGTATGGGATATTGGGGAGTGTAGCCCAAATGGATAATGAATATGTGATTAAACTCCAACTTGGGTACTTAACTTCAAGATTTGACTTAATTTGCTAAGATTAGTGTGCTAACTTAATTACTGACCTTTGAAGATGTCAAATAGTCATTCCAATATTGCATAATATCCTTTATAAATACCAGCTACAAATTCATGTCTCCACACATCAAACAATAATATCTAACAAACAAACAAATTACAACAATATCATGGGGTCATCAAAAATCTCATTTTCACTAAGAGGGTGTTTGGCCGGGCGTTAGGATTTTGGCTTGTGCGTTAGCTTACCACCCCAAAATCCTGGCTTTTAGCTTTTAAGCTTTTTAACCCTTTAAAATAGTTAAAAGCTTCTCCATCCAAACACTAAAAAAGAGTTTTTCTGCATTATGATAACACAAAAGCTAAAAAGCCCTATACTAACGCTCCCCCAAACACCCCCTAATCTGTTTCTTAACTCTAGCCACTATTCTTGATACCACCCATGCTCAAAACTCTCAAACAGATTACGTAAACGGTCACAATTCAGAACGTAACTCAGTGAGCATTGTAAACATGGCATGGAATGCCACTGTGGCAGCATACGCACAAAACTATGCTAACCAAAGGATCGGCGACTGCAGCCTAGTAAAGTCTAATGGGCCATACGGTGAGAGTCTTGCTACCGGTAGTGGCTTAACAGGTACTGGATCGATCAGTTTATGGGTAGGTGAAAAAAGTTACTATACTTATAGCACTAATACTTGTGCTAGCGGACACGTTTGTAGCCACTATACTCAAATCGTGTGGCGTGATACCACTCAACTTGGGTGTGCTAGAGTTCAATGCAGTAATGGTTTGTATTTTGTTATATGTAACTATCATATTCCTGGTAACGTTCCTGGCCAAAGTCCGTACTAGCTAGGTAGCTACTTAACTAGTGATATATGTGCTCGCGCGTTAGTAACGAGCTATAATGTATGCTTTCCGGTGTAATAAAGCGAGGTTGAACTGTTGATTTACATTTTAATTACATTATCTCGTACTGATTAATTATGTGGATGCAGATGTTATGTTTATAAGTTTTTGAAGTATTTACTTAGCGCAAATCTGTAAGTATATAATATGGACAAAATACACAGAGTACACAATATATCATAACATATCAATCGATAACTTGATACACACATGACAAACTAAAAACTCAAAAACATAATGGGCCTTACTGCCTGCTGGGCTGGAGAAGTAGTTTGGACTGGGCCGGATCTTTGATGATAAAATGTATAAATTTTTCATACATTCCGAAACTAAAAAAAAAGGGTAGTTGGAGTGTACCCCTGACCCCGGATCTCTTTGAGATCCGCAGCGTCCCACCCGCAAGAGACATCTGCCCGGCAAAGCACCTGGCCACAGTTAGCCCACGAAATTATACCGGCAGTCTTTTATCGGACTCGAACCCGGGTGTGCCCTGTGAATTTGCGGTGGCGGTACCTAACATGCTAAATGTTTACCCATGGTAGGATCGAACCCCTGACCTCTAGGAAGCCTGGGGAAGATCCTACCACTAGGCCATCTAGGCAAGTGGTTACATTCCGAAACTAGGCATGAACAAAATCGGGTTTTCACCCAACCCGACCCGACCCAGAACCCGAACCGGGCTTTGGTCAAGAAAGTCAAAAATCGGGTTGGACCCAACCCGAACCGGGTTTTTTCGGGTTTTCAACCGGGTATTTGACCGGGTTCCGGGTATTTGACCGGGTTCCGGGTATTTGACCGGGTTCCGGGTTTTTGACCGGGTTTCCAACCCGACCCTATTTCAACCCGGGTTCAACCCGATTTCGAATTCTAAAAACCCTACCCGGGTACGTACCCGCTGGGTACTCAAAAAACCCGAACCGGGTAGGGTCAAACCGGGTTTGACCGGGTCGGGTTTTCGGGTTTGAAACCGGGAAGGGTTTAAAACCCGATTTTTTGGTTCAAGCCTATCCGAAACAATAAACTTACAAAGGAAATTCCGTTTGAAGCTTCCATTACTGTATACTTTACGAAAATGTTCATATGGGTTACTGTACTTGTAAAAATGTTCAATCAGGTTACCAAACTTTAAACATAGTTGCTATAACCAAGATAACGCCGTTTACTAAACTTAAAAATGTTCAATTGGGTCACTATATTTTTAACCGAAATTAAGCAAAATAGACGGGATGACACCAATCAACAAGTATAGTGATCGAATTGAACATTTTTAAAGTTTAGTAACTCAGATAAACATTTTCATAAAGTATAGTGACCCATTTGCATATTATCCCTTATTGTTACCATACATAGTTTCGTTGTCATTGTCACAGCTAATACTCCGTAAGTGTCATCAGATTTGCCATCTCCATTTCAAAACACTCTTAAGTGCTAGTTTTTTTTTTTTTCCCCGATGTATGTATCAATCTTTTAATTATACTTATCATAGGTATATGTATATGACAACTTAGACACTTAGTCATTAGATAACTACTAATGTGTCAATTATATAAGTTACCATCTCATTAGACACATATATATACAATAAATTAATACGTATCACTTCATACATTTTCAAACAACTAACCTTAAAAATAACATACCGATCTGGAGATCTTTATCGTTCAAATGTCATTTTATCAATACAATATCCGATTTAAAGCACAATCTCAAACACTCTCTAAATAACTCAGCTGGACATTGGGTGATCAACGTAGAAACAAACGCGGAGGTGCACAAATGCCTTTTTCTTTTTTCTTTTACGTTACAAGTCACTTAAAGTTATAACAAAAGATATTACTCCCTTCGTCCCAAAATTATTGTCCACAGACAAGAAACATGCAGTTTAAGAAAATATAATTATTACACTGTATTTTTCTATACTATGACAGTTTTACTCTTACTTTTTACCTACTTTTTTCTGACATACATATAAAGTAGGTATAACACCCGTCTCGAAATACAAGGACGTTTTTTTTTTTTTAAACATATCGGAAGCGCATGATTAATAGAAACCAGTGGATTGCATACATACATTTCAAATAGCAATCCACTTATATACAAACCTTTAAAACTAGATTATTCCAATCATTACACACATTAAGTTTAGGTGTTATAGAAATCCAAATATGTTGTTAAAGCATTAACGTGTTATCCATTTCAGAGTGAGCTTGTCAAACATTCCATTCCATATGTACTTCTTGCTCACCCACATACAAAAGTAAACCTGCAAGAAGTAATGAGGGGTTAGCACGAAGCTAAGTGAATAGATCCCAAGCTATCAATCTAACTCAGCTTAACACATGCCTATAACCAAGCAATGCACAAGCAACATAGAAGGATCGGTGGTCCTTGAGGTACCCTTATGCCGCGGATGGTTCCCCAAGTAACACTTAAAACCAACTGACGGCCAAATCAGAGGTGAAACCGATAGTTTGGTACTATTACTACACACGACGCAATTTCAGTGTCCAACACATGTACAAGGCACTTGCGAAGTCCTAGTAATAGTATCCAAACCCAACACATTAGTTGACCCCCACCAAATCAAATAGTCCACAACTATCATAGCACAATGGACGCCAATAATCAATCAAGGTTTAGCCAACATGCCAATATAATATTAATGCAATCATTGCAATAAACCAAGTTTACCCGTTGTAACCATGTTGTTACAACTAACTTAGACTGAAAGTTCAAGATCCACTCACCGACAATCATAGTCGTCCACTCAGTAGTCTAATGTCACTGAGTCTTCTCCACATCTGAGAATACAATAACACAACACAAGTTAGTCATTTGGCACTTGCCTCAATATTGATATAATATCATACTATTGTAATTACATCAACAACTTATCACTAACTTGTATTAATTCAACGTTCATCATTTCAAGATTATGAATAATCTTATTAACATCAAAATTCCGTAATCATTAAGATCACATCATCATGTTAAGCTACTTTAATTATCATAAATTAACTTTACGACTATTATGTTCACCTAATCACCTTCATCCATCATAATCATTGTTAACCAATATAATAAAATCATTAACAAGATTAATACCCTTCAACATCAATTATCCATCAAAACATCAATATTTGATCCTATGAATACTTAACCAACTAATTTCACACCATCCTCTTTAATAACCAATTAAGTGTTCTAATTAGTAATCATACTACTTTCTTCATATAGACCATCAAACTCATCATGATCATCAAAATTCTCATGAACACTTAACCAATTTCACAACCCTTAGCATAATCAATGTAAATCATCATCTTTAATCAACACTTATCAATCATACATCATTATTCTAAACCTAGAAGCTCCAATTCTTGAATTATCAACTAAACACATAACCTTTATTAGTGATCATATCTCATTTTCTTCATTTCAAGGTTAGGCTTAGATTTTAATCATCATTTAAACATCAACTAACAATTTTATCATCATTCCAAGCTTCTATTTCATGAACATCCTACCAATTAAGCAATTACTCAAAACCCCCAATTTCTAGGGTTATCTCAAACACGAAATTAACACATATAACATGATTAAGATGATGCTAGAATGATTAGTACTTGTTATTGAAGCTTAACTAACATCAATTTACACTTTTGAAACCCTAAATTCGGATTTTGCTCAAGAACACTAAAACCCCTAATTTCTAGGTTTTAGAAAATGAAGAACACAAGATTATACCTTGATCTTGATGATTATATATAACACCCCATGATTTAAGACATTTTTTTTTTTTTTTTTATTTCGGAAGCGTAAATCCCATTCATACAAATATAGATATAACATTATATATACGACATTTAGTCATACCAAAACATTACAAGTTTATAAGTATTAAGTATAATTACAACGCTAATACAATAACTGGGTGTTATGTTAACAAAACATGATTTATCCAAAACGATCAGAGTTCCCATTGTCAAACATTTCTTCAAACAACACCATTGCCTAATCATATCCCAAAAGTTAACCTGCAAAAGTAGGTGGGGAATTAGCACAAAGCTAAGTGAATGAACTAAATCTAACAATCTAACTTAGTATAACAATCAATTCACAACAATCATCTAAATAAACAATCAAACAGAGGATCGGTGGTTCTTGAGATACCCTCAGTCCGCGGTGGCACTCCAAGAACACTTAATAATCAACTGCGGGCCAATACAGAGATTTTTACCGATAGTTTATTGCTATCTTTAACCAATATGGATTAAATCACAACGAATGTTCATCCGACCCATAAAGATTAACCTATAGCAACTAAACCCAAAATTGACCTCTATCATTCCAACCCATCATGGAATTATTTACTAGCAAACAATCAATCTATCAAACCACAAGTTTAATCTACAATCCTATCATTATCATAACGATAAATCAGTCAATACAAGCAACTTAAAAATTGATGCAACTAACTGTTAACACCAAGATTAAATTGTGAGAACCAGTCCACTCACCTGTCAGTCTCAGTCTCCAACTCAAAAGTCTTATTTTATTGAGTCTTCGGTGTCTCTGTAAACACAATTAAAACACGAGTTAATAACTCGTTTCATAATTTAATTATGACTATACTCAATTATATACATTGATAATCAAGGAATATCAATAACTAAACAATATAAGTGTTAGATTCATATAAGTTCACAAAATATCAATTTCTTCAAAATTACAAAGGCAAACGCGATCCGGAAAATGGAGGTTGGGATCGCGTTCCTCTTAAGAAAATATTCTGTAACCATTTTACACTTGCAAACGCGATCCGGGTGTATGAGCTGGATCGCGTTTCGAAGAAGGAAATCAGGATTGAGACAAAACAACACATAGCAACGCGATCCGGGCTATCTAGCCGGATCGCGTTTGTCACGTTTCCAGCAACAAAACCCAGATCAGCAAGAACACCAGCACGAACCAAAAGTCTAAATTCACTAAATTCGGATACCATATATGTTTTTAACCCAAAAAGAACCTCAACTAACATCCTATAACATGTTATAACAACAAATCATCATCATCAAACTCCTAATTTCACTCATGCATCCACATTTAACCTAGTTTCAACCAAAAACTCAAATTTATTCAATATAACATGAAGAACACCATTGATATCTAAAATAAGCATAAGATCAGTCCAAAAATCATCACACAACCACATTTAAACATGAATTTACTCTACCTCATCATTACATGCTATTAAATCAACCATTTCAACTAATTCAAGTTCCTACATGAAAATAGAGGATTACACTTACAATGGAGATGCTTATGAAATAAAGAAGATGAAGAACACTATGAAATCAAGATCATAGCCTTGAATTGAAGAAATCAGATTATTTGTTTGATGTCTAAAAATTCTTTGAAAGAAGAAGAAATGAGAACATGGAAGAAATGAAATGTTAATACCCTGAAGCCACAGGTGTCGACCTGTGGTTATGACTCAGCCATTTTCGGTATAAATTATACCCGTTTTAAATCTATTGTCTGGAACCTCGATTTCAATTGCGATAAAATTATTTTATTTTACCGTTACCTAAAATTATCTAAAACAGCTAACATTTTAATAGTCACAATATTTCCTGAGGCTCATTTACCTATTAAATTTAAAATCAAACACAGGTAAAATTATAAATCGCATAAATAATTTAAAGAAAATACCTTTTTCTCCTAGGCCCGATTTGGGGATGTTACAAATCACCCCTCCTTAGAAAGATTTCGTCCCGAAATCTAACTAGACACAAATAAATTAGGATATCTAACCCGCATACTCTCCTCCGTTTCCCAAGTGAGATTCGCACCCAAACTATGTTTCCACTTAACCAAAACCATAGTAATTTCTTTTCTACGTAATTTGGTCACTTTCCTATCTAAAAGCTCGACAGGTTCTTCTACCAATTTCTTACTTGAGTCAACCCGAAGATCTTGCAAAGGAAGGATTTGGGATTGATCCTCCACATTGCACTTTCTTAAATAGCAAACATTAAATGTATCGTGAATACCAGCTAATTCAGGCGGAAGATCTAAAGAAACCGATTGTTCATTAATCACCTGACGGATTCTAAATGGGCCAATATATCGGGGAGCTAACTTCCCACGTTTACCAAATCTAATAACACCCTTCCACGGTGAAACTTTTAAATAAACTAATTCACCTTCAACAAATACAACAGGTCGCCTACGTGGGTCAGCATACTGTTTCTGTCTATCACGAGCCGCTCTCAGTTTCTCACGAGCAATCTTAACTTTGTCAGCTGTAATTTGAACTATATCGGGACCCGCAAACTGTTTTTCTCCCGCTTCTAACCAACATGTAGGTGTTCGACAACGGCGCCCATACAACATCTCATACGGCGGCATACCAATGCTAGAATGATAAGAATTATTATAAGCAAACTCTATCAATGGTAAGTGTGAATCCCAAGAACCGCCATACTCAAGTACACAAGCTCTCAACATATCCTCGAGTGTCTGAATAGTACGCTCTGACTGCCCGTCTGTCTGAGGATGATACGCTGTGCTAAGATTAACTCTGGTACCTAATTCACGTTGCAAACTCTGCCAAAAACCAGAAACAAATCTAGAATCTCTATCGGAAACAATGGATAAAGGAATACCATGTCTAACAACAATCTCATGAATGTACAATTGAGCAAGTCGAGTCAATGATGCCGTCTCACTAGTGGCTAGAAAATGAGCACTCTTGGTTAATCTATCAACTATCACCCATATCATATCATTACCTTTCTGAGTGCGGGGAAACTTGGTAACGAAATCCATAGTAATGTGCTCCCATTTCCATTCCGGAATATCTAACTGTTTCAATGAACCATAGGGCTTCTGATGTTCTGCTTTAACCTGGGAACATATATGACAAGTCTCCACCATTCGAGCAACATCGGTTTTCATAGTTGGCCACCAATACAACGGTTTCAAATCATTGTACATTTTCGTACTCCCTGGATGAACAGATAACCTCGATTTGTGTGCTTCCGACAATATCAAATCCCGAAGTCCCCCAATCAATGGAACCCAAACCCGAGACTGGAAAGTTTTCAATCCTCGAGAATCATCAATCAATAAATCTTTTCGTTTCAATAAAATCTCAGATTTTAAATTTTTATCCAACAATGCCTCTAACTGTGCAGCTTTCAACTGAGAAATCAAATCAGAAGATATTTCCAAACGCATAAAATAAATTCGGTCGGAAGGTACATTTCGGCTTAAAGCATCGGCAACCACATTAGCTTTACCCGGGTGATATCGGATTTCATAGTCATAATCCTTAATCAATTCCAACCATCGGCGCTGTCTCATATTAAGTTCTTTCTGAGTAAACATATACTGGAGGCTTTTATGATCTGTACATACGACACATTTAGTTCCGTACAAATAGTGTCTCCAGATTTTCAACGCAAATACCACAGCTGCAAGCTCTAAATCGTGTGTGGGGTAATTTCTTCCATGAGTTTTAAGCTGACGAGAAGCGTAAGCAATAACACGATCATGTTGCATTAAGACAGCACCCAAACCAGCATGAGAAGCATCACAATAAACCACAAAACCCTCGGAACCATCAGGTAATGCTAACACTGGCGCCTGACATAACAACTGTTTAAGAGTCTGAAAAGATGTTTCTTGTTGATCTCCCCACTGAAATTTAATATCCTTCCTAGTTAGCTTGGTTAACGGGCCAGCAATTTTGGAGAAATCCTTGATAAATTTTCGGTAATAACCCGCTAAACCAAGGAAACTTTTGATCTCAGTAGGTGATTTAGGAGCATTCCAATTCATAAGAGCGTCCACCTTGGAAGGATCTACTTTGACACCATCCTTACAAATAATATGCCCGAGAAACTGTACCTCTCGGAGCCAAAATTTACATTTGGAAAATTTAGCAAAAAGATGCTCTCTTTTCAAAATCTCAAGAATCAATCTTAAATGATGTTCATGTTCAGCCTCAGACTTAGAATAAATCAAGATATCGTCAATAAATACAATCACAAACTTGTCTAGAAAAGGTCGACATACACGATTCATTAAGTCCATAAAAATAGCAGGAGCATTAGTCAATCCAAAAGGCATAACTAAGAACTCGTAATGACCATAACGGGTACGAAAAGCAGTCTTAGGAACATCTTCCTCACGAACTCGTACCTGATGATAACCGGATCTCAAATCGATCTTAGAAAAATAGGATGATCCCTGTAACTGATCAAATAACTCGTCAATTCTGGGCAATGGATATTTGTTTTTCACTGTTCTTTTATTGAGCTCTCTATAGTCAATACACATTCGAAGAGTACCATCCTTTTTCTTAACAAACAATACCGGAGCACCCCACGGGGAAGAACTCGGTCGAATAAACCCTTTATCTAACAGTTCCTGAATTTGACCCATCATTTCACGGATTTCAGAAGGAGCTAATCTATAAGGAGACTTAGCTACAGGAGTCGAACCAGGAATCAAATCAATCTGAAATTCTACACCTCTTACAGGGGGTAAACCAGGCAATTCATCCGGAAAAACTTCCGGGTATTCAGAAACCACCGGAAAATTTGTCAAAGATTTCTTTTCTAACTTGCTATCTATCACATATGCCAAATAAGAATCACATCCTTTAGATAGAGATTTCCTAGCTTTCAACAAGGAAATCAATGGTAGACTACCCTTTACTCGTTCTCCTCGAGCCATGACGTATGACCCATCAGAAATCGGAATTCTTATAATCTTTTTATGACAATCAATGTTGGCCTTATTCATACTTAACCAATCCATACCAATAACTACATCGAAACTAGGAATTGGCATTAACAAAAAGGAGACTAAGAAATTATGACCCTCAATAAGTATACTAGCTCCAGCTACCGATGTGGTAACAGGAACTAATTTACCATCAGCAATTTCAACTTCTAAAGGTTTAACAATCAAAGAGGGGATCAATTTCAGTCTATCACAAAAGTTCACAGATATAAACGAACAATTGGCACCAGAATCAAACAATACACGAGCTGGTATAGAATTTATGAGAAATGTACCAGTGATGACATCTTCAGTGGCGACAGCATCATCAACTGTCATTCGGAAAGCTCGGCTAGCAGCTACTGGTGGATTTTTCCTCTTTTGACCAGATGATGGCGAACCTTTACCCGTACCCATACTCTGTCTCTTCGCCTCAAGACAATCCCCTGCACGATGCCCTTCTTTATGGCAATTCCAACACACGTTATTTGGGTAGGTACAATCCTTTGCAGCGTGACCAAAAATTCCACACTTAACACATCTAGATGTCTGGGGAGTACAAGGACCATTATGTCTAGCTCGACATCTATTACAATAGTTACTATCCATTGGAATACCAGAATTCGATCTCCTGTTTTGTTGACTACCTTGTCCTTTCTGTTTACTCGAAGAATCTCCTTTGTTTTTCTGTGAATACCTTTCTTTATTCAACACTCTTTTAGCCATAATATCCCCATCAACCGAACGAGCTAAATCATAAGCTTGAGGAAGTGAACCTGCTAGTCTCACTGTGGTACGGTAATCAGGAGGTAATGTTTTCACAAAGTGATCAATTTTGGTCCGGTCAGTTGGAACCCACTGTTGCACAAACCGCAATTTATCTGAAAACTGCTTAATTAATTCATCAATCGTCATTTGATCAGTCTTTTGTAAGTCAAGAAACTCTTGCCTAATCCTGGAAAGATTATACTCCGAGCAAAATTGCTTGCAAATCTCAGCATGAAAATCTGACCATCTTATATCATTCAACTGTTGTGGAGATAATGGTGCAGTAATTGAATCCCACCATGACATGGCTTGACCCTTTAATAATTGAACCGCATAAGGTACCTTATCCTCCTCCTCACAATGACATACATTTAGTTTTCTCTCTACATCTCGAAGCCAGTCAAGAGTGACCGTAGGATCGGTACTTCCAGAATAAGTTGAAGGATTGCAAGACATAAAGGTTTTAAGAGAACAACCTTTCTTCAACTGTTGAAAAGGTGGAATAGGTATTTGATAAGTAGTATAACCAGACGAAGGAAAAGGACCCGAGGCCTGATAAGTATAACCCTGTTGCTGCTGTTGTGAAATAAAAGGATTAGATACCGGAATCCGTGTAGAAGATACAATAGGTGGTACATTAGTCACAATGTGGGGACGAGTAGAAACTGGATGTTGAGAAGATCCAGCTCGTTCTCTCTGAAGTTCCAACACTCTATTCTCCAATCTCATAATATACTCCTGATCAGTTTCAGTTTCTCCACCGGCTAATTTAGATGTACCATTATGACCCTGGTTCTCTGGTGGTGCATCTGTCCGCGTAGTATCATTGAGAGTATGGGAAGGTGGCTCATTATCCGCCATACCTGTCATCACATCACATCTCAACATTCGTTAATTGTTAGTACTAGCAACTAACCAAATCAACTATCATAACTAATCCCCACCACAAGAAATGTTTGACCAACATGACTAAGTTTAGGATTGAACACTTTAAATATTCAATTCACCTAAACCTACGCTCTGATACCAACTTATAACACCCCATGATTTAAGACATTTTTTTTTTTTTTTTTATTTCGGAAGCGTAAATCCCATTCATACAAATATAGATATAACATTATATATACGACATTTAGTCATACCAAAACATTACAAGTTTATAAGTATTAAGTATAATTACAACGCTAATACAATAACTGGGTGTTATGTTAACAAAACATGATTTATCCAAAACGATCAGAGTTCCCATTGTCAAACATTTCTTCAAACAACACCATTGCCTAATCATATCCCAAAAGTTAACCTGCAAAAGTAGGTGGGGAATTAGCACAAAGCTAAGTGAATGAACTAAATCTAACAATCTAACTTAGTATAACAATCAATTCACAACAATCATCTAAATAAACAATCAAACAGAGGATCGGTGGTTCTTGAGATACCCTCAGTCCGCGGTGGCACTCCAAGAACACTTAATAATCAACTGCGGGCCAATACAGAGATTTTTACCGATAGTTTATTGCTATCTTTAACCAATATGGATTAAATCACAACGAATGTTCATCCGACCCATAAAGATTAACCTATAGCAACTAAACCCAAAATTGACCTCTATCATTCCAACCCATCATGGAATTATTTACTAGCAAACAATCAATCTATCAAACCACAAGTTTAATCTACAATCCTATCATTATCATAACGATAAATCAGTCAATACAAGCAACTTAAAAATTGATGCAACTAACTGTTAACACCAAGATTAAATTGTGAGAACCAGTCCACTCACCTGTCAGTCTCAGTCTCCAACTCAAAAGTCTTATTTTATTGAGTCTTCGGTGTCTCTGTAAACACAATTAAAACACGAGTTAATAACTCGTTTCATAATTTAATTATGACTATACTCAATTATATACATTGATAATCAAGGAATATCAATAACTAAACAATATAAGTGTTAGATTCATATAAGTTCACAAAATATCAATTTCTTCAAAATTACAAAGGCAAACGCGATCCGGACAATGGAGGTTGGGATCGCGTTCCTCTTAAGAAAATATTCTGTAACCATTTTACACTTGCAAACGCGATCCGGGTGTATGAGCTGGATCGCGTTTCGAAGAAGGAAATCAGGATTGAGACAAAACAACACATAGCAACGCGATCCGGGCTATCTAGCCGGATCGCGTTTGTCACGTTTCCAGCAACAAAACCCAGATCAGCAAGAACACCAGCACGAACCAAAAGTCTAAATTCACTAAATTCGGATACCATATATGTTTTTAACCCAAAAAGA
The DNA here is from genome assembly GCA_949592205.1 of Helichrysum umbraculigerum. NCBI lineage: Eukaryota > Viridiplantae > Streptophyta > Magnoliopsida > Asterales > Asteraceae > Helichrysum > Helichrysum umbraculigerum. Next base: position 32,642,819 of record CATIUR010000002.1, read on the forward strand.
ACCTCAACTAACATCCTATAACATGTTATAACAACAAATCATCATCATCAAACTCCTAATTTCACTCATGCATCCACATTTAACCTAGTTTCAACCAAAAACTCAAATTTATTCAATATAACATGAAGAACACCATTGATATCTAAAATAAGTATAAGATCAGTCCAAAAATCATCACACAACCACATTTAAACATGAATTTACTCTACCTCATCATTACATGCTATTAAATCAACCATTTCAACTAATTCAAGTTCCTACATGAAAATAGAGGATTACACTTACAATGGAGATGCTTATGAAATAAAGAAGATGAAGAACACTATGAAATCAAGATCATAGCCTTGAATTGAAGAAATCAGATTATTTGTTTGATGTCTAAAAATTCTTTGAAAGAAGAAGAAATGAGAACATGGAAGAAATGAAATGTTAATACCCTGAAGCCACAGGTGTCGACCTGTGGTTATGACTCAGCCATTTTGGGTATAAATTATACCCGTTTTAAATCTATTGTCTGGAACCTCGATTTCAATTGCGATAAAATTATTTTATTTTACCGTTACCTAAAATTATCTAAAACAGCTAACATTTTAATAGTCACAATATTTCCTGAGGCTCATCTACCTATTAAATTTAAAATCAAACACAGGTAAAATTATAAATCGCATAAATAATTTAAAGAAAATACCTTTTTCTCCTAGGCCCGATTTGGGGATGTTACATTATAGAAGCTTGAATTCATGCTTAGAAGCTCCAATTGATGATTTCTTCATGTTTTTGATTAAGGTTTAGATGTGTGTGTGTGTATATGTAAATCGTATGTATGTATGCATATGTGGGAGGTAAAACCGACCCTCCCATATAATATACCATATAATGCTAATTTTCATTCCCCGTATTTATTATTGTCTGGAACTTAAAAACCATTTGCGGGGAAATACAATTTTATTTTACCGTCAACTAAATAAATTTAAAACATTTAATAATTTACTATTCACAAAAAGTCATATAACTGTTTGACCTATTATTTTCAATTATCACAATACATATAACAAATTTAAATCGCATTTAAATTTACAGGAATACCTATTACTCCTAGGCCCAATTTGAGGATGTTACAATAGGGGTATAATAGGAAATTTAGTTAAATATACATTCTACTTTTGGAAGTGGACAATTAATTTGAGACGTCGAAAAAGAAAAACATGAAATATATATAAATATGAGATGGAGAGAGTATTAAGATACATGTTGTATGTATAACGATTAAAAAGCACCAATGGTAACACTCTCCACGTACTATATCACATAATGTTCCAACAACTAACGATGTTACATCACTAAAAATAAGTAGGACCCACATTGAACCCTACCACCTTAGCAAGTCGCTCCATCCATCCTTTTTATTTTGGGAAGGATCTGTACACCACCAAAAATTATTCGTACACTACTTATGCTTTATGATGTACAACATTGTAAAACACACTTAGTGGTATATCAATAATTTTTGATGGTGTACATATTATCACCCTTTTATTTTGGTATGTTGGCTAGCTAGTTACCTATATAACTCTACCAAAGACTGCATGTAATTAAATGAAACTAAACCTTTTTTTGTTTTTATTAATTTGAAGTAAATTGCATAACTTAACAAATGAGTAATACATGTACTCATAATTCAAACACATGTTCTTTGAGATTATTTTGGAAATAGAGACTATTAATTTCTCCAATTAAAACAAAGGAAACGATTCATAAAACACAAGGTTACAGCAGTATACTATCAAACGTGTTTTACAATACAACACTCTAAATTTACATTTGGTAATGTAAGCTAAAAATTAATTATCACCTTGAAATGGACCACAAAAGGAGTTAAATGTGGGACCATAGATACGAAAAGTTGAAAATAACATTTCAATCCCGATGTATAGTAGACCGATTCCAACACATGGAATTATGCGTGGTCCTAATTTATCAGCATAAATTCTATATCGCTTTGAGTATTGATTCTTAATAATCAAACAATTATAATTTGGATGGTGAACTTAGAGAAATTGATCAAATGTGGAGGTGGAGAAGCAAGATCCATTGCATCGAAAATATTGTCGAATTTTCAAGCAATCAAAGGCGAAGTGGTGGCGTTTTAAAGCAGTTGATGTGGAGGTTCAAGTCTCGCTGGAAACAAGCATTGGCGTGGCGAATTACTACAACAAAACGCAATGGTTATGACCCTCAAAGCTATTCTCAAAACTTTGATGATGGTTTCTTGTATGATCATATATCTCCCTAGTTTGCCTGCTTGATACTTGTTATTCAATTCATGTACAAGTTCCCATTACTACAAGTCTACAACCGGGTCAAATTCGCCTACCGATTTATCTCCTTTATCTATGAAGTTGATTCTAAAGTTGCTTAAATTGCTTCATTGGGTTGTTGTTAAGCTTCTACTATACTTTTTAGGTGAAGTTATGATTGTAACTTTTTGTTCAGGATTGTTCATATGGTTAATATTTGTGTACTTGTGCATCACTAAGTGAATAATGAAAGCGACGATATATTTTATTTTGTTTACGACTTTTCATTTCTCTACAAAAATGTTAATTGAAAACTATTTTTTACCAAAGGGCATTTATCTAATGGTATTGAGGTAACTCATCAACGTTGAGGTTGTGGGTTAAAGTCCTAGGGTGGGACTATTTGTTACACTATACGACAATTTAAAATATGTTTATTGGAGTATGGACAGTGGCGGATTTAGCATTTGGAGTGACCCGTAGTATCGATATCTCAACTTTTGTGAACCCGTAGGACAAACAAAGAATTCAATTTTTCTATAAGAAATTTACATTTCGTAGAGCGAATGAACCCATAGTAATTATTATCCCCAGTGGTGGATATTGGCATGTGTTGTATGTGCCAACGCACAGAACCACCGAAATTTTAAGGGCCTCTAAATTTTACGAGCACTTGTTATAATTAGTATAAAATCAATGCAAAAGTAAGAAAAGAAAAGAGAAAGAGAAAGAAAAACTTTCGTTACAGTTTTAGAATGAAAAATAAGAAATAGACCCTTTTGATGAGAATCCAATTGATGAAGCAGGTGTTTTGTTTTTTTTACGAGGAGTCAATTAAGGTGAAATAGTTCGTGTGCGTTGTTGATTAAGCAATTTTTTTCTCTTAGAAAAGATCCAATCAATACAAAGAGTATGTCACAACTTTCGGTTTCTTGTTTACTTCTAACTAGTTGCACTCCATTGATGACAAGACTCTTAGTTTGTGTTGTAGGTTTCTTGAAAAAGCGTTCAGGAATAGTGGAGAATCATATATTAATACAAACAAACTCTATGTAAAGTTAAAATTGCTTAAACATTGTGCCAATATAGGAAATATTGATATTACACATTATGTAAAACGAGTCGATGACTTTCCTATTGCGAGTGCAGATAGAGTGTAGGTAACGATTCTCATAACTGTAGTGGTTGCAGAAAGAAGTTTTTCAAAGCTTAGGTTGCTAAAGTCATATTCGCGATCCATGTTGTCATAAGAAAGGTGCGCTTAATAGATGAGCACTTATAGCAATTGAAAATAATCTACTACAGAATATTGATTATAAACGTTTAATCAACAATTTTGCTTAAAAGAATGCTCAAAGAATAACTCGTTTTAATGAATAATGAAAATTGTTAGTTTTTTCGAATTGTTAAGTAATGTCTTCGTATTATCGTATTTTTTTTTATATAATTCTTGTAACATTAATGCATTTTTTTTATATGATTTGAACTTATTTTATCTATTAGAGATTTAGAGGGCCTATCTTCACCCTTGAGTACGGATAAAAACGGACGTTTTATGAAGCATTGCCCGTTTAGACCCGTTCAGAATGGACCGGAGTCACTAGCTCAAAACTTTCAAACTACTTTCACATCCATGGGCCTCCCCCACTAGCATTTGGCATTATATTCTTTGTGTTGTGTCTGACCTAACACAACAACAAAACTCTATGCCCATCTACTTTGGAAAAAAATCTATTCTTTTTTATTACAACAATTGTTAATTAATTACATTAACATATATTAATATTGATGATTGATGACTATATACAAGTTTAAAAAATGAATCCGATTTCTTTATGTTGCCTAATTCCAATAAAATAGGGGTCTATTTGTGCCGGGTTAAAATCGTAGCTCATGAACTTATACTAAAGTTATGTTTTCTTATGTTCAGATGTGGGACTTGGGTTTGCACCTAACGGCAATAATAAATGACATGAAACACAATGAGCTTCCTAGTTTGTATGGTGTCTTTCTAATCTTTATTAAATTGGTATGTTGTAAACGGTAAATCTTTGTTAACAGTTTTGAATTCGTCGATATGAAAACAAGAATCATACCGTAATATCCATAGAGGACGAAAGGTTTAGTCAACATGGACATGAGAAATAAAGATGATTAGGTCATTACAATGAGTCGATTATGCTAAATTAATTAACCATAATTAGGAACATGTATGATTGAGTAACCACTCGATTATTGGCTCCTAATTAAACTATAGAGTCAATTAAATTGTAATTCTAATTCTAATTAATGTATAATAAAACCATAGTGGTATGAATTATGATTGATTATATAATACAAAAAGGATGAGGTCCTTGAATTTGTTTTAATAGTCCAAAATGGTGTAATGGACTAGTTGTTAACTTATTAAAGACAAAACTCACAATTCATGCTCACTTATTATTCTATAAATAAATAAAGTTGTACAATAAACGTAACACAATAAATGTTCCACATATAGTTACACGTTAATATTGGTCTTATATTCTATTATTATTTTTAATAAAGACAATGAACTTACGCATCCTATCACTACAAATATACAAAAATTTTCATGAATATGTCTACTCATAAAGTTGAACTCATTATCTAATACTTGAAATGTCACATCGATACCCATAAACTAAATTATCTAATATTTGTTATATTTGTGTATGATAAGCAAACTATTTATTGGATCATTCTATCTAACTTTAGTATATACTATATACTATATACTATTTTCATATAACATTTTTTCTAAAAATAGATAAAAAGGTAAGTACTATTCTTATAACTTTAACAAATAAAATCAACAACTTATATCAAATAAAATCAACAACTTATATCAAGACTATATGTACAGTGGCGGATCCAGGATTTTGAATGACCCGTAGCAATGATATCTCAAGTTTTCAAAAGTCGTAGTACAAACAACAAATACAACTAAAAATGCTACTCTTACATTCTAGATGGCTTCGCCGTTATATAAGTATCTAAATATTATATTCATGTAAAATATTAATTCGATTATTATATTGAAATTGAAAGAAACGTTAAGGGATCAAAGTGGTCCAATTTGCCTCTTTGTGCAAATGAAGGAGCATACACACCTTCTTATATAATAAGAAATAAATTTAATCTAAAAATTCCGATGTTCCATTTCATTTCTTACGCGCCTAACCATTCCATGTAAAACACCACCAAAGCCTTTAAGATCACACCCAACGGTGCATTTCGCTTCTCGTCGGTTCCAACCGAAGAAGTCAACGCCACTGACACGGTGCGTCGGTGTGGTTCCGTCGGTTGGCTTCGTCACATTTCCGACGGTCCATTAGTTTTTCCTTTTGCTTTCTATTTTTCGTGTGTGTATATAATTAAAGGTAAATTGGTAAATATGAGACCCAAAAATTAAAGTGACGGTGTCACTGATGGCATGGGACCGTTAGTTTCAGTCAGTTTTGAAAGAAGCTTGCGTGGCGCTGACATAGCCCATCAGTTTTAGTCTTCTGTTGAGAATGGTCTAAGAACACAGTATATATTAGTTTTAAACACAGTGTTAAAACTTAACATCAAAATATATTATAGGAATGATTCGGTGTTACATTTTATGTGAAAAGTTTGTGGCGTAACACCGACCTTTAACACCAAAAGAGTGTGATTTTTCTAGCATTAAAGGCGAATAATTTCAACGTTATAGCTCTACTATCCATGCTCAATCTTGATAAACATATTTTATAGTTCTGATTATATATCGAATTCGGCTTATAACATTTAATCAATCATTGAGTTATTTACATATATAAATTTCTCTTCATTCTTACTATAGTTAATTGCAAGCTGTGGTTTACACACAATTGCACCATCAATTCTTATACTTCACTTTTTGCACCTACAGTCAAAAAACACAAAAGTTGCTGTGTTCTCGGTTATTCTTCTAATTTAAATGTCGAAGTTACCCTAGATGTCCTGTTATTATAAAATAGAAAATTAATGGTATGGTTACTCATTTTTGTTGAAGTAGGAACCAAACACGCAATAAATTTTATATTTTTGAATTGCCGGTGTAAAAAATAAAGTATATGAAATAACGGTACATTTACTATCTAGCTATGGTAGTTTCACACTATAAAGTATCATTTTTGAGTTAACTTTTTTAATGACAATCGTAAATAAAAAAATTTAAGATTTCGTTCCTTATAGATAAAAACATGTGACTTATAATAATAGGGTAAGGTTCAAATGAGACTAAAAATTTGTGTGAGAATAGAGGAACCAATGATATGGTGCCATTTGTACAAAGAGAATACAAAACTCATTTACCCCTTAAGTTAAATACCTCACAAACGACAAATCGAAAAATTATGAAAATTGCACCATTAGATTCAGCGTTTTATCCTCTTCGATTTGTCGTCCATTAAGGCATACTTTCGACGAGTTTTTTTTTCCATTATTTTTAGTGGGTTTCACATTACTAACACGTGTGTTACAGTGTTGCGTTTAGGGTTTAGGGGTTGGGGTTTAGGGGTTAGGGTTTAGGGTTGGGAGTTTGGGGTTTCGTCCCAAAACCCCAAACTCCCAACCCTAAACCCTAAACCCTAACCCCTAAACCCCAAACCCTAAACCCTAAACGCTTTATAAAACTCTAAACCCTAAATCATACTAAACCCTAAACCCTGCTAAACCCTAACACTAAACCCTGCTAAACCCTAACACTAAACCCTGCTAAACCCTAACTCTAAACCCTAACCCTAAATCAAATATATAATCAATCACTAACACATGTGTTACTAATATGTAAAACCCACCAAAAAAATGGAAAAAAAAAGTTTGTCGAAAGTATGCCTTGATGGACGGCAAATCGAAGAGGATAAAACACTGAAAAATATGGTGCAATTTTCATGATTTTTTGACTTGTCATTTGTGAGATATTTAATTTTTAAAAACGTGGATGAGAGAGAAAAAAGTGACACATGGCATATTGTGGTTGGTTCCCCATTCTCACACAAAATAAATGGTCTCAATTGAACTATTCTCTATAATAATAATAATAATAATAAGATTGGGGATCATAGGGGAAGGGGTCATATGAGGAGAAGGAGGAGAAGTTTTATTTGTAGCCATTGGATCATCTTTTGAGTTTGATCAATGGTTAAAAGGGGTGGCAATTTCGTAATTACTTTAAAAAATAAGGGTATTAGTTAACAAAAAAAAAACATAACATTAATTTTCACTCCACACCCCTTCCACTATTTAGACTTTTACATATTAACCCTTCCACTTTATTTTCTTCCCCCTCCTACCTTCTTCTTCCTTCAACCCCACCTACCCCCACCCCATCACCTCCACCACTTGCTGCCACCATTTGACTGCCGCCGGCCGCCGTCAGCCGCCGTCGGATTCCGGCTGCCGGAAAAAGAAAATTTCAAATTTTTTTTTTTTCAAATTTTTTTTTTCAAAACTTTTTTTTTTCAAAAAACTTTTTTTTTCAAAATTTTTTTTTCAAATTTTTTTTCCCATAAATTTTTTATTAGATATAGTATTCCTTTTCCTACTTCATTTTTAATAAACTATACGTTTTTCCCACTGCATTTTGTACATTATTGTTAATTAACTAAAACTTGTATATATTTTACCGCATCTTCTATACCCAACGTCAACAAAATACAGTACAAATGGATAATATATATAATCTAAAATGCAGTAAAAAGAGAACAATATGTCCTAAATGATGTATATGCAAAATGCAATAAAAACAATAATATGTATTATACTTTAATACAAAATGCAATACAAATAGATAATATGTAAATACAAAATGCAGTACAAATCGATAATATGTAAAATACAAAATGCAGTGAATAGCAAACAATATATAATGAATGAAATATATGAAAAATGCAGCAAAAATAACAAAATGCAGTGAAAATAACAAAATGCAGTACAAATAGATTATGTATAATATAAAATGCAGTGAAAATAACAAAATGCAGTAAAAAAAAATAAAATGCGGTACAAATAGATTATATATAATATAAAATGCAGTAAAACAAACAATGTGTACTAAATAAATATATGCAAAATGCAGTAAAAACAGTAGTATGTATTATACTTTCATACAAAATGCAGTAAAAATGGATCATATGTATATTATAAAATGCAGTAAAAAATAAACAATATGAAATATATGAAATATATGCAAAATGCAGTGAATAATAATAAAATGCAGTGTAATTTTAACAAAATACAGTAAAAAATATATTATGTATAACTTAAAATGCAGTAAAAAATAAACAATATATATATAAGATTGAGGTGTATAAATAAAATGCAGTAAAAACGAACAATATCTACTAAACATATATACAAAATGCAATAAAAATAATAAAATGCAGTACAAAGTGATAATATGTAAAAAAATTGGAAAAAAAATTATGAAACAAAAATTTTAATTTTTTTTAAAAAAAAAATTTTTTTTTAAAAAAATTAAATTTTTTTTTTCCGACGACGGGTGGCGCCGGCGGCGGGTGGCGGCGACGGGTGGCGTCGGCGGCGGGTGGCAGCAGCTAGTGGTGGTGGGTGGTGGAGGGGAGGGGTGGGTAGGAAGAAAGTAGGAGGGAGTAGTGTACACTATTAAAAAGGTGGAGGGGGTAAAAATGAAAATTCTTCTCCTCCTTCTCCTCAAATAATACCTTCTCCTCTGAACCTTACCCTTATAATAATAATAAAATACAAAAAACAAGCAAAAGATAATTACGGAGTATGATTCAAACGCTATATTTGTTACAACAACACACACGCGCCATGTATATGCGAGTGGGAGTCGCAACAAACACCTTTCTTATGCCACCTGCGTTCAGAAAGTAAAAGCCAAATTGCGCACAAGCAGAGGCGATCACTTGTCATCCTTCAATTTTTGTTGTTTCGCCGCTCAAAACGACATCCCTACCTGCGTTTTATACCATCACACGCTCTCCTTGCATGTTTCGAGGTTAGGGTTTCTGCGCTACTCCATTCCTTTACTTTTCAATTTAATTGATTATGTAATCATATGTGATGTATCGTGTGTGTATTATGTTGTTTTAATTTCAAGTTTAGGATGTATTTTAGTTGCTGCATGGATTCAATTGTTAAATATTGTATATTAGGGATCTTGTAAATGCTTATTTTATTTTAATTTCGATTTTAAATGATGTGTGTGTATATATGATTTGCTGCTTGTAGGATTGTATGATTTATGTGGTTAATTTATGAATTAGGTCTTGGATTGAGCTAAAAAAAGGTGGATTTATTGAGGTTTAGAGCTTATTGTACAGTGTGAGTTGAATGTCATGTGATAAAAGTAACCTTGCGTTTGGGGTACGGAATATTTTTGATGGAATTGGAATTCTTCAAAGGAATTGGAATTCTATGGAATGTGAATTCCTTTGAGTGAGGGACTTTGATTACTTTACAACTCAATTCATTTGTGAACCAAACATGCTTGTGGAATGGAATTGAGATTCCAATTCCATCGAATTCTGTTGAATTCCTCGAACCAAACGCAACCTAAAGTTTAGGTTTTCATTGAATTATTGTACTTCACTCCAGGACTGGATCACAGTGACAACTACGACGGTTTTACATGATTTCTATGGGATTATGGGTGGACAAATACAACAACTGACCCGCACCTGAGGTTACTAAAGAATTAATGATTAATACATGATTGGCCATACACACGGGAATATTAAGCGTGTAATATTTGTAGTTAGTAATTACTGGTTAGATGATTGGTCTAGATGCATAGAAGTACAGCTTAGGTCATTGTCCCTTTTTCATCATGTAATCCACTGCCAAATTCCGCCGCACTGTGAATTTAAGTTAATAACTGACATCTGACATAAAGGCCACGAAGTTGAAATATTTTCACGAAGTTGAAATATTTTCACGAATTTGATGATAAGTTAAAAGTACTATATGACCTTTAGTGTGCCTTAATTGTGATTTGGGAACTGTTTGAATGTCTAAACTATGAAATTGCATATGTTCTGAGTTAAAAAAAAGCCAAAGATTTCTTATATTTATGGTGCATTAGGTGCAAGGAAACTTAGTAACCATGGATGCACAACCTGCTTTGTCGTTTCAAAGATCAGGTGCAAGACAACTTAGTAACCATGGAGTCACTGGCGCTCGATCTTCTCCTTTGGAAGAGAAATATCTTAAGTTTCCCGACCCTCAACAAAAATTCACTAATGGGGCTGTTGGACACATTTTTTCTTCATCTTCAGGGGTTTCTTCAGATCTTCATTATTCTTCTGTTACCACTCACGAAAAGCTTTCAGAGTTGGCACCTTTCATATCACAGTCTTCAGGAGTTCTTCAATCTACAGCTTCAAGCCAGTATATTAAAGAAAACAATAATACTTCATGGTGTACAGATTCACTCCCTGATTTTCTTGATTATTCACAAAATACACCTGTCCAAACTAGTATTCTAGAACATAGTATCATGCCATCTGAGGATCTTGGTAAACAAAATGATTGGCAAGATTGGGCTGATCAGCTTATTACTGAAGACGATGCTATGACCCCTGATTGGAACGAGATATTAATTGATACCAATATTGTTGATCCAGTGCCAAAGGTATGCTGAACTTTTGTTCTTTGTATTCTATTTGCTATGATTATAAATGGGAACAACTCTAAAGTTATCCGAAGTGTATTTTTAAAGCATAATGATCAAATGGCATGTTATTTTTATGAGGGGAAACAGCCTTGACATTATTAAAAGAATTTAATATATATTATGGTATGCTTATATATAAAAATATCCGGAAAAATCTTTCAGGTCAATCTGACTTGTTTTGGTCATACAAATGATTTACTGTGACCTATTACTCAACCCTTCCATTTTACCACCTCTAAGATATTATATCAGGGCATCTTTCTATATTTCATTTCAATCAGATATCACATTTTCAAGAAACAAGGATGCAATCATGTTTGTAATGGATTGAATCTGCTTGTACGAAGGGGTTGTATCGTTAGAAATGATCAAGGCTGTTTTTCACAAACATGTACCTTTCATGTTGATACTATTATAGGCGTCAATAGCATAAAAAAAGGTCCAATAACCATTTTGAGTAATCGAATGTGTTTTCACTCTAGAAAACCTTTAAGTTTCTATAAGTTTCCATGTAGGGGAATTTTCAGCCTTGACATCATCAATGGTAGAACTTACATGTACGGATTATTTTAAGTTGAAGTATTTGAAAGTTTGAGGGTTTCTATGTGCGATAAAGAGTTGCTGAGTTGGTTACCTTTTTTACTCAATTGACCCTTATAGGTGCTTTTCTTGATAATGAGTTGTCTATTATAAATTATTTTAGATGGCATATCATATTGGGGGATCATCTACAAACTCAATGCAAATACAACCAATAATTCCCCAATCATCTGGAGAAGCTTGCACTGCAATGACCCCATCACCTTCTGCGAGCAGTTCCCAATCTAAACCACGGATGCGTTGGACTCCTGAACTTCATGAAGCCTTTGTGGAGGCAGTCAACAAGTTGGGTGGCAGCGAAAGTAGGCCATTTTTTTCCCTTTCTGTCATGTATTTATTGACATTATCTTATACCCATTAACCATAAGTTAGAGGTGTATAAATGGGCGGGGCAAGTAAGTTGGGTCAGAACAAGGGATATTGGATAAGGCTCGAAATGGGTCGGGTTAGGTTGATCCTAAACACTTTTTGTCCAACTTTATGAAATAGTTAGTGCATCAAATATGATTAAACGAAATTATATTACTTAAATAGTATATCTATATTTTCTTTAAATATAAATATATAGGATCTTTGAGGCGTTAAATATAAACTTTGGACAACTTTCGATGTGTTCCAAAGTAAATCCTTAAGCCTCGTTAATTTATTTACTTTTTTGACCTGTTATAGATAAAACACATCCCAACCCATTTATAAAAGATGGGTCAAAGTTGTCTCATCTAATAAGTATACTAGCTTCTTATGTGCATTAATATATTTGTATCCGCAGGGGCTACCCCGAAGGGCGTACTGAAGCAAATGAAAGTTGAAGGGCTAACCATCTATCACGTAAAGAGTCACCTACAGGTGCATTTATGGTACTTCTCGGTTGATGCAAGTAACAAATGTTAAGAAAATGTGTTCCTTCATTCAGTGCAGAATTAATTTTGTTTTTGCAGAAATATCGAACAGCTAGATATAGACCTGAGCCGTCATCAGAAGGTACTCAAATCGTGCATCTTTTTCATTTTTTCTTCATGTCAGTCAGATTGTGTGTAGGTGTCTAAAACAGTATAATGATTTGATAATGTTGATATATGGTAGCTGCTGCAACTATATGAGGATGTTTACCAATTACATTTTGATTATTCACTTATTGCAGGACCTTCAGAGAAAAAAACTTCTGTTGAAGATTTCTCTTCGTTGGAGCTGAAAACGTAAATTCAAATTAATTTTTAACATATAAACTTGGTTTCACTTTTGTCTGTATTAATGTACCATGCTAGCATATATCTCGTGTCATTCATCAAATATCGCACTCCATAAAGTTCCCCTTCACTTTCTTTCTTTTCCACCTGAAAACAAACTCGAGAACAGAGTGAAAATGTTGCCTCATCCAAGATGTTTTTATTTCACTAATTGCCTTCTATCAAGTATCAACGGATAAAATTAGTTCAAATCTAAGAATATACGAGATCTTCCTTTCCTCATGTGACTGCAACTTTCTTTTGTTAACCATGGATTTAAGGTGGCAATCTCAACCCATTTATTCACTTATACATCAATGGGTCAATAAGGATTATGTTTAATTGCAAACGGGTCAAATGGGTATACAACCTTTTCAATTGCTTTATTCAAACATAACACTACTATTGTAATAATCCTATTTAACACATTTATTGTTTGTAACTTTTAGTGTTAGAGGATCAAACCACACTATAAATAACCTTTTTGACTTTTGCCTTGTTATCTGCTTATCTAAGGCAACTTTGCCACCTTACCAAGAAATCTGTCAATGATTAGAACTTTTTCTTTCAAGTACCTATTTTATTTCCTAACACCTTCATTGTGATATGCATTTGACATCTTCGTTCTTCACATCGGGTTTGTATGGTGATCATATATCGTTCTTCACATTTGCATTGAACAGGGGTTTGGAGATCACTGAAGCATTACGATTGCAAATGGAAGTTCAGAAGAAGTTACATGAACAACTCGAGGTATGATTACTCTATGATGACTGCTTATTTTCGAATATATATATATATATATATATATATATATAGAAACAGGATCGAAAAAGAAGGAAATTTAGGGAGAGAAGAGGGAGAAGGATTTTTTATTACTATGATTCAATATTTTATTGCTAAGATTCAATTTTTCATTAATATATATACATACATATATACATACATATATATATATATGTATATACATATACTTATGTATATGTATATACATATATATATATATATATATACATATGTATATATATATATACATATGTATATATATATATACATATGTATATATATATATACATATGTATATATATATATATATAGGGGGAAGATCAATAGGGAAGTAAAAAAATGGGTGAAGGAGGGAAGTAATTTCTAGCCACACATTCTGGTCAACATAAAAGTCAACGCGGTGGCAAACTTGTAAATAACTTGAAATCACCTCCCAGATCGTTAACATGCATTTCAAAAGCTTGTTAATCAAAATCATATTTTTCAGCACGTTAACATTCATTTACGATGAATGTTAACGCATATACATTATTATACACCGATGAATGTTATGTTATCACATTCAATAGTGTATAATAACATATATAAATTAATATTCATCATAAATGAATGTTTAAGAGTATTAAGCTGTAATTTTGATTAACATGCTTTTCAGATGAATGTTAACGGTCTGGAATTTTTTCAATCTGAAAATTTAATTGGAATGACAATCATAATTTGATTAATTACTTGTTTATAAGTTTTGTACAATCAAATTCCTTTAATTTTATTGTTTTCATTGTCAAATCAAAATTTACTCAAAAACCCAAAAGTTACTCTTTATTCATAATTTTTGATGAATTAGAATTATGACGAATTGAAGATATCTATGATTGCAATTGATGAATTCGAAGATTCATAATGTTTTTGATTGTTGAATCTTAGAATTTCATGCTTTAATTTGGAATTTTAGTTTTAAATTGATTTAATGGGTATTGTGGATGAATATAGAAGAGGAGAAAAATGAGTGGTTGAGGTTTGCTTCCCTGCTTCCCCCAATCTTGAAGCTTCCCTCTTGATCCTTCCCCTATATATATATATATATATATATATATATATATATGTATATGTGTATGTATATACATATATACATATATACATACATACATATACATAGTACATACATATATATACATACATACATACATACATATACATAGTACATACATATATATACATACATACATACACATAGTACATATATATATATATATATATATATGTATATGTATATATATGTATATGTATATATATGTATATGTATATATATACATATACATATATATACATATACATATATATACATATACATATATATACATATACATATATATACATATACATATATATACATATACATATATATATATGTACATATATATATATATACATATATATATATATATATATATAT
The DNA here is from genome assembly GCA_949592205.1 of Helichrysum umbraculigerum. Classification (NCBI taxonomy): domain Eukaryota; kingdom Viridiplantae; phylum Streptophyta; class Magnoliopsida; order Asterales; family Asteraceae; genus Helichrysum; species Helichrysum umbraculigerum. The sequence goes on from CATIUR010000002.1 coordinate 32,657,867, forward strand.
ATATATATATATCTATATGTATGTACTATGTATGTATGTATGTATGTACTATGTATGTATGTATTCTTCGAAAAGAGACCTTGACTCCCGCTGACCGCTTCCTGTTTGGTTACGTTTTTATGTTTACCTGATCGATCTGTTATCAATAAATATAGTCCAAAATTGACCAGTTTTCACATAAATGGGTCGAAACTGCGCACTCTAATTTTTAGGATCTTTGAATACGATCAGTACCAAATAACTTTACTTTCCTAAACATCTTTGTGCAGATCCAAAGAAACCTACAACTGAGAATTGAAGAACAAGGCAGATACCTTCAAGAGATGTTTGAGAAGCAATGCAAATCAGGAATCGACAAGTTCAAGGCTCCATCATCTACCCTGGATCTAACTAACGAAATTCTAAAATCTCCTGCAACAATTGAGCTAGCGCAGGCTAACCTGAATGAACCAGTTCCTGACCCAGTGGTTGCATCATCTGAAGAAGGTCCCAGCAAGTCAGGACCCTCTGATTCTCAACCCACTAAGCGTACAAAAGTGAACGAGTAAAAACCTATATTATCCTGACTATCTATCTCGAATTTCTATATGGGATTGAAGGCTTCTAAGTGTTATGGATGATAAGAGATCAAAGTCTTTAACTTTTTTGATTTTATAACTGGTTCGTTCTTTTTAAATAGATTTTCTTTAATAAAAACCCCTAAATCAGAAGATACTGTTCCTGATGCACTTCGGAATCACCCCTAGAAACAGTTAGTTATAGGAGTATTAATTGTATCATTATGGTTTAATTTCATCCTCTATAAAAGAGGAATTCTATGTTATTAGCCAAAGCTGCACCTACACTTGGTCCAGAGATACTGTACATATGTATTACTATCATGTACTCTTTCAACTTATGAAATCATGAACATGAGTTTCCGGATGTGTTGACATTTTAGGGCTCCTTTCAGGAATCAGATCAGACATTTCAGAGAAGCTAGAAAGGCCGCTGTCGAGGTAACACATAAACTTGCCTGATGAAAAGATTTTGGACCAAAGAAACGGACTTCTGAACATTTGTAATTGTTATATATAAACATGTAAATTTGACTCAGAAACATAAAAAATATTATGACTGATTGCTGATTTTTACAATGATTCAAAATGATGATGTCGCATCCAATTTTTGCATGCTTGATAACATGTCCTTGTCTAACGACCCGCTAGTTGACTACTTGCCGATAGTTCTTGTGCAACCTTGTGCATCGAAGGTCTTGCCTCGGGTGCTGCACGAGTACAAACTAGAGCAACATTAAGTATGCGCACCAATTGCTCAAAGACTAATTCTGATGGAGGCGAAAGCCTCTGGTCGAGGATATCTTTCAACAATAGAACTAAATCGTTCGAAGAGGTTGAGTTCATGCTTGCTGATTGGAGAGATAATAAAAGCTCCCCAGGATGTCTCCCCATCATAATCTCGAACGTTACGACTCCAAAGCTGTAAACGTCACATTTCTCTGTAACCTTCATCGAGAGTGCAAGTTCTGATGCATAATGCACAACCAGAAATAGCATGGTTAGTAAGTCATATATACTTTAGGGTTTAGGTTCACATTCTGAAATCGATGTTAAATAATTAGAATCAGATAATCTACCAAGTTATATATATATATATATATATATATATATATATATGATTGTGATCAAGGGAGGTTATTTTTAAAGGGAGATGGGAGAGATGGATTTTTTTATTACTATGATTCAGTATATTTATTCTGAGATTCAGTATATTACTATGATTCAGTAAATTTTTGTATTTAAATAAAAAATTGAATCACATCAATAAAATAGTGAATCATAGTGATAAAAAAATCCATCTCTCTCATCTCTCCCTAAATTTCCTTCTTTTTTGATCCTGTTATATATATATATATATATATATATATATATATATATATATATATATATATATATATATATATATATATATATATATATATATTAAATAAGACACCAAGATTTACATAATTACCTGGTGCCATGTAACCGTATGATCCTACGACTCCGGTCCAATTACTCGAGTCAGGGTTCAACAACTTAGCGGTCCCAAAATCTGCTAGTCTTGGGACCATATCAGATTCGAGTAATATATTGCTTATCGAGACATCACGGTGCACAACCGGGGGACTACAATCATGATGCAAGTAGTCTAAAGCGTGCGCAAGACCATCGACGATATTAACCCTTGAAATCCAATCTAATTCCGAATTTTCCCCCGCATTATAAAGTACTCTTCCTAAACTACCCTTTTCCATATATTCATACACCAAGTACTTCCCGCCTAAAGTACTACAATAGCCGTAGAGTTTGATAATATTCCGGTGACGAATCTCTGTCAACGTGCGAATTTCATTCTCGAAACTCCGCTTGTTTGTCACCAAAACATCGTTAGAATCTTGAACATTCAGCCGTTTCACTGCCACAATCTGTCCGGTTGGTAACTTCGCTCTGTACACACTCCCGAATCCCCCTCTTCCAATGCAATACGAATCTTTGAAGTTTTCGGTAGCTTTCACGATATCTTGGAACGTGAATTTGCTTTCCTTTTCCCATATAACTAATTCCGAGAATCCAGTTGTGGTTGTACTTTGGATCTCTTCGTCGTTAGCATTTGATCTTGCTCGACTTTTAACACATAATACCGTGATACAAGATGCTAGGATGATGAATGCAATAACCGGTACAAGAATCGCGATAAGCACTTTTTTGTTACTAGATTTCTTTGTTATCGCATTACCGTTACAAGGAGATAATCCTTTATCAGATCCACATAGATCTGGATTTCCTATAAAGGAGCTAGCAGGTGCTTGCTTGAATACACCTTCACTCGGTATTGATCCCGACAAATTGTTGTACGAGAGATCGATTGATTCTAAACTAATCATTTCCGTCGCTAATCCAGGAGGGATTCGGCCAGAAAAATCGTTGTACGAGAGATTCAAAACTTGGAGCGTTTTGAGTTTTGATAGATCTGAAGGGATTGTATCTGATAACGAATTGTTACTTAGATCTAACATTAACTGTAATCGGGCCAAGTTTCCTACCTGAAATGGTATTTCTCCTGATAAATCATTGTTACTTAAGTTTAAGCTTAGCAAGTTTGCGCAATTTCCGATGGTTGTTGGAATGTTTCCATCTAGATCGTTTTGAGAAAGATCGAGAGTTACGAGATTGGTTAGGTTGCCTATTCCCTGAGGAATTTGTCCAGTTAACTGATTGTTGCTGAGATTGAAATTGAATAAGTTGCTCAACTTACTCAATTCACTTGGAATTTCGCCGTTGAGTTGGTTATGTTCTAGTCGTAAGACACCCAAATTTTGTAAGTCTCCGAGCTCAGGTGGAATTTTACCCGAGATTCTGTTCCGTTGCATTTCGAGATTGGTTAGGATTTGGAAGTTTTGAAACTGGGGAGGGATTTCACCTGTAAATTGATTGTCACTAAAGTTGATGAAATCGAGATTTGGGTGCACACCAAGTGTTTGTGATATGTCCCCTGAGAACTGGTTTCCATCTAGCCTAATCCGAGTTAAGCCAGTGCAGTTCTTTATGCAATCCGGGATTTGCCCGGTGAAGTTGCAATCGTTCACTGTTAAAATCTCGATATTTAAACCGCTGCACAAATCTGGAGGTAGTTCCTCGGAGAAGCTGTTGTTCCCGAGCCTAACGTTTTTGAGATACGGATGGTTTCTGCCTAATTCTGCAGGGATTGTCCCCGATAATTGATTGATAAATACCGAGAGATCAACAAGGTTAACTAAATTGAGAAATGTACGTGGGAACTCTCCAGTTAACCGGTTTGAGTTGACTTCGAATTGAATCAATGAAGTCAAGTTTCCAATCTCGGGTGGTATCGTTCCACTAAGATTGTTTTCGTGAAGTTGCAAGGTTTCAAGATTAGCCAAGTTTCCTAGTGCTGAAGGTATTGAACCGGTAAGTTGATTCGTTGAAAGGACTAACATCACAAGAGATTTTAAGTTCCCAAGTTCCGATGGGATGGGGCCCGTGAACGAGTTATTATACATAATGAGATACATGAGATTTTGCAAGAGACCGATCTCAGGTGGGATTATCCCCGTGAAACGATTGTTATACGTATTTAAAGATTCCAATCGGGTCCAATTCGTGATGAAATCAGAAGAAAGTTCACCAGAAAAATTGTTTTCAAAGATGTCTAAGTCAGTAAGCTTGGTCAAATTGGTCAAAGATAAAGGCAACACCCCGGAGAACGAGTTTGCAGCGAGTGACATGTAGGTGATGTTAGAGCACAAACCGAGGTCAGAAGGAATCGAAGAATTGAAATTATTTGAAGCGAGATCTAAGTACGAAAGATTGATGAGACGACCAATAGAAGAAGGGATTTCTCCTTCAAATGAATTGTTCTTCAAATCAATAACTTCAAGATTAGACATTTGAACTAAACCCTGCAAAACTGTGCCTGAAAATTGGTTGCTTTCGAGTCTAAATTCTTTCAAGTTTGAGAGATTGTAAAAGCTGGTTGGCAACGGACCTTGAAACAGATTATTCGTTAGATTAAGGTATTCAAGGTTGACCAAATTAGTAAATAATGATTCAGGTAAAGAACCATTCAATTGGTTTTGAGACAAATCAAGAAAAGTCAAAGCTGGCATACTTGAATCCGAATTGCTAGTTTGGAATGGAATAGTACCAACGAGACTATTGTTGTAAAGATTAAGATACTGCAGGCGTGTTAGCCTTCCAATCTCCCATGGGATTTCATTTTCGAAAACATTTGAGCTTAAATTCAAGAGTACAACGCTTGAGAGATTGGCAATAGCAGATGGAATCGAGCCACTAACATTATTATAGCTTATATCGAAATGGGTAAGATTTGAGAAAGAAGAAAACTCAAATTCAGTTAGTGTTCCAGAAATCGATGAATCTTGGAGGTTAATTCTAGAGACCATACCTTCTTCACCGCAAACAATACCAGTCCAGTTGCAAAGTTTCTGAATGTTTGTTGATGACCATGAATTCATCGAAGATGATGACACAGATAAGCTCGTTTTCCATCTAACCAGCGCTTCTGCTTGCGTTTGTGGTGTCGATGTGGTCTTCAATGGAAGTAACGATAGAAAAGCAATACAAGAGAGCAGATTCAAGATGTTATTTAATGTTACCATGAATGTTTTGCTACAGAACTTTTGACTCTTATCAAATTTGAGAGAGAATAATAATGGTGATCAAAGCGAATGATAGCATATATAATATGATCCTTTGTTGGTGATTGATCCTATGGATGCCCTTTGAAAGTCATAAAGTTTTGCTTTCTGTGTTCTTATTTAACGACTTTGCATTATTATATTCCTACTTGTAGTTTATATAACTTTTTGGGTCAATATTCTTGTTTTTCACACGTGATTGTCCACACCTCATCTTCATTCGAAGTTAAATAAATGTTTTTTGTTTAAAAAACCTCTTTTAGGAACCTTCTGAATGTGTAAGAGTTTAATAAGTAGACTTGGGGATGTTGATGGCAAGAAGAAAAGACAAACACAAGAAGCATCTTTTAGGCTTCAAATTCTGTTTAAAAGTTAGTTTGGGTTACTATCTTTGTTTATTATTGTAAGATGGCCAACTTTTTTTTTTTTTTAATAGAATTGAAACTGATTTGCAATTTCGAATCGAAAACATTCCAGAAATTATTAACAACCCTAAAGAAAGACGAAGGATACACTTAGAGTCGCACATTATACGACTTTGGAGAGCATAGAAGAAGACAATTGCGTGTGAATCCAAGTCGCACAGTTGGAACATCTAAGATTGCGAAACATGCATATAAGATTGCGAAACAGTCGCACAGTTGGAACTCCGTTTGTCAAGTGATTTTTTGTACAAGTTTCATATTACCCGCACTTTGCGTCGAATTCAATTACCATCAAAATGGGTTTTAATTTGTTGTTTACGTTGCTGGCTTGTAAGCTCGTTATTATGCTTAAATCTTATAAACAAAATGTCCTTAATATAATGTTTTTTTTAGTCATTCTTAAATTTCCAAACATTCTTAAACAGTTTTACCGATATCATAATTACTACCATATTCAGGCATTTTTTTTATTTTTTATTTTATAATAAACGTAATTCTTTATATTTTTATTTTTAAATTACCCACCATATTAAATGTAAACCATAATGGTCCGTGAACACATAATATCGATTAATTCCTTTATAAAAAGTAAATTTACATTATAATTGTGACAACCTACTTGGAGCGTGTATCATTTTAATTTACATTATTCGTCACAAAAAGTAAGATTTCTATACACATATATAAAGAACTTACATTATGATATACATAACAAATAGTCATAATAATAAGTGATATGTTTTGAGTTATTTAAAATACTATTTGCTTAAATTAATACTCTTTAAATAAATAATCTATCTATATTTATAAAAAGTACACTAACTCAATAAAAATAAGGGAGTTGAGAGCACACGGTATGCAGTGATGTGGCATCGACGTTCAGGGACGATAACGCCGTGCGATGACGTTCTGGCACACCGTGCCGACGTTCTTCTCGCCGTTCGACGACCAGCGTCCAAATTCGGACGGTGAAAACATGCAACGTTCACTCCTTTTTTTTTTTCTTTTTCTTTCTTTTTAATTGTGTTTAAATTTTGTTTTGTGTGTGTATGTGTCGGCCGTTACATGAAGGAGAAAAAGAAAGGAAGAAGAAGAAGCAGCATCACCAAAATGATGATACGTTCATTTTAGGTTTTAAAGCTTATTGGGTTTTATAAATTAAATTGGGCCAAGTCAAAAAATTAAATTGGGCTAAGCCCATAACTCTATTAATTTTGTTCTTTATAAATTATTGTATTTATATATTTTTTTATTTTATAAATTGTAATTTTTTATTTTTTTAATAAATTAAATGTTGTTTTATTTATTTTTAAATATTAATTTATACAATTATTTACATTAAAAAATCAAATAAAACAAATAATAAAAAATTCCAGAACACTGTGAATTCAATTTCACTACACCACAGAGTCTTCACTTTCAACATTCTCTAGAACACCGTCCAGAACACCGTGTATCACACCACGTGCTCTGATAGATACAACGAAAATATTACTTCATACACCAAACTGTACAATCGTTAAAGCTCACAGTACAAATAGACTGAAGCATATGTTTGGTGTATGAATTAAATTCTTTGTTGTATTTATCACTTCCTTAAAAAAAAATTTTGGAAACGGCAAATAGCATTAAACAACTCCAAACTTAGCAAGTGACTAAGAAGGAGAATAAAACATATTACAAGAGAATAGAAAATGGAAAGCAATTCCAATTTGCTAAATTACAAGAAAATTTGCTCCTATGATTTAACCACGTAAACGATGAAGAGATGGCGTCATCCACGATTGAAGTATGAGACTTAACCAAATTCTTGAATACGCCTTCATTCCTTGCCTTCCATAAGCTCCAAAGTGATCCATAAATAATAACCAATAAGATTTTTCTCCTTTTTTTGCAATTACTCCATTTGGCTCCAAAATCCAATATGTCAATTACCGAGTGAAAATGAGGCATCGAGATCCCGCACCATTTGAAAATCAATTCCCATGACTTACTAACACGAGGGCAACGAAGAAGAGCATGATCAACGTCTTCATCTTCAAGATTGCAGATTTTACATCGACTTGATCCAACGTTTATACCACGAACCATAAGATTCAATGCTACGGGAATTCTACCCAAACCAACCCTCCAAATAAAGCAATTTACTTTAAGTGGAGGAATCTTTAACCAAATCATCTTCGAGAATCCATTAGAATCAAACTTGGAGTCAATTAGCAACCTGGCCGTATGAACCTTAAACAAACCATCCGGAGATAGTACACATGCTAACCGATCAGATTCATTAGATGGATTCACCGAATTCAATAAATGCAACAGCTCACAGAATTCCTGCAAGAAAGACGACTCACAAGGATTCTGCATCCATCTCCAATTAAATCCGTTGCTCATGATTCTGTCACTGACCCAACAAAGTTTCTGTGATTCGATAGAATATAACAAAGGAAATCTAGATTGTAAGGTATAATCACCACACCAGCTATCTTTCCAAAATGAAGCATTGTTGCCATTACCGATCATTATCTTAAAGAAATTGTTAACATTGAGGCCCAATTTGCACAAGTCAGACTTGACTATGGAAATATTTTTCCAAGTACCTACGGCCCCACAACCATGCATAGAACACAAAGGTTTAGTTTGAAGTCTGTGAATGGATTGAATTACTTCCTTCCATATATAGTTGTTACCATCCCTTAGCTTCCACCACCACTTCAATAAAAGTGCCAAGTTTTTAGCTTTTAAAGAGCCAACACCTAGGCCACCCTTGTCTTTCGAAGATAACACAGTAGACCATGCAACCCAATGTATTTTTTTACCATTCTCATTACCACCCCATAGAAAATGTCTCCTAATACGCTCTAGCCTATTTAGCACACATTCGGGTGCTTTGAATAACGAAAAATAATACAGAGGCAAGCTATTGAGAACCGATTTTATCAAGGTAAGTCTACCACCAAACGAGAGATTTTTTGCTTTCCATCCGGACAATTTTGATTTAAAACGTTCAATAATTGGGCACCAATGTTTACTTAAGTTCATATTCGCCCCCACCGGCACACCTAAGTATTTAAATGGGAATGAACCAGGAATACAACCTAGCGAACTAGCCCAATTATTAATACATGAATGATCCACACCAATATCGAAAACTTGAGATTTGTGAAAGTTTACCTGTAAACCAGACGAAGCATGAAAACATTTAAGGATCCTCGTGAGGTTCTTCATGTTTTCGTTGACCGCCTCACCAATAAAAATCACATCATCCGCATAGAATAAATGTGATAGAGTTGGACCGTTTCCACCAATACGTTTACCTTTAAACCAACCTTTTTCACATGCCGTTTTCATCGCAATATTTAAGCCTTCCATTGCGATGATGAATAAAAAAGGTGAAAGTGGATCGCCTTGTCTCACCCCTTTTGAAATTTTGAATTCTTTGGTTGGAGATCCATTAATTAAAATGGAAGCATACGATGAGGAGAGACAACCAAGGATCCAATTTCTCCATTTCACACCGAAATTCATTTGAGACATAATTGAATCTAAGTAGATCCAATTGACTGAGTCGAATGCTTTTTCAAAATCAACTTTGAACATGAACACTTTTTCTTTCTCCTTCTTTGCCCAAGAGAATAATTCGTTAATAACTAGCGGACCCTCCAAGATGTTTCTACCATTTATGTATGCAGATTGAATGTTGCCAATGACAGAATCGATCACACTCTTTAACCTGATCGAGAGGGCTTTGGCAATAATCTTATACATAACACCAATTAAAGAGATGGGCCGATAATCCGAAAGATTGAGAGGGTCTTTGATCTTTGGAAGTAACGAGATGAATGAAGAATTACAACCATTAGCAAAAGTACCAGTGACTTCAAAATGATGCACAAAACTCATGATGTCATCTTTAAAGAGCTCGAAATGGGCCTTGATGAATTTGAATGTCAAACCGTCGGGACCAGGGGCTTTTTCACCCCCACAGGCCCAAATGGCGTTTTTTATCTCCCCAATCAAAAATGCATCTTCAATTGAATCTCTAACAGAATTCGAAAGCTTGCAAAACCGAGGATTCAAAAAAAGTGGACGCAATGGCCACTTTTCATGAAATTTCGAAGAAAAGAACCTCCATGCTTCAGATTTAATACTGGTTGGATCAGTCGACCAGGAGCCATTAATGGATAAACCATGAATGCAGCTTTTCCTATTTTTGATTTGAATCGCACCATGAAAGAAAGTGGAATTCTCATCGCCATCAATCAACCACTTGATTCGCGATTTTTGCTTTAAATCCAGTTTCTTCATGTGCTCAAGAGTAGCTAATTTCACCTTGCATTCTTTTAATTCAATTAGTTCCCGATCGTGAAGCTGCCTGTCTTCAACTATTTTATCCAAATGAGACAAACGAGATTTAATTTCCTTCATCTCTTTATTTTCTTTTGAAATCTCAACAGCTTGCCAACGAATTATCTCCTTCTTAATATATTTGAATTTTGCTGCCAGAAATAAATCAGGGGGACCAAAACCAAGAAAAGAATTGCAAGCAGAAATAACCATATTTGAAAAACCATCTCGAAGGATCCAAGAATTAAATAACCTGAATGGAGCAGGACCAAAGTCCCTTATCGCATTACACAGAATGATCGGAGAATGATCTGAATACTCACGAGACAAAGCAGTCACAGAAGATCGAGGTTGAGCAGCCATAAAGTTTGAACATACAAGGAATCGATCGAGTTTACTAAGTTTACTGCAATCGGGACTCAAATATGTTAACCGCCTACCTCCCATATTAAATTCTTTTAGACCCGATGAGCAAATGAAATCATTAAAATCTTTTGATGATATGTTACAAAAATGAGAATTGATCCTTTCATCACAATTCCTCACTGCATTAAAGTCACCGAAAAAAATCCACATACCGTGATATGAGTTTTTCAACGCAGACAATTCTGACCAAAGTTGTTTTTTGTCACCAATTGATTGCGGAGCATAAACATTCACAAGAAACGTGGAGCCCTCAAACCCTTTCCAATCACCACCAATCATGAGAAAAAATTGAGATTTTACACGAACCTTTGATGAGAAAGTATCAGGATTCCAAATGCTAAAGAGACCACTAGATCTGCCGTAAGCATTAACAAAATCAAAATCATACTCCATATTTCCCCAGCAGCCAATCATGTCAATGTTTTTAGAATCAGAAGCATGTGTTTCTTGAATACCGACGAACTCAATGCTGTGAGTTTGTTTCAACTTTCTAATCCAATTCACTTTATTTGACTCACATATACCCCTCACATTTAAAGATAAAAGATTCATTGATTTAGTGCAGAGACGCCATTACCCCCCAAGATGTCACATAAGATAGGATCATTCTCCGATACCAAGAAGCCGATGTCATTGCCCACTTCAACCGTCTTCTTGATTTCATCAATAGATTTCGATGATTCATCCTCCATCATCGATGATTTATCTTCCGAGATGATCTTTTTATTCAGATCAAGAGAATGTGTGCCCTCCTTTTCTAAATTTTTAGCCTGAGCAGAAGTGTTGGAATAATTGGTTCGAATCGGCGAAAACCTCCTTCTCTTTTTTGACTTTGAACCACATAATGAGCCCAATTGATCAACGTCACTAATGGGCCTAGGCGGAGCAGTAGCACTGAAAGGCCCAAAATTAAACGTAGATCCATTAAGGTTAACGGGGCCCCATGGAATTTGAATGTTTGGCGCCGAATCAGCTACTGCATGATTTGCATGGGGAACATTAGCATAACCGCATGACTCTTCGATAACTGTTTCATCGATACCAGGATTATTGGACTCATTAATTGCAGTGCCAGAAATCTCATCGGCCGGAAAACCTCCGCTATTCACCGGAGATGACTTATTCGAAACCACCTTAGGATCAACTGAGACGGAACTCACCTTCTTCCCATTCATTGTTGGACGAATCAGAAGAACTATCACTATCCATTGACTCATTCTCCAAGTGTTCGTTATCATCTGAATCGTTAGCTTCTTCTGAATCAGCAACACCCCATAAGCCGTCATCACCAAATGGTTTCAATCCGAATTCCTTTTCAATAATTCCAATGGATATATATTTGTTATCTTCGATTTCAATGGAGATGACTTCGTTAATCTTAGACAATGATTATGTTAAGATACAACCCGTGCAATGCGATAAATCATTTTTCCAGACATCATCTTCCACCATTAATACTTTCCCAAAGTTGCTAAGGATTTTAGAAATGTTATCTGGTGAACGATATTTTATGGGAAGACCAACAATTTCAATATCTGATGCTCTTTGATATTTTAGATCGGTTACATGATTTCCCATTTTAATCCAATTAAACCATTTGCACCAGCATTCCTCGTTTTCAATTAGCCCTATGGCTTCAGCTTTGTCATCAAAACCGATCAAAACATAAAGTCCACCATAAAAGAAGACTCTACCAAAATTAATGCCTCCGTCTTTGAGTAAGTTAGGAATAGCCTTTAAGATTTCCGAATCCAAAACCTCACCAACTAAGAATGTTTCAGAGAGCACCATATCTAACTCCTGGGATGGATAGAGTTTGATATGAATAGGTTTTTGCGGAACCACCTTGGTATTACCAGAAACTACATTCACGAAACTTCTTTTACCACAAAAACCCCAAGCAGACTTAGGCGCAGAAGGAGGTGGAACAGGCTTAGATTTATGATGTTGATTGATGTTAGGTTGATAAACCCTGATCTTCCTTTGATATCTAGACACATTGACAGTGAGGACATTATTGCCTAGATAAACTTTGCCAAACGATTCTTCAAAAACTTTTGCATCCAATACACCAGTATATCTAATAAAGCCAAAATTGGAACCTGCTTTATCCTTCTTATGAGCAATATACACATCCACCAATTCACCAAATCCCCCAAAGACTTCCTTGAGATCATTTAAACCATAGCCTTCTGGAATGTTACCAACATAGAATGAGATTAGATTATCCCATTTTTTCCGATTGTATGTGTCTTTTTTCCTCCGATTTACCACTTGCCATTCACCGGATATTGGAACACGACCTTTCATTACACTAGTTTAGGGAGAGAAAATAGGTTCCTTAAAAATAATAACAATAATCTCCCTTGAATATATCAAGAAATTTAATGAGATCTCAATATTGTTTCTTATAATTTTTCTAGAATATCATGATAAAATGTCTATGTACTTTATTTACCAATTAATATAAGAGATAATAAAACTCGTTGCCGAATTTTATGTTAGGGTTGACAAGAACTCAAGAAGGACTAGTCCTGGTCCCGAACCTGATAAAGACAATTGTTCTTTTGTGGCCCAACCAATGCGGGTTTGAACTACACATTCTGACTCCACATAATTTCCCACTAAATTGTCAAACTTTTTTAAAGCGAATAAATATTTAGTTTCGTATTCAATATAACTTTGACCGAAATGATCAATTAAATAAATGATTGAAAGAAATAAACGATAATAAAATGAAAAGTTTAATGATTTTTAATAGTTATTTGTTGCAACTAGACAATTTTTTTAGGACAAGCAAAAATGATAATATCTACTTAAAATGAAAAGGAAGGAGTATAGAACATCAACGTTCTAAAATTTATAGACTTAAATAAAAAAGGGTTAAGTACCTATACATGTATATTTTGTGTCGACTTCTTTAGTGCGTACGTAACAAAATTGACCGCCATTATATGTACGCAATACTTTTTTTGTACCACTGTATGTATGAAACTAGTTAGTGTCCAGTTGACCAGTTGTAACCACCCACCCACTTTAAGTTGAGTTTATTAGAGCACAAGGTGTGCACCGACGTGGCATCAGCGTTCCCCATCGAGAACGCCGTGCGACGGCGTTCTGGCGCCCCGCACCGGCGTTCTTCTCGGCGTTCGGCGTCCCTATCCGAACGTTGGTGTGCATCGACGTTCAACCTTTTTTTTTGTTTTCTTCTTTTTCCTGGCTACAACATTCACGGGTGTGGCATAAAAAAAAAGATTTACGAGTCATTCATCGAGAAGAAAAAACCGAAGTACTTTGAGATTCGGAGGAGATTAAATGGAGAAGAAGATGGCTCTTATTATTTATATTTTTATATTATTATTATTATTAATTAATTATTATTATTATTAAAATGAAAAGTGAAAGGCTCAAAAAAAAAAGTTGATAGGGACATAGAATTTGTTTTGTGTTAGGTTAGGTAGAAAAAAATTAAAATGAGTCCCGTTTGCTAAACATTATTTCCCAATTTTATTTGATTTATATGTTTTTAAATGTTAATTTATACAATTATCATCATTAAAAAATCAAATAAAACAAATAATATAAAACTCCAGAATATTGTCCAGAACACTGTGAATTCATTTTCACCACACCACAAAATCCTCACTTTCAACATTCTCCAGAACACTGTCCAGAACATCGTGTACCACACCCTGTGCTCTTAGACACTTTAAGTTAACTTTATTAGATATTCACAATAAATCCCTCTTTCCAGCAAGATTTTCAGACACATTCAAACACATTTTTAAGCGATATTTCCACAAAATCATTAACTCGAAACCCAGATCCCGACTGTCTTAAATCCTAACTTGATTTTGTGTCTCGATGGTGGTGGCTGTGGTGGTCTGATGGTGGTGGTTGCGGTGGTTGATGGTGATGGTTGTGGTGGAAACCGAACCAAATTCAAATTCGATTTGTAGTTCGGTTTCAGTTTTGCTCGATCTCAAAAACTTCAAAACCGAATAACGTACCTCTAACCTCCCCATAAAATTTTAAACAGAACTCAATCTGCCTTAATATGCAAGTCAAACGGAATATTACTTGAGTAATTTTGAGAATATGAATATAATAATGAAACTGGCATTTGCATATGAAGACTTTGGAACACATATAGACTGATCCCATTTTAGTTTTGTTGAGAATGTGAAAATCAATTGTAAAAAGAATGATTTGCTATGAGATCGTCACGCACGAAAGGTGGTCGCGACGCGATAGCATAAGAGCGCGACGTGACGGCAGTAGTTGGTCGCGATGCGACTGTGTTTATTTTGTAAAGATCACCATGTGATCTGACATGATTGCGACACGAAGTGTAACTTGGCCAGAAAATTCTGCGAGTTGACTTCTCCATATAAAAATATACCCTATGTAATTCTAACCCCAGGGCTACGAAAATTATAGAAACATATTATTGGTTTGGCCCCGTGGACTAAACTAATCTGCAAGTTAGAGATTGGATGTAACCACACTAATCTTTTTGTCGTATTGTTCGATTATTTATCTTGTTTTGCTATGTTTTGATTGCTATGTTAGTAATCATATTCCGTTTATTGTCGTAGGTATGTGTTTATGTTAACACACGTTGTTTGGGTTCATTCCAAATTCCTAACAAGTTTCATATATGAAACAAAAGATTAAATAATTCTTGATGGTATAACTGCTTCAGAATCTCTTACATACAACAACAGTGTTTTGAAAAACCTGAAAGTTTCAACAAAATGAATACTGAAAATACCTATTTTTTTATTAGCTCAAAATTTGAGTTGACTTTCCACACAATAAGCTCCATCCATTCACTATGCAGTCCATGACATTTTCCTGGAAGCTTGAATACGAGGTAACACATACAATCTCTATGTGCGACAACATTGATTTTCATTCATGCAATTGATATGAAGTATTTGTTGTGGAAGAAGCTCGATCACCTCTCGACGTCTACATATTAATAGGGATAAGTGTGTGAGAATGCAATTAACTTTATTCCGATTTCTACATAAAGTGTGTACCCAAGTTTATTTTGGTATATTGTGTGTATCGATATTTTAATTTTGGTCTATGGTGTGTATATGATGAGTTATGCTACCGGTAGCCGGTATTTTTGATGACGTGACAATTGTATAAATCACCACATCATTTGACACGACATTGACACGTCATCAAAAAAGGGTTTTAAGTAAGCGGTTACAAGTAATAACATCAAAATGAAGTTGTGTACACTATAGAAATCGGGCTAATATTAATTGCATTCCCACGTATTTATTGTTAAAATATATAGTACTACATTCTTAGTGTTGAAGAATCTTGTTTTTAGTCATTTGTACTTGATTGAAATGTTGTTATGAATAAATAGATTACAAGTATGTAACTTGTAAGGATGAACTTGGAGTTAATGGAAATGCATAGCAACAAGTACAAGGATTAAAGCTGGTGAAGTCAAAAGATATGGAGCACAAGTGTTAGAAGCTAAAGACTAATAAGGACTAAAGTGAAACTGTGCAAGTTTTGATGTGCAGAATGCTGAAAGTTCGAGGGCTTGTTTGGAACATTGAAGGCTTTCTGAATTGAATTTCTGGGATGTGAAGGGCTTAAAGTGACAAGAGTTAAATCTTGAAGGGGCTGGATGTATTTTTACTTTATACGTTTCGTATATGCAGTATTATATATTTGTGATTCGTCTCTGTATCATTGTATTCATACCCAGATTCGGGGATTTCATCATTCTTCTTCACTAATCATCATCTTGGTGGTTTAGTGAGTGTTTCCCGACATAATATTCGATCCCGAACATTTGTGTGTACGTGTCTGAATCAGGGGCGGACACATGGTGAGGGCAGTGTAGGCATCCGCACCACAAGAATTTATAAATTGCGTAATTTTTTTTAAGGTATTAATTATATTTTACAAATTTCGTCTCCAGAAAACTATAAAAGAAATATAAATAAATTTTTTTCGCCTCTACCAGTCAAATTTCCTGGCTCTGCCCTGGTCTAAATTATTATTGAGTGATATATATATGAGGAGTACTTTCATGTATTTTGTATCAAGTTGAATCAATCATTCAGTTGATAGTTTTTGTATCTAGTTTCCTTACACTAATCCTAATTAATTAAAAATGATAATTTGCCAAAAAAGATAACGTAAGAACATAATTTCCCAACAAGAACACACTTGTCTATCCCGAAAAGTACCGAGATTTCAACTTGAATGCGATTAGGGTTACAACTTACAATTAAGAGATGGTAGATTACGGCAAGTCACTAATGCCATCTCCGGGCAATTTCTTCTCTGTTTTCTGGCCAACTTTCTACATCTAAAACATACAACATATCATAAGGCAAACTTTCGAACTAGATTCAAAATCATAAACAATGATAAGCCATAATATATAAGTGACATTTTTTTAGTTTGTCACTGAAGGCAGAGTTGTCAACTAAAAAAGTAAAAGAATAATAATAAAATTCAGAGCTTTTATGTTGTAGTTCAGAGCTTTTATGTTATAGTTAAAACTGTGGGTAAGGTCGTAAGGAAGTGAATGAGGACGGTATATTGAGTAAAAACGAAAATAAATTCTATCCGTATGGATGTTTCTAACATGTACCATTAATTGAAGCTATATATGATAACTTTTTGTGCAATTAACCTTTTTTATTTATTTATTTATTTTAATAAAACAAAGATTACAGTTTGCGTCTATATAAATGAGTAATGAGTTATATACCATCACTTTTTCACCATACACTAGTTGCCATATTTTACAACGTAATGTACGACACTATAAAACTTAATTAGTGGTGTACGGAGAAAAAGTATCGGCGTATGAATCACTACCCATAAAAAAACAAACTGTAGAAGTATGATAACTTACTTGTAATTCCATTGTCGTCTTAAGTTGTTCTACTACTTCTTTTGCATTTGGTCGTTCTTCTCTATGTTCATGTAAGCACTTGTAGGCAATCATTTGAAATGCACTCAATGCTTTTGGCATGATCTGTGTTTTAATTACCTGAAAAACCACCTCACCGTGTTTCCCTTCTTCGAAATTGCGTTTTATATAACTTGGTAGATACACGCCTTCACGTTTGTGGATCGCAAACGTTGATTTTCCACACAAGATGTCAAATAAAACCACACCAAGCGAATATATATCAGATTCCTTGGTTAAGAAACCCGAATTCAAGTAAAGTGGATCCACGTAGCCCTGTGTGCCGCACGCCCGATCAATGACGTAGTCAGTATTCTGATTTATTGCACTTTTCAAGGACAACCCAAAATCAGCAAGTTTTGCATTCCAGTCACCGGTTAGTAAAATGTTCTCGGTTTTGATGTCCCTATGTATCACTGTTTCTTGTGTTCCGACTCTTCTATGAAAGAAATCCAACGCGGCTGCAACATCAATGCATATTTTAAGCCGTCTCATCCAATTAAGACTAGCATCGCTCAAATACCCATCAAGACTTCCTCTCGGCTCATAAGCATAAACAATGATTTTTGCTTCTTCTTCATCACAATATCCTAGAAGACTGACGATATTCTCATGCTTATAGTCAAAAAGAATTTGAAGCTCATTCCGAAATTGTTGTTCCCCTTGACCACCCGTTGTATCCAATAGCTTTGCAACAATAGTATCATCACCTTGCGGAAGGTTTCCTTTATAGACTTTCCCAAACTCTCTTCTACCAACACAATTGTCATCATGGAAGTTTTGTGTGGCTAATTTTATATCTTCAAGTGAAATCCTGAGGTTACTGTCTTTGTCGTTTTCCTGCCAACCATGAGACGTACACCGAATAAAATACTTACATTGATAACAATAAAGTATATAACTTATGATCAACTACTCCAAAAAGTCTAGTTGTTCTCAAATATAGTATGCACCAATCAGTTTAATCCACCAAATTGTTGTTTTGCCGGTTCCCAAAATAGAAACTAACATCATTTCCGAAGTTTCCAAGTATTTTCTATCCTATACAAATAAATATAAATTAAGAAAAATGAAAAATTTCCATGATTTCACTCTCATTCAACTTCCATACTACGTAGACGTATATATAATCTAATAAACTTGGGGACAAATTGATGAATAATAATATCGAAAAAGAAGGTGATGAACTTGGTCTATTGTATGCATCCGACTGATGTAACACCCGTTTTTGATGATATGTCACAACACGTCAAATAACATGGCGCAATATACGGTTGCCACATTATCAAATTAGTCGTTTGATATACACAATAGACCAAAGTTGAAAGATTAATGCACACAAAGTTTGGTACACACTATAAAAATATTTTACTAATGTTAAATGCATTTTACTACACTAAACCCTTTTTTTAAAAACAAATTAAGAGAGAGAGACTTGTGAGGAGCAGAGGTAAGAAATTTTCAGGAGATGGAAAAGAATTTGATATATATATCGACCCTTATGGCACCGATTATGAAAGCTCTCGTATGCTACGATTCTTAAAGAACAATAAAAGATTTACTAAAAAACAAAGTCAAACAAAAGGAAACTTGCATTTGGATTTTAAGTAGCAGGCACGACAAAGATTAACCATGACTATGTTTAGAACATAGAATGAATAAAACCGACTCTTAGAAATTGGAAAACAAATAAACAATTAAGCTAACGGAAATTGTGGGCTAATAATATTTGTCAAGAAAGAAAAAAAATAAAACACACAAGGATTTCTCCCGACCGCCAGCATTTAGCCGACGACGGGAGAATGATTATTCTTGACTAAATATTGTTACTAACAAACCCATACCGCATAATATTACTAAAAATATATCATCTAATATAAAATGAACATAAAAGAGAAATAAATAGACGAGTAAATTGCATGAATGGTCCCTATGGTTTACACCATTCGCACCGTTAGTCTCTATACTTTGTTTGTTGTATGGACAGTTCAAAAACTTAAAAGTTGTTGCACGATTAGTCTCTCATCTACCTAAACTGACTAAAACCCTTGGTGATACTATCTATTTTCTCGGCAAGAGAAGGGTATTTTAGTCATTTTAGGTAGAAGATGGACTAAGCGTGCAACAACTTTTGAATTTTTGAACTATCCACGCAACAAACAAAGTATAGGGACTAACATTGAGAATGTGTGGAAACTACAGGGACCGTTCATGCAATTAACTCTAAATAGAATGCAAAGGAGTCGTATTATTTAATTATATTGTTGTTGGAAAACAAGTAGAGAGAAGCAGTAAAAAGAGAGACGATTAGAGCATCTCCAATGTACTCACTATACGTACCTTTTTGCATTATATTTTTGCATTATAATAGTGCAAAAGTGTGAAAAACTCACTCCAGTGTTAGCACTAAACACTGCACTATTTTAGTGCAAAGGCAAATAGTATTTAGTGCAACACTAAATTTGGTGCAACACTAAACACTATTCACATTAAATAATAATATATATAATGTATAAAATGTTTTAATATGATGGGCTTATTATAAATTTTGTAATAATTATTTTTTATAACTAAATATAATGTTTGCTATTATATTTATTAAAAAAAACTTTACAATTTTTATATAATTTCAATTTATATTTTTAAAATTTCTAAATACAATGATTGTTATAACATTTATCAAAACAATATAGTTGTTATATAAAAATTATATTATTATACGGTTGAGTTGTGTATTTTAAATTAATTACATAAGATTTAGTGCGACACATTGGATCAACTTTTTTTTAGTGTAAGCATATTCTTAAAAGATTCCCATTTTTCACTAAAATAATGTAATTTTGTGCACTAAAATAGCGAACACATTGGAGATGCTCTTAGATAGTAGATTAGAAGAATTAGATAATGGAGAAATAAGATGAGATTTGATTTTTATTTTCCTTTCTTTTATTTAAAGAATTAGAAGACAGATAAAATGAACAGAAAAGAGAATGAGATTCAAGAAAATAAAAGAATACGTAGAAACAAAGAAAAGTCAATGACGCAAGCAAGAGATTTTAATTTATAATTTTATTTACATTAACTATAGAAGAAATATAATATTGATAGAAGTTGGAGGAAATTGGAAGCAGCAAGAAAGCGAGTTATTTGTATTTATTTATTTTTATTTTTCAAAGAGAGACACAATCATAATGATCTTTATGGAATTTTGGAGAGAGCATAAATGAAAAATGGCCATATCACTTAAAAGCATTGGCAAAAGGAATTCGGTGATGTACTTCCTAGTTAATAAAAAGTAGAGTAGACAATGTCAGAAGACTGATGATAAATTGTAGATTCGCGGGTGGAGAGCGCCAAAAGAAGAGATGCAGAAAGCATACTATGTTAACCTATGAGAAAAAAATGTGAGTACTTTTTACAGCATTAACTTACCTGAAAAAGTAAGGCTTTCTCGAGCTCCTTGATGACGACTTTCATTGTTGGACGTTGGTCTTGAGTCTTTTTTAGACACTCACATGCAATATTCAAAAATACATCCAATGAATTTTCGTTGGGTCCTCTATTTAGGGTAAAATTGTTTTCACCAATCTCTTTTTTTATAATAGGATCTATCATATGCATTAGTTTTCCCTTCTGAAAAGATCGCTGTGCCACAGATGCAAGCCCTCCATCACTCTCCTTAAGATAAATTCGATCTTTGGCTAACCTCCCACAAAAAATTTCAAGCAACACTACTCCGAAACTATAAACATCCAATTCTCGTTTTAACTTGCAGGTATCCTCATATTCTGGATCCAGATAATACTTATATCCAAGAACGGTATCAAGATCGAGAGCATCGTCATCTAGATTTGGAGGAAGGAATACAGAGAAACCGAAGTCAAGAATCTTTGCCCCCCAATTCTCATCCAACACAATGTTAGTGCTACAAATAGCACGGTTTATTATTATCTTTTGGTCTTTCATCTCATAGTGTAGGTAACACAATGCGTGTGTGACATCAAGACATATTTTTAAACGTTGTGCCCAAGTAAGAATATGTCTGTCTTTGACTCTTATAAAATAATCATGAAGATATCCATTAGAAATATTCTCAATAACGAGGATACTCTCTAAACCTTCATCACAGATTCCAAGTAGACCGACTATGTTGGGATGATTACATGTCGTAAGCATTTCAATTTCTGTATAGAATATATCTTCTCCTTCTTCATCTTCTGTGGGGAGCATACGTTTTAAAATTACAGTATTGTGTCTCTTGGGTAGTATGGAGGCGAATTGTTTAAGTTCTACTCTGTATAATTCATATGATTTGGTTTTCCTGATAGTGTATTCCTTTGAAAAGTCATCGGTGGCTAACATTATATCACCAAGTGGAATATTCATGTACTTCAAGTTATTTCCCTGCACAATTGTCGTAAGGGGTAATGAGTATTTATAGGTTACATATACTTAAGTTTTTTAGTAGAAATGAAAAAACTTCCGTCCAAATTCTCATTTTACCCAGGTTCTCAATTTAAAATGGTAATCCTTACCAGATTCTTACTTATATATCCTAAGATCCGTAAGATCAATTGCTCTCAGTCGTCCGATCAAATATCAAATAGAATATAGAGTATAACGTGATATATATAAGTAAGATTAGCTGATCCTTCAAAGTTTAATTTTAAGTGTGATGGCGAGCTTAATGTGAGATGAGTATATTAGCAAACGTGTTCTTTAATTTTAACTATGAACCATTACTTAAACGTTGATTACTTATTTTAGTTGTTTTTATTATTATTATTATTGTTGTTGTATGTCTATATTCACACATAATAATGAAGACTATATTGAAAGATTACTCCATCCTCCCACTCTCAAGTAGAGGGACCACTTGTGTAAATAGTTGAAACTGCATCCTCCCATTTATTTATCACATCCTCCCATTTATACTAGTTTAATAGAGTTATGTAATTAGTGGTTAAGTGAAGGAGTAAAAGTGTAAATATCTAGTTAGAGGCAGTTAGTAGTTTTATTCATGTATATAACTCAATTGTAATCGTACTTTGTAAGCTAATGCAATTAATCATTTTTCTCCCAAATTCACTTGCTTCATTCATGTACTATCTTGCTGCGTTCATATGGTATCAGAGCCACGCTAAGATCATTCTAGGTTCGTATGTTCTCTAATTCGCTTAAATTCGTTATCTGTAGTAGTTATTTGATCGATTGATCGGTGCGGATTTTACGATTTGCAAATTAGGGTTTCTGTTTGTACGATTACCTTCTATCTGATCGATTGCTTATTCTAAGTATTCTGATTGTTCATTTTTATCCGATTATGGCAATACCTAACCCTAATAATGCTGCTCAACCTGCAAATCAAGCTACTGGATCGAATTCGTCAAATTCGATTCATGATCCTCTTTACATAAGTAATTCAGATCATCCAGGAATGGTATTGACAAATACTCCATTTAATGGTAGTAATTTTCATGGTTGGAGTAGGACTATCAAAATGGCTTTAGGTGCGAAAATGAAGTTAGGTTTTATCAATAGCACTTGTGCTAAACCTGTGAATGAAGGAGAAAATCTAGAAAAATGGATTAGGTGTGATTATATGGTGACATGTTGGATACTGAATTCCATGACTGCTGAGTTGTCTGATGCATTTTTATATGCACAATCTGCCTTTGAGCTTTGGAAGGAAATAGGTGAAAGATATGGACAAACCAATGGTCCTCTCATATATCATCTACAAAGGGAGTTGAACAATGTTAGTCAAGGAAGTTCAACAATTGCAGCATATTTTAACAAGCTTAAGAAATGTTGGGATGAATTACATAGCCTAAATGGTACCCCTGTGTGTACTTGTGGAAAGATGCAAGAATGTACATGTGGATTGGTAGATAAGTTCTTGGAGATAGAAAACAGATCTAAGCTTGTTCAGTTTCTCATGAAACTTAATGATGAGTATGAGTCAGTGAGGAACCAAATACTCTCAATGGACCCTTTGCCTAATGTTAATAAGGCATACTACATTGTCCAACAGATTGAGAAACAGAAAGAGGTAACTAACCATGTGGCTGATCCCATGGCTTTCTTTGCTAACATGAATCAAGGCAGATCTGGTTATAATTCAAGAAAAGATTTTAAAGGTAACAAGTATGAGATCAAACAGGACACAAAGAGGCATTGCACCTATTGTGGTCAAGATGGGCATAATACAGAACAGTGCTTTGAGAAGCTTGGGTACCCAGACTGGTATAAAGGGAAAAAGAATAAGAAGGGGCATAAGGTGGCTGCTCATGTGAATATAGAGTGTGGTAAAGACACACCTTTTGATTTGACCTATGAGAATGAAGTGTGCAGTGGACAAAATGGTCAAGGATTGGATCAACAGTTGGTTGCAGCTGTATGTCAAGAGATGATGAGAATGTTTCAAGGAAAAATGCCTGCACCAGAAAATAACAACAATTCTGCTGGAAGTTCTATGCATCATGCAGGTATATCATCTCATGTTAGGTCCTTTGCTTTATCATCACAACGTAATGGTTTAAGTATTCATGATTGGATTATAGATACAGGAGCTTCCGACCATATGTGTCCTCATAAAAGTCTTTTCAAATCAATCACCACTCTTAAAATTCCCACTATAGTACATTTACCTGATGGTACTTCTAAAACAGTAACTGTTGCTGGTCAAATTCAGCTCACAAACTCATTAGTCCTCATTGATGTTCTTTATGTTCCAGAGTTTAAATTCAACCTTTTGTCAGTTGGTAAACTTCTTATAACACAGAACCTTTTTGCTCAATTTTTCCCTTCATTCTGTGTGTTTCAGGACCTTTCAACTAAAAAGGTCAAGGCAATTGGAAAGGGCTCAAGGTGTCTCTATACTTGCACCTCTTTACCTGGACAAAAAGCTTCTATTTCTGTTCCTTCAATAAACATTTTTGATTTCAATAAAATGTCAGCATATAGTAATTTTGTTCTACCCAAAAAGGTTGTAAATTTGAATACTATGCATGCTAGACTTGGTCATGTTTCTTTGTCAAAACTCATGCACATTGATGTTTGTAAACAATTCAATGCTTCTGATTTTACTTGTGAAAGTTGTATGCTTGCAAAATTTCATAAGCTTCCTTTTCCCAGAAGTAGTACTAGTTCTTCTTGTCTTTTTGAACTCATTCATGTTGACTTGTGGGGACCATATAAAGCACCTGCCCTAAATGGGGCACATTACTTTTATACCATTGTTGATGACAAAAGCAGGGCCACATGGACTTATTTGGTTCATACTAAGGACCAAATCTTTTCTGTTCTATCACAATTCCTTAATTACATTGCTACTCATTTTGATGCTAAACCCAAGTTTGTTAGATCTGACAATGGGACTGAAATTAGCAACCACAAAATGTTAGCTTATTTTCATTCCAAAGGAATTGTTCATCAAAGGTCCATGATTTATACCCCTCAACAAAATGGTGTTGTTGAAAGGAAACATAGACACCTTTTAGAAACTGCTAGAGCACTGAAATTACATGCTAATTTGCCTAATGAGTTCTGGGGTGATTGTATTCTTGCTGCTACTTTCCTCATTAACAAGATGCCCATGAAGATTTTAGATTGGAAATCTCCTTATGAGGTCTTATATGGTACAGTTCCTGATTATAGTACTCTTAAGGTCATTGGTTGCCTTTGCTACGCTGCCATTCATTCTTTACCCAAAGATAAGTTTGCTGCTAAAGGAGTTAAATGTGTGTTGTTAGGCTATTCACCAGGTCAAAAGGGTTATAAACTGTACAATTTGCAATCTAAAACAGTCTTTTATAGCAGGGATGTAGTTTTTGAGGAAACTATATTTCCTTTTAAGGATAGTCCTTCTATGGAGGTCCCTTCTTCTGCCCCTCTGTTTCCTTCTACCTCCATCCCTGTTCCTGATGATCACTTACCAGTACCAGTGACTTCTGGTCCTCCTGACTCTGTACCAGTGTCTATTCCTTCTTCAACAGTTCCTTTAAGGAGGTCCACCAGGAATACTGGTCCTCCTACCTGGTTAAAGGATTTTGTGGTTTCACATTCTTCTGCTAATCATGCTACTCCTCAACCTCTTTATCCTTTGTTTACTACCAATGATTTCCAGAATATACCTCATGCTCATGTAGCCTTCTTGGCTAATATTTTTAACACAACAGAACCATCAAATTATTCTCAAGCATGTACTCATGATGGTTGGGTAGAGGCAATGAATGCAGAATTATTAGCTCTAGAGAAAAATAATACTTGAGAATTAACAACTCTTCCCAAAGGGCATAAACCCATTAGCTCAAAGTGGGTTTACAAAACCAAATTCAAGCCTGATGGAAAAGTAGATAGGCTTAAAGCTAGATTGGTTGTCAAGGGTTACAATCAACAAGCAGGTCAGGATTATAAACACACATTCTCTCCGGTTGCTAAATTAGCAACTGTTAGAGTGCTCATTGCTCTAGCTACTGCACAGGGCTGGCCATTACATCAATTAGATGTTAACAATGCATTCTTGCATGGTTTTCTTGATGAGGAGATTTATATGGTGCCACCAGAAGGCTATGTTAAAGCCCAACCAAGTCAAGTTTGCAAACTCATTAAATCTCTCTATGGTTTAAAACAAGCTTCCAGACAATGGAATCAAGAATTAACCAAGTTTTTGTGTCACTTGGGTTTCACACAATCATAGAATGATTATTCTTTGTTTGTAAAACATCAAGGTTCCCAGTTTACTGCTTTACTTGTTTATGTTGATGAC
Organism: Helichrysum umbraculigerum; assembly: GCA_949592205.1. Classification (NCBI taxonomy): domain Eukaryota; kingdom Viridiplantae; phylum Streptophyta; class Magnoliopsida; order Asterales; family Asteraceae; genus Helichrysum; species Helichrysum umbraculigerum. Next base: position 32,684,014 of record CATIUR010000002.1, read on the forward strand.
ATATTAGTAACTGGGAATTGTTTTTCTGAGATTGCTGCTACAAAACAAGCTTTAGACACAAAATTTACTATCAAAGATCTTGGTCTTGCCAAATATTTTTTGGGCATTGAAGTGTGTAGGACTGTTGTTGGTACTCATCTTAATCAAAGGAAATATATTCTTGATTTACTCAAGGATTCTGGGTTAACTGCTTGTAAGCCTGCTTCATCTCCTTTACCTACTCATTTACAACTCTCTATTCATAAAGGCATACTTTTGGCTGATGCTGGTACCTATAGAAGGTTGGTTGGTAGGCTCTTATACTTAACCATGACTAGACCTGACATCTCCTTTGCTGTTCAACATCTCAGTCAGTTTGTTTCTGCTCCAAAAGATACTCATATGCAGGCTGCTCTTCATCTTCTTAGATATCTAAAAGGAAGAGCCTCAAAAGGTCTTTTTTATCCAGTTCAATCTCATTTAAAGGTCACTGGTTTTACTGATGCAGACTGGGGTTCTTGTCTTATGACCAGAAAATCTCTTACTGGATATTGTATTTTTTTGGGACACTCTTTGGTCAGCTGGAAAACCAAAAAGCAGGCTACTGTTTCCCGTTCATCTACTGAAGCAGAGTACCGTAGCATGGCTTGTACTGCTTGTGAACTTTTATGGCTTAGTTATCTTTTGGCTGATTTGCATGTTAAAGTTCAAACCCCTATCACTCTTTTCTGCGATAATAAATCTGCCCAAATGCTAGCTGCAAATCCATGTTTTCATGATCGTTCTAAGCATTTGGAGATTGATTGTCATTTTATACGTGATAAAGTTCAAGATGGCTTCTTGCAAACTGCTCATATTCCATCACAGTTTCAATTAGCTGATCTTATGACAAAGGCTCTCAATCGTATTCAACACTCTACTCTTGCTTCCAAGTTGGGTGTCACTGACCCTCCACCTTGAGGGGGGAATAATGAAGACTATATTGAAAGATTACTCCATCCTCCCACTCTCAAGTAGAGGGACCACTTGTGTAAATAGTTGAAACTGCATCCTCCCATTTATTTATCACATCCTCCCATTTATACTAGTTTAATAGAGTTATGTAATTAGTGGTTAAGTGAAGGAGTAAAAGTGTAAATATCTAGTTAGAGGCAGTTAGTAGTTTTATTCATGTATATAACTCAATTGTAATCGTACTTTGTAAGCTAATGCAATTAATCATTTTTCTCCCAAATTCACTTGCTTCATTTATGTACTATCTTGCTGCGTTCATACATAAGTTCTTGTGTAAGCTAGGTTTGTTTTAACTATTTCTATTTCTTTCAAAAATATTCTATAAATCAGATGGCTAGAATCAGATGGCTAGTTTAAAAGATTTATTACCTTTCGGTCGTTCCCTGACGCACTTCCAACTGCATTTCTTGATTGCTCAATAAACTTCTATCACATCAAGAGAAAATAAATTAATCATTAATAGTCATCATAATTAGAGGGATTAGCGTCTAAGAATTACTCGATTTTTATTAATGCATTCAAGTTACAAAAAGTGTGTTTTTGATTTATTTGTTTACACGTTTAGCCCTTAACCGGTTATCCCTTGATCATTTTCAAAATTGAAGGCTACATGGCATGCCATGTGCGATTTTTTCCGGATCAATAAGAACGCCACGTGTATATTGACATGACATTCAAATCTTACATGGCATACCACATGTGTATTGTACAAAAAGTGATACTCAGGTCCACATAGGATGGAAGCAGATAAATTGCATTAAATAATGTGATTTTTAACGGGTTACCTGAATTAAAAATAGTAAACATTAGTTGAGTACATGTAATAGACTTTAGACTTTAAGTACAAGTTGGATCTGACGCATTACAAACATTCCTAGTTATAAAAACCTAATATGATAAAATGATGAAACTTAGAAGAAAACAAAAACACAAATGAAAGGAGGGTCATACGTGGTTTTCATGTGTCAAGTTATGTTGCATTGATATCTCAAATTGATCAACAACTTGATTCATATTTGGGCGTTGAACTTGTTCCTTCTCCTATGCAACATATGAAACAATTATACTTGGTCAAAAATACTTATATATAACTAATAGTAATAAGGGATAAGTATTTGAGAATGCATACTAATGTCGATTGTGTATACGATACATACGTTTGATATGATATTTTTAATGCATTCAATTCTCAAATACTTATCCCTAATAACAACAACTAACTGTAATGATGTGCTTGTGATTTCCTTTCACTCTAAACTCACCAAGAAGCCGATAAGCTCGACAATCAGCATCATATGCTTCTACCACATTGTAGAAGATTGTTCCCATTTAAGAGATTGGGGGCCATACGTATGTGAGGATACACAAGCATCATCACTACTCACATAGAAATCGTGGTTCATTTTGTTAGCCATATTAGATATCAATTTATATGTTTGAATATAAACTATGGTACATACAATATTTATGAGTTTGTGATTTATGTATATCAAAATTAATTAATACCATTATCCAAAATTTAACCTTTCCACTTAAATGATATATGATGATTCCGTTTAATAGAAAAATCAAGTGAAGACACAAAGGACTCTTCTTTTAATATATCGACTTACTTGAAACGCTAATGCTTTCTCAAGTTCTTTGACGACGATTTCCATTGTTGGACGTTGGTCTTGAGTTTCTGCTAGACACCAACATGCAATTTTGCCATATGTATCTAAAGAGTCTTTATTGGGTCCTTCAGCTAAAATTGAATTGTTGTCACTGCTTTCTTCTTTTATCATAGGATCAATCATGTCTTCTAGTGTTCCCTCATTTAAGCATCGTCGTGCCACAAATACCAACCCTCCTTTGTAATTCTCATTTGTGTAAATTGGGTTATCAACTTCCCTGCCACGTAATATTTCTAACAACATAACCCCGAAACTATATACATCTGATTCTCTTTTTAACTTATAAGTCCTTTTATATTCTGGATCTATGTAATATGGAAGACCGAGAATTATTTTCAGACGTAGAGCATCGTCTTCCTGATTCGGAGGAAGGAATATAGAGAGACCAAAGTCAGTAATCTTTGCCCCACAATTCACATCCAACCCAATGTTGCTGCTACAAATATTACGGTTTATTATCATCTTTTGGTCTTCCATCCCACGGTGTAGATAATTCAATCCACGTGCAACATCAAGGCATATTTTTAAGCGTTTTTCCCAAGTAAAAACACGTGTGCCTCTGGTTTTATCCAAGTAATCATCAAGGTATCTGATGGTGTGCCCATATTAATTTGGGCTCCCACTTCACTTGGCCCATGGGCTCCATCTTTGGCCCAACCCCCACCCATTATAAGGGGTCAAACCCTAGTGAATAAAGGGGGATTTTTTTTTTTTTTTGGGTAAAGAGTGAATAAAGGGGGATGGATTCATCAGATGAGACAATGAACATCACAGGAAGAACAAGGGCAGCAGCCTCTGCTCCCTTTTCTTCATCATCTTCTTCATCAAAATGAGTAAAGCTCACCACCAAAGCCCATCTCTTAGATGGCACCAAAACCGATCTTACCACCCTTCATCGCTTGATCACCGGTCCCTAAGGTTAACCACGTGATTCACGGAGTGTAACGATTCGGACCAACCCAAACCCGCACTCAAGCTACACGATGCTTGATCAAATGGCGCCATCCGTGGGACCGGCATACAAAGCTTGTTCTATTATTTTCTCATATCGGCGTACAAAGCTTGTTCTCGTCGTCAAATGAATTCAGGGCCAGATCTGACCCGATCCGTAAGTTTCCTTTCAAATTTTCTTCAAAGTGCAATTAATGTGCTGAGAAGTATAAACACACATGGAAAAACGTCTCGTGTTGTTGCCTGACTGAAAATAAGTTTTCATTTAAAACTGCTTATCCTAAAAAAATAAAAAGTGGAAACTATGATTTAATTATTAATATTGTTATTCGGAAGATTTGCTACGGAGCAAACCTGATTGGTTTTCCACTAAGCACTTTCTGCGCACATCAAGCTCGTACCGTACAAGTTGTATTAGCAAGCATACAGTAAATAAAAAATCCTTTAATTCCTTGATCGATTTATGCTGTTCATGAGTCATATATGAAAACCAAATTTGAATACAAGGAATTTAATTACTTTATGGTGTGTTTAAGCACATAATGGTGGTGTTAAATAATCAAAAGACTTTGAGTTCTTGAATTTTTGACATAACTTACAAGTTTTAGATCAAAGTTACACTTGAATGTTTGGAATTAAAGTTTGATACAACGGTACGGCGGTTTTATACGCCAACGCAACTCAAAAGTTACAAATATTTATGCGCACACCAAGTGTTTGAGAAAATGCATCAACCAATTGTATAAGTTTTTATGCATATCGTACAACCCACTTTTTGTTGGGATTACTTTATTATTGTTGCTGTGAAAGAGATTTAGTAACTTCATTTAAAAAAAAAAAAATTGTACAAGTACCATAGCTTTTGGTACAAGTCCAAATGTTTTAGTAAATGTTTACAACTTGTTTGTTTTACAAAAACAAAATTAGGTACAAGTACCCAAAGCACAAATACAATCAAAGTACTAGAAAATATATAAAAGTACAAAAGTTATCAAATTCATTTTTATCCAAAAGTCAAAAGTCAAAAGTTAAAAAGTTAAAAAGAGATGTACTTTATCATCCCTGACATGTGATTGTTCAAAGATATTGTAACAATCCCAAAATTTGGGCCAATTTAAAATTTTCCTAATTACGTGTTTATTACTTGTATATAATATGAAATAGGATTATATACATTATCTACTTATTATATATATATATGGATGGAATATATATATATACGCGCGTATACGATTCGTACAAATCGTATGAAACAACAATTGTACAAACATACGGACGTTGGTAAAACAATTATTAAATAATGTGAGGTTATTTAATTACTTGACTACTACTTTATATTATGTTTATAATATAACGAAAACGTACGTTTTAACCAAAACGTTACCGAACTCTCCGAAAACCCGACCAACCGACAAAACAAAACAAAGTTATGTTTTATAACTTAAAAACAATTAATTTGGTAAAATACTTCAATTAAATTATCGGATATTATTTCGTATTTTTGAACGTATATTTAATCGCGTATAAAATGATTTTAACGTTTAAACGACCGGGGAAACGAACATCGCACGGAGCGCAAACACGGAGGAGCAAAAATTGGTGAGACCACACCTTGGTGGCCCCACCCAAAACCGGCCAAGGTGAGGGGATGTCAAACCCTCACCTCTCTTGTTCACTTACACACACAACATAACCCACACCCCATCACCTCCAATTTTCTCTCAAACCCTCTCATCTCTCTCTCTAAATCGGCACTCTCTCTCTCTAGAAAAACACCCTAAAAACACCACTAAAACACCTCGGAAACTAGGCTTGGTTTGGAGAAAAGTGATCACGAGAACGAGGGCTACAACTTCATCTTTTCGGTTTCTCGATTCGACTATTTTGTAAGTTTTCCGGCGACCTCGAAACTTTCCGATTACATTTATTTTGCTAGATTATTGTTCCCCTAACTTAGTAATGTCCGTATACATAATTTAAACTCGTTTTTGAACACGTTAACGGAAATGTCGGTTTTGGTCATTTTAAAGAAAACGACACCACAAACATTAAAAACGAATACCAATAGTTATTATGGACTCATTGTAACATACCAAAACTAGTATAAAAGTTCTAGACCCAACGGAAACCGGAAAATACGTTTTCGGAAACTTGAAATCCGAACAGACCTTTGTGTCGCATCGGACCAAAAGTTTATACGACACAACCCTGTGTCGCATGCTATGTCGTATATTATGTCGCAATATATGCGACACAACTCTTATGTCGCACTATATGTCGTATCATCTACGACACAAAGTTTACCTATCGCTTGATTGCGACACAACGACTATGTCGTATCGTTGTGTCGTACCCTTGTATGCGACACAACCATTGTGTCGCATAAACACTAAATCCGAACCCATCCTTACGACACAGACCTTATGTCGCATGTGGTCTGCGACACAAGCCTTGTGTCGCAGATAGCCCAGATCAGAAAACAAAATATTATCTAAGTGTTGGAATCACTTTCCAACTACTAAATCAAATACGATACGACTTATACATGAAAATACTATACTTTTGGAAGTATACACCAATACTCGAATACGTACAAGAACATACTAAATTAAACGCGATATTTCACTCACACACACATACGAGATTACACTCGGAATACTTAGGAGATTACACTCCAACGAACTTACATTTGTACACTACTTACGTGCGGGATTACACGCTAACTAATACGAGGTTTCACTCGTACCCTTTGGGGTTTAAGCCCATTGGAACTTACACGAACACTACACGCTGTGACACAAACAAACAGTTATACGAGTATACTTTACGACTATACAACTACTATGAATACATAATAATAATGGATGGGATTATTATTACACACCGATACCAACGGGCCGTACAACTTTTCTACAAACTACGATTTACAAACGAATACAAACGAATACAAACGCACAAACAAACTAATGGACATTAACTAGTTTGGGAACAACTAGCATGGATACTTTACAAGTATTCCATTTACTTACTGAACCTTATGCGTGTTAGGACGCTAAGGGCTGCTAGTTCGGATACTACTTTGCTTGCTTACTGCATTGTCTGCTAGACTCAGGTGAGTCTCACAGCCCCTACTTTACTGTTTTATACTCAGGGGTGAGATGCATTACTGTTTTTACATGAACACACAAACTTACTTGCTGCCATGATTTACTTACTTTACTGAATTACGGATACGCCAATTGCATGAGTTTCGACTAATCCAATGAAAGCCTCCTTAATCATAGTTGTTAGTTATGGGATAAGCGCGAGTTTTAGTATATGGATCCATATGGGATTGACAATCCCCGCCCGGGGTAGCACGCACTACCATGAACCGTTACTGTAGAAACGGGCGTTTCTTACTCGTTTCATATGAATGTTTTGGATTACATTCACGGGGGTACTATTAATTACTGTACGTTAAGCTTCAACTATGGTGGCTCATGGCAAGGGTATCAAACGGTTAGCATAACCTGCAACCACCCACTTATCAAAACTTAAGTGAACGATGAGCATAACCTGTGATCGTTACTTACTGGCTGGCTATGATTTACAAATATTACTTGTGTGTTCAAACTATTTACTTACTTATAAACCTGTGAGATTCACCAACCTTTTGGTTGACCGTTTTAGTAATGCTTCTCAGGTACACAGCATCAGTAGGGATGCCCAGCAGGATAAGCTTACTTAGCTCGAGTCGCATGCATTTACAAGCTTGGAGATTTACATGCATTACTTTTGTACTTACTGTTATGTATTAGAATCTCTAGGAATTTATACGAAACTCGAGCTTGTATTTTGAACTACTTATGTATTAATGTAATATTTTTCGAACGTCTCATTTAGAGTCGTTCACTGTATCCTTTGTGCTTGTGATTATTGATTAGTAACACCCAAAACGTCGCTTCCGCAAACTGTTAAATTGGGGGTGTTACAGATTGGTATCAGAGCCTAAGGTTATAGTGAACTAGGTTGCATTTAGTGGGCCTAGACTATGACCGTTAGGCAGTATTCCTCATTAGGTATAACTGGTTCAGGAATTACAGCATACAAGTTTAATTTAACATAGCCTGATCAACTATGTACAATTAAATGAAGATGATGTGAGTTCTGAAAGGGGTTATGTTGAACCGGAATACATTAGCTGACTCTGACCTCGAGAGAACCGGAACTTTTACTTGATTGTGCTAGACACACACTAGGCGGTTATGTGTTATATATATATATATATATACATAGGCCTCTTTTCCCGATACGATACTCTCTCTCGATTACTGCGAAATTCTTTTTTTTTCAACTTACACCAAACAAACGACAACTCGATTCTCGTCTTTCCATCCTTATTCGACTTTTATAAATTCACGAATACCGACATACTTCCGAAGGCCTCGACTACATATCACTTCCTAGGCTATTATATACTGAAGGTATAGGAATAGGCCCTGCCCGACGAAACCTTGTTTACCACCTACACCATTATAACCGACAAACACAGCTACTCCAACATTCTTCGATATGAAGATCGGGATTTTGTTTTCATTTGCTACTACTTATCTAATTCTATGTTTATAACATTCTACAACGTACTCCACTTTACAGTTAAGTATATCCTAGGAAAACCATTTTCGACTCAGGTTTTCATCAGACTTCAAAATTTTCAACCGACTTTCACTATAAAAATTTAAAAATTTTATAACCAATGTATTTCTAGCAAAACTTGTATGTTTTAAATTTCAATCATCCTGTTACTTTTATTAAACTAGCAGCGTGCCAACCTTTGGCGTAATTTCTTTGTACTTGCCCAATCATCACGATCATAATCCTTGTTCAAACCTTCACATGTTCTTTATCTGTTGTTTCAAGGAACATGCCTCCTCGACGACAAATCACGCTTACTGAAGCCGAAGTCGCGGGTATAATTGCCCGTAGTGTAGCCCAAGCCCTAGCTGTCCGAGCAACCACTCCTGGTAGCGAAGATACGGCTAACAATACACCTCCACCCAAAACCTGCACCTACAAGGACTTCCAAAACTGCAAACCCTTGAGCTTTGCAGGTACTGAAGGAGCAATCGGTCTAGTACGCTGGATCGAGAAAATAGAATCAGTATTCCTTATCTGCAACTGCGTTGAGGACGACAGGGTCAAATTCGCCGCTAGCACCTTTTCTGACACCGCCCTTACTTGGTGGAACACTTATGCTCAGACTGTGAGCGTTGCCAATGCCTACAAACTCCCATGGGAAGAACTAAAGAAGATGCTGAGGGGAGAGTACTGCCCCAGAGACGAACTGAAACAACTAGAAACGGAATTCTGGAATCATAAGATGCAGGGTGATGACATCACCGGTTACACAAACCGCTTTCACCAACTGGCACTTCTCTGCCCAACTATGGTTGATCCTGAATACAAAAGGATCGAAAAATACATTGATGGACTCCCCGAGCGACTTCAAGACCTAGTGACTTCATCTAAACCGGGAACTATTCAGAGCGCCATTCGCATGGCTCATGAGTTAACGGCCAACTCTGTCCGCCGTGGCTCGACTTCAACCCCACCTGCGAATAACAAACGTAAATGGGAAGTAAGTCCCCACTCATCCAACCCTGCCTCTGACAAAAAGCCTGCAACCGTCAATGCCAATGACTCAAAGGCTTACAAGGGGAGCAAGCCTTACTGCTCCAAATGTAGTCGTCATCATAATGGCTCCTGTCCCTGCACCAACTGCAAGAAATTAGGGCACCTGGCCCAAGACTGTCGAACCAACCCCACTGGTACTGATACTCCTGCACCCAAAACCTGTTATGAGTGCAACGGTACTGGGCACTTTAGGAAGGATTGCCCAAAACTGAAACTCCGAACCAACCACACGAAGAGCAGAGCGTATGTAATTAACGCTAGGGAGGATGACCCGAACCCGAGACTTTGTGATTTGCTCAACCCGGGTACGCTCATTCCTTGATTACCCGAAACTGTTTTCTCATAAATACCTCGCTTAATGATTTATGTATAGCTGTCTCTTATTCTGTATGTTTTCTTTGATCCTAAGTACCCAATAGGATTAGGAAACGACCGACTATCCAGAATCCGACCATATAACTTGTATTACACTTGGATTACCAATAACTAACTTCCTTCCCAAATATTTCACACTGGTTGAGACCGGGAATCCAATGTTGAATAGGTCGTTTCTCTAAACATAATTCAAATTTCTTGTAACAATTCTTAATTAGAACCCTTAATTCGTAGGAAATGACGACTCATTCCGTCAACCACCCTACCTTGGATAATGAACTGCTCAATGAGGAACCAATGATGTTTCCTTACCTCCTCGAACTCGAGTGTGATACCGAACCCTTCGTTGAATCAGCAACAGCACCTGCCTCTCCTATTGCTCTAACCGCTGCAAATGCACCGGTTAATGTAACCTTGACTACTGAATCAGTCAGCCACCTCAACCAAACTATTGAATCACTGCGAAAACAACTAACCGAAGCACGTGAAGACATAGATGACCTACGACGAATTGCTTTCCAGAATAACGTACGTATGCATGAATACGAGTTACGTTTGATAGCCTTAGAAAACCCTACTTCACCACCAACTTCACATGGTACTCCTATTGAAGAGGATACCGACACTGACTGTACACCGCCTCCAGCAAAAAGGGTGAAGATTACTCCCTCCAACTCTTCAGGAAACTACTTGGGAAAGAAACCTTTCTGTTCACAATGCACTCAGCATCATGAAGGACCATGTACCATACCCATCGGTCGATGCAAGTCCTGCCCTAAGAGTACTAACTCCCTTAAGACGAAGCTGTGCTTCAACTGCGGGAGTGCTGGCCATCTCAAGGCCCGATGTCCACTACCTCCAGACAACAAAACTAAGGGTACGTTACTATTAGACAACTATTTTACTACGAACACTGTAGGCCCTACCCTACTACTATAGGCTACTAGTGCACATTGTAACTACCCGTCGAATATCGAACTAACGGTTACTACTTCGAACAAATTTTGGGACGAAATTCTCCTAACAAGGGGAGAATGTAACAATCCCAAAATTTGGGCCAATTTAAAATTTTCCTAATTACGTGTTTATTACTTGTATATAATATGAAATAGGATTATATACATTATCTACTTATTATATATATATATATATATATGGGTGGAATATATATATATACGCGCGTATACGATTCGTACAAATCGTATGAAACAACAATTGTACAAACATACGGACGTTGGTAAAACAATTATTAAATAATGTGAGGTTATTTAATTACTTGACTACTACTTTATATTATGTTTATAATATAACGAAAACGTACGTTTTAACCAAAACGTTACCGAACTCTCCGAAAACCCGACCAACCGACAAAACAAAACAAAGTTATGTTTTATAACTTAAAAACAATTAATTTGGTAAAATACTTCAATTAAATTATCGGATATTATTTCGTATTTTTGAACGTATATTTAATCGCGTATAAAATGATTTTAACGTTTAAACGACCGGGGAAACGAACACCGCATGGAGCGCAAACACGGAGGAGCAAAAATTGGTGAGACCACACCTTGGTGGCCCCACCCAAAACCGGCCAAGGTGAGGGGATGTCAAACCCTCACCTCTCTTGTTCACTTACACACACAACATAACCCACACCCCATCACCTTCAATTTTCTCTCAAACCCTCTCATCTCTCTCTCTAAATCGGCACTCTCTCTCTCTAGAAAAACACCCTAAAAACACCACTAAAACACCTCGGAAACTAGGCTCGGTTTGGAGAAAAGTGATCACGATAACGAGGGCTACAACTTCATCTTTTCGGTTTCTCGATTCGACTATTTTGTAAGTTTTCCGGCGACCTCGAAACTTTCCGATTACATTTATTTTGCTAGATTATTGTTCCCCTAACTTAGTAATGTCCGTATACATAATTTAAACTCGTTTTTGAACACGTTAACGGAAATGTCGGTTTTGGTCATTTTAAAGAAAACGACACCACAAACATTAAAAACGAATACCAATAGTTATTATGGACTCATTGTAACATACCAAAACTAGTATAAAAGTTCTAGACCCAACGGAAACCGGAAAATACGTTTTCGGAAACTTGAAATCCGAACAGACCTTTGTGTCGCATCGGACCAAAAGTTTATACGACACAACCCTGTGTCGCATGCTATGTCGTATATTATGTCGCAATATATGCGACACAACTCTTATGTCGCACTATATGTCGTATCATCTACGACACAAAGTTTACCTATCGCTTGATTGCGACACAACGACTATGTCGTATCGTTGTGTCGTACTTGTATGCGACACAACCATTGTGTCGCATAAACACTAAATCCGAACCCATCCTTACGACACAGACCTTATGTCGCATGTGGTCTGCGACACAAGCCTTGTGTCGCAGATAGCCCAGATCAGAAAACAAAATATTATCTAAGTGTTGGAATCACTTTCCAACTACTAAATCAAATACGATACGACTTATACATGAAAATACTATACTTTTGGAAGTATACACCAATACTCGAATACGTACAAGAACATACTAAATTAAACGCGATATTTCACTCACACACACATACGAGATTACACTCGGAATACTTAGGAGATTACACTCCAACGAACTTACATTTGTACACTACTTACGTGCGGGATTACACGCTAACTAATACGAGGTTTCACTCGTACCCTTTGGGGTTTAAGCCCATTGGAACTTACACGAACACTACACGCTGTGACACAAACAAACAGTTATACGAGTATACTTTACGACTATACAACTACTATGAATACATAATAATAATGGATGGGATTATTATTACACACCGATACCAACGGGCCGTACAACTTTTCTACAAACTACGATTTACAAACGAATACAAACGAATACAAACGCACAAACAAACTAATGGACATTAACTAGTTTGGGAACAACTAGCATGGATACTTTACAAGTATTCCATTTACTTACTGAACCTTATGCGTGTTAGGACGCTAAGGGCTGCTAGTTCGGATACTACTTTGCTTGCTTACTGCATTGTCTGCTAGACTCAGGTGAGTCTCACAGCCCCTACTTTACTGTTTTATACTCAGGGGTGAGATGCATTACTGTTTTTACATGAACACACAAACTTACTTGCTGCCATGATTTACTTACTTTACTGAATTACGGATACGCCAATTGCATGAGTTTCGACTAATCCAATGAAAGCCTCCTTAATCATAGTTGTTAGTTATGGGATAAGCGCGAGTTTTAGTATATGGATCTATATGGGACTGACAATCCCCGCCCGGGGTAGCACGCACTACCACGAACCGTTACTGTAGAAACGGGCGTTTCTTACTCGTTTCATATGAATGTTTTGGATTACATTCACGTGGGTACTATTAATTACTGTACGTTAAGCTTCAACTATGGTGGCTCATGGCAAGGGTATCAAACGGTTAGCATAACCTGCAACCACCCACTTATCAAAACTTAAGTGAACGATGAGCATAACCTGTGATCGTTACTTACTGGCTGGCTATGATTTACAAATATTACTTGTGTGTTCAAACTATTTACTTACTTATAAACCTGTGAGATTCACCAACCTTTTGGTTGACCGTTTTAGTAATGCTTCTCAGGTACACAGCATCAGTAGGGATGCCCAGCAGGATAAGCTTACTTAGCTCGAGTCGCATGCATTTACAAGCTTGGAGATTTACATGCATTACTTTTGTACTTACTGTTATGTATTAGAATCTCTAGGAATTTATACGAAACTCGAGCTTGTATTTTGAACTACTTATGTATTAATGTAATATTTTTCGAACGTCTCATTTAGAGTCGTTCACTGTATCCTTTGTGCTTGTGATTATTGATTAGTAACACCCAAAACGTCGCTTCCGCAAACTGTTAAATTGGGGGTGTTACAGATATGCTACCAGAGAATATATTGAAATGCGGGATTGCCGTCCATCCCGCAGCCTATCGCGACGATCCCTAGCCGCAGCCTATATTGGCAATCCTTGGCCAATGCCTATCACGGCAATCCCTGGCCGTAGCCTATCGCGGCGATCCCTAGACGCAGCCTATATTGGCAATCCTTGGCCAATGCCTATCGCGGCAATCCCTGGCCGTAGCCTATCGCGGCGATCCCTAGCCGCAGCCTATATTGGCAATCCTTGGCCAATGCCTATCGCGGCAATCCTTAGCCGCAACCCATATGGGCAACCCCCTGGTAGTAGCCTATTGCGGCAATCCCTAGCCGCAGCCTATGGGGGCTATAATTGTACAATGATGATGTCATTCGCACGTCTCCACCCATCTAATTTGGGTTAATGCTCCATTGATGTGGCCTACCCCCTTGCCTGATCCGGCTAGCTCGTTGGCATGAACTAATTCATATAAAAGTGGCACCCTTGATATGTGGACCCGGCTACAAGTAGTCCGTGATCCCACTCCGGTATCGGATGAATTCTCACAAGGCACACCATCTGATAGACCATCATGCAGGTCAATTGTGTTACCACCGTCAGGGTATCCTTGGGGTGAGGCCTTCCATGGTGCATTATTCAAGTTTGCTGACTGACAGGATATCCTTAAGATCAGGCTTATTGTGACGCAATGTTCAAATACGCTGACCCTTCAAGTATTACCATCATCCAGGGGGATGGTGTTACCACCATCCGGAAATCCCTAGGGTCAGGCCTTTCATAGCGCAACCTTCAAGCGCGCTGACTATTCAAAATAGTAGGGCAAAGCTATGACACCCTGCAGCTACGCCACATGCCCAAGGTCAGACAGAACAGATTGGTAAAATTGTGACACCCGTCAAATTAGGACTAGTGATTAGTACCTAATCAGGTTTTAATACATGTAATTAGTTCTGTGTTAGGCTAATTTGTGTATCAAATAATATATTGTTAAATATATACAAGTAAGCGATTTGATTAAATCGTACAAGTTTTAAATCGAATATAATTCGGTTCCAAATAAATACGGACGTTGGTGAACAATCTAATTAAATAATATAATGTTATTTAATAACACAATTACATCCAAAATATTATTTTATTTAATAATATTTCGTACACAATTCGTATCGTACAATCAAGGGCTACGCGATTAAATTATTAAACGCGCAAACAAACAAAACAAGTTAACGTTATATTTTATAACGCAATTATTAAGTATTTGGTAAAATACTTCAACAAAAATATTGAATAATATTTCGTATTTCAAAACGCATTTAAATACTAATTAACGTTAAAACAATCGAGAAAACGAACACCGCACGGAGCGCTTTGCGTGGACTGAAAATGGAGGAACTTCCACCAAAACCACCTCCTTTTCTTCTTCTTTCTCCATTTCCCTTTTTCCATCTTCTCTCTCCCTCTTTCTTTTTCACTCTAAATCGAAAACCCACACCAACTCACAAATCATCAAAATAAATATACAAAACGACCTCGGATCATCAAGATTTTTAGAGATTAACGATCACCACGCTACGATCTACAATCCTACCTTTCCGGATTTTCATTCCGACACTTTGTAAGTTTCCGACAAAATCCCGAAACCTCTCGTATTAGCTTATTTTTACATGTTTACGGGTTATTTGGGTTTATATATGTCCATTACAAAAGGTAAAACACGATTTGTTAGCTTAAAAATGGGTTAGATTTGAGTTTTGGGTCGAAAATTATCGACAGTCGCTGGGTTCTGTTTTGATGTTCATCTTTGCGACATAAGCCTTGTGTCGCAGGTTGTGTCGTATAAAACCCTTTGTGTCGTATCTTGTGTCGTATAAACCCAGTTATGTCGGATCCTCTACGACACAATATTATGTCGTATCTTGTGTCGCAAATACCATGCGACACTATCATTATGTCGCTGTTGAATCAGCATTGTACGCTTATGCGACACAACCCTTGTGTCGCTAAGCTCATTGTGTCGCACCTCTATGCGACACAACCCTTGTGTCGCATAATCAACCTTATGTCGCATATTGTGTCGCATAAAACAGAATGTTTAAAAACTCAGATTTTTACTAAGTGTCGAGACCTGGAATTTGTCACTTGATTTTACCTAAATTCAAATCCCAGATGCTTTTTTCACCAAAGCAATATAGTAGAAATAAAAATTTTCCAAGCTGACTTGGCAACTCGACCCCAACCAGGGGCTCTGCCCCTTGGACCCCGCCAGGGGCTGCCGCCCCTTGGACCCCGCTACCAGGGGCGCTGCCCCCGGACCCCCGTACTTAGATTCTGTAAGCACATTTCTCACCAAGTGTCAAACTTGTACAACTTCAAAACACTTATGCGATACAACTTTTCAAACATAATGGAATTTGCTTTTCAAGTATAACGCTTCGAAATCAATGTGATAATATCAAAACTATTATTACAATTAATCACCAACGGGCCGTACACGTTTTCAAACATACAATTCAATCAACCAAATCGTAGTAATTTGGACAAGTCAATCAACCAAATCGGGGTAATTTGGACAAACAACTACAAAGGTAGTCTTTCGAGATGCCTAAACAATTAATAACCATTGCGTGTCATGGACACCTTCAGGTTACAAGTCTTCGGACCACACTTCAAGGCAAATCAATCCAAGTTATTAATTCAAACTTTCAAGACTCGGGTGAGTCTCATGGCCCCTATTTTACTGCTTTTCAATCAGGGGTGTGATATTATTGCTCGTTTTGTTTTACAAGTTGAACGCAAGTACAAATCAAATCAAATACTACATGAGTTTCAAGCTAATCAATTTAAAGCCCTCCATAGCATAGTCTGGTAATACATCTGTAGTGTGAATGTTAGTATATGATATCATATAGGATTGACAATCCTTGTCCGGGTTAGCACGCTCTAACTGGTCAAACGGATGTATTAGCATTTGGGAAGACGAGTGTGGATTAGGCACTCGTAGGAGGCATTTCAAGTTAGGTTTCCTTAAGTGGGCCTAACAACTCAAGTTAAGCTCAGACTATGTGCTCATGGCTGTATAACTTTTATTTTGCTTAATTGCATTTTAAATTCAATTATTAAATCTTGCGGTTCATACAAATATGTGTTGACATACAAACCTGTGAGCTCACCAGCGTTTCGCTGACCCATTTTAGCATGTATCACAGGTGACCAGCAGTAGGTTGGACTGCTCAAGTAAGGATCAATTAGCTCGAGTCATCATGCAAACAATTAGAGATTTAGCTGCATTATTATATTTTGTATAGATTAATTATGTACTTAAATCTCTCAATTTCGAGCTGAGCTAATGTAAACAATATTTTTGATGTAAACTTTGTTTTTATCAATACAAGTTAAAACGACGCATATAGTGGTCGTTCATTATATATCTTTGTGCTATGATTATTGATTCGTAACATCCAAACCTTGCTTCCGCTAAACGATAAATTTGGGGGTGTTACAAAAATAGTCCTACCCTGGCGGGATTTGCCATCTATCCCTGGGGATGGAAGAGATCTCCCTCAGAGTTATGTCTCATAAGGGCTGATCGGAGAGGTTGCCTCATGCATAGTGTAGGTCGAGATACACACTATGATCGGGATGTTAACCTAACAAAAAGGCTTTATATAGGCCAAAGCTATGACACCCTGCATCTGCGCCACATGCCTAGGGTCAGACAGAGCAGGTTGGTGAAACCTTGGCGTACCCTGGCAGGATGTGCCATCTATCCCTAGGGATGGAAGAGATCACCCTCAGAGTTATGTCTCACAGAGGATGACCCGAAAGATTGCCCCATACATAGTGTAGGTCAAGATACCCACTATCATCGGGACGTCAACCCAACAAAAAGGCAATCTAGACTCGCCAAGTCATGAAAATAAAATAAAGTGAAAACGAGCGTGCAAACACCATTAATATGGAAACATCAAAGGTTTCTATCCGCAAGGATAACTCCGCCATGCGAACAACAAACATGCTATCCCGAGGGATATACCTCTGAGCATAACCCGGGGACCAGATCATCCATGGGATGATAGCTATATCGGATCTTCCCACCCAACTTGACTAAGTTAGGGTTACAACAGCGATTGTAGAGTAATTATCCGATCCTTTTCTCAGTTAGGAATGGTGTAACCACCCCCCAGGATACTCCACATGTGAGCTACCCTTCAGGATGCACCTCGTAGGCTACCCCCAAGGATAAACTCTGAATAGTATCAGGGGTAAGCCAAACTTATTGGCTATCGGATAAAAGCCTCCTCGTCCAACATAATTCCCCATGAGAATATGGTCGTTGGGCGGGAAAATGAAAAAGGCTACCCCTGGAGGTATAAAAGCCTAGGGGTAAGCCAAACGCACTGTTCACCTCTGGAGCAGGAAAGACCTTATCTTCTCTGAGAACACATAACCGAATTTGATCTTCACCACCTGGTTTACACAACTCGGGTTAAAACAGCAACTGTAGTGGGAAGATCCGATTCACCCCCAAACTTAATTAATCCTTGAGCACTCGAGTAATCTATTACTTGATCGGGTTGTATAACCAAAATCCCTCACACTGTGAGACCCATGATAAGTTCAACATGGTACTTGACGAAGTTACCACCCTGAACTTGGGGGAGTGATAAGGTACTATTACCTGACATTAATAAGTTGTCATGCAAAGAACAATTATTGCAAAAGTGGTCAGCTAATTATCTTGCTGGTCAATGGTGTTACCATCATCGGGATATCCCTAGGGACAAGCCTCCCGCGACGCCCAGATGCGCCAACACTAAGGGTGTTACCATCCTCAGGTTATCCCTGGGGTGAGGTCCTACATTGCACAACACTTAACTGTGCTGACCTGCCCCAGGTCTCTTCATCATCAGGATATCCCTAGGGTCAGTCTCCCACAACACAACATTCAAGTGTGATGACCTCCCAGGGAGCACCCCTAGAAATTAATAATGTATAAAAGCATGTCGACATCGCATAGACGTGCTATGACCTCCCGACGTTCCATGGGGAGAAAGCACCTCCAGACATATGATTGTCAATGCCAAGGTACCAAAGTCCTCCCATCCCTATTGGCCATTCCTTACACAGACCCCAACTTCAGAATCTAGGCGTGCTATTCCGCTTGTAGGTTCGCTATTGCTTTGGGTTCCTATCTCTGTCGTTAAGCTGCCATTATCACATTATTAGTTCAATACGACACTTATAAAACTTGTCGCACCGAACTAAGGGGACTTGATGGTGTGCCCATATTAATTTGGGCTCCCACTTCACTTGGCCCATGGGCTCCATCTTTGGCCCAACCCCCACCCATTATAAGGGGTCAAACCCTAGTGAATAAAGGGGGATGGATTCATCAGATGAGACAATGAACATCACAGGAAGAACAAGGGCAGCAGCCTCTACTCCCTTTTCTTCATCATCTTCTTCATCAAAATGAGTAAAGCTTACCACCAAAGCCCATCTCTTAGATGGCACCAAAACCGATCTTACCACCCTTCACCGCTTGATCACCGGTCCCTAGGGTTAACCACGTGATTCACGGAGTGTAACGATTCGGACCAACCCAAACCCGCACTCAAGCTACACGATGCTTGATCAGTATCCTTTAGAAAAATGCTAAACAACGACGATCATTTCGAAACCTTCATCACAAAATCCAAGTAGATTGGCTATGTTGGGATGCTTACAAGTTGTAAGCATTTCAATTTCTGTACAAAATACTTCCTCACCTCGTTTGTCTTCTCTAGGGAGGATTCGTTTTATAACTACAGTGGTGAGTCTCTTGTGTGGTCCACCTTTATTCTTCACATCCACGCCGGAAGGATTTACTTTATGATCAAAATGCTTGAGTTTTGCTTTATATAACTCGTAGAAGTCAGTATCCCACATCTTGTACGAACCTGAGAAGTAATTGGTGGCGAACATTATGTCAGCGAGTTTAATCTTCAAGTGACTCAGTCGAGATTTCAAGTCTTCCATCTTCTTTCTCTGCAGCATAGTGACACGGA
The DNA here is from genome assembly GCA_949592205.1 of Helichrysum umbraculigerum. NCBI lineage: Eukaryota > Viridiplantae > Streptophyta > Magnoliopsida > Asterales > Asteraceae > Helichrysum > Helichrysum umbraculigerum. The sequence continues at coordinate 32,703,662 of CATIUR010000002.1, forward strand.
AGGGGAAAAAAGACTGTTATACTTGAGAAAAATTGTGTCATGAGTATTCTATAAAAACAAATAATATTGAGACGATATGAAATGCGTAATTATGAAGAAAGTAAAAAACTACATTAATGTGAACTGGTTGCAAGTTTATATATACTAAACAAAGCAAAAATAAACAGAGAAATAAACCGGACCCGCATATAATTTTGATGCTTCTACCCTACTATCAAGTAAGTAGCCCGTCAAAATGAACAGACATAACATACCGATGTCTTGGTTTGTCAAAAGTCGCACCTTTTTCGCAAAAGGGTGTGCATGTTCGTTATAATCATTTGGCTCTCTTGAACACACAAAAACACAACATAATCTCTTTGGTACTTCAGCATTTTCTCTCAAGATATTTAGTGATTGCTTGAATTATCCAACTAAGGATTTCGTGATACTATACCTAGCAGTGTTGGATCGAAATACGTTAGTGTGAAAGTGAATCTACACGATTTGAGAAATTCGTCCAGATTATCATCACACTCGGTTACATATTTCTAACAATCACATGGACATTTTTGTAGTTTAGCCTCTTTTTCTCAATGGAGGAAAATATTTTTTTTTTAAAATCTCTTACACATTTTTGTTAAAAAAGCTTTGTAAAAAGATATGGGTGTGGATGCTCTAAGCTATGAAATCTGGAGGTGAGGGACGAAAATGGTGGGGAGGATAGGTTAATCTTTATGAGTTTAAAAAGAAATAAAAGAAAATTAATTAAAGATAAAAAGAAAAGGTTTGTAGTTAAAACTGACAAAAATGGATTAAAATTCAAAGACCGAAAGAATCTGTTGGTGACTGGTGTGAGACTACGGGTCCATCTACAATTCTTGTTTGGCACACATAAATTTTGGATTCTTGAAAAAATAATCCCTCAAAATAGAAGCTCTTGAAGGTAGTTTCTAAAATAATCCTTATCTCCATCTCCATCCTCATCTCCATCTTCATCCAATGATGCCAAACACACCCTACAAATTGGTTCGACTTCAAATGTCAAAAAGAAAAAGGGATAAGTATTTGTAAATGTACTCAACTTTATTAAAAAGTTTATAGTATGTATCCAACTTATAACACTTCTATCGTATGTATCCAACTTTCAAAAATCGCTATTGTATGTATTGAATGGTATGTTTGATGACGTATACCTAAAATGTGCCACATGTCATCCATATAGCTTAACACATCATCAAAAATACCGTCCAATACATACAATAGAGATTTCTGAAAGTTAGATACATACAATAGATGTGTTATAAGTTGGATACACACTATAAATTTTTTATTAAAGTTGAGTGCATTTACCTGTACTTATCCCAAAGAAAAAGTGTTTATTCTTTCCCTTTTAAATTTTTTCAGTATATTACACATCATTTCCTAGTTGGATCTATAAGATATTACTTCCTCCGTCCCAAATCTATTGTCCCCTTGTTGACTTTGAAGTCTTTCTCTTCCAACTTTGACCTTCAATATTTTTGTTTGTGTTATATAATACTTGATGCAAATTATACCAATGAAAATACATTCAAAATCCAATCAATTCATATATTTTGCATCAAATATTATATAACACAAACAAAAATATTGAAGGTCAAATTTGGAAGAGAAAGACTCCAAAGTCAACAAGGGGACAATAGATTTGGGACGGAGGGAGTAATAAATAAGTTACCGGTTACAACTTGTCATTTTAATGGTTATAGCCCGTATCGTATATACAATGGACAAAATCAATAATTATGTACATACAATGATGTTCAATTTAGTTTTGTACACATCAAAGAAGTCAACGCATACTTATATACATTTTCATACACTTATCCCAAGTTAATATGACAAGAAGATGATAGAATAGGAAAAAAAAAAAAGTAGGATCTTACAAAATTTTCATATGGCACCTGAAGGCTTAATGCTTTCTCAAGTTGACCGACAATCTCGATCGGATCCGGACGTTCTAATCGCTCATCCTTTAAGCAAGAATAAGCTGCTTTTGAGAAGCTGTTAAGTGATTTTCGATCCATTTGACTCCATAAGCCGGGTTGGATTATATCAATCAGTGTTTTATTTTCGTAATGAAATGTTGCCAGTGGAGCTAGAAACTGATCATCCTCATTTCGAATAAACGCTTTCCTCCCACATAATATTTCCCATAAAACAACACCAAATGAGTAGATGTCCGACTTGTGGGTCACTCCTCCAGTCTTTTCAATTGCTGGGTCCATATACCCAGTTGTGCCAATAGCTTCCGAAAGGAGAACATGATCCATTCGATGCACTGAATGGTTGATGGAATATTCAAAACCAGATAACTTGGGCTCATAGTTATCATCTAATAATATCGTGGAGCTGTTGATGTTACGATGTATAACAGAGTAACTGCGTCCATCCTCATAATGGATGTAACTTAATGCACGTGCAACACCAACGCATATCCTCAATCTTTGAGTCCATGTGAGGATTGGCTTGCTTAGATACATCGACAGACTTCTCCTGGCCTCATGTTTGTTTATGATGACCTTCTCATCTTTTTCGTCACAAAAGCCAATAATAGAGACTATATTGTCATGGTTGAGACTAGAAAGCGCAGAAATCTCTGTCCAGAACTCGATGCCTTGCTTATGCTTATTGTCTAATCTCCGCGCAGCAATTTTTAGCCGCTTCCGGGATCGCAAGAGCCGTCCTTTATAAACTTTACCCAATCCGCCATGTCCGATGACATTTTTATCATCAAAGTTGTTGGTGGCTTTTAGTACTTCTTCAAGTGGGATTCGTAAGTGACTAAACGTTGTGAATGTTGATTCCATGTTTGTGTTTCGATCCATTTTTCTGTTTATCAAATGAAGGAGAGTACTAAAACAGTGGATTACGATATTCTGTTTTTTCTAAAGGGAAAAATAAAAGGATGATAAATGAAGATAAAGTTTTAGATCTCATCAACACATGTGCCATTAAATGCTTATATTTTTATATTGTCAACTTGATTGATATATGCGATCATAGAAATATTTGAAATTGAAGCTAGGAGCATGCTACATGTGGACGGGAAAATCACAAAAATGATCCCATCATCACACCTCATTTAACAAACTAATCCTTTAACCAAGTTTTTTAACAAAATAATCCACCATTATTTAATTCATTTTTAAACATTTAAGTCAAAAAATTGATGGGCCCGGCGCCCCTCGGATGTCACATCGGCGCCCCACCCTCTCACACATGTCACCATCGGCGCCCACCCCTCACACATGTCCCATCGGCGCCACCCCTCACACATGTCACATCGGCGCCCCACCCTCTCACACATGTCACCATCGGCGCCCCCAGCACCAATTGGTGGATTATTTTGTTAAAAACCTTGGTCAAAGGATTGGTTTGCTAAATGAGGTGTGATGATGGGATCATTTTTGTGATTTTCCCCATGTGGACGGGGCCATGAAATTAAAAATGTTAATCAACATCTAATTGAGTATGCAATGAGCTGGAGAAAGAGGATGGTTTAACTACAATTAAGTTGAATATTACTCCGTATTAAATTTTGTAATCAAAGTACGTACGTGTACTATGATATATTAAAAAAAGGATCACATCTACATTAAACTAAAACACAGAATATTATTAGGGGTCAGGGCATCCAATGAAAACAACCAAAACTTTGTTGGTGTTCTTTCTGTTCGCTTAGATCCACGTGTTATGATGAAGAGATGTCATAAAGCGAGGAACACGTTGATTGCACGACTTTAAACCTAATAATTGTCCTCATGTATAATGTTTTGGTGTTTATTATATTACTCGTAGATGCATCGTGTATATATATGCTTATCGCTAATCTAAATGATTATATCTCAAATAGTTACTTAAGTTGCAGTTTCTAATAAACAGGTCGTGTGAACATATTTTTATTTATCTATTAATATACATTCGGATTCGGATCTTGATTTGGATGTTACATACTGATGTAGGCTGCATATTGATAAACATGAATTCAACCTGTTGATTCAACGTATACTTAGGAAAAATTCGAGAGAAAATTCAACTTCTTCAAAAACAAAAACTGAATGTTCAATGTCTCAAACAAACCCCAAAAGGAAAGCAGAAATTCGAAATGGGCCGAAAAACATAATGGGTCAAACAGAAAGCCAAAAGCAAAAGCTCAAAAATAACAAAAAAACATAAAATGGGCCGTAACTTATTCTAGAAGCCGTTTTTTGGCCTGAAAATCAAGAGGTGGGCCTCGTTCCAAACTTCGATTCGTCAGCTCATGGGCCTGAAACGGAGCCCTGTATCCCAAGTTACGGCCTTTTCCGTGAAGCCCCTTATTTTACGCGGTCGTGGGCTTTCAGAAACACAAGGGCCCGATCCATAATACTTGAGCCCGCATCACATACAATACTTGGTAACCGTATAGTCGTTCAAAAAACCATCCTTTCTGAATTGCATCAGCAAATTCGTAGAATTCTGACAGTAACCATTTTAAGTTTTTAACCACATGTGCTTCCTGAAAATTTATGCCCTCTTTTTGATGAAAAGCTATGGCGACTAATCTCGCTTTGAATCTATCAGTAGTGCAGTCAGTTTTGTATTTAATTCCGTAGACCCATTTGCACCCAATAGGAGATTTACATCATATCAGTGAGCATCCAGGTGTTATTTTGTTCGATCAAGTGCCTAAATTTCCTTGTGCATTGCTTCAATCCACTTAGGATCTTTAGAAGCTTGAGGGTAAATGAATGTGGTTTAGTGAGTGTTTACAGAGTTAATGAAATGAAGTGATTTGGGATTAGGGGTGTAAACGACACGAGACAACTCGTGAGCTACTCGAGATCGACTCGCAAAATACTCGAAAAACTCGCTACAAGTCGAGTCGAGCTCGAACTCGAGCTACTCGAGTAATCCTTCGAGTCGAGCTCGAGTACTAATATACTCGGCTCGAGAGGCTCGCGAGCCTAATCGAGCTTGCACTATTTACATGTTTACCCTCCATTGATAAACATATCAACATATTTACCGTGCTTTATTAATACACTTCGAGTCGAGTCGAGTATACAAGTATCGAGTCGAGTCGAGTCAAGCTTGAAATTACCGAGTCGAGTACTGTTAAAACTTATCTCACTTAATATTAATATTTAAATACCAATAATCGAGCCGAGTCGAGCCGAGCTCGAAAGTGTCGATTCACTAGTCGAGTCGAGCTCGAGCTTGAAAATACAAGCTCGACCGAGCTCGAGTCGAGTTTCGAGCTTCGAGTTTCTAATCGAGTCGAGCTCGAGCTTGGCACTGTATCGACTCGACTCGACTCGATTACACCCCTATTTGGGATTGCTTTTGAATAATAGTGTTTACAAAGACACATATATATAAAGCCTAATAATGGGCCCATCTATACAATGGATTGGGCTGGACTATATAAGCTAATATATACTCTATATATTGCAGTAACTGATACAGTGAGAGTGGTGATAATTGGAAGTGATGGAATGGAGATTTAGACCATACTCAATACTGACCGAAACCGACTAGTCACTTTGTACCAATTCAGCGTCACATCAGCTTTTTCTAAAACTAACTGAAACTTTATAGACACCTGCCATCAGTGACAGTGTGACACCGTCACTTTAATTTTTGAACCCCACATTTACCAATTTATCTTTATTTCTATACACTAAACTATACACTAAACACAAACAAAAAAATACAATTAAATGTAAACCGGCCCTACACAAAAAAGAGACGATGAGTCGGTAATCAAACAGGTTGAACCGACGGACCGTGCCATTGACGTCGACTATGTCGGCTGGAACCGACGGCCAACAGAAGCAATTGCTGGGAGTGCTCCTAGGTAGATTACATTGAAGCTTAAATAGAGATCAACTCTTAATAAAATATATAAGAGATTTTTCAGAGAGCGACACAACCATGATTAAAGTTGTTTTATGACATGTTTCATGTTTTTTGTTTTCATTTATGAGCAAAATATTTTCATCTTATAAAGTAAGAAAATTGAAGGCTTGCTTTGCCTTAAAGACAATTGTTTGATTTCGTGTCGATTTTTGTCAGATTTCGAGCTGTGTCGAAAATTGTCATCCTTTAGAGTAAGAAAATGTTAGTATACTTTTTCCATTATAGGAAGGCAGTGCTAAACAAACATATTAACGTACTATATGTAGATCTTTTAGGGCTATATGCTAGTTAAATGACTAAAGATACATGATCGTTAATTAGAGTCGCACATCAGACGACCTTAGGGAGAGCATAAAATGTTGTTTACGAATATGGGATCATTTGAAAAGTTTTAAGGTTCAATCTTTATTGACCTCTCACGTGATGAATCTAGTATTTCAATCTTCTGGACAATTTTTCTATTGTTGCCCAAACATTATGGTTTTAAAACTATAATACATTAATCTAAAAAAGAACAAAAAAAAAAAAAAAATAGGACAGAGACCAAAGAATGATCATTCAAATTAAAACTACTTGTTCATATGTACAATGATCTAAAAAAATATGTTCTATTTTTTGAAACTTGTTAACTCATTAATTCGGGATTGACTTAGAGACTCAATTAGTCGGGGTTGAGTACTAGCCGATAGTTCTTGCACAACGATCCGCATTGAAGGTCTTGAATCAGGTGTCACATGAGTACATGCTAGAGCAACATTAAGAACAAGCAACACTTGCTCGGTGACGTTGTCCATCGGAGGTGGAAGCCTATGATCAAGAATATCTTTCAACAGTAGAACTTGATCGTCCTGAGAGGTCAAGGTAGTGTTCAACGATTGCATTGTCGTTAGAAGCTCCTCAGGATGTCTTCCCATCATAATCTCAAACGTTACGACTCCAAAGCTATAAACATCACATTTCTCGGTAACTCTCATCGTCAAGGCAAGTTCTGGAATATTATATAAAACATAAGTAATGTGTTTTAGTAAACCGTATGTATGAGGATCCAGAAAAAAAGTAGGCATGTTAAATATTATATACTTGAAACAGAGACTAGTAGTTAACAAAATATAAGTACCTGGTGCCATGTAACCATAGGATCCAGCAACTCTGGTCCAGTTACTCGAGTCCGGGTTCAACAACTTGGCGGTCCCAAAATCTGACAACCGGGGAACCATATCAGACTCGAGTAAAATATTGTTTATTGAGACGTCACGATGTACAATCGCCGGAACACAATCATGGTGCAAGTAGGCTAATGCGTGTGCGAGACCTTGGACGATATTAACCCTTGTAATCCAGTCTAATTCCGATCTTGCCCTTTCGCTATAAAGCACTTTCCCCAAACTACCCTTCTCCATATATTCATACACCAAGTGTTTCCCGCCATCCCGACCACAGTAGCCGTAGAGTTTGATAATATTCCGGTGCCTAACTTCCGTCAAGGCACGTATTTCGTTCTCGAAACTCCGCTTATTTGTCCCCGGAACCTCACCAGAATCTAATACATTCATCCTTTTGACTGCCACAATTTGCCCGGTCGTTAACTTGGCTTTGTACACACTCCCAAATCCTCCTTTTCCTATACAATACATCTCGTTAAAGTTTCCGGTTGCCTTCACGATGTCTCCGAATGTGAACTTCCCGTCTCGTTCCCATATAACCAATTCCGAGCTTCCCATTGTGGTTCTACTTGTGGTCTCTACGTCGACAAGGTTCGATCGTCTTCTAGTAACGATACAAAAGATGGCAATACTCGTTGCTATCAACACAAAAGCGATCACCGGAACAAGGACCGCAACAATCAGTTTATTGTTACTAGATTTCTTTGTTTTCACATTTTCGTTACAAGGAGATAAACCTTTTTCAGATCCACATAGATCTCGATTTCCAGTAAAGGAACTACTAGGTGCTTGTCCGAATGCACCTTCATTAGGTATTGATCCTGACAAATTGTTGTACGAGAGATCGATTGATTGTAAACTAATCATTCCCGTCGCCAATCCTTGAGGAATTCGGCCTGAAAATTCATTGTGTGAAAGGTTCAAATTCTGGAGATTGTTTAGTTTTGATAGATCTTGGGGGATTCTACCCGAGAACGAATTGTGGCTTAGATCTAACATATACTGCAACCGGGCCAAGTTTCCTAGCTGAAATGGTACTTCTCCTGATAAACCATTGTTGCTCAAATTTAAGCTAGATAAACTTACACAATTTCCAATTGTTGTTGGTATGCTTCCGGATAGATTATTCGCTGATAAATCGAGCACTTGGAGATTAGTTAAGTTGCCTAAACTTTGAGGGATTTGTCCAGTTAACCGATTGTTGGTTAAATTGAGATTGAACAAATTGTTTAACTTTCCCAATTCATTTGGGATTTCGCCGGTTATCTGGTTCCATTCGAGTCTTAGTACGCTTAACCGTTGCAACTCTCCAAGCTCGGAAGGAATTGTCCCAGAAATTCTGTTCCTTTCCATTTGCAGATTGGTTAGATTCCGTAACTTTCCAAACTCGGGACTGATTTCACCTGTAAACTGATTATCACTGAGGTTGATGTATGTAAGATTCGGGTGAAAACCGAATAATGATGAAATATCCCCAGAGAATTGGTTTCCATCAAGCCTAACACGGCTTAGATTCGTGCAGTTCCTTAAACAATCTGGTAACGAACCCGTGAAGTTGTTACCGTTCACGGTGAACTGATCAAACTGAAAGCCATTACATAATTCGGAAGGTAGTTCGCCCGAGAAACTATTGTTTGAAAAACTAACATTTGTTAGGAAATGATTGTTCTTGCCTAAGTCTGCAGGAATACGACCCGTGAATTCATTGCTAAAGACCGAAAGAACCATGAGGTTAGAAAGATTGGAGATAGTTTCAGGTAACTCTCCAGTTAAACTGTTGGTATTGATGTCGACTTTAGTCAATGCAGTCAAGTTTCCAATCTCGGGTGGAATCGTTCCGCTGAGATTATTGGAGAAAAGCTGCAATGCTTGTACGTTAACCAAGTTTCCAATTGTTGAAGGTATTGAACCCGAAAGCTGGTTATCAGAAAGATCCAAAATTTGAAGAAATAACAAGTTTCCAATCTCGATTGGAATCGGGCCTGTGAAACTGTTGTTGTACAAAAAAAGGACCGTGAGGTTTGCCAAGAAACCGATTTCGGGTGGGATTGTTCCAGTGAAAAGATTGTTTTGAACTTGCAGGGAGACTAATTCGGTCCAATTCTTGATGAAATGTGGTGATATTTCACCAGAAAAGTTATTTTCTGAAATACCAAGATCAGAAATCTTGGTGAGGTTTGATAAAGACAACGGTAATGGGCCGGAAAACGAGTTTCCAGCGAGTGCCAAGAATGTTATATTAGAGCATAATCCGAGCTCAAAAGGAACTGATGAATTAAGTTGATTCGAGTGGAGATCAAGATATCGAAGATTTCGAAGTTGACCAATAGAAGAAGGTATCTCTCCTTCAAGTGAATTCTCAAACAATTCAATAACTTCAAGATTTGGCATTCTGTCCAAATCCTGCAAAATTGGTCCTGAAAATTGGTTGTCTCCTAGTCTAAGATCAATTAACTTTGTTAGATTGTAAAAGCTCATTGACAATTGACCTTCAAACAAATTATCAGTAAGATTAAGGTACTCCAGATTGACCAAATTGGTGAACAATGATTCTGGTAATGAGCCATTAAATTTGTTTATTGACAAATCAAGAAAAGTCAACTTCTTGCATTTGAGAATGAACTCAGGGAACTCATTTTCAAGGTCATTGAGATAAAGATTAAGAAAAGTCAAAGATGGCATACTTGAAAAGTCAAACCAGTTTGGATTGGTTAAGTAATTCCCTCCAAGATTTAAGTACCATACCTTCTGTAGACTGCTAATCTGATATGGAATTGCACCATTGAGATTATTATTATTAAGATTAATAAATCTCATCTCTTTTAGCCTTCCAATCTCCAATGGGATTTCACCTTCAAATCCATTTGAACTCAAATCTAAGTACATGATGCTTGAAAGATTACCAATAGTGGAAGGGATCACACCACTAATATCATTACTGTGTACATCAAAATGGGTAAGATTTGAGAACAAAGAAAACTCAAAATCTGTTAATGTGCCAGAAATTGATGAATCTTGAAGGTTGATCTTGGAGACTGTACCACCATTATTGCATACAATACTAGTCCACTTGCAAAGATTTTGAATGTTTCTTGAAGACCATGAAGTTAATGATGATGGTGATGATGATAATGTGTTCTTCCATCTAATAAGTGCTTGTGCTTGTGTTGTTGAAGTTGATGTGGTGTTTAATGGTAACAAAGAAAGTATGGTGACATAAAAGAGCAGATTCAAAATGCTTAAAAATGCAGCCATATATGGATAGCTCTTTTTATGCCAAAAATATGATTTTATTGTCAAATTTTATTGAGAAGAAGGTGTTGGTTGAAGAGATTGACAGAAGATAAGCATTATTAAATATAAATATGTGTGGTTGCCTGGTTGGATATGCAGAATTTAGGAGACTTATGTCAGAATTTAATGAGTATACCTCAAAGTTGACAAATTGGTGAGTATATATGGAAATTTGGGTATTTTTAGTACTTAGTTGATAATTTATAGTATTTTTTATCAATCACTCATTTCACATGCTAGGGATATCAAATTGAAACTTTACTTCTTGTCTTTTCTAAAAAGTTTGGATTCAACTTATTACACTTGCTACATAACATTTGGTATAAATCATCAATCTTAAAACGTTGATAAATTAATTGAATTAATTAAAAGTTATGATCCATTGATTTACCGCTCAATGGCTGTTAATTAATCACCATACCGATAATTCGTAGTGTTTTTGTACCCGTTATTTGGAATAAATTACATTCCATGTCCTTATCATATGTTATCCATTTTACTTGATCTATCTTTTCAATTCATTTCCCGTCTCTAGGTAAAAAAAAGTATTAAAATGTCATTTTATTAGTGAGAAAGGACTGTGGCGAAATATAAATTCGAATCAGGGATTGACCCCGTAAAAAATATGATCCTAGTACTGGGAGTGACATGTATAACATAACACATGAATGGTGAATCTAATTTACTACCTTATTTGCGTTTGACTTCTTACGTGAATATTTGACTTTCTATTATTTTCAGAAATCCCTTAATTTTATCTCTTCCTATTTTTAGTCAATGTTCTCCTTGGCTATTTAACTAAAACTATCATGTTTTGCGGGTAATTATTTTTCCTTTAGTTACACAAAAAAACATATCAAAGTTTGTAACACCTATGTTTTAGAGTACGAAAATGTTATTATTTATGTTATGACATTTATAATACGAAACAAATTATTCGAAGATTGTATGTATTTTGATGACGTATCAAAATAGATATAGTAATGAATAAATATTTGCTAGGGGTGTTCACGGTTCGTATATTACCGGATTATTCAAATGGTCTATTCAGATTGGACTGTTCGGATTAAACAATTTGATTTTTTGGATTGGATTGGGCAAAAACCAAATTAGTATTTCGATTTTTGGATTGGTTTTGGTTACTCTAATTAGAACGATTATCCAAATAAACCGAATAGTAATAACTGTATATATAATGCTCTTATGTAATACTCTTGTTTATCTATCAAAGTATATTTTATATATTTGTTTGATTATTTTTATACATAAAACCTTATTATATTATTGGTATTATAAATATATATCATTGAATATAACCTACAATCTTAAGTTTGGATATAAAACACTAAATCCACATTTATATAAAACCCTCAACGCAACATGATAATACGTGACCATTGATATCGCTCATGACATTAGCCTCACGAGTCAAAACGATACACTGATGCATTCCACAAAAAAACCAAACAGTTAAAACCGATCCATCCAAATAGTAATTTGGTTTGGTTCGGTTTGGATTCGATATTTGTTTGGATGCAATTTGTTTAGATGCATCTGATTCATAATTTGATAACCAAAATGCAAACGGATTTATATAAATGGATCGAATTTGATCCAATACATCCAAACGAACACCCCTAATAATTGCGCTACAAATCATAGCAATCCGGAAAATTCCATACACATTATAAATACTTAATCAGAATTAGAGATGGGTGTGCTATATATATCATCAGACGTCAGCTAACATGGTAGGAATAATTGAATTTAAACGAGGATATTTCTTGCTCACGCGTTGTGATAGAATTGAAAATGAACTTTTATTTATTTATTTTAATTTATATATGTTGTAATTAAATACATTGGCATGTTTCCTCAAGTACAAAAGCATGTTTTAACAATTTTTTAGTTATACCAATTACTTATATATTAAAAAAAAAATTGTTAAAAAGGTAACATTAGCTAGATTCATTGAAATTGAAAATTTATTTAGACCAATCTACTAACAAATTAAAGCCTAGTTAGTTAACAATAGAAATAAATACAATAATAATAACAAAAGCATATCATAATTTATAATTATAATAAGTAATATAAAACAAAAATATGTAACAAATTATAAAGCTTTGTCAAACAACAATTAAAAAATATAATGATAAAATAAGAATTACTAAACAAATAAGAAGCTAGAAATAAAAATCCTAAGGTTCGAACTTGGTGTCAAGGTTGTCAAGATGGTACACAACCCACTAAGCTAACATGCAACTTGTTATCAAATTTTAAACTTAATATATATATATATATATATATATATATATATATATATATAAAGTTTATCTAATAAGACAAAATAGCTACTATTCATAACTATTCACCAGTTGATTATAAACTAGGTCTCTAACCGGTCCACGCTTCGCGCCGGGTATGCGAAAAAGATTTATTATATTAGATTATTTATTTATTATGCACCTCAATTAATGGCCACAAATAATTTACATAAACTTTAAACTTTTATTAATTTGTACTGTATGTGTATCAAGATTATCTTATACTTTTCATTTATATTGCTTCCTGAGTATTTTGAGTTTAGGGTTATACCTAATTGCTGCTAAAATTAGTTTCTGTGACACCCCCAAATTTAATGATTTGCGGAAGCTTGATTTGGGTGCCACTAATCAATATACAAAGCACAAAGATAATAATGAACGACCACTATATGCGTCGTTTTAAACTTGTATTAATAAAGTTAACGTTTACATCAAAAATAATATTGCACTAGCTCGGTTCCTGAAATTGAGAGATTACATGGCATAATTACTTTTACAAAATATAATAATGCAGTCCAATCTCTAATTGTATGTATGCTGACTCGAGCTAGAAATCCCTGCTTGTGCAGTCAACCTACTGCTGGGTACCTGTGATATATACTAAAATGGGTCAGCGAAAACGCTGGTGAGCTCACAGGTTTGTATGTCAATGTATAATTGTCAGAACCGCAAGATTTATATTGAATTTAAAATGCAATTAAGCAAAATAAAAGTTATACTGTCCATGAGCACATAGTCTGAGCTTAACTGATTTGTCAGGCCCAATTAAGGAAACCTAACATGATTTGCCTCCTACGAGTGCCTAATCAACACTCGTCTTCCCAAATGCGAATACATCCGTTTGACCGATTAGTGCGTGCTAACCCGGATGAGGATTGTCAATCCCATATGATATCATATACTAACATTCACGCTATAAAATACTAGAGACTATGCTTATGGAGGACTTTAAATTGATTAGCTTGAAACTCATGTAGTATTTGAAGTTTGTCACTTGCGTTCTACTTGTAAAACAAAATGATGCAGTAATATCACACCCCTGGTAAAAGTAGTGAAAATGGGGCTATGAAACTCACCTGATTCCTGATGTGTTTAACTTAATAAACTTGAAGTAATTAGCAGTGTGTTGGTGTCCAAAGACTTGAAACCTGAATGTGTCCACGACACTTAAATTGTTATTAATTGTATTGGTATCTCGAAAGACTACCATTGAAATTGTTTGTCTAACTCAATGTCCAAATTACCCCGATTTGGTTGATTGTATTGTTACAAGTTACTACGACTTGTTTGATTGAATTGACACAAGTTACAACGACTTGTTTGAGTGTTGAAGTATGTTTTGAAAACGCGTACGGCCCGTTGGTGAATTGTTGAAATAAAAGTGTTGTTGTTATCGTCTTGTTTTTGAAGTGTTACTCTTGAAATATAAGTCCCATTATGTTCTAAAAGTCGTATGGAATAAGTATTTGAAGTTGAAAAATCTCGACACTTGGTGTAAAAATAGTTGGACAATCTGCTGTTTTATGCGTCACTATAGGCGTCACTAATGGAGATTATGCGACACTAAGGAAGTGTCGCATGATGTGTCAAATTTGAAGGGATAGCGTCACTAGTGTAGTGTCGCGTGAAGTAGTATGCGTCACTTCAGGAGTGACGGGTTCAGCATAACGGCGGCACTTAGGAAGTGTCGTATAAAAGAATGATTTCGGATATTTAGGCGTCACTTAAGAAGTGACGGGTAACATAGCGGCACTACCGAAGTGTCGCGTAAAATGGCATGGCGTCACTTGTAGAGTGACGGGTATAGATCAAAATGGGATTATATGCGACACTTATGAAGTGTCGGTATAGAACATGGGGCGTCACTTATCTAGTGACGGTACGTTGTGTTGGCTAAAAGAATATGGCGGCACTTAACAAGTGTCGCTAAGTAGTGTCGGTATGCATATATAGGCGTCACTTAGGTAGTGACGGTAAGAGGCCAATAATTGAGCTTAGGCGACACTTAAGGAGTGTCGGTATCGGAGGTATAGCGACACTAAAGGAGTGTCGCAGGAAGTGTCGCATATCTGGGTTCGTCCATGCGACACTATCACCTGTTTGACGGATTTCGAGCCAAAAACGTGTTTTCGGGTTTCCGTTTGGTCTGATTCTTTTACCCAACCCTCATAGGGACATATTAAGCTTATTCAAACAATAATATATGAAAAGTAAGTAAAATCGAGAGATTTCGTAATTTGTCGGAAACTTACAAATCGCCGAAATGAAATTCCGGAAAGATAGAAACGTAGATCGGGATGTGGTGAGCGTTTTCTTCCAAACGGGTATGATGATCCAAGGTCGTTTGAGGTGCTTATTTTGTGAATTAAGGGTGTGGTGGGTTTTGAAATTTTTAGAAAGAAAAGATGAGAGAGAGAGAAGAAAAGATTGAAATGAAGGAGATGGAGGTGGAATTGGGTTTAAATACCCATTTTCAGTCTCCGTCTTCGAGTCCCCGGGTGGTGCTTGTTTGCTCCGTCGTTTAAACGTTAAATAATTATTTAAAGTATTAATTGGTACATTTTAAATTACAATTTATTACGCTATATTTTATTTAAATATTTTACAATTAAGTTTACGTTTGAGTTATAATGTAAGTTGGTTTATTTAGTTTGCGCATTTTACAATTTAAATTGTGTAACTTTCTGATTGTACGGCATGAATGAATACGAAGTATTATAAAAATAATACATTTGTCATAAAAACGTTATTTAATAAAAGTTGGTCACCAACGTCCGTATTTATTGTATCGAAATTTATTCGATTTGAAACTCGTACGATTTAAACAAATCGCATAATTGTAGATATATATTCGACAATATATATGATAATTGATACATTAATTAGCCTAACACAGAACTAATTACATGTATTAAAACTTGATTAGGCACTAAATTATAGTCCTAAATTGACGGTTGTCACATTCTCCCCCTGTTAGAAGAATTTCGTCCCGAAATTTATGTTGAAGTTGTATTTGACGTTGAATCAGTGAAGAGTTGAGGATACTTGAGTCGCATTTGGTCTTCCCGTTCCCAGGTAAATTCCGGACCGCGCCGCGAATTCCACCTAACTTTGACGATGGGAATACGACTTTGTTTAAGTTGTTTGACCTCACGGTCCATGATTTCAGCGGGTTCCTCAACAAAGTGAAGTCTTTCGTCAACTCGAATCTCATCGAGTGGAATGATAAGTGCTTCATCAGACAGACACTTCTTCATATTTGAAACATGAAAAGTGGGATGCACGCTGCTGAGTTCAGATGGCAGCTGCAATCGGTAAGCCACTGGACCAATCCTTTCGAGGATCTCGAATGGTCCAATGTATCTGGGATTCAACTTCCCTCGTTTGCCAAATCGGATTACGCCTTTCCAGGGCGATACTTTGAGTAGAACTCGATCCCCAACCTGGAACTCGAGTGGTTTGCGTCTCACGTCAGCATAACTTTTCTGACGATCACGCGCGGCTTTGAGCTTGTTCTGAATTTCAACGATTCTCTCGGTCGTCTCGTGAATGATTTCTGGACCTGTGAGTTGGCTATCCCCAACTTCGGTCCAACAGATAGGTGACCGGCACTTACGACCGTACAGTGCCTCGAAGGGAGCAGCCTTGATGCTGGTATGATAACTGTTGTTGTACGAGAACTCGCACAATGGTAGATGTTTTTCCCAGTTTACGCCGAAGTCTACTACGCAGGACCGTAGCATGTCTTCAAGTGTTTGAATGGTTCGTTCACTTTGGCCGTCTGTTTGAGGATGGTATGCGGTACTCATATCAAGTCGAGTACCCAGAGATTTTTGAAGTGATTGCCAAAATTGTGAAGTGAAACGACTATCTCTATCGGAGATAATTGAAATTGGAACACCGTGTTTGGTCACGATTTCCTTTAGATAAATGTTGGTGAGGCGTTCCATTTTGTCGGATTCCTTGATTGCCAGGAAGTGAGCAGATTTGGTGAGACGATCCACGATCACCCAAATGGTATCGCAACCGTTCGAGGATCTGGGTAGTTTGGTTATGAAGTCCATGGAAATTTGTTCCCATTTCCATTCAGGAAGACTGGGTTGTTGAAGTAAACCAGAAGGTTTTTGATATTCGATTTTGACTTTGGAGCAAGTAAGACACTTGCTGACATAGGTGGCGATTTCAGATTTCATGTTTGGCCACCAGTAAAAGTCCTTGATACCGTGGTACATTTTATCGGATCCCGGATGGATAGAGTATTTTGACTTGTGAGCTTCATCCATCACCAAGTCTCGTAGGTTCCCGAATTTAGGCAACCAGATTCGGTTTGAGAAATACCTAATCCCGTTAGGTCTGATTTCAAGCTGTTTATCCATGCCCCGCAAGGCTTCATCTTTGACATGTTCGGGTTTTAAGGCTTCGAGTTGAGCAGTGAGAATTTGAATGTTTAAATTGTTGTGAATGGTCATACTGAGGGCTCGAACCCGAAGTGGTTTCACTCGCTCTTTTCGACTGAGGGAGTCAGCAACAACATTTGCTTTGCCTGGATGATATTTGAGTTCACAGTCGTAATCGGTAAGCAACTCGACCCATCGACGTTGCCTCATGTTGAGATCCTTCTGGTCGAATATGTGTTGAAGGCTTTTATGGTCGGTGAAAATTGTACATCTGGTACCGTAAAGGTAATGTCTCCAGATTTTGAGGGCAAAAACGACAGCTCCTAGCTCGAGGTCGTGGGTGGTGTAATTCTTTTCATGAATCTTGAGCTGTCGGGAAGCATAAGCTATGACTTTGTCTTGTTGCATGAGCACACAACCGAGACCTTGATGAGAAGCATCGCAGTATACCACGAAATCATCGGTGCCTTCGGGTAATGATAGGATAGGAGCACTGCAAAGCTTTTGCTTTAAGAGTTGAAATGCCGACTCTTGTTTCTCAGTCCAGTCAAACTTTTTGTCTTTCTGGGTCAGAGTCGTGAGTGGTATGGCTATCTTGGAGAAATTTTCAATGAATCTTCGATAGTACCCGGCAAGTCCCAAAAACTGCCGTACTTCGGTTGGAGTGGTTGGCGATTTCCAATCTTTGATAGCTTCGATTTTCGATGGGTCAACGTGAATCCCCTGACTGTCAATCACGTGACCAAGGAATTGAACGGTTTTGATCCAGAACTCACACTTAGAGAACTTGGCATAGAGCTCCTCGTGTTTAAGCAGTTCAAGGATGGTTTTGAGGTGTTGCGCGTGTTCTTCTTTGTTTCGTGAATATATGAGGATGTCATCGATGAAGACAATGACAAACTTATCAAGGTAAGGTTTACACACCCGATTCATAAGGTCCATGAATACCGCCGGTGCGTTGGTTAGGCCGAATGGCATCACTTGAAATTCGTAATGCCCGTAACGGGTTCTGAAAGCGGTTTTTGGAATATCGGCATCGCGAACACGCAATTGATGATAACCGGATCGGAGATCAATCTTTGAATAACAACTCGACCCTTGCAGTTGGTCGAACAAATCATCGATTCGAGGAAGTGGATACCGGTTCTTGACAGTTAACTTGTTCAACTCTCGATAGTCGATACACATTCGAAAGGAACCATCTTTCTTCTTAACGAATAGGACCGGAGCTCCCCAAGGTGAAGAACTCGGCCTGATAAACCCTCGTTCCAGGAGTTCCTGTAACTGGGTGGACAACTCCTGAAGTTCGGATGGAGCTAAACGGTATGGTGCTCGGGCCACAGGCGCAGCACCTGGTACAAGATCGATTGAGAACTCAACCTGTCTTGGTGGTGGTAGACCAGGTAGATCTTCAGGAAAGACTTCTGGAAAGTCTCGAACAATTGGAACATCCTCAAGTCGCTTCTCCTCCGACTTTTTCTCCATGATGTGCGCGAGGATTGCAGGATAACCCTTTCTCAGAAATTTTCGGGTTTTTAAACAAGATATGAGGTTGAGCCTCGTCCCTCCGGTCTCCCCCTGTATGACTAGGGTTCTACCGACAGTGAGAGGTATGCGAACAATTTTGTCATAGCAGATGATTTCGGCGCGATGTTTGGATAACCAGTCCATGCCTACGATGACATCGAAACTTCCTATCTCAATAGGCATAAGATCTATGGGGAAGGTTTCGTCGGCTAGATTTAAAGTGCAATTAGGTATCACACTATCGGTTTCTATCAGCTTGCCATTTGCTAGCTCTACGGTGTACTTAACGTCTAAAGCAACAGGTGTAATGTCAAGTAGAGGGCAAAATTCATCGGAAATAAAACTCCTATCGGCACCAGTATCAAACAGAATGGAAGCAGTTAAATTGTTGAGGAGGAACATACCCGTGACCACATTCGGGTCCAGACGGGCGTCCCCTGAGTTGATCACGAAAGCGGTACTTTTGGCGTTGTTGTTGTTGCGGGAGTTGTTGTTGTTGCCCTTGTTCTTCAACTTTGGGCAAGAATCCCTGAAGTGTCCTGGGTTTCCACATTCGTAGCAGGACTTAGGTTGTCGGGTATTTCTGTCAGAGGGGTTGTTGTTGGATTTGGGGGCTCGGCAATCCTTAGTCAAATGCCCGTACCTCCTGCAGTTGTTGCAAGGAGTACCGCACTGACCAAAATGGTGGTAGTTACACTTGGGACAATAAGGTCTGCCCCCGGTGTAGCTGTGGGTGGTTTCAGAGTTGGAGGTGTAGACTTGGATGGCGTTGTTTTTCTTGCTTGAGTTGTGGTGGTGTTCAGTGGATTTGCGTTTGTTGGAGGATGAGGTGTTGGAGGTCTCACGGCTGACAACTAGGGCCATGAGTTCGTGGGCCAATCGAATGGCACTCTCGGTAGTGGTTGGTTTGGATGAGGCGACGTTTCCCTGGATGTTCTCGGGGAGTCCACGAATGTATTTCTTAATGCCCTTACTTTCTGGTTCGACCAAACCCGGGCATAATAAGGCAAACTGCTGAAACTTGGTGGTATAATCAGCGACATCATTTCCCTGCACTTCCAGATGCCAGAATTCTTCTTCCAGCCTGTGCAATTCCTCTTCAGGACAGTATTTCTCTGTCAGTTTCTTTTTCAGTTCGGCCCAAGGAAGTCGGTTTGCAACCTCAAGGCCTACAGAGTTTGCGTGGGTTTTCCACCACGTGGATGCACCTTCCTGAAAGGTGTAAACAGCGAATTTGACCTTGTTGTTCTCAGTGCAGTCGCAGAGACTGAAAACAGATTCCATGCGCTCAATCCAACGGATCAAACCAATGGCACCTTCCGTGCCCTTGAAGTATAGTGGTTTACAGCTAAGGAAATCCTTATAGGAGCAGGGTTTGGGTGGTGGAGTATTGGTTGCGGTGTCCTCACTACCAGGTGGTGTTCGGGTAGCCAAGGCTTCAGTCACACTGCGGGCAATTATTCCCGCGATCTCAGCTTCGCTAAGGGTAATTTGACGACGTGGAGGCATGATGCTGAGTAAGAAAGAACAAGGAAATGAAATAAGATACTAGTCCGAGTATGATGAACTAGTGGTGTGTTTGTCATTCCGAGACAAAACGTTTGAAAGAAAGAGGCCTATATTCATATAATATAATATAATATAGCCTAAAGTTGTAATGAGGTCTATTCATGTAAATATATGTATATCACATAATAACCTATTGAGTGTCTAGCACAGAAGTGTTTTTGAGTCCCGTTTCTCTCGAGGTCAGAGTCAACTAATGCATTCCTGTTCAACATAACTCTTTCAGATTTCACATCATCTTTCTTTAATTGTACATAGTTGATCAGGCTATGTTAAATTAAAGTCGTATGATGTAATCCCTGAACTAGTCATAACTAATAAGGAATACTGCCTAACGGTCATAGTCTAGGCCCACTAAATGCAACCTAGTTCACTATAACCTTAGGCTCTGATACCAATCTGTGACACCCCCAAATTTAATGATTTGCGGAAGCTTGATTTGGGTGCCACTAATCAATATACAAAGCACAAAGATAATAATGAATGACCACTATATGCGTCGTTTTAAACTTGTATTAATAAAGTTAACGTTTACATCAAAAATAATATTGCACTAGCTCGGTTCCTGAAATTGAGAGATTACATGGCATAATTACTTTTACAAAATATAATAATGCAGTCCAATCTCTAATTGTATGTATGCTGACTCGAGCTAGAAATCCCTGCTTGTGCAGTCAACCTACTGCTGGGTACCTGTGATATATACTAAAATGGGTCAGCGAAAACGCTGGTGAGCTCACAGGTTTGTATGTCAATGTATAATTGTCAGAACCGCAAGATTTATATTGAATTTAAAATGCAATTAAGCAAAATAAAAGTTATACTGTCCATGAGCACATAGTCTGAGCTTAACTGATTTGTCAGGCCCAATTAAGGAAACCTAACATGATTTGCCTCCTACGAGTGCCTAATCAACACTCGTCTTCCCAAATGCTAATACATCCGTTTGACCGATTAGTGCGTGCTAACCCGGATGAGGATTGTCAATCCCATATGATATCATATACTAACATTCACGCTATAAAATACTAGAGACTATGCTTATGGAGGACTTTAAATTGATTAGCTTGAAACTCATGTAGTATTTGAAGTTTGTCACTTGCGTTCTACTTGTAAAACAAAATGATGCAGTAATATCACACCCCTGGTAAAAGTAGTGAAAATGGGGCTATGAAACTCACCTGATTCCTGATGTGTTTAACTTAATAAACTTGAAGTAATTAGCAGTGTGTTGGTGTCCAAAGACTTGAAACCTGAATGTGTCCACGACACTTAAATTGTTATTAATTGTATTGGTATCTCGAAAGACTACCATTGAAATTGTTTGTCTAACTCAATGTCCAAATTACCCCGATTTGGTTGATTGTATTGTTACAAGTTACTACGACTTGTTTGATTGAATTGACACAAGTTACAACGACTTGTTTGAGTGTTGAAGTATGTTTTGAAAACGCGTACGGCCCGTTGGTGAATTGTTGAAATAAAAGTGTTGTTGTTATCGTCTTGTTTTTGAAGTGTTACTCTTGAAATATAAGTCCCATTATGTTCTAAAAGTCGTATGGAATAAGTATTTGAAGTTGAAAAATCTCGACACTTGGTGTAAAAATAGTTGGACAATCTGCTGTTTTATGCGTCACTATAGGCGTCACTAATGGAGATTATGCGACACTAAGGAAGTGTCGCATGATGTGTCAAATTTGAAGGGATAGCGTCACTAGTGTAGTGTCGCGTGAAGTAGTATGCGTCACTTCAGGAGTGACGGGTTCAGCATAACGGCGGCACTTAGGAAGTGTCGTATAAAAGAATGATTTCGGATATTTAGGCGTCACTTAAGAAGTGACGGGTAACATAGCGGCACTACCGAAGTGTCGCGTAAAATGGCATGGCGTCACTTGTAGAGTGACGGGTATAGATCAAAATGGGATTATATGCGACACTTATGAAGTGTCGGTATAGAACATGGGGCGTCACTTATCTAGTGACGGTACGTTGTGTTGGCTAAAAGAATATGGCGGCACTTAACAAGTGTCGCTAAGTAGTGTCGGTATGCATATATAGGCGTCACTTAGGTAGTGACGGTAAGAGGCCAATAATTGAGCTTAGGCGACACTTAAGGAGTGTCGGTATCGGAGGTATAGCGACACTAAAGGAGTGTCGCAGGAAGTGTCGCATATCTGGGTTCGTCCATGCGACACTATCACCTGTTTGACGGATTTCGAGCCAAAAACGTGTTTTCGGGTTTCCGTTTGGTCTGATTCTTTTACCCAACCCTCATAGGGACATATTAAGCTTATTCAAACAATAATATATGAAAAGTAAGTAAAATCGAGAGATTTCGTAATTTGTCGGAAACTTACAAATCGCCGAAATGAAATTCCGGAAAGATAGAAACGTAGATCGGGATGTGGTGAGCGTTTTCTTCCAAACGGGTATGATGATCCAAGGTCGTTTGAGGTGCTTATTTTGTGAATTAAGGGTGTGGTGGGTTTTGAAATTTTTAGAAAGAAAAGATGAGAGAGAGAGAAGAAAAGATTGAAATGAAGGAGATGGAGGTGGAATTGGGTTTAAATACCCATTTTCAGTCTCCGTCTTCGAGTCCCCGGGTGGTGCTTGTTTGCTCCGTCGTTTAAACGTTAAATAATTATTTAAAGTATTAATTGGTACATTTTAAATTACAATTTATTACGCTATATTTTATTTAAATATTTTACAATTAAGTTTACGTTTGAGTTATAATGTAAGTTGGTTTATTTAGTTTGCGCATTTTACAATTTAAATTGTGTAACTTTCTGATTGTACGGCATGAATGAATACGAAGTATTATAAAAATAATACATTTGTCATAAAAACGTTATTTAATAAAAGTTGGTCACCAACGTCCGTATTTATTGTATCGAAATTTATTCGATTTGAAACTCGTACGATTTAAACAAATCGCATAATTGTAGATATATATTCGACAATATATATGATAATTGATACATTAATTAGCCTAACACAGAACTAATTACATGTATTAAAACTTGATTAGGCACTAAATTATAGTCCTAAATTGACGGTTGTCACAGTTTCATTCTATCATCTGTATAACATAGTGTATGTTAGTAAAGATTATCATATGGAAAGATTATAAATAATGGAAAACTAACTAATTAAGCATAAAGGTTGATTGGTGAGTACCTTTAAACATCGGCTCTTAGAGCACAAGGAGTGGTTGATATTATGTTCGGTGTTCAGCTCAATGTTCAATTGAATACTGAAACTTAATACGTAAACGATTTTTAGGGGAGTGGTTTAATGTTTAACTCGATGTTCAAATGGGTCCACAAAATATGTGTTTAACCAATCAAACAAATGGAAAATGGAAAAGAAAAAAGAAAAAAAAATGGTTGAACATTGACTTGCTCAACGTGCTACTTTCAACATTGATCAAGAACACTGACAATGAACACCAGCCGGGAGTGGAGAACGCCGGTACCGGCGTTCTTGGTCATGAACGTTGACACCGTTCAAGGGGCACTCCCCATGCTCTTACACCAATAAGATATTTATAGTTTGATTATATATCAAACGTTACACCTTTTATTATTGTATATACAATTCAACATTGAAACCTTTAATTGTATGTATTCAAGTTTAAAATCGTCTATTATATGTTATTTGCTTGCTTTTGGTTACATAAAGTGACATGTCTTTTGTAAATTAAACGCATATATAATAAATAGTAAGTTAAATGCACACAAAAGACGTTTTTAAAATTTGAATACGTACAACTGAAGATTTCAAAATTTGATATATATAACAATAGTAAAAGGTGTAAAGTTCGAAACATATTGGAAATATAAACCCAATAGTAATTGTTAACGAAAATATCAAAGTATACTCTCGTTATTCATAAACAAAGTAAAAGGCTACTTATAATTTTGATGATGTAATATAATTGAATTTAGATAAATCAAAATGTTTCATGTTTTCAACCTATATATAAAAAGTTAAAGATATCAAGCCAAAGAATTGGAATGTGCCGGTGATAAAAAAAATTGCACCGTCATCCGTCAATTCACCGAAGCTTCGATTGTTACTGTTCATCGGAGCTTAAAAATCAAAATAGCTACTGTTCACAACTATTCACCGGTTGATTATAAAGGGGAATTAAATTAAAGTTTGACTTCGTTTGGTTGTCATTTTCACAAATTTGAACACCCAACAACTCACAATTGTTTAATAAGAATGGTCTAAATCAAATTCTTAAAAAAGTTTAATATCAAATATCTTAAGACCATCCGCAATCGTAACACCAGAACGCCTATTTTTCAGTTGCCACATCAGCATAATACCACAACACCATTTCATCACACGCAATCATAACACCAGAACGCCCCTTTTTTCCCCCGACCCGCACTAATTTCCACATAATTTTCACTTATTTAACAATACAACTACAATTTAATTAAAATCAATACAATATATTAACTAAATAAAATACACTTTATAAATTTAAAAATATTTAATTAAAAAAAAGTACACAGATGTATTTTTTATATATATAAAAGCTTAATCGATTTACATATACAATGGGCCCTACGATTTAAATATCATTTTTGGTTTTTCCTCCTTTTGTCTTTTTCTTACTTCTTCGTCTCCATCAATTCATCAACTCTCTGCAACTCCGGCATTTTTCTTCTTCTTTTTTTCAATCAGTTACAAATAACAACAACACAAAACTAAATCAAAAACGAAAAATACAAATAAAAGAATTAAATTCGAGAGGAAAAAGGGAAAAAGAAAAGAAAATCGGGAGTGGAACCCGCGTTCCCCGAGCACGAACGCCGCCAGAATGCCGCGTTGCGGGCGTTCTGGGCGTTCAACCCGTGCACAACGCCTCTTTCTCGTCCCGTTGCGGATGGTCTAACTACTATAATTTATAACGCCTTGCTTAACTACAGCTCAAATGTTTTGTATTTTATTTTATTTTATTTAACTCTTAAAAATTAAAGGGGAAATTATTTGTGCAGCAAAACTGCACAATTGTAGATGTGCAATTAGCTTTATTTCTAGGGTTGAATATGTAAATTTGAAAATTTTCAAGGATTAAAAATGTAACATATTAATGTTTCCTTTATGGTGATGATAAATCCACTATCTATTTTGATAAATCCATCACAATCATGCATTAGCAGGTTGTACTGTACAGTCTGTTAAAGAATGATTGTGGTGAATTTATCAAAATAGATGGTGGATATATCAATCCCCTTTCCTTTATATCCCATTAGTCAACGGCACAAAACCTTTGTGCACAGATGTTTTGCCCAAAATTAAAATATTAAGCAATGAACATTACCTATTATTACATTTGACATTGATATTTCTTGATTCATACCACTACAAAACAGGGGTAACAAACGGGTCAAACTTACTTAACTCATACACAATCTTTATTACCCGTCAGGAAACGAGTTAATAAGTTAACATGTTGGTTTCGAGTCAAATGAGTAAAATGTTGTTTTCGGATTGGTGGGTTGACTCGTTAATCCGAAACTTGACCCAAGTCCAACCTGAAAAACTAAACGGATCAAACAGGTTAATGGGTTGACATAATAGTTTTGAATTAATTCGGGTTGGTGGGCTAGTTTCGGGTAAAACAAGTAAAATTTAGGTTTGACCGTTTGACAGGCTGACCCGTTAACTCAAAACTTGACCCGAGTTTGACCCGAGAAATCAAATGGGTTGGAGAGTTTAAGTTTAGCGGGTTGACGGTCAAGACAAATAAATAAATGTTACGGAGTATATGTTAAGATAACTATAAGTAATGACACCCAATAACCCCAATTTAGTAGGGAATGGATGATTACCCACTAATAGATAATAATTGATTGCATTGTATGTAACCGAACATTATTATTTATTCTTTGTCCCATTCCGTACCCCTGAATACCTCTAACCAAGTACACCCGAAATTATTCATTCATAATTTCATATATTTAGCCTTAATTGTTTGTGTTTGACTTTTGATATATCAGTATTTATTTTGTATCACACTTCAGTAATAATTTTTATTTTTGCTTGGTTAGTTTAATATTAAACTAAGTATTTATGTCATTTGGATTTATTACCCTGTAATTTTGTTGTTATAAAATGGGTTTATAAAGAAGAAGGTTCATGCAGCGTAAGAACGTTTGTTATTATGATAATAAGAGTAGGAATGAGTATCTTTATTGTTAAATTTATAATTAGCTACTTATTATAAAAAAAATAAGGAAAATGCTATACGTAACCCTTAGGGATATGAATAAGAAATTCAGACACGCATTGAATGTTTGTACCTTAATAATAACCACCCACCCCTGAATATAACTTATTTCAACCACCTTAATTTACCACCTCTTAAAATATGAATTAACTCTATAGCCCTAAGGGCTACAAATAGCAAAATCCAAAAAATTGTATCAAAATTATTAGAAGTTTATATTCTTTAATATGAGATAATTTTTTCAAATAAAATATGTGATACACAACAAATTTTTGTGATACACACCGTCAAATTTTTAATGTGTATCACAAATAAAAGTTGTGTATCATAAATCTAAGTTGTATATCGTATATATATCTTTTATAAAAAAAAAAATCAATCTCATCTACAATCTACAACCCTTATAAAAGGTTTTACACTCTCTTTCTTAATGTTTTGAAATGTCATATGGAAATTCCCTACATTACCCCTTCATTCACTCAAATAAGTACATAGTGATTAATATGGAAAATGTTATTATGGAAGTCTAAAATTTTCTATGAAACATATTATTAATATTATTATGGAAATTCTAATATACTTTTACATACGGTTTAATGGAAAAATGATGTTTTTAAGTTTTGAAGTTGGGCAAAATAATGTATTTCTAAAAGGGTGCGGATCGTAGGGGCACACATCTAACGAGGGGAAGGGAGGCAGACACAGGACCAATCGAAGCATGCCACATGTCACTTCAATTAGGGGTACTTCTGTCTTTTCGTCAAATTGACATCACGCTGCCCAAACTGCCCAAACCAATTAAAAAATAAAATAAAACAAATCTCTTTCAATTTCCACTCATCTCTTTCACGATTTCTTAGAGATTATGTCTGTACATCTCCATCTTTTTAGAGACTCAAGCAAATCATATATCACTTAAATATATATCGATCGTATATATACACAGAAGTTCATCGGTATCGATCGAAACTACATGCAATATCCACGGAGAATTATACGGAGAAATATACGAATTCGATTTCGAATAAACCGATGTCGACTCAAACACCTACCGTAACAACTTTAGTTGAAATGAATCGAACTACAACTAATCCTCAATTGATTGAACGAGCACATACTGAACAACCGCAAACCGAGCGTAAGTAATTTTGAATGTAAAATTTGATGCTTGTGTACGGTTAGTTGTATATATGGGTATCTATATGTATATATGACTGAATGTGTATTAACTACATTAAATGTACATAATAATGTATATAATTGTATATATAGACGTATACGTACATAAGTGTTAATTAATGTGTTTATTTTATGAAAATATCATATTCACATCTGAATGAACGTATGATTCAGCACCGGTATGATGCAGTATTCAAATTAACTACTGTATAAATATGATGCAATAGTTGTGAAATGGAGTAGCTTTATTATGCATTGTTATTAATTAAAGTATAATTAGTTGTTAAATCTAATAAACTTGATAACATGATGCAGCTAACTTGATTCTATGATGCAATAGTTGTAAAATGCAGTAGCTTTATTGTGTAGTTCTGTTAATTAATCTAGAAACAGTTGATAATTTGATAAGATTATGATAAGATGCAGCTAACTTTATTAGGCAATAGCTTTATTATGCAATGTTGTCAATTAATGTAGAAAAGATTGTTAGATTTGATAAAGTTGATTACATGATGTTGATAATATGATGCAGGTAACAAATGAATACAGCCGAAGTTATGTTTCTTCTTTAGAGTGAAAGAGTCTCGGTCCTATTGAAGTTACAATCAAACACATACGTGGAACCAACAAATTCAAGCGTACATGTGGATTCAACCAACCCAACAGCTTAGAAGAATCTAAGCATCCTAATATTCGATAATAATTCTTTAGTTTTAGGCAATTAGATATATTTTGAGTTGTTGAACATATATGAGTTTCGGTTTTGAAAAATGAGTTTTCTCATTGTTTTAGTATAACTGGACAAGAATGTATTTCAAAAGCTCTTTTTTTTCGACAACATGCAGTGACATTTTCAAAACATTAAGATGCAGTAACTTTGTAATAACAGTGAACTTCAACCTGTAAAATGCAATTGGAACACCAATAACTACAATTTGATAACTTCACTATGAAGTATATTTTAATATGATGATTGGGCTAGAACTTACACTAACTATGCATATTTTCTTTGGGAAGAGATTAGAGGAGCACAAGGAATGGAGGAGAGGGATCTTTTTGCATATTTGACAAAGTTGTAGAAAGGAGGAGAGATTTTTTTTGCAATTTTGACAGAGTTATGAATCCGATTGCAAAATTTTGTGAAAAAATTCCTAAAAATTCTCAAAAAAAATGTTCAATCATAAAACTATTTAATATGCAAAATTCAGTCAAAAATAATAAAAGAACGTAAGATGCAGTGTTAAATATACAAGATGTAGTAACAAATATACAAAAGACGCAGTAACAATAAAATACATGATGCACTAACAAAATATACAAAATTTAAAAACAAATATAAAAAAAGACGTAGTAACAAAAAAAATACAAGATGCAGTAACAAATATATAAAAGATGCAGTAACAAATATACAAAGATGCTATAAACAAGGTAATGCTAATTTTCAAAATTCAAGAATAAAATTAAAGATTTACAAACACATCAAAATGCTAAAATATACATAAGATGCAATAAAAATATACAAAAGATACAGTAAAAAGTACTCATAGTTTTTTATAGATTTAAAAAGTACGATGCAGTAAAAAAATGTAAGATGCAGTTAAAGAAATGTATGATGTTTTCTTCAGATCTAAAACGTAGATTTAGATCAATATTACTATGAGTACTTAAAAGGATGCAGTAAAAGCATTTCATCTTACCTAGGATCATTTTTATATAGTTTCTGTAAAAATATTCATGATGCACTAACAAAAAATACATCACTGCATCTTTAACGCATTTCAACTTAACATCACTACATCTTAAAAAGGATGCAGTAAATAAGTACTACTCCGTAGTAGTTTTTTTTCAGAACTAAAAAAAGTACGATGCAGTAGAAAAAACGTAAGATGCAGTGATAAAATGTACGATGCAGTCAGATTTAAAAAAGTAAATATACTTTTTCGATCTAGATCGATCTACGAATTTTCAGATCTAAAAAGTAGAAAATCTACTTTTTATATCATATAATGCATGATATAGTGAATATATAAATAAATACTGAACTTGAAGTTTACAAAGAAATGGGAACACAAACTGATTTGGTAACTTGATTACTATAACAATCATTTATTTTTCAATATGTGTTTAAAAAGATATATTGGAAGCATCAAACTAGTGATCTAAAAACTGGTGAACACCAGTACTAGTTTTTCATACTAATAACCATGCTTTTAAATAACCAAACATAAAACACAAGTAATATATCAAAAATCACAAACACACATAACAACATACTTGGTGTTTCCACCACCAAACCTACTTACCAAATTGTTTACCCATAACCCAACCATCACAACACAAATAGTAATATTTTTACACAAACTGTTTACGAATAAGACAACCTACATGCTACAATATATTGTATCAAGCACCATGGGAAAAATATACAATCAAACTCATTAACTGCCGATCATCT
Organism: Helichrysum umbraculigerum; assembly: GCA_949592205.1. NCBI lineage: Eukaryota > Viridiplantae > Streptophyta > Magnoliopsida > Asterales > Asteraceae > Helichrysum > Helichrysum umbraculigerum. The sequence goes on from CATIUR010000002.1 coordinate 32,733,742, forward strand.
TCACCAAACGCGTTGATATTAACCTTCGTAACACTCTAATGCTTGGTCCTGACCTCCTCACCAAGTCAATCGTATGCCTTCGCTTCGACTTTCTTCCTGATCAGAAACGATAATGTCTGTTAATACTTCTTCGTCAATTTTTTTAGCATGAACTTGTTCACGAGCCTTTTGTTGACTTATGCAAATAGCTGAAACGTTACATACAAGGTTAAATTGTGAAAAATCAAAAGGAAAAACATCGAAAATCATATAAACGAAACAATTGCGGTTTAACTTACGAGTAATTTCTGCTTTCCTTTAGTATTTAGAGTGATCGCTTTTAAATCGTTTTATTCGATTTTTTTGTCATAGTTACAAGGCAACAACGAGCTACAAGCGATCGATTTTAATCGCAAAATTTAGGCTTCAAAATATGAAATTTGGGGGTTTGAATCTGTGAGTGTATTAGTGTGTGTTGAAAATAGTAGAGAGAGAAAGTCTTTGAATGTGTTTTTGGAGAAAAAAGAGAGTAAAGCCTGAATGTGACCTGTAGTCTGACCGGATTTGATAGACGGACAGCTTGCTGGAAAAGACGAAAATACCCCCGGCAATTAATTTTAGTTTAAACGCAGACCCCTAGAATATTAAAGTTATATTGCAGACCCCTCTAAAAATATGGGCCGTAGATGACCAAAACGAACGGACAGGATGATCTTGCCCTCCATGCCCTCCTAAATGTCCATTCTCTCATGATCCGGAATCTTTCTAAAAAACAATTTATATATAATGATAATTATAAATATAAATCAAAGTGGAGTATCGTAGTTGTAGACTTGTACTAGCCGGTGATTACATGACCAAATTATTTACTATAGGATCATATTTCTTATTATCATCCAATTTTATTATGTCTAATTAGATCTGCAAACTATTATCCATATCAACTTTGTTATGGTTCATCACACCATTATATGACCGATTTTAAATAAAGTTCCGCTACATTGTGCGGGTAATATACTAGTATCAAAGTATTCATACGTTGAGATTAAAAAGATAAAGTTCATTCTAACTATTACTACCACGAGAAATGATATATATAACATTAACTCTCCCGGTTTATATATCGTAAGTTTGTAGATTAATGATATAGATAGATTAGATATATTCCTCATTCCTGTTTGATTAATTGATCGGCATGTTTTTGCCATTAATACATGTGGGTTCTATTATAGGTATTCCGAATATTGAAGGTTTTTTTAACTTTATAAATTATGAGCAAAATGATCATTACGAGTACACAATGGTGAAGGTCGTTATCAAGCAAAGCAACAACATCCCTCGATAATATTTGTTTTTACTCGTGTCGAGAATATTGACTTTGTAAGTTTATATATGGTGCAAAAATACATTCACCACTTTTAAGGTTAATTAATTGATTATAATATGTTGTGTTTAAACCTTTTAATCCAACATAGGAACTGTAAACTGAAAAATCACACAATAATATAAGTCGATAATAAACGTAAACAAAAAGAACAAACGCATGGATATTTATTTGGAAAATCTTTCAATGGAGAGTAATCACGACACCCTTAAATCACTTAAACTCTACTATATGTGAAAGATATCACTAGAATGAGTGTTCAGGGGCGGAGCTAGTAAATCTACATGGATGAGGCAAAAAAATATATATATTGTGATTCTTTATAGTTTTGAGGGGGTAAAATTGTCAATAATTCCTTAAAAAAATTTTTTTTTTACTTATTTTAAAATTTTTTGTGGGGGCAGCTGCCTCTAGGGGTGTTCAAAAATATCCGTATCCAAAATATCCAAAAATTAGATCCGCAATTATCTGAAAATTCGGATACCCGAATATTCGAATATCCGAAATTCGGATTCGAATAGTGTTTTTGGAAAATTTCGAATAATTCGGATACCCGAATATCCGAGAACCTCTATTTATTCATTTTTTATATTTTTTTATCTAATGTATATATATCCCATTTACTTTGAAACCCTACATTCACTTTATACTCCCTCCGTCCCGGAATAAATGTCCTGTTTCAGATTTTGAAGTCTTTCTTTTTCAACTTTGACCTTAAATATCTTTGTTTGTGTTATATAATATTTTATAAAAATTATACCAATGAAAATACATTTAAAACTCAATCTATTCATATATTTTGCATCAAGTATTATATAACACAAACAAAAATATGTAAGGTCAAAGTTGAAAAAAAAAAGACCCAAAAAGTCAAAACAGGACACTTATTCTGGGACGGAGGGAGTACTAACTTTACCTGAGTCTCTCTCATATCGCCATCCGCCTCTCATATCTCCATTAATCTCATGTTCACCTTGAGAATGGCAGGAGCATCAATTAGTTCAGCCTACTCTCTTTGACCGTAGGTGCATCAAGTTTCAAGCTTGTATTCAATTGATTGGTTGATTAATCAAAATCAATTTCTTTAATTTTGACTTAGAGTCAAAGTAATTTGTATGCATTTAAACTCTAAGCAGACGAGCAGATCGATTCATTGGTTTGTTTTTTTTATCAAGAGCTATTTATATATGTATGTATTATCGTAAGTATCATGTACACCAGTTCTAATTTAAAATTTCAATGTTTGAAGTCAAATATATTACACAGTTACAAAAATCTAATTGCTACGTTCTTTTGCTTCTGTGTTAATTTATTCATCTTCATCTCTTTTTTTATCATAGATCAAGAAGATTGGCTTTTATGATTTTCGGATATTCGAATTGTCCGATATCTGTATCCGAAATTTCGGATATCCAAAAATCGGATATCCGAAGTTTCGGATTTCGGATATCAAATTTAACTATCCGAATTTTCGGATATCCGAATTTTCGAATATCCGATTTTGAACACCATTGGCTGCCCCATTCTAGCTCCGCCCCTAGTGTACGTTCATCTTGTCGCTCTTAAATACGCTCAACCTCTTCAAAAGTTAGATTACACTACGGAGTTCTCCCTCGACATCATTTTATCTACTACAATTACCAAATGGTAATTCTCCTATTCAAACTCACTAACATATTACTATAGCAACTCAATAAAAAATAACTTAAAACTAAATAGGGAATGGAGTCATGGAGAGGTTGTCCAAAAATAGTATCAATATTTTTATAAGTAAATAAATAAAAATAAATCTCTATCTCTACTTATTATTAAAAGAGAACTAATATTACGTAAACAAAAACGAATTAGGTTTAATGTAATTAATCTGGCCCGTTAATTGAGATTAGCAAATTAATATAGACCGTTGATTAATCTAACTTGGATTGTATACGTAATATGTGAATTGGTGTTAGGTAATTTTACGGATTTACCCCTGGTTTGTTAGTCAGTTGAGAATTTTGAGGACCTAATTAGAGGAGATTGAGGATTTCCAGGTTTATATTATTTAAATTTCAAATTCAGAATTTAAGAAAATCAAATTAATTAAAAAACTATTTTAATTCATTTAATAAAAAAACGATCCAAGTTAATTAAATAAATTAAAAAAAACAATTTAATTAAAATGAGGATTTCACAATATCCATTAACAAAACGATTTAATTAAAAAGTTCAACAATATCCATTAACGATTTTTATTAATTAAATAAAAAAAACAATTTTACTTAATTAATTAAATAAAAAACGATTTAATTAAAAGCTTCCACAATATCCATTAACGATTTTAATTAATTAAATAAAAAAACGATTTAATTAAAAGCTTCCACAATATCCATTAACCATTTTAATTAATTAGATAATTAAAAATCGATTTTAATTAATTAATTAAATAAAACAACAATTTAATAAAAAAGTTCCACAATATCCATTAACGATTTTAATTAATTAAATAAAAACAAAACTATTTTAATTAATTAAATAAAAAAATGATTTAATAATAATGTTGCACAATAAAAAAAAACGATTTTCGCGGAATTTGATTTACCCCTATTTGTTACTCAGTTGAGACTTTTCAGGAACTAATTAAATTAGTTTGAGTGTTTCCAGGATTCTAGAATTTTAAATTTCAAATTCAATATATGAGGGAATCAAAGTAAAAAAAAAAAAAAAAACGATTTTAATTAATTTATATATAAAAAAAAAAAGATTTTAGTTTAGATAATGTCTCATACCTATCTAAATGTCTCCAGGGAATGTGTCATACTTCACGTTTACCTAAAAAATACGATTTTCTAAACAAAGTAAACCACATTATCTACATGTTTTCAAATTTGAATTTAAAAAATAGAATAAAGAAAAAGATACTATATTAATAAATTCGAATTTGAATTTTATGATTCTTTTATTATTATTGTAACATCCGTAAATCGGACCTAGTTGTTTTATATTATTTGGTGATTTAAAAATAATATTAACGTGTTTGGAAATAATATTGTTTGAATTAATTGCGAATAAATAGGAAATAAGTTTCAGGACTTATTGTGGTTAGTAAAATATTAAGTGATTTAAATTAATTAAGTTGTCGGTGAAATAAAAGTTTGGACTCGCAAATGTTTTCGGGTTCCAGACAATAGGTTAAGAAGGGTATTAAATTATATCCGTATATTTGATGTCGGTTTGAGGTGCCGACCTTCTTTCTTTTTATTTGCATTCTTCTTTCATTTTGAAAACAAAAAAAACACAATAAATAAAAGAGTAAAAATCGTGAATCGTCCCCGTGGTTAGCAATTTAGCCAGGAACAAGAATCAATCAAATTTCAATTTCTGATTCAATGTTTAATTCATCACCTTCACCTCCTTTATATGAACAAAGGTATGTATAATTCCTTTTCTTAAATTTAGAAAGTTGATTGGTGAATTACTATGAAATTGAAGCATAGGAAGATGATAAGTGATGTTATATGCTTCTTATAAACTGTTATAATCGATTAGAACGCGAGATTTGATGATTTTGATTAAATTAACGAGCTGTTAGATTGAAACAGGAAGAACAGGGTTAAACCTGTGGCCTATGGCCGACGGTCAAGCCGTTTGGCCGGCGGTCATGAGGCTGCTTTGGGCCGGCGGTCACGAGGCTGCTTTGGCCGGCGGTCAAACGGTTTAGCCGACGGCTAAATGGCCCCAACGCAGAACAGAGAATTTTTATAAAAACATTTCGTGCGTATTAAACCAAGGATAATAGGTTGAAATGTGATGTTAGTCATGAACTAACTAAAGATAAATGAGTACTTGTGGTTTGACATAATATGTTGATATATTTAGATAAGTGGTGATATAAATAAGCTGATATAAGCGTTGGTTGCTATTTGATAAGTGTTATTGAAATTAATATGATATATTGTGTATTGAGATACTGTGATATGTTATATGATTATAACATGTGTTGCTTATTATAACGAGTTCGTTGTTGATACCAAGTTACTGACTTGTGTATTTTGTTGTGATTCTCAGATGGATAGAAGGCTCAGTAACATTAGATCTCTGAGCGTGCAACTGAGGAATTGGTGAGTGGACTTGTACTCTCAGTGTGATTTAGTTGTAACATAATTGGTTACAACAGGTGAACATAGTGATATAGTGATTGTGATTGTTGAACTGTTGAATTGTGAAATACACGTGTAATAAGTGATGTGTTGCCTTTGAGCAGTCTGTGATTCAGAGGTCAACTTGACTGATTAGTTGGACTGGGTTGCTACAGGTTAGTCAATGTGAGATTTGTGATCATGTGTTGAGAATAGAGCACATATTGACTAAAGGTAGCAAACAGTTATCGGTAATGCCACTGTATTGGCCTGCAGTTGGTTGTAAGTGTCGCTTGGTGCACCTCCCGGGTCTGAGCTATAACACCCTGCCTTTCAATACAACATTATAATAATGTATTTTACAACCCGGAAGCGATGTCCCTCACAAAACTTTACATTTTAAATACAAAAGTCCAACCTGTTTCAAACATATACCAAGTTTATAATTACACAAGTCAAAATACAACAATTGGGTGTTATGTAATTCCAAAACATCACATTCATTTAATAAAACCAATATCAGAGTCAACGCAGAAGTCGTCAAACATTCATTCAGGTCAACACCTTCTTGCCTGACCACCCTGTCAAGTCATAACCTGCAAGAAGTAATTTAAAGTGGTGGGATTAGCACAACTGCTAAGTGAGATAGAACTGTAACCGACAGTCCAATCTAGCAATAACAACTTTAATCACAACAAATAATCACAGTCACCAGATCACAGAGTTTCACACAACATCAGAGGATCGGTGGTTGCTGGCAGTAAAGCAACACTTAGTAACCCCACTGAGCTGTAGACCAAAACAGCGGTTAATCACAACCCAACTGAGCTGCAGGCCGAAACAGCGGTTAACCGATAGCTGGTTACTACTTTCACACGACCTAATTTCCTATTAACGACATGTACAAGGAAATCCCTGTCGTCCAACAATAGTAACCAAGCCCAAATCATCTTGACCTCCGATTAATCACTTATGCCCAAAGGCCACATAATCACAATCAGCATATCAGACTAAACAGTCTATCAACAATAAATCAACATTCACTTGCTGTAACCAAACCTGTTACAGCTAAATCACACTGAAGGTACAGAACCACTCACCAATCACCTTAGCCTCCACTCAGTAGTCTAATGTCATTGAGTCTCTTGTTTATCTGAAATCACCACAAACATCACAAGTCAGTAACTCAACATCACAAGTTTAATCTACATTAAGCATCACATCAAACTATAGCTATTAACAAGTTAAACAACTCGTTAATACAATGTACATATGTTATAATTATATAACATGTCTCAATATATCGTTATTCAACATATCAAATCAACTTATATCATATCACTTTATATGTTAAGTCACAAGTATGCGTCTAAATTAAGTTAATTCATACTCAACAAGACCTTTTCTGCGTTGGGGCCATTTAGCAGCCGGCTAAAGGGTTTGACCGCCGGCCAAAGCAGCGTCTTCACCACCGGCCTAAAGCAGCCCCTTGACCGCCGGCCAAACGGCTTGACCGCCGGTCACAGGCTCTGCGATTTCTTCCTGTTCAAGCCAATCTCCAAAAATCCGAATCTTTAACAATTAAATCATCAAATCTCGGTTCTAATCGATTATAACAGATTACAGGAAGTATATAACATCACCTATCATCATCTCTAACAATAATCAATCATCAATTTCATTTCTATAGCATAAATCCTATGATTTCAACCAAGTTTCTTAAACCAATCATAAGAACACTTACCAATCAATAAGAAGGTAAATCAAGATGATGATGATAATTATAATCTGTTAACAAACCAACAACTTCTAATTTGGTTTCTATTTTAAGTTGGAATTTCTTTGTGTTTTTGTGAATGGTTTCAAAAGAAATGAAGCAGGAGAACCAAATAGAAAGAAATAAGTCGGCTCACATAACCGACCCCAAATTATACGGGTATAATTTAATACCCCTTTTCAATCTATTTTCTGGAACCCGAAAATCATTTGCGAGTCCAAACATTTTATTGTACCGTCAACTTTATTAATTTAAATCAATTAATATTTCACTAGTCATAATAAATCCTGTGACTCTTTTACCAATTTATTTAAGCAAATCTATTTCATAACAACTAAAAATCGGAAAATAATATAAAACTTCTTGGCCCAATTTGCAGATGTTACAAATCTCTCCCCCTTAAAAAGATTTCGTCCCCGAAATCTAATCCAGCTCAAAATCCAGAATAACACAATCGTATAATATCCGCAATGATCAATCAATACACCGGTTTATACTTAAAACCCAATCATCTTAATCCACGATTATGTCACATCCGATCCATGACAACCCATCGATATAATGATTTCAATTTTAAAATCCGTCAATATTCGAAGCTGACAGCTTTCAATCAATCCACTATATCTGAAAAGATTTCTTAACACATATTGGGTAATTTCCATCATAATCCAGCAACGGTTTCAATCATAGCAAGTCTCACAATCAAATCTTTGATTTAATTTATCCATCAACAATGTCTCCATAAGTTTAAGGCAAAACAATTGTTATAAACTCCAAGTCAAGATATCATCATCAATTACTGGCTCATAATAAATACACACGTCACACGTTACTCCATGAGTAACTTATAAATGTAATTACATGTTTTGAATTCTTTTCACATGTACATATCCCAAGATATATATATGTTTCTATCCTTTCCCCCAAGCACAGGTACTAGTTCACAATTATAATCAATCCAAAATAAGTCAATCATCCGGTTCTAGCATCATCTCACATTGATATCAGTAATCAATTTGTCTCAATCAATAAATGTCAAAATCTTATTAAGCAAAAGATTGACCACAATAAAATTCAAACACGCATAACTCCTAAACCGTAAGGAGTTAGACCCTGAAATTTTGCATGCACCTCCAAAATGACAATACAAAACTTTCCCTTTTTACAATTTTCCAAAATACACGTTTTACGAGGAAACGGACGTATAACCTCTTTTCGACCATTTTAACCACTTTTTGACTACAACCCAATTCACAAACCATAAACATTTTGACTCTAACTTTTTGCACACATTTTCAACATACCAAAATAAGTCTAACACCATTGACCAAACCCACATAAGTACATTCTAACCTGATTTAACTCTTTTGACCCGTTTTGACACTTTCAACCCGTTTAACCAAACAACCATATACAACCACAACTCTACCCAATACCACATATGTTTGACTATTATAACTTTGTTGACTATATGTCAACTTCACATTTGACCAACCAATCACATTCGACACTAAATCACTTTTCACCACTTTGACCCAAACCAAACCAATCATATGACTTCATACACTTGATAACCACATACACTAGACACCATATTTCAATTTGACTTTCAAATTCAACTACTATATATTGACCAACATATTTAATTCAAAAACTCTTTGTTTGGGCGATTTACACAATTGGGCATCAAAACAACAATTCAAAAGAAAGAAGCATATTCTAACCGTAAGCATGCTCCATATCCATGTCACTAGCTTCTCATAACCCTTCTATCCACATGTCGCTAGCCAAACATCAACCTACAACATAAACACTGAAACGGGTAAGCACAACTGCTTAGTGAGTACACAGGCAATTAAACAAGCAATCCACATAACACATACAACACATAACGATTTAAACACATAATCACTGGGCTCTGTATCTCTGTATACTATGCTAACCGCAATTAACTCTCTGATCACCACTGTATCTTTACACATAATCATTTCCATAATTTCATTAACCATAATCACAACACTAATCAACAACGACTTTCAACATAACATATTAACATTAAGTAAACACATAAGAAACCATACATATAACAAGCAACTTCCACCCGATTGTGTAGCCTCTTGCTCGGAAGCAATCCGGATCCAACACAATCGAATCATACACTATTCACCACATAATCACTATTTAATCAACATATATCAACAAATCATCTTCCACTCGATTGTGTAGCCTCTTGCTCGGAAGCAATCCGGATCCAACACAATCGAATCATATACTGTTCAAAATTAACTTATTCCTTTACCTTCAAGCTAGTGACATACTCATTACTCGCTAATGAGATAATCACTACTGACTTTTCCAAATAACATGTATTCACATAACAATTAAACATAACAAGTAATTTAACACAATTAACTATTATAAGCAATAAACATAAATAAACGAAAATAACAATTAACTTTCCTTGATTGTGCAAACCTCTAGCCCGCAAGCTATACAGTACTACACAATCACATTACCTGTTTAACCCCCGTATCACTCACCATACTCTCTTAGTCGATTTCACCATTAAAAGCACTCCACGTCTTTATCACCTACATAATTCATATATGATACATACGACACTTTTAGGCACCAATCATCATAATCAAATTAACTAGTAGTCATATCCTTACTCTATTAACACCTTTAATTATACTATTAAGCTTAATACATGAATCCTCTAATTTCATCAAAACCCTTATGAAAATATTACTAACTTATAAATCTTTAACTCATTTACATGTTAATTCTTTTACTTTTTAGCTTTACTAACATCCATTTAACATATTAAACTCAATTTCATATCATAAATCACTAGTTCATAAATTCCCATCAAAACTCCTCTTTGATTTCTAGCTTCTTACTTTAAATTAATCACTTCTGAATTGAAACATAGTTCATAATCATAATCAAAACACTAAACAACACTAACCTAATCAATTTCAAACCCTAATTTCGTAGTTACTTTCACTAATTTCACAAAACCCATTAAAACTAAAAACCTAAGTTAAATACATGGAAGGAATCACTTACATAGTGTTCTTGATGATTTAGAAGAAAGAATCAAGCTAGAAGAATCATAAATCAAAGATTGAAAGACTTGAAATTGATACATGGATCGTGTCTGTGTTTTCTCCTTCTCACGAGCCCTCTTTCAAATACTCTGGAATTATGTACGTATGTGTATGTAATATTAGATATAAGTAATTTAATTTTATTCCCCCTTTTTAAACCCTACAGTCTGGAACTGATAAAACCGTTTACGTTTTTCACTATATCTCATTATTTACATAATAATATTCCATAATAAAAATATATCCGCGTACGATTTTAAAACCTGAAACTTGGGGTGTTACAAACCCCAAATTATACGGGTATAATTTAATACCCCTTTTCAATCTATTGTCTGGAACCCGAAAATCATTTGCGAGTCCAAACATTTTATTGTACCGTCAACTTTATTAATTTAAATCAATTAATATTTCACTAGTCACAATAAATCCTGTGACTCTTTTACCTATTTATTTTCAGCAAATCTATTTCATAACAACTAAAAATCAGAAAATAATATAAAACTCCTAGGCCCAATTTGCGGATGTTACAAATCTCTCCCCCTTAAAAAGATTTCATCCCCGAAATCTAATCCAGCTCAAAATCCAGAATAACACAATCGTATAATATCCGCAATGATCAATCAATACACCGGTTTATACTTAAAACCCAATCATCTTAATCCACGATTATGTCACATCCGATCCATGACAACCCATCGATATAATGATTTCAATTTTAAAATCCGTCAATATTCGAAGCTGACAGCTTTCAATCAATCCACTATATCTGAAAAGATTTCTTAACACATAGTGGGTAATTTCCATCATAATCCAGCAACGGTTTCAATCATAGCAAGTCTCACAATCAAATCTTTGATTTAATTTATCCATCAACAATGTCTCCATAAGTTTAAGGCAAAACAATTGTTATAAACTCCAAGTCAAGATATCATCATCAATTACTGGCTCATAATAAATACACACGTCACACGTTACTCCATGAGTAACTTATAAATGTAATTACATGTTTTGAATTCTTTTCACATGTACATATCCCAAGATATATATATGTTTCTATCCTTTCCCCCAAGCACAGGTACTAGTTCACAATTATAATCAATCCAAAATAAGTCAATCATCCGGTTCTAGCATCATCTCACATTGATATCAGTAATCAATTTGTCTCAATCAATAAATGTCAAAATCTTATTAAGCAAAAGATTGACCACAATAAAATTCAACCCAAATATGGCCCACTATCAAATACTAATTCCAGTCACCTATGTGGTAACTTAAATTATCTCATCATCACTTGATTCTATTTCAACAGATTTAATAAACACAATAGTAGCAACTTTAGTTTATCACACAACAAACAATCATAAAGGTACACTAACTCTAAGTTACATAATCATATACCAGAATAGGGTAATACAGAAGTACCTGGGATGTCGTCACTTGTCCCGACAGTCGAATTAACTGTCATCAGAAAAACTCTGCCAGCAACTGATAGCACATTCTCCCACGCATGGCACAAAATGACGACCTCCTGACCAATCCCGACTCCTATCTCATAACCTCTGGACACTGATTTGCTCGATGACTCTCCTTATGACAAATCCAACAAACATGATCAGGATAATCACAATCCTTAGCAACATGACCAAACACACCACACTTAATGCATCTAGAAGTCTGGGAAGTACACAATCCGATATGTCTGGTTTTACATCTGTAACACCACTTGGGTTTATCAACTGAACCACTATGATCACTTTGTTTCCTACTTTGCTGACTACTCTGTCCCTTATGTCTACTTTTACCAGGACGATCACTTTCAGAATACTGTAAAGTCTTTTCTTTACTTTGCACATCTCTAGCCCGTATATCACTATCCACTGAACGAGCTAAATCAAAAGCATGTCTCAAGGAACTCGCCAATCTTACAGTAGTACGATAATCAGGTGGTAATGCTCTAACAAAACGATCAATCTTGGTTTTGTCATCTGGGACCCACTGATGAACAAATCTCAATTTATCTGTAAACTGTGAAATCAACTCATCAATAGTCATCTGATCTGTCATATGTAGTTCAATAAATTCCTGTCTAATACGTGACACATCAAACTCAGAACAAAATTGTTTACACATTTCATTATAAAAATCCTGCCATCTAATAGATACTTTTTGTTCTGGGGTTAAAACAGAGGTAATCGAATCCCACCAAGTCATAGCTTGACCTTTAAGAAGCTGAACAGCAAATGGAACTTTATCTGCCTCGTCACATTTACAAACCTCAAATTTTCTCTCAGTATCTCTCAACCAATCCAAAGTAACCGAAGGATTTGAACTACCCTGAAATTCTGAAGGTTTACTTCTCATAAATGTATTAAAAGAATAAACCTGCCTCGGTTGCTGTGAAAATCCAGCCTGTCTATCTTGTTCAACCTGTTGTTTGAAACCTCTAAGTTCAAGCAATTCACGCTTCATCTGTGATACATTCTCATCCCTGTCAATATCCTCATGAGCTGAAAATATAATACCAGTCTGCTCATATCTATCACTCTGTATCTCCAAAGTAAAAGTGTCCATCCGAGAAGCACCATGGGGAATATTGGTCGGGTGCTCATTACCTGCCATATCTGTATCACAACAACAATCTTACAAACTGTTAATCGTTAGTATCTACAGACTAACAATTTCAATCACCAACTAATCCCACACCTGGAATGTTTGACAAACACAATCATAGATTTGGGATTGAACACTTACCACCGTTCAATTAACCCAAACCTATGCTCTGATACCAACTTATAACACCCTGCCTTTCAATACAACATTATAATAATGTATTTTACAACCCGGAAGCGATGTCCCTCACAAAACTTTACATTTTAAATACAAAAGTCCAACCTGTTTCAAACATATACCAAGTTTATAATTACACAAGTCAAAATACAACAATTGGGTGTTATGTAATTCCAAAACATCACATTCATTTAATAAAACCAATATCAGAGTCAACGCAGAAGTCGTCAAATATTCATTCAGGTCAACACCTTCTTGCCCGACCACCCTGTCAAGTCATAACCTGCAAGAAGTAATTTAAAGTGGTGGGATTAGCACAACTGCTAAGTGAGATAGAACTGTAACCGACAGTCCAATCTAGCAATAACAACTTTAATCACAACAAATAATCACAGTCACCAGATCACAGAGTTTCACACAACATCAGAGGATCGGTGGTTGCTGGCAGTAAAGCAACACTTAGTAACCCCACTGAGCTGTAGACCAAAACAGCGGTTAATCACAACCCAACTGAGCTGCAGGCCGAAACAGCGGTTAACCGATAGATGGTTACTACTTTCACACGACCTAATTTCCTATTAACGACATGTACAAGGAAATCCCTGTCGTCCAACAATAGTAACCAAGCCCAAATCATCTTCACCTCCGATTAATCACTTATGCCCAAAGGCCACATAATCACAATCAGCATATCAGACTAAACAGTCTATCAACAATAAATCAACATTCACTTGCTGTAACCAAACCTGTTACAGCTAAATCACACTGAAGGTACGGAACCACTCACCAATCACCTTAGTCTCCACTCAGTAGTCTAATGTCACTGAGTCTCTTGTTTATCTGAAATCACCACAAACATCACAAGTCAGTAACTCAACATCACAAGTTTAATCTACATTAAGCATCACATCAAACTATAGCTATTAACAAGTTAAACAACTCGTTAATACAATGTACATATGTTATAATTATATAACATGTCTCAATATATCGTTATTCAACATATCACATCAACTTATATCATGTCACTTTATATGTTAAGTCACAAGTATGCGTCTAAATTAAGTTAATTCATACTCAACAAGACCTTTTCTGCGTTGGGGCCATTTAGCCGCCGGCTAAAGGGTTTGACCGCCGGCCAAAGCAGCGTCTTCACCACCGGCCCAAAGCAGCCCCTTGACCGCCGGCCAAACGGCTTGACCGCCGGTCACAAGCTCTGCGATTTCTTCCTGTTCAAGCCAATCTCCAAAAATCCGAATCTTTAACAATTAAATCATCAAATCTCGGTTCTAATCGATTATAACAGATTACAGGAAGTATATAACATCACCTATCATCATCTCTAACAATAATCAATCATCAATTTCATTTCTATAGCATAAATCCTATGATTTCAACCAAGTTTCTTAAACCAATCATAAGAACACTTACCAATCAATAAGAAGGTAAATCAAGATGATGATGATAATTATAATCTGTTAACAAACCAACAACTTCTAATTTGGTTTCTATTTTAAGTTGGAATTTCTTTGTGTTTTTGTGAATGGTTTCAAAAGAAATGAAGCAGGAGAACCAAATAGAAAGAAATAAGTCGGCTCACATAACCAACCCTGAAACGCCCCGAAAACAGAACCATTTTTTTTTATACGTACTCTAAAAGCACTCTCTATTGGTCCCACATCTCGTATATTTGATACCGTATTCTCATCTTTACATTTTGACCCAAAACAAGACAACGGGGTATGCAAATTACCAACCATGTAGTACAGGTAGGTAAAGCAACCTTGTTTTAGCTAGAACAAACTTGTTTTATACTAGAACAAGCCTGTTCTAGTGGTAATAGACTCAAATTTTTGACCAAATTCAAACACGCATAACTCCTAAACCGTAAGGAGTTAGACCCTGAAATTTTGCATGCACCTCCAAAATGACAATACAAAACTTTCCCTTTTTACAATTTTCCAAAATACACGTTTTACGAGGAAACGGACGTATAACCTCTTTTCGACCATTTTAACCACTTTTTGACTACAACCCAATTCACAAACCATAAACATTTTGACTCTAACTTTTTGCACACATTTTCAACATACCAAAATAAGTCTAACACCATTGACCAAACCCACATAAGTACATTCTAACCTGATTTAACTCTTTTGACCCGTTTTGACACTTTCAACCCGTTTAACCAAACAACCATATACAACCACAACTCTACCCAATACCACATATGTTTGACTATTATAACTTTGTTGACTATATGTCAACTTCACATTTGACCAACCAATCACATTCGACACTAAATCACTTTTCACCACTTTGACCCAAACCAAACCAATCATATGACTTCATACACTTGATAACCACATACACTAGACACCATATTTCAATTTGACTTTCAAATTCAACTACTATATATTGACCAACATATTTAATTCAAAAACTCTTTGTTTGGGCGATTTACACAATTGGGCATCAAAACAACAATTCAAAAGAAAGAAGCATATTCTAACCGTAAGCATGCTCCATATCCATGTCACTAGCTTCTCATAACCCTTCTATCCACATGTCGCTAGCCAAACATCAACCTACAACATAAACACTGAAACGGGTAAGCACAACTGCTTAGTGAGTACACAGGCAATTAAACAAGCAATCCACATAACACATACAACACATAACTATTTAAACACATAATCACTGGGCTCTGTATCTCTGTATACTATGCTAACCGCAATTAACTCTCTGATCACCACTGTATCTTTACACATAATCATTTCCATAATTTCATTAACCATAATCACAACACTAATCAACAACGACTTTCAACATAACATATTAACATTAAGTAAACACATAAGAAACCATACATATAACAAGCAACTTCCACCCGATTGTGTAGCCTCTTGCTCGGAAGCAATCCGGATCCAACACAATCGAATCATACACTATTCACCACATAATCACTATTTAATCAACATATATCAACAAATCATCTTCCACTCGATTGTGTAGCCTCTTGCTCGGAAGCAATCCGGATCCAACACAATCGAATCATATACTGTTCAAAATTAACTTATTCCTTTACCTTCAAGCTAGTGACATACTCATTACTCGCTAATGAGATAATCACTACTGACTTTTCCAAATAACATGTATTCACATAACAATTAAACATAACAAGTAATTTAACACAATTAACTATTATAAGCAATAAACATAAATAAACGAAAATAACAATTAACTTTCCTTGATTGTGCAAACCTCTAGCCCGCAAGCTATACAGTACTACACAATCACATTACCTGTTTAACCCCCGTATCACTCACCATACTCTCTTAGTCGATTTCACCATTGAAAGCACTCCACGTCTTTATCACCTACATAATTCATATATGATACATACGACACTTTTAGGCACCAATCATCATAATCAAATTAACTAGTAGTCATATCCTTACTCTATTAACACCTTTAATTATACTATTAAGCTTAATACATGAATCCTCTAATTTCATCAAAACCCTTATGAAAATATTACTAACTTATAAATCTTTAACTCATTTACATGTTAATTCTTTTACTTTTTAGCTTTACTAACATCCATTTAACATATTAAACTCAATTTCATATCATAAATCACTAGTTCATAAATTCCCATCAAAACTCCTCTATGATTTCTAGCTTCTTACTTTAAATTAATCACTTCTGAATTGAAACATAGTTCATAATCATAATCAAAACACTAAACAACACTAACCTAATCAATTTCAAACCCTAATTTCGTAGTTACTTTCACTAATTTCACAAAACCCATTAAAACTAAAAACCTAAGTTAAATACATGGAAGGAATCACTTACATAGTGTTCTTGATGATTTAGAAGAAAGAATCAAGCTAGAAGAATCATAAATCAAAGATTGAAAGACTTGAAATTGATACATGGATCGTGTCTGTGTTTTCTCCTTCTCACAAGCCCTCTTTCAAATACTCTGGAATTATGTACGTATGTGTATGTAATATTAGATATAAGTAATTTAATTTTATTCCCCCTTTTTAAACCCTACAGTCTGGAACTGATAAAACCGTTTACGTTTTTCACTATATCTCATTATTTACATAATAATATTCCATAATAAAAATATATCCGCGTACGATTTTAAAACCTGAAACTTGGGGTGTTACAAACCCCAAATTATACGGGTATAATTTAATACCCCTTTTCAATCTATTGTCTGGAACCCGAAAATCATTTGCGAGTCCAAACATTTTATTGTACCGTCAACTTTATTAATTTAAATCAATTAATATTTCACTAGTCACAATAAATCCTGTGACTCTTTTACCTATTTATTTTCAGCAAATCTATTTCATAACAACTAAAAATCAGAAAATAATATAAAACTCCTAGGCCCAATTTGCGGATGTTACAAATCTCTCCCCCTTAAAAAGATTTCATCCCCGAAATCTAATCCAGCTCAAAATCCAGAATAACACAATCGTATAATATCCGCAATGATCAATCAATACACCGGTTTATACTTAAAACCCAATCATCTTAATCCACGATTATGTCACATCCGATCCATGACAACCCATCGATATAATGATTTCAATTTTAAAATCCGTCAATATTCGAAGCTGACAGCTTTCAATCAATCCACTATATCTGAAAAGATTTCTTAACACATAGTGGGTAATTTCCATCATAATCCAGCAACGGTTTCAATCATAGCAAGTCTCACAATCAAATCTTTGATTTAATTTATCCATCAACAATGTCTCCATAAGTTTAAGGCAAAACAATTGTTATAAACTCCAAGTCAAGATATCATCATCAATTACTGGCTCATAATAAATACACACGTCACACGTTACTCCATGAGTAACTTATAAATGTAATTACATGTTTTGAATTCTTTTCACATGTACATATCCCAAGATATATATATGTTTCTATCCTTTCCCCCAAGCACAGGTACTAGTTCACAATTATAATCAATCCAAAATAAGTCAATCATCCGGTTCTAGCATCATCTCACATTGATATCAGTAATCAATTTGTCTCAATCAATAAATGTCAAAATCTTATTAAGCAAAAGATTGACCACAATAAAATTCAACCCAAATATGGCCCACTATCAAATACTAATTCCAGTCACCTATGTGGTAACTTAAATTATCTCATCATCACTTGATTCTATTTCAACAGATTTAATAAACACAATAGTAGCAACTTTAGTTTATCACACAACAAACAATCATAAAGGTACACTAACTCTAAGTTACATAATCATATACCAGAATAGGGTAATACAGAAGTACCTGGGATGTCGTCACTTGTCCCGACAGTCGAATTAACTGTCATCAGAAAAACTCTGCCAGCAACTGATAGCACATTCTCCCACGCATGGCACAAAATGACGACCTCCTGACCAATCCCGACTCCTATCTCATAACCTCTGGACACTGATTTGCTCGATGACTCTCCTTATGACAAATCCAACAAACATGATCAGGATAATCACAATCCTTAGCAACATGACCAAACACACCACACTTAATGCATCTAGAAGTCTGGGAAGTACACAATCCGATATGTCTGGTTTTACATCTGTAACACCACTTGGGTTTATCAACTGAACCACTATGATCACTTTGTTTCCTACTTTGCTGACTACTCTGTCCCTTATGTCTACTTTTACCAGGACGATCACTTTCAGAATACTGTAAAGTCTTTTCTTTACTTTGCACATCTCTAGCCCGTATATCACTATCCACTGAACGAGCTAAATCAAAAGCATGTCTCAAGGAACTCGCCAATCTTACAGTAGTACGATAATCAGGTGGTAATGCTCTAACAAAACGATCAATCTTGGTTTTGTCATCTGGGACCCACTGATGAACAAATCTCAATTTATCTGTAAAATGTGAAATCAACTCATCAATAGTCATCTGATCTGTCATATGTAGTTCAATAAATTCCTGTCTAATACGTGACACATCAAACTCAGAACAAAATTGTTTACACATTTCAATATAAAAATCCCGCCATCTAATAGATACTTTTTGTTCTGGGGTTAAAACAGAGGTAATCGAATCCCACCAAGTCATAGCTTGACCTTTAAGAAGCTGAACAGCAAATGGAACTTTATCTGCCTCGTCACATTTACAAACCTCAAATTTTCTCTCAGTATCTCTCAACCAATCCAAAGTAACCGAAGGATTTGAACTACCCTGAAATTCTGAAGGTTTACTTCTCATAAATGTATTAAAAGAACAAACCTTCCTCGGTTGCTGTGAAAATCCAGCCTGTCTATCTTGTTCAACCTGTTGTTTGAAACCTCTAAGTTCAAGCAATTCACGCTTCATCTGTGATACATTCTCATCCCTGTCAATATCCTCATGAGCTGAAAATATAATACCAGTCTGCTCAAATCTATCACTCTGTATCTCCAAAGTAAAAGTGTCCATCCGAGAAGCACCATGGGGAATATTGGTCGGGTGCTCATTACCTGCCATATCTGTATCACAACAACAATCTTACAAACTGTTAATCGTTAGTATCTACAGACTAACAATTTCAATCACCAACTAATCCCACACCTGGAATGTTTGACAAACACAATCATAGATTTGGGATTGAACACTTACCACCGTTCAATTAACCCAAACCTATGCTCTGATACCAACTTATAACACCCTGCCTTTCAATACAACATTATAATAATGTATTTTACAACCCGAAAGCGATGTCCCTCACAAAACTTTACATTTTAAATACAAAAGTCCAACCTGTTTCAAACATATACCAAGTTTATAATTACACAAGTCAAAATACAACAATTGGGTGTTATGTAATTCCAAAACATCACATTCATTTAATAAAACCAATATCAGAGTCAACGCAGAAGTCGTCAAACATTCATTCAGGTCAACACCTTCTTGCCCGACCACCCTGTCAAGTCATAACCTGCAAGAAGTAATTTAAAGTGGTGGGATTAGCACAACTGCTAAGTGAGATAGAACTATAACCGACAGTCCAATCTAGCAATAACAACTTTAATCACAACAAATAATCACAGTCACCAGATCACAGAGTTTCACACAACATCAGAGGATCGGTGGTTGCTGGCAGTAAAGCTTCACTTAGTAACCCCACTGAGCTGTAGACCAAAACAGCGGTTAATCACAACCCAACTGAGCTGCAGACCGAAACAGCGGTTAACCGATAGCTGGTTACTACTTTCACACGACCTAATTTCCTATTAACGACATGTACAAGGAAATCCCTGTCGTCCAACAACAGTAACCAAGCCCAAATCATCTTGACCTCCGATTAATCACTTATGCCCAAAGGCCACATAATCACAATCAGCATATCAGACTAAACAGTCTATCAACAATAAATCAACATTCACTTGCTGTAACCAAACATGTTACAACTAAATCACACTGAAGGTACAGAACCTCTCACCAATCACCTTAGTCTCCACTCAGTAGTCTAATGTCACTGAGTCTCTTGTTTATCTGAAATCACCACAAACATCACAAGTCAGTAACTCAACATCACAAGTTTAATCTACATTAAGCATCACATCAAACTATAGCTATTAACAAGTTAAACAACTCGTTAATACAATGTACATATGTTATAATTATATAACATGTCTCAACATATCGTTATTCAACATATCACATCAACTTATATCATATCACTTTATATGTTAAGTCACAAGTATGCGTCTAAATTAAGTTAATTCATACTCAACAAGACCTTTTCTGCGTTGGGGCCATTTAGCCTCCGGCTAAAGAGTTTGACCGCCGGCCAAAGTAGCGTCTTCACCACCGGCCCAAAGCAGCCCCTTGACCGCCGGCCAAACGGCTTGACCGCCGGTCACAGGCTCTGCGATTTCTTCATGTTCAAGCCAATCTCCAAAAATCTGAATCTTTAACAATTAAATCATCAAATCT
The DNA here is from genome assembly GCA_949592205.1 of Helichrysum umbraculigerum. NCBI lineage: Eukaryota > Viridiplantae > Streptophyta > Magnoliopsida > Asterales > Asteraceae > Helichrysum > Helichrysum umbraculigerum. Next base: position 32,754,873 of record CATIUR010000002.1, read on the forward strand.
CGGTTCTAATCGATTATAACAGATTACAGGAAGTATATAACATCACCTATCATCATCTCTAACAATAATCAATCATCAATTTCATTTCTATAGCATAAATCCTATGATTTCAACCAAGTTTCTTAAACCAATCATAAGAACACTTACCAATCAATAAGAAGGTAAATCAAGATGATGATGATAATTATAATCTGTTAACAAACCAACAACTTCTAATTTGGTTTCTATTTTAAGTTGGAATTTCTTTGTGTTTTTGTGAATGGTTTCAAAAGAAATGAAGCAGGAGAACCAAATAGAAAGAAATAAGTCGGCTCACATAACCAACCCCAAATTATACGGGTATAATTTAATACCCCTTTTCAATCTATTGTCTGGAACCCAAAAATCATTTGCGAGTCCAAACATTTTATTGTACCGTCAACTTTATTAATTTAAATCAATTAATATTTCACTAGTCACAATAAATCCTGTGACTCTTTTACCTATTTATTTTCAGCAAATCTATTTCATAACAACTAAAAATCAGAAAATAATATAAAACTCCTAGGCCCAATTTGCGGATGTTACATGAGCGGTGTCACAAGGACCACCGATCCTCTTGGTGATGTTGTGTCAGTGTCTATGTGATCTTTGTGATAATCAGTATTGTTATGCTGAATTGTGTTGATAGTGACAGGTTGACTCACTTAGCTTTGTGCTAATCCCACTATTTACTCCTCGCAGGTCTTGAGATGATTTTGGGCTGGGCAAGGAATGGATTGAAGAATGTTTGACTTTGTTGCGTTACTCCGATATTGGATTTTATAAATAAGTGTTGTTCGTGTTTTCATATAACACCCAGATTGATTAACTAAGTTATAAATTAGTTGAACCTTTATGTTTTGATTGATTAAAGTATCAATTTGGACAGACGCTTCCGATATATTGTATTTAAATAACTATAAGTGAGGGGTGTTTTAAGTTGGTATCAGAGCATAGGTTTGGATGAATTGGACATTGGTAAGTGTTCAATCCCAAATCTATTTTGTGTTGAGTCAAACATTCTGAAGTGTGGGATTAATAGTTGTATGAGAAAGTGATTATTAAATGTGTACTAACCTATAACAAGATGCAAGGTTGTTGTTTTGATTGCAGAGATGGAGGAACATGAGTAATTGACTGGTATTCTCAATGATTCCTTGATCTTCGTCGGCATAAGTGTATCAGGTAATTTTGATAAGCTTGTTGAATTTAAATAAGCTTGAATTGATTACTTTGCTATGATATGATTAGTAGTAAAGTAAATTGAGTCAGACTGACATGATTCCCCAGAAATGAGTCAGTAATGAGTGATACTTGTTATTATGATGATATAAGTGTTAGATGAATCATTCAGTGATATGAGTAGTTCTGACTGAACTTTGAATTGTAGATTATGTGTTAAGTTGTGTAGACACAGTGTTGATTAAGTTGTTAATAGTGAAACTGTTGAACCTAAATGTGTCTACTATGTAGAAATAAAATATAACCAGTTGTGTGATTTTCTGTGATAAATGCAAAGTGTGATTAGGACACCTTGCTAAAGAAATTGTTGTTATGTGATAAACTGAATTGATGTGACATCAAATAGTGAAATAAATGAGATGTTGGTATATCTCAATTAATAGGTTTGAAGTTATTCTGTTGTCTAAGTGGAAAAGTGTATAGTTGTTGTAATGTGTGCCTGGATTAGGCAAAGTTAGAGTTGAAAGTGATAGCATCTAACTTGGGAAATAGTTATGCTATAAAGTGATAAAAGTGACTAGATGTTGTTGTATGACAGTGATTGTTATAGTAGGTTGAATTGGGATATATATATATATATATATATATATATATATATATATTAATGTAGTAAGAAAATAAAGCTAGTTGACAAACCTTTAAATATGTTGAAAAAGTTGTGAGAAGTATTTGTTAAAACTTGTTGTAAGTGATATAAATAGGATGATTTTAATGAGAAATTAGTGTTTTAAAATTGTAATAGAACACTAATAGTGAAACTAGTTGTGTGTGACTAGAATAGTCAAAGAGATATGAACCAGTAAGTGATATATAAATATTGAATTAATAAAATAAGAAATGATGGAAATCTTATATGTTATTAATAGGTGATTTGAGGCATGAGGTAATGCCAAGTAATGTGATAAAGTACTTAGTACATAATGTGATACATTGTATTGATTGTTGATAATTAAGTAAACGTGTGTGGTATTACACGTAAAGTTGTGACATTAGTATTTGATATGTATATCATAGGTGGAAATTGTGATATTAAATTAAAGGTGGTCCGCTGATATGGGAACAGCTATAAAGAGAAATACTTAAAGTATATAGTGAATTGATTGTGTGGAATTACTTGCTTCTAGAAATTGGTGGGTTTTGGGGCAAATTGATTTAGTTGATATTATAATCAAGTAATTGTCGTGAAGTACGTGTTTGGAATTACACGTGATATTATTATGTCATTATTATTTGACAAAGTGTTATGTGTTAAATTGATGAGGATAGGTTATCAGGTGTTTGGAGTTTCAAATAAGTGGAAATACTGAATAAATCAGTTGTGAAGTGAATGTATATATATAAAAGTTGAAAATAATTGAAATTTCAGATAATAAGAATGATGACTTAGATCAGTTGTTGAACGGAAATTGTGTGTGAATAAATACATACTAAAAAGATGATTTAGTATATATCTGTGGGTAGGATGTATCTAGAGTGTTCAGAATTGTTTTAAACAAAGGTTTAAGTAATAAGTGTAAGTGAAAGAAATCACATTGTTGAGTAATGATATGAAGTAACCTGAGAAGGAAGTGTGAATAACATAATCAAGCAACGCCTGATCACCGTTGTTATATTATGCTGTATCACATGAACTTGTTGAGGTTACCAAGTATCTAAGAAAGTGAATGTGATTGAGAGAGATACAATTTAAAGTTATATTAAACAAATTAATTGTTGTTTACAGGATAAAGGTTAATTAGTGAAAATTATGATAATTAGTAAGTGAAACTTGCAAGTGTGTATGGTACTTGCAATTGTTTGAAATTGTTGAAATGTGATTGTGTAACTAATGGGTGTAGATTACATATTAGTGAGTTATATAGTATCCTAACGGATTACTAGTGTGTGCATGACTTGTATTAAGCTGAGTTGAGTTACTGACTCTGTATGGTGATTGAGTCATTAAATTTAGTGAGAGCAGTGTTTTGAATTTTGTGATTAGGTTAAATCTAAAACTTGAGATAATTACCAGATGAGGTATATATATAGGTATGTGATCAGTGATATGAGTAAATGACTTATATTGTGTGTTAAATAAGTTAATAGAATGTCATTGAATGGTAATTGACTAGAGAAAGGTGTAGTGGTTTCATTTTGGTTGAATGGGCCACTGTTATTGAAGGTAATTATGGAAAATTTATGTTTGAGGTTAAACATAATATTTATATGTTAATAAGGTGGTAAGTTGACATTAAAAGTCAACCAGAAATAAAAGGTTTAGTGTTTAATATGAAATAATTGGAATATGATTAATTTTGTGGCGAATCAAATTTGAGAAAAGTGACTAAAGTGATTTGTTGATTAATTGATTAAGTTAAAGTTGACAAATAGTCAACAATGTTGAAAGTGTCAATTGGGTTATTTATAACTCAAATAAGTGAAAAGAGATATCAAAGGTTATTAAACAGTGATTAATTATGTTAGGTTATCTAACATGTGAACAGCGTGAATAAGAGACTGAACTTATTAGAAATAAATTGTGATATAAGTTCTCAGGGAATAATCGAATACACATCTAAATCAGGTGGGCATCTGTGAATGATATTGTTAAAAATTAAAATTGTGTGTATGCAAATTATGTGCTGAAACTAGTTGGACAATTGTACTGATATGTAGTGAAAATGTGATCTATATAAGATCGTTGATTGATCTAAGATAATTGCAGAACGATGTTGGGTGATCGTGATGCCTTGTAATCAGTGTTGATGTAATAGAGTGATAACATGAACCCTAAGGGGGAGAGAACTAAATAGATGATAATCTCATTCAGGTGAATGTGATAATATAAATTAATGATTAAGTTGAGAATTTAAAATTTTGTGCCATTAATTGAGAAAAGTGATATGTTATGAAGCTAACGGTTGAAATTGTGGAAATAATGGTTATATTTCCATTATAATATGTGTATGTGAAATCAAGTAAGTTGTTATATACTTGATGATATAATAAATTGTGACTTAAAATTTCAAGTTGAAATAAGTCAATGTAGAGGTCGGGTGAATGTAGGTAATACGGTGTGGCAGTACATGTGTTAATTTAACAATGTACTTCTTGATGATGTTTTACCTACTATGTATGACCTCTATTTTGCTTATTAAGGTGACATGAATCCGGATTACTTCTAAGTAAAGGATTCCATAGAGTTGAAGTGATAGGTGAATATTTGTTTAATTGTTGGTTATGAACTGAAATTAATTTTCAGTGTTGTTAAGTGTATTGTGTTGTTAAGTGTATTGTGGTTTTATAACCACTGATGTTAGCTGTTGTTTTAGTTGTTAAAGATTTTTACACATTTCTAGTGTCTGGTTGTAAGTGATTAAGTGTTCAGTTGTTAAAGTAATTGTGTATTTTAGACATATATCTGATTGATGATAGAGGATTCAGGTAAATGATTGTTTTATAGAAATTGTTGGATGAATGTACAATATATACAGGGGTGAAAGATAGAAACATGTACATTGGGATATGTGCATGTGGAAAGAATTCAAATAAATAAATTATTGTTATAAGTTGCTCAAGGGAAGCAAGGTACGTTATTAGTTTTGATTGTAATTGATTTTGTGTCCACTTGTTAAAGTGATTGTGTGTTAATGATAAAGAATTCAGATATATGCTTGTTTCATGGAAAATATTGGATGAAAGCACAGTATATGTGCGTAGGTAAAGACAGAGGCATGTCCATGGGGGCAGGTGAATGTAGAAAGAATTGAAACAAGATAAATATAATTATAAGTTGCTCTTGAGAATTAATGTATGATAAGATGTAGGTGAGTATGTTATATTAGACGAGCTGAGTGTGATCAGATTTCGAGGACGAAATCTTTTAAGGGGGAGAGATTTGTAACATCCGTAAATCGGACCTAGTTGTTTTATATTATTTGGTGATTTTCAAATAATATTAACGTGTTTGGAAATAATATTGTTTGAATTAATTGCGAATAAATAGGAAATAAGTTTCAGGACTTATTGTGGTTAGTAAAATATTAAGTGATTTAAATTAATAAAGTTGTCGGTGAAATAAAAGTTTGGACTCGCAAATGTTTTCGGGTTCCAGACAATAGGTTTAGAAGGGGTATTAAATTATATCCGTATATTTGATGTCGGTTTGAGGAGCCGACCTTCTTTCTTTTTATTTGTCTTCTTCTTTCATTTTGAAAACAAAAAAACACAATAAATAAAAGAGTAAAAATCGTGAATCGTCCCCGTGGTTAGCAATTTAGCCAGGAACAAGAATCAATCAAATTCCAATTTCTGATTCAATGTTTAATTCATCACCTTCACCTCCTTTATATGAACTAAGGTATGTATAATTCCTTTTCTTAAATTTAGAAAGTTGATTGGTGAATTACTATGAAATTGAAGCATAGGAAGATGATAAGTGATGTTATATGCTTCTTATAAACTGTTATAATCGATTAGAACGCGAGATTTGATGATTTTGATTAAATTAACGAGCTGTTAGATTGAAACAGGAAGAACAGGGTTAAACCTGTGGCCTATGGCCGGCGGTCAAGCCGTTTGGCCAGCGGTGATGAGGCTGCTTTGGGCCGGCGGTCACGAGGCTGCTTTGGCCGGTGGTCAAACGGTTTAGCCGGCGGCTAAATGGCCCCAACGCAGAACAGAGAATTTTTATAAAAACATTTCGTGCGTATTAAACCAAGGATAATAGGTTGAAATGTGATGTTAGTCATGAACTAACTAAAGATAAATGAGTACTTGTGGTTTGACATAATATGTTGATATATTTAGATAAGTGGTGATATAAATAAGCTGATATAAGCGTTGGTTGCTATTTGATAAGTGTTATTGAAATTAATATGATATATTGTGTATTGAGATACTGTGATATGTTATATGATTATATGTAACACCCCGCAAATTTAAACGCAATAATAAACATTAATCACTTGCATTATTAGGCTAATTCCCTACTTGAGTGAATTCACAACTACTTTTAGAGGTAAGTCTAGCAAAGCCCAACTAGATAATACGCGTAGTATTACGTATTCGTAATTAGTTGTAATTACGTACTGAACGATCTGAAAACAAACGCGACAAAAATATACGACTGTTGGTGAACAAAAATTATTTAATAAAACGAAATTATTAAATAACGTCGTGAACAATTAAATATTATGTCGATAATATTTACATATCATTTATAACGTAAAACACAAACTTGTATTATTAAAATAAAAACAAAATTTTAAATTTTAATACTAAATTAATATGGTTTCATAAAAAGATTCTAATAAAAATATAACGAAATATGGAATTTAAAATGTATTAGTTAAAATAATGTAACATTTAACAATCGGGTAAACAAACACGGATAAAATACCGCAAAATGGGACTCCTCTTTGGTTCCCAAAAATCTGCCCCAAACCCCCACCCAAACCCCCATTTCTTCCTCATTTTCATTTCTCACCACCAAAAACACACACATTTTCTCTCAACTTTCTCTCTCTCTAAAAACCACTAAAAACAACTACAAAATCAACAAAAACAACAACAAATCGGACACACAACATCATCAAACTCGTCATCATCATCATCTACACAAGGATTCAAGCTCAAAATCACCATTTTCATCATCATCTTCATCATCCACCTAATTTTCGGATCTAACACTTTTTGGGTAAGAAAACACTAAACTTTTCACTTTTACTTCATTATAATAGCTTACAATCATGTTACAAGTCATTATATGAAAGATCTAAGCATTTTTGGGTTAAAAATCTCGATTTTCGGATGAACATACCGTAACGTCGCATTAGTCCCAGGCGATTTGCGACGTCCCACTGCGACGTCCCACTGCTACGTCCCACTGCGACGTCCCACTGCGACGTCCCACACGACGTCCCACACGACGTCCCACTGCGACGTCCCACACGACGTCCCACACGACGTCCCACGCGACGTCCCACGTGACGTCCCACTGCTACGTCCCACGCGACGTCCCACTGCTACGTCCCACGCGACGTCCCACTGCTACGTCCCACTGCTACGTCCCACGCGACATCCCACTGCGACGTCGCAAGTTTCAGAACCTTATAACAATACTTTGAAATATTTTTACAAAACCATCACCAACGAGTCGTACGAATTTACAAATAAACGATCTTTCTTGGACGAACGAGTAACATGGTCTGGTTGTTATGCAACCACTTATACGACTATTTCTTATATATAGGACCTTAGGGACTTTACCCGGACTACGCTTTGCTAGCACTCGCACTTTCACTTAACTCAACAGGTGAGTTCACAGCCCCTACTTTTACTGATTTAACTGCTTTTGAACAGGGGTGGAAAACATAGTCAACTGTTTTACTTATTGCCATAACTGCTTTTACTTATACGATTGTTTATCATACTTGTTTACTCGAACAATTAGAGTACCTTGAACTATTAAACTATTAAACAAACTGGTGTTTATGAAATAACATTTTCATATTGACACACTGAACAAATGGAATAACTTATTCGACAAACTGTTTTAACTAGACCGGAGAACGACCGGTAAACTATTTTGCATACGACTGTAAACTTTTAAACTTGTTTGGTATACCGGAGAAGGACCGGTACTTTTATATAAACGCTGGAGAACGACCAGCTACGTATTTTAGTGCCAGAGAACGACTGGCCAAGGGACGGGAGAACGACCCGTGCGTCTTGGATGGGAGAACGACCCATGCGTTTGTTGGACGGGAGAACGACCCATGCGTTTGTTGGACGGGAGAACGACCCGTGCGTAACTAGATCGGAGAACGACCGGTAAACTGTTTTTGTTGAACGGGAGAACGACCCGTGCGTATTTGGCCGGGGAACGAACGGTACTGTTTGTAAACCGCTGGAGAACGACCAGCACGTGTTTTTAAACTGACATTTTGGGTAACATCCCACGTATCTGTTTTGGGTAACATCCCACGTATCTGTTTTGGGTAACATCCCACGTAAACTAAATTTTGGGCGAACAACCCACTAAACTTGTATTTGGAAAACATTCCACAAAGCATTACGTGACTATTATGGCAATTACTATTCGTGAACGTATTTGGATAACAACTGTGCTTACAAACTTGGTTCAACTATTGCAAACATAAAACCTGTGAATTCACTCAACCTCGTTGTTGACTTTTACTATGTTTTTCAGGGAATTAGCTGCGCATGTAAGAATCGCCAACACACATGGAGAATTAGGCGACCCGTGAAGCTTTAGGATGCCAACTTTTTGACAACTGGATTTCTTTAGTATAACTGAAATGTTTTAGTCATATTTCAGAAATCTACTTTTGTAAACTTAATTCTTTTAACTTATACGATTCGATGAATCGTAAACTTTGTAACTAATACTTTTGGCATCTTAATATATTATGTTCTGTTGTAATCATAAGCTCTGATACGTATGCATGCTTTGTTATTGTGACACCCCGTACTTAAACTAAATGCTTCCGCTAAACGAATTTGGGGGTGTTACAGATTGGTATCAGAGACATTGGTTATAGCGAACTAGGAAACTTTAGGTGACTTAGAGACCTAGAGACCTAGACTATAGCCTTGGCTAGAAAGCACATGCATACACACATTTGCATACGTTTAACTATCGATACGACATCTCGACACGCTTAAAACTATCTTTCGAATCTTATCACATTCGATTTGCTCACCCTCATTTGACCTCATATGAACTGGATCGTGTTAAACGATTGATGAAAAGAAGTATGTATTTAGCATCATATAATGACGCCTGGACAACGTGATTATATTATACTAAGTACATATGGGTGTTTCATAGTCGTATGATACGTAAAGGGGAAAACTTGTCAATCTTTCTAAACGCTTGATAACTAGAACTTTGTTCTTCGCATTTACCTTCTTTGGCATTGACTTCTGCAATTTCTTTCCTTGCAGAACGTCATCATGCCGCCTAAAAGAAATACTCGAAACAGTCAACGAAATGTTCCTCCTCCACCTCCGCCTCCAGAAACAACCGAGAAAATAATCGAACGCCGCGTGGCTGAAGCCATCGCTCAATACGAGGCCAGCCGAAATCGTGAAAACCTGACCAACAATAGCGGAGCCACTCCAGTCAACAGCGAAACCCCAACCAATACCCAGCATGGGTATTCCTACAAAACCCTCCAGTCTTGTAAACCCAGCACCTTCACCGGGACCGAAGGGGCCATCGGCCTGGTCCACTGGATTGAGAAAATGGAATCGGTGATTGATATCAGCGACTGCGCCACCGACAAAATCGTGAAGTACGCCACGTGTACCTTAGCTGACAAAGCGTTGACCTGGTGGAACGCTCAGGTCCAGGTTATTGGACGTCCAGCTGCTTACTCCATGACTTGGGGAACTCTGAAACAGATGCTGATGGAGGAATTTTGCCCTCCCAACGAGATGCAGAAACTTGAAAACGAACTCTGGAACATACAAATGATCGGCGCTGACATTACCGGTTACACAACTAGATTCCAGGAGCTTGCACGTCTTGTGCCTCACATGGTGACCCCCGAGAGCAAACGCATCGAGCGTTACAACAAGGGCTTAGCCCCACAGATCCGAGGCATGGTTATGTCCTCCAAACCAGCTACCTTTAGGAGCGCAGTGGATCTGGCTCAAAGCTTAACCGACGACGCCATTCTGATCGGCACTTTGAAAACTACTACAGGGAATGCTGAACCTACCCGTACTGATGCGGGCGACTCTGGAACCCACAAACGCAAATGGAACAACGAGGGTAACGACCGTCAGATTCAACAAAACAGGAACCCGGGAAACGCCCGAGCCTACGCCGGAATCACCAACTCTGGACCCAAAACCTATCTTGGAAACAAACCGAGATGTGACAAGTGCGGAATGCATCATGCCGGCAATTGCGCCTTCTGCCAAGACTGCAAACACTAGGGTCACTTGGCCCAACACTGTAAAACAGCCCCTCTTCCTCGATCAAATGCGTGCTACGAGTGCGGTGAATCCGGACACTTTCGAAACCAATGTCCAAAACTGAACAACAACCAGAACAACACCGGGAATAACAATCAGAACAACAACCGCAACAATCAAAACGACAACAACCGCGTCGTTAACAAAGGCTACGCCCCAAGCCGCGCATACATCCTCCGTGCACCAGAAACGGTTGCGGACCTCGGCTAGCACGGTACGTCCTAACAGCTGTTGCTACGATTTTCTTTTATTCGGATGCCGATTCGAACATAACGCTTGGAAAACTTTAACCACGAAACGAACAAACAACTAATTGAACTATGCCGCGAGCATACTTAAACTGATTAAAAATTTTCTGGCAACAATTGAACGCCACGCAAATTGGTATTATTATTGACGACGTGACTTATTCGGAGAACATACGCCGCGGGCAATCCGACTTGATTTTTAAATCTCGGGACGAGATTTCTCTAACATGAGGAGAATGTAACACCCCGCAAATTTAAACGCAATAATAAACATTAATCACTTGCATTATTAGGCTAATTCCCTACTTGAGTGAATTCACAACTACTTTTAGAGGTAAGTCTAGCAAAGCCCAACTAGATAATACGCGTAGTATTACGTATTCGTAATTAGTTGTAATTACGTACTGAACGATCTGAAAACAAACGCGACAAAAATATACGACTGTTGGTGAACAAAAAATATTTAATAAAACGAAATTATTAAATAACGCCGTGAACAATTAAATATTATGTCGATAATATTTACATATCATTTATAATGTAAAACGCAAACTTGTATTATTAAAATAAAAACAAAATTTAAAATTTTAATACCAAATTAATATGGTTTCATAAAAAGATTCTAATAAAAATATAATGAAATATGGAATTTAAAATGTATTAGTTAAAATAATGTAACATTTAACAATCGGGTAAACAAACACGGATAAAATACCGCAAAATGGGACTCCTCTTTGGTTCCCAAAAATCTGCCCCAAACCCCCACCCAAACCCCCATTTCTTCCTCATTTTCATTTCTCACCACCAAAAACACACACATTTTCTCTCAACTTTCTCTCTCTCTAAAAACCACTAAAAACAACTACAAAATCAACAAAAACAACAACAAATCGGACACACAACATCATCAAACTCGTCATCATCATCATCTACACAAGGATTCAAGCTCAAAATCACCATTTTCATCATCATCTTCATCATCCACCTAATTTTCGGATCTAACACTTTTTGGGTAAGAAAACACTAAACTTTTCACTTTTACTTCATTATAATAGCTTACAATCATGTTACAAGTCATTATATGAAAGATCTAAGCATTTTTGGGTTAAAAATCTCGATTTTCGGATGAACAGACCGTAACGTCGCATTAGTCCCAGGCGATTAGCGACGTCCCACTGCGACGTCCCACTGCTACGTCCCACTGCGACGTCCCACTGCGACGTCCCACACGACGTCCCACACGACGTCCCACTGCGACGTCCCACGTGACGTCCCACTGCTACGTCCCATGCGACGTCCCACTGCTACGTCCCACGCGACGTCCCACTGCTACGTCCCACTGCTACGTCCCACGCGACGTCCCACTGCTACGTCCCACTGCTACGTCCCACTGCTACGTCCCACGCGACATCCCACTGCGACGTCGCAAGTTTCAGAACCTTATAACAATACTTTGAAATATTTTTTCAAAACCATCACCAACGAGTCGTACGAATTTACAAATAAACGATCTTTCTTGGACGAACGAGTAACATGGTCTGGTTGTTATGCAACCACTTATACGACTATTTCTTATATATAGGACCTTAGGGACTTTACCCGGACTACGCTTTGCTAGCACTCGCACTTTCACTTAACTCAACAGGTGAGTTCACAGCCCCTACTTTTACTGATTTAACTGCTTTTGAACAGGGGTGGAAAACATAGTCAACTGTTTTACTTATTGCCATAACTGCTTTTACTTATACGATTGTTTATCATACTTGTTTACTCGAACAATTAGAGTACCTTGAACTATTAAACTATTAAACAAACTGGTGTTTATGAAATAACATTTTCATATTGACACACTGAACAAATGGAATAACTTATTCGACAAACTGTTTTAACTAGACCGGAGAACGACCGGTAAACTGTTTTGCATACGACTGTAAACTTTTAAACTTTTTTGGTATACCGGAGAACGACCGGTACTTTTATATAAACGCTGGAGAACGACCAGCTACGTATTTTAGTGCCAGAGAACGACTGGCCAAGGGACGGGAGAACGACCCGTGCGTCTTGGATGGGAGAACGACCCATGCGTTTGTTGGACGGGAGAACGACCCGTGCGTAACTAGACCGGAGAACGACCGGTAAACTGTTTTTGTTGAACGGGAGAACGACCCGTGCGTATTTGGCCGGGGAACGACTGGTACTGTTTGTAAACCGCTGGAGAACGACCAGCACGTGTTTTTAAACTGACATTTTGGGTAACATCCCACGTATCTGTTTTGGGTAACATCCCACGTATCTGTTTTGGGTAACATCCCACGTAAACTAAATTTTGGGCGAACAACCCACTAAACTTGTATTTGGAAAACATTCCACAAAGCATTACGTGACTATTATGGCAATTACTATTCGTGAACGTATTTGGATAACAACTATGCTTACAAACTTGGTTCAACTATTGCAAACATAAAACCTATGAATTCACTCAACCTCGTTGTTGACTTTTACTATGTTTTTCAGGGAATTATTTGCGCATGTAAGAATCGCCAACACACATGGAGAATTAGGCGACCCGTGAAGCTTTAGGATGCCAACTTTTTGACAACTGGATTTCTTTAGTATAACTGAAATGTTTTAGTCATATTTCATAAATCTACTTTTGTAAACTTAATTCTTTTAACTTATACGATTCGATGAATCGTAAACTTTGTAACTAATACTTTTGGCATCTTAATATATTATGTTCTGTTGTAATCATAAGCTCTGATACGTATGCATGCTTTGTTATTGTGACACCCCGTACTTAAACTAAATGCTTCCGCTAAACGAATTTGGGGGTGTTACATTATAACATGTGTTGCTTATTATAACGAGTTCGTTGTTGATACCAAGTTACTGACTTGTGTATTTTGTTGTGATTCTCAGATGGATAGAAGGCTCAGTAACATTAGATCTCTGAACATGCAGCTGAGGTATTGGTGAGTGGACTTGTACTCTCAGTGTGATTTAGTTGTAACATAATTGGTTACAACAGGTGAACATAGTGATATAGTGATTGTGATTGTTGAACTGTTGAATTGTGAAATACACGTGTAATAAGTGATGTGTTGCCTTTGAGCAGTCTGTGATTCAGAGGTCAACTTGACTGATTAGTTGGACTGGGTTGCTACAGGTTAGTCAATGTGAGATTTGTGATCATGTGTTGAGAATAGAGCACATATTGACTAAAGGTAGCAAACATTTATCGGTAATGTCACTGTATTGGCCTGCAGTTGGTTGTAAGTGTCGCTTGGTGCACCTCCCGGGTCTGAGCGGTGTCACAAGGACCACCGATCCTCTTGGTGATGTTGTGTCAGTGTCTATGTGATCTTTGTGATAATCAGTATTGTTATGCTGAATTGTGTTGATAGTGACAGGTTGACTCACTTTGCTTTGTGCTAATCCCACTATTTACTCCTCGCAGGTCTTGAGAATGATTTTGGGTTGGGCAAGGAATGGATTGAAGAATGTTTGACTTAGTTGCGTTACTCTGATATTGGATTTTATAAATCAGTGTTGTTCGTGTTTTCATATAACACCCAGATTGATTAACTAAGTTTTAAATTAGTTGAACCTTTATATTTTGATTGATTAAAGTATCAATTTGGACAGACGTTTCCGATATATTGTATTTAAATAACTATAAGTGAGGGGTGTCTTAATTATTGTATGAGGTAAAATAAAATAAAAATTTGACTTTAGGCCAGGTTAACTTAATCCTCTCCGTTAATTGATTTAGTTAAATAAATCTAGACCGCTGATTAAAATTATTATGAATGTTTACGTAATTCATTAGTTTTTGATTAGTAATTATATCGGATTAACCGTAATCTATAATCTCAAATTTGGTTACGAGATTTCAGGAAGGCGGTTACAAAATTTAATTTTTAAATTCTCCACAATTATCCACACATATTTAGATGTTAAATTTTGAATATTCAAGTTATTGACATATATAAAAATACGTAAAAATTCATAATAAAGGTTAATTAACACCCATGATTTCAAATTGATCCCTGTTGATATCCAGATGTTTGTTTGCCAAAATACCTCCTAGGTTAGTCAACTCCATTTTTAAATTATCCCTAAATATCTACTATTTAGTTGGAATTATTTGGTGTTATCTTAATTTGCATAATCATATATCAAGTTGATACCTAAATTGATGCATATTTTACAAGATAATGATGGTATTTTTCAAGTTGACACGGTTGTATAGTTAATCATGGGTTGGACTCTAGGAAGGGTTGTGATATGGATTTTTGTTTGTGTATGTCACACCCCGTCTAAAGCGGAAACAACGGGATATAACAATGATAGGATCACAACACATTATTATAAAGAAAGCTATATGAACATAAACTTCAATGTGTTATGATACTTGTAACATGAGTAACGGTTCATGATACGTGTACATACCAACAGTGAAACCAAATAACCAACAATAATCCAAAATGTAAGTGACAAGGCAAACACGCCTTTCCAAATTATTTAAAGGCAACAAGTTTCAACTTCTCAAATAGTCTAAATGTTTAGCTCATTTCAACCTAATGGTCTTCTAAGCTTTCTTGTCCTCAATCTTCAAACCACTAGAGTTACCTGAAAAGTTATGCTCAAAACGGTCAACAATAATGTTGGTGAGTTTCGTAGGTTTGAAACGACACACAAATAAAAATATCCCTTTGCTGTGATATATACATAAGTTAGGAAAATGCTTATTGAAAAGGTGCACATAGTGAAATAGGGTAATCTAACAAATCTCTACAATAAGTGTCATCACTCCCACGAAGGAGTATAATCCAAATCAAATCCGATAATGGCAGTAGCTACTCCAACAAAAATTTAATGCAAACACCAAAAGTAAGCATTAACCAATAAACACTTATGTAAACACCAAAAGTAGGCATCAACCAATAAACACTGATGCAAACACCAAAAGTAGGCGTCAACCAAACCAATAAACTCTAATGCAAACACCAAAAGTAAGCATTAGGCACATAATTACCTAGTGTCACACAATTCAGCATATGTCCAAAAATAAAAGTAAACAAGTTCACAGCATGATAAAACCATTTATAAAACATGAGCAAACTTTTCCCCCAAATTTAGAAAACATGTAATGAAAATGGGGCCACGAAAACTCACCTTGAATAGCAAAGCAACTATCGTCCCCAAATGAATCCACCAAACTCAAATGTCAATCTACAAATGAATAAGTATGGGTTACTATGTCCGTCCATTATATCCCAAGTTCTAAGTCTAAATCACCTTTACCTCATTTTCTCTCCACTAGCCACATCTATTTTCACTAAAACAATTCTCATTCACATCAAACGATATCAATACCACTCTATCTTTCATTTCAGATTATACCTCCAGATTTCACCTCAATTTACGGATTTAAAAACTTGACTTAACAAGAAATTTTGACTCTATAAATTTTATCAATGACACTTTTATGTATTTAGAACATTTAATAAATTTTCCAGATTTTTATAAAGTAGATAACTATTTTTAAAAATTCACCAAAACAAACTGCTCTAATTTCCAACACTTTCTGATATCACAAAAGCTATGATTTGTTTAAAATACTTAAATAGTTATAAAGCTTATAATATTTTTACAGATAATATTTGACACCAAAAAGTTATCTCAGTAAAATTTTCAAGACCAAACTCTTACTTTATCCTATGTTTCAAAAATCCACAAGTTACTCAAAATCAGAAACCGAAAACTCAGAATTGACATCCAAACTCATAAAATCATTTTGACTAACTTGCACTTATCGTATAAACACGAAACCAAAACCATTTTAAAGTAGACTTCTGATAGATACTTTTAGACTCAAGATTCATCAAAAACCATTATGAAATGACCAAGTTATACATTACTCAAATCGACTCTCGAATCTGATCAGAATTAGGGTTTACAGATTTAACCTAATTCTTCTCAAAACAAATACCAATCGCATATACAACCGATTATCCTCCTCATAAACATTCAAAAAAAATAAGTTAACACTCATTCCCTCATGATCATACTACTTGGAATACAACGGATCGAACCGAATAAGATGACGGTAACGAAACAATCGAAATCAAACGTTAATGAACGAAATCGGATAGAAATGTACCAACTAACGAATAATCGCACAAGAGGCTTCCTTAGAATCTGTAAATAATGAGATTATATATCCTTAGAAGCCATTTTTGAGATTAGATGAAACGTATATGGGGATTATAGAATCGAAACTTACCAAAGTTTCTGAAAATTCGTCACCCACAGCAGCAGTTTACGAAATAATTTTTATAAAATAATCTGGAGCGTTTCAGAGGCCAAAATCACGCGTGTCAAAGTAAAACATCGAGATCTACAACTTTCTAGTTTTGACCGAAGGCTGAAAACGAACTTAAATAGGTCAAATCGACCTCTGTTCGTGACTGGAATTTTTGGGACGGGATTTTGTATGTTTTTGTGATAGAAAAGTTTTAGGGTTAGGTTTAGGGTTATACTTATAGGTCTAGGGTTCAAGAGGTGTTGGGTTTAGTTGGGTTTGGGCTTTTGGAAGTTGGATCATTTTCGAATTACATTTTTGATGACGGATGTCACAGTATCCCCCCGTTTAGGGAATTTCGTCCCGAAATTCAATCGGAGCCGTATTGTCACCACGATCACTGAATAAGTTCATATATATAAGCTTGGCTTGATATTTTCATTTGCAAGTATACTCAGGTCAACGTTCTATCAGACCTTGATAATTAAAATTACATGTGCTCCAACATGTTGACCTCTCTCAATCCATGGTTCCTACCAGTTTTCTCTACACATCGTTATTTGTGGTTCCCTTTAAACTCCTTCTAGAAATATGTGTAAGACTTTATCGGCCAACACTTTTGTAGAATTGACACATGAAATAGTTCGTGAGCAGCACTTCACTCTTGTGACAACTTTCAATCGATATGTTATACACGCTCAACAATTTAGAGCGATCTAACAAACCTATGTATAAATTTTCCCCTTCTTCCCAAAATATATGGTATTTTTCTAAAGCAATACTTTAAGCAATATATGATCTCTATCATAAAATTCTTACTGCTTTCGATGTTTATTTGCGTAACTCATTTGCCTAGCTCGTAGTGATCCCAACTTCTCCTTGATTCGAACGATCTTGTCAATAGCTTCATGGACTATTTCAATCCAATCAACTAACTCTAACCCAACTTCAGCTGACACTACGATGAATGAATCCTACACTCATGAAGTGCTTGAAATAATGCAGAATGAATGCTAGAATGATAATTATGTTGTATGATAACTTGACTAATTGTAAGTGAGGATCACAACTTCTATCAATCGATGACACAATCTAAGCATATTCTCAATGTTTGAATGGTTCGCTCATTCCGTCCATTAGTTCGAGAATGATAAACCATCCTCATGTCAAAACTCGCCCTCAGAGCTTTTCGCAACATTCGCCAAAAATTGTGAAGTAAAATAACCATCAAGATCGGATATAGTAGATTCAAACACTCCACGCCTTGCTACTTCTTTGTTAACATGCAACCTCGCCAATTTCTCCATCGTGTAGTCCTCGCAGATAGCTAAGAAGTGAGATGGCTTAGTCATCCTATCCACAATCACCCCAAATCGAATCGCGCCCACTACTAGTTCTAGAAAACCTCGAAACGGAATCCATAGTTATTATTATTATTATTATTATTATTATTATTATTATTATTATTATTATTATTATTATTATTATTATTATCCTTTTTTTTCGGAAATGTTCAGTTGTTGAAATAGACCGGAGAGTCTCTGGTATTCAGCCTAAATTTTCAAACAGATCATGCATTGACAAATTGAATAATGTAATTACGATGTCCTTCTTCATTCCCAGTCACCACTACAAATCCATAATATCAAGATACTTCTAAACAACTCTCGACGTACGGAATATTTTTGACTTATGTACTATGTCCACTACCAGTGTCCATAGATCACTTAAAAAAAAGAATCCATGAGATTCTCACAAGTTGAAATTATCTCATCCACTTTGTGTTTCAAATGCTCGCCTAACCCGCGCAATCCTTCATTTTGTATGTGAGCATCCCCTAGCGATTCACCTTGTGCTTTGAACCTCTTATCATTAATGCCAGAGTGCATCGTCATACTTGACTCACACTCACCTTGGCTTACTATTTCCTTCCTATTAGAAATATCTGCCACCCACCCGTCCTTTCCCGGGTGGTATCGAATTTCACAATTATAACCACTAAATAACTCGAGCTACCTCATTTGCCTCATGTTCAACGTCTTTAGAACAAATAACAATAAGATGTGTAAAAAGTCCTTGTGGTAGGTATAAACAACATTCTTTATTCCATACACGTAGTGTCTCCAACACATATGTATGAACACCACCGCTCCAAGTTTCAATTCGTGGATAGTATAGAAATTTTTGTGTACCTTGAGTCGTTGAGAGACGGATGCGACTATCTTTCCCGTTTAACCAACTCACGACTTAGACCTGGGTCTGATGTGTCACACAATACACAACGAATTCCTTCGATTCCATTGGGAAACGTCTGGATTGATGTATTACATAAGGCATTCTTCGATGTTTGAAAAGATTCTTCTTCTTAGTTCTTATCCCAACAAACTTCTTACGTATATACATGTGAGTAGTTGAGGGATCTTTGAAAAACTCTCGATAAAATGCCGACAATTGTCTAAGAATCCTAAATGCTATACGACCCTCCAATGATGACCGTGGGATCTTCCATCCCTTTACTGTTTTGCTCTTGCTATGATTCTCAAAAACAACTTCTTTGTTCACAACGTGTCTAAGAAAATCAACTCTCTAGCTTGAAATCAAGATTTCCGAATATATTGCATAGATCTTTCGTTCCAAAAGTAACTCTAGGATTAGTCTTATAGGAATTTCATACGCTTCCTTAGTCTTCAATAAATTAGAACGTCGCAAATGAATGGTATGACAAATTCGTCGAGATACGGTTTATATACGTGGTCGTTGAATATATGAATGCTATAGACGCATTAGTAGAATAGAAAGTTATAACAAGAAATCCGAAAGGGTCAAAACGAATCCTAGACGCAGTCTTTGGTATATTCGATTCAGGTACCCTAAATTGATGATGACCAAAACGAAGATCGATTTTTGAAAATTACCAAGCACCATGAAATTGATCAAGCAAATCATCAATCCTTGGAGGAGGACAACGATTCTTGACCGTAAGTTTATTAAGTTTCACGATAATCAATGCACATACAAAGAGAGTCATCTCTCTTTTAAAAAATAAGATAGGTGCTCCCCAAGGAGATGGACTAGGGTGAATGAAACCCTTGTCTTGGAGCATCTTAAAGTGATTAAGTGATATGGAGCCTTTGCAACGGGGGCAACTCCAAGAATACGATCGACACAAAATTTCACAAGTCAATGCGGGTATAGTCCTCTTAAGTCCTTTGGGAAGACCTCGAGGATAACGTTGATAATTGAATGTTTTTTAGGTTTAACTCATTTGCCCTAACGCTCATGAGTTGCTTATTTTCGTCTTCGGTTTGTTCTATGTAAATCTCAAGTACTTCACCACCATTTAAGCGATATACGGAATACTTTCTCAAACATATAACTTCCACCTGGAACTTCGTCAATTAATCCATTCACATAACAACACCAAAACTCCCGAGTCCAAAGGGGTAATAGTCAATGCTAAAAGAGCAATCTTCTAGCACTAAAGTACACCCCTATAAATCTCTATATGCTCTCATAAACAAAATTGCTCCAAAGTCCCTCACTCAAAGCAAGCCATCGGATTTCCTACTATGTTGATTGATACCACTTGACGAGCTGTCGTCCGGCATTCCATTGCAACGTGACCTCTTCAATTGCGGTCTGAATAAATACAACATGATGCGAATGTGTGTTGATAGTAGTTACACCTTACTCACAGAAGATGTGAACCAGTGTAACCCTCTCTTCATGTGTTAGTATCCACAATTTTCTTGAGTATCCCCGCGTTCTTGGTACTGTTTCTACATTCCCCACCTCCTATTAACGATCCATTCATCAGTATTGTGCCTCGAATGGTAGAAGGATTAGTCACTCCTATCGTTCTGCTAGCTTCTAGAACAAAGCTGTTGATATACTTCTAAATTTTCTTAGCTTCGAGTGCCACGAAATGAGGTCTAATTTTGCCAATCTCATAAAATTGTCCGATATAGGTTGCAGGGTTAACTCCCACTATAGAGAAATTCCAAAACTTGTTCACTAACTTCTTCATTTCGTTACAGAAAGAATATTCATCCTTTAGGAGTTCCTTCTTTCTCCAATCTTTCCGCGTCATCACCATTTCTATCATTTGAATCCTCGACTAATAGAGCTATATTTGCCTTCGGTGTCGTCAGATCTACTATGATTCAATATGTCGTTACTAACTTGCATGGCAATTTTGGATATAATTATGGCCCACCACTGTTGTGCAATGATCGCAACAACATTGGAGTTATTGCCTTGAGTACCACAATGTCCTCCAGCTCAACCATTAGTTCAATCACCGCCTTTACTTGAATGCCCACCACCGAGTGTTTCTTCTCCACAAGTAAGATTTATGAGTAACGCGTCTCGGTAATATGCTTGCTTAAATTTCGAATTCTTATGAGTTTAGAATAGAATGAGTGCCTTGGAGTTTGTCAAGGCATAAATGCACGAGACTCACAACATAAGCATGATTCAATAAGGGATATAATTGAGATTTTATCCCTATACGACATGAAGACAGCACATTGGATACTTAGATATGGTCGGATAAGTACACATACGCAAGAATACATTTGTCAATTACGTCTGCAGCCATAATTGTAAAAGTATCCTTTCATACGCATTCTCATCACCCCAAATCCTTGTCTCACAATGAACTTCGTATTTAAGGAAGAAGATCGGATAGTTATGGAATCCTAAGCAACACGTAGACGAACCACATAAGGAGTCGTAAGATGATGAAGAAACATTTACAACGTCCTTCTTATTTGAAATGACTAAGATTGATGATCGATCTTAGCTACAACTAGTTTCACGGAATCGTATGCACACATAACTTCCTAATTCATGTTCTATATGTGGGTTCCCTATTTATAGTCTAGGCCAATCCACCTAGATCTCTATAAATAATGGCTCTGATACCAATCTGTCACACCCCGTCTAAAGCGAAAACAACGGGATATAACAATGATAGGATCACAACACATTATTATAAAGAAAGCTATATGAAAATAAACTTCAATGTGTTATGATACTTGTAACATGAGTAACGGTTCATGATACGTGTACATACCAACAGTGAAACCAAATAACCAACAATAATCCAAAATGTAAGTGACAAGGCAAACACGCCTTTCCAAATTATTTAAAGGCAACAAGTTCCAACTTCTCAAATAGTCTAAATGTTTAGCTCATTTCAACCTAATGGTCTTCTAAGCTTTCTTGTCCTCAATCTTCAAACCACTAGAGTTACCTGAAAAGTTATGCTCAAAACGGTCAACAATAATGTTGGTGAGTTTCGTAGGTTTGAAACGACACACAAATAAAAATATCCCTTTGTTGTGATATACACATAAGTTAGGACAATGCTTATTGAAAAGGTGCACATAGTGAAATAGGGTAATCTAACAAATCTCTACAATAAGTGTCATCACTCCCACGAAGGAGTATAATCCAAATCAAATCCGATAATGGCAGTAGCTACTCCAACAAAAATTTAATGCAAACACCAAAAGTAAGCATTAACCAATAAACACTTATGCAAACACCAAAAGTAGGCATCAACCAATAAACACTGATGCAAACACCAAAAGTAGGCATCAACCAAACCAATAAACTCTAATGCAAACACCAAAAGTAAGCATTAGGCACATAATTACCTAGTGTCACACAATTCAGCATATGTCCAAAAATAAAAGTAAACAAGTTCACAGCATGATAAAACCATTTATAAAACATGAGCAAACTTTTTCTCCAAATTTAGAAAACATGTAATGAAAATGGGGCCACGAAAACTCACCTTGAATAGCAAAGCAACTATCGTCCCCAAATGAATCCACCAAACTCAAATGTCAATCTACAAACGAATAAGTATGGGTTACTATGTCCGTCCATTATATCCCAAGTTCTAAGTCTAAATCACCTTTACCTCAATTTCTCTCCACTAGCCACATCTATTTCCACTAAAACAATTCTCATTCACATCAAACGATATCAATACCACTCTATCTTTCATTTCAGATTATACTTCCAGATTTCACCTCAATTTATGGATTTAAAAACTTGACTTAACAAGAAATTTTGACTCTATAAATTTTATCAATGACACTTTTATGTATTTAGAACATTCAATAAATTTTCCAGATTTTTATAAAGTAGATAACTATTTTTAAAAATTCACCAAAACAAACTGCTTTAATTTCCAACACTTTCTGATATCACAAAAGCTATGATTTGTTTAAAATACTTAAATAGTTACAAAGCTAATAATATTTTTACAGATAATAGTTGACACCAAAAAGTTATCTCAGTAAAATTTTCAAGACCAAACTCTTACTTTATCCTACATTTCAAAAATCCACAAGTTACTCAAAATCAGAAACCGAAAACTCAGAATTGACATCCAAACTCATAAAATCATTTTGACTGACTTGCACTTATCGTATAAACACGAAACCAAAACCATTTTAAAGTAGCCTTCTAATAGATACTTTTAGACTCAAGATTCATCAAAAACCATTATGAAATGACCAAGTTATACATTACTCAAATCGACTCTCGAATCTGATCAGAATTAGGGTTTACAGATTTAACCTAATTCTTCTCAAAACAAATACCAATCGCATATACAACCGATTATCCTCCTCATAAACATTCAAAAAAATAAGTTAACACTCATTCCCTCATGATCATACTACTTGGAATACAACGGATCGAACCGAATAAGATGACGGTAACGAAACAATCGAAATCAAACGTTAATGAACGAAATCGGATAGAAATGTACCAACTAACGAATAATCGCACAAGAGGCTTCCTTAGAATCTGTAAATAATGAGATTATATATCCTTAGAAGTCGTTTTTGAGATTAGATGAAACGTATATGTGGATTATAGAATCGAAACTTACCAAAGTTTATGAAAATTCGTCACCCACAGCAGCAGTTTACGAAATAATTTTTATAAAATAATCTGGAGCGTTTCAGAGGCCAAAATCACGCGTGTCAAAGTAAAACATCGAGATCTACAACTTTCTAGTTTTGACCGAAGGCTGAAAACGAACTTAAATAGGTCAAATCGACCTCTGTTCGTGACTGGAATTTTTGGGACGGGATTTTGTATGTTTTTGTGATAGAAAAGTTTTAGGGTTAGGTTTAGGGTTATACTTATAGGTCTAGGGTTCAAGAGGTGTTGGGTTTAGTTGGGTTTGGGCTTTTGGGAGTTGGATCATTTTCGAATTACATTTTTGATGACGGATGTCACAGTGTAGGATTGGATGCATTTTACCGTTGCATTTGGCTCACGTTTCCTGGGCGGAAGGTGCCTCATGTGGTGCAGCTACTAAGAAATAGCCATGGAAAGATGTTATTAATTCCTTAGATATGTCTAAGTGAATAAGTAAGATCGATTGTTTTAAGATCATTGCTCACTTTTTAGTTAATTGTTTAATGGGATTGTACTTACGGGTTTGTTCATGTTGCAGTGAGGACGAAAGCGAACTTTGAGTTCCTAACAAAGATTCGAGTTTATTGGTGGTTTTTTCATGATATAAATATTGCTCATAATGGTAAATCATTGGAGGTAAGTAATTAGCATAAAGATCTAATGATTTGGAATAAATGTATTTTTTTATATTTAGTTTATTATTAGTTTCACTTTTGATGGTGATACTTGTGCATAATTATAATGATATTACAGGTGTCAGATTTTGAAGAAGATAAAGATATCTTATTAATGCATCATGTCGGGTACAAATTGAAGCGGCTTTTGCTTTGGCTAGCAGACCTCTCTATCACTTTTGTAAACACGTGTGACTTTTCTAATCATCTGAATGCTACAAAAAAAAATTCTATAAAATGTTTTAGTGTTTTCTTGATATTAATAGTTGATACGCATCAACAATTTTGTTCGTTTTTGTAGGAAACTAATTGGGGACATTTGTGCATCTGATTAAGTTTTATAAAAGTCAAAGATATGATGACAAGATTGCACTCCCGAAGTAAGTATTGCATCCTTCCTTTTTCTTTCAAAATCTGTGTTTTCTCTTTTGTGGCTTTTGTGATTGAACATGATTGATTGCTTGGTAATATTGAAAAACAGCTCTTTTTTATCTTTTATTTGATATAATTTTATTTTATGTAACTTATACGGAGTATGTATCTATATGTGCAGATAAAGGACAACTTTTGTTGGTATTTTCTGAAGTCGTAATGGGACAATTCTGCAAGATTATTTTAATACGATTATATTGATATATGTATCATTTCAATGCTTACATATAGTAGTTTATTACTTTATTATGTTAGTAGGTGTTGATAATTAGTTGTTTATGAGTTAGATGGGTTTATCACATTTTAGCTTCGGTTCACAATTTATGATTCATTAAATTCGTATGGCCATTATTGATTTTGTTCACCAATATGGACTACCATAGTCCGTTTAAGTGTTTTTCTTAATTTTGAATTCTTATTGGTTTTTAAGTTGAAATCATCAAATATGTAAAATGATTTGTCAATATTCATGGTATGATGTATGTATTCCATATAGCCTTATGGCGTATGTTCCTCACCTGTATAGGTGGCAAAATGAATGGATCGGATCAGGTTGGATCGGGTCGGGTCGATTTTCAAGTCTAGATGAGTTTGGGTTTAAATGGGTCCGGGCTAGATGTCATTTAAAAGGATGAGTCTAAACGGGTCCGGGTCTAATGGGTCTCGAGTCGGATCGATCAATCGGGTTTCTACTATTTTTTTATTTGAGTAATATTGAAAAAATCTAACGAGGTGTTGAAAAAAATTGACCCGCTATTATTAAAAGAGGATTAATATTACGTAAACAAAATTGAATTAGGTTTAATGGAAGTAATCTGACCCGTTAATTGAGATTAGCAAATTAATATAGACCATCGATTAATCTAACTTGTATTGTATACGTAATATGTGAATTGGTGTTAGGTAGTTTTACGAATTTACCCCCGATTTGTTATTCAGCTGAGAATTTTCAGGACCTAATTAGAGGGGAATGAGGATTTCCAGGTTTCTAGAATTTAAATTTCAAATTCAAATTAAAGAGAATCAAATTAATTAAAAAATGATTTTAATTAATTAAATAAAAAACGGTTTTAATCAATTAAATATATAAAAACGATTCAATTAAAATGAGGATTTCGAGGTTTCTAGAATTTAAAATTCAAATTCAAATCTCCTTTTATTATTATTGGATTGGATGAGGCTAATTACGTATACATGTTGACTTTAGATTCGTTTGACTTAATCCTGCCTGAGTTAGTTAGATATCCATGAACAATTTCCTTTCGTTCATTCAGAATGAATAAACCATTACAGCTTTTTCTACTTTTACGCTTTTAATGGATGCTAAAATACTCATACTTGACAATCGGCACTTGTCATGCTTGCAAGAAGTTACCAATTCTCTATGTTTTGAGTACTAAGTATTCTTTGACTTATTCAAAATTCTGATACACCAATAAACGTGTTACAGTTAAATGGTTAACTATACATATATACTTCTTATAGCATTAGTATTTAATATATAGAATATGTATCATCCCGCGAAGTTGCGGATTTTGATTTAATATATTTAATGTAAATAGTATTAACAACAAAACTAAAAATATAAAACAACCATCAAAATCTAATAATATTTCAAAGAGAACTTCAACCTTCCGAAATGCAATCTTCAATTTCAAATTAATGAAAGGATATTAAATAGAACATATAACATATAGTATATAGTATTACTATAATTATATTGCTATAAATATTATCAATATAGTAAAAAAAAAAAAATAATTGTAAGTCCCATATATAATGAGTGATTTTTTATTAATCAAATTAATAATATTAAGAAAAGTTTGATATAGAAAGGTGATTAAAGACTAAACGAAAAAAAAAAATATTTTAACCCAAAATATAGAGTTCTTATAATTTTAAAAAATGAGTTCTTAAAATTTTAAAATTATGATATGTTGAGTCTTTCCATTTCAAGTTTATTAGATCAACCTAATTAGTTAAATTTGTTTCCAAATCGAATCAAGGGAAAAAGAAATTTTTTTGATTAAAAGTACGATACATGCATATTTAAATAGCTATCTAAATGGGTACAAAATTTTAACACAAAGAACAATTCAGTTTTAATGAATTGATAAAATTGAAAATGCTCCGATGAACACTCCCTATTATACTACATGAAAAATTAAGTTATTCTAAGTTTTAAGCTCCGTAAAATAAGCAACGGACTCGAAAGCAAATTACATTCGTACATCTAAAATTATACATTTTATACTCTCAGCCGTAGTGCACGGTGAAAAAAAAAAACTCGTTGAGTTAAAAGCAGGGCCGGCAAATGAATTTGGGAAGCCCTGTGCAATATCTAAAAATAGGCCCCCCAAACAAATATAATCGGGAAATTAACAAAAATGCCATTTTGTTCGTCTGTCTAATCGGTTTTGCCCCTTTCAAAAAAAATTGCCGTTTTACCCCACCCGGGCGTAGGTCGCACAATGCGATCTGCGACCCGTTCCCATGCGACCTGCGACCGCATGCGTTACCGAGTAAAAGACATGCTTATCGAACCCGTAGACGATCAAAAATTTCGGTCGCCAGTCGCATGGTGCGAACTGCGACCTAGGTTCTGCGACCTGAGCCCGGCCCCATTACCACCACTCTGCCACCTACGCCAAACACCGCAATCATCCCGCGCCATTTCAACCGTCAACCACCACTGCCACCGAACCCACCACTGCCACCGACATCAACCACCATTGTTGTGCAATGTAATTCAAAATTGAAGGTATTTACTCGTTTATGCTCAATTTAAATGTTTTACTTCTGAAATTTCTTTGAGGCATTTGATCGAACACTTTGGGTGCGTGCGAATTTTACATATCTAGGTTCCTAATTGCTTTCTTTTAGTGATATTATACATTTTTGATGCGTTTGTTAGCTTTGGTTAATGGATTATTTCGTTTATGAGAGATTTATATGCTTTTTTTTTTTTTAAATTTCTTTGGGGCATTTCAACGAGCACTTGGTGTGCGTCCGATTTCCGTGTCTTTTACTCGTTCACCATATTAGTCGTAGCAACCAATGCGTGTCTTTTACTCGTTCACCGTATTGGTCGCAGGTCTCGGGTCGCAGGTCGCTGCGTTCGAGTGATTTAGCGGGTTGCGTGTCTTTTACTCGGTAACGCATGCGGTCGCAGGTCGCATGGGAACGGGTCCCAGGTCGCCTTGTGCGACCTGCGCCCGGGTGGGGTAAAACGGCAATTTTTTTTGGAAGGGGTAAAACCGATTATACGGGCGAAAAAAATGGCATTTTTGTTAATTTCCCAATATTATCCCTCTTTTTTTATTTTATTTTTCATTTTCGGTATAGATTTGTGTTTTCTTTTTCCATTAGTCATAGTTTAAATTGAAACCAACTAATATATTGTACATGTTTAAAAAGTTAAACTATGTAAACATAAAACTTATGAACTACAAAACAATCTATGTATCAATAAGCAAACTAAAACATCTATATAAAAAATTCCATTAATGAGCACATTATATTGAATCATTAAATAAAATTAATTATTAAAATCACGGGTTTTTATATTATTATATTGGATTAAAGCACATAAGCAATCAAGCATATGAAGAGATAAAGGGCTTCACTGGAGAAAAAGAAATACTTTTTCCTTTTGTTTCTACGAGTTAGATCACAAATGATGTTTAAAAAAAGAATAAACTGCACTTTTTTTTGCTCGGCAAATAGAAACAACATGAGGTTGTCGTGAGTTTTTGGTAGGAATTGACCTTGTATGATTTTGGCTAGGGAGTTAACAAACTATATATGTGTAACAATAAAATGCTCCTTTTTATATTTTGTAAGTATAATAATAGTTTTTTTTTTATTTTAATCTTCGCATCAAACTTATACTCATTATAACTAGTGCTCGTAAAATTTGAAGGCCCTCTGAATTTGGTGGCCCTGTGTTATGGTACATACAGCACATGTCAATATCCTCCACTAATAAAGAGATATACATGCGTACGTAAACCGGAGGGATCAAGACTCTTAGACTCACAATGCAACTCTCATTAAATCAAGTCTTCTCTTTAAAACCTCTCACCAAAAATCCTAACATAACTTCTGTATTTATTATAATAATAGAGTAAGGTTCAAATGAGTACACCAATTTTGAGTGAGAATGAGGGAACCAACAGATTTCTGCCATGTGTCACTTTATTCTCTCTCCTCCACATTTTATTCTCTCTCCTCCACATTTTTAAAAATTAAATATCTCACAAACGGTAAGTCGAAAAATCATGAAAATTGCACCATAAAATTCAGCGTTTTCTCCTCTTCGATTTGCCGTCTCTCAAGGCATACTTTTGACAACTTTTTTTTTTCTCATTTTTTGGTGGGTTTCACAAATTAGTAACACATGTGTTAGTAATTAGTTGTACATAAAATTTGTGGTTAAGGTAAGGGTTTATGGTTAGGTTTAGGGTTTAGTAAGGTTTATGGTTTAGAAGGGGTTCAAGGTTTAGGGTTTAGAAAGATTTAGAGTTTAGCGTTTTGTAAAGCGTTTAGGGTTTAGGGTTTGGGGTTTGTGGGTTAGGGTTTAGGGTTTAGGGTTTGAGGTTTGGGGTTTCGGGGGAGAAACCCCAAACCTCAAACCCTAAACCCTAAACCCTAACCCCTAAACCCCAAACCCTAAACCCTAAACGCAACACTTTAACACATGTCTTAGTAAATGTGAAACCCACCAAAAAATGAAAAAAAAAAAAAAAAAAAAACTTTTCGAAAGTATGTCTTGAGGGACGGCAAATCGAAGAGGAGAAAACGACGAATTTAATGGTGCAATTTTCATAATTTTTGGATTTGTCGTTTGTGAGATAATTGATGTTGGGGGTAAATGGGTTTTGTACATGTGGAACATTCTCTTTGTACACATGGCTTGATATCATTGGTTCCCTCATTCTTACACAAATTCATATTCTCATTTGAACCCTACCCAATAATAATATCTTCCTAATGTTATTTACAAATAGAAAACCACGAAGTTTCTTGATCCCCAAATTACTCAGTTATCAAAATTAAGCTAATCTTCAAACTTGGCCCCGTTTAAGATTCGTTTACTTAAAATATAGAGCAGGTGGAGAGATGAACTCCATGTTCTACTAATATAATACTACTAATTATTAATTAATCTCACTTCTATATTCTTTGTCCTTTTTTGTCTTGTCTATGTTTTTTTTTTTAAACTGGCTGTCTAGCAAATTGTTTATTCTTGATGTCTATGCTATTGACACTCTTACCCGATCATCTATTATACACATCTATTTTAGCAAGAGGCCCGTTTTAAGGATAAATGAGATGGTCGACCGTTCAGGGCTTTCGTTTAATAAGTCTCCGTATTAATCGGAAGAAAAACAAAAGAATATGTTCTATTTGTTTTTAAAGTTGATTCAGAAAAAAATGTATAAATTTATAGAGCTTCCGAAAACTCGGAGACGGCCGTATTTAGTAACAATACTATCTTGTTCGGGGCAATTACATATTTCTCACTCAAAAACCATGTAAATTATATATTTCTCCAAACATGCATTAAAATCATTATACATTATGCAATGAAAACTTGTATTTTGAGGATATATGTAATTTACATGGTCTTTGAAGAGAAAATATGTAATTTTCCCCTTCTTCTAGCTATAGGGAGAAACACAATAACTAATGAAACGAAATAATATGAACATACAATACAGTTGTTTGATTCATCATGTAAACGTCGAGACTTCGAACGTTATGAATCATGGACTTTTCAACATTAATCAATCGATCGATATGATGCACTTTGAAGTTTCAACGCTGAAAATCATTTATGGAAGTCTCTTCTCTGATTATGTTACATCCTCAAATGTTCTCGCAACAAGTAAACTTAACCCCTAGAGTGAAAAATGTTAAAAGACCGAAACTAAATAAGAGTTATAGACCATAGATCCAACAGAATTTCTAACTACCTGTTATGGTTGTTACGACTGTTGAGAGGAAGAATCGGTGGTAAAAGGCGTCGTCGGTCATATTCCTTTAAGTTGAGGAAGAATCGATGGTAAAAGGCTTCGACGGTCATATTCCTATAAGTTACTTCAACAAATATACTTGGTTTCTGTTTATTGATGATGATCTTTTATTCTAGTTATTGTAATGTTTAACACATTGAAGGTTAAATACGTCGCAATGATTATCAAGTAGCACGAAATTTTAGTCATGGACAACATGTATGTTATTAACAACACAAATGTTACGTGATGTTGACCAATCACCGTCGAGATAAAATTTACATTATATACTTTTTATCCTTATGTACATAACACGTCTTCCTTTTTCAGGACCAACAACACATAACTGTCCATGTTGTTAGCAGTATAAATTTTCTTATCGAAATGTATTTTTAGTTATTTTGTATAGGAAACTAATAAGAGTTGGTTGGTCTTAAAAGTTAAAGCGGGTAATTGTTATGTGTACTTAATAAAATCGTGTCATTTTCTTTTGGGGTGATAATCCGTACATCATCATATTTTAATCATACATCATAAAATGTACTTTACAGAGTTGTATATTACAACACTATAAAACATATTTAGTCATGTATGACCAAGATATGAGGGTGTACAAATCACATCTTCTTTTGTTATAATCATCCAAATAGTCAAAAAGTAGTTGGAGTTTGAGAGGTTCACTATGTTTGACTTTGGAATGTGAACTCAAGAAACCTAAAAGTCAAAAGTCAAGTTATTTCATGTCACTGCATAGTTCATATTGATTTAGACTTCAAATTTGACAATCAGCTTGGTTAGAAATTATGACCAATTGATGCTACTATTGAAGAAATATTGAACAACTGGTGGTTGAAATTTCATTCAGAAAAAATAAGTAGCAGGCCCATTAGGAGCTATTGGGCTTTCCTTGGGCCCAAATTTTTCCTATATCTTTTAGTCCTTGGAATAACCAGGCCTGCTAAACAGACACATGGATTATTGGATTAAGCCTGGAGCATCACCAAAAAATACACAGATATTACTTACATTTAATAAAATATTGTACTCAAGTAAATTAATAAATAATTAATATTCCTGTCTGGCAGAATACAAATAAAACTTAAGAGAAAACCAATAAACAAATTCTTCTTTTCCAAAGTCCAAACTAGCTCCCACCTCTATCCAAACCATTTTGCAAGATACAAATGAAGCTTTCTACCCAAAACAAACCATACTTCTCTAACAGAAATTACATATAATCCACAAAAGCAACAACACTTCAAATATAAAAATGCATCTCTAAACTTTGAAGCAGTTTTTCAAGCTTCCCAGGTTCCAAATAAGGTATTCACAAGAAAATTAAAACTTCAATCCGAATGGGCTTTTCTAAAGATCCGAACTTTCTTCACAAAGATTCATAAAATCCACAAGTATGATAAGATTTCAATCCGAAAGTCCACCTTTGAACTCTGAAGGGGTTGTTATCTCTAGCTCATTGTTGTTGTAGGCTGCAACCCTTTTGTTATTTCGTGTGCTTTTCTCTAAAGAAACCAACCAATTCGATAGGCTAGCGTCTACTGATGTTTCTTGCTTCTGATTCTCGGGTTCACATGAATTCTCCTTTTGCTCATTATAATTCAAAGTTTTTTGTAGTGTCCCTTTCGATTTCAAAGCTTTCCATTGCGTAAGATTCTCTACAGGGTTCAAAACAGACGAAATATAACCATTCTCATCGCGTGCATTCCTATTTGATGGATCCGTAAGTTCATGCTCATCATCATTAGCATCGTCATAGTGTTCTTCTTCATCATCATCCAATTCATAATCATCTTCATCAAAATCATAGTCATCGTGATCTAAATCTTCAAATTCATCGTCACTTTCTTGGCAATTTCCATACCTATAGTTCGACGTGCACAAACCAACCGAATCATCTCTTGACTTGGGAAAAGTTTCGCCTTTTTCATTTTTCTCCAATAAAGATTCGGTACTATCATAGACTTGAATATGTTCGTAGGTTGTAACGTTGGTATCAAATGTCACCTTTTTCCGTTTCTTCAAGGTTAATGGTTGTACCTCAATCTTTTCTCTACATTCCAAAACAATTAGAAATAGTTGAAGCAATCCAACTCATACTTAAGTACTTAACATCAAAAGTTAATGCTAAATTGTAAAATCAAGAACACGATAACGTCATTAGTTACCTTGATTCTCTACATTCCAAAACAATTAGAAACAGTTGAAGCAACCCAACTCATACTTAAGAACATAACATCAAAACATAATGCTAGAATGCAAAATCAAGAACACAATTACATCATAAGTTACCTTGATTCTGGAAATGGATCAGATGGCCTTTCATTGATGCTTAGATCCACAGACAAATCAGCTCTTAAAATGTCCTGAATTCTAGGTTTCTACAACAAAAAGTGGCAAGTTAAGGAAACCTAAGCAACAATGGACCTATGTTTAAGTTGACTTGCAAACATTTTTTCCTTTTGTCATTTTTATATCAGATTTTTTATAACTAATTACTTAATTAGATAATTTACACAAATGTCCTTGTAGAATACAGGAAAAAGAATCTAAATAAAGTAATGTAATAGATTGTAATGTAAACATTCGAATACAACAAAATTCAGCCCGTTCAACCCATTTGACTCATTTCAAATTCGTTAAATTTAACAATCTGCACATTTGACCTAAATAGATACTAAATCCACTTCTAGGCAAAAGTGTTGTGTGTCAAACTGAAAACAAGAAAGCATTTTTTTTGCAACAAAAATATTTTAACACCAATTCAAGATTTTAACTGAAATGGGCCGATTCGGGTCCTGTTCAAACTGAATTGAAAATAAATAAATAAATATACAATTTGGTCAAAAAACAATGGTTCTTTCAGTTTTAACATCAATTCAAGATTTAAAATAGCATGGGTCGCTTCAAGTTTTATTCAGACTGAATCGAAATCAAAAATATACAATCTGGTCCAAAAACACGGGTTCTTTCAGTTTCAGGGGAATCAAACAATAATGCAAAAAGAATGAAAAAGAAAACTGTAAAAAGATGTTAAATTTAAAACTTACTTGATCTCGACGAATCGCCTTGTACTTGAGTTTTCTACATCTTTTATCCTTTGAAGAACCGAAACACCCGTAAAAACAACCCATTAAAGATTGAATCTTTGTGTGTTTCTGTTCTTGATTTGCAGAGACTTTATGAGGGTTTTTGTGTGTATTGCAATGGGTGTTTGAGGAATTAAAATTTTAATGTGTCTTCATTGTATGTAAGACAAAAAAAGCAAACAAACGGTCAAGTTTATGGCTTTTTTGGGTTTTGGGGGTAAAGAAAGAATGTGAGAATATTAAATGGGATTTATGTGTTTGTTTTCAAATGGGCAAGTGACCGTTAGGCTTGGTGAATGGTGATAAAGGTCATGGGCGTGGGGTGGTTGTGGGGTACCTCACAATTATGAGGGACAAATTGGTATTTTCTTTCTTTTAAAAAGAGAAGAAAAAAAAATCTTGAAACTCTATAAAAGGTTTTATTTGTTGTTTAGGGAAAAAAAAAAAAAAAAGGGGAAAAAAAATAAAAGTATTTTTTATTCGATAAAAATACTTTCGTTAAATACATAACATATGACGATAAAATTTTAGTCGAAATGTAGATAAAATTACAATGATCATGATTATGTATTCGGAATTATTTTATACATTGTATATAAAAAGTTATCAAAAAAACAAAATACTACTTAAATTAAATATAAAGAATATTATATACTAAAAAAGATTCTCTCTCTCCAATGTGTCGCGCTGCACGCCTTCTTCTTTTTTTTTATTTGTGTCGCGCCTTTTGTTTCTTTTTTCCTTTCTCTTGCTTATACCGGTCCCACTCTGACACACTGGTATGCTTTTTGAGTTTGTCTTATTGGTGGCGCGCCATTCACGCTTTGTATGGCGCGAAAGTGAGGAATACTTTGTTAAAATGCTTGGTCAAAGGGTTATTTTGTTAAATTTGATTGGTCAAAGGATCAAATTAGTGATTTTCCCTAAACTTGTTGCATTGTTCCATCATTTCTATGAGTTGAACAGAACTTATTGTTCAAATTTCATTTACGACGATCATACAACCTAACTCACATATTACGTACAACCACAACCACAAATATACATATACATATCGTCTCAAGTGAGCAAGTGAGGCTCATCCCACAACTCACATCTATATATATGAGAACAATCATGGCTGTCAATTTTCTTTTGCAGTTTGTCTTTTTTGCAATAAGCATATATCTACAGTCAAACCAAATTGATTAAGATTATAAATTTTGTACATAAAGAATATAAAATTGTAGAAGAAAAACACTGGAGCTATGACTTGACTTATGACTTACATATAGTAGATTCCAATAAAAAGGGAGCAATGAAAGTGCCAAAAGAATGCATAATGTTCTTCTGTTTAACTCTGTGAAAATGACAATTAGTTAGCACAATTAGATAAATGTAATGAGCTTAAAGATAAGCTTATAAAAGGGCGAACTTGCATCGACACACATATCATCTAGACCTCGATCTATTTGTCTTGTGTGCACGTGTCTACGATGGTTTCAGAACGAGATGACGAGAGTGGAGTACACGAAAATTTTACACAAGACGGAACTACAGATCTTAAGGGAAGACCCGTGTTGAGATCGAAAACTGGGAGGTGGAAAGCTTGTTACTATATGCTAGGTAAGTCTTTTTGATATATTTACCTAGATGTTCTAAAATGATCGCTCACAAGATAAAAAACACACAATTTTGGAAACTTGTAATGTATATAATGTTCAGTTTGTTAAAAGACTGTGTTACCCTTCAAGAACGTAGTATTAATGTATTTTGACGAGCAAACGATTCTGAAAGTGGATAGTTATTTTAAGACATACTAAAAAGACAACTATTTTGGAACTAGTGAAGGATTAAGCTATGAAACGAAAAAAATGACTATTTGATTGCTTTGAGAAAGTAATATACATGCTAATTTTGCAGGATATGAAATGTGCGAAAGAATGGCATACTACGGAATAGCAACAAATCTTGTGTTGTACTTGACACGGGAAATGAAGGAAGGAACTGTGAAATCATCAAATAGTGTCACGAATTGGGTTGGAACAGTGTGGATTACGCCTATTTTAGGTGCATATATGGCGGACACGTATCTTGGGCGATACTGGACTTTTATGGTTGCTTCCGTTATCTACCTTTTGGTAAGAAACATTTTTTGGTTATATAGGTGACTAAATGAACGGGTTGGGTAAAAGATTCAAACAGGTTAGGCAATTGGTGTTCACTGTTCATATGATTTTAGGCTTCTAGCAACTATCTAAACTTTTTAGTACAACGGTAATTTTGAAGTTTATACATTTTTCATTACATTTTAAATGACTTTCAATCTGTTTGACATGTTTAACCAATTATAATTGGTTTTTTATAGTACTATCGGATATTTTCTACTTAATTTATTTGACCCTTTAGAGATATGACATTACTCAAATTATGAGTATAACGACTTCGTTTCTTGTTGCTCGAAACAGGGAATGTGCTTGTTGACAATTGTGGTAACGGTACCATCTCTAAAACCACCATCTTGTGGTAAAAATGTAAGCTACCTAGATTGTGATAAAACGCCGTCATCTTTCCAGATTGGTATCTTTTATTGTGCGTTGTACATAATAGCATTCGGAGCGGGTGGAACCAAGCCCAACATTTCAACAATGGGTGCAGACCAGTTTGATGATTTTGACCCAAAAGAACGAGCTCAAAAACTCACATTTTTTAACTGGTGGATGTTTAGCATATATTTTGGTACTCTTTTTTCGGGCACTTTTTTGGTGTACATTCAAGATAATGTTGGATGGGGTCTTGGTTATGGTATTCCAACTGTGGGTTTAGTGGCGGCCATCTTGGTTTTTATAGTTGGATCGCCGATGTACCGCCATAAGCCCCCATCTGGGAGCCCGTTTACCAAGATGGCGAAGGTCCTTGTCGCTACAGCACGAAAATGGAACCGGGTTGTACCAGATGACCCGAAAGAGCTTTATGAATTGAGTATGGATGAGTATTCCGGTCCCGGAAAGTACAGAATCGGGAATTCGACTTCATTAAGGTAACTATTATGATGTATACGTAAGATATATACTTTGATACATTTTGACTCCCTCAACATATTCTTTATGAATGACCAAATGTGATTCAAAAATTATACTGTTTTCAGTAATGATCTAACTTTTATATGACGCGCACACAATCACAGATTTCTTGACCGAGCTGCAGTGAGGAGTACTGATGAATATGTTTCAGAATGGAAAGTATGTCCGGTGACACAAGTCGAACAAACAAAACAAATGGTAAAAATGGTTCCGATCTTGTTAGCAACATTCATACCTAGCACGTTAATTGCACAAACACACACACTATTCATCAAGCAAGGCGTGACATTGGTTCGATCCATGGGCCCACATTTCGACATCCCACCTGCATGTCTTTCAGTATTCGTAACAATCTTCCTGCTAATAAGCATTGTACTCTACGATCGTTTCTTTGTTCCCACAATTAGAAAATACACCAAGAACCCAAGAGGTATCACGTTACTACAACGAATGGCAATTGGGCTCGTTTTCCATGTCGTTATCATGATCATTGCTAGCATAGTTGAAAGAAAACGACTTAGTGTCGCTAAAGATAATAAAATATTCGAAAATGACCAAATAGTCCCTCTCAGTATTTTCGTTCTTTTACCACAATTCGCGTTGATGGGGATTTCTGATAGCTTTTTAGAAGTTGCAAAGCTCGAGTTTTTCTATGATCAAGCACCCGAAGGAATGAAAAGTCTTGGGACTGCTTATTATACGACTGGTATAGGGGTCGGGTATTTCCTTAGCAGTTTTATTTTATCGACTGTGGCTGATGTTACAAAGAGGAATGGGCACAAAGGTTGGATTCTAGACAACTTAAACGACTCTCGTTTGGATTATTACTTTGCATTTTACGCTATCTTGAGCTTCTTGAACCTGTTGTATTTCCTAGTGGCTGCGAAATACTTCGTCTATAACACTGAAGTGAACAAGTCCGAAAAAGAGTTGCAAGAAGATATAGGAAAGGTTACTGAACCAGAATACATTGCTAGTTGATTTAACCTTAATGAAAAAACCGAAGTTGTTCAAATATTTTATGTAGCAGATTTTTTTCAAGTATTACACATTGTTTTAGTACAATGTATTCAAGTAAAAAAAAAAAACAGAAGTCGTTTTGTTGCCATTTATGTTTGTTTCAGTTTACAGCTTTCATTGATATTGATATTTTAAATATGACCAAAGTATTAAGGACGTGAAATCATTAATACTATTAGCAACACATAATTTATCACGGATAAAAAAATATAATAAATAGATACATAAAACCAGGGATTAGTTGGAAATTTTTTGAGAATCAGAGGACGAAAAGTGTGAATACGTCTGAATAGAAAGTCCCATGCACTGAAAATACTCTCAACTACTTTTAACCCATTAGACCTGACACATATAAACATAACTTAGATTCACTCATCTATAAACGGATCGAAATTGTCACATCTCAATACATTTCACACATAATTGCTGCATACGAAAGTGAATTCGACACTCAGTTGCAACAAAAGAATTGCTTTGATCTCTAGGCACATTTTCCTGTTCTTATCGCGTACATGGTACAAATCTCTTTAAAACAATGATATATAATGTT
The DNA here is from genome assembly GCA_949592205.1 of Helichrysum umbraculigerum. NCBI lineage: Eukaryota > Viridiplantae > Streptophyta > Magnoliopsida > Asterales > Asteraceae > Helichrysum > Helichrysum umbraculigerum. Next base: position 32,793,486 of record CATIUR010000002.1, read on the forward strand.
AATACCTCATATCGACAATAAATGGTAGTTATCTAAAAGGCTCAATCGGTTCTGTTTCCTGTAGTACACTAGCAGCCTCGAAACAGTTAGCAGCTTCTCTTACGAACATTGGACCATCATCTTTGTAAAACAAGCCAAGATTATACCAAGCAGAAGAGTTCAACCGGTCCAGCCGTAATGCTTCTGTCAAGAAGCTTTTGGCTGTTGTAGCAGACTTACCTCCTGCTCGTCGAATTATCACAGCCATTGAAACAAGACTCTGCACGTGAGCGGGGTCCACGTCTAATGCAAGTTCATAGGCATTTTGAGCTTCTTTCTCAAGACCCTTTGCTTCATAGAGTAAACCTGCAACAATCAAGAATACAATGAGATATGGGTTGGTAACGAGTTCGGGTCAAAACAGATCATTTTCAGGTTGGCCCGAAACACTAACTGAATTATTCAGATCTTTTTATAAATACTAGTATGTCAGATAGATTACAAAAAAAATACTATTTCAGTACGAATCTAAATGCTACCCAAATTGACTTGTTAACGAAAAAATGCAACCCAAATCGACCCATTTGACTGGTTGTCGAAATCTAATTGTTTATCTAATACCTGAAATTAACCCATTTGACTGGTTATCGATACAATTCAGACAACTGACAATTAAATTGGTCTCCTAAAGGCTATACATACCCAGGAGCCGAATTGATGAAGAAATACAATACTAGAAAGTATAGACTAAAACTCAATAAGGAACACCCGGAAAAGAACATACCAGTGATATGCAAGCGAGAAGCAGAGTAGTAATCGATAGCTTCAGATTTTAAAAGGCAGGCCTCCGCATCACGCCATTGTGATAACTTCATATAAACCATAGCTAGATCATGCCATGTTTCCATCTCCAAACTTTTAAGATGCTTTCCACCAACCTATCATACAAAAAAATAAATAAATAAATAAATAGATAAATATAATTCATCAAGATCAGACCATTCCCGTTAAACTAATTGTCAAAAACTCAACATTACCTCATAACTCTTTTTCTGAGACCGGAAACTCTTACTCTGAACTTGAAGAACGGCAAGAATCTGCGTATACGTCTGGATAGCGTTCTTTATTTGACCCTGTGCAACCTGAAGCCGTGCTTTAGTTCTTAACAATTCTCCTTGATCCCATTTCCCGGTTTGTTCCAAAGCAGCGTTAATAACTGTTTCACCCTCTGAAAACCGTTTTTGACCAGACAATATTCTAGCCAATAAAATCCATCCTTTAACATTCGACCCACCTTCCAATTTAGTCAAACGTTTCGCATAGCCAAATGCAGCATCCAACTTCCGCTGCTCAGCATTTTCTAGACTCAATTTATACACAATTCTTGAATCGTTCATTCCCGTCATGTTTCCTGCTATCTCTAAACACTGAATCGCCTCGGACTGTTTATCTACTCTTTCAACATCACTAATAGCAAACGTACACTGGGCCGAAAGTGATCTTCCTAATAAATAATAAGCAACACCAACCATTTTATCACATCGTGTTTTCATATCCAGAATGGCCCGTTTAGCACTGGTTACACCTTCTTCAAAAAAACTTAATTTCTCGCCACAAATTTTCGAAGCCAATAGTAAAGTAGGTCCACAATGTGAGTCGTTATGTTTATATACATTTCTTAGTAAACGTAAAGCGGATGAATCATCACCTTGTTCATGGTAACATAAAGCTAAAAGAAGGTACCGTTCCTTATTGTCGATTATTCCCGAAGGCAATTCTTCTAGTTGTTTACACAAAGCTCCAAGTCCATTAGAAATGGATAACGCATATGAGAGATGATCAAAAATCAATGGGTCCCACTTGATCATCTTTAACGAGACTTTTCTTAATAATATCATTAGAAGTAAAATCGCTTCTTCAATGTAATTTTTCGGTACAAAAGAGGTGTCCATTTGGGATCTTAAATTTGGGGGGAGAGCTTCTTCCCCTCCGTTATAAAGAAGAAAAACAGCAAAGTCTTTTTGAATTTCTGCAGTTGTTTCCGCGTTTAGATTTTGGTGATGAAGTAGGGCCCGTCTGAATGCCAAAACCGCTTCTTGGGGTGAACCCGCGAGTTTCCATAACTCTGGAAGCAACTCAATGGCATGGTTTAGAGTTTCTTGCAATTTACAATCAGCACCAAAGTTCTTGGGCAAGCCTTCCGGTAATGAGGATTCGATAATGTCCAAGATAATTTTGCATGATTGTGCAGCTTCTGCAAAAAGTTGAATCGGAATTTAGGGTCTGCAAGACTAACTTTGCATCATCTTATCTATTCATTACGTATACAAATTCTTGACACAGCACAGCATTTCAAGATCAATAAAAAACATATAGGAGTAATTGCATATAGAAGAAAGAGAGTACCTTTATACCTCTGAAGAACTTGTAACGATTTTGACTTCAAATAAACTGCTTCGAGGAGTAAACCAATGGCGTGTATCGACAATGGTGGATCGGTGAAATTGTGGGAAATCTTTCTACGAGGTTCAGCTCTTTGGACAAGACTAATCTTTATCCTTGGAGTTAAAGTGACTATATCTATCCCTTCAAACACATGAAGAGCGGCTTCTATGTTTCCCTTTTGAAACTCATATCTCCCTAACAATGCTCTTGCTTCCTATATCATGTTAATAAAATGTGATTAATAGGTCATTTTATAATAGTTGAACAAAGATGTTCTTAACTTATATATCAAATTCTCGAGCTTGTTAGCTATTTTAGCTATTTGATTACAAGAAGCTTTAAATTGAAAATTAAACATACATTGTTCATTTGGATGTGTGATTCAAAGTGATTATTGCCATGTGCAGTATTAAAATTAGATAATCATATAACTAGTCGATTAATGTAGAAAGATAGTTGGGTAAACTACATTCATTTCAATATTGGTAAATCGGGAACAGTTTTCGCCAAACACTAAAACCTGGCAATTGTGACTTCAATTCACAATGCTCACGTTAGATGCCCATCCTAACACCCCCTTATAACAAACCAACATAACTGAGCTCTTATGATACGAGATAATGATCCAACATTTTAGGATTAATAAGTTATGGATTCAATTTATCCATTATTGAAAGAAATATGGGATAATGTACAAGGTTTAGAGAAAATACCTCAAAATTTAAAGAACCATTTTCACGAAGAGATGATTCTGCTTCTTCAATATTACCCGTATCTATCTTCTTATCATTTTCATCTGTGGCTTGAGAATAATAAGCATTTGAGGAAAAATCATTCACTGCTAGCGATTCTGCCGAACTGATCATCTCGTTCACAAGCTTAATCGACAACTCTAATTATCAGTCCAATTCTACTCCTCCCACCGTCTTATTCTATAAAACAAACAACAACAAAACCAATTACATTATGAAAAATAACAAATAATTAAACGAAGCCCTGATAACACAGATGCACAAAGATACGAGGAAAATGTGTATATAAACATGTAAATACACACACACACACACACCATATGTGTATAGCAACCAGTCAATCAGATCTTGTACAAAAAATGAATTTTGCAAACTATACCGACTTTTTGTATGTACAGGGGAAAGAGGGATCACACATAAAATACAGTTTTTCTAGCATAATTATCTAAAGGAAGCTGCTTAACAGCTTTTTTAACACAAATTAATAGCCCATATATGATATTACTATAAAAAAGACTGCAAATTTAAAGTTTTTATTACATACTACTATACTAGGCATTAAAAATCTTGTCTTTTTTGGTATCAAAGCATAACCCAATTGTAACAATCCCAATTCACTATAACAATCAATTTCAAACCCTAATAATAAAACAGCTCATAAACCCCAAATCAAAAGATATAAAATTCACAATGAAACACCAAATTCAAACCCTAGAAGACCAACTTCCCCGATCAAAACAGTTCATAAAACCACAAATCAAACACAATTCAAATGAATTACCAAAACCCACATTTCAATTGACAAACCCACGGTAAATTATAATACAAAAGAAATTACCTTTCTTTATAGCAACTGAAATTGATGAAAACATCAAAACCCACCTTCTGTTTTCAGTCAAAATTCTTTGATCCACGCTGAAATCAAGTAAAGTTTGAAGCGTTAACAATCTTCATCAAAGAACAACATCAATTAAAAACTGTTGTATCAAAGATTGTAGTTGTACCCATATGGGGTATTTTGGAGTATTGATTTCCCATGTGCATTAGATGGCGTCATAAACAAAAATAATTTGATTTTTAAAGTTTTTTTTTATAATAAAGAAATAAATAAAAAGAATTTAAGTATTGAAAGTATACTGGCTGTCATTGAGACGTTAAATGTGGGCAGGGCGGAACACGTTGAAGGTACGGGTAGCAGTCGCTACGGGTCCATTCATTATGCACAGTGTAATTTCTTGTAAAAAAATTGCATTTTTTGCTGTATTTTGTGTTTGTGCTACGGGTCACAAAAATTGAGATACCCCTACTACCAGTCACCTCAAACCCCGGATCCGCCTTAATGTGGGCATATTAAATCTGGATAAAATATTTTAAGCATGCCGGATTTGACCCATCTCATGATTTGTGACTTGTGAGCAAGTAATGTTACGTTGGATTTGATAGCATGACTAGCTTTTTTTAAAAAGATTTGACTTCAAAATGTTAATTGAAATTTGTCTTATAAAATATGAGTTTGTTTTCAAGCTAATACGTAATGTTTGTTATTGAGGCATTACCGCAGGAATAGATCGTCACACGACGCTATCAAGTGACTCATATCAGCCATCAGGCCATCAAGACAATCTTAAAGATCAATGCCATATCAAGTTACAATTTTAGTATTTTAGTTGGTAGGATATATATTCAGATTCTCATATAATATACATTGGTTGTAATGTTTACATACACGTGCACCTTAAATCATTCACAAGCAGATTTGAAAAAGCATCGTCAAGGAAAACCAATATAATCTAGCTATTATAAATTATGAAAATATAAATGTATACTTAATGAATAAGATCTTTCACAAATGAGTGAGCTTTGTTGAAAAAAGTTCACTAAGATTATGATAATTAACCATTAACCACAAGTTAATACATTATTAATGAAATCGCATCAAAGAAACAACAAATCTCACATTATAAAACGTGTATGCATACGTGCTTTTGTAGTTCTTCGCATAAAAAAATAATCAAACACGTACCTAATGATGATCTAATATTTAAGTAATTAAGTAACTAAATCGGTAAATAAATTTTCAATTATACGGTGACTAAAGTATGCTCTTCAATGTAATGGGTGATAGATTCGTACATTCTTTTTGTTAGAGATATATCGAACGAATACAAAGAACAAAGTAAAGACAAATACGAAGTAGAAGCAAATATCAAATTGCAAATCAAACAAACCAAACAAATCAAATTCAAAGGTACCAAACAAACTAACAAATTCAAATTCAAAGGTTCAAAATTTCTAAACTAATGATCTCTATCTATAGAGCATACTAATTAAACATAATCCAAAACAAACTCAAATTACTAATCATAATCTAACTAGGAAACATACCAACTAATATATATCCAAAACCAAATTTACGAAACTAGTTCAAATCACTTTCTAACACTTTTTGTACGTATTAGGTCGTACAATATCACAAAACAGTGGTAGCATGGAAAAAATAATCATGTACGAATTACTCTTCCAATTTAATAGTCGAATAACTCTACGTGTCAATTTGCCCAATACAAAATAATTCATGTGTGAATGTCCCATTCCAATAATCCGGGGATATGGTATTAATGGATTAAACAAACTAGAATCATTCGACTCACAATCAGGTATCGTCTATTCATATTGTGAGAGGGCATATTAGACTCACTCAACGGTTGTTACTATGGAGTGTTGGATATTGTGTCCAATTCATAACTAATTGGAAATACTATCGTTAAAAGTGGAGTCCTTTTTGGGTTGCCCTCGATGAACGGTTAAGAGAAATAATTAAGAAAACGTGAGTTGGGAGCAATGGTTGAAAGTCTTGGACATATTTGTGGCTATCCCACATTGCTCAATGGATGAAACCATAAGGAAATGGTTATCCCACATTGCCCATGGGATGAAACCATAAGTCTTTCCTTCCCCTATAAATAGAGGGGTTATGTTAAGGTTTCAAAGTGCATCATTTCTCATTCTTTCTTTCTTAGTACAAATCCTTGTAAGAGTTATTCGATTTTATATCGGTACCAAAGGATTTGGAATTTCTCTTTGGTTCGTGGGTGTGAGCCATTAAAGGTGTTCTAGTTTGGGCACTCGCCTCCAAGTAAGGAAGCTCTGCAAGATCGTCTGCGCGCGTGAGAAATTGATTTTCTCAAAAGGTTAGTAATTTCTATTTATCTTATTTATTTTATTGATTTTATTTATTCAAGTTAAGATCCCTTAGGGTTTAGTTTCCTAATTGCCTTAGATTAATTTTTGTTATAATTCCGCTGTGCATATTAATCTAGTTAGGGAATAGAAAACCCAACAGTGGTATCAGAGCCTTAGCTTAATAAATATTAGCATTTAATTATCTGCAATGGTATGTAGGTAAAGATAAATTAGAAATTGGCTTGTCTAAATTGGCAAAAAGAATTTACACTTTAGACCCTATATTTTGAAATGTTTAAAATATAATCCTAAATTTTAAAATGTTTTAAAATAGAACCGTAGACTTTATGAGTTTAAAGAGAGACATTACATATATTATGAGCTATAAGTATATGTATCATTAAAGTTAAATACATCGTCAGTCAATTGATAAATCGGCTCACCCATAGTGAACAAACTATAAGAGAGGTATAAGGCGGGTCTTTCTGATTCCCTAAAGAAGTCAGGTTTTTTAATAAGCTTCGCGCTGACCTGCTTCTCCGCTTCTTTGTGCGTTCAATGGAGCTACCGAGGACTTTTGATAGGATGATGTCAAGATCAAAAGTATGACCTAAAAGTACTAAAACAAAATCCCGTTCTAGATACTAAAAATGTGAATAGTATGCTAACCCATGAAAACCGCACATCTTTCGTATGGTCTGTTAATGGAGCGTGTGTGGTTTACCGGCACATTAATATGAGATCATATTGAGAGGTGATGTGGAACTCGCGATTCTCGAGCGTACTCGGGCCGGGGACCACGCGGGTTTTGCATGGTTAAGTTCACCATCTTGTTCATGATCCTCGGCATACCAGTCATGAATGGTAGATGAGCATATCAAAGATTAACATGCCGTTGATAAGATTCAATGAATCTCAAAAGAACTAGGAGTTTCATAGAGAATGAAATTGACAAAGACAATTGTCTACCTAAAATAAATTCGCGATATGATTACGGCAAACCTTTTCATAAAACGAATCTAAAATATGGATCCTAGCCTTAATTTTATAATTGGGTAATTAATTAAGGAATATTCAAACTAACTAAAACTGTTTATCTTATAGATGTCTTCTACAAATGGTAATAATCCTCCCGTACCCAATTCCGCACATAACTCGAACTTCTCACTACTCTCGGTTCCTAGAAGGGAAAGACTAACCGGTCCAAACTATATGGACTGGATGCGTAACCTAAGGTTTACCTTGAGGTATGAGAACAAGGAGTATGTTCTCGATGAGCAGATTCCCGTGATTGATGAAAATTCAACCCAAGAGGAGATTGAGGCACACAGGAAATATTATGATGATGCGAATAAAGTGTCTTGTATCATGGCATCCTCCATGAGCCCCGAGTTGCAAAAGACTTTTGAGAATACTTGGGCTTATGAAATGAACCAACAGTTGAAAGAAATGTTTCAGGCCAAGGCAAGCAAAGAACGCCTTGATGTGGTTAAGTCACTCATGGTTTGCAAACCTAAACCTGGAGCATCTATCTGTGCTTTCGTCTTGGAGATGAAAGGGTATTTTGATAGGTTGAAATCATTGAATATGATGTTTGACACAGAATTTTCCATTGCCATAATTTTATCTAGTCTGCCAGCTGTCTACAATCAGTTTGTAATATCATATCAGATGAATATGAATGAGAGAGAAAGCTCAATAATGGAACTCCATAATTTGCTGCAAACCGCTGAGCAAGGAATAAAAAAGGATGATGTGTCCTCTAGCTCAGCAGCTCTTGTGTTGGCAATTGGTCAAACTGCAAAGAAAAGAAAGAGGTCAAATTGGAAAGCAAAGACTGTGAATGGAAAGTCCAAACATGGGTCCAAAAGAAAGACTGATTCTGATATTACACCAGTGAATGATCCGAAGGAAGCAGTGTGCTTTTACTGCAATACCAAGGGGCATTGGAAACGTAGCTGCCCTAAGTACCTGAAAGACCTTGAAGATGGCAAGGTTGAAAAGAGTGTTCACTCAGGTATGTTCATGATCGAACTCCATAATACTACAACTTCTAATTCGTGAGTTCTGGATACAGGGTGTGGTACTCACATTTGCATTGTATTGCAGGGCCTAAAGGAAAGTAGGAAGTTGAAGCATGGGGAGCTTAATCTAGTCATGGGAAACAGAGGAATCACGCCTGTTACCGAGATTGGAAAGTATGAGCTCGTGCTGAACTCTGGAGTTAGGATAGATTTGAATAATTGCTGTTATTCGTCAGAAATGACAAGAAACATTATTTCATTTTATGCTTTGTTTAAGGATGGTTATCGGTTTTCATTTGACAATGAGAATGGTGATATTTTGGTTTATTTAAATGGTTGTTTTATTTTTAAAGCTTCTCCTTACAATGGCATATATGAAAATGTTGAATGTGTTAGCAATTTGATTTTAAATGTTGATTCGTCTAATGAGCTTGATAAATCCAAATTGTGGCATTATCGTCTTGGGCATGTAAACAAGAAACGCATTGGCCAACTCCAAAAGGATGGAGTGTTGGAATCATTCGACCTCAAGTCGGGTGATGTATGCGAATCTTGTTTATTGGGCAAGATGACTAAATCACCATTCACAGGGTCGTGTGAAATAGGTGAATGACTGTTGGACTTGGTACACACGGATGTTTGTGGACCATTCCGATGCACCACAAAAGATGGAAATCGATACTATGTTACATTTACTGATGATTACAGTAGATTTGGACATGTCTATCTGATTAAGCATAAGTCGGATACTTTTGAGGTGTTCAAAAGATATCAAAGCGAAGTAGAGAATCAACTGGGCAGAAAGATAAAGGTTCTCCGATCCGATAGGGGAGGAGAATACCTTAGTATCGAGTTTCTCGATCATCTTAGAGATTGTGGAATAGTTTCACAATTAACTCCTCCTAGAACGCCACAACTTAATGGTGTTGCTGAGAGGAGAAATAGAACCTTATTAGACATGGTTCGGTCTATGATGAGTCGGGCTACACTTCCGATAAGGTTTTGGGGTTATGCATTAGAAACAGCCGCTCGCATCTTAAATCTTTTACCCACCAAGAAGGTTTCAAAGACACCTTATGAGATGTGGAAGGGAAAACATCCTTCTCTTGGTCACATCAAAATCTGGGGTTGTGAAGTTTTCGTTAGACGAGAAACTCAGGACAAACTAGACTCCAGATCAGAAAAGTGTCTTTTCGTCGGCTATCCACAGGAGTCGTTTGGATATCTGTTCTACAGATCCACGGATAATGTGGTCTTTGTAGCTCGAAGAGGAGTGTTCCTTGAGAGAGAAATGATATCTAAAGAGGACAGTGGGAGTAAGATTGATCTTGAAGAAATTCAAGAGTCGCCCGATAAAGAACCTACAGTAAACACTGATGTTCAACAAGAGGTGGAAACACCTGTTGAACCTGAAGACATATCCTTACCCATTCGCAGATCTAGTAGAGTTAGCAATCCTCCTCAGTACTATTATGATTTACAAATAGAACAAGAGGATAAAATTAGTGACAGTACACTAAATGACTTAGATGAACCTGCTAACTACAAGGAAGCGATGGCAGGCCCTGAGGCTGCCAAGTGGAAGGAAGCTATGAAAAGCGAAATTCAGTCTATGTATGACAACCAAGTTTGGAATTTGGTTGACACTACACCCGGTCTTAAGACGGTGGGTTGTAAGTGGATCTTCAAGAAGAAGACCGACATGGATGGGAAAGTACACACTTATAAAGCTAGGTTGGTAGCGAAGGGCTATACTCAAACCCACGGGATTGATTATGAGGAAACATTCTCGCCAGTAGCCAAGATAAAATCAATTAGGATTATGCTAGCCATAGCTGCGTTTCATAATTATAAAATTTGGCAGATGGATGTCAAAACCGCTTTCCTTAACGGGAAACTGACAGAGGATGTGTTCATGGTACAACCGGAAGGTTTTGAAGATGCAAAGTATCCTAATAGAGTGTGTAAGCTTCAGAAGGCTATTTATGGACTTAAACAAGCCTCTCGTAGCTGGAATCTCTGCTTCCATGAGAAAGTCACCGAGTTTGGATTTTCTAGAAGCGAAGATGAGTCCTGTATATATGTCAAATTCAGTGGGAGTGTTGTAGTCTTCCTAGTATTATATGTGGATGATATTCTACTCATAGGAAATGATATCCCAACTTTACAAGGTGTAAAGGATTGGTTGGGAAAATGTTTCGCTATGAAAGACTTGGGAGATGCAGCATATATTCTTGGTATAAAGATTTATAGAGATAGATCGAGACGTCTCATAGGACTTAGCCAGGACACATACTTAGATAAAATTTTGAAAAGATTCAAAATGGAGAACTCTAAGAAAGGGAATCTACCCTTACATCATGGCATTAAGATCAGTAAGGATATTTGTCCGAAATCTAAGGAAGAATCGGATAGAATGAGTCGAGTCCCATATGCTTCGGCTATAAGATCGATCATGTATGCCATGACGTGTACAAGGCCCGATGTCTCATTTGCTTTGAGCTTAGTGAGTCGACATCAGCAGAATCCTGGTGAAGGTCATTGGACAGCTGTAAAGAATATTCTTAAGTATTTGAGGAATACTAAAGACATGTTCTTGGTTTATGGTGGAGAAGAAGAACTCAGAGTAACAGGTTATAGTGATGCAAGTTTCCAAACAGATAGAGATGATAGCCGTTCACAGTCTGGTTGGGTATTCTTACTAAATGGGGGAGCGGTGACATGGAAAAGTTCCAAGCAAGATACGGTGGCAGACTCAACGTGCGAGTCTGAGTACATAGCGGCTTGCGAGGCTTCAAAGGAGGCCATCTGGATTAAGAATTTCATTGGAGATCTTGGAGTTGTTCCAACGGTTCAAGACCCCATTGAAATATTCTGTGATAACGAAAGTGCGGTCGCCTTGAGTAAAGAACCCAAAGATCACGGAAAGTCAAAGCACATTGAAAGAAAATACCATTTTGTTCGAAAGAAAGTCGAAGAAGGACATGTAATTATGAAGAGCATAAGATCAGAGGATAATCCATCTGATCCGTTCACAAAGTCACTTGGAAAGTCCAAACATGATGAGCATGCTAGGAGCATAGGTTTAAGAGATAATGTAAAGTTTTAGTTGTTAGTTTGATTTTTGAAACATTGTAAACAATGATGGAAATTGATATAGACTTGGTGATTAAATAATAGAGATTTATTTATTGGAAGGAGTTCTACCATTTACTATTGTTTGTCATTGTGTTTCTGTTTTGCATGTTTAGACACCACTTCCCGAGTAAAACAAATTTTACTCGAACCTCCTCAGTCGTTCACACTCCTGGAAGTAAGTGGTGAATCAAGACTGTCATGGAGTGTTAGTAGATTGTCTATGAAGATTAGACATGGCATAGAGAATGTTGCAACACTCATGGGTACTTAATGGGGATTTAAATATAGGAGAGACCCGCACTCATGAAAGTTACTTCATGGATTGAAATCATGAGTAACTCTGAGATGATAATATCCCCTATTCTTAAAATGGAGATACATTGAGTTCCTAGTTTTTCAAGTCTGTTATACTTTAGTCTATTCAAACATTGTGCGTAACTGCCAGTCATAAAGGGTATGCTAGGTATGACATGATGAGTTGACTAGTACTATGTAGTCAAAATTTATTTGTTCCTTTTCGCCTAAATGGGAAAAGCGATATCTTGGGCCCTCTGATGATTAAAGATTGACTCTAAAGTGCTAGGCCTGGCCGAGACTAAGTTGATAGTTCAATAGTCTCATATAGTCAATGTAATCGGAAATCAGAAAACTAATTATGAATCTTGAGATTGATTAAAATCCATGTCTCGATTCATACGATATCTATAGAATAAAGGAATAGTTGATCACTTATCTAAAGGGCTAACTTTAGATTCGAATCAGAGTTCGGCAGTTGCGTTGGATGACACTCTCTACTTAGTTAATGGAATAGGCTTAGACCAATAGTAGTTGATGAATTGTTCAAGTGGGAGACTGTTGGATATTGTGTCCAATTCATAACTAATTGGAAATACTATCGTTAAAAGTGGAGTCCTTTTTGGGTTGTCCTCGATGAACGGTTAAGAGAAATAATTAAGAAAACGTGAGTTGGGAGCAATGGTTGAAAGTCTTGGACATATTTGTGGCTATCCCACATTGCTCAATGGATGAAACCATAAGGAAATGGTTATCCCACATTGCCCATGGGATGAAACCATAAGCCTTTCCTTCCCCTATAAATAGGGGGGTTATGTTAAGGTTTCAAAGTGCACCATTTCTCATTCTTTCTTTCTTAGTACAAATCCTTGTAAGAGTTATTCGATTTTATATCGGTACCAAAGGATTTGGAATTTCTCTTTGGTTCGTGGGTGTGAGCCATTAGAGGTGTTCTAGTTTGGGCACTCGCCTCCAAGTAAGGAAGCTCTGCAAGATCGTCTGCGCGCCTGAGAAATTGATTTTCTCAAAAAGGTTAGTAATTTCTATTTATCTTATTTATTTTATTGCTTTTATTTATTCAAGTTAAGATCCCTTAGAGTTTAGTTTCCTAATTGCCTTAGATTAATTTTTGTTATAATTCCGCTGTGCATATTAATCTAGTTAGGGAATAGAAAACCCAACATGGAGTTGTCAGAGTTGAACCTCTGACCTTGTGCTTTTTGTGGCAAAGAGGCTCCACTCATTACCAAATGAACTACACGTCATTGACTCTCGCAATTTATTAAACGGAAGTTATATTTACGTAAAATTATCAAAACACGTATTCAATTGTTTACGAAAGTCTGACAGCCTAAAGTCTAAAACACTCCCTATCAAGATCACGTTAATCGTCACTAATAACCAAAAAGCATAAAAGAAACCTTAAAGTCTGTAAGTGAAACTCACTAGACGAACTATCATTGAAATACGTAGAAGAGTTAGTATAGCAATGTACTCTAGTGATGTATCGTTTAATAGTGCAACATGATATCTATCATAACCCAATACACGAATCAACATAAAGTTACATACCTCAAGGGTAAGTGACCCTCTGGTGGTCTTAATTAACTGACCGGTCCACAGTTAACTTGTGTGAGGTAATTAAATCGTGTAATCCATGGTTAAAAAAATATGGGTTGAAAACTGAATCAATAACCTCCGCTTTTACGCTGTGTATTCCACCAGGTAAAAATTACCATAGTAACGACTGCGTTGTTGAAGTAACATGATAGTAAGTTTAATATGGCCCTTTGGTTGGCTAACGTAATACTACGTTATTGTTTTATTTTCACCATTCTTAGATATCTATTTTGATGTATAAATTTAATCACAATAAAAAGCCAGATTAATCGTGAAGCAACAACCCTTTGCTTCGTACCGCTTACCTAACCAAAAAAGCATTCATTTCAAATTCGTTGCACACGAAACACCACCTAAGGAATAGGAATCCAAATAAAAACACACATGACACATGATAACATAATTATCATTGATATGTTATTTAAATCAATAATTTTGCATTAAATTCTTGTAATTATGATCCTCTATTATTTTCAAAATACCCCTCCTATTTGCTTTAAAGATTCGAATTATCAAATTTGAATTGAACTTTTCATACGTTTCTCAAAGTTAAATCTATAAATGTAAATGTGACTTTTAGACGTACTCTCATTGACAGGTTCTACAACCAACATAAAAGAAGTAAATCACGTAATCCAATTAGTAAAAGAATATAAGGATGATGATTAAACTCATGACTATGGTCCCTTTTTCAAAAGAAAATAAAAATTACAAATGAAAGCATACTATATCATAAAACACTTTTTGGTCAAAATGAATTATTCTAGAAGTTTTAGATGTGGGATCAGAGGGACGGCTCCTATATGAGTGGCATGAATAATCTCAGGTATTAATTTATTCGATCAACGTCCAAATTTAATGCATTTTACACCAGATTCATTGCATCTTATTTTGCGTTTAAAATGCAGTGAATTGAAATCAGGACCATTGATCGAATAAATCAATAACTGAGATGGGAAATTGGCTGCCCCTCCTACCCCTCTTATTACCATTACCATACCTATTAATCAAATTACCACCACTTAGAAAATAAATATGTTAACAAAACCTATTACAGTATAAAAAATCTATAGAGAATATATAGGAGGAATCAATTTGCCTAATCCACATGAAAGATACTACTTATGGAAAGTTAGAAACAGGTACATCTATCTATAAATTAATATATTCAATTACTCCGTATTATATGGTTCAAAAAATAAAAAAGCATAAATAAAGTTAACTCAATTGACACGCAGGAATCATACATTATGTGTTTTTCTACCTAACAAACTTTAATGTTAATGTTAACATAACTTGTAACATAAAATAAAATAATAACTATGTAGTAATAAATATAACCACCTTTAATCAAAATTGATAAAACACTAATAATAACTATAGTGTTACAACTATTTGTAACAACATCAAAAACAACACAAACACCTACTCATGGCCTAAAATTACATTATACAACATTTATAGCAAGGCCACATCTTTTATGATTGGTATAAATATCATTGTAGATTCAAGAAACGGGCTAATTGGGTCGGGTTAACAATGCCGGGGATATGCACTCCATTGTTACCCATCAGAATGCCCGTTACTTCGTTGTAGCTTTCAAACTTTCTTTTATCGCCCGGCTTCGGCTCGGTCTTTTTTTCCTTTTGGCTAGCCGGTTTTCTTATCTCGGCTGAATTAGCCGCGGCAGAAACCGGGACAGCCTCGGCTCGAGCCGGGTCCCACGGCTCGCCGAACAATGTACCTTTGGTTAAATACTCACGAGCCAGGTAGCCAGCGAGGAGGAGTTTGTTATCGCTCGGAGGTAGTCGAGCCGGCGGCTTATGTGGCTTGGCTTGAGCCGTGGCTCGAGGTGTAAACGGCTTGGCTAGCTTTGGTATCGTTGACGGCTTGAGAAAGTCAAATGTTTCATCTCTCTTTTTGGGTCTGTGCGTGTGGTTCATTGTTAATTGCATGAGCGTACGCCACGTCAGCAACTACCGTATCCTAAATTTACGAAAATGCCCCCAATTTGATGGAATGAAAAATAGCAACAGAACAAGAAAGCCAGGGGTAAAATGGTAATTTAATACCATAAATTATTTGGGAAAATTTCGGATCAAGTTGGGAAAATTAAAGCAAAAAGTTGAGTGGATCTCCGGCGATATCGGAACACGGCGGCGCGTGGCGGAGGAAATGGCGGCAGAAAATAGAGAGAAAATGAAAAGATAAGGAAAAAAAAGGGTGTGGGGAAGTGTCAAATGTGGTGGGTTCTTTATATAGGGATATGAATAATATAATGCCATTGAATTAGGTTAAAATTACAAACACGCCATTCAGTATTTTCATTTAACTTCCTTGCAGTAATGAGTATTATTATTTACACCTTTATTGTACTCCGTATTAATTATGAATTAATTAATTATTATTATACTTGTTTGATTTATCTAACTTTTTAGAAAGGATTTGGGGATAAGGATTCTTTTTTCCATTTGGTTAACCACAAAAACAGATATAAACAAGTAATCTTTAATCACATTTAAGTGACTTTTTTGAGTTAATAAAGTATTTTACATTCGTAATGATATAATATCATATTATAAGTAATATATTCGCGTTGCGTTGTATAGTGAAAATGAAATTGTATTATTAATGGTAAATCGGTAGCAATAGTATGTCATTTTTCTTCTTCCGTATATTAGTTGTAATGGTGAATCGATTACAGTATCATATTCGGGTTAGCTCATCAAAAGAGTTAGATACATAATGTAATGTTCATGAAAGCAAGTTAATGAAATAATGAGAGTTATCTTGCTAAAAAAAAAAAGAAATAATGAGAGTTATATAACCATAAAATATAACTGTTTGAAATAAATAATCTTGAAAACTATGTGATAATTATCGAGCTTTTCAATATATTTCGTGTTCGTATTTATGAAATTTGCACTTTTATACATCAAAAACATACTTTAATTTATCTTTTTTCGATACATATCTTGATACATATCTTTTGATATAATCAAGTTCCCCGACTGATTAAGGATTCAATTGGTTATAGACTTATAGTGTCTTTAGCTAAATTTGTGATATGTTTTCGTTGTTTAAGAATCTGTTTATTAAGTTTCATCATCAATATTTTGTTTTCGTTTTTAATAGTAGAAAAACCTTAAAAAATAAGGGTGAAAAGGGGCGTATCAGATGTGTTTGGTTATATAATTATGATGATGGAATTGATGTGTGTGTCGCACAATAGTACATAACGCGATAATCACAAAAGTAATGTATTGATAAGTGTTATATTTCGTTTACATAAGCAGTAATTCTATGGGTTAAAGATACATATTGGTAATGTAATTTCACTTTTGTTAGAAGTTAAATAACGAACCAATTTTATTAGCAAAATATGTAGTGTGCCGACAAAAAGTGCTAAAATACTTTACACGATTTTTTTAAGGTGCGTAACGTACACATATTATATTATCTACATTGACAATTTTTACAGGTATATTACCTACCTTGTTGTGTTGGGGGCTTATTTATTGAGCTTATTGCTTATATTGCTTATAAGTAAATAAACTAGAAAATTGAACCTTATTTTGGAGCCTCTCACAAATAATCAAATAAGCAACATAAAATTGACTTATCCAAACACGTTGGGGAAGCTTATTAAACAAATAATCAAATATAATAAGCTTTCCCAAACACCCAATAAAATCAATTTGTTAGTCGGCTTGAACTCTTGAAGCAAATGTGAAAATGTGTTGTCAATATATGTCTTCAGCCCCTAATTATTATTATTATTAACATTTAATTATAATTATAACTATAAATAATAATTGCTGTAACACCCTCCCCCAAAGCCCATCCACATATGCAAGCCCAGGAAGGAATGTTAATATAAGCCATTGGGCCAGGTCTGCAGCCCAATGCACCCCAACCTATCTCCTGAACATCTCAGCTGCAGCTCAATTGGTGATATCAAAGTGGAAAGACTTGATATTAAAGGGATTCATGTTCGAATACAACAACCTACCTGAGATGTTCAGGAGATAGGTTGGGGTGCATTGGGCTGCAGACCTGGCCCAATGGCTTATATTAACATTCCTTCCTGGACTTGCATCTGCGGATGGGCTTTGGGGGAGGGTGTTACATAAAAAGTGATTTATAACACCCTTCTCGAAAATACAAGGATAATTTTTTTTTTTATATAAAAGGAAGCGCAAGATTTAGATACAAACCATTGGATTGCATATTTACATTTCAAAATGGCAATCCAAATACATACGGTCTTTAAACCAGATTATCCTAGACATTACATACGATAAGTTTAGTGTTATAGAAATCCAAAACATAATGTCATATCATTAACATAGTTAACAAAACAGAGTGAACTTGTCAAACATTCCATTCCTTTAGTACTTCTTGCCCACCCACATACCAAAGTAAACCTGCAAGAAGTAATGAGGGGTTAGCACGAAGCTAAGTGAATAAATCTCAAACTATCACCTAACTTAGCTTAACAAATGTCTACAGCAAAGCATAGCAACAGTTAATCATGAAGGATCGGTGGTCCTTGGAGTACCCTCATGCCGCGGTGGTTCCCCAAGTGACACTTAAATCCAACTGAAGGCCAAATCAGTGGTTAAACCGATAGCTTGGTACTATTACTACTTACAACATAATTTCAGTGAACAACACATGTACAAAGCACTTATGATGTCCGAAGTAATAGTACTCAAACCCAACACACGTTGACCCCCGACATTCATATAGTCCACAACCATCAAGGCAATCAAGGACACCAATAATTAAGCTAAATATAACCATCATGGCAAAATATTAACTTAACAATGAAAACAGTAAATTCACATTTACCCGTTGTAACCATATTGTTACAACCAAATTAGACTGAAAGTCCAAGATCCACTCACCCTTACTGACAATGTCACCCCTCAGAGATCTAGTCTCACTGAGTCTTCGCTTTATCTGAAAATACAACTAACCCGAATTAGTCTCAAATTCAAGTTCACTATGATATAATCAGGTATATAGTGTCAGATAAGAATATCTACTATACAATGCGATTAACACGAATGCACAAGTCACAAGTTATCAAATTCGTCATTTTACAGCATGCAAACGCGATCCGGGTGAGAGTAAGCTGGATCGCGTTCCCATGTACAAAAAGTTCTGTTACCGTTTTTCACTATCAAACGCGATCCGGGAAAGGTGGCTGGATCGCGTTCCAAAGAACAAAATCCTAGTGACTCAGCTTTTCACTGACCAACGCGATCCGGTCGAGGTGATCTGGATCGCGTTCCAAGGAACAATTCGTGCTGTAACAATTAACACATAACAACGCGATCCTGGTGACTAGTCCGGATCGCGTTCGACACCTTTTCAGCAACAATACCCAGATCAGCAAGCATTTACACACGAATCCAAAACACCAAGAATCACAAATTCAGTTGTAATACATGAATTTAACATGAAAATGACCTATACTAACATGTATAAACATATTGCAACAACAACTAACATCATCAAACACTACTAATCATACATGCACCAATTCTTCAACCTAGGTTTCAACCAATTTCATTAAATCAACTAACAACTTGATGAACACTAGTAATTCACCAAAATAAACATGAAATCAGTTTGTAATCATCACACAATTACATATTCAAGCATGAACATAACCATTCAATCATCAATTTTAACCTAACCCTACTCATTCAAGCAAGAACATGAGGATGGAGATAATATTACTTACAATGGAGATGATTATGAGATGGAGGAGGTGAAGAACACAATGTAAGCACAATCACAAACTTCAATTCAAGTCTAAAATCTGATTTTTGTTAAAATTTCATTGAGAGCATTTGAGGTGGAAATGTGTTAGTTACAAATGAAAGGAATTAGGGAAAATGAGGTGTTGTCAAAATGAAATCACAGATGTCGATCTTAACATATGACTCAGCTTATTTTTGGTATAAATTATACCCGTCCTAAATCTATTGTCTGGAACCTAAAAATCATTTGCGAGAAATAAGTTTTTATTATACCGTCGACTAAATAAATTTAAAACATGTAATAATTCATTTATCACAATAAGCCAATTGACCAATTGACCTATTAATTTAGCTATCAAAATACACCAAGTATTTAAAATACAATTTAAATAGCAGTTAAATTAAGGGAAATACCGTATTTCAACTAGACCAATTTTGAGGATGTTACAAATCTTCCCTCCTTAAGAAGATTTCGTCCCCGAAATCTCGCCATGCTCAAAAAGATTTGGATAACGCGCCTTCATGCTAGACTCGGTCTCCCAAGATAAGTTTGGACCCAAACTATGATTCCACTTAACCAATACCATAGGGATCTCCTTCTTTCGAAGTTTAGTCACCTTACGGTCAACAAGTTCTATGGGCTCTTCTACAAGTCTTTGGTTTAAGTCCACACTCAAGTCTTGCAATGGAAGGATTTGGGATTGGTCCTCCACGTTGCATTTTCTTAGATAGCACACATTAAAAGTATCATGAATACCCGACAATTCAGGAGGAAGATCTAATGACACCGTTTGATCATTGACGACATGTCGAATTTTAAACGGTCCGATGTATCTAGGAGCTAGTTTACCACGTTTCCCAAACCTTATAACACCCTTCCAAGGTGAAACTTTCAAATAAACCAACTCACCTTCTACAAACGAAACTGGTCGATAACGTGGGTCAGCATACTGCTTCTGTCTATCACGGGCAGCTTTTAATCTATCTCGGGCTATAGCTACCTTATCGGCTGTAATTTGAACTATGTCAGGACTCGCAAACTGCTTTTCACCCGCCTCTAACCAACAAGTGGGTGTTCTACACCTACGACCATACAACATTTCATAGGGTGGCATGCCTATACTAGAATGGAAAGAATTATTATAGGCAAACTCAACTAATGGTAAATGGGAATCCCACGACCCACCAAATTCTAATACACATGCCCGCAACATGTCCTCCAAGGTTTGAATGGTGCGTTCCGACTGACCATCCGTCTGAGGATGATAAGCCGTACTCAAATTGACCCTAGAACCCAATTCACGCTGTAAATTCTGCCAAAAACCTGACACAAATCGAGAATCTCTGTCTGAAACAATCGACAACGGAATCCCATGTCTAATGACCACTTCATTAATGTACAATTGCGCCAATTTACTTAATGATGCCGTCTCACAAGTAGCAAGAAAGTGAGCACTCTTGGTCAATCTATCGACAATTATCCAAATCATATCGTTACCCTTAACAGTTCGAGGTAATTTGGTCACAAAATCCATGGTAATATGCTCCCATTTCCACTCGGGAATCTCAAGTTGTTTCAAAGTTCCATACGGTTTCTGATGTTCGGCTTTTACTTGAAAACAAATGTGGCAAGATTCAACAAACCGCGCTATATCCAATTTTAAAGTGGGCCACCAATACAATGGTTTCAAATCATGATACATCTTGGTGCTTCCTGGGTGAACCGACAATCTAGACTTGTGAGCTTCCAACAAGATTACATCTCGAAGACCGCCAATAAAAGGAACCCAAATTCGAGACTGAAACATTTTCAATCCACGAGAATCCTCGACCAATAAGTCTTTTCTTTTAAGCATAACCTCGGATTTTAAGTTATGATCCAATAATGCCTCCATCTGTGCCAATTTCAATTTATCAATCAAGTCCGAAAAGACCTCCAATCGCATAAAATAGACTCTCTCTGATTTTCCTTTACGGCTCAACGCATCAGCCACAACATTGGCTTTACCCGGGTGATAACGAATCTCACAATCATAATCCTTAATCAGTTCCAACCATCTCCTTTGTCGCATATTGAGTTCTTTCTGAGTGAACATATACTGAAGACTCTTGTGATCCGTACAAATAACACATTTCGTACCATAAAGGTAGTGCCTCCAAATTTTTAAGGCAAAAACCACAGCTGCGAGTTCCAAGTCATGGGTAGGATAGTTAATCTCATGAGGTTTCAACTTACGTGAAGCATAGGCAATAACACGGTCTCGTTGCATCAAAACACAACCTAAATCCGCATGTGAAGCATCACAATATACAATAAAATCCTCAGATCCGTCAGGTAAAGCTAAAACCGGAGCCTGACACAACAATTGTTTCAAGGTCTGAAAAGCCAATTCCTGTTGATCGTTCCACAGAAATTTTACATCCTTACGAGCTAGCTTAGTCAATGGACCCGCAATCTTAGAGAAATCTTTAATGAATTTTCGGTAATAACCTGCCAAACCCAGAAAACTCTTGATCTCTGTCGGAGATTTAGGTGATTGCCAATTCATGACAGCCTCAATTTTAGATGGATCCACTTTAACCCCATCTTCACAAATGATGTGCCCCAAAAACTGAACCTCACGAAGCCAAAATTCACATTTCGAAAACTTGGCATATAATTTCTCCTTTCTCAAGGTGTCAAGAACTAAACGCAAATGTATTTCATGATCAGATTCAGATTTAGAATAAACTAAAATATCATCAATAAATACAATGACAAATTTATCGAGAAAAGGCCGACAAACCCTATTCATCAAATCCATGAAAATTGCTGGAGCGTTAGTCAACCCAAAAGGCATAACAAGAAATTCATAATGACCATAGCGAGTGCGAAAAGCTGTTTTAGGGATATCCTCCCCACAAACCCGAACTTGGTGATAACCCGATCTCAAGTCTATCTTAGAGAAAAATGAAGATCCTTGCAATTGATCAAACAATTCATCTATTCGGGGCAAAGGATACTTATTCTTTACTGTCCTCTTATTCAATTCTCTATAATCAATACACATACGGAAAGTGCCATCTTTCTTTTTAACAAATAATACAGGAGCACCCCAAGGAGAAGAACTGGGTCTAACAAAACCCTTATCTAATAATTCCTGAATTTGATTCATCATTTCACGGATTTCGGAGGGAGCTAATCTATAAGGTGCCTTAGCTACCGGAGTAGAACCAGGAATTAACTCAATTTTATATTCTACTTCTCTAACCGGAGGTAAACCAGGCAATTCATCAGGGAAAGAAACAACTCGGACATTACTAATGGCTTTCTTTTCTAGCTTAGCATCGACAACATAGGCTAAATAAGAATCACACCCTTTAGCTAGAGATTTTCTAGCTTTCATCATAGAGATCAAAGGTATACTACCCCTCTCCCTTTCCCCTCGAGCCACGACATATGACTCGTCTGAGATTGGGATTTTTATCAGCTTCTTATGACAATCTATATTGGCTTTATTACGACTCAACCAATCCATGCCTAACACAACATCAAATCCATGAATATGCATCAATAGAAAAGAAACAGGGAAACTATGATCCTCAATCAAAATACTAGCTCCTGTCACCGATGTGGTAATCGAAACTAACTTTCCATCCGCTACCTCAATCTCAATTGGTTGTGAAATACATGTAGGTGTCAATTTAAGTCTATCACAGAATACCAAGGACATAAAGGAACAATTTGCCCCTGAATCAAATAAGGCGCATGCCGGTACTGAATTTATAAGAAATGTACCAGTTATGACGTCCTCGGCTACCACAGCTTCATCCACGGTCATTCGAAAAGCCCGACCCGTTGGAGTGGGAGGATTCTTTCTTTTCTGGCCAGAAGATGACGATGACCCTCCGACCGTGCCCGATTTTTGCTTCCCTGCCTCTGGGCATGCACTCGAACGATGTCCTTCCTTGCGACAATTCCAACACACTGGCTTAGGAAAAGGACAATCCTTGATGTCATGACCGAACTGACCACACTTAATACACCTAGCAGTCTGAGGTGTACAATGTCCCGTGTGCCTAGACTTGCAATTCTGGCACCAATTTGATCTATCCACTGAACCACCAACAACATTCGGTTTACGGTTATTATTATTACCTTGCCATTTCTTCTTCCCCTGACCTGACGTAGATTCACCTTTGGGTTTCATTGGGGACTTGTCTTTAATTTCCAAATCATGAGCTCTAATATCGCCGTCCACATAACGGGCCAAATCAAAAGCTTGGTTAAGATCTCCTGCAAGTCTCACAGTAGTTCGATAAGTATGGGGTAACATTCCAACAAAATGGTCAATCTTTGTCCTTTCATCCGGTACCCATTGATGTACAAATCTCAACTTATCGGTAAACTGAGAGATAAGGTCCTCTATAGTCATACTATCAGTCAATTGCATATCCAAGAATTCACGCCTAATGCGAGTCATGTCATACCCTGAGCAATACTTCTTACAAACCTCGTTATAGAAATCGGACCATGTAATGGAAGCTTTTTGCTGAGGTGTTAAATGAGATGTGATAGAATCCCACCATCCCATTGCCGGACCCTTTAAAAGTTGCACTGCATAAGTTACCTTGATCTCATCCTCACATCGGCAAACCTCAAATTTTCTTTCGACATCCCTTAACCAATCCATGGTCACAGAAGGATTTGTACTCCCAAAGAAATCTGAAGGTCCACTAGACTTAAAGGTCTTAAATGAACATAATTTTTGCTGAGGTGGAGGAGGAAATACCGGAAACTGATATCCAGAAGGTCCTGAAGAAGAAAAAGGAGCTGATGTCTGGTAGTAAGTAGGCGGTGGCATAGAAAACTGTGATGTCACTAACGGATGTGTAATCGTACTAACAGCCGGAATCTGTCGGGATGTTCTAGCTTGTTGTTCGTATAACTCCTTATATTTGTTTAACTCATCCTCCAAATACAAAGTGTACTCATCACGGCTCAATTCACTTGCAGGGAGTATAGTATTAGTCTGACCTTGGCTTTGAGACAGAATTTCTGGAGGAGAGTCTCTCGCTCCAGAAGCATTGATCGGGGTACTGGTCGGAGCGTTACTTTCTGCCATATCCTGTACCACAACACATCTCATAACCCGTTAATTGTTAGTACCTAACAATACTAACCAAATCATATTCACTAGCTCAATCCCCTTCCCAGGAATGTTTGACTAACACAAATAGATTTGGGATTGAACAATTAACCCATGTTCAATTCACCCAAACCATTGCTCTGATACCAATTTATAACACCCTTCTCGAAAATACAAGGATAATTTTTTTTTTTATATATAAAAGGAAGCGCAAGATTTAGATACAAACCATTGGATTGCATATTTACATTTCAAAATGGCAATCCAAATACATACGGTCTTTAAACCAGATTATCCTAGACATTACATACGATAAGTTTAGTGTTATAGAAATCCAAAACATAATGTCATATCATTAACATAGTTAACAAAAACAGAGTGAACTTGTCAAACATTCCATTCCTTTAGTACTTCTTGCCCACCCACATACCAAAGTAAACCTGCAAGAAGTAATGAGGGGTTAGCACGAAGCTAAGTGAATAAATCTCAAACTATCACCTAACTTAGCTTAACAAATGTCTACAGCAAAGCATAGCAACAGTTAATCATGAAGGATCGGTGGTCCTTGGAGTACCCTCATGCCGCGGTGGTTCCCCAAGTGACACTTAAATCCAACTGAAGGCCAAATCAGTGGTTAAACCGATAGCTTGGTACTATTACTACTTACAACATAATTTCAGTGAACAACACATGTACAAAGCACTTATGATGTCCGAAGTAATAGTACTCAAACCCAACACACGTTGACCCCCGACATTCATATAGTCCACAACCATCAAGGCAATCAAGGACACCAATAATTAAGCTAAATATAACCATCATGGCAAAATATTAACTTAACAATGAAAACAGTAAATTCACATTTACCCGTTGTAACCATATTGTTACAACCAAATTAGACTGAAAGTCCAAGATCCACTCACCCTTACTGACAATGTCACCCCTCAGAGATCTAGTCTCACTGAGTCTTCGCTTTATCTGAAAATACAACTAACCCGAATTAGTCTCAAATTCAAGTTCACTATGATATAATCAGGTATATAGTGTCAGATAAGAATATCTACTATACAATGCGATTAACACGAATGCACAAGTCACAAGTTATCAAATTCGTCATTTTACACCATGCAAACGCGATCCGGGTGAGAGTAAGCTGGATCGCGTTCCCATGTACAAAAAGTTTTGTTACCGTTTTTCACTATCAAACGCGATCCGGGAAAGGTGGCTGGATCGCGTTCCAAAGAACAAAATCCTAGTGACTCAGCTTTTCACTGACCAACGCGATCCGGTCGAGGTGATCTGGATCGCGTTCCAAGGAACAATTCGTGCTGTAACAATTAACACATAACAACGCGATCCTGGTGACTAGTCCGGATCGCGTTCGACACCTTTTCAGCAACAATACCCAGATCAGCAATCATTTACACACGAATCCAAAACACCAAGAATCACAAATTCAGTTGTAATACATGATTTTAACATGAAAATGACATATACTAACATGTATAAACATATTGCAACAACAACTAACATCATCAAACACTACTAATCATACATGCACCAATTCTTCAACCTAGGTTTCAACCAATTTCATTAAATCAACTAACAACTTGAAGAACACTAGTAATTCACCAAAATAAACATGAAATCAGTTTGTAATCATCACACAATTACATATTCAAGCATGAACATAACCATTCAATCATCAATTTTAACCTAACCCTACTCATTCAAGCAAGAACATGAGGATGGAGATAATATTACTTACAATGGAGATGATTATGAGATGGAGGAGGTGAAGAACACAATGTAAGCACAATCACAAACTTCAATTCAAGTCTAAAATCTGATTTTTGTTAAAATTTCATTGAGAGCATTTGAGGTGGAAATGTGTTAGTTACAAATGAAAGGAATTAGGGAAAATGAGGTGTTGTCAAAATGAAATCACAGATGTCGATCTTAACATATGACTCAGCTTATTTTGGGTATAAATTATACCCGTCCTAAATCTATTATCTGGAACCTAAAAATCATTTGCGAGAAATAAGTTTTTATTATACCGTCGACTAAATAAATTTAAAACATGTAATAATTCATTTATCACAATAAGCCAATTGACCAATTGACCTATTAATTTAGCTATCAAAATACACCAAGTATTTAAAATACAATTTAAATAGCAGTTAAATTAAGGGAAATACCGTATTTCAACTAGGCCAATTTTGAGGATGTTACAATTGCATGTCAAGCAAAGGAGGCAAAATGGGCGGATGGATGGGTTTGGGCTATCGGGTCAAAACGGGTTCGAACCTTAACGGGCTCAAGTCTCAACGGGCTCGGGTCAAAACGGGCTATATCAAGAATAAAAAAATTAAGTAACTTAGAATATTCAATTCATATGCAATCAATTCTACAACTTTAATAATTCATGTTTTGTTAAAATAGATCTCATAATTTTAACTTCATGAATTGCGGAGTATTAGTTTTAATCTTATATTAGATTTTGTTTTGCCACAGGACGCATTCATTACGATTTGATTACGAAATATTCTATTTATTCTGAGATTTAGTTTTTATATTGGGTTTATTGTTTCGTTATGTATTAAACTTTATAATTTTTACTGTTGTATGAGTCGAACTTTGAAAACTTCTATTGTATGTATCGAACCTGTAAGTATGGTCTATTGTATGTAAAACTTCTTTTTTTGGTAAGGTACAAATAGGAAAGTTTTTTTTTTTTTTTTTTTGCCTTACAAAAAAATTAAATAATACATACAATAAACCATATTTACACGTTCACTACATACAATAGAACAAATTAAATATGTCGCATACAGTAGTAAAAAGTATAAAGTTTAAGACATAACAAAATAATAAACCCTTTTTAGATTTTATAAAAATATACTTTTATTTAAGTAAAGTAGCAGGGTTGGATTAGTGGCTGAGTCCCTTGCATCTGAACAAGAGGTCAGGGGTTCGAATCCCATCCCCTGCAAAAAGGCCGGAGGTCCTTTCTACCTTTAGGTAGAAATGGAAGCAGCCTCTCTACCTTTGGTAGGGGTAAGGCTGTCTACATCTAACCTCCCCCATAGACTGTCTTAGACGGTATTGGGCCCTAACCCGCGGAAGGCGGTATGGGATGTTACTTTACTTTACTTTTATACTTTTATTTAAGTCTAATGACGTGAAAGTAGTGGAGTTCCAGATCCAGATTTTGCAATACCTATCGTGACCAGTTGAAAAAATTACCCAATTTAGCCCACTCTTTTCACAAAACGGTCTAGAATAGGTGAATAGCTCAAATTTGGAGCTATGAGCTTAGATTGCCAGCTCTAATGTCAAGTAATAAACAGCTCGAGTTGTACTTGTGTAGATACTAGATAGGTATAACCGTATAATAATAATAATTAATAATTAATAATAATAATAATAATAATAGAAAGGAAGTTTATGTTCCTTTTAGGTATTTTCCTTTTGAAGGCCCTAGCTATATCAAAATAACATTTTGGGAATATATTTTTACTATAAGGTTCTTTCATCTACGGTGAAGTGATGTTAACGTTTTTAACTATTTGAGGTTGCTTTAAGAGCATTATTCTTATCGGCAAAAACTTTTTTATGATTAGAACTATTTACATAATACCTCATTCTCTATTATCTTGTAAGAAACCTTTCCACTTCAACAAAAAATGGAATTTGAAGAACCTTTAAATAAAGACACATTGTGGTGTGTTTGTCAACAACGGTCTGAGTTGGAACTGAGACTTGAGCTTCTATTTAAAAACCACTTCAAAAAGCTCCTCGTTTGAGGGGCTTCTGGGGGTTTATTCTTTCAAGAAGCATCATTTTTTTGCGTTGCAAAACAAGACTTATGGATTGTCACTTATTAAAAATAGAAGCTCAATCCTTATGATACCCTCTTCCAAACACACCCATACACACGGATTAACGTGTACTAAAAAGAAAAACGATTTAATTACAAAAATGGTCTCTATGGTATATGCCTTTTACAATTTTCGTCCAATGATGGA
Source organism: Helichrysum umbraculigerum (assembly GCA_949592205.1). NCBI lineage: Eukaryota > Viridiplantae > Streptophyta > Magnoliopsida > Asterales > Asteraceae > Helichrysum > Helichrysum umbraculigerum. The sequence goes on from CATIUR010000002.1 coordinate 32,821,855, forward strand.
AGTTTTTTGCATGTTGGGTCATTAGATGACATATTCCATTTCATGATGACTTCCCCGTCCACATAAAAACACTAATTTGTCCTTAACCTCTCATTTCGTTAATTCTTTTATTTTAAGCCAGTTTTAGAACTTTTTTTTTTGGAAGGTGACCGATCATCTTCTAAACATGTCATCTAAGTACTGAACATGAAAAAAAGCTGACCAAGTGATATATAAGATATGGATCATTTCTGCAACTTACTATAAAATACAGTAATGTATCAGATAAAAGTTCGATTTTGCACATCTATTAATAAAAGTATAAAACCAACTCTATGACACATTTTTATAGATTTTTGTTAACAGAAAACCTCCCGGTGTAAATGCTATTAGCTAAAAGCTCATTAAAACGTTGTTGAGATGAGGCGAAATATCGATCCTATTTACGTTTTAAAAGATTGAAGCATCATAATTTCGTAGTCGTCTTGAAAATTTGTGATATTCATTGATTGATAGCTATTTTTCACCTTAATTCGAAATATGGATCATTAGTAATTGTAAATATGCATAGATTAATATTGTAATTTGCAATAGTCTAACTTGACTAATCTTTTTTTGATTGTTTATTAATGATCTAAAGCAGGTGATTATTAAGTTACAATAACAAATAACACATTATATTATATCAGTTTATTAAGTGAAGATATATAATAATAGTGACCTTTTCCAATATATAATTGGAAAAGTAAGTTTTAAGGATAATATATGAAAACACCACACTAATATGACAATTGTTGATGTGGGCATCACATCTTATCTTAATAAAGATTAAATATATTGTACGTAGTATCATTAACGTTGTTTATTTATTACTCCGTAATTTAAATGAAAATATTTAGTCGTTAGACTGCTCCCAATGGGTGACACAAACCGACGCGTCAGTTTGTGCCACCTCTGCGCCACATCAGCTTTTTTCTCAACTGACACAAACTGACGCTACACTACCTACAGTGCACATCACTTCAGTTTTTCTGGACCCACATTTACCCATTTTTACTTTAATTTTACACTCTAAACAAATAAAAGAAAAAGAAAAAAAAGGAACCGACGAGCGTCGCCAAACCGACGACACCCAAAAATTTGTCCAAACTGACGGGTGGTGCCTATGGTGTCACTCCCGTCAGTTCCGTCACTTTGTAAACCGACAGAGGAAGTTTATACCGTAGGGAGCAGTCTTATAACTAGTTAATGAATTCTAGTTGTTAATTGAAGTCGCGTGCTATGTGTTTTGAGTTATGTAACGAGTGCGTACTTATAAAATTTTTATACATTATATAAATAACTAGCATTTAGACCGTGAAATAGTTTGAAGGCGACAAATAATTTATTTGCGATGATATTTTCGTTCAGCGGCATATCAATGTTTTAAAAACCGGTTTTTTGAGTGAACCGGATTTCTGTCCGGATCCGGTTCAATCCGGTTTAACCGGTTTGGTGTCTGGATCCGGTCCGACCGGTTGAACTGGTCCGGTTCAACCGTTTTCAAAACATTGCGGCATATTGTCCTTAAATGAATTTTTAAAAAGTTGTGTGTTGTATCATTATCTTATATTTTTTATATATTTATTTCAAAAAGTTTATACTAGGGTTGACAATTTCTTAAAAGCTAACAAGATATCGGTACGAAATAAACTGGGTAGGAATGTATTTTCAACCCATAAGCTAACGAACCAAAAACATGTCAATTTTTCAGGTCAGATTCCGGTTAACATTTAATTTTTCGAGCCGACCTTGTAACCTAGAAAAAAAATCAAACTATTCTCGAAAAATTACAATCCGCTAACCCATTAGCCGGCCCGGTTATCTGAACAAGTTATGTAGGTCATGTTCGAATGCTTACTTATGACATGTTTATGTTGAAATTTTTTTACCCGCAACATGAACCTATCCAAATTATCACCTCTACTGATTATAGTAATTGAAAATTTTAAAAGTAAAATACAAACATTAAATTAGCTACTAATTAAATGAGATACTCCCTCCGTCCCATATCTATTGTCCAGTATTCCATTTTGGGATGTCCCAAATTAATTGTCCACTTCCATAAATAGAAAAAATAATGAGATAATGTTCATTTATGCCCCTAATTTATATATGTAAGACAAAAAGGTAGGTAAAAAGTAAAGGGTAAAATTGTCTTGTTACCAAAAAGTAAGAGAGATAGTGATGTTTTTCTTAAACTGCGTGTTTTTTGTCTGGGGACAATAAAATTGGGACGGAGGGAGTAGTTAAGTAGATGTAATGGTTAAAAAAAGATGATATAAATAAATCATTATGTGGCCCAAGAAGGGGTCGGTGGAGTATATTGGACGCTTGAGATATCGAGCAAATAAGATGGTATATATGTAATCACAAGGCCATATATTTTATACTTGTGAAATCACACCTGGTAACACCATTGTTATGAGGGTTGTGAGTGTTACGTCAACATAACATGGTGTTATCTCATAACACATGAAATGGTAAACAAAGTTGTGGAAAGTTGAAGAGAGCAAGTTTCACTAAATCAATTTTGTTTAGACTAAAATGGAAGAAAAAAAATGAAAAAGAAACAAAAAAACAAATCAAACCCACTTTTGACGTTCTATCACCCGTTTTCAAAATCACAATGTCCCCCATCCACAACCCCACTGCTGACATTGTGACGTTGTGGTGTAGTTTTTTCGCCCAGTACGCTTGATTTGCAAGTGGTCCAAATAGAGTTGTTTAAAATTTAAATGTCGCAACTCACACTGAAACATGTATTCAGTTACTCTAACATATTATTACGGACACGTGACACAAATGATATATAACATCTAAAGAAAAGGAACTCAGATAAAAACAAACATGACACACATGATACAACAACCGACATATTAAAAATAAAAAAATGAATAATATGCGTTGAACGTAACATTCTTTTGGATACTAATAAATATGCAATTATAATCTAGAGAGAACAAATTATATGTAACTCCTAGATCGATGAATGTTGTTTTTAAACGAGTTAGTTTTGCAATTCAAAAAGGTCTTGCGGCGCAGCTTGTTGCCCGTTTGCCTTCCATTGTATCGTAAAAAGAGAGAATGAAGGTTATATATAAAATTTAAATAGAGAACATAATATAAATCGAATGAATTTGGCCTACATATGTTGCACATGATAATACGGGATATCTTTAGCCACTCCCAAATTCTCACAAAACCCCTTTGCACATAATAAAATACGGGATTATTGTTTATTGAAATTTGAGCTTACAATCTTTCGATTGAAAAGTTCATCTTATACCGCTAAGTTAAAAACTCGATGGTTCAAAACATATGTTTAAAATTAGATTAGACTCTTGATGCAGTCTTAATGAAGGCTAAAACTGAGGTAATTGACATGATCTGTACACATTACACTTGCAAAAGGAAAAAAAATCACATTTATAAAAGAATATCCAGATAATGATATAGCAACAAATTTGATTGGTTTATAAATTTGTTTTTGAATATTTTTTTTTGTGAAATTTATGTGAACCTAACAAAGTCAATTTCTAAAATGATTAATTATAACTTTGCAAGCAGTGACTACGGTAATAAATAAATTTGGCGGTAAAAAAGGACAAGAGCACATAAATACATAACGGTGAAATATTGTAACACATATTCTTTGAACCCTAACAATGGCCTTAAACCCTAACTTCCATATTCACTCTCTTCCCCAATTATCTACACACAAAAACCCAATTCATTACCCTGTTTCTATCTCAAACATCAAATTCACCCCAAATTATCGAGTTATACTCGCAATTTCCAAAGATTTCGATATCAATTGCAAAGATGACAAAAAACCCAAAAAATCCCAGAAACCAAAAACAAAATCCGCCACTGAAACTACAAAAAAATCTAAACTTGATGAACAAGAACCTTTCCCCACAACAATCCCAAAAAAACCCAGACGCGGTAGAAGAAGTGAAGCAGCTGCAGTTGAAGATTTCATGCGGAATTCATTAGAAGAAACATTTGCAGCTATAAAGGAACAAAATTTTGAGGTTTTATTAGGTAAAGATCATGTTTTTAAGGATAAGATTGAGCATGATGATGGGCATGATGATGATGGACATGATGATGATGATGATAAAAAGGGGATGGTGATTGAAGAAGATGATCCGAATTGGCCACTGGATGCTGAAGTTGGGTGGGGTATTCGGGCTTCCGAGTATTTTGAAAAACATCCAATTAAAAATGTGGTTGGGGAAGATGGTGTTGAGATTGATTGGGAAGGGGAGTTGGATGATAATTTGGTTAAGGAGATTAATTGTTTGGAATGGGAAAGTTTTGCTTTTCATCCTAGTCCGTTAATTGTGCTCGTTTTCGAACGATATAATCGGTAAGATTTTTAGTTTTGAATGCCAGTTGTTTGTCAAAATATCACTATATATGGTTGGGTGGATAAATGATTTGTATGCTTTGTGATGTATATGGAATTGAAGTGTTTTTATGTTTGATATAATTATGGATTTGCAGGTTTTTATACACGGTTAGCAAACTTTATAATTGGGGAAAAAAAGATTGATAATCTGATTTGGATACTAATGAAAATTAGATTAGATATCGAGGGGAGAAACTTACCTCCAAAAACTAAACTGGTTTTGTCTATTTCTCATCGTTTTCGTCCAATTAATGTTAAGTATTAGAAATTAGAATCACTTTCTATCAAACACCACAAGATTAAAGTCGTAAGTCAGTTTTGTAACACATCCAAATATCCCCTCACAATATGAGCATTGGCTCTTTATGCATCGCCTTTTTGAAGTAGGCTCATTTCTTCTGGTTCTATTTATAGTTATTGGTGTTGTATTAATACGCGTTGTATCATTGGTTTTACAGGGCAAGTGAAAATTGGAGGGCCTTAAAGGAGTTAGAGAAGGCGGCCAAGGTGTACTGGAATGCAAAAGATCGGCTGCCACCTAGGGTATGCTTGAATTTTTTTTACCACTGGCTTAGAGGTTGGGTAACGAGTAAAAATGGGCTGTGTTGACCCGCAAAGTCCTCTTTTGTGGACTTCTTAAAGAGTATAAATTTAAAACACGGTTTTACAAAGTATGCTATGATGATCTATTTTTTACACTGAAGCGATCTATGAGGTTGTAATAAGTTGTATGCATTTGAATACATTATGGGTGGTTTTAATCTGTTTGACCAATACATAGATATATGGGTTGACTTTTCCTCTCTACATATTGGTTAATGTCAATTGAATGTCTTGGTTTGTGAATGCAGACGGTGAAGCTTGATATGAACATTGAGACAGACCTAGCGTATGCACTAAAGATTCGGGAATGCCCACAACTTCTATTTTTACGAGGAAATAGAATCATTTATCGAGAACCACGTAAGACATTTCTTAGTTTTTGTTGGTTAATATAAAAAGTAACTATCTTGATGATCTAACTATTATTCTAATTGACATGGGTTGGTATGTTTCCTTATTTGCAGAGATTCGAACAGCAGACGAATTGGTGCAGATGATAGCACATTTTTACTACAAAGCCAGAAAACCTTCATGGATGAAAGATGCACAATTGTATTCATGATCATCATCTTTTATTTGGAATCAAAGTATAGATATGATTCGTATAAAGATCAACTCATGGTCGAGTTTTTTGGGTTCAAATCAATAGTAGTTCCATGGCATGTAAGTCTTCTTAAGATATCATACAATTAGTCTTTACTATTGTTGTATCACTTGATTTTATGAAATACAACCCCTCCCTTTTACCGTAGTATACTTATTTTACTGTCTAGTTATATCATATGTAGTTGACAGATGTATAAACTTCTGAATCTGAAGTATGTACATAAAATTTTATATATGTACTTGGTCTTATTAATTTCACAACTCAAGTACGTTTACCACAATATTGACCACTTGTAAACTTGCAATCTTTGATCAATCCAAAAACAGTCCTTTGTTAAGTGCTTGGCATATCTTCTTCGATATGCAATACGCAGTCGATTCTATAGTGATCATTGGATTTACACCAACAGCGGTTGGCAGTACACTGCCATCGCAAACAAATAAGCCTTTCGCTTCCCAGCTTTCTCCGTTTACATCTACTCCACCTTCATCTTCATTGCATCCCATTCTACAGCTACCCATCTGATGCGCTGAGCAATAGTTTGTCCAATATTCTCCTCGAGATTTTGGCCCCCCAATGGCTTCGACAGTGTCAAGAAACTCTTCAAGATCAGAAGTTTTAATTCCTTGACATTTTATCCGTTGGCCGTCGTTTCGAAATGTCCCAACTTCCTCGGCTCCAGCAGAAACTAGAATTCTCAGTGCTTGTCGTAAACCGTGTTTTAGATTGTCTTTGTCATTTTTGTTAAATCGATAAGTGACGTTCCCCTCCTCCCTCACTTCTCCGGAGCTTTCATCTCTTACTAAGGAGAAAAGCTTCACGATTCTGGGGTATTTGGTCATCTTGTCCTTCATGTCGGCGCCTGAGACCCAAGGAAACAATGACGCGAACGATGCAGGTCCCATAGAGGCGACTTCTATGATTGAACGAACATTGTTTGATTGTTTTCCAGCTGACCTGACTTTGTGAAGGGAGGTAATAATTCCTCCCTCGTAACACTTCCCGTGAATTTCATTTGAATCTGGCGGGAAGTATCCCCACGCTAGTAAAACGGGATGAAGGTGTAGATTCCGGCCAATGTGGCGGTTCGTGAGCCCACTAGAAACCAACAATGGTGGTGTCGAGAGGGAACCACCGGCGGCGACTGTCACTCTTGCCTCGAACTGGATTTTTCTTGTGATGGTTTCACTTTCTGAGGTGGCGATCACACCTCGACATCTTTTTCCAATGTCTTTTTTCTGGAATACGAGTCGCTCCGCTTTGCAACCGGTGAAGATAACCGCCCCGTTTCCAACGGCATCGACGAGCCACGTAGAGTCAGTCCCTTTTTTGTCTCCTGTTTTACAACCATAACAACACGAGCCACAAAAATGACTCTCTGATGTGTTTTGAGGAATCACATCTACACTCAATCCGAGATTCTCACACCCTCGGCGAAGTACTTTGTTCTGAAATCCTTCTTCTTTACAATTGTACGTAACACCGATTCTCTTGCACACAGCTTCCATCGCAGAACGGTAATCATCAGTCCCAAACATCGGAATCTTTTTATCCACCGCCCAATTTTCAAGAACATCGTCCGGTGTCTTTATTGAAGCAGCCCAATTTACCGCAGAACCACCACCAACTGTAGACCCAGCTAAGATCGTAACTTTCCCATCTAAAGTCGATAGTACACCACCTCTATCATATAACTCATTCATAGATGGCCCTTCAAGAAGCGAGTAATCCTCAGGGACGTAATAATGACCTTTTTCGATCACCACCACTTTATAGCCGGAGTTGGCAAGATTTGCTGCAGCAACACCACCACCACAACCCGACCCAACAATCACAACATCACATTTGATATTATAAAACCCATTCTTACCATATTCAATTTCTAGACCTTTGTTCTTCACCGACTCGATGAATGTTGCATCACTTTCCTTTTCGGTTTCCACAACACCCTTATCAAGCGGTCTCTCTTTTCGTGGCTTGGTCAGATCATCTTTCGGTGGTTCAACATCAACATGGTACCCGATTGCTTCCCACAACGGGTTATTTAAATTTTCATCAGTCTAACAAAAAACAGTAAGAAAAAATAAATCTCGAGTCACCAATATGAAAGATAATCAATAAAATGTACACAACTTGAAAATTTTTAAGAACTTACCCTGGAGAAGAAATTGAAGAAGCACATCAGTTTAACCATCATAAACACAACTCTCACAGGAAGAAAAGAAGACTGTGTATTGGACCATTTTTGAAGAATTTTTTCTCTTTTGTTCAAACTCAAATCAGAAAAGCTGTGAATAAATGGCCATTTGGTGTCAAAACAATCTGACCCACAGACCAAAAGGGTTCCCAGTTTAGTTGAGAGTAGCATCAGAACCAATTTCAGCAAGAACACTGCATCTGATGGGTATCTCTTCACCATTCTCTCTGCAACCTGAGAAAAAAAAAAAACTTCAATTCAACTTAAGTGGATTACTGTTGAATGTATGAAATTATATCAAATTGTCATTGTAATGCATCAGTACTTTTTTATGGTTTGATGTAAGAAATTTTATGTCAAAGTGATTATCTATTGTCAATGTATGTAAATGACCATCTATAACAGGTAAAACAGTAACGAGCGAACGGAGTGAAAATACGTGGCACATGGTGGTCATGGACCACGCTGGCGTGACCACTCCGGCCTCGGGGTGATACTCGGTGTGGTCGAACCAGGTGGTTCGGCTCAAGGTGAACAAGTGGGCTCAACTATATAATAAAAAAGAATATGCATCATCACTAGAATGTAAGGATGGTTGTTGGAATAACTATTATACAATTAATTTTTTTGCTAACATAAGAGGCAAATTATATTGTACCAAATTGATGATCAGGGGTGAAAAGAAATAAAGAATATGTCCAAGGGGTTAGATGCATTCATTCCATATTTAACCAATCAACCAGCTATATTCATATTTTATTTTTTAATTACTACTTAAAGTTACTCAATATGCCAATTAAGCTTTAAACTTCAACATCACAGCCTAATCAGTACAGTCCCTTAATTATTTGTCATTACTTCTCAATCAACTACTCGCGAATTATTGTTACTTAAGTTACAAGAAGCACGTAATCGACATCGTGATGTTAAGGTCACGTTGCAATCATGGTAAATTTACATCGAATTGCCTAATTTGAAGTTGCGTGATTGTACTTCGTACTTTTTACCCATAATCGATTTCAAAACGGAATACCTATGATTAAGAAACACAATGTAATTAAATTCATATTACATTAGATTAGATTAAATAGAGTATCCTATTTATCTACGTTGATAACAACGTATACTAATTAATTAATTAATTATCAAAAACTAATTAAATTTTGAACATTAAGTACATAGCATGAATTACATAGTCCAAAAACACAGCAGGATAAGATTATTGATAACTTCAATAATTACAAATTATTTTTTAAGGATAAACAATTTAGAATCGGTAACTTCAATAAAATGTCTTTATCAGTCACGTGCATTTTTTGTGTCAATATGCATTGTTTAGGCAAGTTTGATAAAATAGTTGTTTGATATATTTAATGTTAGTTTCAAATCAACATCCAAACAATTCAATGTTATTTAACAAATGGTAACGGTTTTATATAAAATTCTATATTTTACGTTGTGAACAATAATATCAAATAACGTTTTTCGTTGTTCAAGTTATCCGGGAAGGGCGATCTTTTTTTTTTTTTTTAATTTCGACAAGTAAACTTAAGCATATCTATGTGGTCCACACGTTCGTGTCGAGGCCAACGTACGTGAAGTGCTAATCACAGACATAAAGTTGGGAACACGAATCTTCGTTTAATGTTGTATGCCTTAAATCGTTAAACAGTCGTAACTCATGACGAGAACTTTTCATAACAATAGTTAAATTGTGGTCATAAACACGAAAATCATCTTATGCACAAGTTTAGTACAAATTACTAACATGTCAGTCACATATGAATATGGGAAATGCTATACATCCAATGCATTAATTAAAGTTAAAGTTTCATTTTTAATCAGATATATCATTTAATACATCACAAATAAATGGAAAGTTTCAGTGAATTAAATGCAAATATAAATTAAATTATATATAATCCTGAATAATAAGGAAAGTTTCAACTTTAATTAATGCATTGGATGTGTCTTATTGACAGCCCTAAGGGCTGTCAATAGCATTTCCCTATGAATATTGCTAATTTGTTGGATTATCATTAAGTCTTGTTACTTTGATGGTTTAATGTAACTAATTGATCAGATAAAAAGTACAACAAAATTCAAAATTAACAAAGTAATGAACTAAAAATAAGATAAAAAGTCAAACCTCTTGAGGTACAGGAGATTGAGATCCAGAAGCAGCATAAAAGTCATCAAGAGATTGATTAGTCTTGGCCGTGTTTGAAGGTGGATGAACAGGAGGGATGAAAGCATGACAGATGGCAGCCAATGATTGGATTTGAGATGATGAGAAACCATGGTTGTACTTATGATCACTTGTTCTTGGTCCTCCACTTAACAACGGATGATGATGATGGTGGTTGTGTTTTTTCTCTTCTGCCATTGTTGAGAATCAATAAAATTAAAGAGTTTGTTATAAGGATCTTGTGACTTTTTATATATAACAAAGACAAGGATGAATGTTTTCATGGGCCCAACTCATAATTACTACTATTTATTTAATATTTATGGGAATATATACAAATACGTAGGGTTGGGTAGGTTTGGAGTTTTTAAGGTATATATATAATTATATATACGTGCTTAGAGGTATGGTAGTTAATTATTACTAGTACATATATATTTAATAGAGAGAAGATTAAATATGCATCATGAGACATGTTACGTTGTAAGAGGACATGTACGGGTAGATGGACTACATCGAAGATAATATTACATGAGAAATGATTCACTCACATAATGACATAATATTTACAAAATTATATTCACAAAATGATGTGGTCCAATAAGATGAAGAGAGAGAATTAAGAAAGAGAAATAACAAATGAAAAATGTGTTTGTAAACTCTTTGTAAATGTAGCATTCCTCATATTACATTGGACGAGGAACATAAGTTTGAATTAAGATTATTCTAGTCATTTTAAGAGGATTATAGACAATAAATGTAACAAAACGAGTTTTTTTCACCTTTGCGTTGTAGCGGAAATGACAAAGTGTAATTTTTTAGAAGCACGAATGTAATTATTCTTTGGGTTACTTGTTAATTTAACGGAATTTAAAACGTAAAAGAACTTCATTTTCCATTCACTATAGTAGGGAGTGTTTATGAAAACCAATATTTCATTTTCTCAAGTCTTTGGAATTGGATTTTTATCTTTTGTTGAAAATTTGGATACAGTTAGATTTCCACTGCCAATATTGTCGTATTTTTAATCGATTTCCCCCGAAATTCAATCTTAAATCAATTTTAGCTAATAGTACTTTTAACATACCTTATAATCACATATTTTTATATTAAACTTTATTTTTAGTACTTTAACACCCATAGTTGATTTATTTGATAAAAAAATCACTTATTTTGCACGAGACTACAATTTACATTTTGACTTTATTGATAATATTTGTAGCAATATAATTATAATAACTACATGCACTATTTAATACCTCTTTAATGAACTTTCAAATTCTTCAAATTTATAACCATATCTTGTGAAAACGAAAATTACATTTTAAAAGGTCAAAGGACTAAATTTTATATTTGACTCTATTCATATTATTTATAGCAATAAAAAAACTATACGTGTTTTTTTAATTCGTTGTTATTAAATTTTAAGGTCATAATTTTATATTGGTAAAACGAAGATTATATTTAAAATGTTAATGCTTTCTCTTCTTTTAAATTTTATTATCAAAAAACGAAGATTTTATTTATTTGAGTTACAATAGTAGTATATGAGTTTAAATAGGTTAGGAATAATAACATAGACATTTATTGTTTTATTTATATATATTTTTTATTATTACTACTATTTTAGATTGCAATATGATATTACATACACAAAAAAGAATATATACATGTTCATCTCCTTATTTATAACTTTATTTTATTTAATTGAGTTGAAATAGTAGTATAGATTAAGGTTCAAATGAGAATGAAATTTTTTGTGAGAATGAAAACCAATAGGTTTGCGTCACGTGTCACAAATCCCACTTTTTCTCACGTTTTTTAAACTTAAATAACTCTCAAGCGGTAAGTCGAAAAATCATAAAAATTGCAACATAAAAACTACATTTTTTCTCTATTCGATTTGCCATCTCACAAGGTATACTTCCGACGAATTTTTTTTATGGGTTTTACAAATTAGTATCACATGTGTTACTTGTTGGTATCGTGTGTTACTCGTTTTCAAAATCCACCGAAAAACGAAAAAAAGTTCATCGCAAGTATATATTGTCACATCTCTAATCGAAGAGAATAAAATGCTGATTTTTATGGTGCAATTTCTATGATCTTTCAACTTACCGTTTATGAGATACTTAATTTTTAAAAACGTAAGGGAAATGAGTTTTGTGACATGTGACACATTCTGGTTGGTTCCCCCATTGTCACAAAAATTTCCATTCTCATTTGAACCTTACTCGAGTTTGAATATGTTAGGAATAGTAAAATTTACAATGTAGTAAGTTAAATATGTTTTATAGGGATTGAAAAAAAAAAGTCTTGTCATTGTACCGAAACTATAGATGTAACATCCTCGAATTGGACCTAGTTGTTTTATATTATTTCTGGATTTAAATAAGCATTTAAATGTGTTTGGAAATAATATTGTTTGAATTAGTGAAATAATTGGAATAGGAGCTGAATATTCCAATGTGATAAGTGAATTATTAATTGTTGTAAATTAATATAGTTGACGGTGCAATAAAATGTTTGGACTCGCAAATGGTTTTCGGGTTCCAGACAATAGATTGAGATGGGGTATTAACTTATACCCGTATATTGAAGGCGGTTTGTGAACCGACTATATATTTAACTTTCCTTTTTAGGAAAGTTCATTTAGAAACTTCAAAACTCACAGAAACTCTCAGAAAACATTCAAATCAAACTAGAAATCAAATCAGGAAGTGGTGATTCTCGTGAAACTTCATAATCATCAGATTATCATCGCTATGTTCTTCAATCAGTAAGTATTCTTGTGTATTTAAGAATTTGATTTTGATTGAAATTTGGGTGAATTGATGATTTGAGAGAAATAGATGTTAAAATCATGTTATAAATGTTACATGATGATTACCTGAAGTTTTTAGTAGTTTATAACCGTTTGAAATCGAGTTTGGATGATTTGGTTATTAAAATCGCGGGTTAGGGTTTTGATCAGGCGCTGATGGCAGGGACGAGGTAGGAAGCTGGCGGCTTCTGAGGGAAGCCGGCGGCTTGTGCTCACTTGATTGAAGCCGGCGGCTTCGTGGGTCAAGCCGGCGGCTTGGGTAGTCTGACAGGAAACCGGCGGGTATAGACCCAAACCCGGCGGTTGGTATAGGCTTTAAAACGGGTTTTAGTTCTGTTTCCACATTTGGTAATTGACCCGGCGGTTGGAAAGGTGAAGCCGGCGGATTGTGGTCAGAAGCCGGCGGCTTCTGAGAGGAAGCCGACGGCTTGGTTGGCTGTTATCACATTTCTTGTTGATTGTTAATAGTAATGTGATTGTAAATAGATATATGTTAATAGATGATAATGATTATATTATAAATCATTAGTGTATAATTAGGAACTAGTAATCTTGATGTGGAGTATGTTAAGTTCCTAATGTTATTGATTGATATAAGTTAAGTACTGATGATCATGATTACTAACTTATATTTGATTGGTTGATTCTCAGATGTGGAGAAGGCTCAGTGATATTAGACTACTGAGTGGAGGTCTGAGGTAGTCGGTGAGTGGATCTGTAACCTCAGTGTGATTTAGTTGTAATGATTTGATTTACAACAAGTAATTATAGTATTACTTTGATAGAATGTAATTGTTGAGATATCTTGCCATGATAGTTTGACTAGTTGCTTACTTGGCTGTTTGAGCTAGTATGTAAGATTCTGAGGTCAACTTGACTTGACAGTTGGACTTGGTTGTTATTGTAGACGACAGGAGATCTTGAAACTTGAAATGTTGGTTTGGAGATCTAGGTCGTGTGTGATTAACAACTGGTTATCGGTAATTCTGTATAGGCCAATACAGATTATTGATAAGAGTTCCTTGATTACCAAACCGGTATTAGGGTATCTCAGGAGCCACCGATCCTCATGACGATTGATAACATTTGATTGGTGTAGCTTGACATTGATTGGATGTCGAGTGAATGATTGATTTTCTGTTTATTGTTATTTGATGTAAACAGATTGTTATGCTAGGTTGTACTGTTGCTTATAGTTTCATTCACTTAGCTTTATGCTAACCCCACCACAGTTCTTCCTGCATGTTAAAATAGAGGGGACATATTGGGCAGGGCAGGAAGTGTTTGGAATTGATGGAATGTTTGACAGGCTGTTACTCTGATGTTATTTGGATAACTAAAGAGATGTTTTGAATTATATAACACCGAGTTTGTTGAAATGTCATGTAATAAGTTTGAAAAAGTTTATTGACATTTTGAGTACATTGATAGTATGTTTTAAATATACGCTTCCGAGTCGCCATTATTATATAAATTGTTTGAAATAAAACGAGGGGTGTTATAAGCTGGTATCAGAGCAATAGTTTTGGTGAATTGGACATGACAGAATGTTCAATCCTAAACTTTGATTGAGTTGAGTCAAACATTCCAGTGGGTGCGGGTTTAGTTGATTAGTGAATGTGTGAGAAAGTGATTGGTTGAATATGTACTAACTCTTAACAAGTTGTGAAGTTGTTATTTGATTGCAGAGACGGAGGGACATGAGTATCTGATTGGTATATTTCATGTTTCCTCAACACTAGTGGGCTTAAGATTGCCAGGTAATCTTCGATAAGCCGGTGTTAAATTTAAATTAACTTGAACTGTTTACTTTGTTATGTTAAGTAAGCATTGTTGTGAAGTTAATTGAGTCAGACTGATATGATTCCCCAGTTTTGAGTCAACTAATGATTGTTATAGGTTGACATGAGGATAGAGGTATTGAATGGGATACTCATTGTGGTGATTATTTCTGATTGAATTGAAAAATGCAGAAATGTGAGTAAATGAGTAGATAAAGAGTTGATTAAGGTTTAACATGATTGATGTTAGAACCTAAGAGTGTCTTTATTGGTGAGACAAAATAATTGATAGTATTATGTTAATGGATTAATCACAAGGTGTGATCTAAATCCTTGTTTAAGGAAGGTTGTGTCATTTGAATTGATAATGATTGCTATTTGAGAAAGTATGTGTTTATGTGATTACATGATATGTTGTGATTGTATATAAACACTTGATTTAAACCAGGATAGATAGGTTTATAAGAAATATAGCTTATGATAAAGCTAAATTGATTGAGAAAGTGATAGGTCTTTCTGGTCAATTATGAATTAATAGATGAAATGTTTTATAGTAACATGATTGAGTAGACTTGTTGTGACAGTAATGCTTGATATGATAGCATATGTCAAAGTGATGATAATTAAGTAAGAAGTGTCCTGAATTTTGAATGTAAATAGGGACATTGATTAGTGTAAGTAATGAAACAATGATGATGAGTTATCATGTGTTTGAGGTTTCAGATAAGTGATATACTGAGTAATTCAGTTGTTGAAAATTAGAACATTGTGTGTATGTGAGATGGTTTACATATGTAAGGTTGAATATGTAAGTAGTAAGCTGATTTTGAGTATGTGTCAGCTGTTAGGAATTATTAAAAGGATTTTGATTGATTTGAAATCATGAGAATAAATCACATTGATAATTATAATGTAGAGTAGCCTGAGAATGGATTGTGAAGAACATAATCTTGCAACGCCTGATCACCGTTGTTATATTATGTTGTGTCACATGAACTTGTTGAGGCTACTTGGTATAAAAGAAATGTAATGTGATTTTGAATAATTAGCATGAAAGTCTGCTAAGTTGTTTAATAATTGTTTTGACAAGAAAACAATCAGTTGATAGGGCTGTGACTTTTGGACTGTAAAAGTGACAGTGTAAATGATAGTTGTCATTGATAGAGGTTTTGATGATAAAACTAGTTAACAAATTTGATTTTGTTGAACATGTAATTGTAATTGATTGTGATAAATTACATGTAGAGGAATTTGATAGTGTTTAGAAGAATCACTATTTGATATCTGGCTTGTATGAAGCCAAAGTTGAGACATGATGGCATTGTCTTGCTTGAGAAACTACTAGTATTATTGAACGTAATAGTGTGAAGTATATGTTTGAAATTTAAACCTACAATATGAATTGGCTTGTATGGAGCCAAGATTGAGGTAGGTTGATTTTGTTCTTGTGAAGGATTGATAAAATTATTGAATGTAATAATTTGAACTATGTGTTTGAAAGTGAACATATAAGATGAAATGGTTTGGGAGTTAACTTGATGGTATGTTAACTTTGAAAGTCAAACCATGAATAGAAAATTGTGTATAAAATTAATTGCTTGTGATTGGTTTGAGATTGGGTCAAACTAGAGAAAAGCAATTAGAGAATTTTATTGATCGATTGATTGAAATCGAAGTTGACATATAGTCAATTGTATATGTTGAAATAGTCTAACATAGATGTAATGTTATGATTGTGTGGGGAATGTGGTTAAATTCCCAAATTGTTTAAGTTTGTGAAACTTGATAACTTACTTAAAGCTAGTATTAAGTAATTGAAATATTGTTAAGTGTAATTGAGTATTCAGTTAGGTAATATTTGATATTTGAACTGAATATGTGTTGAAGAATTATACAGATATGAAGTCATTATTTGATATGACAATTATAATTTGTTAAGATATGTTAGAATAATTAAATCACATTGATTAGAATTGTGATAAGAAAATCTTATCAGTGTATGAAGGTTGTGATGATAGCTGTGATTGGGTAAGAATGTGAGATAAGAATTAATTAAAAGTTATTTGTTGATTGTATGCAAATAAAGTAAGTGATGAAGTGGTAAATTGAGATTAGATCCAACTAAGGTATGATATGAAAGTATATCTGGAGCTGGATGGTGTTAAAGATTTAGTTGATCTTTGTTTGATAAATTGAGGAAATATGAATTGAATGATTGTTCATATTTTAAGAAATTGTATATGTTAGGAAGTAAGGGAAACCTTGAAATTGATAGGTGATGATTGTATTCACCAAGCTTTTATTGTAAGTTTAAGCTGAAATGTTTAAGTTATATATGAGTTGGTAAGTATATAAGTGAAACATAGAATTGATAATTATTCCATGTCCTGTGGTATGGATATGTGATGACTAGTACTACTGAGAAGGCTTGATAAAGACTTTAACAGTCTGAATGGCCTAGTGTATAGGATTAAATGGAATTGATGTGTATGTGTCCATTTAAGAGAGTACCTGAAGTTGTGTAAGTATATATGTGTGATATACATGATAATAAATGGCATGATAAGTTTTAATAGAATGAATTAAAATGTGCCATAAGATATGTGGAGGTTAGTTAATTGTGATTAACTTGATGTAGATTTTGTTGAAATGTGTTGTAAAGTAGCACATTGTGATATTGTGATACTTGAATTGTGGTATCATAATGTTGATTAGGATTGACTTAGTTGCTAGATTGATGGAATTTGGTACTAAGTGATTATGTGATTAAAGTGTATAACTTCTAATTGCTTGTGATTAGTAGTTTAAGATTGTAAGGTTGAATTAAATTAACTGGTTACTGAGATAAGATTCTGATGTCTTACCAGTTTAAGTAATATACAAATTCTAACTTGATGGTTAGTTAAACTTTGGAGATATATAGTGAGTATTGATAGATGTACTGAACTATATAATCATTAGTGTTGTGATTATTGGAAGTGTTATTGTTGTTGTTAACAATTGATAGGTTGTAATGAAAGGAATTACAAGTAGAAATAAGTCAATGTAGAGGTTGGTTGAATGTAGGTAATATTTGATTGTGGTACTATTGTTGATTGAGCAAAGTACTTATTGATTGTAGTTTTACCTACTGAGTTTGACCTCTGCTTTGCTTATTAAGGTGATATGAATCTGAAGTACTTTTAAGTAAAGGATTTCATATGATTGAAATGATATGTGAACATTAAAGATTGTTCAAAAGAGTATAGGTATGAAACTTTTGAATGAAAAGTTAACCTAGATTTGAATTACAGATCTTTGATGGTAGAGATTTAAGATTGTGATCTGTATGTTAGACTGATTGTTGGTCGTGAGCTGAATTATATTTCAGTGTTGCTAGGTACATTGTGGTTTAATAAACACTGTTGTTGTGATATTGTTACTGCTGTTTTATTGTTACCAGTGATGAACAGTGAGAGTAGGTTAAAGATTTTAGCATGTTGCTAATTTCTGGTTGTGTAGACCTAGTAAGTGATGTTAGGTTTCACTTATTGTTGTTGGTTAAAGTGATAGGGTGCTTTAAACTTTTATCTGATTGGTGATAAAGGAATTAGATAGATGATTGGTTCCTATGAGATGTTGGATGGATGCACTGTATGTGTGCATAGGAAAAGATAGAAGCATGTACATGTGGATATGTGCATGTGGAAAGAATTCAAACAGTCTAAGTATAGTTGTAAGTTGCTATTGAGGACAAATGTATATTAAGATATATGTGATTATATCACATTAGTTAGATTTATTGAGGTTAGATTTCGGGGACGAAATCTCTTTAAGGAGGGGAGAGTTGTAACATCCTCGAATTGGACATAGTTGTTTTATATTATTTCTGGATTTAAATAAGCATTTAAATGTGTTTGGAAATAATATTGTTTGAATTAGTGAAATAATTGGAATAGGAGCTGAATATTCCAATGTGATAAGTGAATTATTAATTGTTGTAAATTAATATAGTTGACGGTGCAATAAAATGTTTGGACTCGCAAATAGTTTTCGGGTTCCAGACAATAGATTGAGATGGGGTATTAACTTATACCCGTATATTGAAGGCGGTTTGTGAACCGACTATATATTTAACTTTCCTTTTTAGGAAAGTTCATTTAGAAACTTCAAAACTCACAGAAACTCTCAGAAAACATTCAAATCAAACTAGAAATCAAATCAGGAAGTGGTGATTCTCGTGAAACTTCATAATCATCAGATTATCATCGCTATGTTCTTCAATCAGTAAGTATTCTTGTGTATTTAAGAATTTGATTTTGATTGAAATTTGGGTGAATTGATGATTTGAGAGAAATAGATGTTAAAATCATGTTATAAATGTTACATGATGATTACCTGAAGTTTTTAGTAGTTTATAACCGTTTGAAATCGAGTTTGGATGATTTGGTTATTAAAATCGCGGGTTAGGGTTTTGATCAGGCGCTGATGGCAGGGACGAGGTAGGAAGCCGGCGGCTTCTGAGGGAAGCCGGCGGCTTGTGCTCACTTGATTGAAGCCGGCGGCTTCGTGGGTCAAGCCGGCGGCTTGGGTAGTCTGACAGGAAACCGGCGGGTATAGTGTAACACCCGCCAAATTAGGACTAGTATTTAGTGCCTAATCATATGTTAATACATGTAATTAGTTCCTTGTTAGGCTAATTAATGTATCGAATATTATATATATTGTTGAATATATACGAAAATGCGATTTGGTTAAATCGTACGCAATTTAAATCGAATGTATTTCGATTCTATTTAATATGGACGTTGGTGACAAATTTTATTAAATAACGTTGTTATGTCAAAAATATTATTATAATAATATTTCGTAATTATTAGTATCGTACAAACTGAACCTACACAATTTAAAACATTAAAACGCGCATACTAAATAAAATAACGAACATTTATTAACTCAAATATAAATTAAACTGTAAAATACTTAAATAAAATATCGCGCAATAAATTGTATTTTAAAACGCACATGTAATATTTAAAATAATTATTTAACGTCTAAACGACGGAGCAAACGAACACCACACGGAACGCGGGGCGAAAAACTGGAAATGGGGATAATCCCACCTCCACCTCCTCTTTTCTTTCATTTATTTCCCTTCCTCTCTCTCTCTCCTTCATCTTTTTCTCTCAAACTTTCATCACCAAAACTCACTAAAAATCGCAAATAACAACATCAAACGACCTTGGATCTCATTATCACTTTGGAAGAAAACGACCACCGCGACACGATCTATCATCCTATCTTTTCGGATTTTTAATCCGACACCTTGTAAGTTTCCGACAATTCCCGAAATCTCTCGTTTTTAAATGTTTTCACTTGTTAGTAGTTTGTAACAACTTATAATGTCCCTATAAGGGTTGGGTAAAAGTTTTGGACCGAACGGAAACCGAAAAACTCATTTTCGACACATTTTCCGGCCAACAGACCGCTACGTCGCATTTGGCCCAGAATTTATGCGACGTCAGCTTCTACGTCGCAAAACCCCTCGTGACGTCGCATAGTGCGACGTCAGTCACAACGTCGCATTAAATTGCGACGTCGCATATAGCGACGTCAGCCTTAACGTCGCCAATACCTCGCCACGTCGCACTTAGCGACGCAAGCCCCTACGTCGCAGAAATCACCTACGTCGCATTAGCGACGCAGCACCCTACGTCGCATTAAATTGCGAAACGTCGCCTTTAGCGACGTCATACTCAACGTCGCAGTCCTACCTGCGACGTCGCACCCAACGTCGCACAAACCAGAACCTCAAAAACACAGATTTTTACTAAGTGTCGAGACTCGAAATTTATCACTCGATTTTACCCAAATTCAGATCCAGATGCGTTTTTCGTCAAAGCAATATAGTAGAAATAAAAATTTTCCAAGCTAACCTGGCACCTCGACCCCAGCCAGGGGCTCTGCCCCTTGGACCCCGCTACCAGGGGCGCTGCCCCCGGACCCCCGTACTTAGATTTCGTAACGGCTTCTAAAACACAATCAAAACACATTTTTCAAGTAAAACGACACGTAATCAAAATAATAATAATTGAGATTATTATTACAAATCCGTCACCAACGGGCCGTACACTTTTCAAATACTCAAACTTATCAACCAAATAGTGGAAATTTGGACATTATAGTTGAACAAACAACTACAAGGGTGATCTGTTGAGATACCCAATCATGTTTATAACCATCGCGTGTCGTGGACACCCTCAGGTTACAAGTCTTTGGACTTCGAGTCTCGGCTAATCATTCTCAGTTTATTTTCATAAACTCAACGACTCAGGTGAGTCTCATAGCCCCTCTTTTACTGTTTTACTCAGGGGTGTGATATACTGCTCAAACTTTTAACATGTGAACGCAAGTACCAACTTTTCATATACTACATGAGTTTTTCGAAACTAATCATTTGAAAGTCCTCCGTCAGCATAGTTGTTAATACGTTGTAGCGTGAATATTAGTATATGGTACCATATAGGATTGACCCTCCTCGTCCGGGTTAGCAAGCACTAACCGGGTAAACGGACGTACTAATATTTGGGAAGATGAATGTGGATTAGGCATTCGTGGAGGCACCTCGCCCGGAATTCTCTATAGGGGACCCGGCCCTCGAGTTAAGCTCAACTATGTGCTCATGGCTGTATACACGATGATTATCATTTAATTGCTGGATGCAATTCATTATTTAATTGCTGGATGCAATTCATTATTTTATTGCTGGATGCAATACATTATTTAAATCTTGCGGTTCATACGATATAACTTGATTTCAAACCTGTGAGCTCACCAGCTTTATAGCTGACCTTTTAGCATATATCGCAGGTACCCAGCAGTAGGATGTTTCTGCTTCAGGTTTTAGCTCGAGTCAGCATACAGACGATTGAGATTTTCTTGCATTAGTATATTTTGTATAAGTACTTATGTACTGAAATCTCATTTTAATTAACTCGAGCTATGTAAAGCTTTAAATGTTGTAAACATTTCAGTTATCAATATATTTTGTAAAAACGACGCATATAGAGTCGTTTGCTATTTATCTTTGTGCTTTGTTATTGATTAGTAACACCCAAATCAAGCTTCCGCAAATCATTAAATTTGGGGGTGTTACAGATTGGTATCAGAGCCTAAGGTTATAGTGAACTAGGTTGCATTTAGTGAGCCTAGACTATGACCATTAGGCAGTATTCCTTATTAGGTATGACTGGTTCAGGGATTACAGCATACGAGTTTAATTTAACATAACCTGATCAACTATGTACAATTAAGCAAAGATGATGTAAGATCTGAAAGTAGTTATGGCTGAACAGGATACAATAGAAGACTCTGACCTCGAGAGAACCGAGACTTAAACATGTTTATGCTAGACACTCAATAGGCTATATTATATAGGAACTATATGAATATAGGCCTCAATCTTACTAACGCTTTGTCTCAGAAATGGCAAACACACCATCAAATTCATCTCGTTCTCAATCCGGGTCGCAGAACCCAAGGGTAGCAAGGAGGAACTCCAGGTTGCCTCGAGCTGGCCCGTACTCCACTCACTCCACCTTGCCGGCTCTAGCCGCTAGGGTGAATCAACACGAGCAACGACTTCGCACCATGGATGTCGTGTTGCAGGAAACAAACGAAAACTGGAGACTTACATCCCTCGAACGCATAGAACAAGTCTCCGACGATCTTGAAACCACTAACAACAACATGGATATCCTTCGTAATCAAATAATAGAAATAAGGGTGGAAAATGCCCTTCTGCAACAAAGGATGGATGAATGTGTGCAACGCTCACTTGAGGCAGAAGAATATGCGCGTGGACTAACGCAACGACTTGCACTAGCAGAAGACAACGCCCGACAAGCTAGCAGGCTTGCAAACACTGTGGACCGTCTTGTCACGATGATGGAACAAATTAATCTACGTTAAGACTAGTGTAGTCTTTGTCTTGTAATCTACCCTGTAATCTAGTAACTATCTACGCGCTATTCTATAATTCGGTCGGATGTAACAATTCCCGACATCTTTTGTAATACATCTGTAGGATGTAACCTTTGAACTCGTATCATCTATCAAGTATTCTTGCTGTTTTCGACTCATATTAATTGCCATTGTTCCTGTTGATGTTATGTATTACTGCTTTTATACATGTACATCTGAGATAAATACAACTTTCTTGCAAAATCTCATGTATCTTCATTTCTTTTATTGAAGAATCATGCCGCCAAAGACCAGACCTTACACTGATGCTCAGATTACGTCACTCATAACCCAGGCTGTTACTGAAGCCTTAGCTCGGAATACCCCACCAAACTCCACAAGAAACAGCGATACCGCTGGAACCTCTACCACCAAACCTTGTTCTTACAAGGACTTTCAAAGCTGCAAACCCTCGAGTTTCAAGGGTTCTGAAGGAGCCATCGGACTAATCAGATGGTTCGAGAAAATGGAAACTGTTTTCCGTGTCAGCAAATGCGCGGAGAACGACAAAGTAAACTTCGCCACCTGCTCTCTTGAAGATGATGCCCACTCTTGGTGGAATTCATATACCCAATCAGTGGGTGCTGACATTGCCTACCAAATCACTTGGGAGGAATTGAAAGCCAAACTCACTGCCAAGTACTGCTCTATCGCCAAACTCCAAAAGCTGGATGAGGAGTTCTGGAACTTAAAGGTTCAGGGTGGTGACATCGATGGTTATACCACCAGGTTTCAACAACTAGCTGCTCTCCGCCCAGCTATGGTAAGCACTGAACCTGATAAAATCAGGAAGTACGCCCTTGGTCTCCCTGATTTTGTTCGGGGACACGTCATCTCTTCCAAACCAACCACCATTGACGGTGCAATCTCATTGGCCCAAGACCTGATGTCTATGAGCCAAGATTCTGAACCACCCACTTCATCCTCCCAAAACAACAAACGCAAGTGGTCTGACTACCACAACAACCACTCCAACCAACAAAACAAGAAACCCGACACCATCAAAGCTTACAACACCACCACTGACATCATCCGGGGTTACACGGGGAGCAAACCATATTGTCCCAAGTGCAGCCGTCACCATGAGGGTTCCTGTGGTCCCTTTTGCAACAACTGCAAGAGGTACGGCCACCTCACCAAAGATTGCCGCTCACCTGCCAACAACAATTCCAACAACAACACCAGACCACCCAAAGTATGCTTTGAGTGTGGGAAACCTGGGCATTTCAGGGACTCGTGCCCAAAACTGAAGAACAACAACAACAACAACCGCAACAACAACAACAACAACACTCGCAGCAGAGCTTTCGTCATCAAATCTGGGGACGCCCGCCAGGACCCGAATGTGGTCTCGGGTATGTTCCTCCTCAACAACTTAACTGCTTCTGTTCTATTTGATACTGGTGCTGATAGAAGCTTTATCTCCGATGATTTTTGCCCATTACTTGACATCACTCCTGTTGCCTTAGATGTTAAGTACACTGTAGAGCTAGCCAATGGAAAACTTGTAGAAACCACCAGTGTGATACCTAATTGCACTTTAAACCTAGCTGACGAAATCTTTTCGATCGACCTTATACCCATTGAAATCGGAAGTTTCGACGTCATTATTGGAATGGACTGGTTGTCCAAACATCGAGCTGAAATCATTTGTCACGATAAGATCGTCCGTATCCCACTCGCCGTCAGTGGAACCTTGATCATACAGGGGGAGACCGGTGGGACGGGACTCAATATAATCTCCTGCTTAAAAACCCGAAAATTTCTGAGAAAGGGTTACCCTGCCATACTCGCACACATCACAGAGAAGAAGTCGGAGGAGAAGCGACTTGAGGATGTGCCAATTGTTAGAGACTTTCCCGAAGTCTTTCCAGAAGAACTACCTGGTTTACCTCCATCTAGACAGGTTGAGTTCTCAATTGATCTCGTGCCGGGTGCCGCACCGGTGGCCCGCGCACCGTACCGTTTAGCCCCATCCGAACTTCAGGAGTTGTCCTCTCAGTTACAGGAACTGCTGGATCGAGGATTCATTAGACCGAGTTCTTCACCTTGGGGAGCTCCGGTCTTATTTGTCAAAAAGAAGGACGGTTCATTCCGAATGTGCATCGACTATCGAGAGTTGAATAAATTGACCGTCAAGAACCGTTATCCACTTCCTCGCATTGATGATCTATTCGACCAACTTCAGGGTTCAAGTTTCTACTCAAAAATCGACCTGCGATCAGGTTATCATCAGTTACGAGTTCGCGACACCGATATCCCGAAAACTGCTTTCAGAACTCGTTACGGGCACTACGAATTCCAAGTGATGCCCTTTGGTCTAACCAACGCACCGGCTGTATTCATGGACCTCATGAACCGGGTGTGCAAACCTTACCTCGATAAGTTTGTCATTGTCTTTATCGATGACATACTCATTTACTCGCGCAACGAGCAAGAACATGCGCAACACCTCAGAACCATCCTTGAACTACTTAGACACGAGGAGCTTTATGGTAAATTCTCTAAGTGTGAGTTCTGGATCCAAACCGTTCAATTTCTTGGGCACGTGATCGACAGTCAGGGAATTCACGTGGACCCATCAAAAATCGAGGCTATCAAAGACTGGCAAGCACCCACCTCTGCAACTGAAGTGCGACAATTCTTGGGTCTTGCTGGGTACTATCGGCGATTTATCGAAAATTTCTCTAAAATAGCTCAGCCACTCACGGTACTGACTCAGAAGGACAAAAGGTTCGATTGGACCGAGAAACAAGAGTCAGCGTTCCAACTTCTGAAACAAAAGCTTTGCAGTGCTCCAATTTTATCACTACCCGAAGGCACCGATGACTTCGTGGTATACTGCGATGCTTCTCACCAAGGTCTCGGTTGCGTGTTGATGCAACGAGACAAGGTCATTGCTTATGCCTCACGACAGCTAAAAATTCACGAAAAGAACTACACCACTCATGATCTCGAACTTGGAGCTGTCGTTTTTGCTCTCAAAATCTGGAGACATTACCTCTACGGCACTAAGTGCACTATCTTTACCGATCATAAAAGTCTCCAACATATCTTCGATCAGAAGGATCTCAATATGAGGCAACGTCGATGGGTCGAGTTGCTTACCGATTACGATTGTGAGATCAAGTACCATCCAGGGAAGGCTAATGTTGTAGCCGATGCCCTCAGTCGAAAGGAACGACCTAAACCACTTCGAGTCCGAGCCCTCAGTATGACCATTCATAACGATCTTACCATTCAAATTCATACAGCTCAGATCGAAGCCCTGAAAGCTGAAAACATCAAAAATGAAGCCTTGCGGGGCATTGACAAACAATTCGAAATCAGACCTAACGGGATTAGGTGCTTCTCAAACCGAATCTGGTTGCCTAGTTTTGGGAACCTAAGAGACTTGGTGATGGACGAGGCTCACAAGTCTAAATATTCTATTCATCCTGGATCCGATAAGATGTACCACGGCATCAAGGAATTTTATTGGTGGCCAAACATGAAAGCCGAAATCGCCACTTATGTCAGCAAGTGTCTTACTTGCTCGAAAGTCAAAACCGAACATCAGAAACCTCCTGGTTTACTCCAACAACCTGAAATCCCTGAATGGAAATGGGATCAAATTGCCATGGACTTCATAACCAAACTACCAAAGTCGTCGAGCGGTTGCGATACCATTTGGGTGATCGTCGATCGTCTCACCAAATCTGCTCATTTCCTGGCAATCAAAGAAAACGATAAAATGGAACGCCTTACACAAATCTACATCAAGGAAATCATTTCTCATCACAGTGTTCCAACCTCAATCATCTCTGACAGAGATGCCCGTTTCACCTCTCACTTTTGGCAATCACTTCAGAAAGCATTGGGTACCCGTCTCGATATGAGTACCGCATACCATCCTCAAACCGATGGCCAAAGTGAACGAACCATTCAAACACTGGAAGACATGCTACGAGCCTGCGTAGTTGATTTCGGTACAAACTGGGAAAAACATCTACCGTTGTGCGAGTTTTCGTACAATAACAGTTATCATGCCAGCATTAAGACTGCACCTTTTGAGGCACTGTACGGTCGTAAGTGCCGATCACCGATCTGTTGGACTGAGGTGGGAGATAGTCAACTCACCGGTCCTGAACTCATTCACGCCACCACTGAGAAAATTGTGGAAATCCAAAATAGACTCAAAGCCGCACGTGATCGTCAGAAAAGTTATGCTGACGTGAGACGCAAACCACTCGAGTTCCAAGTTGGGGATCGAGTTCTCTTAAAAGTATCGCCTTGGAAAGGCGTCATCCGTTTTGGCAAACGCGGGAAGTTGAATCCCCGGTACATCGGGCCTTTTGAGATCCTCGAAAGGATTGGCCCCGTAGCTTATCGATTGCAGCTGCCATCCGAACTCAGCAGCGTGCACCCTACTTTTCATATCTCAAATTTGAAGAAGTGTATGTCTGATGAGACACTTATTATTCCATTAGATGAAATTCGTGTTGACGATAAACTTCATTTCGTTGAGGAACCCGCTGAAATTATGGACCGTGAGGTCAAACAACTGAAACAAAGTCGTATTCCCATCGTCAAGGTCATGGAATTCGCGGCGTGGTCCGGAATTCACCTGGGAACGGGAAGACCAAATGCGACTCAAATATCCTCAACTTTTCACTGATTCTACATCGAACACGACCTCGAACTAAATTTTGGGACGAAATTCTTCTAACAGGGGGAGAATGTAACACCCGCCAAATTAGGACTAGTATTTAGTGCCTAATCATATGTTAATACATGTAATTAGTTCCTTGTTAGGCTAATTAATGTATCGAATATTATATATATTGTTGAATATATACGAAAATGCGATTTGGTTAAATCGTACGCAATTTAAATCGAATGTATTTCGATTCTATTTAATATGGACGTTGGTGACAAATTTTATTAAATAACGTTGTTATGTCAAAAATATTATTATAATAATATTTCGTAATTATTAGTATCGTACAAACTGAACCTACACAATTTAAAACATTAAAACGCGCATACTAAATAAAATAACGAACATTTATTAACTCAAATATAAATTAAACTGTAAAATACTTAAATAAAATATCGCGCAATAAATTGTATTTTAAAACGCACATGTAATATTTAAAATAATTATTTAACGTCTAAACGACGGAGCAAACGAACACCACACGGAACGCGGGGCGAAAAACTGGAAATGGGGATAACCCCACCTCCACCTCCTCTTTTCTTTCATTTATTTCCCTTCCTCTCTCTCTCTCCTTCATCTTTTTCTCTCAAACTTTCATCACCAAAACTCACTAAAAATCGCAAATAACAACATCAAACGACCTTGGATCTCATTATCACTTTGGAAGAAAACGACCACCGC
This sequence comes from Helichrysum umbraculigerum, assembly GCA_949592205.1. Classification (NCBI taxonomy): domain Eukaryota; kingdom Viridiplantae; phylum Streptophyta; class Magnoliopsida; order Asterales; family Asteraceae; genus Helichrysum; species Helichrysum umbraculigerum. The sequence continues at coordinate 32,849,871 of CATIUR010000002.1, forward strand.
GACACGATCTATCATCCTATCTTTTCGGATTTTTAATCCGACACCTTGTAAGTTTCCGACAATTCCCGAAATCTCTCGTTTTTAAATGTTTTCACTTGTTAGTAGTTTGTAACAACTTATAATGTCCCTATAAGGGTTGGGTAAAAGTTTTGGACCGAACGGAAACCGAAAAACTCATTTTCGACACATTTTCCGGCCAACAGACCGCTACGTCGCATTTGGCCCAGAATTTATGCGACGTCAGCTTCTACGTCGCAAAACCCCTCGTGACGTCGCATAGTGCGACGTCAGTCACAACGTCGCATTAAATTGCGACGTCGCATATAGCGACGTCAGCCTTAACGTCGCCAATACCTCGCCACGTCGCACTTAGCGACGCAAGCCCCTACGTCGCAGAAATCACCTACGTCGCATTAGCGACGCAGCACCCTACGTCGCATTAAATTGCGAAACGTCGCCTTTAGCGACGTCATACTCAACGTCGCAGTCCTACCTGCGACGTCGCACCCAACGTCGCACAAACCAGAACCTCAAAAACACAGATTTTTACTAAGTGTCGAGACTCGAAATTTATCACTCGATTTTACCCAAATTCAGATCCAGATGCGTTTTTCGTCAAAGCAATATAGTAGAAATAAAAATTTTCCAAGCTAACCTGGCAGCTCGACCCCAGCCAGGGGCTCTGCCCCTTGGACCCCGCTACCAGGGGCGCTGCCCCCGGACCCCCGTACTTAGATTTCGTAACGGCTTCTAAAACACAATCAAAACACATTTTTCAAGTAAAACGACACGTAATCAAAATAATAATAATTGAGATTATTATTACAAATCCGTCACCAACGGGCCGTACACTTTTCAAATACTCAAACTTATCAACCAAATAGTGGAAATTTGGACATTATAGTTGAACAAACAACTACAAGGGTGATCTGTTGAGATACCCAATCATGTTTATAACCATCGCGTGTCGTGGACACCCTCAGGTTACAAGTCTTTGGACTTCGAGTCTCGGCTAATCATTCTCAGTTTATTTTCATAAACTCAACGACTCAGGTGAGTCTCATAGCCCCTCTTTTACTGTTTTACTCAGGGGTGTGATATACTGCTCAAACTTTTAACATGTGAACGCAAGTACCAACTTTTCATATACTACATGAGTTTTTCGAAACTAATCATTTGAAAGTCCTCCGTCAGCATAGTTGTTAATACGTTGTAGCGTGAATATTAGTATATGGTACCATATAGGATTGACCCTCCTCGTCCGGGTTAGCAAGCACTAACCGGGTAAACGGACGTACTAATATTTGGGAAGACGAATGTGGATTAGGCATTCGTGGAGGCACCTCGCCCGGAATTCTCTATAGGGGACCCGGCCCTCGAGTTAAGCTCAACTATGTGCTCATGGCTGTATACACGATGATTATCATTTAATTGCTGGATGCAATTCATTATTTAATTGCTGGATGCAATTCATTATTTTATTGCTGGATGCAATACATTATTTAAATCTTGCGGTTCATACGATATAACTTGATTTCAAACCTGTGAGCTCACCAGCTTTATAGCTGACCTTTTAGCATATATCGCAGGTACCCAGCAGTAGGATGTTTCTGCTTCAGGTTTTAGCTCGAGTCAGCATACAGACGATTGAGATTTTCTTGCATTAGTATATTTTGTATAAGTACTTATGTACTGAAATCTCATTTTAATTAACTCGAGCTATGTAAAGCTTTAAATGTTGTAAACATTTCAGTTATCAATATATTTTGTAAAAACGACGCATATAGAGTCGTTTGCTATTTATCTTTGTGCTTTGTTATTGATTAGTAACACCCAAATCAAGCTTCCGCAAATCATTAAATTTGGGGGTGTTACATATAGACCCAAACCCGGCGGTTGGTATAGGCTTTAAAACGGGTTTTAGTTCTGTTACCACATTTGGTAATTGACCCGGCGGTTGGAAAGGTGAAGCCGGCGGATTGTGGTCAGAAGCCGGCGGCTTCTGAGAGGAAGCCGACGGCTTGGTTGGCTGTTATCACATTTCTTGTTGATTGTTAATAGTAATGTGATTGTAAATAGATATATGTTAATAGATGATAATGATTATATTATAAATCATTAGTGTATAATTAGGAACTAGTAATCTTGATGTGGAGTATGTTAAGTTCCTAATGTTATTGATTGATATAAGTTAAGTACTGATGATCATGATTACTAACTTATATTTGATTGGTTGATTCTCAGATGTGGAGAAGGCTCAGTGATATTAGACTACTGAGTGGAGGTCTGAGGTAGTCGGTGAGTGGATCTGTAACCTCAGTGTGATTTAGTTGTAATGATTTGATTTACAACAAGTAATTATAGTATTACTTTGATAGAATGTAATTGTTGAGATATCTTGCCATGATAGTTTGACTAGTTGCTTACTTGGCTGTTTGAGCTAGTATGTAAGATTCTGAGGTCAACTTGACTTGACAGTTGGACTTGGTTGTTATTGTAGACGACAGGAGATCTTGAAACTTGAAATGTTGGTTTGGAGATCTAGGTCGTGTGTGATTAACAACTGGTTATCGGTAATTCTGTATAGGCCAATACAGATGATTGATAAGAGTTCCTTGATTACCAAACCGGTATTAGGGTATCTCAGGAGCCACCGATCCTCATGACGATTGATAACATTTGATTGGTGTAGCTTGACATTGATTGGATGTCGAGTGAATGATTGATTTTCTGTTTATTGTTATTTGATGTAAACAAATTGTTATGCTAGGTTGTACTGTTGCTTATAGTTTCATTCACTTAGCTTTATGCTAACCCCACCACAGTTCTTCCTGCAGGTTAAAATAGAGGGGACATATTGGGCATGGCAGGAAGTGTTTGGAATTGATGGAATGTTTGACAGGCTGTTACTCTGATGTTATTTGGATAACTAAAGAGATGTTTTGAATTATATAACACCGAGTTTGTTGAAATGTCATGTAATAAGTTTGAAAAAGTTTATTGACATTTTGAGTACATTGATAATATGTTTTAAATATACGCTTCCGAGTCGCCATTATTATATAAATTGTTTGAAATGAAACGAGGGGTGTTATAATAGAAAATACTGTAACACATAGGCAATTTTTGTAATCTAATCATAATTATAATTATCCAATGGTAGCAAGATTGTATGAACCGAAAGTGTTATCTAAGTTAATTAATAGAGCAATATTATATAGACATAAAATATGTCAATTATTCTTTATTTAATAACATACGTCAAAGACTTTTATCTCACATGATATTTACATTTACCTTTGATCTTGTCACATATCTGACTCATGATATTAGGTCCTTATGTTGTATGAATTTTTACAGTTTCAGCTTCTTGTTCGGGTATTTGACATGTCTAGTCTGTAGAAGTAACATTTCGTTACATTATTAATCCATAATCATCTTAAAATGACTATTATACCCTTAAATCTGGATGAGGTACATAAGCATAAAATAAGGGTATTTTAGTAATGTTAAGAGGGTCAGAGATTGTAAATGTGACAAAACGTATTTTTTAGAGACTGAAAAATAGAAAAGGCTTAAGACACTTACTAGTACATAACCCGCGCTATGCGGTGGGAAATTATTTATGAAATCAACCAAAAATATTGTGATTAGCAGTTTAGTTGATACGATATGTCCTATTGTTAGTTTGGTATTATCGAAATATTTGAGTTATTTAGTAGGTAAAAATATTTGACTTATTGAGTTATTTTTACAAAACCTACAGATTTATTTATTAACCATATTACATGTCATTTATAGATCTATTTTTAAACATAGATTTTTTCCAAATTTAATTATGAGTAATTTTGTCATTTTCATTATAAATAGGGGTACTTAAGTCTTTTTCGTTCTTTAAAATTTAAGGTTGCAAAGAAATGTTTTAAACCCTTTATAAGGGAAGTATGATATGATATTTTTTAACACATGTCAAAGATATTATAATACGTGTCCTAATATTCCTTACCTTTAATCTTAATTACCACATGTACCCTCAGTAAATAAATACCATTCACACCATTTATACATATTTTATTTACATTCGTATGGACTTTAATGTTTGTCGATAGTTGACAAAATCTAAGTAGGACGAGGTCGTGGCTCCCAAAATTTGACCACTGGTCCACGTACTATGTCTCATATTGATTTTCTTTTTTAGTTATTTGCATTAATTATTCATCCAGTTTTTTTTTTTTTTTGAACGGCCAAATTTAATTACCCCATACACCACTGCCTAAGCTCGAACCCCAGACCTCCAGGGAGGCAAGCCTCCCACCTTCATCCAGTTTTTACATTTTGCATCGTTAGTCTCTATACTTAATTTTCCGTATTGATAACCCGCTTTCAGTCACAAATTTTTACGTGCTCATTTATTTTGTATTTAGTGTCGTGTCAACAATTGACAACCCTACTCGTATTAGCTTAATTAATTTTACATATTTACACGTAATCAACACGGTTGGACCATTGGTCACGTATCAATCTGATCAACGAATTAAAAGGCCTCCATAGTCTTACAAAGAAGTTATCGTTCAATATGTTTCTTTTTTTTATCAAAATCGTTCAATATGTTTTTGAAACCAACTAAATACTTCATATTCAATCATCTATATTCAAATCGTTTTCGAAGTTAACAAAAACCACCATCAAACTCTTAATTTTCAGTGATTTGTCGATAGATTCAAGGAAAGTGCACTTTGGATAATTGGATGTATCTAATCAAGGTGGCCGGTCGCATGTTGTTGTCGTATCACTTCTCATTGCAAGTAGCCAAATTAATAGTGCCAAAGTTTCATATATAAAGAAAACATGATTTTATACACACAGCGTTTTCTATTATGATCTTCGTTTCTCTCTAGGCTTTTAAACAAAATAAAAATAAAAAATCCTAGGATTAGATACGAGGAACCTCATAACCAACCCGGCCTCTTCTTACGTCCCAATTTTAATGTTTACTTTGAAAATACACGATGTTTAAACGCGCGCAGTATAATAAAAATGGTATATCTAATCACCTTTTAACAACATTTATAATCGATTCTAAGTAAGTAAGACACTTATTTTGATACAACCTAAAATAAAAATAAATGAATATATAAAATGAGACTGAGAGAGTACATCGATCCCTAGTCTTGTACGTACTCCTATATAAAGCAAGATCATACTCTTTGTTTTGGTATCACTAAGAACTAAATCCGGAAATGGATCGATACAAAGGTTCAGACGTAGACAGATACAGATGTTTCATGAGTGGAGATGGTGAGAAGAATACTTCATGGAAGTTGGGTGTGCCCCCAAACTTTGATGTGGTCAACAAACTCTTTGAAGAAGGCAGAACCAAGGTTTTCAGGTAGGAAACCTTTGACACGGGAAGGTATAGGGAAGATAGGTGGAGGGTATAATATGTTTCTTCAAACTTCATTACCTGAAAATCTACGAATGTATAATCCAAGTGTGCATGGAAACGGTTGATACGGCACTCAAACTCTTCACCACCACATTTCCTCGCGGGTTAGTGTCTGAGAATGCATCTAACTTGCACGCAATGTGGTGGTGGTGAAGAACATGTAGAATTTCGTAAAGTATAGTGACCTATTTGTGTATTATACCTAATCGCTATTTGTATGTAGTTTCTAGACTTGACCATTTGTATGGGTGCCGTGTGGTAACTTATATAGACGACACGTTGGCCAAACTACATACAAAATAATAATCAAAATTCGAATCAATATACACAATAGATTTTCGGTCACAGTTTGATATATTTTGGTGCACTTAACCAAATAAATAAGTAGACGTACAGCTATACGTAGAAGTCATATTTTAGATGAGGCAAAGATTCCTCTTGTTTGACGTTTGTATTTCGAACTATTAGCAGTTGGATGTAAACCTAAAAATTGCGAAGGTTGAGTTCTTTGACAGAGGAGAACTACTCTCGGGTCTCATGAAGGGTGCAAGTTTACCAGTGGAGGTGTCTTCAACCTGTCCTTTTTCATAAGAGGATGCAACATATATATATGGTTTTCTCGATATATAGCCACATATGTGAATACACGAGATGACTTGATATGATTTTAGAGATTTGATTGTTGAATATGATAGAATGATTGGTGCAAAAAATAAGGATTCATATGTCATCCGCTGTATAAATTACATCTTTCTGTAAAAGTACAACTAGGATTCATTTTACAATAATTAAGCAGAATTCTTTTTTCTGTTTGTATTTTGTATCGTGCGTATAATTGTATGCTCGTTTGAAAGTTTGAAATCTTCAAGTATTTCCTAACTGTAAACAATGATGATTCAACTCCCTCTTACTGATAAGGGGATCAAAGCTCATCAGCTGTTATGGGTACGTACTAATAATCAAGAAGAGATTCTGTTACTTGCAAGCAGACTATTCTGCAGCGTAGATATGTAATCAAACTGAAAATGAAATGTCGCGATTAAAATGGACGTTAAGTGCAATACTGAAACTTGTTGCAGATTCACTTGGATCATCCATGTATGCTACCAGATAGTAAAGAATTTAGAGGTGGAAATTTTGACCCATATATATACTTAGATATGGTTAATTCAGGAACAATCTGACTTATACTAAAGAGTTACCCCTATTGACCTGAAATTGTTGCCCAACCTGCCTAACCAACCCACTTTACCACCTCTACTCATAGTGTACGCAGTTTAAGTATGTGGTAGGTCATCTTGAAGCAGAGTAGGAAACTTGTCTATCAAAACATGGGTACTAACATCCTCCATTAGTTTCTCATCTTTGATACCAAATCATGTTTGTGGTAATAACGCCAGTAAAAGCACCCTAAGGACATCATTCATTGCAGGATACATTCCAACATTTTCCAAACTCGAGGTTTTAGAAGATGATGGAACAAGAATGTCCACTTGTTGTAGCCATTTCCATTGGATTTTATGCAGCTCACACAAGTTTCACAACAGCAACATCCAGTTGTGGAGGAGTATCCGATGCTCGATTCCAATAAGTGTACCATGACAACACACATTATCTGCAATATTGGCCAAACAAGATTCTTCTAACACACATGAATTGCCAGACAGAAAATCCGTCACATGTTTATATAGGTGAGTCTCTTGCACTTGCTTTAGAATGTCTTCCTACACAGACGAATATCCAAGAAGCTATAGAGATAGAAATCATACGTAAAAACAATGGTGGTACTATTTCAATTTTTTGTTCACATGTGCACATTTGGTATATGAACATTTCATATAATGTATAATTAAACATGCATTTAGTGATTTTTAATTTTTTTGTCAATAATATGAACATTAAATAACATTAAAATGTGATTTGTTGTGGTTCTCTTTTGAACCTTTGACTATATATATATCGAAAAGAAAAAAGAAAGAAAGAAAAGGAAGATCAATTTGGGTTACGAGTTGTATCTGTTAGATGATTAGGTACCAACTAAAGAGAACAATTGGAGGAGATCTAACCATCCATTGCCTCCCCAAATGCGTGATCCAATGGTCTTAAAACTTTGATTAGCTAATCGTACTGTTTAATTTTTTTGCTGTATAGTCCGTAGAAAAGTCCTTAACTACTTAACGAAATGGCATAAATGATCCCTAAAAGGTCCTTATTACTCCGTCAATGATTATCCCTAAAAAAGTTTCTTCGAATGCAATATTCAACGATAAATGATTTTGGTATTGATCATTCCTATAGAATATGGTATCCTTATAATATTAAACAAAGAATGTGTTGTACATAACTTACTTGATTACAGAGCTTGAAACCAGTGAGTCATTGTAGTTCAATAAAAAAGAACTTTGACACTAAAACCAGAAGAAGTTTCTTATGTTTTTCCTCTTGCCATCATATCCAATTCAACTTATTAAACTCATACTCATTTGGTAGGTTCCAAAAAGACGAGTTTGGTTGTTAGAAGAATAGAAAACAGTTATTGAACTGCAAATTCATTGTATAATGTAAAAGTGTCAAAAAAAGAATACAAAAAACAAAAGAGTATGACTTGAAAGGTACACGAGCTACTACTAACTCGTCCGTTTGATCACCAACCACGGAGATAAGTATCATAGCCCTGGATCATGTTAAGCTATCAAGCGCTTCGATCATCAGTTTATTCTCTCTAAAACTTGATTATAACATTATATTCTAAGCACAAAAAGAGCTAAAACAATCTCTCATGGCAGCACTTAATATCATATTAAATCTCCTCTTTCATATTGCTTTTCTTTCTTTACTTCCATTAAAGACTACATCAACGTCACAAACACAAGCAGAATCTCTTATTAGATGGAAAACTACCTTATCATCGTCATCATCTTCGATGAATTCATGGTCATCAACAAACATTCAGAATCTTTGTAACTGGACTGGTATTGTTTGCAATGAAGAAGGTATGGTCTCTAAGATTAACCTCCATGATTCATCAATTTCTGGAACACTAACCGAATTTGAGTTTTCTTCTTTCTCAAATCTTACCCATCTTGATATAAGCAAAAATAAAGTGAGTGGTTCGATTCCATATGCTATTGGCAATCTCTCAAGAGTCATACTCTTGAATTTTAGCTCCAATGTTTTTGAAAATGAAATCCCATCGGAGATTGGAAGGTTAATGCCCCTGAAATATCTAGATCTTCACAACAATACTCTCATTGGTACTATCCCATTTCAAACAAGAAATCCAAATCCGAGTATGCCAGCTTTGACATTTCTTGATTTGTCTGCAAACCAATTGAATGGCTCTTTACCTGAATCATTATTCAATCAATTTCGCAATCTTGAATACCTTAATTTAACAAATAATCTGTTTCAAGGTCTGTTGCCAATGAGCTTTTACAATCTTTCAAACTTGAAAGATCTTAGTCTGGTAAACAACCAATTTTCGGGCACAATATTGCAGGATTTAGATCAAATGCTTAATCTCGAAGTTATTGAATTGTATAGCAATTCATTTGAAGGAGAGATCCCTTCTTCTATTGGTAGTCTCAAAAATCTTCAGTACCTACATCTCAGTTCAAATAAATTCAATTCTTTGATTCCCTCTGAACTTGGTTTGTGCTCTAATATCACCTTCTTGGCACTAGCTGGGAACTCGTTTTCGGGGGTGTTGCCTTTGTCTTTGACCAATTTGACCAAGCTTTATGAGTTTGGTATCTCCGAAAACAATTTCTCTGGTGAACTTTTTTCTGAATTCATCACGAATTGGACCCAATTAACTTCCTTGCAGACTCAAAACAACCGTTTCACGGGGAACATCCCACCTGAGATCGGTCTCTTGCCTAATCTCACTATTCTGAGTATGTACAATAATAGGTTCACAGGCCCCATTCCATCAGAAATCGGGAACTTGAAAAATCTTAAAATTTTAGCCCTTGCAATGAATCAACTTTCCGGTTCAATACCTTCAACTATAGGAAATTTGGCAAATCTTCGAACCTTGCAACTTCACGAAAATAATCTTAGTGGAACAATACCACCCGAGATCGGAAACTTGACTTCATTGACTAAACTTGAACTCAACTCCAACCGGTTAACAGGAGAGTTCCCTCGTACTCTTCTTAAACTAGTTAACCTGACTGATCTGTCACTGTTCAACAACGAGTTATCAGGTAGCATTCCTCCGGAATTCGGAAAACATTTTCCTTTCCTCACAAACGTTAGATTCGGGAACAACAGTTTCTCTGGAGAATTACCTTCAGATCTATGCAGCAGTTTCAAGTTTCAAAACTTCACCGTCAACAATAACAGCTTCACTGGCAATATACCGGATTGCATAAGGAACTGCACACGCTTGATTCGTATTAGGCTAGACGGAAACCAGTTCTCTGGGGACATATCACAAACATTTGGTATGCACCCAAATCTTGATTTCATTAACCTCAGTGATAATCAATTTACAGGTGAAATCAGTCCTCAGTTTCAAAATTTCCATAACCTTACTAATCTAGAAATGCAAAGGAACAGAATCTCGGGTAAAATTCCACCCGAGCTTGGAGATTTACATAAATTAGGCGTTCTAAGACTAGAACATAACCAACTCAATGGTGAAATTCCAAGTGAGTTGAGTGAGTTAACCAAGTTATTTAATTTCAACCTCAGCAACAATATGTTAACTGGAGAAATACCTCAAAGCGTAGGCAATCTAACCAATCTCGAATATCTTGATCTCTCACAAAACAATCTGGACGGAAACATTCCAATGACCATTGGAAATTGCGAAAGCTTACTAAGCCTGAATTTAAGTAACAATGGCTTATCAGGAGAAGTACCATTTCAGCTAGGGAACTTGGCCCGATTACAGGTACTTTTAGATCTAAGTAAAAATTCATTATCCGGTAGAATCCCTTCAGATTTGTCAAAACTCAAAACACTCGAGGATCTCAATCTCTCTCACAACGATTTCTCGGGCCAAATTCCTCCAGGACTAGCGACCGCAATGATTAGTTTACAATCAGTCGATCTCTCGTACAACAATTTGTCAGGATCGATACCGAACGAAGGTGTATTTGGACAGGCACCTGCTAGATCCTTTATAGGTAACACAGATCTATGTGGATCTGAAAAAGGATTACCTCCTTGTAACGATAACACGATAAAGAAGAAAAATTTTAGTAACAAAAGCCTGCGTATCGTGGTTCTTGTACCAGGGATCATTTTCTTCAGTATTCTAGCATCTTGCATCACGATATTATGCATAAAAAATCGAGCGAGATTATATCCTAACGACAAAGAGATCCAAAGTACAACCACAACTGAATTCTCAAAATCGGTTATATGGGAACTAGAAAGCAAGTTCTCCTTCCAAGATATCGTGAGGGCTACCGGAAACTTCAACGAGTCATATTGTATAGGAAGAGGGGGATTCGGGAGTGTGTACAGAGCTAAGTTACCAACTGGACATCTCGTGGCGGTGAAACGCATGAATGTAGTAGATTCCGACGATGCTTCTACCGTGAACAACCGGAGCTTCGAGAATGAAATTCGCACGTTAACGGAAATTCGTCACCGGAATATAATCAAACTATATGGCTATTGTAGTACTTCAGGTGGCAAGTACTTGGTGTACGAATATATGGAGAAGGGTAGTTTGGGAAGAGTACTTTATAACGCGGGGCTAAAATCGGAATTAGATTGGATTTCGAGAATTAAAATCGTTCAAGGTATCGCTCATGCTCTAGAATACTTGCACCATGATTGTAATCCCCCTGTTGTACACCGGGACGTCTCGATAAACAATATTTTACTCGAGTCGGATATAGTTCCTCGGTTGTCGGATTTTGGAACTGCTAAGTTGTTGAACCCGGACTCGAATAATTGGACTGGCGTCGTGGGATCCTATGGTTACATGGCACCAGGTAAGAATAAGTAGTAATATTTCGTGTTTTATTATATGTCTATGTGACTTACTAAGGTTCGGTTCACATAAAATAAAAATTAACGTAAAAACAAATAAAATAGAATGCGATGGTAATACGTGCCACTTTGAGCGTCATGTACTTCCAAAAAAGTGATGCACACTGATGCACAAAGTGGCACATGTCACTACAAGATTCTCGCTAATTATTTCACTCTAATAAATGTTTTACCGATCCGAATTGCTAAACATAGCATAATCAATATTTTCTCCGATCCATTAGTCAAAGTAGATTATCATATTCTAATTATTTATTATTGCATAATTCACAAAAAAAACTATTTTAAACATTCTTGTATACAACTCACTAAACATGTTATTTCTGGTTGTATATTATGGTTTAGAACTCGCACTCTCAATGAAAGTTACAGAGAAATGCGACGTTTACAGCTTTGGAGTAGTAACGTTCGAGATTATGATGGGGAGACATCCTGGGGAGCTTCCATTGTCTCTCCAATCAAAAAGCACAACCTCTACCTCTTCGGATGATCTACTTATAATATTGAAAGATATCATTGACAAGAGACTTTCGCCTCCGTCAGAATTAGTTGTTGAGCAATTGGTGCGTGTACTTAATGTTGCTCTAGCTTGTACCTGTGAGGCACCCCATACAAGACCTTCTATGCGCACCGTTGCCAAAGAGCTATCGCCTAATATTCAGCTTCAAATTAGCGGGCCTTTAGAGAAGGACAAGTATCAAATTTTAAAAAATTGAAGGTAGTATCATCATCATTTTAAATTATTGCACAAGTCAAGACTGAAAGGTTAGTTGATTTAGGGATTTATGTTTGAGAATGTAACAAACTATAATTCAAAGTCTATTCTATATAGTAATAGTAATAGTAATAGATTGTCATTAGAAAATAGTTAATTACGAGTAATTATCAATGGAATGTTGTAAATAAGCTACAGGCAATCTAAATAATTTTGCGAAATTGAAATTTTACTTATATTTAAAACTAATGTTAGAACGCTAGCTTTATGGATAACTAGACCAGAGGCGGATGTAAAGGGGGCATGGGGCCATTCCCCCCCCCCCCCCCCCCCCCCCCCCCCCCCCCCCCCCGGAATTACACCACTAGTAATAAGGTGTGTTCAAGCTCTATTCAGTCACCATGACGCAGCTACAGCCAAAATGGGGTCGTGTTGGTGGGACCTACATCCACAACCCTAGGGGTGTTCATCGGATCAGTTCACGGTTTTGTCGGTGTAATCGGTTTTGAAAATAATGGGAGCAAAACCGAAAATCGAATTCAAAATGAAGACCAAACTGAAAATCTAATTCGAATTCGAATACGGTTCGGTTTCGGTTAAAACCGAAAAACCAAATTTTTTTTTCAATTTGTTCAAAAACACCCTTCAACGTACAAAACTAAGAAATATGCACGATTATACGATACAAATTATACATATCTAACTATTGATAATTGTTATGTGTTAGCAAAATTCGAGTTTAGAAGCATAAAACTGTCATTGTACGTGAATTTTAGTATCCAAACAAAACATTTATTTTTCACAAACACATGGAAGTTAAAATTTTCAAAATGTTAAACTTTTCAAGTCTTCAGTCGAATTCGAAAAATCACACACACACACACACACACATCTTAAATTATATATAAGAAACATTTGATGATGTCATCAAAAACTCAATTGACCAATAAGATTGCTTAATTTTGTTTAATTAGCTAATAATTAGGATATGATTACATCATAAATCATTATATAAATAACAATTAAACGTAAATTATTATTTTAGTCAATTTAATATATTCTACGCTTGTCTATAGGAATAAATAATAATTATTTTATATACCAATTTGTTTTAAAACCAAATACGTATTCCTTAATCCTTAATATAATAATAATAATAATAATAATAATAATAATAATAATAATAATAATAATCTTTTAAATATAGAAATGGATCCTAGGAGCAGCGTCCTTTTGAGGAGCAGGGTAGGCAGACTTTGCTCCAATGAGAGATGTACACGTGTAATTTTTGTTCCCCACACAGCAGATGACCAGGGACTAGTTTTGCATATTTTACAACCTTTTGGAGCTGACCGCAAAACGGAGTAAAATAGTACGAATTAGTTATAAATTGTAAACGATTCTTCGTGTTTTTTATCTGAGAAATAGACAAGCCTTGCAAAAGAGGGAGGTATAAATTGTAAAATCACGTGCCTTGCACATTCCTCGCTCCTCACATAATAAACATCTTTGAAAACCCTAGCTTATATTTGGGCGATCCTCCTCCGGCTGTTCCCCCCGCCACCATCTGCTCCGCCACCCGCGTTTCTCAAACGCTGTCTACTCCTCCTCTGGAGTATAATTCTCTATCGCAGACTCGGTGATGCTTCTCACTATGAGATTTCTCGAATTAAGGTTTTTCCCGTTTTAGATTATGATATCATATTGAAGAATTTAAGAGCTTTAAAATCTCATCAATCTCAAAATGTTGACTATTGAAGGTTTAACGTAGATAGTTTAGTATAACATTGTTATTTCTCTCTTTATTTGTTAATCTGTAATTATTTGATTAAGTAGTTATCAAAAAAAAAAAAAAAAAAGGAAGTGCTAATGTGAATTTCATGATATGGGTTGATTATTGAGTTTCAGACAATTGTATTATGAATTTTGTTATATATATGATGTGAGATTTTATAAATTTGATATTTAGCAGGAAATTTATACATAACTAGGTTTAAGTTCAGCTACTGGCTCTCAATGAGTGACTAGGATGTTAGATATGAGGTAACGGAAATTGTTTTTAATCGCATATTTGATACTTATATATCTTAATATGAGATAAATAACTGAATGTTAGTTATTTTTTTTGCTGGTTCTAAACATGAAAATAGGATCTAAATCACCATGTACATTGAGAGCGATATAGATAGATAAAGTTAGATTCTTTTTAGGTCAATTTGAATGTTTGTAGCAGTGGATGCAATCTTGTCTCACTAATATATTATCATTGGGTCGATTTTTGGGTTGCGGTGTACCTTAAATGGGATAACAGAAAATATAAGTTGCTAAATGGGGAATACATCATAAGGGGTTGAAGAATTTTCAAAGCCTATTTAAGCTAAATGTTATACTAATCTCAGTGCATAGTTTAGATTATGATATCATATTTAAGATTTTAAGAGCTCCTAGAGATGTTTTCACAACTGATAGACATATAACCAGGAGTAGTTTATTCACTATTGAAGAATGACCTTATCAGTTATCTGATCTCCTACATTTTAAATATATCATATTAATTTGATGATTAAGATTTAATTATATTTTGCAGGAAGTCCATCCAACTGTACTTCGTTGGGAATCTCAAAGGCACTATTTCCTTCAATGCCGGATCTGGTAAATCATCGTGCTTTATTTCATACTGTGAAACTGACCCAACTTTGATTTGTAGCAAATTTCAAGTGTTATAGTTGTGAATTAATGATGTTGTTTCTAAGAAGCTACTGTATAAAGGAAAAATTGTTGGTTATCTTTTATATTTCAATTAGTTTAGAAGTTGATATCCATTAATGAAAAATAGAATTATATAACGAAACAGGTGTAAATGACTATATGATTGTTGTTAATTTTGGCCTATTGGGTTTGCAGTTCTTCTGTGGCTGCTGACAGCTACTTGCATCAAGGCAGGAAGGCCTCAATTTGCTAAGAGAGCTATAGAACTGGTGGAGCATCGGCTTTCAAAAGATGGATGGCTAGAGTACTATGATGGTAAGAAGGGACGTTATATTGGGAAGCAAGCTAGATAGTATCAGACATGGTCCATCTCTGGGTACCTGGTGGCTAAGCTAGTGATTGGGAACCCGTCTAACATTGCCATGATTTCTCTAGAAGAGGATAAGAAGATAGAATAGCCGAAGCTTAACTGGGCAGCCTCAGCTTCCTGGTAGCTAGCTATATCAAGATGAAGGAGGTATAAGAAACTTAATTGATATCACACTTTACTTTTGACTATCTGAAGATACATATAAACTTACATATGCTGATGCCTGGTCATCATTTTGGGTGAACTGTTTACCAAATGTCTGGTTTAATTTTCCTTTCCATTTGTAAAACCAGTATACACTAATACCTACAGTAACCGATTCATTTTCTATTTGTTTAATGAAAGCACTTAAGGTTTTGATGAGCTTCGTTGATCAATTAGCGTATCAACTATTTACTTCGCTGACTGCTCCATATATCCAGTTACAAAACTCTAAAGTCGTTCTTTAACACGTCTAATATTTACCAAAGAGTGCCAAAGGGAGTGCAACATGGGTTATACGAGCTTTATTGTACCAAAGAGTTTTGGGTTATACGAGCTTTATTGTAGCAAAGTTTTTGGGTTATACAAAAACTTACTGCATTTACATTTAACTTACTGCATTTTAAGTTTTAAGGTGGTGTAAACCCGATATGCACACTAGATCTCAGATAAATCACTGCCTTTTATGTTTATATTAATGCACTTTACGTTTTAATGCAGTAGAAAACTGATTTGAATGAGTAGATATGGGAAAACATTTATTGTATTTTACGTTTAAGTTACTGCATTTTATGTTTAAGGAGGTTGAAAAATGATATGAAAACTAGATCTTGAAAACTTACTTATTTTTAAGTTTAAGTTACCACATTATAGTTTAAGTTACTGCATTTTAAGTTTAATGAAAAATATCAGTGAATGTTACGTTTAAACTACTGCATTTTACGTTTAAATTACTGCATTTTAAATTTTTTAAGCTCATGTAAAACTGATATGAAAAAATAGATTATAAAATCACTGCATTCTACATTTATGTTACTGCATTTTATGTTTAAGGTGGTGAAAAACTGATCTAAAAAGTAGATATCGAAAACTTACTGCATTTTACGTTTAACTTACTGCATTTTAAGTTTAAGGTGGTGTAAACCTGATATGCAAAATAGATCTCCGGATAAATCATATTGTTTTAGTAAAATGCAGTGTCAATTTGATAAAATGCAGTAAGTATAAGTATCAGATTTCACTCTTAAAAGTATTCATGCCAAATTCAATGAATACACTTACTGCATTTTACGTTTAACTTACTGCATTTTAAGTTTTAAGGTGGTGTAAACCTAATATGCAAAATAGATCTCCGGATAAATCATATTGTTTTAGTAAAATGCAGTGTCAATTTGATAAAATGCAGTAAGTATAAGTATCAGATTTCACTCTTAAAAGTATTCATGTCAAATTCAATGAATACGCTTAAAATGTATTCATGTCAAATTCAATGAATACACTTAAAATATTTCTAGATAAACTTGATTTAACTCGCTACCTTTTATTAGAACATTTACTGGTAAAATGGGTATGAATAAACCAGAAGATCAACTTTTCTAAAGATATGCACCTTTTAAGTTGTTTATTATCGAACACAAAAATATCACATAATAGTTGAATCTAAACTTTTGTATCCTTAAAATTACAAACAAAAATGTACCAAGTGATCGGATTTTTGTTATTTTAACTGAACCTTCGCATTCCAGAATAGAAATGAGCTACAATGTATATACGACATCACAAAGGTCCAAAAACCATAAGTGTCACACAGAATTATCGTACGAATAGCATCGTATAAACGATCAATTCAAAACTTAGTAGAATCCTGATTTATCAATAACTATTTCTGCATCATCCACTGCATTATATCTTTTCTGATCACTCCATCAAACCTTGAACTTCTCAACGCAAAAGTGTTAAAGTGTCTGTAGTGAGTTCAATTGGGTCTGTTGGTCTCATCATCATAGTAATAGCTGGGTATGCTGCAAGACTTCCTGAAGAAAATTGATGCCTTACCGATTCTTGATCCTTGTTTTTCATATAAGATGTTCCGTAGCTCTCTGGTGGTTTCTGGGTAGAGGAGTCGGCCAACTGCTGTTTTGTGGGTTTGACTGGATGATTTTGGGATTGGGTTGGTTTCCCTGCACGTATTTGAGCAGTCGGTTTCCATTTGTCCAGCCATCTCAGGATCCATTTGCCAAAATTTCTACCAACTTCAATGTCTACTTGCTGTACCTTACAATGAACATTTAGGGCCACATCAAATATGGACAGTGTTTTCCTATAATACAACAAACATAAAATTAAACCAAATCACTAGCAACACACGAAATTCATCAACACAAATTGTTCCATAATGTATGTCGATATATTGCATCGAAAGAGAGATCCTGCATAATGGTGATACAAAGAAGCTAAAGTAAAGATAATTTAGACCCTGAAACGAAATCCATCACAATTATTCAGTTTCAACTTCTAGCTTTTTTTCAGCAAGATTACATAACTATTAGTTTTTAAAGTATGAGTTGGTGTGAAACTACTCAAGCATTTACATCTAAACTATTTCAGCGTCTACCAACATTTTACAGTATAAGAAGCATCACGAGTGTAGCCTAGTTGGTCCTGGAAATGAGGGCATTTGGAACTATCCCGGGTTCAATTTTCACCAGAAATAAGGAAAAAAATAAAATAATCAGATTTAAATTCCTTGCTAATTATGAATCAGTTGGTTGGGCCCATCATCTAAGCAAGCTTAGGTGAGCTTTATTTACCTGAAGCATTATAGAGCTGAGGGAGTGGCAGGGTTGTTGTAATAGCCATAATCTACAATAAAAACTTGAATTTACGCCTTATCAAACACAATGATGTTTAACTAACACGGACCATTAACATTTCGATCCGCTAAGGTTTAGTATTCTAGAGTACCACACAAACGTAGTCGATCACAACAATCTACATACATATAACATAACAATATAAATTAAACTACAATATAAATCGCAACAACGTT
Organism: Helichrysum umbraculigerum; assembly: GCA_949592205.1. NCBI lineage: Eukaryota > Viridiplantae > Streptophyta > Magnoliopsida > Asterales > Asteraceae > Helichrysum > Helichrysum umbraculigerum. The sequence continues at coordinate 32,868,154 of CATIUR010000002.1, forward strand.
ACTCTATAATTTCGAAAACCTCAAACCACGAAGTAATTGTAACACCATGTAATATCGAATTACTGATACCTAGGGTTAGGTTTTCTGTAAACTGAAATGATAAATCGACTTACCTGATAGAAATCGAGAAAACTATTGGAGGTCAACCGTGTGGGGACGTTGACCGGTAAAAACTGAAACGATTATGATCGGCGACGGTGTTAAAAATCAGTGGTGATGATCGGCGATGATAATCGTTGTAATTTGTGATTTTTTGATTTTTTTTGTGATTTTAATCCATGTTAGATGGTTGTTTTTGGTGTTGTAGTAGAGAGAGGGAAGATAGCTAAGGATGCCTGACCGATGTGATTTGAGTGAGACTGATGGTGTCAATCTTTTTTACACATTTGGTCCATTGACTCTATTATTTTGCAGCTTCGTCCTTGTTGACTGGTAGGATCTTGGCCGTTGAAATGTAATTGATGGTCAAGATGCTTTATGCTTTTACTGCTCCTCTAAGTGGACCATCCCTCATGAACCATACCCTTTAAATATATGATAATAATACTAAACAATTTACCTAAAAAAATCACAATGGGTGGATTGCTCGAGTATGTTCTGTATTAGTTGACGTGACTTTCCTAAACAGTTTTTTTTATGTAATTTACAAAATTTCAAAAATTTCTTAATGTTTTTATTTATTCTTAATCGGGTACAATTCAGAAATAAAATTATATGATTTATGTATTTTATCTGTAAGTATTACAATACTTAATAACATATTTTTTGTAAGTTATAATTCAATTAATACTATAAATTTAAACTTATTATGATTTATGATTTTATGTTATATGGCCCGTGTGTATACACGAGACTTAATAGTTGATTTTTACATAATGAAATCAAATACAAATTTAACGCCCCGTGTGTATACACGGGTTTAAGGGCTAGTGTATATATATATATATATATATATATATATATATATATATATATATATATATATATATATATATAAATATTTAAATAATAATATACTTATTAAATTAAATTTGGTTTTGAATTCGGTTTAACCGAATTCGGAAAATTTAAAATCGAAAACCGAATTCAATTTCGGTTCAATTTTCGGATGAATGGTTTTAAACCAAATATTGAACACCCCTCCACAACCTTTGTTTACCATTACAAGGGTTGTGGGGATGACAAAAGGTTGTGATGACGTGACAATTCGGGTTAGGTTGGGTTGGCGGCTCAGAAATAGTCAAGCCGAACCCAACCTGATTTTATATTCAGGTTGAGTATTACAACCCAACCCAAAGCCACTAACCCAGACCCAACCCGAGTAATCCAATTTTTAGTAGACTCAGCAAATTTACGGGTGATTTTCTAGTTGTCGGTTTCGGGTCAAATGAGTCACATGGGTCAATCTTTTGAAAAATAATAGCTTGGAACATCCCTCAAGCATAGGAAAACGAAATTAATACGATAATTAAGAGACAAATTACATCATAGAAGAAATAAAGACAGACAAATTTCAGAGTCAAACTTCCTTTTTGACTACCTTGTGTTCAAATTGCCATAAATTTCTCTAGAAAAATCCAATTAATTATCCGTTTGTTGTTTCAAAAAGTAGACAAATGTCCCTTTTTAATCCACGTATGATACATAATTTTAGGACTTCAAAATCGACCGAGGTTCTTGAATCGGTATTACCAAAATCCAGAAACTTCTTTTCTGCTTCTCTTGTTTTTTTTATAACCTTTTTATTGCTCCGGTATCAGGAGTGCGCACAATTTCGACCCGTTTATGTGAAAAGAGGTTAATTTAGACTATATTTGTTAATAGAAAGACTATGAGCATACAAAAAACTTAGCCAAACTGGGAAGTGGTCACAGAGGCTCAGGGTCTCTTTTCAAAGAAAAAAATTTTCATCGTATCTTTTCTTTTTCAATCTTGAATTTAAATTATTTATGAATATGATGTTATCAAGAAATTGAAAATCGTGCCTTTTCTTTTTCAATCTTGAATTTAATTTATTTATGATATGATGTTATCAAGAAATGGAGAATAAAACGTTGCTGGGTCAAGCCAACTTGATCCAACCCATTTTGACATGAACCCATACACATTTGTGCTACTGATATGGAACATGGAAGTCCTAAAATGTCAAAAAGTTGGAGACACTTACCGTTATCTCTCTATATAACTAAATGACTATCCCCTAGTCCTATGTGCCTTTCATTTGACAAATCATCAAATTCTCGTCTAGCATAAGGTAGTTGTAACAATTAATTGTGACAAGTCAACACTTTTGTGTCAAAGTCTTTAATTAATTTAGCAAGTATAATGTTATAAAATTATTAGGATGACAATGTTGAAATCTTTTGGAATGATTGTAAACTGTGGTTTTCAATAATGTAAGTGATGTTATTCAATTGTATTAAGTCCCGGTTTCTTCTTACAATAATCATCATGAAATCATAGTATATCATAGAATTTTAAAGTTTTGAATTTTTTTATATGTTTACAGATATAGGATCATGAGGGCAGGGGTTGTTTGGAGAGAAAGGAGGGCAAGGTCCCCACCCATCCAAAAAGTGACATGTGTCACATACCAATTTTCATGTTGGTCCCTCCACTTTTAATATATTTTTAATTTCATTCATAAATTTCTTAAATAACACTCCACCACTCTCACCCCACCAACCACCCACTTCCACCTTCTGCCACCACCTACCGTCTGCTGCCGCCGCCCGCCGCCGCCGGATTCCAGCCAAAAATTTTTTTTTTTCCTTTTTTTTTTAATTTTTTTTTTTAACTTTTTTACATTTTTATTTTTAAAAAATGTACTGCATATTTTTTGTTTTTACTGCAGTTTGTATATATATAATTTATAGTTTTTACTGCATATTGTTTTAACCTTTACATATAATTGAGTTGCAAATTGCATATTGAACTGTTAGCATTTTATGTTAATTATACTGCATATTGTTTATTTGACTGCATTTTGTAACTCATGTTGTTTATCTTGTACTGCATTTTGTATTGTACATAGCATCTTTTTTTACTGCATTTTGAATAAAATTATAATGCATATTATTATGTTTTACTACGTTTTGTATAAAATATTAATGCATATTATTATGTTCACTGCATTTTGTATATATATTTAAGTACATATATGTGGTTTATTTTGTACTGCATTTTGTATTATATGTATTATCATTTTATTGCATTTTATATATAACATACTGCATATTGTTCTTTTTACTGCATTTTGTGTATATAATTTTAGTAAATATTGTTTGCTTTTTGTACTGCATTTTGTATTACATGTATTATATTTTTACTGCATTTTGAATAAAATTATAATGTACATAGTTTTTTTTACTGCATTTTGTATATATAATTTCTAGTACATATTGTTTGTTTTTAACTGCATTTTGTATAAAATTATACTACATATAATTGCTTTTACTGCATTTTAAATATATATTTTTAGTACATATTATTCGTTTGTACTGCAGTTTGTATTATACTATTTGTACTGCATTTTGGTGACTGTGTATATAAATATATAAGATACAATGTTACATAAAATACAAAATGTAGTAAAAAAGACTAACATGTATACAAAAAGAATGATGCAATAAATATATATACAAAATGCAGTTTGTGATATCACATCTTGAAAATAAGTAATAATAAATACATAAATATACACGATGCAACACATAAACTACTATATGCAGTAGTATATAAATATTTATTAATGTATATACAAAATGTAGTTAAATAACCGCAAAATGCAATAAATTTCTGTTTCTTTTTTGTTTTAAATTAATATGCAGTGTTTTTAAGGAAGAAAAATTAGTTAAAAAAATTTTGGAAAAAAAAAAGTTGGAAAAAAAAAATTGGCCGGAATCCGGCGGCGGCCGACGGCAGTTGACGGCGGCGGCAGCAGGCGGCAGGTGGTGGCAGAGGGTGGGAGTAGGTGGTTGGTGGTGGTGGGGTGGAGGAGTGTTATTGAAGAAGTTTAGGGAAGATATATATAATATAAGTATAGACAAGGGGTTAAAGTGAAACTTGTGTTGAACATGTGGCAAGTGGTGATTGGTTGCTCTCGTTGCTCTCCATTTCACCTTTGCTCTCCTGATCCTTACTCATGTTTACATGATAGAGTAAGGTTCAAATGAGTACACCAATTTTGAGTGAGAATGAGGGAACCAACAGATTTCTGCCATGTGTCACTTTATTCTCTCTCATCCACACTTTATTCTCTCTCCTCCACATTTTTAAAAATTAAATATTTCACAAACGGTAAGTCGAAAAATCATGAAAATTGCACCATAAAATTCAGCGTTTTCTCCTCTTCGATTTGCCGTCCCTCAAGGCATACTTTTGACAACTTTTTTTTTTCTCATTTTTTGGTGGGTTTCACAAATTAGTAACACATGTGTTAGTGATTAGTTGTACATTTAATTTGTGGTTAAGGTTAGGGTTTAGGGTTACGTTTAGGGTTTAGTAGGGTTTATGGTTTATGGTTTATAAGGGTTTAGGGTTTAGAAGGGGTTCAAGGTTTAGGGTTTAGAAAGATTTAGGGTTTTGCGTTTTGTAAAGCGTTTAGGGTTTAGGGTTTGGGGTTTAGGGGTTAGGGTTTAGGGTTTAGGGTTTGGGGTTTCGGGGAGAAACCCCAAACCTCAAACCCTAAACCCTAACCCCTAAACCCCAAACCCTAAACCTTAAACGCAACACTTTAACACATGTGTTAGTAATTGTGAAACCCACCAAAAAAATGAAGAAAAAAAAAACTTTTCGAAAGAATGTCTTGATGGACGGCAAATCGAAGAGGAGAAAACGACGAATTTAATGGTGCAATTTTCAAAATTTTTGGATTTGTCGTTTGTGAGATAATTGATGTTGGGGGTAAATGGGTTTTGTACATGTGGAACATTCTCATTGTACACATGGCTTGATATCATTGGTTCCATCATTCTCACACAAATTCCTATTCTCATTTGAACCCATTAGATGATAATGATGTTTTGATCGATTCATTTTATTGCTATGTTGCATTCAAAATCCATTAAAAAATTATATCAAATAAATTAGGACTTAATTCAATAAAATTCTCGGTCTATCTTCAATTATGTTGAGGTCGATCTTTGGTAACAGAGATTAACATGCTCATATATTACCGCTGAAGGCGGCCAACGGTTCTTTGATAACTTGATCAGGGAACTAGATCAGATTTGTTTCGTCACAAACCATGTATATGCGTTGTCGATCGTTGGTCACGATTATGCCAATGTAAAAAGAATTGGCGGGTGTTTGGAAAATTATCTTACCTTTATATGATGATTGGCTAATAACTTTTAAATTCACCCTATAGCTTAATAAAAGTAATCTAAAGACTAAACTGAATGGAGTTTTCGAGTCTTGTTCGAAACAATAATTCGTTTCATATGGTCAAGTTTCTCATCGATACTCCTAGAGATCACTGAAGGAAGTCCCATAAAGTATCAGCAGATACATTGCATCTAAAATTCTGGTGTTAGTTTACAACCGTAAGAAAAGATAACTACCAAACAACTCTAAAACTACATCGATTCTAAAATTTTCTCTGACCCAAAACGACTCTAAAAACTCAACTTCAAACAAAGAAAATGACCCTAAGAGTTACACCTCAATACATCGATTCTAATATTTCCTTAACTACTCTACTAATCAATTACAAAACAAAATGAGCCTAACACCCTAAGGAAAATCCAACCGTCAAAGGAGTAACCCGTGTTATCCAACACAAACTTAACACGTGACTCCAGACGGGCAATCATTCGATTTAGAGCGAGAAAACAATATAAAATCGACCATGACCTTTCCTTGACAACTATCAATAACTTCGATCACAGACCACATGAGCACAAACTACAACTACTTGAATCGACCACCTGAAACCACCTTATAACTCCAACCCAAGATCACCGAAATTCAACCAACGACCACTTGAAACCACCACCTGAAACCACCTACTAACTAGCCGGTAGTTGGAGGTAAAGCTTATATTTGAAGCTTTTGATAAAAATATATTTAATTTAAAGATGTAAAAAGACATAAAATACATAATAAATAATGAAATAAGCTAAAAACTTGTTTTTAAAAGCTATTTCAAATAGTTTTTCTTTGATGCGTTCGTTTTTAATGATCTCTTAAATTTTTGTCTACAAAATGAATACTAGAATTTTAACTTCATAGGAAAAAAGCTCCCATAGTCTTTAATAATAGGGGTTAGTATTTGGGAATGTATATAACTTGTGACCGATATTTATTGTGTGTACTCAACTTAGGTTTGCTATTTTTAATGCATCTAACTTTCAAAAAGTGTGTTTTAATGCATTTTTGTGATGTGTCGCTCGTTCAAGGTGTCACGTGGCATCCAGAGAGTTTGACCCATCATTAAAACGTCACTAAAATACACTAAAACACACTTTTTGAAAGTTTGATGCATTAAAATTAGCAAACCTAAGCTGGGTACGTACAATAAACATCGGGTACAAGTTAGATGCATTCACAGACACTAACCCCTTAATAATAATTATCTAATAGACTTTTATAACTGATTTAATACTTTGTAATCCATAAAAACCATACAATTTCAAGGAGAAAATGGTAGGTTGGTGGAGGAATTTTGAAGGAGAAGAAGTTAAGATTACGAATATACCCTTATGTGACCCAACTTAACGAGCTTTTTTAACAGGCGTTAGTGGGAAGGACTATAGCCGTGTACTTTCAAGTAGTTCAAGGATGATCGGTGTACTTTTTCAAACTTAAGGATGATCGGTGTAATTTTCTATGATCGGTGTAATTAACTTCGTAGGAAAAAAGCTCCCATAGTCTTTAATAATAATTTTTTTGCGCCAAACATTCCGACCGTTAATGAACGAACGCCACTATTGAATTGGTCACGGTGGGGCTAGGGTTGGTGAAAACTTAATTTGTTTGTTTGTTTTTCTTTTATCATTTAACAAACACTAAACATTCAAAGGTCTTTTCAAAATTATACTTTATGTTTAATTTAGATTAATATATCATCATTTTTAAGTATATGACGCCAAAACTTTATAACTAATAATGACTTATTGTCTTAATTAGCTAATACATTAATTTGTATGGAGTGTTTTTAGTTTGACTGGTTGATGGATACGAAAGATTTTATCCACTATATTTTAATCACATACTCATCACATTTTTGAGACAACTAGTGATTTTGGCCCGTGCGATGCACGGGTATTATAAATTTTATGTCAATTGTACGTAAAAGTACATTTATGTGAATTAAACATTTTAACCTAAAAAACTCATTAGATTTAATAATCTTAAAAGCCATGCAAGTTTTTGACAATGTTTTTAAGAGTTTAGTCTAAAACAATTACTCAATTTGGATTGGCACTTCAATGTAGGTAGAAACAGTAATGGTTACTTATGCTACAAACCAAGGAGCAATTTAAACTTAATAAGTTGTTATAAGTAGCTACATATATATATTATACGTTCAAATGTAAAGATAATATACGTAGTGTTCAATATTGTCTATATAAGTATATATCAACGTTCTCTACCTTTGACATCTTACTTGTACTTCGTTATTATATTTTGCCATTATCCAGCCATCAACAAAGTCGGCACTCAAAATAAACCGGCACACAAAATTAAATTCGACTATTCTACCAAACCTTATTTACAAAACTCATGATTTCGATTCAGACGTGATCGATAAGTGATTATTATTGATGGGTAAGGTTTTCTTATTGTCAAATTCCATTCAATAATTATAGTACACAACATTCATCATGAGCAATACATAAAGTTTACTATTACATTGACAAAAATGAACTAAACAGTAAACTTTGCAAGTCATTGTTGCCAATTATACACTTTACAACATTTTGACTTTGAGTCAAATTATTTGTTGAACTGCTTAAATCCACCCCAATTAATTAAAAAAAAAAAACTCATTAAATTTTTCCTTCTGTAAACCTGACGAAACCAGTTGCAAACACCTATCTCGACAGCAAATTCAGCCTTGTACGTGTTGTATGTAGCCATATAGCCATAGTTTTGAAGGTGGTTATTTTACCCTCACATAAAAAACAACGAAGTTCGTACTCATGTTTTCCCATTTGAGATCCCACTTGCAACATATGATCCCTACACCATAAGACCCCATCAACACTTTCCTCATGTTGATCAAGGAAAAAAGGTTGATCGTTTATGAGGGATATTAGTAGTGGATTTTAATAGAATAGCCGGTGAGGGATATGGAATTGCATCAATTATCAATTATAGTGTGTGAAATGTATAACTCGAATCTCCACTTATATTACTATATATATATATACTATATACTATACATGCATGATACATGGAGGAGTAATAACAAAATTAATGTAATTAATGCGAAGGAAATGAAGGGATGCTAAACTCTACCACTATCGTTTCATAAGCTTCTTTTTGTTAAATGTCAGCATTGAAGAGGGATATTAGTTTCGTAAATGCAAGAAGATGGACTGTTGAGGTGCAAAAATACTTACGCTAATAATGTTAATTGTTTTGTTAGTTTCATGACATAAATGATAGTTTTTCCTAACAAAATCAAAATATTACAGTGTTAAAAGTTAAAACTCTAACGATCATAGTAATGTGCTTAAACTTATCGTAAACCTTTAACCAATAAAGTTTAGTACAGTTCTTCTTTAAGCATATAAGGGAGGGAAAAGTTTAGCAATTTAAAAAGAAAAGCCAACAAATACTGAAGTAAACTTTATGGCTCGGTTAATCAGTTTTTTTCTTTCTTGTGTTGGGGAATAAGAACGGATATATTATATGCCTGCATAGTAAAAACCTTAATTTGTCATTAATACTCACCGTCATAATTTTTTAGTGATTAATTAATTAATTTTCTCTATAACTTAGAAATAATAGTTTTATCTATAAATTTAATGTTTTATCTTTTTACCATCATTTAATACATTAGTAAAAAAATAATTATTACACAAAGACTCAACTTTTAGAGTATTGTAGATTCTTCTTTATATTTTATTTATTAGGTAGAATGGAGGTCATCCTTGTAAACTTTATAAAATTCTCCATTCGTTCAACTTTTAGGGTGTCTTTGGCAAAAATTAAGCTTATGGATATATATAGTTGTCAGCTTGAGTTTATGTTTTAATCTAGACGTTGGAGCTTACTTTTTATAAGTATTTGGTAGAACGAATCAGAACTTAAAGATGTAAATTGACGTAAAAGGACAAAAAATATATATGATATATAATGATATAAGGGGTATTTATGTAATTTCTCATTTAAGCTTATATTTATAAGCTACTTCTTAATTTTTTCAAAGCTTATTTTTTCAATAAGTTGTTCAAGTTTTATCTACCAAACAAGACTAGAAGCTTGAGCTTATAGAATACATATATATATTAAGCTCCCATAATTCATCTCTATTTTTAATGTATCTAACTTTCAAAAAATATATTTGAGTGTATTTTGGTGACCTTTTGATGATATGTCAAACTCTTCGGATGCCAAATGACATATAAAACAAGCGACACATCAGCAAAATACATTAAAACTACCTTTCTGAAAGTCAGATGCATTAAAGATAGCAAATGTAAGTAGGGTTGCACACAATAGACATCGAGCACAAGTCACATACATTCTCAGACACTAATCACTTTTTTGTAAAGCTTAATTGCTAAAACTTGTCATAGCGTTTGTATAAAAAGCTTTTAAAAAGCTATGGCTTCAAGGCAAAAAGCCTTTCTTACACAAATTTGATTAAAGTTGAACAAAATATAGAGGAATGAGATTGAAATAGGGTGAGAGTTATGAAGCTTTTGCACTCTCTTTCATCACAAAAATAATGAGTTATGTCTAAGAATTTTTTTTTTTTTGTCATTGGAGCCATAGTTTTTTCACAAACTTTCTAAAAAAGCTATGACATGCTTTAATACTACTCCGTATCACGCAGCACAACTTCTTTCTAATTGTGGGTTGCAATAACTATCAACTATTCTTATATAATTTACAAAATAGAGTTATATTGTACGAGTAGTAACACTGGTTAATATATATTAGTATATTACCCACGCGATGTAGCGAAATCGATAAATGTAATTTGAAATCGATGAAAGATAATGTGATTGACTATTGCAAAACTAATTTAAATGAGGATTTTTACCAACACGTTACGACGGGATTAAAATCAAAAGTTCATTTGATTAGAGTCGTATTTAATTTTGTTAAGATGTTGTCTCACATTTTCTTTAACGCTTTGATGTTCATTTTAGTTATATCCATCATTAATGATAAAACTTTCTTTTTTTAACAAATGATAAAAAACTAGATCATGCAAATTAAAATTTGATTATATAAATTTTACTAATTAGTTTCCCAATGTAAACATTTAAAATTTATAACCAAAAGAAATACATATTCTATATATAATAATAAGAGTAAATTGCATGATTGGTTCTTGTAGTGTACACACATTCTTAGTGTTAGTCCTCACGTTTTGCTTTATTTGTTGTATACACAGTCCAAAAATTTAAAGTTGTTACATGTCTGGCCTCTTCTCTATTTAAAATACCCTTGGTGATACTATCTCTTTTGCTCGGTTAGGGGAGGGTGTTTCAGTCATTTTAGGTAGAGGAATGACTGAGCGTACAACAACTTTTGAGTTTTTGGATTGTCCATACAACAAATAAAGTACGGAGACTAACATTAAAAATGTATGTAAACGACATGGACCCATTCATGCAGTTTAGTCTAATAATATTTCTATAGTTTTATGTAGTTTAACAAGGTTTTTTTAGTCCGCGCGTTGCGGCGGGGGCTAAAAAGTTCATTTTTAAACTCCGATATGAAATATAAATTTTCACTTGAATACGATATGATCTCTTTATGGTTTATTTCTTTGATTATACTAACATGTATGTGTATAATTTAAATAACTTAAATTAATACAAAGTTGATTTTGCATTTAAAAGTGTATAGTGTATATCTACTTATTTTACTAATTGATAATGCAATCAATTATATGCACTTAAGTCATTTATTACTCTTCTACTATAACTATTAAGATTTTCAACTTACTCAATTGTACAAATTAAACTAATTGCTTTGAATATTTTTAACCCTTGATTGGAATGCCATTAAACTTTATAGTGCCATTGTGTTTACAACTTCATGATCATAAGCTCAAATATTAATCGTATTAAAAAATTTGTGTCTATTTTGTTATTCTAGCTAATCTCATTCACTTAATCATATAAGAACGGATAAATAACCAATAAGACAAACATCTAACAGACAACAAACATTTATTTATTAAACTGACCATACCATGTAAATTCAAAATTATTGAAAAACCTCATGAACTCATCTAGAATTCATTTTTTGAATCTTGACTATTCAATGTAGAAAATCGATATCACCTTAAAATAAATCAACAATTTAAAAATTAAACCGTATAAACTACGCAAATTTCAAAGATGTTAAAGATAATTTAGACCATCTAATTAACCTCATTTAAAAGAAAATGAAAAATTCAATTTCCCAACACCAAATCTCCAAATCAAATGATGAGCTCCTCTCGAACTATGATCTAATAGTTGACTCTTATTTATTGATACTTACTTATATCCACAAACGCATTATTTGGAACTTTATTTAATGCATACTTTCGCTGATGTAAGTACATGTAGTCCCACATAAAATATTGAATTTATACAAAAGACGTTTTAAAAACTCAAAAACATACAATAGTAGAATCTATAAATTTGCATACACTCTCAGACTATAAACCTTGAAAATTATGATCGAAAACTATAATTATAAGAAAAAAAATTACACAAATGTTAATAATCGAACACATATTAATAATAATAAAAAAAATAGCAAATGTACTGTTCATCAACTATTGGATGAATAGTAATTGTGCGTTGCAAAATGTATATATATTCAATTTATATAGCTTAATAAGACAAAAAGAAGTTAGCATGGAAAATTGAAAACAGAAAGTCAACAATCTCAACCAACCAATCATACGTGGACACTTGGTTCAACTAAGTAGTGACAAATGATGCAATTTTAATGGTATGGTTAGTGTTCATTATGTTGGGTAATTACCATTCCAAACAGAGAACTGAAACTAACTGAAACCGACGTGCCACGTCTGCGGTACATCAGTTTTTTTCAAAATTGATTGAAACTGACGGACTCATACCATCAGTGACACCGTCACTTTAATTTTTGAGTCCCACATTTACCAATTTACCTTTATATGTATACATTAAAAAAACAATTAAATATATCGCTGATCCCACGCAAAATAACTGATGGAGCGTCGGATAAGTGACGAACCGAACCGACGGTCCGACGGAACCGAACTAACGGACCATACCATCGGTGTCGGCTCCGTCAGTTGAAACCGACGAGAGGAGACGAACACCGTTGGGAACGGCCTAATGTAATAATTTAAGGGCTCTCTCAATGTCATAAAATAAAATTGACCACAAAATCATATTTATACAATTGACCACATCATCAATAATTATCGGCTCTCCGGATAGATAATGCAAATGATGACCCAAACTTATAAGACTGTTTCATGGTTTATCATTTGTTTCCATTTTGTTGTCGAAAAGTGTTACTTTCTGTACGGAGCAGTTTAAATTGTTAGCACTTATTTATTAATTTTAAAAATTATAATTCTTTACATACTAATAAATAGTTTCCATATACTAATGTTTATAGATAAACGGTAAATACCAATGACTAAATAGTCTAGCGGTAAGGGCAACACATGGTTTCCTTGAGGTTTCGCGAGTTCTAGCTCGGACGTTATGTTATATGTGATGGAGGTGATTTGTCCGGCGAGACCTCGTGAGGGTTCGATCGTGCTCCATTGAAATATGGAGCGACTCTAGTAGGTGGCCTAAATACCCATTTATTTAGGTAAACGGTAAATACATAAACTTCGATCAATTATCATTAATCATGACTCTTCGATGTAAATTTCTTAACTTAGACGGGACATTTACTCCATGTCGTTATTCCTACATCATGAGAGAAGTACGTTTGAATGGAATAATTATGTTCCCCAAACATACAATTAGAGACAAAAAAGGATTAGCTAGCTAGCTCTCGTGGAATTTTGACGTACATTGGTTGAAATTCATACCTACAACATTAACAAATATAATAAGATAGTTTACATACTCCGTATAATTTTATTATGTAATCACAAACATTTCACTATGAAGTCCGTTGATGGTCAAAAACGCGCGCGGGTGCTTATTCTTAGTAGTATTTTTTTAGTTAATTTATAAATTTATAATATATATATGTAATAAATCAGTTGACTATATTCTAAGTGGATCTTTTTTATATATAATAAATGAGTTGGGTATTTTTCCCGAAAAATGAATCAATAGTTTTTTTTTTTGCATTTTCGGGTATCAACTAATTTTTTTTTCAAAAAAATGAACCACTAATATAAAATCGAACATTTTCGGGTATTAGTAAAAAATTAATGCTACTTTAATTTAAAAATAACGACAAATTAACTACTTTACGAAGTAAAACTCTTGCTACATGAATGTATTTTGAATGATTAAGTATGAATGGTTCATATTAATTTGTTAGTAATACCCGAAAATGTTCAATTTTATATTAGTGGTTCATTTTTTGGAAAAGAAATTAGTTGATACCCAAAAATGCAAAAAAGAAAACTATTGATTCATTTTTCGGCAAAAAACCCAAATGAATTAAGTGCTTGAAAAGATATACAGCTATAATGTATGATTTGTAGCATGCATCAAGTTTTAACGAGTGTATCATATGTATTCAACTTTCAAATTTATGTTAAAACAGTATCTGACATCCTGATCAATTATATAACTTGTATATGATGACATGGCACTATGCATATATAGACGCCACATTTATCCGAGTACATATTAACAATTTTTGAAAGTTAGAGACGCACGGTAAACCCGTATTCAAAGTTATGTACATAAATATCTTTTTAAGTTTACACACTTCCAATACATTAACCCTCTATAAATAGTCAAACAAGTTAATAGGCATTCTCACTTGAGCATACTAGTTAAGAATAACTATGGCAACCATGAAGTTTCTTTACTTTTTCCTAACACTCTCTTCTTTGTTAGGAGCTTATCATACTCGACCTTTACGTGGTATACTTAATCATCCTACTATTTTTTCCTCACCAATTTTGTTACTTTTTCCCTAACTTTACCTTTATATCAACACGCAGACGTATCTATATACCGAAGCTTTGATCATCGGCTACCAACATTTCAGGTGGCAAAGTTTATTCAATGGTTACGAGGACCAGAAGCACCCTCTGAAGGTGAGGAGATCTACAAGCAAGACAATCCGAAAGTACCGCTGATCACGCCACCCAGACTAGTGCTATTGCTGGAGGAGCTAGCAGGTACGTATAGTCGTCGTATGTTGGTAAAAGCTTATACGTATTAAATTGCATGGTTAAACCTGTATAAAAACGTAACGTATTTTATAATAAGCATACCGATTTTGTAATAGTATACATGTACTTGATGAATTTTCATATTTTGAATTGATATGTGTAACTTGAAACAACCAGTAAAACTATAAGTACAAATAAGAGAGAGCCTAATAAAAATATGAAAAACTTATACTCTTTGCTTGCAACTAGTAAATCACCAAGTACAAACAAAAGAAAAAAACTTACTAATTAATCTTAATAACCTTATACTCTATGCTTTACTCGTTGCAAGTTAATATCAATATATTCGAAAAGGTCAAGTTAATTGATCGCATTCGTATATATGAAATCAAAACTTCATATAGCTAGTCCATAGAGTTTTTATGATGCATTTTTTTTTTAATATTGTGCTCATCTCTCTATAGATCTTACTGATAAACAGTCACAAAAGCCTAGTAGTTCAACGGATAATGGCCTTAGAGTGCCACTGAGCACGAACACAAATGGTTCACAAGAACAAGCAGGTCGTATGTTCGGTCGAGTTGACCCAAGTGTGCCAACCCTTCCAAAACCAGCTGACCAACACGCCCAATACGAAGCAAAACTCTTTGCATTCACGATGGAAGTGCGCGTATTTACTGGGTTATATATAGACATTAAAGTAGCCGAAAGCTTCGTTGTTTACTCTTGTAATGGAATACTTTATAGCTTATATACGTGAAAGAATGTAGTATTTCTTAATTAGTGAAAGAAGAGTAATTGATTACTAAGATAGAGTACAAAAATTAGTAAATTATTGTTCTACCATTCTACTCATAAATATCTTATACTTGATAATAATCAAAAATATATATATAGCTATAGCTATATACTCCGTATAATATATCATATATATCATTAAGTTACATTTATTAATTGTGCATAATATAACGTATCTTATCTTATAAATATAAATTATATATAAGAATCACATGATGATATCATCAAATATTCAATTAGCCAATCAAATTGTCTAATTTTATCAAATTGCTAAAATTTAGGAAAATGATGACATCATAATTAATTATTTCATAATCTTAATCCTAATCAAATTCAAATTGTCTAACTTTACCAAATTATTTAATCCTAATCAAATTCAATAATATAATAATAATTATAATAATAATAATAATAATAATAATAATTAAATGTAGGATGGTAGCTATTTGACTATATATAGCCATATAGGATTCCTATTTTCTTCTTACCAACAATCGCATATGAATTATTAATTTATTTTTCTCCTCTTTCAATTATATCCTTACTTTTAATCACAAAATTAACTAATGTTTAACAAAAAATTCGATACTAAAAAATTTTAATTTTACCTTACATAACCCCGTGTGTATACACGGGTTTAAGGGCTAGTTATAATGTATAAGATACTTGTATATAGATGTTTTCAGTTTTCACAACACAAATTTGACTTTTTTAGCCACTTCCAACCATTTTCTTATCACTTCCTCATCACTTTCGCCACGTCAGATTTTCACAACTGGTTCAAAATTGATTCACAACCGATTATTCCCTGACATCAATGACTAATCACTTCATTTTTCTAGACCCCACATTTACCAATATATCACAATTTTATACACTAAATAAATAAATAAAAAACACACGGCCCCACCATATTCAACCGATTGGTAATCGATTTGGCGATGAGGAAGCCAACCGATTGCAACCGATGGCACGGTTTGGCTAATCGGTTGAAACCGATTAGAAGCCGATTCTCCCGTTGGGAGCAGCCTTAGTTTCCATCTGATACTGCTCAAATGTTGATCTAGCTTTCTGTATGCGGCTTTGACCAACAACTGTTTGTATCACAAGTACATTACCTTGTTTTTTCTTGGTTTACACAAATGGTCGGTTAATAAATGAAAGACTGAACATGAAAATAGACGTCGTCAACAGGCGTTTATGGAAAACTACGGTGCGCTGAAATCTTCCTCTGTCTCGCAATCCTTGCATTGCTTGAGAATAGAGAGTTGACTACACAGGTGCATCTTAATGTAACTAGAAATGAAATGTTGGAATTAAATTGGCCATTAAGGCATCTTAATGTAACTTGTTGCATATGCGCTTGGATCATATCATGTAACACCTCAAAATTTTAAAAGCATTATTGTGATGAATAAATAATTGATTGTTTTAAGTTAATATTATTGTAAGAAAAATAAAATGGTAGAAATCGCGAATGATTTTTAAGTTCTAGACAATGGGTATTAAAGGGGACTAAATTAATACCAATATATATGCGCCGTATCACTCCCTTCCTTTCTATAACATTCCAGAATTTCAAAAACACAGACAAAATCGAGTGTCGCAGGAAACAAGAGCAGGGGCAAAAGAACTTAATTCCTATTCAATCTTCAAACTCAAGCAACAAAACTTTAATATTTCATCTTCCTCATCTCCTCCTTGTTCTTAAATTGTGAGTATGTTTGATTTCTTCTCTTTGTTTAATTTAGAAACCTGAATTAGTAGGGTTATTATGGTTGGTGAAATTAGTATGAATATGAGTTAGAAAAGTGTTTGAAATATATAAATTAACTTGTGAATGGGGATCTGAAATCTGATTCTCGTTTTAGTGATGAAAGAATTCATGAAGCTCTGTACAGGCAATATTCGTTGGTCTGTACAATTGAACAATCGCGACGCGATTGTTTTAAGTTCGCGACGTGAACTGTAATTGATCGCGACGCGAACTGTAATTGATCGCGACGCGATCCAGAGTTCAACGTGACGTGATTTCATTCCATTCGAATTCTGTTTATGACCTGTGATTTTTCTGGGTTTATTAACTAAACCAAAGTATAAGTGGAAGTAGTAATACGCAATAAATATAAGGTAGAACTAGATTTCGGATAGAAACTTAAGCGATTATTCACTTGAACATACGTAGTTATCAAAAAGTGTAAGTATAATCGAATGATTAATGACTTGGTTAGTTTCTAATAATTGGAAGTGTAAAACAAGAATTTAGTATGAACTTGAATGGTATTTCACTATAATATTTATAGCTACTGAAAGCATGATTATAATCGAATAGAAACTAAGTGATCAAACGTCTGAATTGTATATGACCATTAAGCATATGGTTTAATTGATTAGTGAAAGATTGAGATTGAAACGGAAATGTGTTTAAACTCATTATTATCACATTATTAGTATTTCATACTAATAAGATTATGTTTAAGATAATAATTTAAGTATGAAAGATCAATAAGTTAACGAGGTTATGAAAAGTATAATTATGTAGTTTGGTTTAAAAGTCGAGTTTGATCAATTTATAGGAGTAACAGATTGATAATTATGTTTAGTTGACTATGATGAATATTAGAAGCTAAATGTATTGTTATGACTACGTGTTTATCTAATAGGTGATTCAAGACGTGGTGTCCACAAGCATTGTGTTAATTCACTTATTTGCCTAAAAAGCAAAGGTGAGTGTTATGGGGATTAATTAAGTAATGGTTGTGTATTCTGGATTGCTTCCGAGTAAGAGGTTGCACAATCAAATGGTGTGTTATTGGTAACTTGCTTTGGTTTCCAATTATTGATTTTATTGTGTTATATGTGAAATGGACAATTGTGTAGAGATTTGTTAGCTTTGCTAGCCTAGTGTTATTGAGCTTGATATGCATATCGATGTGGTATGGTATTAAGCTTATACGTTGTCATTGGCCGTGGATCCACATAGTGTTTAATTTCTACCTATTGTTCCAGTAGTTATTTGCTTAAGGTTATATGTTTAGTGTTGTTTATTGTTAAAGATTATTGTGTTATGTTGTGGATTACTTGGTTAATTGATCGATCATAAGTTCACTAAGCTTTATGCTTACTCCTTCAGTTGTTTTACGTTGTAGGTGATGGTTCAGTTGAATCAAAAGTGCACGATGGGTGATTTATGGTGACTTGAAAATAGTGTGGATTAGAGCTTGCTTATTGTTTAGACAAGCTTCTTTTCTTTTGGATTATCGTTATGATAATACTTGTATAAATCGCCCAAAGGAGTATGATTAAATGTCATTTGTCATTTGAAAGAAGAATTTTGCCAAGTTGTAATTATTGTACATAATTGATTTTGTAAAGTCAGATATTACTATCAGATGATACATGTTGTTATTGACATTTATATGGGACCAAATGCAAACGAATTACATTTCTAAATATTATGAGTTTTATGAATTATGACGTATGGGTTTAAAAAAAAATAAAAAAAATTACAACAATAATTATGTACAATAATTACAACTTGGCAAAATTCTTCTTTCAAATGACAAATGACATTTAATCATACTCCTTTGGGCGATTTATACAAGTATTAAAAAAAATAAAAAAAAATTAAGGCGTTTCATATCATCCATGTAACAATGTAAGCTACTTAACACAAATGCAACAGAGGTGACAAGTTTGACCAATTTACTCAAGCTTGGGTTGATTCGGATGTTGTATATCTAACGGGTCCAACATGTAAAATCTAATTAGCTAAAAGAAGAATGGATCATATGAATCAAATGTTGAAAAAATTGTTAATTAAGAACGTATAAAACCGGAGCAGAGAAGAATAGAGCGGAAGTTGGAGCAAAAGAGAGCTAGAAAAATCAAAGGGTCTTTGACCTAGCAGTATTGTGGTGACCTTTTCAACTAAGAGGTTGGGGTTTGAGTCCTGGGGATGAGACAATTGTATATATTTGTGGTACTTGGGTATGTGGGTGATTGCCTTTCTTTAAAAAAAACCCCTTAAACTTTGAGCACCATCTTCTCGATGTCTGACTTCTACAGCCCATTTGATATATTCAAGAGATTTAACGGAAAAGAATTGAAAACGATTGAAAGAAACGTCGTTTAGATCGTACGCATATTTAGAGCTTGATAATGTTGGAACATCTTTAACAAAAATGATTTGGAATCTTGGACCAACTCTCAAGATTCCAGCTCTACAGCAATATTCTCACAAAGTAAGAACGTGTGTAGAATTAATGTTTCTCAATCTAATAATAACATTGCAAATCAAGATCAAATTCTGTCTTTGGTTCTTGCAACACTGCTATTTGATCAGATGGTAAAAGAGCTGCGTAAAGGTGGCAACTTCGACCCATTCAGTTATGAATGGATTGATTTGGGTTATGTTTTATTTCTAACAAGTCAATCGGGTAAAATCTAAAAAGGAAGCCAATAGAAAAAGAAGTCAAATATGTCGAACAGGTTGAAGGTCATCCCAAGTGTAACTATTGCAAACCGCCTGTATCAAAAAATTATATTATTAGATTATTAACGATATGATATACTGTAGTTCTTTATATAAAGCAAGGCCACCATGGAGTTGAAATAATTTAGTAGTTAAATCATATATGACGTGTTTCAATGTTTATAAAAATGTAGATAGTTGCGGGTGTTTAGACCCAACCCGGCTTGTTTTGACGTGTATCAAAAACCATCCGTTTTGACACAAAACTAGTTACCCGACCCGCCCATTAATTGGCACTTATAAAGCAACATGAGATCTTAATCTTGGAAAGTACCAGTGTGTAAAATAGTGCCGGTGAACGGTGAAGCCTGTATATTAGCATGAATGTTGTAACGAAAACAATACATTAACCATGAACAGAAAAGAAGGTGAAGGATCATACCACTTCAAATTATAGGTCAATTAAGAAACACTCGTATACAACATATTTGCAATATGTTATTTGCTAAGAGAAATATCAAATGAAATTTACCCTCTGCAAAATGCACTTGCATCATCAACGGTTTCCATGGCTTCCCACAGGAGTGTAAGTGGAACCCAATGAGGAAGATAATTAAAACGTGCTATGTCCAAATGTAACAACATGTCTCTTCCAGTATGATAACCACCAATACGTAAAAAGTGCCCGCTACCCATCTGCATTATAAGAAGAAGAAAGAATGTGATATCGCTCATTTTGTCTATATAAATTTATCGCGATATCATTGTTTTGCATTTTTATTTGAGTAAATTTCATGAACTTTCGATACTTATTTTGTTTGGAAATTTATCTCAGGTCGAAATGTGGAAATGCATGAAATTGGTGAAGTTTGGTTGAGTTCTGGAACCAAAGTGTGGAACCAAAGTGTGGCTGTTGAAAATGCTCCATACCCGTCCGGGTATGGACTCTTACCCGTCCGGGTAAGTAGGTCCATCCGACCGGGTAATTTCACGCGATTGAGTATCTTAGTTCAAAATGGTCACAGCCCCGAGCCCGTGTTGGAACATCAGGATTTTAGCAGCCACCCGTCCGGATAACTTCACCCACCCGATCGGGTATGGGCTGCCACCCGTCCGGGTGCCTTTGCTCATCCGATCGGGTAAAGTGGCGGGCACTGTTTATCTCTCTTCGTTGCGAATATAACGCTCGGATGTCTGCTGGATTTTTATTACGTGTGCGATGATGGCTGGTGAAGCAATTAACGATCAACCATTTTTTGGTCCAAGATGCTTCCCGCTCAAGTTTTGCCCACGGGTTTTGGATGAATTTTGGAGATGGGTTTATATAACCCTAAATTATTTTTCATCTGAGAGATTTTTTCTAACACACTTCACTTTTATCATCTGGGTTTTGTTCTCAACCAAAACCCACGACCTAAACCATCTTCCACCCAACTCCACTTCACAAAAATCTATCACTTTACTCTCAAATTCACTTGTAATTTCACTTGTATTTCACTTGGGAATTTGTGGAGAAGATCAAGCTAATCTTCACAAGAACAATTACTTCAATTTGTGTAATCATCTTTGGGTACAATTTTACTCTATCTAATCTCAAGTAATTTATGATTATCTCAAATATTTGTTGTTGTTGCATGATTATTGTTATGATGAGTGGCTAGTTTACTTATATACTTGTTTGGATGAACTAGCTAGTGATTAGGGGTGATGAATTTTGGTGTTTGATTATGATTGGGGTTTATGGTTCATTCTTGAACTCACTTGTGTTTAGCTCAACAAATTTGTAAAACAACTTGGTGATTTTAACTTCTTAACTATAGCGAATGTTTGTTTTGAGTTTTATAGCTTTCATTTGTATGTCAAAGTATAGATGGACCTTTGTTCATGACCATGAACATGGATTTTGTTAAACAAAAGAGCTAAGAACATATGAGTTGGGGAAATTGGCGAAAGTCTTTCCTTTGGGTGAATCGTAAACCTATAACCTCGCCTACTATGTTTAATCTATGAAACTTGTGTATTTGAGTTTTAAACACTTATCTAAACTCATTTGGTGAATTGCTAGCAAATGTGGCGAACGTCTTTTACTTAGTAATTTATCATCACTTATTTGTCTATGAGAAATTGAACTAATTTGCGGATGTAAATTTGGAACAAGCTAGATATATTAAGCTCAACGTGCAATTTTGGTAACCATGGCGAATGTCCGTTACTTGATTAAGTCCTAAGGCCTTGAATTGAACTTGAACATTTGGTATTGGTGAATGTTAAGCCTTTGTTTAATTGAAATTCACCTTTGCATGATTCAAACCGGTTTTAACCTTTCACCCCGAAATCACTAGTGAAATATTCCAAGCAAGTATTGTTTTTAATATTCGAAAGTTTCCAACAAATCACTTTTACTCTTCAGAGTCCACCTGCCTAGATTAACTTACATTGTAGTTTTTAAGCGTTGTGACAGCTCGGTCACACAAACCACCCACATTTTATCTACTTTCTTAAATTTCTCACACTTATCTTGATTGTCTAAACCAAGTTCCCTGTGTTCGAACCCGAACTTACCAAACTATACTACTACTCGACAGGGTCCACTGCCCGGTTGTGTTTTGGTCTAGCTCGGTACTTTCTTGTTTACTAATCAACGATAATTTTATAACTAGATTTCTCACATCAAGTTTTTGGCGCCGCTGCCGGGGAGCTTGATTTGTGATCTTGATTTAAGTGTGATTAATTGATCCTTTCTAGAATTTTTTTCTTGGAAAGTTATATTTTGTTTGTATTAAGCCGGTGCGTTGATGGTTTTATCTTTTGTGATCTTTCAGGTTTGATTTGGTAGTGGATGAACACAAGGAGCTCCGGCAAAGAGCTTCTGAGTCCTTTGTCCAATCCGGAGAAGACCAAAAAGAGCAAACGAATGAGGAAGCCAAAGCAAAGATCATCGAATTCATCTAGTAGTCAAACGGATACTGATACATCTTCGGGAAACACCGTTGAAGTGGAAGAGACTTTTGTGGACGAACTTCCATCACCCGAAGAAGATCTTTCAACACCTTCTTTAGGTGAAGAAGAGATGGCGGATGAGGATGATACTCCCATTTTCTCACGGGAAAGAACCGTGGCACCTACACCGGGGTCGGCCATTCGGGTTCAAGATATTGAGAATGACAACTTTTCTTTGAAGGGGCATCATATGCAACTAATAAGAGATACACAATTTGATGGAAGAGTGCGGGCTGATCCGCACAAACATATTGCTAGTTTTCTTGAGATTGGAGGTTATTTCAAGTATGGGCCAAATATGGATGAGGCGATTCGACTAAGGACTTTCCCTATGTCTTTATGTGGTGGGCCAAGATTTGGTACCAAGAGTTGGAGCCAAACACTATTAGAACATGGGATGAGATGAGAGAAGCGTTTGTTAGGCGGTATTATCCTCCGGCATTAGCCGAAAGGTTGTTGAACGAGATTAGAGCCTTCAAACAACAAAAAGGCGAAACTTTGGTAAAAGCTTGGTCTAGGTTGAAGGAAATGTTGAGAAATTGTCATGGGCATGGGCTATCGAAGGCGGAGATTATCACATTGTTTTACAATGGGCTTGGCATTGATTCGGCTAATGTTCTTGATGCCTCCGGAGGAGGTTTGTTTCTTTACAAAACGCCAAATGAAGCCTGGAAGGTTCTTGAGGATAAAGTGACCCAAAGTTTGAATTGGGCGAAAGATAAGGGAGGAAAGCCGGTAAGAAAGCATGTTGCATTTGCGGAGGGTAGTAGCGTAAGTGGAAGCTCTAGTGACTCGGCAATGATGAAGGAAATCAAGGCTTTATCTTCTAAGTTTGATGCACAATTCAAGACAATCAAAGGAGAAATCAAAGAGCTTTGGGATGGTTGCGGTAATTGTGGTGGTAACCATGCCACGGCAAATTGTGCACAAGATGATTTGCCTATGGTTGGAGATGAGGAAGATGTAAGTTTTCTTCAACAAGGGAATTATCAAAGTGGAAACTACCAACGGGGTGGTTACCAAAATAGAAACTCGGGAGGTTATCAAGGAGGAACCTACAACCAAAACAACCGATTTTCTAGACCTAACCAAGGTTACAACAAATCCCAAAACCAAACTTGCAATCAAAACCAAAACCAAAACCAACACCAAAGCTCTTCAAGAGACAACAATCACCCACCGGTTCAAAAACAAGAACCAACCCTATCGCCAATGGAGCAAATGATGAAAGACTTCATTGCAAAACAAGATGCTTGTACCGAAAGATTGAAGACCC
Source organism: Helichrysum umbraculigerum (assembly GCA_949592205.1). Taxonomy (NCBI): domain Eukaryota; kingdom Viridiplantae; phylum Streptophyta; class Magnoliopsida; order Asterales; family Asteraceae; genus Helichrysum; species Helichrysum umbraculigerum. Next base: position 32,892,199 of record CATIUR010000002.1, read on the forward strand.
AAATGACAAACATAAGGTTAAGCGTGGAGCAAGGCCAAAAGAACCAACAAGCTTCCATTCAAGACTTGGAATGAAAGATGGATCGTTTGTCGGAAGGGCAAAGTAGTAGGCCAACCGGTGGCTTACCAAGCAATACCCAACAAAACCCGAGACAACCATCTACTTCTAGTAGAGGATCCAAACCATACCAACCACCACCCGCGAGGAATGAGCATGTGAATGCTATTACAACACGGAGCGGGAAAGAACTTCCACCGCCTCAAGCAAAGAACAAAAATGTTTCTGACTCTTTTGTGCAGGAAATTGAGGAGGAAGAAGTTGAAGAGCAAGTTGATGCTACCCCACCAACGGTTACACCGGTGTCACCTACACCGGTTGTCAAAGCTTATAAGCCAAAGATCCCTTATCCTCAAAGGTTAAGGAAAGAAAAGAAGGCGGCCCAATACGGGAAATTTGTGGATATGATCAAAGGCATCCGAATCAATGTGTCTTTGGTTGATGTATTAGCCGGAATGCCGAACTATGCCAAATTCATCAAGGATTTGGTGAGCAACAAAGAAAAGCTTTCGGAAGATTCGGCAATGTTTTTGAACGAAGAATGCTCGGCAATTGTTCAAAACCAAATCCCACCAAAGCTCGGTGACCCGGGGAGCTTCATCATCTCATGTACTTTGGGTAAAATTATCACTTGTGATGCACTTGCGGACCTAGGTGCTAGTATAAATTTAATGCCATATTCACTTTATGCTAAGTTGGCCCTAGGATCCTTGACCCCTACCCGCATGAGCATTAGGTTAGCCGATAGATCTTTCCAATATCCCGTTGGGATTGCGGAAAATATGTTGATTGAAGTTGGCCAATTCACCTTCCCGGTAGATTTTGTTATCCTCGAAATGGAAGAGGATAGTAAAGTTTCCTTGATTCTCGGAAGGCCATTTTTACATACCGCGGATGCTATCATCCAAGTTAAAAACAAGCAATTGACCCTAGGCGTAGGACAAGAAAGGATTGCTTTCACGGTCGATAAGGCCATGAAGCATCCTTATTCCACTGACGATTCTTGTTTTAGAATTGATGTTATAGATGAATCGATTGATGAAGAATTACAAGAATTACTTGGCATGGAATCGGAACTTGTTGACCTTTTGGAGTCAACTGAAGAAAGGATGACCGAGGAAGAATTGGTCATGAGCATGGAAGAGGCTTTGGATGAAGATGAGCAAATTGATGATGATAGCTATGAGGACTTGAAAGGCGAGGATTACATGAGGATCAGAACTTCATTGGAGGATCCACCGAAAGATTTGGAAATGAAGCCTCTACCAAGCCATTTGGAATATGCTTACCTTAATGAGGAAAATCTTCTACCCGTAATCATTTCCTCTTCTCTTTTAAATGATGAAAAGTTAAATTTGTTAAATGTGCTTGGGGCTCACAAAAGAGCATTTGCTTGGCGCACATCCGACATACCGGGAATAAGTCCATCATTTTGCAAACATAAAATCAATTTTCTAGATGATGTGAAACCCGTTGTTCAAAGACAACGGAGACTTAACCCGAACATGAAGGATGTAGTCAAGAAAGAAGTTATCAAGCTTCTTGATGCGGGTATCATTTACCCCATTTCGGATAGCTCTTGGGTGAGCCCGGTACATTGTGTGCCAAAAAAGGGGGGTATGACGGTTGTTGAAAATGACAAAAACGAGATGATACCCACTAGAACCGTGACCGGGTGGCGTGTTTGTATTGATTATAGGAGGTTGAATGACGCCACTAGGAAAGACCACTTCCCCTTACCATTCATTGACCAAATGTTAGAAAGGTTGGCGGGTAGTTCCAATAAAATGATTCCAACTAAATGGCCTTTGAATTCCTGAACAAGTAGTTCCCGAGGGGTGTTCTACACCTAGCTACCGAAGGCCTTTATCCGGTCTAGGATGGTTGGTCCGAAAGTTCGTTACACAGAATTCATAGAAAGTCATAGAATGCAATTATTCCAATAAAATGTGAAAAATCAATTTGAGTTATTTGTGTGCAATTGTTGAGTATAATTTATAAATGAGAACAAGTAATAATTTGGATTGATTTAGCACGAGAATCCTAAGTTTCATTACTGTCACTTGTTTAAACCAATAGGTAACATTTCCACATTTTTCATGGGTCTTAACTACCACTTTTCACCAATTATTGTGTCAATCATACCCAATTCCATAATTAGCCTACATTTGTTACAACACACGTTAGAATACCTCCTTTGAGATCTCAGTTGGTGCTCACGCCAAGTCGGTGGAGATTTGATCCTTTTGCAAGCTTATGGTAACAATGCATCATGACTTGGCTTGATTGAGTGTTACATCGTTTACTTCCTTACCTTATAGTTTTATAGGTTGAGAGTGAGTGATTATACACTTATCTTTATGTGAGGTGCTAGGTCGTGCATTCGGGCTTGACAAACTTATCATCTCAAGTTTTTATTGATTATACATGTTAGTAACATAATTGCTTTGGTAGTTAGTGTTAGTATTATTTTGATAAACTTGATCTTCACTTATGATGTTGCAAGAGTGGGTAATGAAATGATAGATAATGATTTGCTTGAGGACAAGCAAAGTTCAAGTGTGGGGATATTTGATATCGCTCATTTTGTCTATATAAATTTATCGCGATATCATTGTTTTGCATTTGTATTTGAGTAAATTTCATGAACTTTTGATACTTATTTTGTTTGGAAATTTATCTCAGGTCGAAACGTGGAAATGCATGAAATTGGTGAAGTTTGGTTGAGTTCTGGAACCAAAGTGTGGCTGTTGAAAATGCTCCATACCCGTCCGGGTATGGACTCTTACCCGTCCGGGTAAGTAGGTCCATCCGACAGGGTAATTTCACGCGATCGGGTATCTTAGTTCAAAATGGTCACAGCCCAGAGCCCATGTTGGAACATCAGGATTTTAGCAGCCACCCGTCCGGATAACTTCACCCACCCGATCGGGTATGGGCTCCCACCCGTCCGGGTGCCTTTGCTCATCCGATCGGGAAAAGTGGCGGGCACTGTTTATCTCTCTTCGCTGCGAATATAACGCTCGGATGTCTGCTGGATTTTTATTACGTGTGCGATGATGGCTGGTGAAGCAATTAATGATTCCAAGATGCTTCCCGCTCAAGTTTTGCCCACGGGTTTTGGATGAATTTTGGAGATGGGTTTATATAACCCTAAATTATTTTTCATCTGAGAGATTTTTTCTAACACACTTCACTTTTATCATCTGGGTTTTGTTCTCAACCAAAACCCACGACCTAAACCATCTTCCACCCAACTCCACTTCACAAAAATCTATCACTTTACTCTCAAATTCACTTGTATTTCACTAGGGAATTTGTGGAGAAGATCAAGCTAATCTTCACAAGAACAATTACTTCAATTTGTGTAATCATCTTTGGGTACAATTTTACTCTATCTAATTTCAAGTAATTTATGATTATCTCAAATATTTGTTGTTGTTGCATGATTATTGTTATGATGAGTGGCTAGTTTACTTATATACTTGTTTGGATGAACTAGCTAGTGATTAGGGGTGATGAATTTTGGTGTTTGATTATGATTGGGGTTTATGGTTCATTCTTGAACTCACTTGTGTTTAGCTCAACAAATTTGTAAAACAACTTGGTGATTTTAACTTCTTAACTATAGCGAATGTTTGTTTTGAGTTTTATAGCTTTCATTTGTATGTCAAAGTATAGATGGACCTTTGTTCATGACCATGAACATGGATTTTGTTAAACAAAAGAGCTAAGAACATATGAGTTGGGGAAATTGGCGAAAGTCTTTCCTTTGGGTGAATCGTAAACCTATAACCTCGCCTACTATGTTTAATCTATGAAACTTGTGTATTTGAGTTTTAAACACTTATCTAAACTCATTTGGTGAATTGCTAGCAAATGTGGCGAACGTCTTTTACTTAGTAATTTATCATCACTTATTTGTCTATGAGAAATTGAACTAATTTGCGGATGTAAATTTGGAACGAGCTAGATATATTAAGCTCAACGTGCAAATGTCCGTTACTTGATTAAGTCCTAAGGCCTTGAATTGAACTTGAACATTTGGTATTGGCGAATGTTAAGCCTTTGTTTAATTGAAATTCACCTTTGCATGATTCAAACCGGTTTTAACCTTTCACCCCGAAATCACTAGTGAAATATTCCAAGCAAGTATTGTTTTTAATATTCGAAAGTTTCCAACAAATCACTTTGACTCTTCATAGTCCACCTGCCTAGATTAACTAAAATTGTAGTTTTTAAGCATTGTGACAGCTCGGTCACACAAACCACCCACATTTTATCTACTTTCTTAAATTGCTCACACTTATCTTGATTGTCTAAACCAAGTTCCCTGTGTTCGAACCCGAACTTACCAAACTATACTACTACTCGACAGGGTCCACTGCCCGGTTGTGTTTTGGTCTAGCTCGGTACTTTCTTGTTTACTAATCAACGATAATTTTATAACTAGATTTCTCACATCAGAATGTCACTCTCATTATAATGTAAGGAGGTGGCAATTGTTGCAATTTGGCTCATATGCAAATTGTAAACATGTGGTTGAAATTGTTGACTCATGTATGGTGAGAATGGATACACGAAGCTTCTCACACAAGTTGATGAGCAACTTGCTCAACTTGATCAGCCTTGAGGAGTTTGGATTGAGCCTATAAATAGGCCATTCTCCAAACGTAGAAATCGCACCAAAAAACACTCAACTCTCTCTAGTTGTTTGTTATATCTCTTCTCTCTATTTGTATTATTTCTATTGTATAAGAAATAATAAAATTGGTGGTGTGTTGGGAGGACGTAGGTAAATTGGCCGAACCTCGGTAAATCTCTGGTGTTCTCATGTGTAGTTATTTTCAATAGCTTTATTTGGGGTATGGTTATTGTGATCTATTGCGCTAGTAAATTATCGGAATAATTCTTTTCCAATTATAATTTATTAGTCCAATCTTTCACGGGCTTTACCCATTTGGTGGAGTAATTAGCGTGATTATTACCACAACAATTGGTATCAGAGCCGAGGTTATCCTTAGTATGCTATGTGGTTGTAATTTGATTTGATCTTCCACATCATAAAAGATATCCATTAGGTTATTTAGAAAGCTATTAAAAATTATTTGTATCTAAAATAGCTGAGGGAGAAGTTATCAAACCTTCCACATCGGGTGAACTAATTTCACCAAATTGGACGAGACCACTCTTGTCAAATACAAGACTGGCGGTGGAGGTTTTCGATGGTACCGGTTCTGGACGCGCTTTTCCAGCAAGGTCTAGACATTGCCATTGAAGAACATAAACCAGAAGATATTGAAGAGAAGAACTTTCGAACCATCAATCGGTTAGCTTGTGGTACTATTCGAATATGCCTCTCTAGAGAACAACGATATGCTTTCTCTAAAGAAACATCCGCACACAAACTAGAGGGCATTGGAGAAAAAGTTTTTGAAGAAAAGTTGCCTAAACAAATTGTACATGAAGAAAAGATCGTTTCGCTTTACTTATGTACAAGGTACCACAATGAATGATCACATAACCGGTTTTAATCAACTGGTTACCGATTTGATGAATATGGATGAGGTGTTCAAAGACCAAGATCTGGATTTAATATTGTTGGGTTCACTTCCCGATGAGTTCGAATTACTCGAAACAACTCTACTTAACGGGAAAGATGACGTATTTCTGAGCGAAGTTTGTGCTGCCTGATACAGTCAAGAACTGAGAAAGAAGGACAAACATGTTAGTTCAATTGGTGACTCGGAGGTTTTGTTAGCCAGAGGTCGTTCGCAGAAAAAGAACACCGAAAATAGGTGGAGACCAACATCTAGGCATAGACCAATCAAAGATGAATGTGTCTTTGTCATGAAAAAGGTCATTGGAAGAGAGATTATCAGAAGTTGAAAAACTATGAAAAATCTCAGAAAGGGAAGGTTGTAGCAGAGACGAATGTGACCGAGTGTGATGATTCACAATCTGATCTCTCACTCGCAACATCGTCAACCAGATTCGCTTCGGATGTATGGCTATTAGATTCCGCATGTAGTCATCATATGACACCACACCGGGAGTGGTTTAGTGATTTTCAAGATCACAAAGAAATTGTTTATACGGCAAATGAAGCTCCTCTTGCTACCAATGGGATTGGCTCAGTCCGTTTGAAAAATCAGGGTGGATCAATCGTGTCTTTAAAAGGCGTTCGGTACTCACCAGAGATAAAGAAAAATCTCATTTCTGTGGGAACTTTAGAATCTAAAGAGTTCGAGGTTAAATCCAAAAATGGGGTTATGAAGATTATCTATGGTGTATTTGTAGTATTGAAGGGTAACCGTAAAAGCAACAACACGTACCACTACGAGGGTACCAAAGACTAAATAGCCTAGTGGTAAAGACATCCTATGACTTCCTATAGGTCATGGGTTTGAATCCTGCCATGGGTATTATTTATCATAAAGGTACCTACCACCAATGAAGCACATGGCCCACAACGTTAAGGCTTAGTCGGTGCGAGTTTCGGCTCGGACGTTGTGGTATATGTGATAGAGGTGATTTACCCAGCGATGTTGGACCTTGTGGGGGGTTCGGTCGTCCTCCATTGAAATATTGAGCGGCTCCAGTGGGTGGCCCAAATACCCATCGTACCACTACAAGGGTAGAACAGTTGTCAGAACTGTCGCAGCTGTTACAAGTGGTGATAGAAATTTGGAAGCAATTAGGCTATGGCATATGCGATTGGGTCATGCAGGTGAAAAATCCTTGAATTTGCTAATCAGTCAAGGATTGTTGAAAGGAGTACGCTCCTGTAAGTTAGATCTCTGTGAGCATTGTATTAGCGGGAAGAAGACCAGGGTCAAATTTGGGACAGCCTTTCATAATACTCAGGGTATTTTGGACTATGTCTACTCTGATGTGTGGGGACCCTCCAAAACAAGTTCGTTGGGTGGAAAGCACTACTATGTGACCTTTGTTGATGACTTCTCCCGGAGAGTGTGGGTATACACTTTGAAGACAAAGGATGAAGTGTTGGGAGTTTTCCTTAAATGGAAAAAGATGATGGAAACTCAGACAGGAAAGATCAAGCGTCTCCGTACAGACAATGGCGGAGAGTACAAGAATGATCAGTTTAGAAAAGTCTGTGAAGATGAAGGCATCATCAGACACTTCACTGTCAGACATATACCACAACAGAATGGGGTGGCTGAATGCATGAACCAAACATTGCTGGAGAAAGTTCGGTGTATGTAATCCAATGTTGGGTTGGGTAAAGAGTTTTGGGCTGAAGCTGTAACTTATGCATGTGTAACACCCGGCCAAAAAGGTCAATTTTCGCGCCCAATTTAAACCTCAAATTATCGTACTTAGTACGCATTTGAAAATCAAAGTATTCAAAAATTTTATATATAAGATTATATATATATACAACATAAACAAATCCGAGATAACGCAGAATTTCAAGTATGAATTTCGGTGACAAAATTTCATAACTAAAATTTTATTAGTTAGAGTAAACATTATACATTTGGGCAAAAAAATTAATTGTTCAAAAATGCAGCTCGTTTCAGTTCAAAACGTATTTTATTAAGTTGAGACCGCGCGAAATTTGGTTATAAAACTTTAACCCAAACATTTTATTTTTATAAAATGTTTCAACTCGAAAAAATTTCGAATTATACAAATGAATTTTAGAAATTAAAAATGTTAATTTATTTTACGATCGGGTACAAAAACATGAGTATTTTGTACTGTGAACTGGAGACAACAGTCTCCAAAAAGGGGATCTGGTCCACCCCTTTTCCTTTCCATACGCAGACCCAAACACACCCTTATCCCCATTTTTCTTTTCTTTCATTTTACAAACACACACACCTCCATCTATCTCTCTCTCTCGGTTTTCATCTCCAACCAAAACCGAAACAACAACAACAACAACAACAAAAATGGAATCAGCAGCAACAACAAGATCATCATCATCATCATCATCTTCATCCTTATATCATCACCATCTTCATCATTGTGTTCATCATCATCATCACCCGATCTCCATTTTTGTAAGGAAATCACTCCCTTTTCTTGTTATTTCGAGCTTAAAATACTTAAAATGTCATGTTTTAACATTACATCAACAAGATTTGGCACAAAAATAGGTTAGATCTTGACTTTGGGTGAAAAATCGTCGAACAGACGCGAGTGTCGCATCGGGACCAAAAACAGTGCTGCGACACTAGCCTAGTGTCGCAGTTGGATGGCGCAGTAAGTGCCGCAAGTAAGTGTCGCATTAAGTGACGCAGACTTAGCGACACTTACCTTAATGTCGCTAACCTGCAAGTGACGCCACCTGCGACACTTGTCTAAGTGTCGCTACTAATTCAAAAATTACATATTTTGCGACACTGACTTAAGTGTCGCAAATCGAATGAAGTGACGCATCAAGTGTCGCAAATAAGTCAGATTTTCATAAGTACTTTTCCAAAAAGTATCGAACTTACGCAACCGCGGACATTTATACCCGATTCAAAGCGCAAACATACGAGATTTACTTTCAACAAACACAATAATAATATTTTTGATAAATATTATTACAAACCGTCACAACGGGTCTTACACAAACTCTAAGCTTAATCAAAACAAACAAATACTCGAGCAACTAGTTTAGCTAGACTAATTAGTTGCTTACTTACATAACCTCGTGTGTTTAGGACGCCAGGAGGTTACCATTGGTACAACGCGCATACCTTAGGACCGCTAGCTTCTTAGGTGAGTTCATAGCCCCACTCTTTCAACTGTTTTACTGTTTTCGGGGAGAGACGCATGCACAACTACTGTTTTCGAATTATAATGATAAACTCTTATAATTCACACTTAACTATATTACTATTTTGTAATACAAACTGTGTAATACTTAGGAATTACACCCATTATATTGTTGTAGAACAATATCACTATTTGACCTAGATAGGTTACCGTTGTACACTGCTAGATTGTTGAAAAACAATTACCATTGCATAACTTGATTAATTTATCACTATACCTTGGCCATATTGTCGCGGGACAATATTATCGAATATTCTAGAACTGGTTAGTTCTACCTAAGCTGGACAACAACTATACTTTTTACAGGATTAGCTTCCCCTTTTTGGAACTAAGACTGTCAATATATCACAGGATTACTCAAATGGATTTGTACTTAAGTGAACATTTCCCCGAGACCTCAATATACTTGCCAGGCTGGAGGCTAGGAGTATATGATAGTGATGTATGTTAGTATAGTTCCTTATACTAATACAAAACAACTAGGTGATGATTATTCATACCTAGGCTTATTGTGATACACCTAGTATCTAAGTATTGTATACCTAGATACGTTAAATCATTTCATGTGATACATGATACTTTGTTGGATGTGTTTGTTGATCAGGTTTATATATATATATATATATATATATATATATATATATATATATACACACACACACACACATACTCGTACTTAATCTCAAGCACTCGGTGCTACCTACGATTTACTTATGTATATTGATATACATACACTTATACAAACACAATTACTCAAGTCGGGCATGTCGTAGCACTGCCGGCTCAATTACTCAAGTCGGGCATGTCGTAGTACTGCCGGCTCAATTACTCAAGTCGGGCATGTCGTAGTACTGTCGGCTCTCATATACATACATTGCTTGCGAGCAACACTATTCGATATCACGGTTAGAGTGATACAAAACGATGCCACGGTAAAGTGGGCACAAAACGATGTCACGGTAAAGTGGACACAAAACGAGAACACGGTAAAGTGATTCAAAACGATATCATGGTAAAGCGATACAAATCATAAACACGCGAGTTGATACTCGCACTCATTAACGGACCGGCGAGCTTACACTCGGGGTCGTTAACTCAGTATTTGGCTAAATACTCAATCATACTTCTATGGGACTACAATTACATGTTGCTGGAGGCAACACACTATGCCGGGTGGCATACTAGTCTATTACTTGTTATCATATGATGTTGTCATACACTTACTCGATTCGTACTTAGGCATGTATTGCCTTACATTGGTAGATTTACTCATACCGGATAGGTATCTAGGCATGGATTGCCACACCCTCGATATGACACGGTCATACACTTACCCGATTGTACTTAGGCATGTAGTGCCTCATGGTTGAAGACATACTTATACCTAATAGGTATCTAGGCATGGTATGCCACTTCCTCTATGTACTTAGGTACACACCACGGTTACTTAGGTATTTGATACCTCGTTTATTATATACACATTGATGTTACAACTCTATAACAATACAAATCAATATCGTAGTTTTTGAACTACCTTTCAAACATACAAGGTTTATACTATTGTTTTCAACTAACCAACCTATGAACTCACCAGCTTTATAGCTGACTCGTTTTAGCATGTGTTCTCAGGTGCCCAGCAGGATTATGATTGCTACAAGATATGGTAGCTCGAGTCGCATGATTTCAAACACTTGGGTTTCCTTGCATTATTTTTGTACTACAACTTATGTATTGGATCACATTTTGTGAACTCGCGAACGATGTAAATGTTTTATTTTGGTAAATGTAATAACTATTTTCAAACGTCTCATTTAGAGTCATTCATTATGTACCTTTGTGCTTGTGATATTTGATTGGTAACACCCCAACCCGACCGCTTCCGCAACCTAAAATTTGGGGGAGTTACAGCTTGTCTCCTCGTTAATCGTTTGCCATCGACTGTTATTGATGGAAAAATACCATTGGAGAAATGGTTTGGAAAACCTGCTACTGATTATGATTCTTTACATGTGTTTGGTTCCACTGCATATTACCATGTAAAGGAGTCAAAGTTGGATTCTAGAGCAAAGAAAGCATTGTTCATGGGGATCACCTCTGGAGTTAAAGGATATTGTTTGTGGTGTCTAGAGACGAGAAAAACGATCTTTAGCAGGGATGACACCTTCGATGAATCTACCATGTTGAAGAAGGTGAAAGTTGAGCAGTCAGATGGAACCACCAAAAAGGGGGAGTTCGAGGGAACAATTGCACCAGCAGATCCGGAAACGGGTATTGATTCTCCTATGGTAGAAGGAGATTTTGACGAAGAGGAGGTTCAGACTCTCGAACCTCAAACACAACGTGTATCAATTGCAACCAGCAAGCCAAAGAGAGTAATTGTAAAGCTTGCTCGCTATACAGATACGGTGGCTTATGCATCTTCAATTGCAGTTGATGATGTTACTACTACTTACTCTAAAGCTGTTCGAAATTCAGAGAATGAGAAGTGGAGGATTGCCATGAGTGAAGAATTGCAGTCCCTTGAAAAGAATCAGACATGTGAGTTGACCAACCTCTCAAATGGAAAGAAGACAATTGGATGCAAATGGGTGTTTGCAAAGAAATATGGGTTCTCCGTCCAAGATGATGTTCGCTACAAAGCAAGATTGGTAGCTAAGGGCTACGCTCAGAAAGAAGGAATTGATTACAATGAAGTGTTTTCTCCAATCGTAAAGCATTCCTCTATTAGAATTTTTTTGGCTTTGGTAGCACATTTGGATCTTGAACTAGTTCAGATGGATGTAAAGACTGCATTTCTACATGGAGACTTGGAGGAGGAAATCTTTATGGTTCAACCAGAAGGATTCAAAATTGCTGGAAAAGAGAATGAAGTGTGTAAACTTAACAAATCTTTGTATAGGTTGAAGCAGTCCCCGAGTCAGTGGTAGAAGAGATTTGATAAGTTTATGTTGGAGTCAGAGTACACAAGAAGAAAGTATGACCATTGTGTCTATTTAAAAAAGCTACAAGACTCGACTGAAAAGGGAATTTGAGATGAAAGATCTTGGTGAAGCAAAGAAGATTCTTGGCATGGAAATAGTCAGAGATAGAAAATCGAGGAAGCTTTGTTTGACTCAGAAAAACTATCTGAGAAGGATGCTAATGCGTTTTGGGATCAACGAATAAACAAAACCTTTTAGCACTCCGCTTGCTCCTCATTTTAAACTCAGTGCTGCTATGTCACCAAAGAATGAGCTGAAAGAGAGTACCTGAAAAATGTACCCTATGCAAATGCTGTTGGTAGCTTGATGTATGCTATGGTGTGTACAAGAACAGATATTTGCCAAGCAGTTGGAGTAGTGAGCAGGTATATGCATAATCCAGGAAAGGAGCATTGGCAAGCTGTTAAATGGATTTTATGATACAGGATTTTACGATACATCTACAGCTGATGTTGAATTGGTTTTCGAACAAGATGATAAGCAGTGGTGGTTGGATACTGTGATTCATATTATGGCGGAGATTTAGACAAGCGAAGGTCAACTACATGCTACGTCTTTACTCTTGCAAAAGCGCCGGTTAGTTGGAAGTCTACCTTGCAGTCTACTGTTGCTCTGTCTACAACAGAAGCAGAGTACGTGGCAATTACGGAGGCTGTGAAGGAAGCAATATGGCTTCAAGGGTTGCTTGGTGAACTTGGAATTAATCAGAAGTTCGTCAAGTTGCACTGTGATAGTCAAAGTGCAATTCACTTAGCAAAGAACCAGGTTTATCATGCAAGAACGAAGCACATTGATGTTCGGTATCACTTCATACGAGAGATACTCGAAGAAGGTGGAGTCAGAATCGAGAAAATCCACACCACAAAGAATCCTGCTGACATGTTGACAAAAGTTTTGCCTGCGATCAATTTAAACTCTTGTTTGGACTTGATCAACATTGTTAAAACTTGAAGATTGTTTGAAGACACCACCAACGATGGTTGAGAGAGAGGGTGATTGAAGACCTTTGGACATTTGCCAAGGTGGAGATTTGTTGCAATTTGGCTCATATGCAAGTTGTAAACATGTGGTTGAAATTGTTGACTCGTATGGTGAGAATGGATACACGTAGCTTCTCACACAAGTTGTTGAGCAATTTTCTCAACTTGATCAGCCTTGAGGAGTTTGGATTGAGCCTATAAATAGGCCATTCTCCAAACGTAGAAATCACACCAAAAAAACACTCAACTCTCTCTAGTTGTTTGTTATATCTTTTCTCTCTATTTGTATTATTTCTATTGTACAAGAAATAATAAAATTGGTGGTGTGTTGGGAGGACGTAGGTAAATTGGCCGAACCTCGGTAAATCTCTGGTGTTCTCGTGTGTTGTTATTTTCAATAGCTTTATTTGGGGTATGGTTATTGTGATCTATTGCGCTAGTAAATTATCGGAATAATTCTTTTCCAATTATAATTTATTAGTCCAATCTTTCACGGGCTTTAATTACCCATTTGGTGGAATAATTAGCGCGATTATTTTCACAACATCAACTTGGACCCATTTGTTTATAAATGGGTAATCTTGGATTGTGGTTTATCACAAATGGGTCAAATAAAAATGAGCTAAAAGGAATACGTCAAACATGTTACGATTCTTCCGCTTTGCCTAAAGTCTAGTTTCAGTACATACAACCTCCGAAATCATTTTGATTCAAACTTTTTTTTTCAAAATATAAATTATCCCATTAACTACATTAAAAAAAAGTATAATTTAATTCGACCCACACTAGAAAAACTGTATTGATCTATTCTACAACCCATCCAGCTTGCCACCTAATTCAGATACAATACAATTGGAAAAATGACCAAGAAATGTCTTAGGGTTAAGAGTAGCCTGTTTTAAAGTCCATCAGTTATATGATGATATCACATGACAATCATCCGCAGTTAAACATATGCTTTAGGAAGTCATTAATATTGATCTTAATTTGTGCGAAAAGCTTCAAACTTTGGCTCCAGTTCACAACTTACCCAAATGAAATGCCTTTAGCTTTGAATTTTTGTGGAGGCTCGCAGCAGTCGAGCATAGATTCATCAAACCACCTTTATGGACCGCATATAGCATATAATAGATGTTTGGAGTTTCAATTGGGACTCATTTTTTGTGTGACACCCGTCAATTTAGGACTAGTAATTAGTGCCTAATCAAGTTTTAATACATGTAATTAGTTCTGTGTTAGGCTAATTGATGTATCAAGTAATTTTATATTGTTGAATATATATACAAGAAATCACGGTTTGATTAAATCGTACAAATCTCAAATCGAATGGATTTCGACACAATTAATACGGACGTTGGTGGACGATTTTTATTTGGTTAATGCAAATATTAATTAATACCATTGACATATTTCGAATATTATATCAATAATATTTCGTAATCCAAGCTTTATTACACAAACAATATAAACGCGATTAAAAATGTAAGTGCGCAAACAAAACGAAACAGATTACCTTTTATAACGTAATTTCTAAGTAAACTAGTAAAATACTTCAACAAAATAATTGAATAATTGTTCGTAATTTAAAATGTAGAACTTAACTTATAAAATAAATATTTAACGTTAAACAATCGGGAAAACGAACACCACACGGAACTCGAAGACGTAGACTGAAAATGGGTATTTAAACCCCATTTCCACCTCCATCTTTCTCATTTCATTCTTTCTTCTCTCTCTCTTCCATCTTTTCTATCAAAAATTGCAAAACCACCACCACCCTCAAATCGCCAAAAACTAGCATCAAACGACTTCGGATCTTTAAGATTTTTAGAGATTCACGACCACCACTCAACGATCTATCTTTCTATCTTTCCGAAATTTTATTTCTGCGATTTGTAAGTTTCCGACACAACTCCGAAAACTCTCGTTTCTAAGTATTATCACTTGCTAGTTGTTTGTATAACCTTGTAATGTCCTAAAATGGGTTGGGTAAAAATATTAGGCTGATCGATGGCCGGAAAATGCGTTTTTGAAGTTGAAACTCCGATCAGATCCCGTACGTCGCATTTGGCCTGGAGCAAATGCGACGCAGCGACTTACGTCGCACGAATCCTCGACGTCGCATATAGCGACGCAACCTATTACGTCGCATTGACTTGCGAATGTCGCACATAGCGACGCAGACCTTAACGTCGCCAACTTAACCAACGTCGCATTAGCGACGCAGCACCCTACGTCGCATTGAATTGCGAATGTCGCAAAATGCGACGCAAACACTCACGTCGCACCCAACGTCGCACAAACCAGAAAACACAGATTTTCACTAAGTGTCGAGACCCTAAATTTTATCACTCGATTTCACCCAATTTCAAGTCCAGATGCGTTTTTCCTTAAAGCAATATAGTAGAAATAAAAATTTTTCAAGCTGACCTGGCAGCTCGACCCCAGCCAGGGGCTCTGCCCCTTGGACCCCGCCAGGGGTTGCCGCCCCTTGGACCCCTCTACCAGGGGCGCTGCCCTCGGACCCCCTTACTTAGATTCCGTAACGGCTTCTAAAACACAATCAAAACACATTTTTTCAAGTAAAAACGCTACGAAATCAAAATAATAACAGTTGAGATTATTATGACAAATCCGTCACCAACGGGCCGTACACGTTTTCAAATACTAAAATCAATCAACCAAATCTTAGTAATTTGGACAAGGCAATCAACCAAATCGGGGTAATTTGGACAAACAACTACAAAGGTAGTCTTTCGAGATACCTAATCAATTAATAACCATCGCGTGTCATGGACACCTTCAGGTTACAAGTCTTCGGACAACACATCACAGCTAATCAATTCAAGTTTATTCCAATAAACACTCAAGGCTCAGGTGAGTTTCATAGCCCAATTTTCACTATTTTACAACTAGGGGTGTGATAATACTGCTCTGTTTTGTTTTACAAGTAGAACGCAAGTGCCAAACTTCAAATACTACATGAGTTTCAAGCTAATCAATTTAAAGTCCTCCATAGCATAGTCTCTAGTATTTATAGCGTGAATGTTAGTATATGATATCATATGGGATTGACAATCCTCATCCGGGTTAGCACGCACTAACCGGTCAAACGGATGTATTAGCATTTGGGAAGACGAGTGTGGATTAGACACTCGTAGGAGGCATTTCAAGTTAGGTTTCCTTAATTGGGCCTGACAAATCAAGTTAAGCTCAGACTATGTGCTCATGGATTGTATAACTTTTATTTTGCTTAATTGCATTTTAAATTCAATATAAATCTTGCGGTTCTGACAACTATACATTGACATACAAACCTGTGAGCTCACCAGCGTTTTCGCTGACCCATTTTAGTATTTATCACAGGTACCCAGCAGTAGGTTGGCTGCACAAGCAGGGATTATTAGCTCGAGTCAGCATACATACAACTAGAGATTTGATTGCATTATTATATTTTGTAAAAGTAATTATGCCATGTAATCTCTCAATTTCAGGAACCGAGCTAATGTAACATTGTTTTGATGTAAACATTTACTTTATTTATACAAGTTTAAAACGACGCATATAGTGGTCGTTCATTATTATCTTATGTGCTTTGTATATTGATTAGTGACACCCAAATCGAGCTTCCGCAAATCAATCAAATTTGGGGGTGTCACATTTTGATTATCGCACCTTTAATCAGTTTTTAATTTTTGTATAAACAAATTATTAAACTATATTGTATACTAATATCATAATCGTCTTTTTTTCGTACTGTGATTATACACTAATAACAGAAAATAAATCTGCGAACACCAATATCTTGGAAACGGTTTGCTAAAAAAGAATTTAAAGTAGAGTACGTATGCTGACATGCAGTCATGCAGATACTAACACGTATATACACACATTGCATTATAATCAAGGAAGTTACCTTTCCATTTTCTCCTTGTATCAATGGAAAGTACATTCAAAACCACGGCTAATGTACGTAGCTAATCATCAGTATGCTGGTTCTGATAGTGTCAAGTAAGATGTTAATTTGAAAAATCGTTCCATCATTCCACCTTGAACAGCTTCCATGAACAATTACTGTACGTGAACTCGGAACCAATATATTCTTAATCCATCTCTTAGCCTTAAAACTAGTCAAAGTAATAGTATTACCTTTCCTTCTTGTTGTTGCTGCATATCTCGTTTGTACACATCTTCTCTTTGTTTTCGGGGCCTCTAGTGATTTTCGTTGCTTATGCCAACTTCTTGGGGGTGTTTAGTAAACCTAGCTATCTAGAAATCTTTTCAGCTTATTGATTGATTATAAAACAATAAGCTTCAAAAGCTAGTGTGAAAAGCTTAAAAATCGAACTAAATAAGCTAATAAGCTTAAGCGACATATATTCAAACACTTTTTGAAGTTTATTTATAACACGACGAGCTTTTGAAGACGTCTAAATAAGGTAACCTAATATTTCCTCCAAGTCTGATTATTTTTTAACCGAATTAACCAATAAGTCATATTAATCATAATCCCTTTCTTATCAAGCTCAAAACTAATAATTACCAATATAAGTTGTGATAATGACTTGACAAGCACATCCAAAAAATAGAATTTTTAAAATTTTATAGTTTAAACATTATAACTTTAATTCAATACTTCTCATAGTGATTTAGATAAGTATATTTGCTATTATAGATATATATTTTCACGTGTTAACTATTTTATTTAAATAATTGATTAGTTTAATGTGTAATAATTGATTCAATGATAAACTTATTAGCCTTTTAATTAGAAAATTCAACTTATTTATATTTTGTTAACTCATTAATTCATGTGCGTTTTATCGGATCAGATCGGGATTGTAAGATACTAACTCGGAATCTACATAGGATTCGGGATCCTAAATAGATCCTACGAATTTAAGATCCTATCTACGATCATGATCGTTTTCATTCAGGGGGATCGTAAAATCATAAAATCTTAAAATCAAGATCGAGATCTTAACAACCTTGCTTGTTACTATTTATAGAGGTATCAATTTGAATAACATGAAATTATGGTTAAAGTTGTCCTCAAAGCTGCTGAGATTTGGGGGTTAAAATGGGTCAATATGCAATTGCAGTATGGATAAGGTATAGAATTCGGAATGGTATTCACTTGAGTGTAACGAGTCATTAAAGATGAGATTGCTTATCTCAAGTTAGTATTATTTTGAATGGGTTGATGCGATTTACAGCAGGAAGTGAATTGAAGTGATATGGTCAAATGATGATGCTGGAAGTATGCTTAGTTAGATAGTTGGTAATTTCAATTGGTCTGTTTTGTGTATTTGAGCAGGGAATATGTCATGTTTCATTGATGTAGCCATGTACTCGTCTATAATTTTTTGAAAGTTAATATATATTCTTTTTTCTTTGCCAAAAAAAAAAAGTTATTAGAATTGTTGTATTTTACATAATTAATAAAATAATATACTGTATCGGTCTCATATCTATAGTTCACTTTTTACTTTTTATGTTTCAAAATTATTCTACACTTAAAGAATAGATGGGAATAATTGAATAAAGTTACTATAATAACTTTGATGTATTTTTCAAAATTGTAATCATATTTTTTTCATCTTACAAAATAATTATATATTTTTCAAAATTGTAATCATATTTTTTTCATCCGTGACGCAAAATAATTATATGTTTTTTAAAAATTGTAATTATATTTTTATAAAATTAATTGTCGAATGCTATAAAAAATATAATTATATACTAAAAAAAAAAAGCCAGGTCTGTGTGGTACCCAAAAACGTAACAACTTTAATTCTTATTCCCTACCTCACCCACACCAATTTTCATCACCTTCAAATAATAAGACGCCACGTGTACAAAAGAGATGCTATGTCACCGTATGTTTAGACTTTTTTACGGAAACGTCGTTTTCAAAGCAGGAAAACGAATGACAGGCTGGTCGGCGGCGACGGCGGAATGTTGGAACGATGAATTTGTTTCTTCCCGCAGGTTTTCATGTCTCCTTTCCATCTATTTACGCCGCCGGCGACACCGTTTAATCTTGTATCTACGGAGTACGGAGTATCTTTTAAAGTTTGTTTTTAAATTTTTATATATAAGTAGATTTAAAATTACCTTAAATATCAATTAACAACACTCGAAAGTTGAAACATTTATTACTTACCCCCTCCGGCCCAATTTTATTGTTCTCAGACAAAAAATACGCAGTTTAAGAAAACATAATCATCTCTCTTATTTTTTGGTAAGATGACAGTTTTACCCTCTACTTTTTGTCTTGCATATATATTAAGGGTAAAAAAGAATTTTATCTCATTATTTTTATCTATTTATAGAAATGGACAATAAAACTGGGACATCCATAAAAGGAATACCGGACTATAAAATTGGGACGGAGGGAGTATTTTTCAATGTTCTACTTTTTTTAATTTTAAATATATATATATATATATATATATATCATTTATTTATGGGAGAGACCAAAAGTGTAATATATAAAAACGTTGAAGAATCAAAGTGTAATAATATATGCAATTTTTATTAGATGATGATTGATAACAACACAATTAATCTGTGGAGTTAACATTACATTTGATATGTCCATCATTTATTTCTTACGTAGTTTAACAATTTACTTACATTACATTACTTTTTATATGTAAGTTTCCATAACCATCTACTTTTAAAGAGTAATTTAAATGTGTTTAAAATATATGTCTAACTTATATATTGCATGATATATGAATCTTACTTATTCTCTCTCGTTTCTCTACCAATCATTTTATCATATTCATCAATGAAATCTTTAAATCTAGATTTGAACATACATTTCTAGATCTACGAAACATATTGAAAATACTCCTAACTTCTTAAACGATAAAATTAGACAAAGTGAATAAAAAAATAGGTTTTCTTTATAGAGTTTTTCTTATTGGATGATATATTTATATTATACTATGGAGTATAAGTGCCTGTAAACGAACCGAACGAACACGAACGGAGTCTGTTCGTGTTCGTTCATTAAGGTTTTGACAAACGAACACGAACGGATATGCGAACGGATTTTGTTGTTCGTGTTCGTTCACTAAAAAAAAATTGTTTGTTCACGAACACAAACGAACGTACACGAACAAACATATAAGTTAATGCATGTATTCGTTAATACCTTAAACGAACCACAACGAACATATACGAACGTATATATACACATCTACAAATATATATTATAGAACTTGAAACTTTGCAATGCATATTCAACATTACAAAACGATTACAATATGAAGATAAACTCTTTAGCTTGGTCCGATCGTAGGTAAGAGCAACAGGTCTGAAACTAGTGAAAGGAGAGAGTGGAGGTGTGTTTGGAGTGGAGGGAAACATGAGAGAGAAATGTGAGGTAAGGATATCTAGATGTTTAATATTATTAAATGAAAAAATCTAAATACCTCCTTCCGCTCCCGGCTTCGTCGTTTAGTGGGTAAGGATATCTAGATGTTCAATATTATTAAATGAAAATATCTAAATATTTGATAATATTATATTTAGAATTCAGCTTAAATCAAAATAAGATATACAAATGTATTAATTTAGTTAAACTATTAGTTAATAAACGAACATTTAACTGAACGTTCACGAACATGTTATCGAACGTTCACGAACGTAAATGATCGAACGAGACATGTGTTCATGTTCGTTCATATAATTAAACGACTGTAAAAAGTTGTTCATGTTCGTTCATATAACGAAACGAACGAACATAAACGAACTTCCTGCCGAACGGTTCGCGAATAGTTTGCCGAACGGTTCGCGAATAGTTTGTCGAACGTTCAGTTCGCTTACAGGCCTAACTGTATAACACATTACATAATTCACAATACCATTTGCTAAACTTGAAAGAAAAAATTTAAATGATAAGTATCTTTATATAATATGTCCTTAAATCTATCTTCACATTAGTAACCTAGGGTAGGGTTCAAATGAGACTAGAAATTTGTGTGAGAATGAGGGAACCAATGATATCAAGCCATGTGTACAAAGAGAATGTTCCACATGTACAAAACCCATTTACCCCCAACATCAATTATCTCACAAACGACAAATCCAAAAATTATGAAAATTGCACCATTAAATTTAGCGTTTTCTCCTCTTCGATTTACCGTCCCTAAAGGCATACTTTCGACGAATTTTTTTTTTTTCATTTTTTGGTGGGTTTCACATTTACTAACACATGTGTTACAGTGTTGCGTTTAGGGTTTAGGGTTTGGGGTTTAGAGGTTAGGGTTTAGGGTTTAAGGTTTGGGGTTTCTCACAAAAACCCCAAACCTCAAACCCTAAACCCCAAACCCTAAACCCTAAACGCTTTACAAAACTCTAAACCCTAAATCATGCTAAACCCTAAACCTTAAACCCTACTAAACCCTAAACCCTAATAAACCCTAAACCCTAAACCATACTAAACCCTAACCCTAACCCTAAACCCTAACCTTAACTACAAATTAAATGTATAACCAATCACTAACACATGTGTTACTAATTTGTAAAACCCACCAAAAAATGGAAGAAAAAAAGTTATCGAAAGTATGCCTTGAGGGACGGTAAATCGAAGAGGAGAAAACGCTGAATTTTATGGTGCAATTTTCACGATTTTTCGACTTACCGTTTGTGAGATATTTAATTTTAAAAAATGTGGAGTAGAGAGAATAAAGTGACACATGACATAAATCTATTGGTTCCCTCATTCTCACTCAAAATTGGTGTACTCATTTGAACCTTACTCTAGTAACCTATTGATTTATTATTAAGCACATAATAATTGTACCATTTCTATTAAGTGTCAGTAAAAACTATTAGAGCACAAGGTGTGCACCATTTCTCATCAACGTTCTTGTATGAGAACACCGAGGCTCGGTGTTCTCCCACCCCGCCTCGGTGTTCTCACCGACTTTCTCGTCATTTTTTTCCTTCACCGTCCCTAGCACGAAACTGAAACCGCTCGGTGTTCTCAATTATTTTATTGGTTTTGTGTCTTTTTTATGAAGTAGCAGGAACGTCTTGATGATGAACGAAGGTGTGTTGAACGAAGATGATGATGAACGGAGACGATGATGCTGAACGAAGATGATGAATATTTGTTCTTGCTAATGAAGATGATGATGATGAGCGACGAAGATGATGATTAGAGAAGATATAGAAGAAGATGCTACTGTATATATATATATATATATATATATATATATATATATATATATATATATATAAAAGATAGATATGTATATAGAAGATATAGATAGAAGATAGATATATATATAGATATATATAGATATAGGATAGATATATACTTATATAGAGAAGATATAGATAGATATCAGATGCGCATGTGGCTAGCCAATTTTAGGATTTTATATATATTTTTATTTTTTTTGCTTTAATGAATTATATGTTATTTTATTATATTTATTTGTTTTTATATATTAATTTATATAATTATTATTATTAAAAAATCAAACAAAACAAATAATAAAAAACTTCAGAACACTGTCCAGAACACTGAGAATTCAGTTTTACCACACCACAAAATCCTCACTTACAATATTCTTCAGAACACTGTCCCAGAACATCGGTACCACACCATGTGCTCTTATGAGTAATTGTCCTTAAAGCAATCATAACACTTTAGAAGATTACATTATTCAAAACATAATAATAATGCTATTCTGAATTACATTTTACATTATTATACTTAAAAGAAAGTTAAGGATACATAAAAATAAACATTAGCTTACCAACGTGTATGTTTTACTACTCGATCCGTACTATGTAACATAAATAATATTTACTTTTTTCTACTTAGAAGTTTCACATATATAGTTGATAATGGCATAAACAAAAGAAAGAACAATATATCATTAGTTCTTGATTCTTGCTTATGAATTGTCACTACTTGTCTTAAAAAAACAATATATATATAAATATATATATTATCTTCGTCCTAGTGTTCACATTTACATTTTAAAATTATTCCAAACTTATAATTCACTTCCAATAATAAATAAAATAAACTTTGCTAATTTACCTATAATCTACCTTTCATAAACTTGATTTCAATGGTCATGTTTCCTAAAATTGACTAAGAGTCTCCTTAGCGGGTTGCTGAATCAGTCTGAAACGTATTCTTAGCATTGGCTCTCACATATTGTCTTCAGAACGGGCTGTGTGGGCTCGTCAGCTTTGCAGTTATCAAATACTGTATATTTTTTTTGCTAAAATTTAATTTTCTTTTTACATAATATACTAATCATTATTTTTTAATAAAATTATGTAATCTTTTTATGAATATTTATTTTGATATGAAAATACTACTATAAAAAATTATAAATACCACAAAAATTTTGCAACTTTGTGTATGCTAGTAAGACAAAAACATAAAACCAACTAAACACATATGCACACACTTTTATCATACATATACACATCTCCATGCTCCCTGAATTTCACACAAACTCAATGGCATTTTCTTTCACATTCTTCATTTTCATAACACTAACAATCTCCCAACTCGGTAACTCACAACTCGTTCTCAACTCACTCGAACAAGAATCCGTATACCGAGTTCTCGAATCACTCAACTCAGCCGTCCCATATCGCTCACTCTACCCCGATGACTTTTGTTCATCAGCCCCACACGGCGTCGTTTGTGACTACATTCCCAAAACACAAACTTTACACATTACTGAATTGAATTTCGGGTTTGTGTCCGATTTTAACCCGAACCCGACTTGTACACCCAACTCAACATTACTTGACCCAAATATCTTTTCATTCCTTACCTTAAGAAACTTCTTTTCTACCAATGCTTTATGACCCGGCCCGTTTTGGTGAATGGTTTTTTCCGGGTCGGGTTGGGTCTTGAGGAGCTTGTGTTTATTGATAACCCGGGTTTGTTTGGTTCGTTGGGGGATGAATCGATGATGTTGGTGAGATGAAGAGCTTACGGCGGTTGATTATTACCGGAAGTAATGTTTCAGGGGAGATTCCGGTTGGGTTTGGTGAGTTGGTGAATCTTGAAGAAACTACACTTTCAAGAAATGGGTTCACCGGAAACTTGCCGGAAATTTTGTCAAAGTTGAAAAGGCTTAAACTTTTTGACTTAAGTCAGAATGGGTTTACCGGAAAAGTGCCAGAGTCAATTGGGGAGTTGGGAAATTTGCTGAAACTTGATTTGAGTGGAAATAAATTTTCCGGCGCGATTCCGGCGACGATGGAGGGTTTAAGGGTTTTGGAGTTTTTGGATTTGAGTGATAACAGATTTGTGGGTGGTGGGGTCCCTCTGTTTTTATCAAAATTGAGTAAATTAAAAGGGGTGTATTTAAGTGGGAATGAATTAGGAGGGATGATTCCTGACATTTGGGAAAACTTGAGGGGTATTCAAGAAATTGGTTTATCAAGGGCTGGGCTTGTGGGTGTGATTCCAGGTTCAATGGGTGTGTTTTTGGGGAATTTGAGTTATTTGGGCCTTGATAATAATAAGTTAACAGGGGAGGTTCCTAAAGAGTTTGAGAAATTTGGGTTGTTAAATGAGTTGAATTTGGAGAATAACAATTTAAGTGGGAGATTACCATTTGATGCAAAGTTTGTGGGTAGGGTTGGAGGAAAATTGAGGTTAGAAGGGAACAATGAGTTGTGTATGGATGAAGGGGTAATTAAGTCATTTTACAAAAAGAGTGGTGGTTTGGGTCAAGTGAAGGTATGCAACAGGGTTGAGAATCCAAGATATGCACTTGTAAATGGGACTAGTTCTTCGAGTAGAATTAGTGATCATGTTCATTGTCTATTAGTTTTGTTTATATTGTTTTGGTAGAGTTGGTTTATGTAGTTAGAAAAAGGGACTAACAGAATTTGTCATAGTACTTGATTCAATGCAGGAATGTAATTATACAGATGAAAATGATAGATGTTTTGTTGTTTTGAAGACTGTCATGTGTTGTGTTTGAATGTGAATAATTGCAAGTGATTATTGTAATTTTTAAGAATGACTAATTAGCATGATAGCTAGATAATTTTACATGTATTAGTAGTCCCTGTATAAATTATAATTAGTTTTTGCTACTCAAAACAAACAACATCAGGTCATAATTATAGATCACTTTTTTGCAAGTATGGCATATATAACAAGGGTACAAATGCCACCAAGCTTCCATGAATGGTACAAGCTTCCATGAAACATGTTTTCAAGATTCATATAAGCAACAGTGACTATAGCTAATAGGAAAGGAAAAAAAAACAAATCAAATGTACATTTTTCATGTTACTTTTCTGCATCGGATGCTTGCGAACTAACCTCATCTGCATTAGACTTCGAATCCCTACCCGATGCATCCTTTGGTTTCTTTTTCCGGGTCCTTTTTGGGACTTCTGGCAGGGACTCGTCTCGTGAATGCCGGCCCTCAGCACCCCTGGTGTGGTTTCGTCTCGGCTGCCTTGATTTGGTTTGGGAATCAGGGTCCGGAGCATTTTCCACTGAACGATGACGACGATGTCTTGATTTTTGCTTTTCTTGGCGTTCTCTACGAGACATCTTTTGGCTTGAATCTGCGACAATGATCTTGGACCATGATTATGGTTGGAACTACTAGCTCTTAGAATGGGCCAAATGGGTTGAACTAGTTCAACCATTTCCTTTTAAGCTAAATTTAGTGGTCTTAAACAAGTCGAAAGATGTGAAAGACTGAAAGGTGTAATTTTTAATAACTCAATAGCTTGGATAGTTTTGTGCATTATGAGTGCACTTACGGTGAGTCGGTGACTTCCGACCCAAATGGACCCATTTATAACTAAATGGATTCAAATTGCCACCTCTAGATCTCCTTTCTCTTCTTTGATATCAATATATTATTCACTAGTTACTATAATACCATAATAAATTAATATCAATTCTTATGTTACATATTTTTGGGGTTCATTTGGGCATCAAAAAGATGAATCATACCAACCTTCAGAAACCCATTCAGGGCCATCACTTGGGGCTTCCGATACGTTTGATGATGTGGATTGACATTGTGAAGGTGTACCAAACCCCCTCATCTGTACCAAACAAGAAAAGAGGTATTAAAACCGCAGATAGGAAAACTATTTAATAGCATTATTTGAGTTACCATTTAACAGTTTAACACCATCTCACAAAATATCACACCACCCTATATTTTCACTGGACATTTTGCTAATAAGGGCCAATTTGAATAATGGGGGGTAATTAGCTAGCATTTTGGTCACTTTTGAGACGCATATGAAGACGCCGCATCATCATTGTGCAAAATTTTATGAATTCGAAAAGGGAAACAGCCAAAATTCGATTTTTTCCAAAAAAAAGTTTAAGTTAATAACACCACAACAGAAATTATTATGTCTATATAGATAATTACCACCAGATCTACAAATAACATCATTTTTGATTTTGCAAAAAATGAAAAATGGTTTAAACATACTAGTTTGCCAAATTTTGTCATAAAACAAACAAATCATTTAGATCATGGAGGTCAATTAAGGTGAGGAACATACCCAACTGGGAGATTCCTCAGCTGTTCCATCACATCCTATATGAGCAACATGTTTTACGTCTGTTGGAGCACCGATTTGTATTTCTTGTTTTTTCTCTTGATCCTCTGCTCAAAACATATTCACAATTGCGTCAACATAAACATGTGCATGCGCATTAACCTGATTCACGAGGAAGGAGAGATAGAAACTGACCAAAAACTTGAGAAATGTATCTGAGGCCTTTAAGAAGACCTTTCACCTTATGAGTATTCATTTTTGAGGTCTGCATCATATGATGATGTCATATAACGGTCTGACCTCATATAATATCGTAAAAGTATAATATAAATACTAATCAAAAGGTCGCGTCGTAAGAATGTGGGCAAAGCCAAGGAAAAGATGATAATGATAGAGAGAACAAAATAGGAACTCAACAAAGAGAGAATAGGTATTGAAGAAGTTGGAAATGTATGCATGCATGAAGCATAAACCATCACTTTTGACATATTTTATACCAATTGAAACTAGTGGACACAATTTAGATTTAATTAGGAGTTGGTTAAGATCTCCTTGACTTGTACTTTATTGAAAAATTATCAATTTATCAATTGCATTTAGAAGCTTATTTAAACTTTTGATGACTTTGTAATAAGGAATGTAACAAATTTGGATTAGAAGAGTATTTTTGTTATCAATTGATCATTTCAAAATTGAAGTAAAACTAAGAATACATTATAATAAGAAAAGTTTCATACGTTAGTAGATTATTTTTACTAGATATATCAGTAATTTTATTCGCTTAATCCATCTCCAAGCGTCGGATCGGGTGGATATACATCGGAATGATGATTGTCATCCCTAATTTCAGGCGGTAACAACTTCAAACATTCAGGGTATAACCAATGACACTTTCACTACCAACAAAACAGATTATAAAGATCTTGATGTTGATTACAAGTATAGCTGATTTGTAAAGAAAAGGGGAAAACACAAGTATTTAGTTTCTTGTTCATAGCAAATCATCGATGAGGATTAACAAGTACAGCCGACAAATTTATTGGTCATTACTTTGCTTTCATCTCATCCAGACCAAGGCTAGCCTGCAAAGCAGAATCATACAAAACGATTAAAAGAAGTTATTTGCAGTAAAAATCATATACCGTTCACTAAACATGAATTAACATAAAAGGACGCCTTTTTATGATATGAACTTACCAAGAACTTGTGGTTCTCTTGAAGAATTGGTGTAAAAGTTGCGCAGAATTTTTCAATATCAGATTTGATGTCACCCTTCTCACCCACAACAGCCATGAACTTCTTCCTATCTGGAGCAAGCTTCATTGCAACCTGTGGATCCAATTTGAGATAATAAACGAAAAAGTATATTGAGAAAAAGAAATCAGGAATCTAAAGTGAAATAATGGAAGTGTATAAAAGAAGTGTTTCGATCATTTTTTGTCTATATAAGAATATAGATGTGGCACTTTCAACCCATTTATATGAAAACACGTCAATTTGGTTTTGTTTGATAACCAGACAGACAGCTACAGTTAAAAAGCTAGAATGTCCTAGATTGTTTTGTATGCTACTGTTTAATAATATACATAGTATTTTTATTCATATTTAATACTTACAATGAACAAAAACTCTACCATTAGAAATAGTTTTTATGCATGATAAAATGAAATGAATCACTTGAAAAGATATTACTCTATACCCTACAGATGTCTGTCTCAGTTAGATTTTAAGCACTAAATGCTTACCGAGAAAGTTGAACTGGCTAACCAGCCATGGTATTTCTTCAGTGTCTTGGTATAGGCTTCAGAACAAACTTGTGACATGGCCCAATCTTCATGCTCCATCAAGTTACGGAATAATTCTACTATGAAATCCATCGCCCTGTAAGCATACAAGTTCTGAGCATGAAAGGTGTTTCGAATTTAATTGTTTTTTGAAGAACCATAGGAGTAAAAACGTTAGTTATCCTCACCTAGTTAGCCATAGAAGACCATTGGTGCAACTTGATGATCCATCTGCTTTCTTAGCTTCAACCTCCACTTTAACCATACTGTATAGGTTCTGAAATTCCACTGGGTTGGACAAATATTTGTTCTCCAACCTCTGGAAGAGGAGACGAATATACACAGTTTAGTCATGTTTAAACTAAAAATTAGGAGCTAAAAAGAAGTGTAGACACATATGTAAGTGGAAGAAATCGGATGCTGGGGGTAAACAAACTCAAATGATAGATGGATCAACACGAAGAGACATACATGTTTGATGTTTGGCACAGTGATACACGAATTTGAAAAGAAGCAACGGTTATTTGTTCCCTGATCCAGGGTTATCTTTTCTCTCGGTATATAAAGTAAAACACAAATAAGGGAATATGATACACTGACAGAAATTGATGAGGACAATGAATAAAATGGAGTCCAAATCATACACCTAAACTTCTTGAGTTGATTCACAAAAAAGAAGTAGCAGAACTATCTCACTGTTGACAGCATCTATTCATTCCGATATGAATAATGCAAAATCATGACTGGTGAAAAGACATTGCCATCAAGGTTAACAACATATATTATAGATTTATTTCCCATTAACATATATAATGCAAATTCATGAAGGGAACAATAACGTGAGTATGTGACATCAAGAGGTATAAAGAGGAGTACTTACTGTTATATTACCACCAACATCAGTTTTGACAAGTGCCATGGCTGCTCCAAAGTTATCTAGAATCAGATAAGAAAACTATAATGTAAGTCTCAACATCTGGAAACAACTTACACCATGAAAGAGAATAGAAACAAAAAGCAAACACATGGAGGTGACGTATCACATCAACAAAATGAGAAGGTGATCACTGAGTGTGGATTCAGGGAAATGTTCAATCTATTTTACTAATATTCTTCCCAAAGTGACATTAGAACTCTGTCTTAGTTCCTTATCTTCTTAAAATCATTCGTATAGTCAGACTGCTTACAGGTAGTGTACTGTAAAGACAACTTGAGAGAGAAACTTATTCTCTGACAGCAGAGTCTATGACAATTTGTATCCGTCTCAATACATATATTGGTTATAACAGTGGAGTGTGAACAAGCATATACTCTCTCCAATGTATAGTACACAAACATAGATGTTAATGAGAACAGAGTAACCTGTTATCCTCATGTATCTATATTTTTAGAGCACTCTACATATGCATACTTTGCACGCTCACTTAGAAAATGTACCTATCAGGCATAGAGCCATAGAGGCCTGGGTATCTAAATAAACTCTTACGAGTTAACAATATCAACTTAAATGCCATTATTCTTGTCTAAAAGTTTAGGGGACTTCTTCTTACGAGACAGAAAATGCCATTAAATACACTTTATTAATTACACAAGAACATAACAGCTAGTCAATTTGCAATTCACACATAAATGATGGCAGAAAAAACTTTCATATCTGTAAGGCTACACCATACCAATAACAGGTAATATCTGTTTGCAGACGTCTAAGAAAGGCTTGGAAAGCATCTCTCCTTCTTCAGACTTCACATGTTTCATTCCTTCTAAAGCAGGAGTAAACACTGTTCCTTCCATCTCAAGATTTAAGATTACTGCAACAGTAAACGATATTAGATAAGATAAATGCTAAAAAGATACTTAGTTTAGTCCACACAATTCACGATAAAAAGCAAAAAACAAAACATTTCACCAACAAAGGATGCTATAAATCTGTATATCACGCACACTTGATTATAGAATGAATGAATAATTACAATGATACAGCAGCAAAAATAACTATAAAGTTACATCATCAGTCATCACTAGTCCTGATGTCACTATTATAATCGATGAACAACATTTCGAAAACCGAAGCTCCTAAACATCAACCAAGATCTGTAACACGAAACGAATGACTACCTTACCTAATCAGGAAACTTAAAATCAAATATAGGTGGATCACCAAACGAACTACATAATCAAACTGAAATACATGCAGATTAATAGCAACAGCAGCAATAATAATCCAGATCACAATCAGCAAACATGAAATCAGATGCAGAAATCATCATAAACATATACGTACAGTAATGCTAATCTCGATCTATAAACCCTAGGTTTACAACAATTATGAAATTACAGTTTAAAATTGTGCGTGAAATGCGAAGTAGATCTGAAATGCACAATTGATTGATCGATTGTATCTATCATTAATGTAATTATAATTAAACTAATATAATAATAATTATACGAATATAAATTTAAGTTCAAATTTCACCTTTTTTCTGTAGCAGGTTTTTTTTTTTCAAGTTGGCTTTGAATGAACGCCGTTAAGTCTTGTAACAGTCGCTAGCGATTCTATTTATATAGATTCACGGAGAAAAGATCACGCGATGAATTTTTTCAAATAACTCCTTTGAGTTTTTACTTTGACACTTATGATCCTTATAGTGTTTTTGTTTTAATTTTACATATATATGTGGCTGCCGGTGAGTCTAACCTTATGTGGCGGTTCTAATTTTGCTTGACTTACAATCTAGAAGACTAGAACTATTGGATTGCTGAGTTTGAATCGTGCAAAGGGTCTACCAACCGCTACCCACGTTCTCCTTCTCTGAATTTTTGTAAACCATTTCAAATCGTTTAAAGCTTTAGCACTTAATGGTATATAAATTACATTATAATCATTCGGTTTCAGTTAGTGATTACATCCGCTATAGCCACAAGCAAATAAAGATGATTATGTGATACAATGTCATTCATGTTATGCTTTAATTTATGTTTATTATATTCTCTACGACAGGTGTCTTATTTCTATTGGTAGGTTAGACATTTAGTTATGGCTCATTCCCACGTTGTGCTTTTCGATTATATTTCCTTTGTTTGTAAGGAGATGGTTATGTGAAATTTTATGAAGAAAGTTGAGAGCAGAGACTTGTAAACTCTTGCTAATTTACCATTGAGTAAGCTTTAAGCTATCATTATGTGCGAAACAATGTTGTATTGCAAAACTTTTGCACTTGATTTTTACTCGATGGTTCATGTTCTGCTGCCGCCGTTGAATTGGTTAAGTTGATCTATAACATTTGGATTATTGTTACCTGCCTTCTTCGATTGAATTCTACTTTCTCGTTTTCTTATCACTATTCACCGAAACTACACCTAGGCTTATTTTCTAGCTTATTGCTTATTGCTTATAAGCAAATAAGCTATAAAATCTTGGCTTATTTCTATCTCTTGAATCTCCCCTCACAAATAAGCAAATAAGCTAAGGCAATAAGCTTATCCAAACATTAAAACATAAGCTTATTGTGTAAAAATAAGCAAATAAGCTAATAAGCAACAAAAATAAGCCCCTCCGAACACCCTCGTAAATATCATCATAACTTACATTTGATATGTTTTAAACTTACAACACTGGTTCTTTTGCGGCTATAACTCACAAGTAGAGTTAAAAAAGGATTGAATTAAGCGGGGCCATACTTGTGAAACCCGAACGAAGAACTTGAAAACGCATTCATATCAAGCTTGAACCAAATTCAACATACGTCATTTCATTCATTCAACACTGCATCTTAATGATACAAATATACAAAGAATCGTACAAAGAATTACACACTCCTCTTTACAATACACAAACATTCAATCTCTCACTCAGATTTCAAATGCTGCAATTTGTGTTACACTCAGATGCTCACAAACACATATGGACCCAATGTAACCTTACTCACGAGCAAATCAGGACCCACGGATATTGGTCATGCAATAAAATGCTAACTCTGGGAAAACTTAGCACCAACGAAGATCATCTTTAATAGACAAATACAGAGATCAAGAATCACACTACAAGAAAAGAATTGGTGAAGTAGCTGCCTGGACTCTTATAGGCATGAAGAAAATCAACTTTCATCAATTTCTTGCCTGAAATCAGAAATATAATTGGTTCAGAGTTATATGTCTAAATTAATAGTACGTGACGAAAGAAAGTTAAAGATGTAATGCTTGCCTTGGTTAGGTACTTTTTGTGAATTTTCAATGCTTCTGTCAAAGTTTTTTTTGCATCCAAGCTTCCGGTCATACTGCCCATGATCTAGAACAAACAAAAGATTTTAAACTCCGTGATACGAAAGTAGAGGTGACAATTTCATGTCATTTACTTATGAATGGTTGATTCACTTCATATATGATCTCTAGCGAGTCAAACAAGTTAAAAGTTGCCCGAGATGTATTTTTAATGCATAGAATCACCTAAATGATGGAGGAAAAAATATACTATTGGTCTCTTAGGCATATGTTTGTTACATCAATTATTTATAGAAGTTTTTATTATTTATGTACAAAAAGTGTTCACGGTCATCCCAACTCGATTGACCCGCCCATTTTGCCATATATATACAATACGATGGAGCGAACCTGAGCAACGTCATCTAGGCCTTTAGCTTCGTTCAGGAGCTTCTTGTTCTTGGTCTCTAGAACACCCGCAACCAAAAAAACAGCAAGAAGGCTTTTTTGGTCTGTCCGTCCCTTCTTCACATTTTTCCGCTCATATTTTCCATATTGTTGTAGTACTTTCTTGCTTAATTTTGTAGCTACAACTTCATGTGAACCATTTGAAGCATAATCAGAAAACATGTTTGGGTTATATTCCATGGCCCACATAACCTGCTTTCACATTTGCAAAGAAAAATATGGTGTTTTCAAATTCAAGAAACATAAAATATAAAATTAGTTCGTTAATTAATTAATTGTAGGAAGCAAAGATTAAGGGTCTTTACCTCCCATAGATATAAGGCATCTACAAAGGAAAATTCCCTTCGGAAAAGTACCATTAGCATACGAATTGCAAACAAATATTCTCCACCATCCAAGCCCTCTGAAGTATATAAGACAAAAACAGCATTAGTTAATGGAAAATAGATTATTTGTGTAAAGTCTATGCATATTCTGTGCAACGTCATCAAGTTTGAATCTTGATCTATCCAATTAACGACCTTGACCCCACCCAAGCCTACATATATATTAGAGGTGGCAACATGGGTGGGTAAATATGTGAGTGGTAGTAGCAGGTCAGAAAGGGTAACACTTGGTGCAGGTCGAAAGCACAAGGCGGGTTACCACAAACACTTTTTGTTCAAAACTATTTAAATGTTTATAAACAATGAGTTTATCAAATACTTGTACATGATTCTCATTATCTCTGTAGTAGTAGAATTTTTTGAATAAAATGATTTAGGAGGTTTATGAATAACAAATACATTTTGGGCAAGTTTTTACTAACTCGCCCAACTACAATTCTATATATATCTCGAAAATATATACGAGTGTCGTATGAAAAATTAACAAGTGCTCTTAATAAAAGTTAATTATAAAGTAGTTCACTGCTCTCTACAAAATCAAAGCTATAATAATCAATTAATCATTAAGATGTTTGGTGACAAAAGGGACTTAAATCATGCATGGGTAATATCAGTAATATTAATAGCAACTTATAATACTTTCCACATGATATATTTCAACTTGTTCTTTATTTTACATTTGGATTGGATTGGAGTAGCTCATAAAACTGGGAACAGGGAGTGCAAACATGACACGCAATTAGAAGAATACCCTGGCGATGCAGCTAAAGATGAAGATTTGAGGTGGAAATTTTGACCCATTAATATACCACTGGGTCAACTTGGGTCATCTTCTATCCCTAAGACCCCTCCCTGTGGTAACGTCGGCCGGCGTCGGTGCCAAACCGACGGAACCGACGCCATAGGCACGGTCCGTCGGTAGGCCGGCGTCGGTTGGCTCCATCGGTTTGGCGACGGGAGAGGTGTTCGTGCGGGTCCCACTTCGGTGGATTTTTTATTTTTTATTTTTTATTTTTTGTGTGTACAACGGTAATAAAAAAAATTAAAAAAAATATAACCGTTTGAAGTTAACGGTTTAAAATAAAAAAAAATTTTCTCACCCTTTTTCATACACTATATATATCCTTCCTAAACCCATTTCATATACAATCCAACAATCATTTCACCCACAATATATACACACTTTCAAACACATTTTTGAAACACTTTTAAAAAAACACTCTAAATTTAATATGTCGTCATCCGATTCCAATAAAGACGATGTTAATACCGTCCTTGCAATATACGATCCGATCGCTAGGTTAAATCGTCTCGATCAAGAAGATTCGTCATCCGATTCGGACGAGGATATCGAATTTCATATTCCACGAGAAAGACGTTATTTAACTAGAGATCGTGAGGGTGCCGGACAACGCTTATATCAAGACTACTTTGCCGAGAACCCGACATTCCCACTTGATTATTTTCGTCGTCGCTTTCGAATGAGTCGCCCATTGTTTATCCGTATATGTCAAGGTATATTATCGTACTCTCACCTTCCGCTACCCACTTACTTTGCTTTTTTTCATCAAGGTCGAGACGCAACCGGAAAACTCGGATTTAATGTTTTCCAAAAAGTCACGTCAGCATTACGGCAATTGGCATACGGTTGTGCCGCCGACGCATTTGATGAATACTTACATATGGGTCAACAAACATCGTACGATTGTTTAGACAACTTTTGTAAATGTATTTTTCATCTATATTCAACTGAGTATTTAAGAAGACCAACACTCCAAGACGTGCAATGTTTGCATCAACGTCATGCGGAGTTACATGGTTTTCCGGGTATGCTTGGAAGTATCGATTGCATGCACTGGGCTTGGAGAAATTGCCCAGTGGCATGGCAAGGTCAATACACTTGAGGTGATCACGGCCATCCAACAATAATGCTTGAAGCCGTTGCCTCGTACGACACGTGGATTTGGCACGCTTTCTTTGGACCGGCGGGATCGAGCAACGACCTCAACGTTCTTAATGAATCTAATTTATTCCAAGACTTACTACAAGATAGAGCTCCTGAAGTTGTGTTTACTATTGCCGGTCAACAATTCAACAAAGGGTATTATCTTGGCGATGGAATATATCCAGAATGGGCGACAATTGTGAAGACATTTAAGTATCCGATATCAGAAGCTGAGAGAAGGTTCAAGAGATACCAAGAATCTGCAAGGAAAGATGTCGAACGGGCATTCGGAATACTTCAAGGCCGTTGGCAAATAATCAAAAACCCTGCTAGACCGTATAGCGTCAACAAAATACGTCGAATCATGTATTGTTGTGTAATTTTACACAACATGGTAACCGAAGACAATGGACGTAATATGTGTTCGAATGAGGAAGACTATTTGGCAAACCCGGATAATATGCCTCAACGATCGTGGGAAGAAAGGGTTGCAACACGCATACGTATGGATAAGGAATTACGTGACCGTGCCGTGCATCATCGACTTCGCGAAGCTCTCATCGAACACATTGCGGGTCTCCCACCAAATTTCCGAACACGTTAGCTACTTGTATTTTCTTTTTAATAAATGTTTTAATTTTCAATAAATGTTTTTTTTTTTTAGGAATTGTACTCTTTTATTTTATATCAATGTAATGTTTTTTATTTATAATGAAAATGTTTTATTTAAGTTTGTGTATTAAATAAATTAAGAAATTAGTGTGTGAGGCCCTGAAAAAAAGAGAAAGTGATGTTACTGTAGGGAGTGAAATGTCAGTTTGTGTCAGTTTTGAAAAAAGCTGACGTGGCGCAGGTGTGGCACAAACTGACCAGTCAGTACTTAGTCACTGTTGGGAGGAGTCTAATGGGCCAAAAAGGTTGAATAAAAATAGTAAGCTATAACAGAAACCGGTCAAAAGTCTATCAATGTGTATTATGCATACAAGTAAGCAAACTCCTAAATCTCTCTATTCAATAAATAAGAGTAATGTAGCTTTTGTAGTCACATTCAACTCATTAATCGATTATAACAACGGACAGTAAAGTGTTCGTGGGTTGACCCGGACACATTTTGTCATGTTACCCAACCAGCTCCAGCCACCCATTTTGCCATCTATATGAAAACATGTGTGTATATATACACGCAACTTACCAAGGTGTTGATGGAGCTTCGGATCAACAACTCTCATAACTTGAGAAAGTATGCCAAGTTGTGATTGTACTCCCATTGAAGTTGCATTAGACCTGAAATTTTCCCTCTTCATAAAGGAAACCAGAGTTGTACCTCGGATCAATAGTTGACCAATAACAACATAAAAGTTGTATAAATTATTATTTATAAACTAACATGCCAGACAGACCTTACAAGATTATGCTAATCTAATAGATTAAGCTCCACTGAATTAATGGTACAACATTATCAACGTTTTAAACACAAAAAACCAAGTAAAATGAAGCATCACATAAGCAAGAAACTACATATAGATATAGACAATCTTCTTCAATATTCGGGGACAAGAAAATAATTGAACCAGAGTATAATCAGAAATTCATCAAGCAATTTTATGGAAGCACAAAGGGAACAGATAATAAGTCACAACAGTTTATTAAAACTAACATAGAGGTGGAAACACTTCTTTATAAACATTGAGGTGGAAAGATAGGTGGCTTGGGTAAAATTTCAATAATAATAATTTCAAGCATGGGTTGGGTCGAATGAGCCAGGCCGGTTGACCTTCGAACACTTATTGTTCAAATTATTAAACTTTATGATGATTTATTAATGGGTTTGTAGCTATAATAATTTATCTAACATATATATTACCAAAATAATAATCTTAATACATAAACACACTGATTGAAGAGTTTATGTGGAATATTTTTGGTGAGTTTTGAGTTTTAACCCATTAATCCCGTTCCCCTTTTAGCTAAGAAGTTTTATATAAACATTTAGATCAAAGACAACCAATTCAAGAGTAGATGAGTCGAATTTGCCACCTCTGCTTATAGACAGATAGAAAAAGAAAATGAAATATAGGCATGCAGTTGATGCTACGACTATTTTGTTCTGGATGTATAATTCAGTTACCAAGTAACAGAGGCGTACCACTCTACGCATTGCATGCTCAAAGCACCAAAACGCATCTGCTTCATCACTCAAAAGAATAACCATCGGGGAACATATATCATTCATTCCTGTGTGATAGAAGTGATAAAAAAAATTACTGAAATGCTTTACTCCCTACAGTTCTAATACCAAGAAGGAGAGATTGTCACCTTGAACATAACCAATATCATCATCAACCCAAGTATATATAGCAAGAACATCCCAAAGTTTGGCCTGGTTAGCTTCATTTTCATAAAAAACAAGAGAACGATCGGTGCGTACAACATCCAAACCTGAAAAAACAACCATCACCATGTATGCTAAACTTAATTGTTTACATTTCAGCTAATAATTGCAAATTATAGGTAAGACAAGAGGGTAAAGATAACAATGTATTAATTCAGTTAGTTAAGAAAAAAACAAAATATAAGTTAAGAGGGCTTATAATATTTAGTAAATTAACTAGGTCTCCTTGGGGAAGCTACATGTAACCGAAGTAACCAACCTATCTGATGTAAGCTCAGTTTCCACTGGGTCACTTTCTTGTCCGAATCAGCATCTTCTTTAGGCACGAGAACTCCATTATCTTCTACAGGTTCTTCATCTTCAGTAACTAAAGGTGTCATGACAAACTTCCCAGTCCCAACAATGGGTACAATCTTTTTGCATTGCTCTTTCCATGAAGCATACTGTTCCCTAAGAACATAACCATGGAATTTAACATTGAAATTAACATGAAAATTGCCAGAACTAAGAGCGAAGAGATTCAATCATCTTTATAGCATAATAAATAGCAAAGCATGAGAGTTAAACTAATACACTTTTGTCAACATTACTACCTCCTCTTTTGTCTGAGTTGTTCTCGTTCCTCAGAGGTACTGTTGGGGTCATAACAACCCAACAAAAATTCCCAAACTGCCCCTTTAATTGATGGGTGAACGCCCTATAAAATTATAAGCAAAGAAATTGATT
Source organism: Helichrysum umbraculigerum (assembly GCA_949592205.1). NCBI lineage: Eukaryota > Viridiplantae > Streptophyta > Magnoliopsida > Asterales > Asteraceae > Helichrysum > Helichrysum umbraculigerum. Next base: position 32,930,462 of record CATIUR010000002.1, read on the forward strand.
AGTTTATTTTGCTTCTCACTGTTATACTTTGTAACATTAAGATATAATGAGAATCATCACCACTCAATGAATTGCAATAGTTATAAAGTAACGATTGTCAGAGAAAACAACAAACCTTTCAAAGGAAACTATTAACAATATTGTATAGGCATAAAATTTCATTTCTCGGATTTATAATATAGCTGTGGCTTGAGAAAGATTTATGCAAACTCATAAAAGCATATTGATTTTATCCTATTAATCTGTTCAGTCTAATGTTTGTTATAGTTGATATTCATGATACTCAGAACTTTGGGTTCCATATCAGACTTATCGAGCTCACAAAATTATTATTAGTAATCCAAATACTCCCTCCGTCCCAAATTAAATGTCTGGTATCAGTCTTCACGGAGTTTAAGAAATTACTTTGTCAGGTAGTACATATGACAGTTTTACCCTTGCTTTTTTGCACGGACTCCCATGTATCAGTTTTGAGTGAGGGTTAAATGGTAAAGTGGATATGCTATTTTTGGAAGTGGACACTTATTTTGGGACAGACTAAAAAGGAAATGTGGACACTTATTTTGGGACGGAGGGAGTACATAACTACATAACTTACAAGAAATTACCTAAAAGATGTCAATCTACAAAATGTTTGCACATATAATCTCCCTATATAATGAGATAAACAACAAGGTCGATATTTAATTCAAAAGTACAATTGTGGTGGTTCATCGTTTGTCGCTGTTATTCAACAACAGTTATAAACAATACATTATCCTATACGAAATTTTACAAAAAAAGAATAAGAAAATTAAAACTATACCCCTCTTTGTATCCGCCTAAGCACACCTGCTATATCCAAACGACCATCTTTATCAAACGCCGCATTCCATCTCCTTTCACTTAAAGTTTTCCCAACCTGAAACACTTAAACAATCACCATTTTTGTACTTATTTGACACAACTAATTCCCATCTATATTGTCATTGCATGTAATGAACCATTTTTTTACACAAGTGACTTTCTGTAGTAGGCGCATTTTATGATGATGTGGCTTCATCGTCACTATACCTACTATAGATCACTTGCATACATTGGTAACATAATAATAGTTTGTTACATAAAAGGGGTAAAAATAGTAGAGTAGTTCATTACATACAATGTCAATTTTCTCCAATAACTTTCTTTAAACAAACCTTGGGTTTAAATCGAGTTTTCGGAACATCGCGTTGGCACTCGGGCCTAATCGGAAAATAAGATTCCATATCTCCATTTGCATTTTTGTTACCACTAATCTTCAACATAAGATCCAGCTGTAGCAGATAACACACCTGATTAAACTCCCTAAAGCAACCAACTTGCTCAACTTATAAACCCTAAATCAATCAAAAGATAAAAAATTTAGTATTCTAGCACTAACAAACTAACAGCTGGAAACTTTCAAATACTGCAAATATATCACATAGTAGTTAATCGATCAATCAATCAATTCATGTATATAAGTGACATAAATAATTGTAAATAAAGCTGATTAACCTAAAAAAGAGCATAAATAAGATATTTAATGCACCTTAATTTGAATTTGGTTTTAGAAATTGTGAAGAAATACCAAAGCCGGCGATGTATAATTAAACAATGTTGTTGGATTTGAAGAGCGATTGATGAGTCAGAAACATGAGGAATTAGCAATCAAATTATTATAAAGATATATAAAAGTATAAATCATCAATCAAATTTTATTTTTTTGTCTATATGTATTCAAATGATTTGAATCTCTTTGTTGATGGTGGTTTATTAGAATTAGAATTAGAATAAAAAATAAAATAATATATCAAGTGTGTTTTATCTGTCTTTGAATTAGACCCCTTCAACTATGATTAAAAAATCATTTGTACCCTTGTAGCTTTTAATTAAGTTGTGTTAAAACTTAAAACATAGTTATATATGTTTAGGGAAAATATTTCGTGTGGTTAAACTGTTCGGATCATTGTTAATTTTAACGGATGGACTATTTGTGTGTATATATAGAAAGGTTGATTAAAAATATAAAATATGTAATTATTTAAAGGGAAATGATATTGACGTAAGAACTTTTATAGACAATTATTAAACTTAAAATTTCCTTTTGTAATCAAAGATCTTATTTAATATATTATTAATATATCACAAATAAAAGAATAGTTTCAGTGAATTAAATGTAAATATTAACTGAATTATATATGATTTTGAATTAATAAGGAAATTTTTAACTTCATTTAATGCGTTTGATGTATCTTATTGATAGCTCTAAGGTTTGTCATTATCATTTCCCGTATTTAAATACTTATCGGTCAACAATATTATTTTGTGTATAGGATCGTCGTTGGATCGAATAAAACATATTTTAGGAAAGTGGTTCAGGTAGCTCAGCTGATGTCAACGGCACTTATATTATAATCATATATGTTTATATAATGATGCATTCTCTTAAGATGATTTGTGTCAAGAAAATTTCATTTTTTATTTAGTTATAGAATTTGAATAAGATTAGTGATAGGGGTTCCCGTACGCAGGGTTTTAAAGTACGCAACATACGCAGTCATCAAAATCTGACATCTGTCCTTCTTCTCTGTTCAATTTTTTGTTGACCGCTCCACATAAATTGGTAACTTCACCCAATCTCGTTTACCTTCTTCTCCTATGCTATTCGATTCGTTTATTACTCCGTTAAATCCCAATTTACCTTCTTCCTTTATTCTTCGTTAATTACTCCGTTTTTACCCTTAATTCTACAATGTCTACATCTACCTTTGTTCTAGAATCCACAATTTCAGATGAGAATGTTGATTGTTAAGGCATTCCTTGTATGAAAACCCTAGAGATTAAAATAAAAATGATACACAATAAACATTCTGAAAACCAAAAAACACAAATAAATAAGTGATACACGATGAACATTTTTGAAAACCTGATTAAAATAAATACGTGATACTCATTGAACATTCTGAAAACCTATAGTATGTTTAAAAAATATAAAACTAAAAATTGATACACAATGAACATTATTAAAATTTGTATGTTGTGTAGTGTGTATCAGTTGTATTGTGTATCATAGGATGTGTATTGTGTATGGTGTGTATTGTGTATCAGCTGTATAGAGTGTATTGTGTATCAACTTTATGGTGTGTGTATTGTGTATCAATGTGTGTTTCAATGAAAAGGACTGCGTACACTGTGTACGTTAATGGGCCTCCGTCCAAGAACCCCACCCTAAGATTAGTAACACTTTAACGGTTTCTTGATGAAGTTTCAAAAAAGGAAAAAGATCAACTTTAATAATAAAATGAAAATGAAATTAGCAAAAAAATAAATGCATTTTGTTGGAAGGGAACAGTTGGAGATTAATATACAGACATATCAACACCTATCTTTATCACAATATCACCTATCAAAAATCACAACAATAAGAAATGTTAATCTCGTGATATATTGATGATACAAATTGAAGTTGTATGTTCAAATCCTATAGTTGAGACAAATATAAATATTCGTAGATTAGCGGATTCTCCTTATGTTGATTCGTGAAACGAGTAGGATCAACTCCGGAATTACATGGATAAGGAGTTCAACGTAAGAATGGTGATATCACTAAAACTTCACTGTATTATTCAAGTTGAGGATCGAAAAATAAAACCTCATCCTTTCATGAGCAAGCTGTGAATTAAAAAAGAAAGTTTCATCCTTTCATAAACTAAACTTCACCCTTTGTTTCTACAAACAAACATTAGCGTAGTTAAAATGAACTTCAAAAAATCACGTAATCCTCCTAATCTCACGTTATGCTCCTTATAATCATCATTAACAACATATATGTAAGCTATGTGATTAGTTGATCCTACTAATCTCAAGTTAAGCTCCTTATATACAATTATTCGACGCTTGAATTCAATCTTACAATAAGGAGCCGATCTCATTGGATCCCAAATCTTCGTACACAAATGTATATATTCACGATAGTTATGTGCCATACTTAGCGTTCGTAAAATAAATAAATAAATAAAAAGTATATTGATAATATTATTATCTCAACTAGGCCGTTGAACAATTCTAACAAACATCATCATTCGATAGAAAGGTGAACCAGTATTCAAAATGTGTAGTTGTTAGTTGTTAGTAGTTGACATTACTGTGACATAATGCATTAGATATATTCTAGCAAGGCTGCTAAGTGCTAAAGTTTATAAAAGATATCAAACTGCAATTAACCCTGTATGCTTCAAGGTGATGTCAAGGCACAAGATAGAAAGAAAAACCGAGTTCAAAATGGAATTAGTCAAAATTCTAAACATCCTTTGTAAAAAGTCAAACATAAACTCCTAAGAAAAAACACTTGTCTACTTAACAACAGTTCAAAGAAACAACTGCAGCAAAATTCGTGATGTCTGTGAATATCGCGATATTAAACTGCCGTCTCCTTCTTAAGCTTGGCTAGCTCTTGCTTAACAACTCCAGCTTTCTGCAAGATCAGAGGGTAAAAAGAAACTGAGAATAAGCAGCTGCGTGTTTTGAATTTCATACTCATTCATTCTTGTTGTAATAGAGCTTTGCCAGTTATGTTTTTCAACGAAGGTGTGTACTTAAAATTCTGTACGATGTGTAGACTATAACCAAAAAGTTTTTACTCTTGCATTGTTGCATTAAACAAGATAGAGTACCGAATGATTATATTATTTCGTGGACTATTAAAAGGGCAACAGAAAACACCTCACTAGTGCAGGGGATGAAATAATATCTTAAGTTCACATTCTATAAGTCCACTGATCATAATAAACAAGTACACACGTTGGACGACAAAGCTCAACCTAAACCTTACAAGAATAGCCTTTCACTTTACAAAACTACATTTGAAATAACAAGTATTTACATTGACAGTACACGGGTCACATAAAATCAAATCAGCAGTGTACTTTTAGTACATTAGACCTCATAAATCACTTATTTTTTTTTAAAAAAAATAGATTGTTAATGTAACATAGCTTTTATAACTATATTCAAAGCAAAAATAAACTAAGATAGATACATAAAAGGCAATCGCTCATCGCAACCCGACATATTTCATCCTCATTACAAAGCACATATTGACACATAACCTAACCATACAATGAGCTAGAAGTACACTTCCCAACCCGACATGTTTCATCCTCATTGACACGTAACCTAACGTGTCAAATGAGCTAGAAGTACACTTACAGCTATACATAAATGAAATGTGAAGTAGTGCTAACCTTAATCTTAGCCAACATAATCTTGAACCGATCAAAATCATTTAGCGAGGCTCTCTTCTTTTGAACAATGAGTTTTCTTCCCCACGAGCTGTTATCCCATTTGTTCTTGATATCTACAGACAATCAAAAACTCAGTTATCAAAACAACAACAAAACATAACACGGACCATTAACATTCTACTAACACGATACCTACCAGCAGCCTCCAAAGCAGCAACAAGAGTTTTCTTGTTCGGGACTCTTTTGATGTCAACCTTGAGGTCTGTAAGTGTTAGCCTCTTAAAGTTCATTTGTCCCCTCACCATATCGGGAGAATCGACCAGAGCCTGTCGGTACGAAACATAAATATAAAAAAAACACACATATTGACAACAGATTCATAATAAATTCAGCATGTTAAACATAACTTCATCGTTTAAACAAACTAGATAGCAACAGAAATCTAGGCATATTTTAAGTTTAATTAAGATTATCAAAGAAATCACCCAAACTAGATCAACAAATAAGCAACAACTAAACATTAATCACCATTCTAAGTAGTAACTTTCAGATATATCATATCACTTATCTCACAAAAGTAAGAACAAGGCATAACTATATCATACAATATCTACTGTACAGATTATCAAATCATAGAAGTAATCAATGTATATACCCTGTTTTGATCGATAACATCGACGATAACAACGAGCTTTCCGTAATCTTTGCCGTAATTAACGAGTGCGATTCTTCCGATCTCGACGTACCTCTTAAACGGCTGCAATTATTAAATTATACACACATATATTATTAATTGCTAAAAAAGTGTTATCATTTTACTTATGAACAGATGTAATACATACAGAAACGTATAGAGATAGAAATTAGGGTTATAATTTACCATTTTTTTCAGATGAGCAGTTGCAGAGTGCCGATGAGAGTTGAGATTGTGGCGATTGAAGACGATGATATTTAGGGTTTTGGATAATGGGCTATTCATTGGGCTTTTTCTTTAGTTACATGTTGTGACGATGTGTAACAAGCCCAGCCCACACGTTTAGTTCAATCTAGGCATGCAAATTCAAACCGGGTTTCAAGACCCGACCCGATTCCAAACCGAACCCGAACCGGTCAAAACCGGTTTTGACCAAAACCGGTTCGGGTTATACCCAACCCGTAGGGTTGAAACCGGTTTGGCCTTTGGAACGTTGGAACCGGTTCAAAACCGGTTTGACCGGAACCGGTTTGAAAACCGGGTTGAAAACCGGTTTGAAACCGGTTTTTTGGGATTTTTTTGAATTTTTGAAAAACTATCCGTTTTTTTGAGGTTTCTAGCCGTTTTTTGTTATATTTTTTTTACATTTTTGCCATTCCAAATCACTATAAATACAAGGCTTGAGTTTAGGTTCATTCACAACTTCCAAACACTCATACATATCTACAAAAACTCAAAAAACTCAAAAAACTCAAAAACGTATACTATATTCTCATGGCAACTCAATCTTCTTCGGCTTCCCATGGTGTTGGTTCTTCAAATGCACCAACGATTGTGAAACAATTGCCCAACAAAAGAAATCCGGAGATTTTGGGTGCTTACGACAAAGTGTTGTTGTCGGATGGTTTGATTAAAGCTCATTGTAAACGTTGTAAGATGTTCTTCAAACCCGACTCCAACACCACGTTGAAAAATCATACCGAGAAGCATTGTGTGGGACTTAGAGGTAATCCGGAAGCAAGTGGTCAATCTTCAATGGGAGTAGATGGTTCTATATTTACATACGATGTGGAACGGTGTCGACAAGCTTTTGCGGGTTATGTGATTCAAGAAGCTTTGCCTTTCAACCACTTCGACAACCCTCGGCTTACTAGGGTGATTCAAACCACTCTTCAACCGCGATATAACAATGTAAGTCGTACTACTCTTAAACGGGATGCCCTTAAATTGTGGAAAGATGCTAAAAAACAATTAAAAATCGGTTTTGAAAATTTAAATACATGTGTATCATTAACAACCGATGTTTGGTCGGCTCCTCATGGTTTGCCCGGTTCGTACCTTTGTGTAACCGCACATTGGGTTGATCCCGCAACTTGGCAAATGATGAAACGTACAATTGCTTTTGAAGACTTTGAGTATCCTCACACGGGTCAAAACTTATTTTACATGTTACGAAGTGTGATTAAAATGTTTAAATTGGAAGAAAAGGTTTTTTCAATATCTTTTGACAACGCTAGTAATAATACACTTGCCGTTTCAAAATTAATACTAAAATACGCACCACCATTGAAGGGCATTTTTTATCATAGTCGATGTGTTGCACACATCATTAACTTGGTTGTGCAAGCCGGACTAGCGGTTGAAGATGTAGACGAAGTAAAAACGAGGTTTAAAACTATGTTGCAAGACGTTTTTCAAAAGGGTAAAGCTAGATACAAATCTTATATGAAATTGTGCAAGGAAACGAATTCTATTTTTTTAACCCCTAATTGGGACATGCCCGTTAGATGGAATTCGACCTACCATATGTTTGTATGTGGTTTACGCCAACGCGATACTTTACAAGTTTTTCATGATCATCTTGTTACAAAAGGTCTTGTAATACCATTTCCAATCGCATATTGGGAGTATATTAAAAAGATGGTCGAATTGCTCAAACTTTTCAAAACCGCGACCACTTTATTATCGGGTGTTTATTATCCAACTAGTCATTTGGTGCTTAATCAAATTTGGTTAATGACTACAAAATTAAACGACTACTTGTATGAAGGTCCTTTATTTGAAGAAATGGTGGCTCCCATGAAAGAAAAACTAAAAAAATATTTTCAAGAAATGCCACCGGTAATTACTTGTTCCGCCGCAATGAACCCTTGTTTGAACGTTACCGGGGTGGAAATGCTTATCGATAACATTTGTCACAATTTGGATTTGAATGAGGCCGACCCAATGTTTTCACATAATGCAAAAAAGGATTTTAACAAATATTTGGGAGATTTATTTGGCGTATATTTTCAAAAATATAGTTCAACCACACATGTGTCCGGTAGTACGGCTAACCCAATGTTTTCTTCATCTTCTTCTAGCAATCCAATGCTAAACTTTTATAATAGTTTAAGACAAGAAAACAATAAACGGGCAAGGGGTGATGGTAACCAAAATACCACTAACGAATATGGGAGATATACGACTACGGATTTTTTGGCCACTATTCTACCCAATGAGTTCGAACAATTTGATATTTTGCCTTGGTGGAAAGAGAGGGAATCTCAATTTCCCTTTCTAGCCATCATGGCCCGAGATTTACTAACCGTCCAAGCTTCTACGGTAGCTTCGGAATCCGCTTTTTCTCTTAGTGGCAGGGTATTATCTATACGAAGAACAAGACTCACACCGGCCTCCTTAGAGATGTGCATTTGCTTGAAGGATCACTTGGACGCCGCGGAACGCATACAAAATGTATCAAGTCTTGAAGGTGAAATGGAATACGAAGAAGACATACACAATATCGAGGTGGATGAAGGTGTAACAATATCACTTTCCGACGAAGAAATTGCTCTTGATCAAGCTTCGCGCGAGGCTACCTCCGAAGAAGATTTCGACTTTTGAAGATTAATACAAGTTGAAGATTACTACACGATTACATTTTCGGGTGATGGCCATGCCGAAGCTCGAAATGTATTCGTTGGTATATTTTATATTTTTAGTTGTAATTGTATTACGAAGACTTAGAAGACTTTTGTTTAAGTTATTGTTCAATTACGTTTGTATTACTAATGTTCTACCAATTCAATAAAAAAATTTTGCTCCAAACATTGTTTATCCTTAAAAAGCCTAACGCTAAAACGTGTTTGATAAATGCAAGGAAGTTTTTAATAAACACACGGAAATGTACAACTCTTTATGCATACAGTATCACTTTTTATGCACATGTTTCCTTGCATTTAGTAAAACATTCCTTGAAAGTATCAACTCACTTTGAATTATATAGAATTTTTGGATTCAATAATATTTTTAAGGAGATTTAGAAGCCTTTTGGTTATGTTATTGATCAAGTATGTTTCCATTACTAATGTTCTACAAAGTTAATGAAAAAAATTTGGCTCAAAGGTTGCTTTTCATTAAAACGCTTAACGCCCTAACGTTTATGAATTATATAGAATTTTCGGATTCAATAATATTTTTAAGGAGATTTATAAGCCTTTTGGTTATGTTATTGATCAATTATGTTTCCATTACTAATGTTCTACAAAGTTAATGAAAAAAATTTGGCCCAAAGGTTGCTTTTCATTAAAACGCTTAACGCCCTAACGTTTATGAATTATATAGAATTTTCGGATTCAATAATATTTTTAAGGAGATTTAGAAGCCTTTTGGTTATGTTATTGATCAATTATGTTTCCATTACTAATGTTCTACAAAGTTAAGGAAAAAAATTTGGCCCAAACGTTGCTTTTCATTAAAACGCTTAACGCCCTAACGTTTATGAATTATATAGAATTTTCGGATTCAATAATATTTTTAAGGAGATTTAGAAGCCTTTTGGTTATGTTATTGATCAATTATGTTTCCATTACTAATGTTCTACAAAGTTAAGGAAAAAAATTTGGCCCAAAGGTTGCTTTTCATTAAAACGCTTAACGCCCTAACGTTTATGAATTATATAGAATTTTCGGATTCAATAATATTTTTAAGGAGATTTAGAAGCCTTTTGGTTATGTTATTGATCAATTATGTTTCCATTACTAATGTTCTACAAAGTTAAGGAAAAAAATTTGGCCCAAACGTTGCTTTTCATTAAAACGCTTAACGCCCTAACGTTTATGAATTATATAGAATTTTCGGATTCAATAATATTTTTAAGGAGATTTAGAAGCCTTTTGGTTATGTTATTGATCAATTATGTTTCCATTACTAATGTTCTACAAAGTTAAGGAAAAAAATTTGGCCCAAAGGTTGCTTTTCATTAAAACGCTTAACGCCCTAACGTTTATGAATTATATAGAATTTTCGGATTCAATAATATTTTTAGGAGATTTAGAAGCCTTTTGGTTATGTTATTGATCAATTATGTTTCCATTACTAATGTTCTACAAAGTTAATGAAAAAAATTTGGCCCAAACGTTGCTTTTCCTTAAAACGAAGACGTGCGAGCGAAAATACGATTTTTATAAAAAAAACCGGTTTGAAACCGGTTTTGAACCCGAACCGGTTTGGACCCTACCCAAACCGGTTTGGGTCGGGTTGGGGTTTTGGGGTGCCCAAATCGGGTTGAACCCGAACCGGTTTTGGGCCAAACCGATTTTGACCAAGTTTGACCAAAACCGGTTTCGGGTCGGGTCGGGTCGGGTTTGACCAAAACCGGTTTTTGCGCATCTCTAGTTCAATCTAGGGTGTAGTCCAGAATCGCAAGAACCAATAAATTGAACCAGAACCGGAACAGAACCGAACTAACCTGACCGTTTCCGGATTCTATCTTTTAGCCTTAATAATTCACAGTTCGATTCGATTCTAGAATGGGTAAAAACAGTTTGGATCGTCAAAACTAACTCAATAGAAATAAACACATATATAATCGATATGCATCCTTTTAATATTTGATATAAACTGAAATTTTATTATAAAATTTATTAAATTGTAATTTTAAATATAGATATATATGTTTCTTAAGGTTTGTATCTATTATGATGTCAATTGTTTAACATAAGTAGTTCTTTATACACTTTATGCTTTGTTTGAAAAAAAAACTTAGATACATGTATATCTTATGTTGGAACTACAACAACGTTTTAGTTTTTGATTGTTTGATTTTTAAGATTTATATTTAATTTGATAACTACGTGTTTTTAGATATCTTATTCCTTATAACATATTAACATGTATGAACATATATATTCGGTTTGCGATCTTAAACCATAATCACAAGAACCGAACCAGTTCGAATTACATGGTGTGGTTCACAGTCCTTAATTTTTCATTTATTGTTTCACAATTCGATTCGATTCTGGTCCAATTTGATGCGGTTCTTGTACCACGTATATCCCTTCAATCTATATAAGTTAATGGAGTTAGTATAAGTGTGTAACTTTATTCGGTTGAATTATTGTATAATCAAGCATTATAATATATTGTTTTTCCTCCTATCAAAATTCTTGTTCACAAATAACAAATAAGTAATAATTTAAAAAGTATATATATAATAGTTACACTATGACCAATAATATTTGATCTTAATTTCATAAAGGTTTATTGATTGCTTGAAATTTAGAAATTTTTTTTTTTTTTTTCTAAACATATCAAAATAGAAAGGTGAATCCGCTCTATTTTCTTGACTGTTTCACCTAATAATACCAAGGTGGCTTTGAATTTTGATATCTTCTTAGAATTGACCATAGAATAAACTTGATATAGTATAAATTCATATATTAATTTTAATAGTCAATAAAATATTTAGTTGTAACAAATGCGCCACTACATATAATGCATGTCTTCATTTATCAAAAGACGAAGTATTTACATTTAAATTTGAAAATTGCAATTCTTGATTTCCGATGCATAGCTCGAGTATAGTGCTAGTATTATATTAAATACGGGATGCATAGCTCGAGTATAGTGCTAGTATTATATTAAATCCGGTCAACGTCAACACTAGAACAACATCCGACGTATCTTTCCTTTTTGTCTCAACTAAAAAATGTGTAAGAACACCAGCTTTACAAGATCTTATTTACCATATTTGCAAGCTTTTATCTTAAGTCAGTTATAGACAAACCATATTCAGAGTAACAAACAAGTGAGAGCGAACCAACGAGCAACAAACAAACAAACAGCACGAAAGGATCCTACAAAGAATCACCATATCGCTATTCCAAAACACGCAAAATCGAGGAAATAACCACTGTCGTAGAAGTAGTATTCAAATATAACCATACAAAGAGTATTTATAACCATAATGAGTACACGAGTCATATGCAACTCGAATCTCTTAAAAATACGAAAGAGGGACCCGAAAAACAATAACTCCCATTTTAACAAAAAATAAAGGTAATCTTTTTTTGCCTTTATTTCCTGATTTGCAGAAACTCAAAGCTCCTAAGTGGATCATCTCGGCCACTCTTTGTAGCACGAGTAAACCCAGATGATTTGTTTTCATAACCAACTTGCGCTCTTTGTGTAGTAGACGTGCGGCCCCCAATGCTCGACACTACCCTTGATGATGATTGTCCTTCTGTAGCTTCACCCGATGAGCCTGGTCTGGTCCCTGAAGCAGCGGCATACTTTGACGAGCTCCCGTTTCGAGAGGATCGCACTTTTTCGGAGTCGGCTTGCTGTAAATGAGATCACCAACATCAAATACAATGCATGTACAGTGTTAATTAATTTACAATACACATACAAGTGCCAATAAAAGGGTATTACCTCCAGAGAATGATTAATACACCTATAAAAAAGCCTAAAGATGCACCTAATGCCAAATGTACGATTCATCACAGATAGTGTTCAACAGTCGGCCCACTTTTTCGTTAAATCAACCTTTAGGTCTATCGTCAATATATCATTTCTCTTATCATGATAGTCCAATACAAGTACATATACCCAAAAAAGCGGTTTCAGAATTGCGTTTTGATGGTATATGTCTGACAATACATCAGATTTTATTGTTTGCATAAAAATACGCATTTTTGGAGTATCAGCTTTCATACAACTGCAACAAAACTATCTATGGATAAAATATTGACTTATTTAGCGTCCCTTTAACATGCAATCAAAGATTTCTACTTCCATTTAAATCCAAAAGACAAACACTGTTTTTTTCACAAAAATGTCTTTTTGGTAATTTCATCTATTAGATTTTTTATTTACAAAATTTCGTATGTATTTAAACATCTGTGAATTCTACTCTAACTATTCAAAACATGCATCCCAACACCCACTAAATATAGTGATTTTGATATACAATCTTACCACATCCTTTGATGAAGGCAGATCGTCAGAAGTCCGGTTTCTTGAATGTTCATAACGGCCACCAGTTGCCGGATTTCTTTTGGGGAATGCTTCTAATGCCCGAGAATCTTGTGCACCTTAAGAAAACAGAGTGCATTTTTGTATGTATATGTGTATCAGTCTATGCATATACCAACAAATCTAAAAAAATAAAAATTATGAACAATACCTGAGGTTCTTCCAGGCTTTTCTGCCGACGTTCCAGCATTTAAGCCAGCACTACCACTAAGATGCTGCAAAAGTGACACCGGAGATGAGTATACACTCTTCAAGAATGATATAATAGATACATAGGAAGTACATATGTATATAAATATATATATATATATATATATATATATATATATATATATATATAATTATATATATATATATATACACACACACTGACCCGTCCTCTGGAGCTGGCACCTATTTGAGGATACTTCAACACAGTCCAATCAAATACATAGTCAAATTGATAGCCTGCAATATTTAAAGAATAAAGAGCATAAATAAATGATCAAATATGGCTAAATGAGCGACTATACAAATATCGAAAGGAGTACCTTCACGTATAAATAAATCACGAAAAAGCCTCTTCAAGTATGAATAGTCTGGTTTGTCCTCGAATCTCAACGACCGACAATAATGGAAATACGAAATGAACTCCGATGGATATGATTTACATAGCACCTATCAAACAAATTTTTATTTTTTGGTAGATTTTACCACAATTAGATTCAATTGTAGTTTTGAGTGGCACAAAACCATGTATATATATATATATATATATATATATATATATATATTATATACATATACAGAAATTGGATTTAGAGGGAACCTAAAATTTAGAGGGAACCAGAGAACCCCAAAAATTACACTGGGTTTATAGAGTATATTCGTCGATTAATATTGACAAACCAATATTCATATACATACACATATATTTATAGTGTTAATTAAGGAGGTTCTATGGTTCCCTCTGGATCATTCACCCAAATATACATATATTTATTTGTATCCATATATGTAATATGTAATGTACGTAGTAATATGTAACGTATTCACAATACCTCTATTGGAGTCAACATTTTCTTTTCGCTGATCCGGTCGTATTTCTGCTTCTTGTTTCCTGCTTTAAGTCCCTGCCATGGAAGGCTAATCCAAAAGCAAGCACGGCATTAGAGGGTACATATTATAAAAAATATAAAAAATAGACGAGTGACAAATACAGCACTTCATCTGCTCACCTTCCTCTGATAAAATACATAAGAACATAACCAAGAGATTCAAGATCATCTCGCCGACTTTGTTCTGCACGTTCACAAAAATAGATGGAATTTTTATATCATATCGATGATCAAAAAACTTGCTTTTCGTGAGAAAGATACTCGAAAATTGAGAGTGATGAACTGCTTACCGACTCCAAGGTGAGTGTTCACACTAGCATAGCGAGCCGTGCCTGTGAGATTCTTGTTTTCCCTGACAAATTTCAAATTGAATGTCTATAAGAATTAAGAATATTATAATATATAAAAAAATAAATCGAAAAACACAAATAGAGAGGTTGGTCAGACCTATATCAGTAGTGTGATATATGAGAAATTAAAATGTCCAGTTGAAATTACAATATATTCTTCAATCCAGCATACAATAATTTTCTTGTTGGAATATAGAAACCATTTCAAGTTAAACATTACATCTTAACGTGCTAACGTGATTACAAGTATGTTGACACTATCTGTTACACCTAACCTCAATTAAAATCCAAATTAACTACCAATGGGAAAACATGCCCGTTAAGTCAGGTTGGGTTAACCTACAGACAAATTTTCTGTCCAATTTCTTAAACTATTAGACAACTAATTCAAATATAGTATCTAAATAATGAGCCAGTTTTAAAATAACCCAACTTAATCCATTTTCAAGTAAAACGATCACAGTTGATATCAGCAATCAATGGAGGGAAAAGTGTTACAAACTTTCAACTTAAACTGATCCAAGTCATTATTCCTAGAATAAACACATATCCAACAAAATACATCCTGAGACGGGAATAAGTACTAGAGGTGGTACTTTCAACCCATTTGCCTTAAACATGGTTATTAGAGTCATATTATATCTCCAGCAGGTCAAATTAAATGATTTAACCAGGAGTTGAACGGGTTGCATGAATCAAACTGGTCAAAAACTGATCAAACTGAATTCATATCTTTAAAACATTATAAATTGCTCTATGTACCAAACAAGGGTTTACTTGTATAATAAAAGTTTTTTATAATCATATTTAATACATAAACTAGTTATAGAATTAAATAAAAAATAGACAAGAGTGAGTTGTTGATGACTTTACAGATCAAACCCGACAATAACCATTATGTATGGTATGTGTTTAATAGTTGCGATCTTTGTGGGAAACAGGAACCACCATACAAATATACATAACTATACAAATAAAAGAACCTTGAGGAAAGATAAGTTACCTGTATGGTATGTGTTTATGAGTTTGTAGATCCCTATACTTTTTGGCGAGCCCAAAATCTATCGCATATACCTAACGTAAGTACAAGTACAAACAATAATATAATTACTGATAATTTCAGAACATAAACGAAACTCAAACAATCTAGGCCAAAACTATACAAGAAGTATAGGATATTACCTGATTAGCCTTGCGACCGAGGCCCATAAGAAAATTGTCAGGCTTCAAGTCACGGTGAAGAAAACCTCTTGCATGCATGTACTCAACTCTATTTATCTGAAAAATTGTAAACATAAATTATAAATGATATATATATATATATATATATATATATATATATATATAGACAAGTGTCAGCTTTTTATAGATCGGTTTCCATGTACACTTACCAATTGATCTGCAAGCATTAGGACTGTTTTCAGGGAAAACTTTCTATTGCAATAGTTGAAAAGGTCTTCAAGACTTGGTCCAAGAAGGTCGATAACCATGATATTGTACTCACCCTCAACGCCAAACCACTTGAGGTTTGGTATTCCCGCTTCATTGAAAAGACAGATAAATAATTCGATTAATTGGCAAGAAAGGTAGCTTGTGAAGATAATAAGAACAGACAGGGTGTTTGGATATGCATCTAAATTAAAATGTGTCCTCAGGTTGTAATCATCAGCAGAGATCAAACCATCAACCGATTTAGTAATAAGTTGGTCGATTTGGGTTATGTTTCATTTCTAACAGTCAAATTGGTCAAATTAAACAATAAAGTTAAGAAATAAATGGGCTTAAAGTTGCCCAAAGTGTATTTTTAATGCATACGATATCCTAAATTGTTATATTCAAAAATTAAATTATGTTGTAATAATCTAATTTTCCTGCTGATAAACTATGCATAAATCATTTGTAACAGATTACAAATAATAAACAAAAAAGTGTTTCAGGCCGTCAACCCAACTCAACCCAAACTAAAAACCTAGGCCTTTTAACCCAAACACGTTTTAATTTGTAATCTGACCAGCCTTTTGCCAGTTCTCACAAGAAGTTTTAAGAGATTGATAAAAGGTGATTATGAGTTTGACTTCGATTATCTAACTATTTATGGTCAAAATAGTCTAGGTTTGGAGTTGCACAGCACAGAAAAATAATGAATATCGAGATAAATGTAAAAAAGAAGCTACAACAGAGAGAGAAACCCACTTCCTCCTTGGAGAAGCCTATATATTTTTGATTCATAATGAAGTTGAGGATGCCTTGTCTTAACAGGTTCCTGTAGGGTACAATAACAGAGAAGCATGAGTTGTTTTCAAATTCAAAATCTTGTAAATTTATGTGCATTATGCATAGTTATGTCTTTAAATAACTCGCAATGAGAGCCCCTTAAGTTATTGATAAATGAAGATATACAGTCATAAGAGTGAACCATAAACATAAAAAACGAAACTTTCACATCATCAAACAAGCATAAACATGGAGTTCAATTCGAAAAGATGAGGACCATATGATATGATCACTATATTCTTGAACAAAAATCCTACAATACATATGCTTAAATAAATGATAATATAATATTCATGTGCCATGGCTTAGATATATAACATTACATAGTAGTACAACACCATCAGTTTCTTACAACTCATTCTAATTTGCTTATATTTCATAATATCAAAAACAATTAAGCTCAAACAGCATCCTGCATTAAAGAAACAACTCAAGTGATTGATTTCCTTAATAGTGTAAATAGTATTTCACTGCAAGATTGAGCAGTTTTGGACAAACAGTGATATAATAAATGCAATTGTACTTCACACTTGTAGCCCAAAAAACACTCATTTATGCAAATTGTAGTGCTCACTTTATACATTTTTCACACCCAAAAAAATATAATTTTGTTTTCCTTTTTTGCAAAAAGAGACAAGAATAACTCATGATTGATCAAACCATCAAAATAAAGACCAAAACCACCATCAAGAATGAAAATCAAACGAATTACCAGTTTAATAGCTACTTCTTCACCACTTTGAATATTAACACCTGAAATATCATCAGCAAAAATAACATCAGCAATAAATTGGACAATACATAAATCTTATGTATATATAATACCAATTACAATTCATTTCCCAAATTAATATTAATTCATACCTAAATAAAGTTCACCAAAGGATCCACTCCCAATTTTCCTTCCAAGCTTGAACTTTCCACCAACAATATGATCCATAATTGTTTCTTAAATTAACTCCAGCCCAAATCAAGATCTAATAAATACCTAATTCCACCTCAATTTAGGGTCTCAAAGAATTTAACCCCATTTCACAATTTCATCAAAATTACCCAAATCAACAATCAACTATCACCCCATGCACCAGAATTCAAGATACCCAATTACAAAAAACAAGAAATCGACCAAACCCTAATCTTGATTTCAATGAAGAAATTTACATAATTCTTCAACACCCACTAAAATTGGAATTCATAATCACCCAAAAATGATCAAGAATTTCATGGGTTCACCCAAATTTGTTGTAATTTTATATGGGTGTTGCATAGATTGAAAAAAGGCAGGATTTTTATGAGAAAAAAATGGGATTGAAGCGTAAAAATGAGATGAGAGAGAGAAATAGTAATATAAAATATGAATAAAATGGTGTATGTATATGTGTAAAGATTGAAGAAACGTGAAAAAGAAGGAGGATGGGAGAGAGAGAGAGGTCAAAAAAGAACGATGGATATGTGAGGAGGATGTTGATGAAGAAGAAGAAAAGCAGGCGTCAATATTTTGCTTTTTTCTGTCTTTTTATTTTTTTCACTTTTCTTTTTTAACTTTTTGTCTCCATGTTTCATTTTTTATTTGTTTTTTTTGTTCTTGACTTTTGGATTCAATTAGTTAGTGAAATACGGAGTATATTTTTGGTTTATACAAGGTTTAAACAAAATGTCATTTCATTCTTTCAAAAACCTGTTCGACTTGAATTTTGTATACATTCATATCCAGATCATTCTCAACCTCAGCTTCTTCACTTGCTTCTTCAGTTGTACCAGTTCAGCACCACGTCAGCACATCCACAATTAATGAAAGACCGATTAAACACTCTCAACCCTCATTTCATCACTTCAATTTTTGGGTCTCACATTTACCAATACACCTACATTTACATACACTAAAAAAGAAATAACAATACATTAAATATAAGTTGGGACCCCACATTTACCATCTCTCCCTTTCGTCGGCTAACCGAAGCATGCAAACAGAAGAAACAACCGAAGAGCTCGTGCCAATACTATCACTTTTGAAATGCTTCTTCTGTTTGAACCGATGAAGGCCACTGAGACACGCCTTAGAGCATACGATATGATCACTTGTGAAGTTTGGTGTGATCCTATCACATTTTACATCAATACTAATTAATAATCATAATCATCTTCATGTTATCTTATGTGATCAGTGAAAATTACAACAGACCTCATATTTTCATTTTCATATTCTTTAAAGTAAAGAAAAAAAAAAGCATCAGTTTGCTCATTTGCTATATCACTCACTATAATTTTATCTTACATCGAGTCCACAACATTAACAAGGCATCCATCACAACGCGACTGTTATCATCACGTAACTATGATTGCCATACCACATCAAAATTATCATACAACAAATATAAGTGGTAATCAAAATAAAAAGAGTGTTAAATTTGAAGACTGAAAACTAACTGATAACTAATATAAATATAAATTGAACTTGATACAATCAACTTGATGATTGTTACATCACTTGACAAGGATCATTAGTTAAGTTTTGTTTTCTTTATACACTTAACTTAGTGAAGAAAGAAAAGTAGTATTCTAAGAATTGTAAATGTTTTAACTTGGGAGGATTAATGAAATTTATATTTTTTGATTAGCTTAAACTTTTAAGTTAACTTTTGAATCCTTAATACTATAACGGTTAACCAAAACTATGAATTTTAATTTTAGTAGACAGTTCGTTATATATATATATATATATATATATATATATATAATCCAAATACTCTTAGACTCATACCACGAATTTACAATCAATAAATTAGCCTAGTATGAGCGTATTCTAGTGCATTTACCGTCTTTCGTCAATCCACGGGGATGTAAAAAAATTAGAGATTCACAATAGAGTAGTGCACTTGACAATATACCCTTCTTTAATAAGAGTGTCATTCCACTCACTTGTGAAACTCCTAAGAAGAATAGTTTTTTTTTCTGAATCCAACACTCATTTTTTTATATACATTAATCTACATATATATACATTTGTCTCAATCCCAAAACTTGTACCCACGACTTCATAGAACCTCAAATCAATATCACTAAGTCAATCTCTGATACTTACAAGACACAAATACCTTTATTTTGTTATCAAATTTGAAATAACATGATTATATCTAAAAGTGGATTGGTTATATATCATAAAATTATATATGGTTATATCTACGCTAATATATATTATAGTATAAAATATATAAAAGATGAAGCGAGAATTTAAATTCTCAACATTCATTTACCAAACCCTAGTATACCTATTTTTGGAACATATGACATATGTATCATAGATGCGCTAATATAAGATTGAGTTTTCCCTTTTAAATTGTATGGTCGTTTCCTGCCCAAAACTTAGAGTATGGTTGCATTGATATCAATCATTAATACTATGAATCGAATTAAATTAAACTGAAAATGGCTATGTACATTTCTAAACATGCAAACATGGTTTTCTTAGAACATATATACATCATGCAATTTAATCCACTTATTTCAACATGTAAAAAAAAGATTTTTACCTCTTTTTTTTTTTTTTGATTCAACATCATTATGGCCTCTCCCAATCAGTTGTTGTCAAATCAGCATAACGATAGCAAGTATCAAACTGATTAACAACTAACTGAACACTACCAACCTTAACACTTCACTCAATTTTTGGATCTCACATTTACCAATATACCTTTTTTCTATACATTAAATAATAAATAAATAAAAACAAAAACATTTTTTTAATCGTGTGGCCTCACTTTTTGCTTCATTTATCCGTCAAAAAATTGATGCATCAAGTGACTGATGAAAAACTGGCACCATCAGTAAACTGTAGCAAAGTGGTGCAAAAACTTGTGCTACCATTGGCAGTAGTCTAAGAAGCTAATCAGCTTGTGAATTTTTTCCTTCAAACTTGAAAGATTGTTATTTTAGGTGATACTTGCTATAGTATATTGAATGAAATCAAAGGATGGTCCCTATGATTTACACACATTCTTAGTGTTGGTCATTATATTTAGTTTTATGCATTGGGAAAGGCTCAAGGGTAAAATGGTCATTTTATGTATTTAACAGTTGATGTGTTAAGTTTAACGGATGAGAGACTGGGCGCGAAACAAATTTTGATCTTTTAGACCACCCATGCAAAAAACAAATCACAAACGCTAACGATAAGAATATGTGTAAACCACAATGACCATCCATACAATTTACTCGATCTACTTTGTTATGTAAAGCTGGTTTATTCTCATTATAGTTCTTTTCTATTATAAGCTTTTACGCCCAAGATATTAATTATTTGTGTACAATTATAGGTCAAAAGTACCTTAACCCTAGATAAAGCTATATGGTATATATGAATTTGTAAATTACATTTATATATAAATTTATAGTTTTCATATAGAACTTACAGGAAGTTAATATTTTGATATTTAATTTAAAAAATTCCACATGTCTTGTGTATGTGATATATTTTTTTTATGAAAAGGAAAAGGGTCCGGTTCATGGGAGATGGGCCATTTTGAGGAGCAGCAAAAGCAGAAAAAATCTCCACCGTTCATCTGATATCAACAGTCAATATCACGCCAACATAAAAGGAAGTGCGTGCAATTAAGTTTGTTCAAGGGACCAATTTGTAAATTATTTTGACACCATCAATAACAAAACGGTCAGTGAGAGAAGATTACTCAGCTGCCCGTATCTCTCTCTACTCAAGCATGATTCTCTCTCTACTGTAAACACGAAAACCACACCTCCAAATAGTAAAACATACACACACTACATCATTGTTATTGTACAAAAAAAACACCGATTAAATCACCGTAATCCTCTCCAACGATCTATTAAATCTTGGAGCTTCACCGTCACCAACGATCTACATTAATTGTTTCAATTTCTGTGAAAAATCATGTCGAAAATCACTTACATCTATACCGTTGTTTGATACAGAAGATTATGTTCTAAATGATTTCATTTATTTGGTATGTGGAATCCTGATTACGATGATACCGATGGAATCTTCACTTCTGATAGACCGGTGCTTCCATCGCATAGTGAGATGCGTGAAGAAGGATTTGCTCTTCATCAATGGAGAAGGTTAGGCTTCGATTCACTCGATCTACTTCATTTTTGGTAATCAATGATGGATATTTATTGATTTGTTGTGGATATTATAGTACCGATCACTAATCCTTCCGTCACCTCCATCGAAGAACGCCGTATTCATGAACAACACGTTGGTAACGATAACGTTCTTAATTTCGAACAAGATATCACATACAGTAATCAACACTTATAAAATGTAAATACTCTGTTTGTTTTATGTAGTTCATGATCAAAAAATGCATACACTCGATCTATAACATGTATTGTTAATTTGTATATATGTATTTATATGATTTATATGATGTTTGAGCACATGATTACTTTAATTCTATTGAAACTTATGTGTTAGTTATGTAATTTCATCTTTCACTAGTTGTAGATTATGGAATTGAATCGAGAATATGTAATGGCTTCATTATGTTCTAAGTTTATAAATTCAATTGGTTATTATTGTGTTCTGCAATCAGAGAAATTGATTTAAACCAAATTTTTTGGTATGAGTTTAGGACTTGCTAGTTAAAAAAAGTATTTCAAATTTTTTTTTTTTTTTTTTTTTTGTGTGTTCATAACGAGGCGAATTTATGATAAGATGTATGAGCTGTAGTTTCTCGTTCATGAAATTACCAGTGTTTATGCGTATTCGTTTACTATTTTAACTTATCTGATAGGCAATACAACAATACTAAAAACGTGTTTTGCATTTACAGAATCAAAAAAGATGAGTCTTATCAAAAGGCAGATGCAAACCCTAATACTTATCAGAAGGCAAAAGTTGAAACGGGAGGTGATGTGAATTCGCAACTTAAAAAGCCCGATAAGCTTCTTCCGTGTCCTCGTTGTAACTATATGGATACAAAGTTCTGTTACTATAATAATTACAATGTCAATCAGCCTCGCCATTTTTGTAAGAGCTGTCAACGGTACTGGACCGCTGGTGGACCAATTAGGAGCATGCCTATTGGATCAGGTTGTCAAAAAAACAAGAATCCAATATCTCAGATTGACCATAATGTAGTAGATTCAGTAAATGCAGAAAAATTTTGTAAAATGCAGTGGACACATGTTATAATGTATGGATACCAACAGTATTCACTGTATTCTATTAAAAACACAAAAAAATACATCATGAAATGCAATACTATTAAATTGCAGTCATCTTATGTACTTATAAAATGTAGTTTTCCTTTGTAAAATGCACTAAAAAAAGTAATAAAATGCAGTAAAATGTGGTAAAATGCAGTAGATTCAGTAAAATCCACTAAAATCCACTAAAATATGGTAAAGTGCACTGGATTCAACAGCACTACATGTTGTTCTACTGCATTCAAGTAAATGCGCCAAAATATGGTAAAATGCAGTAGCTTCAGTAAATGCATTAACTTAACCATAAAAGGTAGTATATGTTTTCCCAAATCTACTCATTTAATTAAATCAGTTTTTCACTACCTTAAACGTAAAATGCAGTAACTTAAACTTAAAATGCAGTAAGTGTTCGAGATCTACTATTTCGATCAATCTTTTACCACCTTAAAACATAAAATGCAGTAACATAAACGTAAAATGCAGTAATTTTTTTATATATATTTTTTCATATTAGTTTTCCACGAGCTTAAGATATGTAAAATAAAGTAATTAAAACTTAAAATAACACAAAAAATTCATCTTGAAATGCAGTACTATTAAATTGCAGTTAATTTATATAGCTATAAAATGCGGTTTTTCATTGTAAAATATACTAAATCCAAAAAAGTAATAAAATGCAGTAAAATGTGATAAAATGCAGTAGATTCAGTAAATGCAGAAAAATTTAGTAAAATGCAGTGGATTCAACAGCACTACATGTTATAATACACCAACAACATTCACTGTATTCTATTAAAAACACAAAAAAATGCATCATGAAATGCAGTAGTATTAATTTGCAGTCATCTTATGTACTTATAAAATGCAGTTTTCCTTTGTAAAATGCACTAAAAAAAAGCAATAAAATGCAGTAAAATGTGGTAAAATGCAGTAGATTCAGTAAATGCACTAATATATGGTAAAGTGCACTAGATTCAACAGCACTACATGTTGTTCTACTGCATTCAAGTAAAACGTTTTTCTACTGCATTCAAGTAAATGCGCTAAAATGTGGTAAAATGCAGTAGATTTGGTAAATGCATTAACTTAACCTTAAAAGGTAGTATACGTTTTCCCAAATCTACTCATTTAAATCAGTTTTTCACTACCTTAAACGCAAAATGCAGTAACTTAAACTTAAAATGCAGTAAGTGTTCGAGATCTACTATTTCGATCAATCTTTTACCACCTTAAAACATAAAATGCAGTAACATAAACGTAAAATGCAGTAATTTTTTTTATATATATTTTTTCATATTAGTTTTCCAAAAAAGCCACAAGAGCTTTAACTTACAACAAGAAACCTCAATAGCTGAAAGCTAACCAAAACCCAAAAAACAAAATAAAGATCACATCTCAATCTGCTTCGAGAAAACATCCAATGGCCTACTGATCCAGCAACTCCAGGAAGCTCCTGATCTCTTACATCGATTTGAGATCCATTGAAGAGAAATCCTTTGAATTGATGGAAAAATATCTTCTTCACTAATAGCCTGTCTTGAATCCAAAACTGCATGAAATAACCTGTTTCGCCACTTCCACACATCCCAAATAAATACAAACATAGCTCCATGAAATATCTTTTAAAAACTTCATCGCCATGATTAATAGTTTGCCATTTAGTGATCTGACTAATAGTGCATGATGAGGGAATATCAATGTTCCACCAGGCCCAAAACTTGAGCCAAAGAGGTTTAACCTTCAAACAATTTAGTATGATGTGATCCATGTCCTCAACGTCAATACCACACAACGGGCAAAGCAAAGAAGTGATATTTATTTGTCTAGCATACAGATTAGAGCAAGTTGGAAGATGATTAAGAGACATCCTTCATAAGCAGAAGTTTACTTTCTTTGGGACCCAAGAGTTCCAAAGATGATGACACCCAAGGTTAAAATCAACAAACAATTTATCTTGCACCATAAGAGAAACAGCCTTCACAGAAAATGAACCTGAATAATCTAAAGACCATTGCCATCTAACGCATTGACTTGAAATAAGAGAAAGATCACCAATAATATCACACAAGGAATTTATATCGGTTAAAGACCTTCCACGAGGATGTGATCTCCAAGCCCAATTACCTCCCCAAGATACATTATCAAACACCCATCGCTCACTAATATTGCATTCGCTTTTTGACTCGAGAGCAAAGAGACGAGGGAAAAGATCCTTTAACCGGCGACCCGCCTTACACCAAATATCAGTCCAGGCCCGCCTTACGCCAAATATCAGTCCAGAACTTAGTCTCCTTACCGTCACCCACCTTTTTCTGAAGGAATTAGCAAACGAGATACCAAGATTATCCAAATCCGAACAGCTTTTAACAATATCTTTCCATACACCTTTTCGGTTTCCATTTCCCCTAGAATGTTCAAAACCACCACACTCTCCATGCAATTCACAAATCACTTTTCTCCATAAAGCATTTTTTCATTCACATATCTCCATTTTCATTTACACAGCAAACCCATATTTTTACATTTTAAGATTCCAATACCCAAACCACCCTTTTTAGGATCTAACAACAATTTATTCCATTTAACCCATATCATCTTCCTTTCCCCCTGTTGAGAACCCCAAAAGAACTTGCAACGAATAGATTCCAACAAACTGAAAACATTCTGAGGAGCTTTAAATATGTAGAATGTACGAAACTAGGGCTTTTATGATTCAAGACCTAAGGAAATTGAAAATTGTATGAATATGTTTAAGATTATACTAATGAATTTTAAGAGAATTTAACATTATCGTAATTGAAATCTTTAATCCTTCACCATGCATATAGTCAAGCATAAAAAAATTGCATTTTATTCAACACATGCTGCATTTTAACATAATTATACCACATCTTATAATCAAATCAGATCTGAGAAAAAATTTAAATTACAGCAAACTACATACAAATATGTGAATGTATGTACACTAATGTATCAACAGAAAATATTAATATACTCAAACTCATACAATCACCGTATATAGATATACACAGATACTACCAAAAGCAATCGGAAAACACACATATATAAGACACAGGTATACAAAAATATATGCCTATAGATACACAAAGACAAAACACACGCATATAGAAATCATATGTATAGTATACATATAATACTTACTTCTGTAAATAGCTTCTACGATAGGTGTGTATTCATCGACTCCAACGGCAGATGTACCAGTTTCATCTACGCGATCGACAGTAGATGAAGGTGTATTTAAATGCGATATTCTACATGGACTTGATAATTTTCGTTACACAGATATGCAAAATCAGTATACATAAGATCGTATATAAGTATACATGAAATCGATTTTGAGAAAGAATCGTGTCGATTCAAAGTTATAATCGGAGATTTAGCTTGAAAATTGTATCGATCTAACATACTAATCAGATTGCCTTTCCTTATTATCGGAATTTTGTTTAATTCCTAATATTTTAAAGCCTTTGCGGTCAG
Organism: Helichrysum umbraculigerum; assembly: GCA_949592205.1. Classification (NCBI taxonomy): domain Eukaryota; kingdom Viridiplantae; phylum Streptophyta; class Magnoliopsida; order Asterales; family Asteraceae; genus Helichrysum; species Helichrysum umbraculigerum. Next base: position 32,957,106 of record CATIUR010000002.1, read on the forward strand.
ATCCAAAAGTTTGATGAATGTACAAAACTAGTCCCTAGTGAGTTCCTGTATGGGGACATGTAAAACACGTGGACATCTCCTATTGGCAGAAACACTGCCTTCTCTGCTCCTATATGGAGCCCTGCTCCTCTGATCCATTTCTAAAGGAAAAATATATAAATAATTAAAAAACCATATAACGGTTGGAGTTGGTAGTCTAATCTTTATTATTCTTCCAAATGGTCTTTTTATAACTTAAAATCAGATATCATATAATAATATTATTATACATTTATTATATACATTAAAGTTAACATTATACATCTTATCTTATCTAATCTTATACGGAGTATCTTATACTATATAAATCATTTGGTCAATGAGTCTTAATTCCTTAGAAAGTGTCATAATCCAATATACTCCGTACTATTTTACCCACGCTTCTATTGAAATTTCGTAATTCATTTATGTGAATTAATGGAAAGTTTGTAACCTTATTTTCTTTCATCATTAGAAATTAATTAAACAACTTTCCAGCATAAACATATTCAACTGTTACTATTTAATTCACATAATAAATTGCAATACCCAATATCATCGATTTATAATAACTACACACAATTAGTTGAATTGAACGCAAAAAATTTCAACGCATAAAAGCATTATAAAACAAACTCATACTCGGCTATATTTTAAGTAATAATAAATTTAGTAATATTGAAAGGGTTTTGCTAAGGTGCCCCTGTGGCATACGTTAATGTGCATTTAATGAACCTGTAATTTCCTTAAATAACATAATTTGTAATAAATATATGCATAAAAAAGGAAATTATTAGATTGAATTAATGAGTATTAAATGTAAATATTAATAATTAAGGAAATTTCGACTTCATTAAATGTACCTTAACGTGTGCCATAGGGGCACACATTAACAAATCCCATATTGAAATATTTATATCTATGTCTATATCTACACCCCTTTTAAACCATTTAGAATACGTCTAACCTTAAAACTTATATGGGAGGATGAGAAAAACCACTTTTACCCCCCTTTCATTTCATTTACTAACTACATTCATATACCTTTAGTCATTAATTACTCAATCATCGTAACAATATTATACTACGTAATAACTATAGGGTAGGGTTCAAATGAGAATAGGAATTTGTGTGAGAATGAGGGAACCAATGATATCAAGCCATGTGTACAAAGAGAATGTTCCCCATGTACAAAACCCATTTACCCCCAACTTCAATTATCTCACAAACGACAAATAGAAAAATTATGAAAATTGCACCATTAAATTTGTCGTTTTCTCCTTTTCGATTTGCCGTCCCTCAAGACATACTTTCGAAAAGTTTTTTTTTTTTTTTTCATTTTTTTGGTGGGTTTCACATTTACTAACACATGTGTTAAAGTGTTGCGTTTAGGGTTTAGGGTTTGTGGTTTAGGGGTTAGGGTTTAGGATTTGAGGTTTGGGGTTTCTCCCCGAAACCCCAAACCTCAAACCCTAAACCCTAAACCCTAACCCCTAAACCACAAACCCTAAACCCTAAACGCTTTACAAAACGCTAAACCCTAAATCTTTCTAAACCCTAAACCTTGAACCCCTTCTAAACCATAAACCCTTATAAACCCTAAACCATAAACCCTACTAAACCCTAAACCTAACCTTAAACTCTAACCTTAACCACAAATTAAATGTACAACTAATCACTAACACATGTGTTACTAATTTGTGAAACCCACCAAAAAATGAGAAAAAAAAAGTTGTCAAAAGTATGCCTTGAGGGACGGCAAATCGAAGAGGAGAAAAAGCTGAATTTTATGGTGCAATTTTCATGATTTTTCGACTTACCGTTTGTGAGATATTTAATTTTTAAAAATGTGGAGGAGAGAGAATAAAGTGTGGAGGAGAGAGAATAAAATGACACATGACAGAAATCTTTTGGTTCCCTCATTCTCACTCAAAATTGGTGTACTCATTTGAACCTTACTCATAATAATGTTATTGTAGTAGAGATATTTATTAGTTAGACTCTACATGTGTTTTTCATTGTGTATATGAAAAAATGATAAAGTAATCAACAAATTATTTGAATAAATTTAATTTAAAAGTAATGTGCTCAAAATAAAATATAAGTTAGAGTCTTAATGCCAATTTACAACGATAATTGATTTTAACTCTTCTTTATAAGTTGTGCTATTTTATTTATTACTATTATATGTATTATATTTCGGTAATTGGTATTTTAATTTATAATAACAACTACATTCACGATTCTTAACAAATAATTATTAGTAAAACATAATGTCGCAAAGAAAGAAACTTACATTGTTGTGCATTAAATTATATGAGTGCTATACGAAGTGCAACACTATATTAACAGCAGAGATTGATGTTTATGAATATATGACGTCAAGGTACAAGTTTTATAGTCGCTGAAATAAATCCAGCTGCAAAAATCACATAAAATACTTTTTCTTCTTTAGTTCACCAGGACCTGACATGCATCTTTGTTGTGTTTCATCTAGTCGTCACGATAACGACGATATATCAAAATCGTTCAACTTTTGGCTCCGATCATCGTCGGTGGCAGAGTCCACCGTGTGTTTTTTTAGCGTCGTTGGGTCGGCAGGGCCGGAGCTAGGTTTAGTAAAATTTGGGGGTTAAAAAAATTGTTTGATTATTTTTTCAATTTTCGGGGGTCCAAACTTATATATTATCATAAAAAACTATAAAAAAAAATTGGGGGGGGGGGGGGGGGGGGGGGGCAGCTGCCCCGATTCCTCCTCTACGTCCGCCCCTGTGGGTTGGTGATCGGCGTGAGAGAAGAAAACTATGACTGGCGTGGTGTATTCAATTCGAGAAAATGGGGTTTCGCCGGAGATAGTGCCTGGGCTATTGATAATCAGCCTACCGTCGTAGATGTAGATTAGTTCGAGGAAACCCATATTAAGGGTTTCAGAAATACATATCTTGGAATTACACGGAAAAAATAACCTATTTGATACAATAGCTACTTTGAATTTGAATATTTAGTGTACTTCTTGAGTTTAAAAGTATTGATTTGGGATTCTAGTGTAATTTTTTGAGTTCATATTTGTCTAATTGTTTGGTTGATTAGTAAGATCAAAAAGAAGAAAGGTTGATGATGGTGATAACAGAGTTGTGGACTTGCGGCTCGCGGGAGTGTAATGAAGATGATGGGGATGTGGTGATGTTGCTGATAAATAATAAATGACAAGAACACCCTCATGTGCAATGCATGCGGTGTGATTTAACACAAAAAACTAACGAAATTAGGTAACTGGACGACTAGTGATACGAAATAACAAATACATTGATGTTTAGTGACATTATCTGAACTAAATGATAATATGTGATTTTTAAGACAAACAAAGCGACTAATCCACCAATTTTCTCCTGTAAATATCACTATCTAACACTTTTGTCTAGAACACAGGCATGTTTATATAGTTTAATCCATTTTTATGAACATTCTGCTTCTATTTTTAATTAATGGGAATTTCTAACTTGTGCCCTAAGGGCGTGCCCTAAGGGCACAAGTTAAGGGGTGAATATTCTTCTCAAAAATTGAAAAAGTTGAAAACATTCTTTTCGAAAAATGAAAAAGGTATCATGATTCTTCTTGAAAAATGCATTTCTCATTTTTCGAGAAGAATATTCTTGTCTTAACATATGCCCTTAGGGCACACGTTAGACAAACCCTTAATTAATATTTAAAAGTTCCCACTTGATACCCCTATGCAGATTTTATTAAATTGAGTGCAAAGATTACATATATGTTATCGATCATTCACATTTGTTGTGTTCTAGACAAAAGTGTTAGCTTGAGATTTAATGATTTTACGGTAGATTGTCAACACAGAGTTGGCCATTTCATAGTATTATTGTTAAAAAAAAAAAAAAAAAAAAAAAAAAAAAACTTTCTTGTTGAACATTTGCCGACTGTCATCCTCGTCAGATTCAAAGAAATCAAAATTACTGTTTACTATGATTCAGAAAAATAACATATAATTTCTCACTTTTAGTAAATTGGGTTTTGTATGTTTTGTTGACTATGATAATCTTAAAAGACATTTCAATTATTCTCATCATCCCACTAATCTCATTCTTAATCTCATATTTAGTAAAAAACTTCCAATCTACGTAATAAATCAAACGTTAAATCAATCAATAAATACTAATATTCAACATGAATAAGTTAACGTTTATCTTAAAACACGACAAGTCCAAGCAGAAGCAGTGTACAAAGAGGTCTCTTTCCAACCTAACCTAAGTGTCCCATCTATTTGGGCAAGACTATAACCATGTGTAGGTGGAAACATATTAAGAATCAATTGTGCTTGTGCTAATGAGTTACTGCTCATTGGCACTTGCAAGAACCCGTTTTGTACGAGTTCACTTCTCCAAACTCTGTATTTATCATCCCCACTCCTCCCTGGTCCACCAACCGCAAGCACGTTGTTGATCTCTCTATGGATCAATGAGTGCTCAACACGATGGCGGCTATTGTCTTCGTTAGGAAGGAATGCGCCAAGAGAATCAAAGATAGCGGAGTAGTAATGAAGAGAACCAACAAATCGGTCTAAGAATGAGCCTTCATGAGATATGTCTTGTTCAACTAAGGTGACAATTCTAGGGTTAAGTTCTTGTAAGAGTCTCATGGTTTTCCAATCTGTTCCTGTGGCGTCATAAAGTGAATGTTGTAGCCAATGTATAGCTAGTGCATCCCCTCTTCGAATTTGTAGCATGGAGAGGTCACCTATGTCTCCGAATTTCTTTACCACCGGGTGAAACTCAAATGACATGCCTAGACGTTTGGCGAAATTTGAGAGTTGTTTCCCTGTCTCCACAAGGAGTTCCATGGAGGTACCCATGCCGGTCATTCTAACATGTGGTGGGCCTTCCATTCTCGTGGCTAGGATGTGAAATAGTGCGGGCCATTGTAAGCCTTGCATGATGTCGAGGTCCACTATGTGGACCTTGTCTCGATGCTGAAAAGCCTCTAGAATGGCTTGGTTAGAGGTGAAGTGAGCAAACTTGACAAAAGGGGAGATGTTATTAAACACTTGAAAAGCACCATGAATTACCTTATGGTTAGTTAGAGGTGAGCAAAACCCTAACCATGAGTTTACTATCCTACTAGCCATGGCTTTTGCGAAATAGGCAACAACCCTTTCACCACAACATGGTGCATAAGGGGAAGCCATTTGAGTTAACTCAAGAACCATTCTATGAGCCTCACCTAAGTTATCAACCGAAATAGCAACTGCACACTCAAACAAAAGTGCTATCAAATTTAACCCTTTGTTACCTTGTTCTCCTAATTGGGCTTCATTCGACCAACTCCCTCTTGCCATCTTTCGTGGTCTTGTTTCACTCATTTGAGGTGAAACACTACCATAAGTCGGCATGTTGGCATCCGTCTGGAAACTCTCTTCGGGGTTGGATTCCGGCAAGTCTTCAATGAGCGTCTTCGTGACATGTTCAACCCATTCAGATAACTCGTTTGGTCTCTGCGAGTTCATAGGTAGCTTCGAACTATAGTCACTAAAACCATTCATAGAACTAGAATGAGTTGTAGCCGTAGTAGCATAACCACCAAGAGTGTTGTTATTGTAGTCCCATTGTTCATGGGGTTGGATCAACTCAAGATCACCTTGAACCACTTCAAAACCCGCTCTCATTTCACTTATTGTTCAAGAAATTTTGAAAGAAACGAAAGAAAGATATCTAGTCTAGTAGATAAAAGGGTTTGATAAACGTATAAAGCGTTGCAGGCCGAATGAAGAATGCATATATATGTGTATATATATGAAGAAAGAATTCAACAACTAACTTAATGAAACGGTCATTAGTGAAGGATTAATGGATTATTTAATTTTAGGGATGTATGAGCCATGGCCGGCATGGTTTAGGGTTCAAACAAGGAGTAGAAGTTAAGATGCTAATGGACAAACACTCCACGTTGGTTTTGGTAGTGATTTATTATTATTTTTTGTATGTTAGTTTGTTATGATGATGAATCTATTACCTCATATATTATGTTAATGTTACAACCCAAATCATAAAATTAGACCTATTCGTTTGATTATGTCATCATTTTTAACTTAGTTCGAGCATAAAGCTAACGCTTTTGGATTTGATTATCAAATTTACGCGTAATGGGTTGACGACCAAAAGTTATCCTTCTTAGCGATGGCGTTTAGGATCTTGCCAGAAAGAAATTTTGACGATCTACGTATGTATTCTACTTCATGAAATGTAAACATTCGAGTATAAACAGGTGAAAGGATTGATATATGTTGTTCATCTTAAACCCATGTTGCTACAACTAGTACTGATTAACGAAAACTTTAATTAATTTAACAATAGGTGAAGTTCAAAATCATTTTATTTTATAATACTCAATTCGTCTCAATCTATTTTTCATATGAAATTTTGTTGAATTTAAGATAGATCGAATGAATGTTACTTTTGTTCATATTAAAGCCAAGTTTAAATGAAAATTTTCCGAAATAAAAGATTGAGAGCAAGGTTGTCAAGATCGGGATCTTACTCGTGATCATTTTTATCATTGCAAGATCGAGATCGTAAGATCATACTTTAATAAATAATTTATATAAAAAATAATTCATGTATTCATTTTTTTTTTGAACGGCAAAAATATATAAATTAAGAAAAAACCATTAGCAAGAAGCTAAATTCATTTATTATAATAATAAAACGATCATATGATCTTGATTACGATCTTATGACCGATCTTACAAGATCTTGTTAGCGATCCTACGATCTATATTTACGATCTTACGATCTTAGTTACGATCCTATGAAAATTACGATCCTACAACGATCCAACACATTTTTGTGAAGGTAAGATCGTAAGATCGTACGATCATATGATCAAGATCTGATAACCATGATTGAGAGTAATAAATAATTAAGGTATACTATGGAGTTTAATGGTTTTTAATAGTTATTCTTTACAAGTAAACAATCATTTTAGGACAAACATAAAAAGTAAAGTGGACAATAAAAATGTAACAGATGGTATCTAGAAAATTTCAATCAATATACGTTTGCATGGACTATATTTGCCAATACATGTTATAAGAAGCATTCATTAATAGAGTTCTTTGTTTAAGGGATATTTTTTAGACTTATATCGTTCATATACACACCTCAATCAACTATCGCTACTTAATTAGGAGTATATAATTGTGTCCGACTTCAATTATGTGTATGTTATAAATGAACTCCACTTCGTTTGCATTTAGGATAACGTACGTTAGCCGTGCAAATGTAATATACGACTACATAATATGATTATACTCCATATATACATAAATTTGATTGTAAAAATTTGTTTTCGTATGCAATTGCCCAACTTCGCAAATTCTAAGCTAGTACATGCTAGTGACCCGCATAGAAAATGCCTAACCTTGCTAAGTAAACAGCAGCAAGAAGCTAGTTCCCTTAAAGAGTACGAACAACGGGGTCGCCGAAGGCGGGGGGTCCCGCGGAGAGTTCGCACGCAGAGCTTCTTTCCGTAGTGGGAGCGATCAGATACACCCTAAGGCGATATATAAAAACTAGCTAAGCCCCCCGCCGGGGGGTTTGGGGGGGGAAAGTGTTAAGGCAATATATAATATCTAGCTACCTACCAGTCAAGATTGGATTCAGAAGCTGCGGCGACCGGAAGGGAGGCGAGCGAAGTGAGGCCACTTTATAGTCATAGTCCCGGGTAACTGGATCGCCCCGGCGGGGTTCACTCCCTGCTGATAGGTAGCTAGATATGGAGGAAATGTCGGGTTGTGCTAGCTCCTACTTTGTTAGCCGTCATTGTTTCAATGACTGCGAGCTGTCTTCATGAGCTGTATGGGTTTAGTGGTCCGCTTATATTACGATTTGGACTCGAGGGGCCGGCTAAGAAGGAGAGTGCTTAGCCAAAGGCCGGGCAGTCTAGAGCTAGCTGTTGCACTTGTTCGTTTCCTCGGGAGTGGTGAGGCTTTATCGATAGCTGTTTTTGTTAGCTCATATTCCTCCATGAAGCTTGTCCGGGTTGCTTAGAAGTCGTAAAAAGGGGCTTTTGAGCTGAAAAGACTTCTAAGCAACCCGGACAAGCTTCATGGAGGAATATAAGCTTGTTTTTTGTCAACTTTCATGTATGTTAGCTTAAAACCCTTTTTTAAAGGGGGTTTACTAAAAGCTGTTTTAGATGCCCAAGTGAGGTTTATACTGAAAAGGGGCTTTAAATGCCCTTTAGCCGTTCATTGGCAGCCGCCGGCACTCATGCCTTTTACGTAAAAATTGTTTATCTACTATTTCACTAAGCTTCGAAAACCAAAAGATCCTAAATGAATTCACTTTGAGGTAAATAAAAACACCCAAGAAGCCATCAGAAATGATAATAACAAGGATTGTCTTGCCCACGTATTACGTTGGGAATTTCAAATAATATGATCAAGTACTAGCAATATGTTTTGAGCAATTACTTATTAACAAATCTATAATGTATTCGAGATTAATTTTTCGTAACGATATCTTTTTTTGTCTTTTATGTTAAATCATCCACTAGTTAACTAATACAATATAATAAGTAATATTTTGTGAAATTATTGTTAAGTTCTGTAAGATTAATAATTTGTCACTTATTATATGTGCCACTAAAAAATTTCATGTGCAACATTATTGTAACACCCAGTATTTGGGTCTAGTAGTATTAAATATTTTCTGACTGTGAATTATTATTAAAATGTGTCAGAAAGTAATTTTGTTGTGCTAGTTGAAAATAAATGGGTAAGAGAGTCGAATAATTTATTGTGATTAATAAATTATTATTTGTTTTAAATTAATCTAGTTGACGGTAAAATAAAATAATATTTCCCCGTAAATGATTTTTAAGTTCCAGACAATGATAAGTACGGGGAAAGATATTAAGGTAATTATATACTAGACTTAAACTTTGAGTCGGTGTTTGTTTTAAACATATCTATATACACATACACATACGTACGCATATACATACATATATCCATAATTTTGAAACCCTAATTCATGAAGAAACACAAATTGAAGCCATGGAAACTCAAATTAAGCTTCAAGAACACGAAGTAATCATCCTTTAATCCGTCTAAGCCCTTGGTAAGTCTTAATTTCTTGAATTCTATAACCTAATATTTGGGGGTTTTGGGGTTTTTGATAATTAGTGAGTTTTAATCCGAAAATTTGGTTGAGTTTGTTAAATGATCGTATTGTTAATGATCGTATTATGATTAATTAAAGATGATGATTTACATTAATTATTCTAAGGGTTGTGAAATTGTTTAGGTGTTCTTGAGAATTTGATGATTATTATAACCATGATGGATTATATGATGGGAATTGATATTAATTGTGATTAAGAACACTTAAATGATAATCAAACATGATTGCGTTAATTCATATGAAGTTGAATAATTCGGATTATTGCGTAATCTTGAGACAAGTGACTAACTTGTGTATTCTGTTGTAATCCCAGATGTGCAGAAGGCTCAGTGATATTAGACTACTGAGTGGATGTCTGAGGTGGTCGGTGAGTGGATCTCTAATCCTCAGTATAACTTGGTTGTAACGAGTTTGGTTACAACAAGTAACATATTATTACTATTGTAGTTGCCATGATGATTATTATAGTTAGTAATAATATGGTTGATATAATAACGTTGACCTGATGAATATGTGATTTGTTGATTATGTGATCACTGGACTTGTTGTTGGCCTTCGGGCATCAGTTGTTAATGAGGTCAACGAGTTGTTGAACTGTTGGTTGGGCTAGTCGGTTATTCAAGGTTTAACACACCTCCTGTGTTAGTTGAGAATAACCACTAGCTATCGGTCTCGTCCGTTATGGCCATACGGATATGGTTGGGTAAGTGTTCTTGGGGAGCCTCCCGGGTATTATGGTTATCCCCAGAGCCACCGATGCCTCATTATGAAGTCAGTTGCTTGTTGAATAGTTGCTTTGATGATAAGTTGACCAGTTGAATTGTGGCCCTGTGGCTTTGTTAAATGGTGGTATTGTCTACTTTGTTGGTTATGTGTTAATTGTTGTATGCAAAGTTGTTGAGCTAAGTTAGCCTGTTGATTAGTTATCTACTCACTTAGCTTTATGCTAATCCCCCACATAACACTTCTTGCAGGTTATTGATATATTTGGGTGGGCAAGAAGTTGGACTAGAAGGAATGTTTGACCGTGAAGCGTTACTCTGATAGTGGATTTGTTTAAAATAATGTTTTATCACGTTTTATATAACACCTCTGTTGTGAAATTATGTTTTGAAAAAGTTGAATTTTATATTTTGTTAAAATGAGGTAAATTATTACTAGCTATTTGGACTTACGCTTCCGAATTACTATATTTAAATGATTATAAATGAGGGGTGTTATAAGTTGGTATCAGAGCATAGGTTTGGGTGAATTGAACATTGCAATGTGTTCAATCCCAAATCTATGGTAGTGTCAAGTCAAACATTCCTGGGAGTGCGGGATTAATAGTTGCATGAGAAATTAGTTGTTGAAAATGTACTAACCTATAACATGTTGCAAAAGTGTTGTTTTGTTGCAGAGACGGAGGAATGTGAGAAACCGAAGGGTATTCTCAATGATTCCTCAATACTCGTGGGCCTAGATATATCAGGTATTTTCTAATAAGCTTTGTGTATTTAATAAGCTTGAATTTTTTGATTTGCTATGATATGATTAGTAGTGAAGTAAGTTGAGTCAAACTGTTATGATTCCTTAGTGATGAGTCCTTGATGATTGTTGTTTGTAAATATGATGATGAGATACTAAATAAGATGTTTAACATCGTAGGAAGGTGTAATATATTGTTGAATTGAGTAGACACAATGTTGAATAAGGTGTAATAGTTATATTATGTGGAATTAATTATGTCTACAATATGAAATTGGTTGTATGAATGATGTATGTGGAAATACTTGCTATTGTGAGATAATAATGTTGAAAGTAATATGAATAAGTGTAGTAGTAAATAGTTATAGTTTTAAGTCATATGACTCCATGAAGTGAAATGAGAGGTTATTATATCTCAATTGTGGTGATTTGGAGTCGTGTTGTTGTTTAATTGAGAAATGGTCAATTTGTTGTAATAGGTGCATTTGACTTTAAAAAGTCAATGTGGAAGGTGGTAGAATCAAATTTGATAATAACTATGTTATAAAATGATGAAAGTTGTTAGATGTGAAAGTGTTTTGCCTTAATCATGATTGTGGTTGAATTATGATCTAGGTGTTAAAAAAATGGTAAAGTAGAAAGTCAAAGTGGTCAACAAGGTTTTATATGCGTTGACAAGTTTGGAAAAAGTAAAGTTGAAACTTTGTTATAATTGTTATAAACATGATGATTTTAATGTGAATTGGTATTTTGAAAGTTAAAATAGTACACCAATTGTGAAAATGGTCTTGTTTGACTTGAAATAGTCAAGAAAGTGTGAAATGGTTGTTTGAATAGTGGTTATATGGGTGGAAACCCACATGGGTTGTTAAAGTGCCCAAATGGGTCACTTGATGGTGAAACGGTTAAAATGAGTAGTGGATTGGTTATAACCAATGTAACAATGACTTTAAGTCCTACATACAGTAGGTTTATGTGTTGAAAGTGTTTTAGGTAATCAATGTGGTTGTTTTGTTAAGAATGCTCATTTGGACCCCTAAACGGGTCGATTAGTTAAAACATGATATAACGAGTATATGAAAGTGATGAAAGTGCTCACACGTCATAATTATATGTATAAACATGTTGTTAAAAGGTTAAAGTCAGAAACCATGTGGATTGGATTTTGACGTGTCCACCAAAATGGCTCAAAATGGCCTAAAATTGGTTATACGTCCGTTTTCTCGTAAAACGTGTAAATTGAAAAAGTGAAAAAATGAAAAGTTGCATTTTGATTATATAAAGGTGCCTGCAAAATTTCAGACCTTAATTCTTTACGGTTTGTGAGATATGCGTATTTGAATTTCGCATTTTTGCACTAAGTTGTGCAGGCTGCTGTACAGATAAGGGACCCGGCGGCTGGGGGTGTAAACCCGGCGGCTGGAGTGTGTAAACCGGCGGCTGGTCACCCAAGCCGGCGGCTGCTATAGCTTTTATACGGCAAAATTTTACTGTTAGTGAAAATTTAATTCACCCGGCGGCTGGGGGTCAGAAGCCGGCGGCTCCTATATAGAACCCGGCGGCTACCCTGTATAAGCCGGCGGCTTGTAGCTCTTTCAGGTGAAAATAATTTTTTTTACGTTTTTCAACGTTCGACGTAACTTTTGACGTAGAAATTCCGCTAGAAAATTTCGGTGTCCGATTCAGACGAAATTTACATGCCCACTCAAAAACGGCCCAACGGTCAAAGCTCATCGCGTTGCCATGAGCCCTGTCAGTTTTGGGCAGTTCGGGGTCGTTTGGGGCCCAAAAATCGCGTTTTATTGTTTTTTGGACCTTATTTTGAATTTTTAGCTTACGTTTTGTATTGGGCTTTTGTTTCATTGAGCCCAGAGATCATTCCTGTGATTATATACAATATTAAAAGTTGATTTAAGAGGTCCACATATTTTATGGTGTATGCGTTGATTGTAGGCAGTTTATTTAACTGCAAAAATATACCAGTAAATGGTATTGTTGATTGCTACTAGCAAGAATTAGTAGACATTGATTAGATAATCATATGAACTATATTATGTGGACTAATTGAAATGTGATGAATTAGTTAAATTACTTAGAGTATTATAAAATGTTGGATTAAGCGTTTTAAGAAATTACAAAATAAGCACATGAGCTTATATAGATGTATTAGTGAAGCATGAAATACTCAATTGTAAATTGATTAAAGGTATATAGATGGATGATTATGTGTTGAATATTATACATAATATTGATGACTTGTTTAGTACTAATGTACTATAAGTATTAAGTTGTATAAATAATACTTGATATTGAATCGGGTAATAAAGAAGTTGATTGATGTATTTGTGTCAGACATTGGTGTAGTATGCTTATATTGTTAATATCTACATGATGATATGAGTAGTTGTAACACCCCCGAAATTCACTGTTTTGCGGAAGCATAATTTGGGGTGTTACTAATCAAATATCACAGCACAAAGATAAAGTAAACGACATCTATATGCAACGTTTGTAAATTAGTTACATTCCATAGATATATTGTTTGAAAACTTAGTGTTTTCGTATACAAAAATGTAGTTTCCCTAGAGTCCGCGCGTGTAGCGGGAGATTCTATTACATAATCAAAATATACAAAAGATAATGCTAAGAATCTCCGTTAATGCAGTTGTGTTGAAATCATGCGACTCTAGCTAAAAATCCTGGAGTAATCCTACTCCATCCGAGTACCTGAGAAAACATGCTAAAAAGTGTCAACCAAAAGGTTGGTGAATCTCACAGGTTTGTAAGTAATATCAGCTTTGAACACGAGATTTCATCAGTAATGCCCGCAGGCGTAAAATCAGCAATTTCAATCCAGAAATCGTAAACAAGTATTTGCAATCCCGCAAATGTAAGTAAGTAAGTTTATACCATTGCCATGAGGCTCATAATCGAAGCTTAACCCGTAAGTAATAAGTTTGCTCCCGTGACATGCTCGTAAATGAGCAAGCATCAGTAACGAATAATTAGTCACCCGTTTCTACGTGTAAATCAGTACGTGGCAGCGCTACTGCCCCGGGTGGGGAGGGTCATTTCCCTAATGGATCCATTAACTAGTGTTCTGAAACACCCCGAAACGTGAACACATTTTTTTTTTTTTTAAAAAAAAAAAAACATAACACTTCTAATTACTTGTACTTACTTATAGTGGTCCCAAAACACTGGCTATTACATTACTTAATTATAATCAACATTCAAAAATGAAAGTTGCTGGACACAGGCTGAATCCGGTCGGATTCACGGGAATCCGCCGGATTCCCTAATATTTCAGACCCAACTTTTGACCAGAACTGAAACTAAGAAATCCGTTTCTGAATACGCCCCGGAATCCGCCCGGATTCATGGCAATCCGCCGGATTCCCATGAATCCGCCGGATTCCCTGTTCCAGCAGCAGAATCCAGAGTCTGCACATTTTCATACCAAAACACGAACTTTGACAAAGCATAACTCTTAAACCACAACACCTGGGATCGTAAAATTTAGCATACATCTTTCAAATGGTCAAATGAACATAACTTAACTTTCACTTTTTCAAAATCCTCGTTTTAACCCATTTTGACACGTAAACTAGTTTTCGACCATTTTTCACCAAAATGTTAACATGTCAAATTTTTTAATACATCAAATTTGACTTCCAGCTTTTGACTACACATTTCAACTTGGCTTTAGAACTTGTGAGAACCAAAACCATTGACTTTCGACCAACTTGACCCATTTTGACACTTAAGCACTTAATGACCCATTTGGGCACCAAATTGATCCATTTCAATCTTTGACCAACCAATAGCATTCATTCTTACTCAGTTGACTTTTAAAAGTCAAACAAAACACTTTTCATTCACATTCACTTAAACATTAACATTTCCAAGTCTCACTACATTTAGCTTTAACCAAAACATCAACTTTCACAAGTGAGACTTACTAACTTTTACAAACATGAACTAAAATCTTAAACTTTACAAACGGGGGTGTTATTGTATCGTAAGCATGATCAAAAGGGATAAAACTCATTACCGACCAAGCAATGAGCTCCACCACTAGCTTTCCATAACCTTCTTTCCCGATTCCTCCTTTACCTTACTTGAACTTCCTGAAACATGTTAAACACAACACATAAGCATAAATGCTTAGTAAGTAAATGGACTCTAACAATTAAAATCTGCAACAAGTTAAGGATCCATAACATCTAACATGCCAAATTCCGAAGAATTGACATCAAACTAAGCTAATGACAAAGTCATTACTTAGATACCACCAAGCGAATGATAAATCACTCCTTGGTTCCACATGTCCATATACTTACCTTATCACTTGCACAAACAATAACTTGAACTCTTTCACACTTGATCACCTATTCACATAATCACATAAACACTTATCAATTTCACATTTAACTACTCTTTCTTACTTCTCACATAATACTTAGGTGTTAAATCACATAACACCCATATTTCTAACATAAGTCCCATACAATTAATATCTAATCACATGTAATATGGGTAATTAACATTAGTTCTTACCATTACTATCACAAATCACCAAGAACTTAACTTCTTAGCGATCTTACCTATACATAAACAATTCAATTACCCATAAAACACATGATTAGAGATTATCAATACAACTAACATGAATTATATGTTCTTTCTAACTTAATAACATGTATGGAACTTAATTACAATCAATTACCCATCAATTTCACTAACTTAGGGTTTTATATTCTTAAACCCTAACTCAATTAAACAAAGAGGGAGTTGATTCTTACCTTACAAAAGCTGAATTGAAGCTTAGAAACTTCAATTAATCAAAACCCTAGCTTGATTTCACCTCTCTTCTTCCTTCTCTCTCTAAAATCGCCTCTCTCTCTCTCTCTAGAAATGTTCTATACGTGATTCTCAGTTTCTGAAAATGGAAAGGGATAGAAACTACATGATTTTATCTACATAATTTCACATAAACCCCTCATCTTTGCTAATATGACAGTTTCTACCCTCTAACTCAAATTTCTTTACATAGTTAGTTTCACTAACTAATTCTAACACATAACCATTATTTCACATAACATAATATTATATACATATAATTAAATAACTAGATGCATATAATATAATTTAAACTTACAAAATTTGGGGCGTTACAACTCTCCCCCACTTATTCAGGATTGTGTCCTCACAATCCATTCCTGATACAAAGCTGGATAATACTTAACAATTTCATGCTCCGGCTCCCACGTGAACTCTGATCATTTTCTATGCTTCCATTGAACTTTAAACAACTTAATCTCTTTATTTCTCAATCTCTTAACCTTTTCTTCTAGAATCATTATCGGTTGTTCTACATAGTTCAATTGGTCATTGATCTCTATCTCTTCTAAAGGTACATACGACGCCTCATCCACCAAACACTTTCTTAAGTATGACACGTGGAAAGTGCTGTGGATTCCTGCTAGTTCTTCCGGTAGCTCCAGTCTATAAGCTACTTTTCCTATTCTTTCTAGAATCTTGAATGGACCGATAAACCGAGGACTTAACTTTCCTCGTTTTCTGAAACGTATGATGCCTTTCCATGGAGATACTTTTAACATCACTAAATCTCCAACTTGAAATTCAATTGGGCGTCTTCTAACATCAGCATAAGACTTTTGACGGTCCTGTGCCATTTTCAACCGTTCTCTGACTTGGTCAATCTTTTCAGCTGTTTTCTGTACAATATCGGTATTACCCAATTCTCGTTGACCAATCTCACCCCAACAAATTGGAGTCCTACACTTTCTTCCATAAAGCATTTCATAGGGTGGCATACCTATACTCGCGTGGTAACTATTATTATATGAAAACTCTGCCAAAGGTAAATGTTCATCCCAGCTACCACCGAAATCAATAGCACAAGCTCTTAACATATCTTCTAATGTCTGAATAGTTCTCTCACTCTGACCATCAGTCTGTGGATGAAAAGCTGTGCTCAAATTAACACGAGTACCCAAATCTTCTTTAAACTTGTTCCAAAACCTGGAAGTAAATCTATTATCTCGGTCAGAAACAATTGAAAGAGGTACTCCATGACGTGCCACCACTTCTTGAACATATAAATCTGCAAGAGCTTCTGAAGTATACGTCTCTTTAATTGGCAGAAATATAGCACTTTTCGTCAACCGATCCACAATCACCCAAATTGTATCCTGCTGACGTCGGGTCTTTGGCAATTTGGTGATTAGGTCCATAGTAACATGCTCCCACTTCCAGACAGGAATATCCAAGGGTTGCATCATTCCCATTGGCTTTTGATGTTCTGCTTTCACCTGTAAACAAGTTAGACATTGTTCGACATATTTAACAATCTCTCTTTTCATACCTGGCCACCAATAATCTGCTTTTAAATCGTGATACATTTTAGTGGCACCAGGATGAATAGAATATCTGGATCTATGCGCTTCATCCAGCAATAATTTCTTTAACTCTGCTGATTTTGGAATCCAGATTCTGCCATATCGAGTCTTTAATCCTCGGGAATCTTCAACAATATTCTGAATCTGGCCTTTAATACGTTCTACTTTCCAATCACCTTTCTGCCAAGCTTTCTGCTGCACCTCTTTAATCTGATCGAACAAATTTGGAGAGACTGTAATTCGAAGAGATCTAACAATCAAGGCATGATGCATTGCCTTTCTACTAAGAGCATCTGCAACTACATTCGCTTTTCCAGGATGATAAAGGATTTCACAATCATAATCCTTCACCAAATCTAACCAACGTCTTTGTCTCATATTAAGATCTCTCTGATCAAAGAAATACTTAAGACTTTTATGATCAGTATAAATAGTGCACTTTACTCCATACAAATAATGCCTCCATATCTTAAGGGCAAAGACAACTGCTGCAAGTTCTAAATCATGTGCTGGATAACCTTTCTCATGTTCTTTCAACTGTCTCGAGGCATAAGCTATTACTCTTCCACGTTGCATCAATACACAACCTAATCCATTATAAGAAGCATCACAATATACAACCATATCTTCAGTACCATCGGGAAGTACTAAGATAGGTGCCTGACTTAACTTTAATTTAAGGATTCTGAAAGCCTGTTCATGCTCATCCTTCCATTCATACTTAATATTCTTACGAGTAAGCTTTGTGAGTGGAGTAGCAATTTTAGAGAAATCCTGGATAAACCGTCTATAATACCCGGCTAAACCCAGAAAACTCCTTACCTCAGTCGGATTGGTTGGGGGTTCCCATTTCATCACCGCCTCGACTTTGGTAGGATCAACTTTAATTCCTTGACTGTTCACAACATGACCTAGAAAATGAACTTCACGAAGCCAAAATTCACATTTTGAGAACTTAGCATAAAGCTTTTCACTACATAACATTTGCAAAACCTGCCTCAAATGAAGTTCATGTTCGCCAGCAGACTTGGAATAAACAAGAATATCATCAATAAACACAATTACAGATCTATCGAGCATTGGACGACATACCCGATTCATAAGATCCATAAACGCGGCTGGTGCATTAGTCAGACCAAATGGCATCACCACAAACTCATAATGACCGTATCTGGTTCTAAAAGCTGTTTTTGCTACATCTTCTTCTCGAACTTTAAGTTGGTGATAACCAGAACGTAAATCAATCTTAGAAAAATAGCTGGCACCTTGCAATTGGTCAAACAAATCATCAATCCTAGGTAAAGGATACCTATTCTTGATGGTGACTTTATTCAATTCCCGATAATCTATACACATACGCATTGTACCATCCTTTTTCTTAACAAACAAAATTGGAGCACCCCATGGAGAACTACTCGGACGAATAAACCCCTTATCTAACAATTCTTGTAACTGTTTCATCAATTCTTGCATTTCTGAAGGGGCAAGTCTATACGGAGTCTTAGCAATAGGAGTAGCTCCAGGAATGAGGTCTATACGAAACTCGACTTGCCTCTCGGGTGGAATACCCGGTAGCTCGTCAGGGAAAACATCGGGAAACTCCTTTACTACAGGAATCTCCTCGAGTTTTGGAACACTCTTCTGAAGATCTATCACGTGAGCCAAAAAGGCTTGACAACCACGTGACAAATGACGTTTGGCACGAGCAAAGGTACATATGGATAAGGAAGGCTTTTTCTTTTCCCCATAAATATCAATCACTCCCCCACTGGGAGTATTAATACGGATAATCTTTTTCTCACACTGAATTATAGCATTATACCTACCTAGCCAATCCATACCCACTACTACATCAAACTCACCCATTGGCATTGGAATGAGATTAATAATAAAAGATTCATTACTAATCTGGAGTTGACACCCACGGAATACATTAGCAACATAAACTATTCTATCATCTGCAACCTCAACATCCAGTGGAGTGTCTAACTCACTAAGGGGAATAGAGAATTTCTGACTAAACTTTTCTGACACAAAAGATCGCGAAGCTCCCGAATCGAATAATACGTGTGCAGGCATTAAATTTACAAGAAAGGTACCTGTCAGGACATCGGGGGCTTGCTGAGCTTCCTCAGCAGTGATTTGGAAAGAACGGCCTTTAGATTTTGGAACTTCTACAGCTTTCTTTTCTGAAATTCTTCGAGGTGCTGAAGAAGTAGGCCGGTTCCCAAGTTTCGGACATTCTGATTTTATGTGCCCCGGTTCATAACAATTATAACATACACGGATTGGGTTTGGACAATCTCGGCCAAAATGACCTTCTTGCCCACATTGATAACAAGCGTTAGTGCCAAACTTGCATTCTCCAAAGTGTTTTCGATGGCACTTTTTACATTCAGCTGGCACCGGTCTATCATCCTTCTTTGTACTCCCACTCGGTCTAAACTTCTTTGATGAACCGGAACTTTGCTCACTTTTTCTTTTAGCAGCTGCCACTTGTTCGTCTTTCTTTAATTCCAATTCCTGGAATCGCGCCTCGTCTATCATCTCTTCAAGTGTCTGACATCTCTTTGGAAGTACATACTTTCTGATTTCTTTTCTCAAGACCTTATGAAAATGATTCATAAGCATCCTTGGGTTATCCATGTACTCTGGACAAAAACGAGCTCTATCCAGAAAATTTCCCACCAATTCATTCATTGATTCGTTCGTTTGCTCCATAGCTAAAAACTCTTGACGAATTCTATTCAAATCTGCGTCTTGAGAATACGTGCTTTCAAACATCACTTTAAACTCTTCCCAAGTTAACTTGCTAATAACTTCATCACCCTTAGTTCTACACTGTACATTCCACCACCACTTAGCACGATTCTTTAAAAGGTTAGCTACATACCTTACTTTAAATTTGTTGGGACAATCCACAGTAGCGAATGCCCCTTCTACTTCTGAGATCCAACGGTAACATTTGATTGGATCTAAATCACCATCATACTCTGGTGGGTTGCAAGCTGAGAAATCTCTATAAATGATCTTTTTCTGCTCCTCCTGAATATTTGGTTGAGGAATTACCTCTGGTCTGGGCACAACTATTTCTCCTCGCCCTTTCTGCATTTCTTCACTCACAATCTTTCTTACCGTGTCAGTAATCGTCGTCACTAAGAAAGGAAGAGATGCTTCTTGAGCTTGACTAACCTCTTTAGACACAAGGGATTTTATACCTTCCCAAGACAATTCGGTGTCAAGAATAGGAGACCTTGGTCTTTCATTACCGCCTCCTGCCTCATTATCTTGGGCTCTGTTACCCGGGTTAAATCCAAGAGTAAGATCTATTTCTTGTTCATCCATCTTTACTGAAAGTAGACATAGAAAAATTAACTCAACTTACTTAATATTTACAAGTCTACTTTATCTGTACTTCTAACATCTAACACTAACAATAACTAATAACTTATCCTCTAATGTTTCGTGATTTCCATGGATACCCATATGGTAATATGATAATCATTGCGTTGGCCAAGCGCACTAATTACTGTATTAGAATATAACATATCCAAAGTCCACACGACACACTTTGATTCAAAATCATTAGCACACATAATCACGTACACATAACAGTTCTAAATCATGCTCAGTTCAATAATTAAAGTGGTCTAAGATCAAGTACCCACTAATGGTGAATACCCGAATCCCTTAAACCGTGCTCTGATACCAACTTGAAACACCCCGAAACGTGAACAAATTATTATTTTTTTTTTTTTAAAAAAAACATAACACTTCTAATTACTTGTACTTACTTATAGTGGTCCCAAAACACTGGCTATTACATTACTTAATTATAATCAACATTCAAAGATGAAAGTTGCTGGACACAGGCTGAATCCGGCCGGATTCACGGGAATCCGCCGGATTCCCTAATATTTCAGACCCAACTTTTGACCAGAACTGAAACTAAGAAATCGGTTTCTGAATATGCCCCGGAATCCGCCAGATTCCCTGTTCCAGCAGCAGAATCCAGAGTCTGCACATTTTCATACCAAAACACGAATTTTGACAAAGCATAACTCTTAAACCACAACACCTGGGATCGTAAAATTTTGCATACATCTTTCAAATGGTCAAATGAACATAACTTAACTTTCACTTTTTTAAAATCCTCGTTTTAACCCATTTTGACACGTAAACTAGTTTTCGACCATTTTTCACCAAAATGTTAACATGTCAAATTCTTTAATACATCAAATTTGACTTCCAGCTTTTGACTACACATTTCAACTTGGCTTTAGAACTTGTGAGAACCAAAACCATTGACTTTCGACCAACTTGACCCATTTTGACACTTAAGCACTTAATGACCCATTTGGGCACCAAATTGATCCATTTCAATCTTTGACCAACCAATAGCATTCATTCTTACTCAGTTGACTTTTAAAAGTCAAACAAAACACTTTTCATTCACATTCACTTAAACATTAACATTTTCAAGTCTCACTACATTTAGCTTTAACCAAAACATCAACTTTCACAAGTGAGACTTACTAACTTTTACAAACATGAACTAAAATCTTAAACTTTACAAACGGGGGTGTTATTGTATCGTAAGCATGATCAAAAGGGATAAAACTCATTACCGACCAAGCAATGAGCTCCACCACTAGCTTTCCATAACCTTCTTTCCCGATTCCTCCTTTACCTTACTTGAACTTCCTGAAACATGTTAAACACAACACATAAGCATAAATGCTTAGTAAGCAAATGGACTCTAACAATTAAAATCTGCAACAAGTTAAGGATCCATAACATCTAACATGCCAAATTCCGAAGAATTGACATCAAACTAAGCTAATGACAAAGTCATTACTTAGATACCACCAAGCGAATGATAAATCACTCCTTGGTTCCACATGTCCATATACTTACCTTATCACTTGCACAAACAATAACTTGAACTCTTTCACACTTGATCACCTATTCACATAATCACATAAACACTTATCAATTTCACATTTAACTACTCTTTCTTACTTCTCACATAATACTTAGGTGTTAAATCACATAACACCCATATTTCTAACATAAGTCCCATACAATTAATATCTAATCACATGTAATATGGGTAATTAACATTAGTTCTTACCATTACTATCACAAATCACCAAGAACTTAACTTCTTAGTGATCTTACCTATACATAAACAATTCAATTACCCATAAAACACATGATTAGAGATTATCAATACAACTAACATGAATTATATGTTCTTTCTAACTTAATAACATGTATGAAACTTAATTACAATCAATTACCCATCAATTTCACTAACTTAGGGTTTTATATTCTTAAACCCTAACTCAATTAAACAAAGAGGGAGTTGATTCTTATCTTACAAAAGCTGAATTGAAGCTTAGAAACTTCAATTAATCAAAACCCTAGCTTGATTTCACCTCTCTTCTTCCTTCTCTCTCTAAAATCGCCTCTCTCTCTCTCTAGAAATGTTCTATACGTGATTCTCAGTTTCTGAAAATGGAAAGGGATAGAAACTACAGGATTTTATCTACATAATTTCACATAAACCCCTCATCTTTGCTAATATGACAGTTTCTACCCTCTAACTCAAATTTCTTTACATAGTTAGTTTCACTAACTAATTCTAACACATAACCATTATTTCACATAACATAATATTATATACATATAATTAAATAACTAGATGCATATAATATAATTTTAACTTACAAAATTTGGGGCGTTACATGTTCGCGCTTAAGTCCATAACTAACGATATATGATGGAGAGACTTCTGTTTGTAAGTAAACTCATGCAATTTCGTTTGGTATAGTAAACAGTTCTAGTACTTGTGTTTAAAGAAAAGCAGTTGCATGTTTCTCCCCCAATAAGATAAAACAGTAAAAGTGGGGCCGTAAGACTCACCTGAGTCTTGTAGTAATCAGTTGCAATTAGCAAGTAGTAAGTAAAGCAAGTAGGTTCTCTGAACCCGTAACCTTCAAATGCCTAGCACATGAGGTTATGTAAGTATGTGTCTCGCAAGACGTTCCGTTTAGTTGTACACAACTAGTTAAGTCCAATGTTCGTTTGTATGTTCGTAGTTGTTTGTTTTGAGAAAACAGTTTTGGACCATTGGTGACGGTTCATCAAAATAATTATAAATTGTTGACTTTGCTACAGTAGATTTGCTACAGTACTGCTACAGTAAATTTTGACTTTTTTGTACAGTAACTTTGACTTTAAAATTCTGGTTTTCTGTGTTTTTGCGACACAATCTGCGACACTAAAGTTTGGTATGCGACCCAGTGGTTGTGTCGCATAAAGTGCGACACAAGAGCTCTGCGACACAGTGGTTGTGTCGCAAAAGCTTGCGATGCTAATTTAATAGCGACATAAGGGTTGTGTCGCATAAAAGTGCGACACAATAGTGCGACATAACGTACGACACAAAATACGACACTAAATGGTTTATGCGACATAGCATGCGACACAAACGTTGTGTCGCAAAGATGAACACCAGCCCAGAAAGTTGCGGCTGTCGCGATTTTCCGATCAAAACCCAAATCAAACGCATTTTTAAGCTGTAAAATCATGTTTCCTTTGTTGTTTTGGTCATAACTAAGTTGTGTACACCTTATAACACCAAGATAATACACCAAAACGAATAAATCTAAGTTTTTAGAAAATTCTTATTTTTGCAAATCGAGACCAAACGAGAGCGAATTTGATGGTGCGGCTTTTGTTAATCTTGTTCCTTTAGTGATGGTGATTCCGAAAATGTAATCTTTGTGGGTCGATTTGTGAATCCGAAAATTGGTGAAGATTTTTAAAGAGGGTTTTGAGTTTGTGTGTGTGTGTGTTTAATGTAAATGAAAAGAAAGAGATGGGGATGGGTGGTGCTTTTGGTTGGTTCCAAAAGGGGAGGGAGAGAATACACTCCCTAAAATACAGTATTTACTCCGTGTCCTAATTGACTACCTTGCTCATTTTAGTAATCGTGTAAAATATTATTTAGATAATATTCTAAAATGTGAATCCTTACTGAAAATCATTCGCTAATATTTATTCAAAATATTAGTTTGTTAGTTTAATTTGTGTCGTCGCGTTTGATACGTTTACTTGCTAATATACAGAACGTAATGTATAATACTTTGATAATATGTATAAATAATGTCCGTTCCAATATATATCAATATATCCTCATTATTTATGACAAGTTTTGTCACCAACGTCCAAATAAGTTGTGTCGGACTCCGTCCGGTTAATTCGTACGATTTAGCCAAATCGCGTGCGTATATATATATAAATCACCTTATATATACAAATAGAGCCTGTAATTAGTCCTATTACATACTAATTACAACTAGTTACAAACAATTAGGCATAATTAATTACCCTAATTATGCAGGTGTTACATTCTCCCCTTGTTAAAGAAATTTCGTCCCGAAATTAGCTTGAGTGTACGGACGGTGCGTTATCTGGGAAGAGATGTGGGTATTTCTGTCGCATTTGGTCTTCCCGTTCCCAGGTGAACTCAGGGCCGCGCCTAGAATTCCACCTGACCTTTAAGATGGGAATACGACTCTGTTTCAATCGTTTGACCTCACGGTCCATGATTTCCATAGGTTCCTCGACAAAATGAAGTTTATCATCGATTTGAATTTCGTCAAGCGGTATAATCAGTGTCTCGTCAGACAGACATTTCTTCAAGTTAGAAATGTGGAATGTGTTGTGTACGCTGCTAAGTTCAGCAGGAAGTTGCAGGCGGTATGCCACTGGACCAATCCTTTCCAGGATTTCGAATGGTCCGATGTATCTAGGATTTAGTTTGCCTCGCTTTCCGAATCGAATGACACCCTTCCACGGTGCCACTTTGAGAAGTACCTTGTCCCCTACCTGGAACTCAAGGTGTTTGCGTCTCACGTCAGCATAGCTTTTCTGACGATCACGTGCGGCTTTCAACCGGTTTTGAATACCAACGATTTTCTCAGTAGTTTCTTGAATGATATCTGGACCCGTGAGTTGGGAATCTCCTAACTCAGTCCAACAGATAGGTGATCGGCATTTACGCCCGTAAAGTGCCTCGAAGGGTGCAGCCTTTATGCTGGTATGGTAACTGTTGTTGTACGAAAACTCGCACAACGGTAAGTGATTTTCCCAAGAAGTACCGAAGTCAACTACGCAGGCTCGTAGCATATCCTCCAGTGTTTGAATAGTTCGCTCGCTTTGGCCATCGGTTTGCGGGTGATAAGCAGTACTCATATCCAGACGAGTACCAAGAGATTTTTGTAGCGATTGCCAAAAGTTAGAAGTAAAACGGCTGTCCCTATCCGAGATGATCGAGATAGGTACACCGTGTCGCGAGATGATTTCTTTGACATAGATGCGAGTCAGACGCTCCATCTTGTCGGTTTCCTTGATGGCCAGAAAATGAGCAGATTTCGTGAGACGGTCCACGATCACCCAAATGGTATCGCAACCACTTGAAGTTTTTGGTAGTTTGGTAATGAAGTCCATGGAAATTTGTTCCCATTTCCATCGAGGAATTTCAGGTTGTTGGAGCAACCCCGAGGGTCTTTGGTGTTCGGCCTTGACTTTGGAACAGGTTAGGCATTTACTGACGTACAAGGCAATGTCAGCTTTCATGTTAGGCCACCAATACAACCCTTTGACGTCATGATACATTTTATCAGAACCAGGATGTATAGAGTATCGATATTTGTGAGCTTCAGCCATCACCAAATCTCGCAAGTTTCCGAATTTGGGTAACCACACCCGGTTAGAGAAGTATCGAGTTCCATCAGGTTTGATTTCGAATCGTTTATCCAAGCCTCGCAAGGCTTCATTTTTCAAGTTTTCATCGCTGAGTGCTTCAAGTTGAGCGGTAAGGATTTGAGCAGGGAGCTCGTTACGAATTGTCATAGAGAGTGCTCGGACTCGAAGGGGTTTCACTCGTTCTTTTCGGCTTAAGGCATCGGCAACTACGTTAGCCTTGCCCGGATGGTATTTGATCTCGCAGTCATAGTCACTAAGTAACTCAACCCAGCGACGTTGTCTCATGTTTAGATCCTTCTGATCGAATATGTGTTGGAGACTTTTGTGATCAGTGAAGATAGTGCTTTTCGTACCGTAGAGATAATGTCTCCAGATTTTCAATGCGAAGACCACAGCACCTAACTCGAGGTCGTGGGTCGTATAGTTTTTCTCATGGATTTTTAGTTGTCGTGAGGCATAGGCAATGACTTTTTCCCGTTGCATCAACACACAACCAAGTCCTTGGTGTGAGGCGTCGCAGTAAACTACGAAATCGTCGGTGCCCTCGGGTAAGGACAAGATCGGTGCACTGCAAAGTTTGTTTTTCAATAGTTGGAAAGCTGACTCTTGTTTATCAGTCCAATCGAACTTCTTATCTTTCTGAGTCAGTGTGGTTAGGGGAACAACTATTCTTGAAAAGTTTTCGATGAATCGGCGGTAATAACCAGCAAGACCTAAGAATTGTCTCACTTCGGTTGGAGTGGTCGGTGACTCCCAGCCCTTGATTGCTTCAATCTTGGCGGGATCAACATGAATTCCCTGGCTGTCAATCACGTGCCCGAGGAATTGAACGGTTCGAATCCAGAACTCACACTTAGAGAATTTGGCATATAACTCTTCGTGTTTAAGAAGTCCTAGAATGGTTTTCAGATGTTGAGCATGTTCCTGCTCGTTGCGAGAGTAAATCAGGATATCATCGATGAACACAATGACGAATTTGTCAAGATATGGTTTGCACACCCGATTCATAAGGTCCATGAATACGGCCGGTGCGTTGGTCAACCCGAATGGCATCACTTGGAATTCGTAATGCCCATAACGAGTTCGGAAAGCTGTCTTTGGGATATCATTGTCACGGACTCGGAGTTGATGATAACCCGACCGTAGATCAATCTTTGAGTAAACACTCGATCCCTGGAGTTGGTCAAACAGGTCATCGATTCTAGGAAGTGGGTACCGATTCTTTATGGTTAGCTTATTCAGCTCTCGGTAGTCGATACACATGCGGAAAGATCCATCTTTCTTTTTCACGAATAAGACCGGAGCTCCCCAAGGCGAGGAACTTGGTCGAATGAATCCTCTGTCCAGGAGTTCCTGTAGTTGGTTAGACAACTCCTGCATTTCGGATGGTGCTAAACGGTAAGGGGCTCGTGCCACGGGTGCAGCTCCAGGCACAAGTTCGATTTGAAATTCAACTTGTCTAGGTGGCGGAAGTCCGGGCAAGTCTTCAGGAAAGACTTCCGGGAAATCCCGTACGATCGGAACATCCTCAAGTCGATTCTCCTCCGACTTCTTCTCCGTTACATGTGCAAGGATGACTTGATACCCTTTTCGTAGGTATTTTCTAGTTTTCAGACAGGAGACAATATTCAGATTTCGTCTGCCGGTCTCCCCTTGTAGGACTAAGGTTCCACCGGAGACAAGAGGTATGCGAACGAGTTTGTCATGACAGATGATTTCAGCTCGGCGCTTGGATAACCAATCCATACCGACAATAATATCGAAGCTGCCGATCTCGACAGGGATTAAATCAATGGAAAATGTTTCGTTCGTGAGGTTATGTGTACAGTTGTGTATGATGCTATCAGTCTCAATCAGTTTGCCGTTAGCTAATTCTACAATGTATTTAGCATCTAAGGCAGTGGGAGTTATATCAAGTAAAGGGCTAAATTTCTCAGAAATGAAGCTTCTATCGGCACCGGTATCAAATAATACAGAAGCAGTAAGGTCGTTGAGAAGGAATGTACCCGTCATGACATTCGGGTCTTGTCTGGCTTCCCCAGCCTTGATAACGAATGATCTGCCGCGAGCAGGGTTGTTGTTGTTTTTCAGCTTTGGGCAATCTTTCTTGAAGTGCCCTGAATTTCCGCACCCAAAGCAGGCCTTTGGTGCATTGGTGTTGGGGGTAGGAATGTTGGTTCGGCAATCCTTGGCTAGATGCCCGAACCGTTTGCAGTTTGAGCAAGGGCAAGAACCGTCATGGTGGCAGTTGCATTTGGGACAGTAGGGTCTGCTCCCGCTGTACCCTTTCTTCTCCGAAGTTCCCGATGAATAAGCCTTAATGTACTCAGGCTTTTTGTTGGAGGTTTGGTTGGATGAGTTGGGGTTTCCTTCCCACTTGCGTTTGTTGTTTGCAGATGGGTTTGAAGTTGTGCCACGGCGGACAGAATTTGCCGTTAGTTCATGGGCCATACGGATGGCGCTCTGAATAGTACCCGGTTTGGAAGAAGTTACCAGGTCTTGGAGTCTCTCAGGAAGACCATCAACGAATTTCTCGATCCTCTTATACTCAGGATCGATCATGGTTGGGCACAGAAGTGCCAGTTGGTGGAAATGGTTTGTGTATCCGGTGATGTCATCACCCTGCATCTTGTGGTTCCAAAATTTCATTTCCAGCTGTTTCAATTCATCCCTGGGACAGTACTCGCCCCTCAACATCTCCTTCAACTCCTCCCACGGGAGTTTGTAAGCATTAGCAACACCCACAGTCTGGGCATAGGTGTTCCACCAGGTGAGTGCGGTGTCAGTAAAAGTACTAACGGAGAACTTAACTTTGTCTCCTTCCGCACAGTTGCAGATCAGAAATACGGATTCGACTTTCTCGATCCAGCGTACTAGACCGATAGCTCCCTCAGTACCTGCAAAGTTTAGAGGTTTGCAGTTCTGAAAGTATTTGTATGAACAGGGTTTAGCAGTAGGGGTTTCAGCGGCATCGCTGTTCCTCGTGGAATTTGGTGGAGTATTCCGAGCCAAGGCTTCAGTAACAGCCTGGGTTATAAGGGAGGTAATCTGGGCATCGGTGTATGGTCTTGTCTTTGGCGGCATGATTCTTCAATAAAAGAAATGAAGATACATGAGATTTTGTAGGAACTTGTAATTGTCACAGATGTACATGTATAAAAGCAGTAATACATAACATCAACATGGAAAAATGACAATTATTATGAGTTGAAATATCAAGGAATATTTGATGGATAATGCGAGTTCAAAGGTTACATCCTACAGAGATATTACAAAAGGTGTCGGGAATTGTTACATCCGACTAGTTTATAGAATAGCGCTAGATAGTCATTAGATTACGAGACAAAGACTACACTAGTCTTAATGTAGATTAATCTGTTCCATCAGCGCGACAAGGCGGTCCACGGTTTCTGCCAGCCTGTTGGTTTGCCTGGCATTGTCTTCAACTAAGGCCAGTCGTTGTGCTAGTACACGAGAGTGATCCTCAGTCTCCTGTGAACGTTGTTCACATTCCTCTAGTCGGTTTCTTACAAGTTCATCCGCACCTAATTCGGCGGTCATGGAATCCTGAATTATGCTTACAGAGAGGTTGGTATCCTCTTGTTCTCGCTGGAGTTGGGATATGTGATCAAGTGCCTGGCGAAGCAGGTAGGTCATTCGGAGTTGTTCCCGTTCGAGATGTTCGAGCCTTTGCTCCTGACGGTGAAGTTGGGTAGCCAACACTGGCATCGTGAGGTGTGCCGAGTTCTGAGAGTTATGAACAGGATAGGGGCTGGTTCGAGGTGACCTTGTGTTCCTCTTGGCTTCTCGTGGGTTCCGTGACCCATGTGAGTGAGAGTGTGACGGATTAGGTGGTATGTTTGCCATTCCTGTGGCAGAGTGTAAGTAAGACGAGGCTAATATATATATACATATATCATATCCAGCCTAGTGTCTAGCACGTATCAAGTAATGGTCCGGTTCTCTCGTGGTCAGAGTCAACTAACGTATCCCCGTTCAACATATTCATTTCAGACCTTACATCATCTTTCCTTAATTGTACATAGTTGATCAGGCTATGTTAAATTAAAGTCGTATGCTGTAATTCCTGAACCAGTCATGTCTAATAAGAGAATACCGCCTAACGGTCATAGTCTAGGTCCACTAAATGCAACCTAGTTCACTATAACCTTAGGCTCTGATACCAATCTGTAACACCCCCGAAATTCACTGTTTTGCGGAAGCATAATTTGGGGTGTTACTAATCAAATATCACAGCACAAAGATAAAGTAAACGACATCTATATGCAACGTTTGTAAATTAGTTACATTCCATAGATATATTGTTTGAAAACTTAGTGTTTTCGTATACAAAAATGTAGTTTCCCTAGAGTCCGCGCGTGTAGCGGGAGATTCTATTACATAATCAAAATATACAAAAGATAATGCTAAGAATCTCCGTTAATGCAGTTGTGTTGAAATCATGCGACTCTAGCTAAAAATCCTGGAGTAATCCTACTCCATCCGAGTACCTGAGAAAACATGCTAAAAAGTGTCAACCAAAAGGTTGGTGAATCTCACAGGTTTGTAAGTAATATCAGCTTTGAACACGAGATTTCATCAGTAATGCCCGCAGGCGTAAAATCAGCAATTTCAATCCAGAAATCGTAAACCAGTATTTGCAATCCCGCAAATGTAAGTAAGTAAGTTTATACCGTTGCCATGAGGCTCATAATCGAAGCTTAACCCGTAAGTAATAAGTTTGCTCCCGTGACATGCTCGTAAATGAGCAAGCATCAGTAACGAATAATTAGTCACCCATTTCTACGTGTAAATCAGTACGTGGCAGCGCTACTGCCCCGGGTGGGGAGGGTCATTTCCCTAATGGATCCATTAACTAGTGTTCGCGCTTAAGTCCATAACTAACGATATATGATGGAGAGACTTCTGTTTGTAAGTAAACTCATGCAATTTCGTTTGGTATAGTAAACAGTTCTAGTACTTGTGTTCAAAGAAAAGCAGTTGCATGTTTCTCCCCCAATAAGATAAAACAGTAAAAGTGGGGCCGTAAGACTCACCTGAGTCTTGTAGTAATCAGTTGCAATTAGCAAGTAGTAAGTAAAGCAAGTAGGTTCTCTGAACCCGTAACCTTCAAATGCCTAGCACATGAGGTTATGTAAGTATGTGTCTCGCAAGACGTTCCGTTTAGTTGTACACAACTAGTTAAGTCCAATGTTCGTTTGTATGTTCGTAGTTGTTTGTTTTGAGAAAACAGTTTTGGACCATTGGTGACGGTTCATCAAAATAATTATAAATTGTTGACTTTGCTACAGTAGATTTGCTACAGTACTGCTACAGTAAAGTGATAAGTTGAGAATACCTTTAAAGTAATATGAGTAGTTTACCTTTAAAGTGATAAGTTGAGAATAGTAGCGAGTTAATACATAGTTGTATACCTGTTGCACGATGTTGCTATATATGTGTAAAATGTTGATATCATTGTTGTAAACTATGAGAGAGTAAAGTAATAACTTTGAAAATGAATGGTATGAAGTGACCTGAGAATAAAGTGTAACTGACATAATATGACGACGTCTGGCCAACGTATTTATATTATGCCATTTCACATGGAGTTGTTGAGGTTACTAAGTACCATATAAAGTTAAGTGGTTTTAAAATATCAGGTAAGATATGTTGATCTGTAATTGATAAATAATCATAGATGGACTCATATGAAAGAGTAATAAACCATTAAGTTGTTGTTTAATGTGGTACCGGTGGTACAAGAGATATGTATATAGTTAATTGCAACTAGTAGTCTTTAAAAGATGATTTAAGCGAAGTAGAGGTCAGTTGATTGTGAATAATATTGAGTTAATATTTTTGGATGGGTGATTAATGACAACATCTTGTGTTGTAGAAATACCATTGATGATGTTTGGTATTAACAGATGTTGTTTAGCATCCAAATTGGTGTGATGTGATGCTAGTTGATTACATGATAATAATTTTAACTATAAAATTTGACCTCTACATAGGGCTTATTAGTTATTATTATATGTTGATGATTATATGATTGTGGATTCCTGCCGAGTAAATGATTTCATATAATCAAGTTGTGTTTATAATTATCAGTGTAAAGTAGTAAGTTTAACTAGTTGCCAAAAGTAAAGTATTTCTAGCAAGTTGTAAATTGAGCTGAACTTTTATTGTTAATGTGCATGTTGCGGTATGCAATACCACTTGTTGTGAATAGTGTAAAGTTGAAATATTTACATGGATATGTGTTACTTTGATTACTGGTGATTACGTGATTTAAATTGTTACATGACTAAGTATGACTGGTCATGCAAGTGGTCATTTAAATTTATTAGAGAAAGGATGTAAGAGCAATGCTGGTGCATTGGAACATATAGATCATGTACCTTTGGATAGGTGCATGTGGAAAGAATTGAAAACAGGTTTATATATATTTACAAGTTGCTCAAGGGAATAATACATGACGTGTGTATATATATATTGTAATTAAACAGTTGATGATGCTACATTGTGTGCTGAAAATAACATCTTGTGCTAATAAATTAAATAGAGGTAAAACACAATCTATGTGTTTAAGTGAGTTCGGTGGAAATACACATTGGTAGTGTGTAAATTGATGTATTAATATCTACCTATATAAGTATATGTTGACATATAGGTACATTTTGTGAGTATATGGTTAAAGATATGCATGAGTGATGGTATGCACAAGTGATTGAACAGGTACACACATCTAGTGTGCATCTAGTAATGAGTAATTATTTGTATGAGAAGTAGAGTAGTATTGAATGGAAATAAAAGTGAGTAGGTAGTTCTAATTATTCTAGACCGAATAAGTGTGATCAGATTTCGAGGACGAAATCTCTTTAAGGGGGAGAGATTTGTAACACCCAGTATTTGGGTCTAGTAGTATTAAATATTTTCTGACTGTGAATTATTATTAAAATGTGTCAGAAAGTAATTTTGTTGTGCTAGTTGAAAATAAATGGGTAAGAGAGTCGAATAATTTATTGTGATTAATAAATTATTATTTGTTTTAAATTAATCTAGTTGACGGTAAAATAAAATAATATTTCCTCGTAAATAATTTTTAAGTTCCAGACAATGATAAGTACGGGGAAAGATATTATGGTAATTATATACTAGACTTAAACTTTGAGTCGGTGTTTGTTTTAAACATATCTATATACACATACACATACGTACGCATATACATACATATATCCATAATTTTGAAACCCTAATTCATGAAGAAACACAAATTGAAGCCATGGAAACTCAAATTAAGCTTCAAGAACACGAAGTAATCATCCTTTAATCCGTCTAAGCCCTTGGTAAGTCTTAATTTCTTGAATTCTATAACCTAATATTTGGGGGTTTTGGGGTTTTTGATAATTAGTGAGTTTTAATCCGAAAATTTGGTTGAGTTTGTTAAATGGAGCTTATATAAACTCACTAATGATGATAAGTAATATGATTCATGTTAAAAGTTATAATTTTGATTAGGGTTCTTGAGGCTAAGGATGATTATGTTGATTTTGATGGGTTATATGATGAAATTAGCTTGATTAATCTTAAAGTGAGACTTGTAATACTTATATAGTTGTTAGTTAATGCTAATTTCATGATTATAATGGAAACCCTATGTTAGAAATTGTGTGATTGAGATATGTTCATGGATAAAGTTTTGAGTTTACTTGAGTGTTCATGAATTATGATTTTTTTAAGCTTGAGTAATGATGTATAAATTGATAAGTGTTGTTAATGATCGTATTATGATTAATTAAAGATGATGATTTACATTAATTATTCTAAGGGTTGTGAAATTGTTTAGGTGTTCTTGAGAATTTGATGATTATTATAACCATGATGGATTATATGATGAGAATTGATATTAATTGTGATTAAGAACACTTAAATGATAATCAAACATGATTGCGTTAATTCATATGAAGTTGAATAATTCGGATTATTGCGTAATCTTGAGACAAGTGACTAACTTGTGTATTCTGTTGTAATCCCAGATGTGCAGAAGGCTCAGTGATATTAGACTACTGAGTGGATGTCTGAGGTGGTCGGTGAGTGGATCTCTAATCCTCAGTATAACTTGGTTGTAACGAGTTTGGTTACAACAAGTAACATATTATTACTATTGTAGTTGCCATGATGATTATTATAGTTAGTAATAATATGGTTGATATAATAACGTTGACCTGATGAATATGTGATTTGTTGATTATGTGATCACTGGACTTGTTGTTGGCCTTCGGGCATCAGTTGTTAATGAGGTCAACGAGTTGTTGAACTGTTGGTTGGGCTAGTCGGTTATTCAAGGTTTAACACACCTCCTGTGTTAGTTGAGAATAACCACTAGCTATCGGTCTCGTCCGTTATGGCCATACGGATATGGTTGGGTAAGTGTTCTTGGGGAGCCTCCCGGGTATTATGGTTATCCCCAGAGCCACCGATGCATCATTATGAAGTCAGTTGCTTGTTGAATAGTTGCTTTGATGATAAGTTGACCAGTTGAATTGTGGCCCTGTGGCTTTGTTAAATGGTGGTATTGTCTACTTTGTTGGTTATGTGTTAATTGTTGTATGCAAAGTTGTTGAGCTAAGTTAGCCTGTTGATTAGTTATCTACTCACTTAGCTTTATGATAATCCCCCACATAACACTTCTTGCAGGTTATTGATATATTTGGGTGGGCAAGAAGTTGGACTAGAAGGAATGTTTGACCGTGAAGCGTTACTCTGATAGTGGATTTGTTTAAAATAATGTTTTATCACGTTTTATAAAACACCTCTGTTGTGAAATTATGTTTTGAAAAAGTTGAATTTTATATTTTGTTAAAATGAGGTAAATTATTACTAGCTATTTGGACTTACGCTTCCGAATTACTATATTTAAATGATTATAAATGAGGGGTGCTATAATTATGGTTAGGGTTTATTGTTTCAAAGTGCATTATACTTTGCCTCTTTTATTATTGTATGACACGAACTTTCATTTTAACTACCGTATGTATTGAATTTGTCAATTCCGTCTATTGTATGTATACTTTCCTTTTTTGACATTCTATTGTATGTATGAGGAAACACACAATAGAATGCTAAAAAAATGAAAGCGTATATACAATAGACAAAATTGACAAGTTCACAACATATAACAGAAGTTTTGAAAGTACGCTCCATACTATAGTAAAAGAGGTAAAATATAATACACTTGAAACAATAATAAACCTTTATGCTTAATTAAGATAGGTAATACTTCAATCTATAAGGTACCGTGCCTAGTCACCTAACAAATACACATGACATGATAAAAAAAAGTAAAAAACGAACATTAACATAAAGCGTGTAATCAATAATATATTATGTATCGTAAAAACATATTTTCACCTTTTAAAATTGCTTTTGAGTTTTACGTATTATTACTTCCCTTGTATTAAAAGTTTGGGTCATCTTTTTAATCATTCTAAATTGTTAGACTAACTCAAATGGCCTAGTTAATAATATTGGACAAATTAATAAAAATGTTGAGATAGTACGTAGTGATTGAACCAAGGACCATGGCCTTAGATGACGGCCACCTTAATACCTTACCATTAATCCAAGTTGCTTTTTTCTATATATTTACTCTCGTAGATTTATTTATTAAGATAAAAAACGAGTTATAGAAAAAGACAAACAACATGCTATTCATGAGAGAGTTTGTTAATTGATATTAAGAAATCATTTATGTTGAACCAGTACTACTACCGTTAATTATTCTCGCTTATAGATTAATGTAATCATACCACATAAGAAACTAGAGTGCCATATGAAGTTATGAACATCAATAATGAATTAAGTTCCAAGATTCTATCATGACAAGATTTAAAAGAACAAACAAGATTGTGACTTTGATGCACATCTACTTCAACGACGTCATATATATCGATCACTCGATAAACCTATTTAAAATATAAAAATGTTAACTAATAATAAAGAAAAATAGTGCATTTCTTGTCACCTGAGTAGATGATTACCTTCGTATCATCGATTTATCGGGTACTTAGGTTATTGAAAGACCTAATTAGCACAAGTTATCGATATATGCGGAATATTGAGGTGCGTGTCTACGGTTATTGTTGCTCTTTCTAAAGTCAAATTTTAAAATTGTTGCAACATTTGTGTGGAAAGTGACATAGTTAACATGATATCATGTATATAGTATGTATCGTAAAGATGTTATAAAAAATTGAGGAAGTTACGATATCTCAAAACGAGCAGGTAAATGTTATAACGTTTCTTTTAATACAACAAGTGTTGTTATTTATGTATCAAAATAATAAACTTTGTACGAGTTTGGACCTATCATTTTTTATTTAATAAATAAACATAGACCCTCACAAATAATTTGAGCAATGTAGATACATTTTTTTAGGGATTAGTACCTGAAAATGCAACTAACTTGTACCCGATATCTATTGTATGTACTTAACTTACGTATGCTATTTTTAATGCATCAAACTTTCAAAAATGGTGTTTTAATGTAATTTGCTGACGTGTTGATGATTTGTCAAACTCTCCGAATGCCACGTGACACTTTCAACGAGTGACACAGCAGCAAATTACATTAAAACATTTTTTTTTTTTGAAAGTTTGATGCATTAAAAATAGCATACGTAAGTTGGGTACAAACAATAGATATCGGGTATAAGTTAGTTGCATTCCCAGATATTAATCCCTTTTTTTACAACTTAATAGTAGCATATTAATTAGTCTTCAACTCTTGATATATAACTAGATGATCTTGCCCACGCATTGCGATGGGATTTGAAAAACTAATTTTTAACTTGGATATGAAGTTTCGAATGATCACTTGTGTTAGCATATGATTTCTAATATTTTAATAACACATTTCTTGGTTATTACTCATAAATTCATATTATATGTGCGCAATTCGTGCACTAAGCATCGGGTGAAGCTATAATTTAGTTTACAATTAATATATTTAATCCTTACTGTTATATTTAATCATCAATTCTAAAATCTAACATAACTTGTAAAAACATGTTCAATTAATTTGTGTAGTAAGGGTTCGATGAGAACTTTTTTTTTTAACTTAGACGAATTTCTATAATATCAAGTTAAGATATTTCTGTCAAATCTCAACCACCTCACGATCTAAAATAATAAAATGTTAGAGCTTAATCTAAATTTGATTGTCAAAATTAATTTATTTTCTCTAATTAACCAAAATAAACTTAACTAATGATAACACGTTATACCAAAATAAATATTAATAGTGGTAATAGTTTAATAAGTTATACAACAATAAATTTAACCAAAACTGAAAGCTACAAACATTATTTTAACACAAATAATAAGTTTAATTATCCTAGAATCTAAATGAATATCAAATTATCTTGTATAATAAGTCTACATCAAATGAATAATCTTATAATTTATTCTTTTTTAAAATCTACATGACAAATGAATTATATTTATATTTGCTAATGTACATATTAACTGGCTTTATAGGTAGCTTTCAATTCGCAAAAGTTATGCTCCTTATCAAACATAAGAAGATTGGAACATTAAAAAGAAAAATCATTGAGAAAAAATTATAAATTGAGGTAGAGAGAATAATCGAACATGTAACCTACCCAAACACCTAACATGCAATATTTAACCACCAAGCTAGGTACTTCTACTTGCTACTATTTAGCTAATTAATATATTTATTGCATCTTTAGAAATTGTTGAGAAAAGACAAAACACTTACTATTCATAACTAGTTGCTAATTGATATTAGTGGGTAATATTGAATGGTGTTTTCACACCCCGTCTAAAGCGGAAACAACGGGGTATAACGGTGATAGGACCATAACACATCATTATAAAGAATTCTATATGAAATACAATATCCAATGTGTCATGATGCCAATAACATGAATAACGGTTCATGTCGTGCATACATTTCAACAATGAATTCAAAAGCTTACAAACAAACGTACTATACAATGTTAAGGCAAAACAAGCCTTCACAAACAACCTTAATGATGTAACACAAGTCTTGAATAACTCTTAATGCAACCCTAAAGGTCCACTAAGTTCTCTTGTCCACTGCTTTAAGTCCACTAGTATAACCTGAAAAGATATGCTCGAAAACGTCAACACGAATGTTGGTGAGTTTCGTAGGTTTGAAACCAGACACCAGAAAAATAAACATTTTGCTGTGATAATAATAAGTTAGGACAATGCAATAGAAATGTACACAAATGTGAAATAATGCAACCAATATATCTCAATGTACGGCAATTACCTCACAAGGAAGTAAAGCACGAATGTAAGCAACAATCCCAATGTACGGCAAATACCCCACAAGGAGGTAAAACACGAATGTAAACAATAGATCTCAATGTACGACAAATACTCCACAAGGAAGTACATCACGGATGTAAACAACCAATCTCAATGCATATAAGTCACATAGTGTCACACATTTCAAGCATATGTCCAAAAATAGAAATGAATACGTTCACAGCATAAAACAGTTGGTAAAACATGTGAGCATACTTTTCCCCCAATGTAAAAATATGTAAAGAAAATGGGGCCACGAAAACTCATCTCAAGAAATGATGTAAGTATCGCCCTTAAGTGTAATCCACTAAGCCACTCGCAATCTACAATGTCATAATGCATATGGGTTACAACCTAGACATAACTAGGTCATTCCATTGTATCCCAAGTCCAAAACACATTCACTAAGTCTCCTCACAACTCAAACTAGTGTATCATCGCAAGAACCAACCTAAAATGAAAAACTCAGATTCTGTCCGGAAGTTTAGTTCCAATTTATGAATTTTTAAATATTACTTAATGAAATCATTTGACTCTACAAATTTTACCAGTGACACATCAATGTGTTAAGAACACATGTAATTTTTCCAGAACTTATTTCAGTAGTTTACTATTTTTAAAAATTCACTAAAACAATCTGCTCAGAAACTAAAATGACTTATGAGTACACAAAAGCTACAATTTATTTAAAATACTTAAAACTTACAAAGACTATGATATTTTTACAGAACATTTTTGACACTTTAAAATTACTCCAGTAAAAATTTCAAGACTCAATTCTTAGTTTAACATACGTTTCAAAAATCAACAAGTTAACTAAAACAATGAACCGAAAAACTCAGATTTGACATTCACTCTTATAAAATCATTTTGACCAACTTATACTCAACATTTAGCCATGAAACCAATGCCATTTGAAAGTAGACTCAAAGTACTTAAGTTTAGACTCCTGTTTCATCAAAAATTACCATGAAATGAACAAGTTACAAGCTTCCCAAACCGAAGACACAATCTGGTCAGATTAGGGTTTATAGATAATCAACCCTAATCTCATGTATGAACAATCCAAACCGCAAACACAATCATAATCCTCAATTCTATTGACTTCTATAATGATTTTAATAATATCCTAATGATTTCATATACTCGAAACACAATGGATTGAACTGAATGAAAACCGACAATACGAAATAATCGAAATAATAGATACAAATCGAAATAGATTGAAAATACGTACGATTATGCGAATTAAAGCGAGATTTCCAATGATCAACGAATACACAAGCATGATTTTCCTTAGGATCTGTAATAATTTCATTTTATATGAGTAATAAATTGAATATGACTGAAAACATCAAGATTTGTATGAATAATTACCGAAAACTTACCCACGAACACGCGAATGAATGATTTCGGTTGATAGATTGAATTAAGGGATTAAACCCTTGATTTATTTGATGAAAATTGATGATAAATTTCTACTAAAGGGGCTGGAAGTCGGATCTAGGGTGAAAGAAAATAGGTTTTAGGGTTTTGGATAAGAGAATGACTAGATAGGTTTAAATTGTGAAACAAAATATTTTTCTTGCTCCTTACTTCCCCTCTTGGCCGACTTTTACAAGGATTTATGGGCTAATTTTCAGACATGTTGTAGTACTTTGAGTTTAGAAACCGTGGGCTTTGGATTCAAGTCATTTGAAGTCCGGATGAGAGAGTTATGGCCCAAACCGTGAAACCTCGCAGAAAACTCAGCTTTTATCTTTTTAACGTGTGATATGTTTTCACTTAGTTTATTATTATTATTGTATTATAATTGTTAGTATTATTATTATTTATAAAGTACTTATTATTATATTTTATTTATCATACCCCGCACGTTCTCTTAAGTTTTAAATTTATGAACGCATTTACGTTTTGCTTCATAACTTCTTCGTTACACATCGGATTGAGTTGATTCTTTTTGCGTTGGATTCGTTTTTCGAAAACGAAGACTTTTATGTAAAGAAATCATTAAAATTAGTATTTTCACAAAAATGACTTTTTACGGCTCGAACTACGATAACGGTTTGGTGACGGTTGTCACAGGTGTGAGCTAAAGGTTAGAGAAAAACATATAGAAACTCATCTTAACAATTATACTATTAAACACCCCTTGCCGAAGGATTTAGAATTGCATCTTTCAAGAAATGTTAATCTAGAAACACAAGTACTTGAATTGAACTCTACTAGATGCAATTTTGTGTGATGATAGAAAAAAAACTGAATAATATATTTTCCTTAGTTGTCAAATCACAAAAAGTTATGAAAACATTTTTTCAAATTGGAATTCAATACCGCTAACTTTAAATAATTTACGTTATCTTTAACTCGACGTATAACTTTCCTCTTAAAATGGAATGAGATTTTTTTTTTGACATGGTTGAAAAAAGCATGTTGAGGCTCTAAAGGATGCCGAAATAGAAAGGTGTTTAACACAAAAGGCGTAGATGTCATATTTTAGGAGTAAATGTATGATTAATATCTTTCTTTTATGTTTTCAATAAATAAAAATGAGTGTGATTAATATATTTCTTTCGTGTTTTAAATAAATAAAGGTAGATATGTTATTTGATTGGTGAAAAGTATAGTTTATGGAGAATCTTATAATTGTGTGTAAAGTCAAAGTGAACACTTTGACTAGGACGGAGGAAGTATAATTTTTTTCATTAAATAGGAAATATTAATAGTTTAAAGTTCGAACCAAAAACTTGTTGTAGAAAAAGTAATTAGTAAAATACATAAGATGTCTTTAAAATTACCATAATAATTACGAGTAAGGTTCAAATGAGTACACCAATTTTGAGTGAGAATGAGGGAACCAACAGATTTCTACCATGTGTCACTTTATTCTCTCTCCTCCACATTTTTAAAAATTAAATATCTCACAAACGGTAAGTCGAAAAATCATGAAAATTGCACCATAAAATTCAGCGTTTTCTCCTCTCCGATTTGCCGTCCCTCAAGGCATACTTTTGATAACTTTTTTTTTTCTCATTTTTTGGTGGGTTTCACAAATTAGTAACACATGTGTTAGTGATTAGTTGTACATTTAATTTGTGGTTAAGGTTAGGGTTTAGGGTTAGGTTTAGGGTTTAGTAGGGTTTATGGTTTAGGGTTTATAAGGATTTAGGGTTTAGAAGTGGTTCAAGGTTTAGGGTTTAGAAAGATTTAGGGTTTAGCGTTTTGTAAAGCGTTTAGAGTTTAGGGTTTGTGGTTTAGGGGTTAGGGTTTAGGGTTTAGGGTTTGAGGTTTGGGGTTTCTGCCCTAAACCCTAAACCCTAACCCCTAAACCACAAACCCTAAAAGCAACACTTTAACACATGTGTTAGTAAATGTGAAACCTACAAAAAAAATGAAAAAAAAAACTTTTCGAAAGTATGTCTTGAGGGGCGGCAAATCGAAGAGGAGAAAACGACGAATTTAATGGTGCAATTTTCATAATTTTTCGATTTGTCGTTTGTGAGATAATTGATGTTGGGGGTAAATGGGTTTTGTACATGTGGAACATTCCCTTTGTACACATGGCTTGATATTATTGGTTCCCTCATTCTCACACAAATTCCTATTCTCATTTGAACCCTACCCTAATAATTAAATCTTGTATAACCATACATACTCAATAGTATCATTAGTATGTAAGGACTAATTATAATTTTTTTTGTACTACTTAGAATACATTTGTGGCCCAAAAGTAATGGATATTTTGGATTATAGTTTTACAACATTACACAACAAACATTGGGGGTTTTGGTATAATAACCGTAAAGATGAGGGACGGATATTGCAACTAATCTAAAGTATAAATACAAAAGCCCTAAAAACCCAATAGAAACCCTAAGCCAAATTCTCCATCTCCAGCGGCATCAACTCTTTCGAGCCAGTTTTAAACAAGGTATAATCTCATGTTATAATTTAGTTATCGATTCAGCTGTGTATTTGATTTAAATTATAAATCCCCAAATTGTTGTTTTAATTGTTACAGTTTGTTGATAGCCACAATGTATCTCCAGTTTTACATAAATGAAAACGGTGACAAAGTTTATACCACCAAGGTTTGTACTTTTTAGCATTATTACAACTAAATATTACTAACTATTTGCATCTATTTGTTAGGAG
Organism: Helichrysum umbraculigerum; assembly: GCA_949592205.1. Classification (NCBI taxonomy): domain Eukaryota; kingdom Viridiplantae; phylum Streptophyta; class Magnoliopsida; order Asterales; family Asteraceae; genus Helichrysum; species Helichrysum umbraculigerum. The sequence continues at coordinate 32,999,512 of CATIUR010000002.1, forward strand.
TTTGATTATGTTGTTTTAGAGTATAAAGTTATTATTTTATTTTTAGTGTAAGTACTATGTTGGAGGCTTTGATTGTAGCAGGGGTGACTGTAGGTAGTAGAATTGGTTGGTACGGGTAAAGTTATATATTTTTAATTTTCTGTGTGTAATGGGTTTAAATGGGCACACTTAGAAATTAAGTTGAATTCTGAATGGGTCTAAACGACATTTGAAGTTTTAGACATTATTGAAATAGACTGTCAAATAAACTATGAGCACCGACTATCAATGGGTGCCGATAGCTTGTATCCACCACTCCAATATATCCTGTATGGCCCGTCGTTGCAACCATCACCTGCTAGAAACTATGTCCTGACACACATGGTCATCGCTACCAAAAATCAGGGGGAAAAGTTGGTTTGAGTTGCGAAACAAACTATAGAAGTGCGATTGACAGTAGCAATGAACTGTAATTTGGGAGCTTATTTGATGTTGATGCATTTTAGGCAACCATGAAAGCATGTATGGTCATACATAAGAAGAGAGATAGCTAAGCTAGTAGGTTTACTTCTGTACAACATATAAACTTCATGAGAAACTAAGTTTCTTGAATGTTATAAAGAGGCAACCATGTCAGCATATTTGTATCTCTTATACGGTTCTGCGTACTATTCGTTATCGACCTTCAGGATTTTGGATGGTTTTTTCACTAACTAGTATAGACCTATTCTGAACTTAACATATGAGTTGTTAGTGTACCTGTTTAGGCTCATTCTTTGCTTAATTCATGCCACATTTAATCGAGAAAGGAGAACTATTTTTAATCAGACCCACTCGCTTCCGCTATCTCTGGTCATAATGGCCACGTCTAGTATTTTCAAAGTATTGTGTTGTTGTTGGAGTTCGTGAAAAGGTTCTGTTGCTTAGGTCCACTACGAAAGCAATGGACCTTTCCAAATATTGCAGCCTGTTTGCTTAACATGTACATGTTATGACTGTTTAGGCAATCAATAATTTTTTTTTCCTATAATGCGAACATACAATTAATCAATATAACCTGTGTTCTCTGTCTGATGTGCAGAAAGAATCACCACTTGGGCTAGCTACACAATCTGCTCATCCTGGTATGTAACTTTTGTAATATAACCTGCTATGTTTTTCATTTTGACAAAAAAGGTATAGGGTTTGATAGTTTAAATCTCAACGAATCTGAGTTTATGATCATAATAAGAACCATGATAATTTTTTGAAAGTGCACTTTCGAATTCATGTGGTGCATTTAATTGATTATTTATTTCTTTTTCATATTTCAGCTCGTTTTTCACCTGATGACAAGTTCTCAAGGCAACGAGTTCTTCTGAAGAAGCGTTTTGGATTGCTGCCGACTCAAAAGCCAGCGAGGAAGTATTGATGAGTAGATGACAATGACTGCTATGATATACAGTTATTATCTTCTTGTATGTTTTTAGCAATTAGTTCAACTTTTAGTAGTACGAGAGTGTTTTGGTTCTTATGAGCAGTTGCACACCTTTCAGCTTGTATGGCTATTCGAAAATGAAACCAAATGTTATCAGTGACTGATAAAAAATTCCTACTATTATGAAGAAGGGCCTAACTTTATGGTGGGTGGTTTATTTGTCGAGCACTTATGTTATGTATCGTCGCTGGACTCGTTATCTTTTGAAAACAAAGATAATCAGATTAACTCTAATTGTCAAGTACCAAGGACAATTGTATACTTAATTTGCCAAAGGTTAATGAAAATCGATTGTGCATTGTAAAAACCTATTTCTCGTTTTCTCATAGAAACAAGGTACCTATGAACCCATTGATTCTAAGATGAACTCGTTTACATTACTAGTCATATATTTTGTTTTTTCCCTTCGTATCCTATAACGATGGAATAAGCTATATAAGATCATTCATTTTCTCTCTATGAAAACTTAAAACTTTTTTTTTTCTTCGTATCTATAACAAGCCAAACTTCTTTTTTATTCTTCGTATCTATAACAAGCCGAGCTATAACTTACCTGAAATTATACTTCATTTATCACAACTAACATTTTTAAGCCTTATGTTCTATGCAAGTACCATTTATACGGTGTGATCACAATTTGTACTTTTACCGACTTATGTTAATTTGATCCGTACTTAATATGTACCCGTAAAACTTACAATCATCAAAATCCACTCCTTAAATCAAAATTCAGCATTATCGGTTATTAACGTTTTACGATCACATTTGGTTAATCAGGTCAACTATAGTAGTTCCCAACTTCCAAGCATATTTCCAGAGACATAAAAACAGGGGCAAAAACGTAAAATTTCACACTCGTCTGTGTTTATTTGTTAAAAGTTGCTCCGTAAAACCCACAGGGGACGGAAGACTCACACTCTGCCGTTAATTTCACAGTCTTCACCGGCGATCAAATCCGTACGATCTTTATACACTCGCAACCTAATATCTTAAATCAAATAATCCATTTCTATTATTTTTCAATTTTAATCTCTTGTAATACTAAATCATGATTTTGTTTTACAGGCAATGACGATGAAATTAGGTTTTATATTTCTATTAATAGCAGTAGCATCGATCCGTGAAGCAGCAGCTATATTTAACCCGATCTCTGAATCTCACCGGTCCGCAGCATTGGAGCTGTTATCACCGGCCGCCGGTTCATTCTCAAGGTTCGACATAAACCCTAACCAAATCCTACATTTCAAATTTTCGCATCACATGTCTGCAGTTCATTAGTCTAGGGCCTTTTTGATGAAATTAGCGGTTACTGCGATACACATCCGATAATTATGCATTCTGAGATAGTACATAGGTGAAGTTATTTGTTACTGTGAGACGAACTCGGATAATTAATTTATTTAAACATTTTGTACCATCCATTATGACTTGCTTTATATATACAGCTTATACATAGGTGAAGTTAGCTGTTACTGCGATACGAATCAGATAATTAATTTATCAGAACAATATGTACCATGCATTATGAGTTAGTTATATATACAAGTTAAATACATTGCGATACTTGATTTTGTTACCTGGAGCGAGGAATTTTGTGTGTGTGTGTGTGTGTCATCGGTGTAGCGTATAATGTGGAATTGACGATATATCAGTTAGATAACTGATTAGATTATTTGTTTCAGCTTAGAAGAAGCGTTTGAATCGTTAAGGACATTTGAGGTACTTGGAGTAGAAACAAAGACTGAATTAAAGGATTCCACTTGTAAATTTGTGGTGGATACCCTATCTTCAGTATCATCAAACTCAAAGGATCTGTATTATGCGTTACGAGTTAGTTCAATACTAAAATGCAAGATCGATAAAGGAGTTCTTACGGTACGCCTAGTTATGCGGCTGTCTGTTTTTCAGAATTGAAGTTGTAATTGTTAGGGCTTTAACTTGGCTTATTTTTAGGATGTTGTATTAAGGCTTAAAGACTCAATTAAAGATGCAAAGTCGGTTGTGGATTTTTATTATCCGATAGTAGGTTTGGTATCAATCAAGGTACGTAGTCTTTGGAACAAGTTCAAGAATCTCTGTCTCAATTTTGCATAGAATTCTGTGACCTGTCCATCTTCTCAACGTTTAATGTCTACCAATAATCTGTTGTCAACTTTTGTGCACATGAATTATCTTATATCAATTATGCAGGATCAAACTTCTGAAATTGATGTGATTCTTGAGGATGCTGATGGAATTTTCCAATCTATCAAGGTTTGTTGCCTATATTACATGTTATAGGGGGTGCTTGGTCGGGGGTATTAGAGGGTAAGGAATGTCAAAGATAATCATCAATGAGGGTTGGTTAGCTATAATGGAATGAGTCATTGGCCAGTTTCGGGTAATGAGGCATTACTCAGGGTGTGCCTGGTTGAGGGTTTTAGAGGGTGTGCAATGGGAATGGTAATCATTAATTAGGCTTGGTTTACTATAATGCAATCAATGATTACTTAGTATTGGACCATACTCCATTCCTCCATAATTTGAGGGTAATGGACTCAGTAATACTTATTCAAAGCTTTTATTTCTATCTTCCTCTTCCTTATTTATCTCTCCACTCTCGTAAATTCTCTCATTACTTTTAATCATACTCGGATGGTATAGAAATCCTATAGTAATTTAAACTATCTTTTATTCTTATTTTTGAACACCATGTTATATCTTCATATCGTTAATAATATAGTTCATATACACAAATTAATAATACTTCCGTCATATAGTTAATTTTTTTTAATATTGTTATTATTATACAACTATATATATACAAGTACCAATTGATACGAAGTTATAATAATGTTAATGTAGGTTGTAAAGATGCAAATCGTGCTACTTTTTACTTCCATTTGATGTATATTTTTTATTTTGCTATTTTGTTATGTTAATTATTAATAATTATAATTTGAGCTGTGATGCCCATCATTATTGTTTATTGATGTCTGTAATTTTTAATTTTCATCTGTGATTATTGTTAGAGCATAAGAAGCCATTCCTATTCTCATTACCTCACACATTTTAACCAAGAAACATCAATGATAATGATATTCTCATTGCATTCCCCACCATTCCCTTTCCCATTCCCTTTCCCTTTCCTTAGCTTCAACCCAAGCACCCCCATAGAAATTCCTTGAGCATTGTCTTCTTCTTTTTTATTTATTTATTGTATTATTAGTTTTATTTTTGTATTATTCAAGAATTTTCTGTTAATTCCTTTTAGTAAATGTCCTTGACTTAGTTGACATTGCATTGTCTTGTTAGGCTCTCAGCCATAGTGATGGAAGGTGGAGATACAGTTCTAACCATCCCGAGTCGAGTACTTATGCTGCCGGTAACCTTCTTCCCTCAGTGAGAGTAGTATCGATTTCTGGTGCTTAGTATTATCAAATAAGTTATTCACATTTCGTCATGGTCAGACTGTCAGGGTCCTTTTAGCAATTTCTGTTAGTCCCTATAGGGTCATTTGATTTCATATGACACTGATGCAATATGCTTATTTGATACAGGAGTAGCGCTTGAAACACTATCTGGAATTATTACTTTGAAGTCTTCTGAAATTAATGTAAATCTGGTAATTAGACATTTTCTGCGTTACAATGAGTTTATATTCTTTCATATGAACTTGAAACATCTGTTTTCTATTTGGTATATTTACAACCCAGCCTTGAAGTTAATATCAAGTGTATACCTTTGTATAAATTTGTTGTGTCACTAAAAGATTTTTGTATGCTTTAATGGGTTATAATAAAATGTGTACGAATCCAAAAGTAGCTATAAATCATTTTTTGCTATTCTCCATAAAATGTTATTATTGCTAATGTAAGAGTTAACTAGTTATCCTGCTACTAATCTACTATCACACATCACAAGGCAGTAAGGCACTATGTTGTTCATGGGTAGTTTCGTAGGTTCTTAAACCAGTTTCGCTTGTAAATGGAAGAATTTTTAGGCATTTGATGTAAGAATTAACTCTACTAGCTAAGCTTCTGCTGTAAGTGGCGACTTTACGCTTCTTGTGGCCCTTTGTTCGATTTTTCTTGTTTACTGAACATACCGATGATTTTTGCATAAAGGCTCTTCTTTTGGTCTAAATGTGTAATCATCATCTACTTTTTGCAGATTGATGCGCTGAAAAAGGATGTTGTGAAACTATTCGACCATATTGATAAATATGGTTAGTACATATATTGTCTCTGTCCTTTCAAGAAACTTGCATGCTATTGGATTGAAATTGTTCTACACTGAAGTATACTTTTATACGCATGTCTGCTGTTCCCTGTTTCTTACATAGTTATATCTCACTATCTAAATGACGATTGTTCTCATCATTATTCATTCTTTGATGCCCAAAATTTTGGTGTTTTACGCAAGGTTGTAAAAGTCGGAAGTCAGGGTCGAGTCGGTTGGGACCTTGTAAGGACTAGTTGGCCAAGTCGGGGACTAGTCGGATTTTGACTTTTGTTGACTTCTTTACATTTAAATAGTAAATTTCAAGATTATATATGTAAAAATAGATTAGAACCATAAACATAAACATCAAAACCAAATATACAACATCAAAACCAAATATTCAACATCAAAACCAATTCGAAATTGAACATAACCAAATATTCAACCAAATCACATCTCCAATTCGAAATTGAAGCTTCAATTGGTGTGTCTGGATGATATTTCTAAAGTCGCGCGCTTCACAGGTAGAATACAAATTGCAATAGCGGCCCATATGTGGTGTATTAAAACCCTAATTTTACTTTATATAAAAAGTTGACCAGCGTTGACTTTTGCCCAAAAACTGACTTCGACTTGGACCGACTTGACCCGACTTTGAGCCGTTTACCCGACCTGGACCGTTTTTTTGAGCGACTTGGCCCTGGTCGAGTCGTGACCCTTCCTGGAGCCGACTAGTCGCCCTGATAGGCCGACTTTTGCAACACTGGTTTTACGTTTAAAATAAGGATTACCATTTCCATTCTAGCATGGGAGATATAATATTATATTAATTATTTCCTGATCAATTCCTGTTTCTTTACAACTTTTTTAGATGATGGAGCCTATTACTTTGATGATCAACTCCTTGATGCAAATGGACATCAAGGTCCTGTTTCAGCTACCTCATCAGTTGTTCGTGGTCTTACAAGTCTTGCGTCCACTTCTGGAAGTTTGAATGTGCGGCACATTTTTTGTTACATGCTGCCTTTGTTTTATACAGTTGTAACTTTAACCAGTAGTTATCAAATTCTTTCGATTGACATATGCAGATACCAGGGGACAAGATATTGGGTTTGGCAAGATATTTCCTTGGCATCGGTACCCCTAGCACTGGCAAGGATTTGTATTTCCAAATTGATGCTTTAGCTTGCTTAGATCAAAACAGGCAAGTGATTATCATTGGATGTTTTCATCAAAACATGTGTTTATTCTGTCTCCAATCTATTGTTTTACTTGATATGGAGTAAGAAATAAGAAATTGTATGGTAAATCTTGTCCACAATACTGTTTCTAACAAGCTTGAATAATCATACGGTGCAGGATTATGGTTCCTCTCATTTTATCACTTCCAGCTAGTGTCCTATCTTTTACCAGTCAAGAGAAACTTAAGGTGCGCTGATTTGGTTTGACGTATGTCATTCTGTTTTAACATTTCAGGTTTTAAAAATTGTTAAATAACTTAAGTTATAGATATTTATATTGTGGATCTCCTAAGGTGTAAGAAATGCAATGATATGCATCTTAACCTGTAAATGTTGTTGAGTACGAATGATTGAAGAAAGCTTAAAAATATTTGATATAAAAAGCTGGGTTGCCAGTTGCTCAAGCTGTATGGCTGATTATATAGCAAAAGCAGGTGGATTGAGCGGGTTGGATGCAAGTCAAAATGGGCTTGGGCCAAAAGGGTAGTTCTAAGGTAGGGTCTGAACGGGTCGGGTTGGTCCAGCACCACATTTTTTTTTAATAAATAGTTACAAAGTGTCTTTTTGAAAAATTATAATGTTTGTCAATTAAAATAATTATAGGACATTGTAAGCATTGGGCCAAACAGGCGACTTCTTTTAACATGTTTAACCCGTTTGATGTGTTTCATTTTTAGATAATATTTCTGCAGTAGACATGTTAACAGTAAACTCAACCCATATTAGCCTGGTTTCATATAATTAGGTTAAAGTTACTTCATGTTATGATAAAGTAGACAGCTCAATGATGACTTTGGTCTTATTTACTGCTCGACTTCAGCGCAATCAAACACTATTCTAAGTTCTCGCCTTAATGACTATCAGCAGTCACCCTCTTATGTAATATATCATGAAATATTCTATTAGTTTTTGAATTATGGCTAAAATTTTTTACTTTTTATATGTTCATTTACAGGTCAGGGTTACCACTGTACTGGGGTCAACTGCACCTCCTTTATCAGTAAAACTCATGCAAGTTTTCAGCTCTGGATCAAAGGATGCTTCGATCATCAAGCAGGTGAACTATGAAGCTGTTTTTACTCTCTGAATCTTTGCTTCTAGTTGAAAGGGGGCAGTTATTAATTATTTTATGCATAGAGTTATTAAGCTCTCATATATGATTATTGTATCTTTGTCACTTCTCCATTCCAGGAACTCAAGTTTGACCCTAAAGAAGCAGTCCATATCCTGGATTCTTTGCCAGTGGGTGTTGATGTTGGGGAGTATGTTTTTGCTTTTGAGGTACTCAATATTGTGCAACCAAATGATCTATTCAAGCTTTGCCTTCATAATGTTAACAAACTTCCTCTCACCTTCATTCATATTTCTGGTCTGTAGATAGTGCTTTCAGATCCAGAACACAAAAAAAGCTATGTAACTGGAGGTCGAACTAAGGTGCCAATCTATGTCACAGGAGTTATCAAAGTTGATGAGGCCAAAGTCGAAGTACTGGAGAGTGACAGTGTAGAGACTCAAAAGAAGTATGTTATATCATTTGGAATGTCTTAACATACTCGCAACCATGTTTATGTGAAAGTATACCTAAAATGTTGCTTTGCTTCTGTTCATCGTTATGTTAACAATAGAGGTGAAAATGGACGGGTTGGGTAATGGGTCAAAGCAGATCATTCTTTCCGTGTCGAAATAGAGCAAGGCCCATGATGCTTTTTGTCCAGTTTTTCCTGTATCTTATGAACTATGGTGTGTGTCAAATAGACAATACAGAAGTTGTTTTAGATGATATAATCAATTAATAATAATGTCTCATAATAGTCTGGTTTCATGAATTAATTTACACTTTAGGTGACTTTGGACCCATTTCACTTGTTTCATTTTACGTTAAGTGCTTAGTGGTTTTTTGTTTGACTCTTAAGGATAAACTATAACTTGATCCACCCATTCATTAGGAAATCGAATTGCCCCCTTTAGACATTCTAGAAGATTCAGTTTTCTAGGATCAGAATGTAAAAATGATATGTTTTCCATGCATTTTTGCTATAGTCAAAAGACATGGGTTGTTTTAGATTCATGTAAGTTTGACCGTGTTATTTCTCACAGAAAGTCCGGTGTTAGGATGACTGTCTGAAGACGAGCTGACATTTGTGTATTCAACTCCTTTTTTTTCTTTATGTGTAATCAGGATTGATTTACATGGAGAGAATGACGTGGCTTTGGCAGCAAATCATCTTCAAAAGCTGCGCTTGTCCTTTCAGTTGACAACTCCACTTCAAAACCCGTTCAAGCCTCATCAGGTCCTTGACCTGCTTCCATGCCACTCCTTTCTATTCCTAATCGCCTTATACATATATGCTAAGGTTATCTGTTGACTTGCAGGCATTTTTGAAGTTACGACACGAATCTGAAGTTGAGCATATTTTTGTTGTGGGGAACTCTGGCATGCACTTTGAGATAACACTGGTCAGCTTTTTTGCTATTTTCATATTCTCGATTCTTGAATTTTTGATCAATAATCAACAAAGATGCATGCGAAACATCTAGGGGTGGCAGAATGGGCAGGTTGAGTGGATTGGTAATGGTTTAAATGGCTAATTTACTAATATAGGTTGGAACAGGTTGTTTAAACTCACAAACCTTTTTTGTTTCTTTTGTTGGGGATTCATAAGTATTTAACATGTTAAATGTGATTATAAGTTTACCATAGTAATAGTAATCTAATTTATATAATAAAGTGATTTAAGAGGGTCTATGCATATGAGTACAGATGACTTTCAACCTGCTCAATCCCTTTAACCTGTGTGTTAGGTAAATTGTTTACAAAACCTCTTTGATCTTCTTTTGATTAATATTTTCTAACAAAACCCAAATTGACCCATTTGTTTTGTTTTAGGTAGAACTTTTCCTTTATGGAAACATGTTGTATAGAAATTCAAACAACCATATATAATACTTCAGCCATAATCTTTACACCATTTTTGCATTCCCTGGTGCAGGATTTTCTTGGACTTGTTGAGAAGTTCTTTTATCTCTCTGGTAAATATGACATGGAGTTGACAGTGGGTGATGCCGCTATGGTAAATCCTGCATTCATTTTTTGACTTCTATCACTTGTTTCTCCGTCATTATTTAGTTTAAGCTCTAATTTTTAAATTTCAGGAGAACTCTTTCTTAAAACCTCTTGGCCATATTGAGTTGGAACTACCTGATGCACCAGAAAAGGCAACCCGCCCGCCTACTCAAGCTGTTGATATTTACACGAGATTTGGTCCCACAGCAGAGATAGGCCACATTTTCCGACCTCAGGAGAAACGTCCTCCTCAAGAGCTGTCTTATGTTTTCTCGGCTCTAGTTTTTGTTCCGCTTTTTGGATTTTTGATTGGGGTAAGTACATTACATATTCTTACTTATATATGGCCTGTCTACTTGAGTGATCAACAGTCTTACAGCAAAAGTTCATGTGATATATACGTGTCAGGCAGTTTAGGTAACGGAAAATGGGGGTCAATAACTTTTTGTAGTGGTCGAATATAGCCATATAGGCCTGGATTGGGTTGAATGGGAGCAATTTAAGTCCAAAATCTCACATATTTATATTTATATAATGCGTTAAATGCGGTTATATTTTTTCTATAGTAATATTTTGTTCGTGAATAATATGATTTAGGAGGTTTTATGCTCTAAAAATACACTGCGGGTAAATTCCGATTCATTTCCTTCTTAACTGAACTTCTGCTTTTACATACATGAACTCTTAGAGATAATACTGAACCCAGAATGACCCATTCAGTTACAGGTTAAACTTGTCACTTTACATGTGACTGTTAAAATTTCAACTAGTGTTCATAGAAATCCCTTTTCCTGATCATCCTCATCAGTTGTGCACTTGTGCACATGCCTTCAATGTTTGTATTTTATATATTTTCACTCTTTTACTTTTGTATCACCACCTACATCTTAATAAATGATCAACTTTTGAGGATGGGAGATCAATGTGGTATTTTCTGATGTCAAGTTTGACAAACAGTGTTAGATTTGTAATCTATAAATTTTTTAAGTCAAATTCTGGAATAGATGTACCAATGTCAACATTAAAGATATTTTTTTAGCATTTGGAAATCAGACATGGATTTTTTTTGAATAAATGTCACATATATTTTATGAAGCATGTGAAAGCTCTAATTCATATCCACATTTTCTGTTTTGATACTGCTTTAGTAAAATGTCAGAGTTTGTGGTAGACTGCTGATTTTCAAATGGTTGTCTTGACGTTTGAATTATAATTGCACGATTCTCTATTGCTTTACAGTTATCGCGTTTTGGTGTGAACATGAAGAACTTTCCTACATCAACAGGACCCGCCACATTCGCCATCCTTTTCCATGGTGGTATCGCGGCGGTTCTTGCACTCTATGTGCTTTTCTGGCTGAAGGTATGTCTTTGATTCTTGAGTTTCGCTGTGTATTAGAGTTGGTAATTTCATCTATATGGAAAACGGGTCAATTCGGATTGGATTTGTTTGATAACTGGTCAAATATAATAACCAACTCACCCACCTGTTTCCCCACCTGTAAAAAACTCCTTACAGTTCGGTTTTAATGTGATATTGTTGTTTCTTCTTTCTGCAGCTTGATCTTTTCACGACATTGAAAACATTGGGACTTCTGGGGATGTTCTTACTATTTGTAGGACACAGGACTCTTTCACACCTTGCTTTAACATCATCAAAGGTGAAATCCTCCTGAAAAGAACACAAAACCGAAGGTTGATTTTGGAGCAGGGTTTAAAAGGTTTTCAGTTTACTTAGAAACATTATGGCATGGACTGAGATTCGGCTTGGCATAACCATTGAGATTCGGCTAGTGATATTTAGTTTAAGGAAACGTTGGTAGTTATAAACTGTGGTTTACTTAGAAAGTATAGTCTTGTAACAATTGTGAGTTTGGTCAGAATGACCTTAGAGGTCTTGATTTTTATAAAGGACATTTATGTACTGTAGTTTTTGAATTATTGCAAGTTGTGTAAGGTCAACTTAATTGTCTAAACTTAATTAATGTGAGCAATGCATCAACTAAAACCTGGTTCATTACATTATAAACACATAAACACTCTTAAGTTAATCAATATCAAGGAAAAATCGATCAGTTGATTCTTATTATATAGACTCGAAAGATACAACCACTTTTATGCAAAAATATAGAATGCTATATCAGTTGTCAATAATCGACAACATTATCGAGATTGGTTAATGAGTTGTATAAGACTTCGATTACTATATCTTATGTGTCGTTAAAAAGTGATGTGCGGATAATTCTACGATACATAAACTTAAAAAAATTATGTATACATTTAGTATTTCTAGTCAAAATTAGATACAATTTTTTAGATTAGATTAATGACATGTAATTATTGAAAGATTAAAATGTTGTTCATATGTTTATGAAAACATGTTTAAGATGAGTATTATAAGGTAGAATAAATAAATAAATTTAATTTTAATTAAATAAAAAAAGTAACTATTAAATGTATTTGTAAGGTTGAATTTATATTTCCCAGCAAAGAAAACTAATTTTCAGGTTTTCTTGTTAAAGTCGGTTAGCAGCAGAAATCAAATATCGCAAAACCCTAACAAAATACAGCAAAAGCATCTGAATCTGAATTTATTTATACAATTCCATGGAAATCAGTAACAACGATCCATCAACATCACGCAAACGTCCACGGATCGATGATGATTCCGTACCTGAATCTCATGATTCCGACCAATCTCTTACATTAGGTTAATTTTATTCCATTTCCGAATCAATTGTATCCTAAGTATGAATATTATCAATGATGATAATATACGTATAATGAAGTTATTATGTCAATTTGTAATGTAGAAGATGCTCTTATATTCAGTGATACTATGGCTGCTCTTAACATGATGCGTGCACAGTTTCCTCGTAATGATAAGGTATTATTATACTAGTATATATGTACATTTTTATTTTATTTACATGTATGCTGAAATTGTATTGGTAATCACTTTAATTTGATGTTAGGTTTATCATCATTATAGGTTACTATTGAGCCGTTTATCTTACGATCACAATTATACAGCAGTGTTAAGGATAGAACACAAGTTGATAGAGAATTAGAGGTTTGTTGTTCGTTTACGAGGTTCAAGCAATTTGTGTGTTTTTAACATAAGCATGATAATTGCTGGGAACTGGTCATTGTTTTATAAAAAAAGTTTTATTTTATTTTATTGTGTTTTATATAATCTGCTTGAATTGTTTGTATTCTCTATCACTATTTATGTATGAATGTTACTTGAATTCCATATTTATGTAAAATGTTAGTTCTGTTTTGGTTGTTGGGGTTGTCATGTCTACATGAAATTATATACGTGCTTGGCATTTTTATGATCAGTCATTGAGGAGGGAGAAACTCTTGCGCATTTTCAAACTAAATACTGGGCAGGATGATCATGCTGTTATGTTTATGGAAGATTATTTGAACCAGGTCAGTAACTTTGTTTGATGACTGTTTCTCATATGGTAAAGAGTTGATTAAGACATTATTTTTTTTATTATTTTGTAGATTATGATATGTCTCTTTGGTGGATTTATGTTTGTCAGTAATCTATCTTTATTTATGAGCTAATAAGACTGATAAAATAGCATTTTAGTAGTCCCATTACGTTTTTAGCGCATGTATGAAAAAACCCTACGTTGATTATAGATGAAGCGAGCTGTGAAAAGCATGGAAACAAAGAAGCAATGTGTGCTTGCAGTTTTCAAGTGGTTTGAAGTGCATGTCATTCATAACAAGCCTGAACCTTGTATTGGACATCAAGAGCTAGTGAGTTATCCAAGATGGCTTAAACTTTGTCTGTGAGGAATTTTATTTGAAATATATATAAAATGAATAGTGAGAAAGAATATATGTACATGCCATGATTTTTTAGACATTGTTACTATATGGGTGTTCATTCGAAAAAAATTAGATTAGTATTTTGAAAGTTATCTTGACTACAGTTTGTTGTGCTTGCATTGTAGTGCTCACTTCTGTGTATAGGAGGAAAAGTGAAAGATGAAGACATATCTCTCTTGATAAATGCGGGTCTTCTGGTAAGTGAATTTGGTAATCCTTGATAACATTTTTCCAGGTTTACTTTAAGTACTGCCTAGAGGTGGCAAAAGGGGTGGCTCGGGTTGATCTGAGACACATTTCTGGTTCATTATTTTCTTGTTGATAATTAGTGTGCCAAATATGATTAATATAATTGTCTTATCTCTAATATCATGTTAAAATATCTGAATAAAAGGATATAGGAGGTTTTATGCAATAAATGTACACTTTGTGACACGTTTGACCTGCAAGCTACTTTTTTACTCATTTGACCTGTTAGAGATTAAGCGTATCTCGAATCGACACATTCGATAGTTTATGGGTTAAAACTGCAAGCTTCAAGTAACACATATATACCAGGTTTCAACATTGCAGGAGGATGAGGAAATAACTGCTGGTGTCTATACTTATTTCCCAGGATTCACATGTTACTTTAAAATATGAGATCTATAGATATATAATTGGTTTGTTAGTGCCACTTAGATTGATTCTTAGCTTTACATTGCAACAATGTTTAAATATATATTCCAGTAATCAGAAGGGGGCTCTCTTTTTGGATGTGCGTAGTATCATTTATTTTGTGTGATTCAATGGTATTTGATATTGATAAGTTATCTCTATTAGTTAAATGAACTCTGAGATTTTTCTTTCTGTTTTTTCTTCGTTGATGCTACCATTTCCAGACTCGTCAGCTTATTGATCCTGACATGTACTGGTTTGCAATTCCATATATCGGTTCAGTCTTGAAGAGTCTCACGCAGGTATGTTGGTGTTGCTTGTATGTGTATTTAATTATGATTATACTGCCATCTAGTACTACAATAGATTATTGTGAGTGCTTTTGGTGGAATAACAATATCTCAATGTTTGTATGGAAAAAGAAAGAAAGTTTATGAGGAAAAGCATATGGTATAAAATTAGCAACTTTATTTCTAATTTTACATGCCAACATGTACATGAAATGTCTCTTCCTATCTTCTCTTGCATCTACTTTCAGAGAAAATTGGAAAAAGAACATGTCGTTCACTGCTGCCTAAATTTAGACTGGTTCTCCCGCATATGGTATGAAAGCAGTTTCTACAAAATGAAATTAGCTATGTATATATACATTCATATTTATTTACATAGGCATGGTAGGAGCACTTTTCTGTTAATCCAGTGCTCTTACATGATACTAGAATTATAGTACGTCCTTTTGGGTTTATATTCGGATTTGGATGATGGGTCATGTTATTTTCAGGGAAGAAAGGAGCTATTGTCTTTACTCAACCGTAAAAAATACAAAGAGATGATGTTGGCTCTTCTTGAGAAAAGACGTCTACGTCTATCGCCTTTGGATATAAGATTTCATCTTCGTGATCTTCTCGGCTCCGGTCACCTCAAAACGGTCCACACACCTAGTGGTTTAGTCATTCGAGCCGTGAAGGATTAAAATTAGGTAAACACAATACTTTACGTCTTTTACACTTGTACTATTTTCCTTTTACGTAAACATAATTAATTAATTATTCTTTCACGTTTTTATATTGCCTAATATTAAAATTGCTTATACATCGGTTTCCATCTTGACCATCATTTGTGAGTTTTTAATTTTATTCTGCCTTTTTCTTGTTTCATGCTGATATATTGGTCTTCTATTTGTTTTAAACATGATTAAAACTCGAATTATTTGTAACTAAAATTACAATAGTTGTTACTATTCCTAGCATGGTTACTAATGGGAATAAAAGTATTAAAGTCTATGAACTTACCCATAAAGGGAAAGTTGGATCATTATTGAAATAACTCCAAGTGAAAATTGTTCTGTTACTGTCTGGGGGAAATGAGGAGCCTCTTTTTTAACATATTGGCTTGGCATGTAATGTCAAAGAAGACCATTGCATGCCTTTTACTTCATTGTGCAGGGTTGTAATGGTTGTTTAGGATTGTTAAAGCGATTGAATTGTCTATCAATAAACTGTAGCAATGAGAGTTGTTGCCATCCATATCCAGTTTAAGTACTTAAAATATGTAACACAAAGTAATACATCATAGGAATCTTTTGATAGTTGTATTATAGCATATAGAAGAAAGAGATGTTGGAATGTGCCTTCAGGTGGAGCCCCTCCACCTGATGCCAAAGATGATCAATACTTGTAGATAATAATTCTACAACGAGTTATTATCGAATTATTTCATTAAATTAGCAATGTTTATGTTTTTACATAGTTAGTTATTGATCAACGCATAGTCACATGGAACTGGGAACGTTTCGGTACGGGAACGCGGAACGGGAACGCGGAACGTTAGGTCTCAAAAATTCGGTACGAAGGGGGTAGGTTCATTTCGGATCGCTCGGGTACGATGTACCAATTGATGTGGTACGATGTACCCAATATTAGAAGTATAATATGTATTTAATTAAAAACAAACTTCATAAGAAACTTGATAATCAAATTCTATGCCATACATTTATTAATATTTAGTCAATAGTAGTCTAAAACCGTTAAAAAGATAAGAACACAGAGAAAATATTTTAATTTATTAAGTATATCTCAAATACCAATAATTAAGGGATATCAATAACAAACTTTGGAAACCCAAACGTCAAATTAGGAAACCGAATAGTCCATCTTTTCTGGAATTTTGAAATTACACGTACCAAACTACATGATCACCGTACCAACACATTCCGGATCAACTTTTTCCAGGGAATTAAAACGCGTTCCACTGCTGATTCGGTACAGAGTTTTAAATTTTCTGGTACGCTAATTTTACCGATCCAGTTCACGATCCCTAGCGATCCAGTTCGTTATCGTACCACGAACTGGTACGCGCGATCCGGAACGTAAAACGTGGGGGGGGGGGGGGGGGGTTCAGCGATCCATGTGACTATGGATCAACGTCTTCAAAGATTTTGAAATAATGCCAAAATAAATCCGTGTCTCGTAAAATTACCGGCATAATAAGTTGTACTATTGTAATGATGAGTAATCTTACCTGATTTCATGACAAAGTATTTGTATTGATGTAATGATGAGTATGTAGGCCATAGTATGGGAATAGAAATATATCAACATCAGAACTACAAATGACATGATTAGAGGGGAAAATGTAAAAAATCTTACCTCTCCGTTTGTACTAGTGGTCTTATGTTGACTGTAACTGTTAAGAGGGACTACCTAAGATGAGCACAATTGATTATTGTTAAAAATTCATTGCTTGTATCGGGATATGTGTGCTGTATGCAAGTGTGTGTCCCTAATAAAGAATAGAAAAGGTGTGGTATGTAGTTCTTTCTGTTTATCCCCATGAGTCACAGCCTTGTCGAACGTCCACTCGTGTATATTATTTTCTAGGGAAATCATCTCAAATCTGAAAATGCTAGGAAGATGTGTATTTTAAAGTTAAGGTGGTGCGTAAGTGATTATATGGTTTTATGAGTCCTAATCAGGTAGTTAGCTGTAAGTAGATCGTAGGAAAAGTTTCTGGATGTGCTTATTGCTCTTTGAAGCTTTATTAATACAATAGAGTGCATGAAAATTGAGTATTTTGGGAACCAACAAGTGAAACGGCCCAAATGGACATTTATTTGAGTAAAATGCATCTTATAATATCAGAGTAAAAGTTTCTCCAGGTTAAAAGAACGGATAGTATTCTAAATATAGCACCCTTCTATAATTAGTTTTGTTCTAGCCACTATGAAACCAGTTACCTAACAGGACGAAAACTGATTATATAAACCCTAGATAATCATATGATCCAACACAGAATTGTTAGTCAAACATATTGTGGTTTGTGAATTTCGACTTGCTAATAATAAGATAATGAGTTTCAAAACACAAATCCAAATACCACCCAAGTCATAAAACACACTAACTATTCACCAATTCCATGTATGTTTAGTTTAAATTCAATCAATGTAATAGTACGCTGTCAATTGAGCTTATGAAACAATTTCAATGCTGAGAATCACAAGTGAAATTCTACGGTTTTGATGACTTAATCCTCACAGGTCTCACACTTGCTGTTAAGATATGCAGTATCCCACTGGAGCAATAAAGAGGTGTACTGTAAATGCAGGATGCTGCAAATCTATGATACGGTTAACATCCTTAAGTTTCGTGAGCGTATCGGTAATCTCTTTCTCTTGAAGATGCATTGATCGACGTATTTAATGTAACCCTAAACTTGTGTAGAAGAGTTTTCAGGTTATGGGGTTACGTGCAGTTTATACAGTAACAATGAGTTGAAGGGTCTGTTGTCATTAAACATTGTCTTATTCTTATGATGTAAAAGTTTCATAAAAGTTACAAGTTTTTTGGAATACTGGACAAAATGTGACCCTAGGTTGTTTTGGTAATTCTGTATACCCAATTATTTAAATGGTCCTACTGGTTTTTGGCTCCATCCATGTTCCCAAAATCAAAATGTTGCAAACATTTGGACATGATGACCATCCTCATGTGATTCATTCTGATTATGTTGTTTTTGCCATGAATGTCTTGAAGATATGATTTGGGTCAAATGACTCATCAAGCAGAAAGTTTAGTTTCTGTTTTGAAAAAAGCATTTTTTTTTTTTTTCTCTATTTGAAAATCAATCCAACCTTAGATCCATTTTGTCATGAGTAGTTACTTGATTTTTTTTTTCTTCCCTGAGTTTCTAGATCCAATTAGATACCCTGATTTTTTTAGTTGGGTTAAGTGTTTGTAAATGTATATAACTATGCGTTGACTTCTTTAGTGTGTACGTAACTAAATTGACCTCCATTGTATGTACGAAACTATTTATTGTCGTACATTGTATGTATTTTGGCGACGTGTTATCAAATATAAGGTGACAAGTGGCATCTTTACCGGTTGACAAGTCACCAAAATTCATACAATGTACGACAATAAATAGTTTCGTGCATACAATGGAGGTCAATTTAATTACGTACACACTAAGGAAGTCAACGCATAGTTATATATATTTACAAATACTTAACCCTTTTTAGTTCAAGAATTCTCAGGTAGTAGTCATGACTATTTGCGTTTTCATCATAATTATTGTGACATCAAAATTAGGATAGCATTTGGTTAAAGTTAGAGATGGTAGAGGTAGTTTTAATGTTTTATACGCGTATTCTTAAAACTTTGTTTTTTTGCGTAAACCATTTCTGAAATCAGTTATAGCTAGTTCTGTCCAGCAAAATCGCCCCTTCTAATTCTTTACATTCTCAAAGATGATGTGCTTGCTAGAATGCTAGTACTCATCTTTGTGGTCTCTTGAGATAGAAAAATGAATTTTGTGAACCTTATGTGGCTTCGCGTTGCGGTGAAAGTGGTTGAGAGTCTTTCAAGAACCTCTCGCATTCTGGATGCTTTTAATGTAAGATGCACCCATGTATTCTAAAAACCCGACCTATACAAACCCGAGTATTGTGCATTATTACCGAAAATCGACTGCTCCACATGTCATCATGTAAACAAGGGGTCCAGTAATTTGTTTGAACTAAGAAGAATGAGTCAAGTCTGTGTCACATTATTAACTGTACAATCTGTCAAGATTGGGGTATTCTCTGTGAACTGAACTACCACAAGTATATATGAAAGCGATATTTTCAGATGGGTTTTCATGTTCATTCACTTGCAACTTGCAAGGACCAATACCATTAATTTTTCTTCTTTTAGATGTTTGTTTAGTGTACAAACCAACACATTCTTATACTGTTATGCTTATATTTTATAATACTTACTGTTTAACTATACGTATTTAAAACGGCTTTTGCGTGGAATATGTACTACTGCTCGAATGTTCGGCGAGAGTATTGTTATCTTTGTCATAACATTTAAATAGATTATTATGAATGAAGGTGATTTGTATACGCATCAATTGCGTACATTATACTGCCTAAATTGTATCGCACGTGCAAGTTTTGTTTATGTACGTATGATGAATAAGAAATTCGTGTACAAATCACCTCTTTAAGTAGGGGATATACGATATTATCCCTTTACTATATACTCCGTATTTCATAGAGTCAATTGCATAATTTGTCTACGTGGTTTATACAAATTGCATTGTAAGTTCCTATACTTTACTTTTTTGCACCGGCAGTTCAAAAACATGAAAGACGTTGAACGGTTGGTTCACCCTTCAACTAAAATGACTAAGTTACCCTTCACTTAAATCTATACAAAAAACTATGACAATTAGGGTATGGTATTCATTTTAGTTGGAGGAGGAACCAACCACATAACAACTATTATATTTTTGGAATGTCGATGCAAAAAGTAAAGTATAAGGACTCAATTTTATGTAAAACGAACCATGCAATTGACTCTATTTCATTTTATATCTCGATGATTAATGAAATTCCAAAATTAAAAGTGACTTCATATCTAATTATATTCTATAATTTAGATTTAGATTTTAGGTTATTTTAAATAGTTTTAATCATGAAAGCTTTAAAACTCCATGAATATAGATTTTCTAAATGAGGAGATATGTTGTAGTTGCACATATTGATCGACACGAACAGCCGTACATGTAGTTCGACGACAAACCGTGTAGATTGGCATAACAAGAGGATAAGATAATCATCTCTATTTTGGATACTCGAGTATTCTTTCTTTATCAATGTCTTTTTTTTTATTTAACATAATGAGATCTACATCATAATCATAATAATGGTTTAAAAAACAAATATGAAGATTAGGGTTTCTAATGTAGATGCCAGTCACGTTGATGGCTACTAAAGTTGTGAGTCGCGACGATTGTGTCATAATCGACAATAGTACTGGTGGTGGGTTCAGAAATAGTATTTCGAAAATCAAATTGGGCACCCATGCATTCGATCAAGTGATAATTTCTTAAGACGATTTAGCATGAAATTAGAATTTGAATTATGCAATCTTTATGAACATACAATTGATTGGTTAACTAAGTAAAAGATAAAAATAACTTAAGCAAACAATTAGGATTGTTCATGTGTACTTTAGAGGAACTTGATGGACTAGTTAGTTATTACGGAGTATTATTTTTTTTAAAAGGAATTGGAAATAAAAGATGCCTAAGATTGTCAAAAAGCAATATTAGTAGGGACTGTGATGTATATTACTTTATTCTGTTGGGTTCCTTGTGTATTAAAGTCAAAGCCTATGGAGGTGTTGTCAAGCTTTTTATCAACACCATGAAGTTAATATTCTATTCTAAAATTATCCACCGTTTATTTATTTATGATTTAAAGAAGAGGATATTCTCATCTAAAACTCATTTTATTTAGGTTGCAATTTACTCACGTAGACATATATATATATCTTCATCTTCGTTACATATAATGCATCTCTACCATATCTTAATTTGGTACTCAACACATGGAAAAGACAATATTACCCTTGACTTATTTATAACATTTCCATTAATATCCATATCTCATTATCTATTATCTATTACTACTACTTATTCTCCACTAACTACACTTCCATTAATACCCCTATCCCATTATCTATTATTTTAAATTACTACTTATTCTCCACTAACTACACTTTTCATCCATCAAATATTAAATCTACCCACTAAAATATTTTTTGATTGGTTAAATATCAAAGTGGACACTTATGATGAGACATCCCAAAATAGTAATGTGAACATTTTAAATGGGACGTACGGAGTACAATATATTTTTTTTAAAAAACATTCAATTACACCTTCATCCACCGTCACCACTTTCACCGCTGCATTGCGCGGGTATTGTGCAAGTAATCAATAATCATCAAACATCAAATTAATATGTTTTAACAAAACAAAATGTTACGTTTACCTTAAGTAGAGTTTTTGAGAACTCATATATACAAAATATACTTAAATCGTCGGCTCGTCGCACAACGTATGTGTATATCAACTCGTTTCAATCTGAGAGATGTACGTGGTGATCCACGTTATTTCGTTCTTCTACGTTAGTACTTTAAAAATGTTATTCACAAGACACGTCAAACAGTAATCTCGATAAGGCATACTACATTATGTGCACACCAAAAAGAAAATAAAAAGTATACAAAAGTTTCAAATTCTTATGTGGTCTCAAATTAAGATTTCATATAGATTCAAATTAATTAATGTATCTTGATAAATCAGTAATACGTACATGAGTTAGTTCATATATTGGGAATAAATTTTCATACGTTGATCCTTAAGCTTCAATCGTTTTTTTGTCATATTATTATGGCTTTATCTTTCCATACCCCCCATAATTACTCACCATACCACTTTTATATTTTTTTTTAAAAAAAAATGAACAGAAAAATACAGAATGTAAGAAAAAGTGATGGAATAAAGTACAAAAAAAGTACAGAAAAATTAATTTAAAAAAAGGAGGTGGTACGAAGAGTAGGAACCATTATTATTTGAATTTGGATTTGGATTGTTTTGGTTGAGGAAACACTAATTATTATTAGTTCGATTGATAAAGCAATACGCACATACGTTCTTAATTAATTTGTGTACGAATTTTGGGATATATTCTTTTTTGTCACAGATCGAATTCCAGAAAAACTATACAAAACGACATGAAGAAATGATAAAAAAAAAAAAAAAAAAAAAAAGGTGTGAAAAAATTGCGAGTTATAAAGTTTTCTGTAAAGCATAAAGATAAGCTGTCGCACGAAAGACATATCAACTTTTAAAAATTGCACTTTTTTCCCCATGCAGATATCTTGTTCTACAAGCTAGCTAGCTAGGTAAAACATAGCTTAAAGGGGATATATCTTAGATATTTATTTTCGGTATATATGTACTTACGATTTTTTTTGCTTCTTCAAAATATATATGTGTACGTACGATTTTTTTTGCTTCTTCAAAATATATATGTATACGTTTGTTAATGTATCGAAGTTTACATATTTTACTATTGTATGCATTCAACTTCAAAATTTCCTATCGTATGTATTCAAGTTTTAAAACCGTCGATTGTATATTTTTTTGTAAGTTTTTTGCTACATAAACTGTTATTTTTTGTAAGTTTTATATATACAATAGTAAGTTAATGCATACAAAAGACAATTTTAAAATTTGAATATATACCGATACATAAATGGGTGCTTTTGGGTGTGAGAAAGTTGGTGGCACAGTAACATGTACTATAAATATCGTTAATTGACTAATTGTTGCAAACTATAATTTATCTTTGACATTTTTACAAGTCGTTGTTGAAAGCTTCATCATATCAGAACTAATGATGAATTTTACTATCATTATATTTATTCGATTTGATTGGATTAGATAATAGTATGATGATTGAATAAATTAAATTAGACGATGACCTCTCACATGAAAAAACAAGCAGATAACGACCTGGAATTAATGAATAATTAATAATTCAATTATGACGTATAGTTCACGTATAATTACGTTGTGTACGTAATTAAAATCAGTCTTGAACTAACTTCACTAAGAAATGCTCGTTTCATTGCTTAGTCACATATTGTTTAATTAGTTTGAAGTATTAATGTATTACTCCGTATTTGATTACATTCTAAAGATTAGAGGACTAATATAGAAGCCAATATGAAATCTACGCGTTTTTAGATGCAAGATTCAAAGCACTAATGATAAAGGTATTTAATTTATTGTAAATAAATGATATATTATGATGATATGATATTTGATATATATATATATATATATATATATATATATATATATATATAGACATGATTGTGTCATCTTCAAACTCTAGTACCTGCTGTTTAAAACATGCATCATGACACTTGAGAAATTCAGAGGGGATCGGACTATGTGCTATTAAATTATATAAATCTATATATCATTATCATTAGTTTTTATTAGTTTTTATACAAAAAACACCACTTTCACTATAATAGTGACACATAGGCACCCAAAAAAATGCCAAGTGTCCTTCACTATTAAAAAATTAATTTTCTTTATAATTTCTGTTCAAGCGTAAAAACACTTAAGTACAATGATGATGATGATGTATGAGAAATTAAGCTCGTTAAGCTCGTCACACTCCGATTAACGTGCAAACCCAGAGTCGAGACTAAGTCAATCGAGGGTGGTGAAAGCCTAATTCTTGAAGAGTAATTCGTGAGGAATAACTCTGTGGATTTATGAGGTGTTGTCTTGAAATGAAAGCATAACACTAGTATTTATACCCAAACCCTAAGCTGACGTGGAGGGTTTGGTCGTAGGGGAGCACGACACTTCCTGCGTGGATCGCTGACGTGGAAGCTCGGTCGTGGGCGAAGATGACATTTACTGTGTGCCGGCTGACGTGGACCAATCGAATGCGCCGACCAGGTTGGTGGCCAGGCCATGTTAGTCGTACCTGAATATAACGGTCGCAGATTATACTTTTGTCAGAGGATGTCGGGCATGCCTTGTTATCTTGCTCGCCACGCCATTCCGCCGGCCGTCCCGGACAAACTTGCCCGGTTGCCTCCTGCAGATGCCAAGAAGGCGCGCCTGCTCATGTCCTTCTAGGACTACGAGCTGTAATGTGACAAGCAGGCGCGCTCCGAAAAGATGGCGGAGCAGTGGAAGATGAACGCTGCTGTGCTCCAGCGCCAAGAGGAGGAGATTGCCATGCTGAAGGCTCGAGTGCAGGAGCTGGAAGGGGTGGTGGGACCGGCCAATAAAGCAAGAATGAAAGCTGAGGCCGAGCTCCAGAGGGAAAGAGCTCTACGGGCGGAGGCGGAGTCAGCGCTCGCACCGCTGCAGGATCGGGTGCGAGAGGCAGAGACGGAGAGCACTGCGCTTGTGGAGAAAGACAAGCAGCTCCAGGGCAGGTAAAATAACAAGTCATCTATACTTGAGATATATTCGATGCTTATTGGTTAAGCTTGTGTGCAGGTTTGAGGACCTGGCTGCGGACCTGGCCGCTACTAAGAAGGATGTGTCGGAGCTGGACACCGCCTGCAGCCTCCATATCTAAGATTATAATGATTTGGAGATCAAGAATGCAGAGCTGGCAGGTGACTTGGAGCGGCTCCAGAAAGGCATCCCTGGCTTGGTTAAGCTGGCCCTGGCGTCGGACATCGTGACGGCTCCGTTCAAGGAGTTCTTAGCTGCTGTCCAAGAAGTGGAGGTATTGCAAACGATCAACCTTATTGTGGAGCACGTTCCTGAACTCCCAACCCCACTTCCAGATGCCATTGTGTCTAAAGTAAACCCGGACTGCTTTGAGCGCGCGCAGCGGGCGAGCGAGGCGTTGAAGACAGTCTCCATCCCGTTCATAGAAAGAATAGGTAGTAGGATGTAGTTGTCTGTGAATGATATTTTGGGGATGCGGCCATAGATTGATAGGTTTACTTGTAAGGCCGGCATCTCCGTTTGTGTAGATATACTTATGATTTTAATGCAACGTTATTTTTGCAATTGCACGTGTTTGAACTAGTTCTGAGTGCGTTTAATATTTGTTGTCATGACTTAGTAGATTTCTAGACTACTTTATGAGTTGGTGTGTGGCGGAGGCATACCTCGGCTCGACCAATGTGTTCCGGTCGCACCCCGGCGATGAGCACGAGCTTGGGGGGGACCTCTGCCTTCGGGAAGCTAGAAGGCATTCCTTTATGGGGACAGGCTCGCGACGCCTCCGGGCTTAACTGACTGCAGCAGTCATAGGCCGGAGCTATGGCGACGACGCCTGGGGGCGGCATTTTTTTTTCTTTCTTTTTTTTTTGCAATGTTATACAACGTAATGTGCAAAAGCAATGAACTTGTAAAACAGAAGAATAATATGCAATCGAAAACTTTTTATTGATAAGGATAGATGCTACAAAGGCGGGGGATCAGTCCGGCCTGAGCTTTTACAAAGTTTGATTACATATAACATTTCTTTAAATTTGTCACATGCCATGTGCGCGGCATGGACTTGCCATCCAGAGTGGCCAAAATGTAAGAGCCGTTTGCATTTGCTTCCATGACCTGGTATGGGCCTTCCCAACGCTGCCCAAGTTTTTCTGTG
Source organism: Helichrysum umbraculigerum (assembly GCA_949592205.1). Classification (NCBI taxonomy): domain Eukaryota; kingdom Viridiplantae; phylum Streptophyta; class Magnoliopsida; order Asterales; family Asteraceae; genus Helichrysum; species Helichrysum umbraculigerum. Next base: position 33,025,469 of record CATIUR010000002.1, read on the forward strand.
TTCTCAGATTTGCTGGCCTCATTGTTGCGCCAGACTAGGTCTCCGGCCTGAATAGACAATGGGCGAACGCGCTTGTTATAGTAGAGGGCCATTTTCTGCTTGTTCGCGGCTTGGCGAATGGCTGCCATTTCCCGACGCTCTTGTAGCATGTCGGCATTCTGTTGCTGGGCTTTCAGGCTTCCATCCTCGGTGAAATGAATGATTCTTTCACTGGGAACGCTGATCTCGGCCGGGATGACCGCCTCGCAGCCGTAGACAAGGCTAAAGGGGGTCTCGCCAGTGTTTTCTTTGGGAGTAGTGCGGTGCACCCATAGCACGTTGGGAAGCTCATCCACCCAACCGGTACGACTCTCACCGAGCCTAGCTTTGATACCGGCTACCAGATCTCTGTTTGTGACTTCAACCTGGCCGTTGGCCTGAGGGTGGTATACCGAGGTTAGTGTTTGTTTCACATTGAGTCCCTCGCACCAGGCCTTGAACGGGTTCTGCGCAAACTGCTTTCCGTTGTCGGTGATGACCTCGTGTGGTATGCCGAACCGACACACGATGTTGTCCCATACAAAGTTGCGAACCTGCTTACCACTGATTTGGCGCAACGGCTTGGCTTCAACCCACTTCGTGAAGTAATCAATGGCCACAATCAAGAACGTCACGTTTCCGGGCCCAGGTGGGAAGGGTCCCACAATGTCAATGCCCCACTTGAAGAAAGGCCATGCCGATGAGATGGGGATTAGATCATGCCTTGGCGCCCTAGCGATAGGCGCGTGAATTTGAAAGGAAGTGCAGTGCTTGGTTACTTCAGCGGTGTCCCTGTACATGGACGGCCATAAATAGCCCATGAGCATGATCTTTGCCACGACAGTCTTGTGGCCGGAGTGCAGGGCACATGACCCTTCATGCACTTCACGAATGACATTCTCAGATTGTTTCGGGCCCAGACACCTTAAGTTCGGCCCAAGGTATGATTTCTTCATTAGTTCGCCTTTTTCAATAAAAAACATTGGTGCCTTCATTCGAATTTTCCTTGCCTCGATCGGGTCTTGTGGAAGGACGCCGGACCGGATATAGGACATGATCGGGGTCATCCAGTTATCCCCCACTTCTTCAACCTGGGCCACTGAGTTGGTTGGGTCAATTGATTTCTGCTCCAGGACCTCCACCAGAACTTTCTTGGTGAGGTGGGCAAAGGTAAGCGATGCCAGCTTGCTCAAAGCGTCGGCTTTCTTGTTCTTGTTTCTTGGGACCTGCTCAATTTCAAACGTTCTGAATTTCTTCATCGCTTCCTGTACAAGTGCCAGGTACTACTTCATCGTCGAGTCTTTTGCCTCGAAGGTACCGTTGAACTGGTTGGCCATCAGTTGAGAATCAACGTATGCCCTGAGGTCCTTAATGTCCATTTCAACTGCAACCCGGATACCGGACAACAGCGCTTCATACTCGGCCTCATTGTTGGAGGCGGGGAAGCCAAAACGAAGAGCGTAAGTGTGCTCTTCTCCGTTAGGACTGTTGAGTATGAGTCCGGCACCGGCACCTTCTGAGCTTGAGGCCCCATCAGTAAACAATTCCCACGTGGCTGGTTTTTCGTGGGTAGGGGGAGCTACTTGACCCTTGATCGCGCTTCGGGGGCAAAACGTGATTTCGTGTTCGCCCAATTCAATTGCCCATTTGGCCAGCCGGCCCGAGATTTCCGGCTTCGAGAGTACTTGCTTGATTGGCTGGTCTGTGAGGACCGAGACCGGATGACCCTGAAAATACCAGCGCAGGCGCCGTGCTGAGTGTACCAATGCAAGTACAAGTTTCTCAATTGGTGAGTAGTTCAGTTCCCCCGGCTGCAAGGCGCGGCTAACAAAGTACACCGGCATCTGGGTTTTGTCGCGCATAGCTATGAGAACGGAACTAACAGTGCACTAAGATGCTGCCAAGTACAGCGTAAGTGTTTCGCCAGGGATAGGGGCTGTAAGAGTTGGCAATTCTGTCAAGAACGTCTTCATGTCTTGGAACGCTTGCTCAGCCTCCGGCGTCCAGGAGAAATCCTTTTTGTTTATGCAACCTTTGAGCGTGTCAAAGAACGGCAATGATCGTTCAGCAGCCTTGGAGAGGAAATGAGCCAAGGCTGCTAGCTTTCCGTTGAGGCTTTGCACGTCTTTTTTGTTTTGTGGGGACACCATGTCGGCGATTGCTTGAATTTTCTTTGGATTTGCCTTAATGCCTCTCGGGGTCACCATGTACCCAAGGAATTTGCCTTTTTCCATGCCAAATGAACACTTGGCCGGGTTGAGCTTCATATTGATTTTCCGCAGTGAGGTGAATGTTTCTAGAATATCCGTGAGTAACTGGGACTCGACGTTGCTTTTGATGACAATGTCTTCAACGTATGCCTCTAAGTTGCGCCCAATTTGTGTTTTGAAAGCGCCATCGACGACACACTGGTACGTGGCCCCTACATTCTTGAGACCGAATGGCATTTTAGTGTAGCAGAAAATGCCTTGGTCCGTATGAAATGCTGTTTTTTCTTCGTCGTCCTCAGCCATCAATATCTGGTGGTACCCCTTATAGGTATTCAAGAAACACTTGAACCTGAACCCGGACAAGGACTCAACCTTCCAGTCAATCTCAGGGAGTGGGTAGTTGTCCTTCGGGCATGCCTTGTTGATATCCTTAAAGTCAACGCACATCCGCCACGAGCCGTCAGATTTTTTGACAAGGACAGGGTAGGCAACCCATGTCTGATACTGGACCTCACGCATGATGCCGGCGTGAACCAACTTGTTAACCTCTTCACAAATAAAACGACTCCGGTCAGGGGCCATGCCCCTCTTCTTCTGCCTGACTGGAGTGATGTTCGTATTGACGTTTAGCCTGTGCTCAGCAATTGACCGCGGCACGCCGGTCATTTCGGAGTCTTGCCAAGCAAAGACATCCGTGTTACTTGCCAGAATTTCACAAAGTCTGAGCCGTGTCGGCGGGCTCAAGGCAAGGCCGACCCGGACCTTCTGTTCTGGGAACCTGGGGTTGACAGCCACTAACTCATCGCTAGTCATGGTGAACGGGCCCGAAGCTGCCTTTGATACCTGAGCACATACGGGTATAGTGGTGCCTGCTGTTTGCAAAGTGGCAATGCCTGCCGGAGTTGGGAATTTCATTAACCCACAGACAGTTGAGGTGATGGCTCCAAATTTATGTAGAGCGGTGCGGCCTAGGAGCACGTTAAATCTGGACGGGGCGTGCACAATGACAAATTCCAGTTCAGTGGTCCGACAGTACGGGTATTCGCTCAACGTGACATATAAGACAAGCCTGCCGATTGGCCACTTAGTGTCGTTGGCATAGCTAGACAGCGAGGACAGGGGTTCCTGCAACCTTCCCTGTACGTGTTGTGGCAACTGCAGGAAGCAGTGTTCATACATTACCTTGACGGCGCTGCCTGTATCAGTGTACACCCTGAAAACCTGGCAGTTTCCCATACGTGCCGAGATAACGACAGGCTCTGGGAGGACAGAGCTCCGCAGAGGTGGGAATGATATGGGTGCCAGCTGCCAATCTTGTAATGTTTCTGCTTTCCGTTTCAAGCTTGTCCGCGCAGCCTGAATCATGTGGATGACGGCGTCTGGAGGATCACGAGGATCGTCCTTCCGCTGCCAACCGTAAGTTTTGGTGCCGTCTGCTTTCTTGAACTTCTTTCCAGGTAGCAAATGGTTGAGCTTGCCGGCCTGGATGGCTGCCTTGATCTCCTTTTTCAATTGTCTACAATCATCGGTATCGTGCCCGTATTCCTCATGAAAATCACAATACTTCCCGTTTTTTGGAACGTCACGATGTTCCATTGGAGGCGGAGGGTTAAACGCACTCCGTGCTACCGTCTCGGTGAGTAGTATTTCCTTTAGTGACTTGGTGAGCGAAGTCAGCAGAGAATTCTTGTCATATGGCTGACGACGGGTCGCCTCGCGATGGTCACCACAGCGGTTATCGTGCCGTGTGTCGCGACGGAAGTTCCGTCTCTGGTTGTCGCGCCGGCCGGATCCGGACCCGCCCTCATGATAGCGGGCCTAGGGACGGTCATGCTTGATCAGGTGCGAGTCCCTGCCCGGCGTGGTGTGCAGATCTTTGTCTTCTCCCGAACATAAGTAGTCCCGAGCCATGGCGACGGCCTCGGAATACACTGTTGGTAGCTTCCTCTTCAACCGATAATACAGTGTGGGATACCTTTCCTTGATGATGCCGTAGATGAAACCGGCAATTTGTTGACTTGGGGGCAGCTCGTTGATCTTTTGACACTCCGTTGTGAAACGAGTGATGAAATCACTAAGTGTCTCACGACTCCCCTGCTTGATCTCGAAGACGTCGAGATGGGTAAGCGTGTGCTGCTTCAGATTGTGGTATTGTTGTAAGAATTTGAACCTGAGATCGGCATAGCTAGCGACGCTACCCGCCGGCAGTTTCTCGAACCAACCGCGGGCGTTGCCCTGCAGCACCTGAGGGAACATGTGGCAAGCCATAGCGTCCTCCCAATGTTCTGTTTTTATGGCACCCTCAAACCGCTGTAAGAAGTCTTCGGGGTCTGATTCGCCAGAGTAGGTACCGTTTGCAACGGAATAGTGAGCTTCGCGGGCAACGGATGGTTCGCGATCTTTGCATTGAACCTGGCCGTGGTTGTAACATCCTCGATTTGGGCCTAGTAGAAATACGGTATTTCCCCTACTTTATTCGTATTTTAAATTGTATTTAGAAATAATTGGTATTATGTAGACAAATTTAAATAAATAGGTCAATTGGTTAAATAAACTATTGTGGTTAATAAATTATTATTTGTTTTAAATTAATTTAGTTGAAGGTATAATAAAACTTATTTTCCTCGCAATATGGTTTTGGGTTCTAGACAATAGATTTAGAAGGGATATAATTTATACTACCTATAACTTGAATAAAATGTTTGGGCCGACCTAACTTGGTCTCATTTTCTCATCTCTCTTTCACACCTCAAGAACACACATTACACTTAGAATCAAAGGAAAAACCCCAAACAATTCATCTTGAAGCTGTGATTTAGTGCAACAATCTGAGTTACAACATCTCCTTCTTGTTATCATCTACCTTGTAAGTGTATTTTCCATTTTTATATATAATTTGGGTTTTGGTTGGAACTAGGTTAAATGTTGATGCATGAGTGGAATTAGGAGTTTGATGATGATGATTTGTTATTATAACATGTTATAGGATGTTAGTTGAGGTTCTTTGTTGGTTAAAAACATGTATGGTATCCGAATTTGGTGAATTTAGATTTTTGGTTCGTGCTGGTGTTCTTGCTGATCTGGGTTTTTGTCGCTGAAAAAGTGACAAACGCGATCCAGCTAGCTAGTCCGGATCGCGTTGCTATGCATTATTTTGTCTCAGTCCGGATTCCTTCTTCGAAACGCGATCCAGCTCGCTTGTGTCCGGATCGCGTTAGATAGTGTTGTTTTGGGTCGGACACAAATTGTTCTTACGAACGCGATCCAGACCATGTACCCAGATCGCGTTTGCAAGTGAAAAATGGTAACAGAACGTTTTTAACTGAGAAACGCGATCCAGCTCACCTCAACCCGGATCGCGTTTGAATGTTATAATTTGGCAAATTTGATAACTTGTGACTTAATTGCTTGTGATATTTAAATAGTATTGGATGTATTTTATGTTCACGTATTGATTATTATATTTGTATAGAACATGACAAATCATGATTTATAGACTAATTCGGTTTTGTTATGTTCTCAGATAAAACGAAGACTCGGAAGGATTAGATCTCTGAGTGGAGACTGTAATAGTAAGGGTGAGTGGATCATAGACCTTCGGTTTAAATTGGTTGTAATGATATGGTTACAACGGGTAAACTTGGTTTATTTGATGTATTGTTTATCTTGATATATATTGCCATGATGAATATGGATTATATGAATTGATCAGAGGTCGATTGCGATCGGGTTTGGGTATTATTACTTGGATAACATTAGAGCTTTGTACATGTGTTGTTCATTGACTTAATGTTGGAAGCGGTAATAGTACTAAACTATTGGTTAGATCACTGATTTGGCCGTCAGTGATTGCAAGCGTTGCTTGGGGGCCTCCGCGGCATTTGGGTGCCTCAAGGACCACCAATCCTCTTTGAAGCTAGTTGTTGACTGCTTAGTTGTAGGCAATTGTTAAGCTAATTTAGATTGTTGGTTATTGATCTGTTCACTTAGCTTTGTGCTAATCCCCCTCATTACTCTTGCAGGATATCTTTGGTTTTGTGGGTGAGCAAGATGATGGGAATGGGATGTTTGATACTGCTCGCTCTGTTTTGGTCTAACTAATTAATGATTTATAATCATATGTGAATTGAATTACACTAAGGCGTACCATTCCAAGTTGTATTGAATTATGATGGAATGATACCTTGTGGATTGCATTTTGGTTTTTATATGCAATCTATGTGGTATCATTTAAATGTAACCTTGGCAATGATATTTATATTTATAATCTAAATTGTATATGTCTAATACGCTTCCGGAAAAAAAAAATAGCCTTGGTTAATTTTGAGAGTGTTATAAATTGGTATCAGAGCATAGGGTTGGGTGAATTGAGCATGGGTTAAGTGCTCAATCCCAAACCTAATTGTATTAGTCAAACATTCCAGGGTGCGGGATTTAGCTGTGATATAAGAATTGGTTAGTATGTAGGTACTAACAATTAACGAGTTGCGAGTTGTGATGTGGTGCAGGAAATGGCAGATCATGAAAACCAGACCGATACCCCAAATGGTACTTCTAGAACAGATGTCACTCCTCCGGAAATCCAGAATGTTAGTCAAGGTCAGGCAGGTACCTCCTTCTCAGCTGAGGATTTGACCCAAGAGGATTATTTGTTACATTTGGAAGGGGAAAATGTTAGACTAAAGGCTATCGAGCAACAGTTTCTGGAGCAACAAGCACGGTTATCTCAGCAGTTTCAGCATACTTCCCCACCAGTTTATAGCACAATACCACCTACTCTTGTGACATCTCAGACTCCTACATCACTACCATACTACCACCAGCAGTCTCATGGAAATACCTTTCAGACATCTACCCCAATTTCATCTTCTGGGCCATCGGGATTCCAGTTTTCGGTATTTCCTCCGCCATTTCACCATAAAGTTTGTTCCTTTAAAACATTTAAATCTAGTGGGCCATCCGATTACCATGGTAGTACCAATCCCTCCGTTACTTTAGATTGGTTAAGGGATGTCGAGAAGAAGTTTGAGGTATGTCGATGTGAGGAAGAGGTTAAGGTTCCTTATGCGGTTCAGCTTCTTAAAAGTCCGGCGATGGGTTGGTGGGATTCTATTACCTCCCATTTCTCTCCTCAACAAAGGGCTTCTATTAGGTGGACCGATTTCTACAATGAGGTTTGTAAAAAGTATTGTTCGGGTGTAACAACCCCAAAATTTGGGCCAATTTAAAATTTCCCTAATTACGTGTTTACTACTTGTATTTAATATGAAATAGGATTAAATACGTTACTTACTTATTATATATATGGATGGAATATATATACGCGTATACGATTCATTCAAATCGTATAAAACTACAATTGTACAAACATACGGACGTTGGTAAAACGATTATTAAATAATGCGAAATTATTTAATTACTTCAACAATTACTTTATATTATATTTATAATATAACGGAAACGTACGTTTTAATCAAAACGTCATCGAACTCTCCGAAAACTCGACCAACCGACAAAACAAAACAAAGTTATGTTTTATAACTTGAAAACTAGTATTTTGATAAAATACTTCAACTTAATTATTGAGTAATATTTCGTATTTTAAAAACGTATAATTAAACGCGTATAAAATTATTTTTACGTTTAAACGACCGGGGAAACGAACACCGCACGGAGCGCAACGCGAGGGAACGAAAAATTGGTGAGACCACACCTTGTGGCCCCACCCAAAACCGGCCAAAGACATGGGGCATCACCCTCATGCCTCTTTGATCACCAACATAACCAAACCCACCCTTTTACTCAATCTCTCTCAACTCTCTCTCTAACCCTCACCTCTCTCTCTATATCTCGGTCTCTCTCTCTAGCCAAAAACACACCAAAAACAAGCTTGAATCACAAAACGGAAAGGAGCAACAACGATCACCACAACGAGGGCTACGCGTCTATCTTTTCGGTTTCTCATTTCGACGACTTTGTAAGTTTTCCGGCGACTTCCGAAACTTTCCGATTTTAATTATTTTGCATGTATGTTGTTCCCCTAGCTTCATAATGTCCAAATGATATGTTAAAACTCGTTTTTAAAACTTGAAAGTATAAACCGAAACCGTAAACTAAAAACAGTCCCCTTTCGCAATTTTTATAAAATCGTACGATCGAAACTAGCAAATATACTCTAAACATGAAATCTTCGTTTTTCCGTTGCCTACAACTTTCGTGAAGAAGGATTACCTCCAAAACGCCCCCATTTTCCTAGAAAAATAGATTAGTGAACGTATGTTTAGTCTTAGTGGTGTTAAATGAAAACCGACATCTCGAGACCGCCCGAAACGAAACGATAATTTTTCTAACGTTATTTAGCCATTTTAGAACTTGTGTAAAAGTTTCGGGTCAAACCGAGGTCGTTTGACCCAAAACCGAGCTTAAAAACGAAGTCAGCCACTGTGTTGCATAGGACCAAACTTTCATGTGACACAAGGCTTGTGTCACATGTTGTGTCGCATGGCAACCATGTGACACAAGGGTTGTGTCGCATATTGTGTCGCATTAAGTTGCATCCATGTGACACAAGGGTTGTGTCGCATAAATCATGTGACACAAAGGTTGTGTCGCATAAATCATGTGACACAAGGGCTGTGTCGCATTTAGTGTCGCAAAAACCTAAAAACAGAGGCCAAAAACATTCTAAGTGTCTAAAAATCACTTTTCAACAACCAAATCAAATACGATACGACTTATACATGAAAATACTATACTTTTGGAAGTATACACAAATACTCGAATACGTACAAGATTATACTTAACTGAACGTGAGATTTCACTCACACACACGAGACTGCACTCGAAAATACTTAGGAAATTACACTCCAACGAACATACACTTGTACACTACATGGGATTGCACCCGATACGAACTTACAAGTTCACTCACTACTTACGTGTGGGATTACACGCTAACTGATACGAACTTACACTCGAACACATACGAGATTTCACTCGTACACTTTAGGGTTACACCCACTCGGATTTACATTACTTGAACGTTACACAATGCAATACCAAAGTACATTACAACTATACAATTTCTACCAATACATAATAATAATAGATGAGATTATTATTATACGCCGATACCAATGGGCCGTACAACTTTTCTACAAACTACAACTTACAAACAAATACAAACGTACAAACAACAAATGGACATTTACTAGTTTGGGAACAACTAGCATGGATACTTTACAAGTATTCCATTTACTTACTAAACCTTATGCGTATTAGGACGCTAAGGGTTGCTAGTTCGGGATACTACTTTGCTTGCTTACTGCATTGTCTACTAGACTCAGGTGAGTCTTACAGCCCCTATTTTACTGTTTTATACCCAGGGGTGAGATGCATTACATGTTTTCATAAAACTAATGATGGCCGAGTTAACGCATGATTAGCATGACCTGCAATCATGGTGACCTAGGACATTTTCTTACTTGTTTTCATAATACTGATAATGGCCGAGTTATCGCATGATTAGCATGACCTGCAATCATGGTGGCTTGTGGCATTTTCTTACTTGTTTAATATGAATGTAAGACTACATTCACAGGAGTACTATTATCTACTGTATGTTAAGTTTCTATTATGATAGTTCGTGGAAACGCATGATTAGCATGACCTGCAATCATTACGGAGTGAACGATTTGTATGACCTACGATCGTTACTCATTACGGTTAGTAAGACCTGCAACCACTCACGTACAAACGGTTAGCATGACCTGCAACCACTCATTGACCGATGATTAGCATGACCTGCAATCATTACTTAAGTGAACGATTAGCATGACCTGCGATCGTTACTTACTGGCTGGCTTACGATTTACAAATACTACTTGTGTGTTCAAATTATTTACTTACTTACAAACCTGTGAGATTCACCAACCTTTTTGGTTGACCGTTTTAGTAATGCTTCTCAGGTACACAACATCAGTAGGGATGCCCAGCAGGATAAGCTTGCTTAGCTCGAGTCGCATGCATTTACAAGCTTGGAGATTTTATTACATTACTTTTGTACTTACTGTTATGTATTAGAATCTCTAGGAATTTACTCGAAACTCGAGCTTGTATTTTGAATTACTTATGTATTAATGTAATACTTTTCGAACGTCTCATTTAGAGTCGTTCACTGTGTCCTTTGTGCTTGTGATTATTGATTAGTAACACCCAAAACATCGCTTCCGCAAACTGTTAAATTTGGGGGTGTTACAGATTGGTATCAGAGCCTAAGGTTATAGTTAACTAGGTTGCATTTAGTGGGCCTAGACTATGACCGTTAGGCAATATTCCTTATTAGGTATAACTGGTTCAGGAATTACAGCATACAAGTTTAATTTAACATAGCCTGATCAACTATGTACAATTAAATGAAGATGATGTGAGTTCTGAAAGGGGTTATGTTGAACAGGAATACAATAGCTGACTCTGACCTTGAGAGAACCTGGACTCTTACTTGATTGTGCTAGACACACACTAGGCGGTTATGTGTTATATATATATACATAGGCCTCTTTCTCCGATACGATACTCTCTCTCGACTACTGCGAAATTCATTTTCAACCTACACCAAACAAACGACAACTCGATTCTCGTCATTCCATCCTTACTATTATAACAATTCTACTACTCTTGTTAAACTATCCACGTACCAACCTTTGGCGTAATTTCTTTATTCTTACCCAAACATCACAATTATAATTCTTGTTCGAACCTTTACATGTTCTTTATTTGTTGTTTCAAGGAACATGCCTCCTCGACGACAAATCACACTTACTGAAGCCGAAGTTGCGGGTATTATTGCCCGTAGTGTGGCTCAAGCCTTAGCTGTCCGAGCAACCACTCCCGGAAGCGAAGATACGGCTAACAACACACCACCACCCAAAACCTGCACCTACAAGGACTTCCAAAACTGCAAACCCTTGAGCTTTGCAGGTACTGAAGGAGCAATCGGTCTAATACGATGGATCGAGAAGATAGAATCAGTATTCCTTATCTGCAACTGCGTTGAGGACGACAAGGTCAAGTTCGCAGCCAGCACATTTTCTGACACTGCTCTTACTTGGTGGAACACCTACGCTCAGACTGTGAGTGTCGCCAATGCCTACAAACTTCCATGGAATGAGCTGAAGATTATGCTGAGGGGCGAGTACTGCCCAAGAGATGAACTGAAACAACTGGAGATAGAATTCTGGAATCACAAGATGCAGGGAAATGACATCACCGGTTACACCAACCGCTTTCACCAGCTGGCACTTCTCTGCCCAACCATGGTCGATCCTGAGTACAAGAGGATCGAGAAATACGTCGATGGACTTCCTGAGCGACTTCAAGATCTGGTGACTTCATCTAAACCAGGAACTATCCAGAGCGTCATTCGCATGGCCCATGAGTTAACGGCCAACTCTGTCCGCTGTGGCTCGACTTCAACCCCACCTGCAAATAACAAACGCAAATGGGAAGTAAGTCCCCACTCATCCAATCCGACTTCTGATAAAAAGCCTGCAACTGTCAATGCCAATGACTCGAAGGCTTACAAGGGGAGCAAACCTTACTGTTCCAAATGCGGGTTACACCATGATAGCTCTTGTCCCTGCACTAACTGCAAGAAATTTGGGCATTTGGCCCAAGACTGCCAAACAAACACTACTGGTACCAACACCAGTGCACCCAAAACCTGCTATGAGTGCAACGGTACCGGGCATTTCAGGAAGGATTGCCCAAAACTGAAACTCCGAACCAACCACACAAGGAGTAGAGCTTATGTAATCAACGCTAGGGAGGATGACCCGAACCCGAGACTCTGTGATTTACTCAACCCGGGTACGCACATTTCTGGATTACCCGAACTGTTTCACAACTTATGTATATTGCCTTGTGTTCTACGTACTTTCCTAGATCCTAAGTACCCAATAGGATTAGGAAACAACCGACTTTACGAATTCAGATCATATAATTTGTATTACAAACTTCTCTCCCAAACACCTCACGCTGGTTGAGACCGGGAACTCTAACACTTTCATTTGATTATCAACTGACCATGGCCAGTGGACTAATGGTCGATACTCTTTACCAACTTCCCAAAACAATACCGAATACTACTTCGAACAAATTTCGGGATGAAATTCTCCTAACAAGGGGAGAATGTAACAACCCCAAAATTTGGGCCAATTTAAAATTTCCCTAATTACGTGTTTACTACTTGTATTTAATATGAAATAGGATCAAATACGTTACTTACTTATTATATATATGGATGGAATATATATACGCGTATACGATTCGTTCAAATCGTATAAAACTACAATTGTACAAACATACGGACGTTGGTAAAACGATTATTAAATAATGTGAAATTATTTAATTACTTCAACAATTACTTTATATTATATTTATAATATAACGGAAACGTACGTTTTAATCAAAACGTCATCGAACTCTCCGAAAACTCGACCAACCGACAAAACAAAACAAAGTTATGTTTTATAACTTGAAAACTAGTATTTTGATAAAATACTTCAACTTAATTATTGAGTAATATTTCGTATTTTAAAAACGTATAATTAAACGCGTATAAAATTATTTTTACGTTTAAACGACCGGGGAAACGAACACCGCACGGAGCGCAACGCGAGGGAACGAAAAATTGGTGAGACCACACCTTGTGGCCCCACCCAAAACCGGCCAAAGACATGGGGCATCACCCCCATGCCTCTTTGATCACCAACATAACCAAACCCACCCTTTTACTCAATCTCTCTCAACTCTCTCTCTAACCCTCACCTCTCTCTCTATATCTCGGTCTCTCTCTCTAGCCAAAAACACACCAAAAACAAGCTTGAATCACAAAACGGAAAGGAGCAACAACGATCACCACAACGAGGGCTACGCGTCTATCTTTTCGGTTTCTCATTTCGACGACTTTGTAAGTTTTCCGGCGACTTCCGAAACTTTCCGATTTTAATTATTTTGCATGTATGTTGTTCCCCTAGCTTCATAATGTCCAAATGATATGTTAAAACTCGTTTTTAAAACTTGAAAGTATAAACCGAAACCGTAAACTAAAAACAGTCCCCTTTCGCAATTTTTATAAAATCGTACGATCGAAACTAGCAAATATACTCTAAACATGAAATCTTCGTTTTTCCGTTGCCTACAACTTTCGTGAAGAAGGATTACCTCCAAAACGCCCCCATTTTCCTAGAAAAATAGATTAGTGAACGTATGTTTAGTCTTAGTGGCGTTAAATGAAAACCGACATCTCGAGACCGCCCGAAACGAAACGATAATTTTTCTAACGTTATTTAGCCATTTTAGAACTTGTGTAAAAGTTTCGGGTCAAACCGAGGTCGTTTGACCCAAAACTGAGCTTAAAAACGAAGTCAGCCACTGTGTTGCATAGGACCAAACTTTCATGTGACACAAGGCTTGTGTCACATGTTGTGTCGCATGGCAACCATGTGACACAAGGGTTGTGTCGCATATTGTGTCGCATTAAGTTGCATCCATGTGACACAAGGGTTGTGTCGCATAAATCATGTGACACAAGGGTTGTGTCGCATAAATCATGTGACACAAGGGCTGTGTCGCATTTAGTGTCGCAAAAACCTAAAAACAGAGGCCAAAAACATTCTAAGTGTCTAAAAATCACTTTTCAACAACCAAATCAAATACGATACGACTTATACATGAAAATACTATACTTTTGGAAGTATACACAAATACTCGAATACGTACAAGATTATACTTAACTGAACGTGAGATTTCACTCACACACACGAGACTGCACTCGAAAATACTTAGGAAATTACACTCCAACGAACATACACTTGTACACTACACGGGATTGCACCCGATACGAACTTACAAGTTCACTCACTACTTACGTGTGGGATTACACGCTAACTGATACGAACTTACACTCGAACACATACGAGATTTCACTCGTACACTTTAGGGTTACACCCACTCGGATTTACATTACTTGAACGTTACACAATGCAATACCAAAGTACATTACAACTATACAATTTCTACCAATACATAATAATAATAGATGAGATTATTATTATACGCCGATACCAACGGGCCGTACAACTTATCTACAAACTACAACTTACAAACAAATACAAACGTACAAACAACAAATGGACATTTACTAGTTTTGGAACAACTTGCATGGATACTTTACAAGTATTCCATTTACTTACTAAACCTTATGCGTATTAGGACGCTAAGGGTTGCTAGTTCGGGATACTACTTTGCTTGCTTACTGCATTGTCTACTAGACTCAGGTGAGTCTTACATCCCCTATTTTACTGTTTTATACCCAGGGGTGAGATGCATTACATGTTTTCATAAAACTAATGATGGCCGAGTTAACGCATGATTAGCATGACCTGCAATCATGGTGACCTAGGACATTTTCTTACTTGTTTTCATAATACTGATAATGGCCGAGTTATCGCATGATTAGCATGACCTGCAATCATGGTGGCTTGTGGCATTTTCTTACTTGTTTAATATGAATGTAAGACTACATTCACAGGAGTACTATTATCTACTGTATGTTAAGTTTCTATTATGATAGTTCGTGGAAACGCATGATTAGCATGACCTGCAATCATTACGGAGTGAACGATTTGTATGACCTACGATCGTTACTCATTACGGTTAGTAAGACCTGCAACCACTCACGTACAAACGGTTAGCATGACCTGCAACCACTCATTGACCGATGATTAGCATGACCTGCAATCATTACTTAAGTGAACGATTAGCATGACTTGCGATCGTTACTTACTGGCTGGTTTACGATTTACAAATACTACTTGTGTGTTCAAATTATTTACTTACTTACAAACCTGTGAGATTCACCAACCTTTTTGGTTGACCGTTTTAGTAATGCTTCTCAGGTACACAGCATCAGTAGGGATGCCCAGCAGGATAAGCTTGCTTAGCTCGAGTCGCATGCATTTACAAGCTTGGAGATTTTATTACATTACTTTTGTACTTACTGTTATGTATTAGAATCTCTAGGAATTTACTCGAAACTCGAGCTTGTATTTTGAATTACTTATGTATTAATGTAATACTTTTCGAACGTCTCATTTAGAGTCGTTCACTGTATCCTTTGTGCTTGTGATTATTGATTAGTAACACCCAAAACATCGCTTCCGCAAACTGTTAAATTTGGGGGTGTTACATCGGGATATGACATGACCCGTCTGCGACGCGAGTTCTTGGATATGCAATTGGCAGACAATATGACGATGGATGATCTTATTTTCCAATTCACAGAGAAGTTGAGGTTTGTGCACCAATGGGTGCCGGATGAGAGAACCAAAATTGACCATTTTGTTGGAATGTTGCCCTATACTTATCGGACGACAGTGAGACTTTCGGGTACTCTTACCCAAGCTTTTGATTTGGCCCGTTCAGTGGATGGTGATATTCGAGCATAAGGCTTGGGGATTAAGGAAAAATCTCCATTGAAACCCAAGGATGACTCCTCGGTGAGTCCGGGAAAGAAGAAATGGCAAGGATCACCTCATGGTAAGAAACCGAGTTCTGGAAGTGGTGTTAAGGTGGATAGGACCAATTGGTGTAATGGTTGTAGATTCAGACATACGGGGCCTTGTACTCCTCAAACTCGTAGATGCGTTAAGTGTGGACAACTTGGACATGATTTTAAAGATTGCACTTTTCCTAACAGTGTGTGCTGGAATTGCCATAAGGAGGGACACCGTGCGGGTCAGTGTAGTGAGGGTAGGCAAAGGATGGGTACGCTTGGTGGGTCTTCATCGTCTGGCCAGAAAAGAAAGAGTGCACCATCAGCATCGGGCCGAGCATTCCAGATGACAGCTGATGAAGCTGTCAGAACAGAGGATGTCATAACCGGTACTTTTCTTATCAATTCTGTACCGGCATGCATTTTATTTGATTCGGGGAGCCAATTGCTCTTTTGTATCTATGTGCTTCCGTGATAGACTAAAATTGACTCCCACTACTATTACCAATCCTATTGAAGTTGTAATATATGTGTTTGATTGTAATCATAAGCTCTGATACGTATGCATGTACTATGTAAATGTGGCATCCCCAGCTTATACCAATGCTTCCGCTAAACGAATTTGGTGGTGTCACAGGGAGCACGACACTTCCTGCGTGGATCGCTGACGTGGAAGCTCGGTCGTGGGCGAAGATGACATTTAATGTGTGCCGGCTGACGTGGACCAATCGAATGCGCCGACCAGGTTGGTGGCCAGGCCATGTTAGTCGTACCTGAATATAATGGTCGCATATTATACTTTTGTCAGAGGATGTCGGGCATGCCTTGTCATCTTGCGGCCGTACCGTTGTTATGCAGTTACAACGGCGGGTGTTGTGGTCCGACACGGGACGTACCCGGGCCCATGTATGACCTGGGCACTGGTGCCTATGCCGAGAGCTAAAAGAGCTGGGCTCAGACGTTATCCGGACCCAGACTCGGCACGGATCCGGAGCCATAATACTTAGTGTCACCTATCGTCTGCGCCAAGGGCTGCTAGAGCTGACCACGGATGTTATCCGAGCACAGGCTCGGTACGGAACCGATGCCACATTATGTGGTGTAGGCTGAAATCAGATGACGAGGTCAGGTGGCGTACATCATTAATCTCTTCTTATATCTTAAACACAACCTTACCAATAAAATATATCCAAATACATTATTAAACTTCCACATTATTTTACATAAATCATTTTTACTTTCATCTCCCAACATAATAATATACTAATAGTTGTTTTAATCCAATACAGTATAAATTAACAACCTTTCACTATCTATTTATTTGGTTAATTTTTTTTTTTTTTTTTGAAAGGCAGTATTTGGCTCAGTGGCATTGCCTCTTCATATACCCATCACCAATTCCAGGGGAAACCCGAATATTTCGAGAAAAAACCCTTGTCTCCATCCCGGAGAGCATTTTGCTCACATCCGGGTTTGAACCCATGACCTTGAGGTCATGGTGAAACACCTTGTGCCACTTGAGTTAGAAGCTCTTGGCTTCTAATTTGGTTAATTGACACAATGTTTATATTGTACATTGGCTTCTAATTTGGTTATAATAATCCCATAAAATGAATTTAACCTGATTGTGCATGATATTAAACATATCATCAAAAGCAATTCGAGACCTGGGATGTTGCAAGACATATGTTGAGAATTATTTTTTATTTAATTTAGAGGTTTGATTATATATATGATACCAAATTACCAATGAACATTTAAAAATCGAAAAGATACCTATTGTATTAGGAAAGTGGCATTCATTACACGTGATCACCATCAACCGAAAATCATAGCTTAATTCGCATAAAACTAAAGTATGTACTCTTTTTAACCAACTGTACGTAAATTAAACATAGATCATTTAAAAAGAACATGTTAACTAAAAATATGACACCTAATGCCTTTGTAAATCCACACATTATCATAGTAATTCTAATTACATTCCTTTTAGAATTAAGACACATAAGCATCTCAATTGTTGTCCCGTGTTCTTAATAAAAATTAAAACAAAAAACTTAGAATATGACGCATCTTAAAATAATATCTAAATACCAATTTCATGTAAAGTTCTTAAGAAGAAAATAATATTAGTTTTATACTTTTCATATATAATAGACATTAGATGTGTTTAGCAACATGAACTACTCTTCATATATTCACATCTCATTGAAGGATATACATATCATCATCATTTTAAAGTGGTGATATCATATGACCTATTTGTTTACCCCATCAAATTTTTTAAATGACAATTATTAAAAAGATATCGTCTTAACAAAAAATGTCTATTAGTTGTTATTCGTATAAATATAATTTCTATAACCTCTTACAAATTTATCGTGTCTACTATTTCGATACATTTACAGAACCATACTACTTTTTGTAATGTTACCAACTTAACAATACATGCAACATTATAACAAAATAATATCGGAATAACTAGATGTGGGCCGTGCATTGCACGACCATTGTTACTCACTAGTAGTTACGGAGTATTATATAAGGAAAGCCTTCTATTTTGAGATGAAACATTAAGATGACATGTGTCATTAGATTTTTTCAAAATTAATCTTCTTAATCCTTTATTGTTAAACTTATCATTTTTATAGTGATATATTATTGTTAAACTTATTATTTTTATAATGATATATGACCTAAAATCTTTTACTAAAACATGAATACATCCTAATATTATAATCTTAATCCTTTTCACATTTCAAACTTAAAATTAACAATAATTTATATCTTAACCTTATATATTAGCATTCGCAAACCTTACAGAAATATTAAAAATAACATACCTTTTTAACTTAAGATGATTTGTGATACTTTCATACCTTATATAATTTAATCACATTTGATTTAAGATAATTTTGTCATTTGTTTCTAAATTTCTTTGATTTCAATATTGTTTTTCTCCTTATCATTTTAACATATCGTCGGCCACGAAATTATTATTTTATTTTAGTATAATTTTAATCTTCTTCTTTTTTAGTAACTAACGTAGTTGGACGGGGGCTGTGCATCGCACAGCCGAAATATTTACTAGTAAATCTATATAAAAACAAGACTGCAAAATCCAAATTCTTTTTCTTGAATATTTTCTCTAGATACATGTGAAAAGGACCATTAATCATGATGTTTCGAGCACTTTGTTTACGGAAGGTATGTTTAAGAAATTAAGATACGTATAAAGTATTTGTACCCTGTTAATACCACTTATTCCTTAAATATAATTTTTCCCAATCAATTTAATGTACCACCACTCTATGCACTAAATTAATACTTAAATATAGTCTTTTGGGCTACATTTAGCAAAATTCAAAATGTATTTAAGAAATTAGAGGAATTAAAAAGTAAATTGAAATAACTTATTAAACAATAACGTACAAGTAAGGTTTGGGGGTCAGCTGCATTGAGGGAAATGAAATGCAGACAATCTCAACAGTTAATTCATGTATTCAACTGGTTAGGTTCGCAACACTGCATTTTAAATAAAATGCAGTGTTGATTACATATATTAACGGCTGAGATGTCTGTCCCTCCTACCTTCAAAATACAGTTGCCTCTCGTATATGACACCATAATTAATCGAGTAAGAGTGCACACATATTATATTGCTTTTTATTACTCTGATGATGTTGTACACAATGGTGTTGTAACCCCCGAATTAGTAATAGATGCAAATCTTATAAATCCTCTTTGACACAATGGTGTTGTAACCCCCGGGTTGTCGAGTAAGGGAGTTTTAGTTTCTTGTTAGTAGACGTTTTATCTCAATATAAACAATCTTGCTGTCCAAAAAAATTACTCCGATGATGTTATTTCCTTATGAAACATATATTGGATTTATTGGTGAAGGATCCGAGGGGAAGGACTCAGTTGAGAAGAACAAGGAGATGGCTTGTTTTTACTGTATTTTAACATCATTGCATAAAACTCTTACAATTTGTCCTAAAACGCAGTAAAATAGGCATTCTCCTCCCACCCCCTTTCATATAAGACATTCTCCTCTACACCTTACCCGGATTTATTTCTTATTCAAAGTATACATATCATAAATATGTTTTCACATGATTTTAAATAGGGAAAAAAAAAAAAAAATGTATTATACTTTTCACATATCTCAATTTAAGGTATACAACTTTAACCTTTTCAATTTAGGGTATCGAACTTTCAGTTTGTAATCAAATTATATGGAAGTGTTTTCGCGAAATGTACAAATG
This sequence comes from Helichrysum umbraculigerum, assembly GCA_949592205.1. Lineage (NCBI taxonomy): Eukaryota > Viridiplantae > Streptophyta > Magnoliopsida > Asterales > Asteraceae > Helichrysum > Helichrysum umbraculigerum. The sequence continues at coordinate 33,045,520 of CATIUR010000002.1, forward strand.
ATGAGTTGTCACCAAGTTTTTTATTTATACGTAAAATATATAATTAACTGATTAGTATTACACGATCGATTTTAAAATTTTGTATGAGAGACAGGATACGTGGAGTTAAATTTGTTCATCACATACAATATGTCCATATGCATCATTTAATTTATTGAATTGAAGTCAATAAAATTTATCTTCTCCTTGTAAAAATTAATTGATAGGGTTTCCTTTTGCTTTATAAATTTGTGGGGCTAGGTATGTGTCCCCAACAGAAATATAAATAGATTGCCCATAACTTATGGGAGTGAATAACATTAAGCAAAAAGACACTTTTAATGTATATAAATCTTCATCTTATTGGGTACGTGGTTGTAAAAGATATATATGATAAAGGCTAGCTAGGAATATTAATTCGTCACTCTTTATCCAACCTCACATGTCATACTCCACATTAAACATGAATCTTTAATTCCCTGTAATTTGTATTGAGAATGCAACTTATATTCGATGTTGACTGTGTATACGTACCAAACTTTCATTTGTTTTTTTTTTATCAATGAATACAATTTTCAAAAACTGCGTTTTAATGTGTTGTGTAGTACTTTTGATGATGTATCAACCTCTACGGATGTACCACGTGACACCGCAAACAGATGACATATCAGCAAAACACATTAAGACACACACAATAAACATTGAATATAAGTTAGATGCATTCTCAAATATTAATCTCATTTGTATTCGTATATTGCATGTTACTGTTTAAAGATCTTACATAACATATGTTGAGCCATGATCATGTTTAGCTTGATTTTATGATGAGAACAACTTAGTTTTAACATAAATATATTCTTACATACAACCAGCATAGAGAACGTAATGGATAGTGTAAACAGTTCATAGTTTGTTTTGTGAGCTGGGTCTAAAGGATTCCTGTGAGCTGGCTATGCCTACCCAGCACATAGACACTATTTTGAACAGCTTTCATATCCATTCAATGAAAGTTGTTTCCTGACCTTGTTATGATTATATACATTCAACAACATCAAAGATGGAGTTTAAGATAGAGACTGAAGGCCTAACGGTGAGATTGAAGTCTACTTACAACCAGCTCTGGAAAATAAAGATCACTATATTTGTGCAGATTAAGTATAGTGATATATCCAACGCTTTGATGCATCAACATACATCCAAATGACATCTGAGACATTGCACAATTGTACATCCTTGTGGAAGATGAACGTTTGTGGTGTGGTGTTCCCTTTACCGAAAACAAGCCAATATCCTGGCGTGTGCTTCTTACTTGCGACATGATCTGCACTGTACAAATTCTGTCTGCAGTACATGTCAGAACACAAAAAGCATGTCTTGCATTCTCCAATAGGAATCAAGGCATGCATGTATGAAGAATGTTATTGGCTGCTGATTTACTAGGAAGGTGAATACTCTCCTATAAATAGAGGACTTGAACAATTGTATCAAGTGTGAATTCATAGTAAGTCTGAGAGCATTTGTAATAGCAGAATAAATTAGCATATTTTTTTAACCAATTTAGAGTGTGTACTCTAGTTTTTGTAGAGTGTATTAGTATGTATTCAACAGTTAACAAATTAATAAAGAATTAAGTTGACAATTACATCGTGTTCTTCATTACTTACAACACAAATTGTTAAGAGTCATAAAATCATATTAAAGTTGTATTCACCCACTCTACAACTATCTTGTTGTTAGTTTGGGACATACAACCTATAGCTTGTTGCATGAAATGTTGAACGTTCCATAAGCTTATTTTGATCATTTCAAATGACACGTTATAACACGATTTCACGGGGTCAAAATAATCTTGGTTTTCATTGAAATTGATTCTTAATTAGTGTTGACAAGCTCCTAATTAAATATTGAACTTAAAATGATTCTTCATTGAAATTGATATGTTTAAGTATACTTAATTAAGAATATTGGTAGATTTGATGGACTTAATTAGATTCTAACAAGTAGATGCATGAACTTGTCCATTTTGTGTACTATTTTAATTACATTAATAGTTAAGTTATGATGTCTTACATACTTAAATTGCTAAAGTAATTAGATTAATCTTGTCATAGTGACTCACAAATAATAAGTATCTAGGTTATTCAACTGCAAGTCCCAACGAACTCAAGCGTTTAAAATAAATTACAATCATGATAACTTATAAATAAAGGGATATATAAATGTATGGAATATGTAGTATGATCTCACTAGATTTAATTATCATTAATTAACAACGTTGATAGATTACAGGTGCCACAATTTAATTGGATGATCTTATTTTCTTAATTATATATCTAAAATCGCTAGATTCGAATTCGTTTTTCGTTCACATACGTGCGTGTATATAGATTTGTATCCCATCCAAAATGGGTAGTCTTAAACATGATTTAAATTATTCCTACACTTAACATCATTTAAATGACTAGAAGTTCTTGATTAAGAGCCAGGTTTGTGACAAATGGCATTGCATCGTGTAATTGGACTTGGAAAGGGTCACGGTCACGCGGTCGATCATCGGTAGAACCCACATGAATTGTTTCTTTATATATCCCAATCAACCGTTCATTCAAATTATCCATTCCATGGGTATAATTAGACATGATAAGACTTGTCTTAATTCCATGATTAACATTTTCCCTCTCTCTCTCAAGTGATTCTTTAATATGTGTTGTTCAAGATTTAGTCCAACATATCATCTTTATAATTTAGCTCATTAATTCAACCTCAATCCACCAAAACCATTTCTAATAATTCACCAACATCATCATCAACTTTCCTTATTTCACATTAGGGTTTATTCCGTATATAGATTTCATTTATTTTCTTGATAAATGTACACGAAATGAATTATTTACCGTTTACATATGTTCATTAGCATAATCTAATCAGTAATAGTCTTTATGCATATATATTAGAGTTGAGTTAAGTTCAGGTTAATTAAAATCTTAACTCTGTGAAACTTGGAAAGGTCCGAATTTCTGATGAACAGGAGTTGGTGGAGACTACATGAGACTATGACGTCTGATTCTCCTAACGTTTGCACGGTTTCAATTCAATATATACATTAGAAACTTGGTTCATACGTATTGATCGAATTCATTACCAACAAGAAACCACAACCCTGTTAAGACAAAAGAGCTGAGAGAACACATAAACCAATTAGAGAACTTAGAAAATATACTAGATCCAAAGTAGGGTTTCATTGTCAATGTTGATGGCATCATACCTCTTCAAATAATAATAACAAATTTGCTTATGATGAGATTGTCTAGAATATGTCTTCTTTTGAATTTATTAAGATCGAATAGCCATGATTTTGTTTATATATAATAGATCGTCACACGCAAGTTCTAGATCTTGGAAAAACAATTCCTTGTAGCGGAAAATACTAATTTAGTTATGTGACACGCCTCTACTTGCGATGCCCTAAGCATATATGTGTTAACGTACATCAGAAAGATTAGCAGGGTATCTAATATAGATAGATATATATCAACCTCAAGAAAAGTTGATCGAGCTAGTTTCATGTAATTTATTTGAATTGATGTCTTATGAAATAATTAACAAGTCTAAATAAGTTGGGTTCTAGTTTAGTGTTATGATCAACATCTTGAGACTAACGGAAGTTTGAAATTAGATGAAATAAGTTCGCTTCCTATAATATATTTAAATAAAAAATAAGATATGCAATAATTGCCAACATATTCAACTAGAGCAAATTACAAAAAGAATAGAATTTCCAAGTTCAAATCTATACATGGTAATAAATAAAATGACACAAAAAAATATAGCCACGTAATTAACATACATATTAAAAAATCATGAAGTCAACATATTGACGTAGAACATACTGAAAAACTTTGCCTTTACTATGGACTACATAAATCGATATCAATGCATGTTGTCAATGGTTAAAATTAGGAATAAAGATGTCCGTGTCAACGTACGGTTAAAAAAATTCAGAAAGTATTAAAAAAACGATGCATTAATTCACGTAAGTTACCACTCGAGTACTTGTTTTGGCAACATTTCATAACCCAACATCTTACTAAATCCGTTTTTCATAACGTATTAAACTAGTAACGAACCCAACATTCCTCCTATATTTTAGAATCTTACGCCATTCAAAAAATACGTGTAACATATACGATTACAAGAATCTTACCCATTTATTATAATTAGAGATTAGAGAATAGAGATAATAGGGATAATTGTGTGTGATTGCATTGTGTCAACTTGTATGGATGTTACGTGTGACTTTACACATCTGACACGTCAACAAAATTAGCATTAAATAAAAACAATAGTGATATTTAAAAATTTGATACATACACAATAGCTAAAATGAGGTTGGATACAGTTTTTGATAATGTTAGATGAATTCTTACACACTAATCCCGAGATAATACTAGGTGCTATTAGTTGCACGCAAGTTTACGCGAATCAAGCAATATATAGATTTTAAAGGTTAATTAGGAGAGCTAATTACTTACGTTTGAGTGAAAAATTCTAATTAAAGAGATAAAACTGTAATTAACTTATTGTATTATTGTTTTTACATTTGATGCATTTATGTTACAGTAGTACTATATGTTAAGTGATGTTTTTCAAACAAACGAGCCGATCGAGGTAGCAAATAATTAGAGGATTCCTTGTGACTATGGTTTTTCTTAGAAGTTCCCCACAATAACGATAACTCATTGTAGAAGCATAATAATAAACAGTAAACAGTTGGAATAATAATACTATACTAATCATTGTTTGGGAATTATAGCTATGTAGCAATCAAAGTACCTTTCAACCTTTATATCTCTCATCATCTCTCTATATATACAAATTCACAAAACAATTAAATCTTCAATATTATATACAAATAAATAAATCCACATTAGCAACAAATACTTATAAAGCTTTAGATTGGATAGCTATAGCTATATATTCTCTCATCACCAATTCCTTAATAAGCTTAATTTCTTGCATACTAGAATCATGATCTAGCTTTTTGAGGCACAATATTTTATAGGATTATTCTGACCAATAATTGATTCTTCAATAGAAAATTAAAAGAGTGTTGATAGATCAAGATGGGTTTGAGTGATTTAGGAGCAAAGTTGCCACCAGGGTTTAGATTCTACCCAAGTGATGAAGAATTGGTTTGCCACTATCTTTACAAGAAAATTGCTAATGAAGATGCTTTAAAGGGTACTCTTGTGGAAATTGATCTTCATATTTGTGAGCCATGGCAACTTCCTGGTATATATCTATCTGCTTTTATTTAATTAATCCCTTTAATTTGGTTGTTCTTAATCTGTTCTTAAGATTTTGATCTATCCACAAATGCATGTTTTGTGTAATTAGGTATTTAGCAGACAGTGAACATGTTAGGTAACCAACCATTCAAAGTAGTCAATCTATTAGCTAGCTAGCTAGCATCTTTGTTCAAGAAGTAAAAGGTTTGAAAAAAGATCATAAAAAATGAAAGCTTTTTGCTAAACTGGATTCACCCAAGTGTTCCAAGATTTCGATAATATAAACTACAAGATGTATGGCCATATATCTGTGATCGAATCGATAACCATATCAAAGACTTTAATGATTCGAGCCTCTCCGAGTGCTTGTCTTGGGCAATCTTTAGTATTTGGCTTGATATGTTTTTCCATATATATCATCACAGTTGATAAAGAATATATCTAGACTCTAACTAATTGATTGTACTTTCTTGGCATAGTAATTAAGATCACCTTCATTTAGTAATTTGCAATCAAGAAATCTTGTTTTTCTAGTCTCGGTCTGTATTAGAATTTACATACATATGTAAGTATGCTTGTATGAATCTAACATCACCTTCTTTAATTTGAAATAAATGATTCTTGTTATTTAACTATCTTCTCCATCCTTATATTGGAATATTCAATATACTACATATATATACATATGATGTATATAGATGTATACAAAAATCATCTATATAAAGTAAAGCTTTATTAATTAAGTTTCAACAAAAACTGAAAATAACCTTACAAGAGACTTGGTGATAGCTTGATATGCATATTGTTTTCATGGTAAAGTCAAATCTCAGGTGAAATAATGAATAACGATCACCATAATAAATGAAGAAGAAGAAGAAAGTTTTGATCGTGAGATTATGATTTTTGATGTAGTTAAAATTGTACATCTTCTAAAGCACTCTAGTACAAACTGTTTAAGCACATATATACGTACATATGATATGCATACAGACACATTCTCTCTCACACGTTAATAGTACTACAAATAAAGTCATATTCTGATATAGACTTTGAGCCAAACTTCATCATTTTTTTTTGGTTTTTGATTTGAATCATCTAAGGCAAAACTGGAAACACTTGCAATCCTCATCCATCTATAGTGTTTATGTCACTTTAGGCATTTATTTATATGACTTACAGGTTTAGCATAAACCCTATTTGATAGCTATGTTTGAATTCCCATTTACTTTCTTCAAGTTTAAGCTCGATCGATCTTATCAACTTGTTTTATAATGATTTGAAGAGGTGGCGAAACTCAATTCGAGTGAGTGGTATTTCTTCAGCTTTCGTGATCGCAAGTATGCAACAGGATATCGAACAAATAGGGCCACAAAAACCGGATATTGGAAGGCCACCGGAAAAGATAGAACAGTTCTTGATCCGAACACAGGTGGTCTTGTTGGAATGAGAAAGACTTTAGTCTTTTACAAGAATCGAGCACCAAATGGGATTAAAACTGGTTGGATCATGCATGAGTTTCGTCTCGAAAACCCTCAGATTCCTCCTAAGGTTTGCATCAATCCCTCACAATTTTAATTACTCCGTATAACTAATTTGTATGTTATCATATCGGACTTTTTGTGTGAACACACAATATTCTACAAATATAATAAGTATTGCTCTTTTCATGTTCAAGATTCTACATTTGAAAAGAAACATTATTTAAATAAATAAAACTAACAATCCTTTTGCTTTCTTTTTGGTTAAATCTAATTTGACAGGAAGATTGGGTGTTATGTAGAGTATTTTACAAAGCAAAAGGTGATAATAGCAATGAAAACTACTCACAAAACAACATAAACCATGTTACTTCACCAAATACCAACTCATACCCTCTTCGTACGACTGATCATAGCCGACAACCATCTTGTGGTTGCTACCACCAGATTGCCACCAACCCCTCCCACCAAAGTCCACCGCTTCACTACCACAACCACCAATTCAATTATAATCATCCTAGTCTCCCACAACTGTCTCATAACACCAGCCTAGAGGAATCTACAAACCAAACAACTTTACACTCGAATACCAAGTGTCAAGATCATGAATCTGGTTTGTTTTCTGATCTTGGTTTCGATTTTAGCATTCCTTCTCCTATGGAATTTGTGGATGACAATAATGAGGACAATGGCATAGTGTTCTTCTAGTGATTCTTGGTTGATTATAAAAATCAGGTATATATTAGGTATAAGAAAAGCTGAAAAGAATATTGCCCATTTGATTATTTATGATACATATATCGTGTTTGTTTTCCTGCCGAAAGTAATGGTGTGTTGTATATAACAAGTATATACTAATACCGGGTTTGTAACTATTATTTATGATTATAATGAATACATGATGCAGTTTGGACTATTGTTGTAATCTTAAGACACAGCAACTACCACGCGTTATTGTATTTAATCCTTGTCGAGTCATGATTCCTGTACATTTTGATTGATGATACAACTGTGTATCATGATTACTAAGACAGACTAGGCACAATGTAACTTAATAGCTTAGAATCAAGTTAAATGGTATACACAGCTTGTGATTTGTGTTATCAAAGCTGAAGACTAAAGAAAAACAAATAATGTGAACTTAAGCATTGTGTTTGGTCAGCCTTCAAGTCTATGACCTTGATCACCACATGTCGCCACATGCAAGATGGTAATTTCTGAGAGTTGTCTATGCTTATGCAATCAAAGATAAAGTGGAAGATGTTCGACGGTGATCGAAGACTAGAACCTATGAAGATATCTTGAACAACGAAGATTGTTAAACTAGAACGTTGATCCAAACTACTCCGAAACATTGATCCTTGATCTAAAAGGTTTTTCAAAGGTTGTACCCCTTGTATACATTTGTTTTAAGATCAAGGTAGTGAGTTCGATCCACTCATTAATATATATATCCTATTATACGAGGACGTGGACTACGCTATCGCCAAGAAACACTATGCAGAATTTCATAGTCTGCAAGTACAAATGGCAGTGCGCTCAGAATCCTCCAACAATATTGAAGATGTTTGCATAAAGAATACTCTAAGAAGGCTATCTACTGGAATCCCTTCGTGAGATGAAGTTGTGTGAATTGTTAGTCATCTTGGGTGTTATTTTGGGCATGTTCATTTATGAGCTAGAGTTGTTAATCTATGTTATTCCGCAGATACATTGGTAATTATTTAATTACTTGAATATCAATAAATTAAAATGAATATCAATAAAAGAATCCATTGATGTTATTATTGTCTAACAGTACACTACTTATTAACGACTTACGGGACCAACTTTACAAGCCATTTAATTTCTTATCTTATCTTAATAATAACTTATTATATAAAGAAAGCCACATGCTTTCTTTAAATGACACATCATCAACTATAAAACTTTTTTCATATAAAACTTATTTTAGAACATAAAAAATAATAGGAAATAATATATTAATAAATAACAATAATAATAATCTTAACTTATTATACAAAGTAATAATATTATTCATAAATATTGTTTAACTTCTAAAATCTATATCTAACTTCATATTTACACTTTCGACATATTTACATTATCACATTTTTAAACAAATACTTTTGTTTTCTAATTATGTATATTTGCACTTTTTTAACAAACTTTGTTTAACTTACTAAAAATTAGTCATATTCATTTATTCTCTATATTTTACATTTCTTTTCGTACACTTTCACTTCAAAAAGTTTGATTAACGTCCTTCAAGTTTGTCATATATTATTACTTTATTCACACGTATGTATATATTTTATAATTCATTATCAAACATCTTGGCTTTCTCAATATACTTTTGACATGAAAAATATAAGTCTTTTAGAGCATTTAAAATGGTTACTCTCACGACAAAGAATTTAAAAGACTTTTTCCATTTTAAAAAAGTGAACTTTTTGATAACTTTAAAAAAATTAAGTATTCAACTGAAAACTTTTGTTATAATGTTTGTGTAGCTTTTAATTATTTTTGTATATTAGTCGTAGTCAGTATGAACATGTTAGTTTTTTATATAAAAATGACATGTTACTGATTTTCACTTAATGTTACAACTGATTTTCTGTCTTCGTAATTTAAAATTAAAGGTATGTCAAATTAAGTTATTAAACCTGTTGATGTTTATTGTTGCCGTGTTGGACTATAAAGAAGAAGATAATATTTACTTTAGCTTCGACTAAGCACTAATCTTGAAGATAATACACATATTGATATGTACAAAAAATTAATATTAACCTTTTCGATGGTGGATCGTATCAACTGATGATATAAAGAGTAGCCCATCAAACTTATATGTTGGCCTTGCAATTTATCTTCAACCAGTACGGAATTGAGTTTGCACCCAACATGATTTGTTGGACAAGTCAAATTAAATCTACATGCTCCTGTTGATCCGTAGTATCAACAAAACTGTTGTTTATCTTGCTAATTATGGCATATGATCTTATATTATCAACCGATAACATCCTTGTTGCGTGACGAAAGCTAGAGTACTTTAATAAGGAATATATGCAAGCCATATAAGAGAACACGAGATCGAGTCGTTTAAATATACACTTCATATTGACTTGTTGAGAATGTAATTAAGTAACACAAACTTTGCTAACCAATATATAAGTCACTAAATTTCGACGTCTTAAGTTTCCTATCAGATCTTGGTAGAATCTCTCTTCTCTCTTTATTTTTTCTATTAAATGAGGAGCAAAATTAACTAATCGATATGGATTTAGATACTTCTAAGTTAATCTTGACCTTTAAATGATTTAACAAATTAAATTAGCACCATTGATTTAGATTTAAAAATATGATTAGCTAATATATATAGTTAGAGATTTCACAAAGACTAAAATACCCCTTTGAATTCCAATTTGAATCTGTAATCAATGTTCCTACAATTAAGGAAATAGAGCAAAGATTATGTAAACACAACTATATCAATTTCAATTCATATTTATTGCCATATAAATCTCTTATACGTTTGTACGACCTTTTTGTACACCACATTTTATCGTCTTATTTGTCTACCTACATATTTTTATTTTGTTGAAACCTTAGTTTTGATAATTATCTTGGCTGTCAATATCATTTAAAATAATAATAATATTATTTAATTAATTATCGAAAGCTAATTTAGAAAATGTAGACGATAGACGATGCATGTGTAACATAGAGGATTTGTTAATTTGAGAAATAAGGGGTAAATTGAATGACGTACGTTAAGGTTAAGGCCAAGCGATAGATGTAAATAAATAAATAAATAAAATATAATTATATCAAGATAAGAATAAATTAATAATTTTTGTTCAAATTGATTTGAAATTGCAAGTTCATGACGTCACATATATGAATCGTTTATTATATTTAATTAAGATTCAGTAGTTTTATTTGGATCTCCACATTTTCGTTAAAATGACTCAAGTTCAAAACGGTTTTAGCTAATTTTTTTCATATTCAGTTTTGATGTATGCGTTGTCTAAAACATCTTATTGGGAAAATTCATTATGGCATGATTAGTTAGTTTGAAAGATCAAACAAAAAACAAGAGTCGGTTTGTATCTAATCATAGGTTCGATAGTAGGACTTGAATATAGTACAAGAGATTATGATTATAGACTATACCTTACTCATATTCATACAAATGATATCACATTATTGTTATAACTTCCTTTTAACATATCTATATCATGTCGACAATTAAAATAATGTGACATACGTACACTATAATTAGATTACTAACAAGATATTAGATGATATAATAAAATTAAAATAGAAACATGATATTAAAAATGGAAGTAAAATCGTGTGGTAGCCCGTGAATTTGCGGGTTATGATCTAGTATACCTTAATATCAGAGGTATACTTGCTGATATATTCATGCACCTATAGTTAATTAATATTATTTTTCATGTCAATTATTGCCTGATAAAAATCTGTATCGGATATAAATTTCTCTCTTGAAATTTAATTAAAAAAGAATTGTTAATAGATCATGTCATGTGTCTACCGTTAGAGAATATGTGTCACTAAATCCTTTAGATCTTATAGGACATGATATAGCCAAGTGTCACTAAAACCCCCAAAGTAACTGTGGCAACAATGTCTAACGAGTCACTAAAACGTTTTAATTGAACCGTTTTACTTGATGCAACTTCTACTTGTATATTTGTCATATATAATATAATACAATAGATAATGGAGTTGCATTCTCTACTTTTGGCATTAACTAGGCGTGAACAAAAAACCCGAACCTGAAACCGATTTTTAGAAAAACTGATTTTTTTGAATCCGGTTCGGGTTTTGGAGAACCCGGTGGGTTGGGTTGGGTATTTAGAATTCAAAACCGGGTTGATCCCGGGTCGGGTTGGAAAACCGGTCAAAAACCCGGTTGAAAACCCGGAAAAACCCCAGAAATCAGTCAAAAACCCGGTTCGGGTTGGGTCAAAAACCGGTTTTCACTCGTTGACCAAAACCCGGTTCGGGTTCCAGGTTCGGGTCGGGTTGGGTTAAAAACCGATTTTGTTCACCACTAGCATTAACAACATGGGTCTAAAGGTTTAGCCCATCTACTCAAGGATATCAGCCCATTTATATTGGGCTTAAAGGGGCCTGCTTAATTGACAGTTTTCAAGAATCCTACACGATCAATGGATAATGGATTGTCAATTTGTCATCATTTGCATTTCTTTGAGTTTTTGAGGATAATTAAATATGTTAACTATATGAATAGTTACTTCATCTACTTTCTTCATCTTTTCATGTATCACCATCACACCGTTTAGAGAATAATTAGTCACATATAATTACCTTTGTAGTATTCGATTAAAACTACTACATTTTTATTAATTACCTTTAGATCTATATATTGATAAACAATTTTTGAACTAATGAGAAAATCTAAAAGATAAAAATATGAAAAAATGATCGTGTGGGTAAAATATGGTACTGCTAAAACTGAAACTAAAATATTGATGCACATATTTAATTCTTGGCAAATATTAGAAGAGAAACATAGCCTAATACAAATGTTAAAAATGATTTTGTTACACACGTATCTATAACTACTTATAAATCATTTTAGTATTTTATTTTTAAAAAACTCTTAAAAGTATTAAGACTCAACATTTCCAATTTAGTAATTCAATTCACATTGTACAAAATAACCCTATTAATTTCACGCATTTTTCACTTTTCAGTCTTCATCAATTATATACCGAATCTTGAACTATACATACAAACAAACTAATAATATCAACTCATAATCACGGGTAATTCATCAGTGAATAACAAATATAATATATGACTATTGTTGAGTCATTGTTAATTATAAAAGTACTAAACCCCGCTACATAGTACGGATATTATGCTATTTTATATGTATATTATTACGTTTATACATCATTACTCTAAATTGAATTAAGATATACTGTTAAAAGGTAAACATGTGTCTGATATATTTTTAAGTAAAACTTATTGTTTTATGCCAACACGGCTACTAACACCGTAACACGTAGTCACGTACTAGTAACATCAAATCAAAACGCTATATCTACAATTAACAAATTGGGCCCAAAGTCCTGAAGGCCCAGCCCAAACTCTCTCCTTGAGACGTTGAGAGTTGAGATCTCACTCCCACCGTCGTCACCGTCGACGACAGCCCTGCCCCCGCCACCGGCGTTACGAAATGCCTTTATCATCAAGTTCTAAACTTTATGCGTTTTGTAAGTACTTATCCAACATCAATTGCCATGTTATGCTTTATTATAAGAAAATAATTATTTATTTCCAATTTTATACACCTGATTGTATTTTCGTATAACAACATTTGATTCAAATCTGTTTAGGTGTTTTTGCTTAGAAATTGTATTTTTTATTATAACTTATATACTAAATTGTGTTAAAAATTTGGCTATTTAATTTTCAGGCATATTTATTGCAACAAGAATTATATTGGTTTTTTTTATGTTAATGCAGAGGAATTGATGAAGCTTTTTATATTTATACAAACAAAAAGGATTGTGGAATGTTGTTAAATAGTTATTGTGTTAAGTTACAATCTTGTATTTGAGGTATATATATTATGTTCCTGGTATGCCAATATATGATCATTGATCACAATTCTGGTTGGTTGAAATAGTGTGCCTAAAAATCAATTTCTTCACTTTTTATCGACGTTGTAGAAATAATGCCAAGCGAAAAAAGGAAAAATGTCGATGACAATCCATGTGACACACTGAAGAGGGTAGAAAGTAACGAAGAGCCCGAGGCAAAAAGGGTCAATGCTTCTTTTGAACCGTTTGATATCGAGAAGCTTAGAAAGTCCCTTAAACATAGACCATGGATACTTCATGATCAAATCATCAACTCGGCGAAGTTGGATAGTGAACATATCGGTGATAAGGTTTATATATCCTCTTTTTCTCTGCGTTCCCTAAATGATCAAAGAATTATAGACTGCATTGTATTCTATGTTCAGCTTGCAGAAATTGATTTTGTGACCAGGTACCATTTTTGGTTCATTAGTGAGAAAAAATCTTCAGAGCAATATCCCTTAGTGGAAGTGTTGCAGGACATATACTTTTTGAATGGGTTGAGACGCGCACTAGGTGATATTCATAAAGTTAGAACAATGATTGAAAGGAAACGAGTCAAAAGTTTCTGAAAGTGTATTTATAATGCATAGAACCTTTTCACTCATTCTATAAAAAATGTAGATCATTTAACAAAACTAATCAATGTTTAGAATCATATTGGCACACGAACTATATATAAAATATATATATATATATATATATATATATATTGTAAGTGTTTCGGGCCGACCAGTACCTAACACCCGTTTTGGCCCATTACCCGACCCACTTACTCACTTCACTCTTTTGCTGGCGCCTCTACTTTTTGTTCTGTATACTTGTTGATTGAGATGAAAAGTATTGCAGGTTACTACGAATTGGCGTCCACTTCCAGAAGGGTCATGCAGGCTTGAATTAGATTCCGCTCCTGTATTTCACCCTACAAAAGAGGTATATATTCTGATTCTAGGAGTTTTTTGGATTAATATATCTTTATAGGATGAATCCTTTAATGGCAGGAATTTGAGAATACGCTTCAGTATATTGCTAAAATACGCCCGGTGGCAGAGAAATTTGGGATCTGCAGTATCGTCCCTCCCGATTCCTGGAAACCACATTGCCCTATCGAGGAAAAGAATATATGGGAAAATTCAAGATTTCAAACTAGCGTTCAGCGTATTGATAAACTTCATAATATGCACTTTAAGAGAAAACTTAAGAGGACTGATAGAGCTTCTATGATGGAATTAGATTACGGGCTCAATGGTTTTGAATGTAAAAGTGGTCCAGAGTTCACATTGCAAACATTTATGAAACATGCAGAGGATTTTGAAGCACATTATTTCCAAAAACAAGACTTTGGGACTCCAGTATGGGAGAATATCGAGAGTGAATATTGGCGAATTGTTCAAAATCCAACCGAGGAAGTTCAGGTAGATACACACCTATTGAGTATTGAGTACTGCGAATCTATTAAACTATCATTTTAAATGACTTAAAACCTTGCTTTCTTACATTAGCTGTTATTCAGATTCTGGCTGGTCATAATCTGGAGTCAAAAGTTTTTGGCAGTGGAGTTTCTTCACTTGGAGATGATCAAATTGCAAAATCAGGTTGGAACTTAGATAATACTCATAAGCTGTCTGGCTCCCTTCTTTCATTTGACATTGATGGTTCGGCTGCTTCATCACCACGCGTGGATGTAGGAATGTGTTTTTCTTCCCATTGTTGGGTAATATTCCGCCTTCTACATCTTTAGATCTGTATTAGATGTGGCAAATTCGTCTCATTTACTTACGAATGGATTGAGTTGGGTTATGATTTATCTCTGACGGGTCAGCTTAGTTAATAACGAAACACGTCAAATGGGTCAAAAGTCTCCGAAAGTGTGTTTATAACGCATACAACCTCCTAATACCTTCCAAAAATAAAAAATAAAAAATCCGAGTAATGTTTTACAAAAAAATGTAAAGAAAGCATTTATGGGTTAATCCTGTCCCCCTACTCATGCGAAAATTCACTAGCTTTGATGTGTTACCCAACCTGTCTATTTTGCCAGCTGCAATGTGTATTATACTTCATTTTCAATGCTTGCAGCGTACTCTAAAATCATGATTTCAAATTCTTGATCTATGTTTGGAATTATTCATGAAGCAGAAAGTTGAGGAGCACAACTTATACCTGTTAAATTATTTGTCCTTGGGTGCTTCAAGAATCTGGTATTGCGTTCCAGGTAAATATAACAGTAACTGTGAAGCAGCACTGAAGAAAACCTTCCCAGAGTTAACAGGACTTCCTAAATTGTTCCATAAACTCGTGAGTACCAAGATTCTTTTCTTATATCCATATGTAAAATGCAACCATGCCTCGATTTTGTTCTCTAATATGGTGTAATCATTTACTTATGAATGAGGTCAGCTGTGTTCGTTATATCTCAAACAGGTCAAAAGGACTGAAAGGGGATGAAAAGAATGTACATTATTGCTATAATATTGTTTCTGT
Organism: Helichrysum umbraculigerum; assembly: GCA_949592205.1. Taxonomy (NCBI): domain Eukaryota; kingdom Viridiplantae; phylum Streptophyta; class Magnoliopsida; order Asterales; family Asteraceae; genus Helichrysum; species Helichrysum umbraculigerum. Next base: position 33,061,390 of record CATIUR010000002.1, read on the forward strand.
AACCATAGTTTATGCCTTCGTTGTTTATAAAGAATTAAGACCGACAAAATAGTATTTGTTAGTCAATCAACTACGGCCTGGCCTGGCTAACTTTGACGAACGCTAATAATGACTCATTCTGACTCGTTATCGTACCCACCCGAATTTGATTTCCAAAGTTCAGCCTTAATGCAAATGTTATACATTTAACTGTAAATGTTGTGGACTTATACAGGTAACACAACTTTCACCATCTACGTTGAAATCCAAGGGTATACCTGTCTACCGTTGTGTGCAGTATCCGAAGCAGTTTGTGCTCATCTTTCCTGGAGCATACTCTTCAGGATTCAATAGTGGCTTCAACGTTTGTACAAGAGTGAATCTTGCTCTCTATGATTGGTTACCATATGGAAATTTGAGTGTAGAAATCTACAGGGGCCTGCATAGAAAAACATCAATGTCTTATGACAAACTCTTAATAGACGGTTGCAAAGATACTGTCAGATTATTGTGGCTTCTAAAACTAAAAAGGGATTCAGAAGAACGGAAAATCGCATGTGGAACTGATGGTTGGTTATCAAGAGCTCTTAAGGTATTTATGAATGGGTCTATTTGTGTTATGTTTTAATTTGTATAAGTCAAACGGGAAAAATAAAATTAAAAAAATATTTTATAGGTAACAAGTTAACGGTCGCCCAAAGCTTCAAAGTGTTGTTTTAAAGGATGAAATCTCTTATACTATTTTCTTCAAAGAAAATGTTTTATTATAATAATATAACTTTTGTAGTTATACTTGACAAACTAATTAACTACCACATTTAAAAAGTTTTGACAATAAGTGTTCCAAGTCAAACCCTTACTGCAAATCTTTTGATGTGCCCATTTGGTCACATTTAGTTTTGAATATTCTCATTAACCTTAGAGTAGTGACAGAAACAATTTATTCTTGGACACATAAGTTGTATAAATTCATTTAAGTGCTAATTTTCAAAGAAACTTATGTATTTATTATTTTATTTTGTAGTCACGTGTTAAGCGGGAACGTTTGAGGAGGGAATTCTTATGCAGTGCTTCACAGTCCAGGATAATGGATAAGGATTTTGGGTCTTTGGTGAAGAAGGAATGTGTTATATGTTACTATGACTTGTACCTTTCTGCTACTAGTTGTTCATGTTCTCCAGATCGCAACACGTGTCTTGAACATTCAAAACAACTATGTTCGTGTCCTTGGAGTTCTAGGATTTTCATGTTTCGATACTCCATTGATGAGTTGAATCTACTCGTCGACGCTTTGGAAGGTAAACTTAATGCCCTTTCTAGATGGGCTGAAGAAAATCGGGATCTTTTTGTTACCGATCGCAACGACAAGTGAATTATACATAGCATGAATCTTATACCAGTTCAAGCTTCCCTTGTGGGGTTTGATTTCATATTCTTTTATACCATACACAATGTAATATTTTTAAGCCCTGAAAGGTGTCAAAGTATGAACTTTTTGGTGGCTTATGTATCGTTACTCTTAAAAACACCATCTCATTTCTCATAATTATAAAGTGTTCAAATTTTTACATTCGAGTCATATCGACTTCGCCCTATATGTAACTTATATGTTCATTAGAGTGAGGTTTCGTGTTGAATGTGTCTCGTGGTTATTAATCCTTTGGATACGTTGTATTTAAGTGTCTGTTAACTTTAATTTCAAATGAACTTTATGACATTACTAAAGAAACTAAACAAGTATTTCAGAAGTATTAGGCATATGTTTATCCGTGATTATGCTAACTTGCAAAAGGTGTCAATGGCGGATCAGAATCCAGGGATACGATGTTCTGTGTGAATGACACACTTAGATAGAACTTAAAAAAAAATTGTTCGTTTCGTGTAACTCGAAAGGTATTATAATATCATTGTAAGACAGGTGTCGTCATGCTTCTCAAATAAGATGCCACATGCAGCGTTCGTCTTAGGTGCTGTCTTTGATGACATCGTCCTTTGGCGAGACGGAAGGAAGACGGTGGTTGTGGGGCTAACTTTTTTTTTTTTTCTTTTTCGTGTGAGTTTTGGGTATTGTATAATTGGTAAATGTGATGCTCAAAATGTTCGGTCGTTCTATCATCATAACAAGGGTTTAGTCATTTTGAGAAAGTGCTGACGTGATGCTGAACTGACACTTCAGTCTTTCGATCTGTACTGTTACGATAGCAAGCGGTCTAAAAGATTTCATAGTATGCAATGTACGACACAAAGTAATAAAAATAACAAAATATCATTCTTGTTTTGGTAAAGGACTTTTACAATAGTACTTTTAGTTAATTTTATTAAATAGGGTTAATAATGGCTTAATTTATAAAGTTTCATATTTTTTTTCGTTTTAACCACTCAAGTTTTTTCCTTATAATTTAATATTTCAAGTTTGCATAGACTTATTGGTTTAACCCTTCAAAAGATTAAACCATTAAATTTTTGAAAGTTAGATGATTAAAGTAGAAAAACTTAAAAGGGTAAAATCATTATAAAAGATAATTTTAAGGATTAAACCATCAAATTTTTTGAAGTATAATCAAACTTTAGGCTTAAACCATCAAAATTTTCAAACTTTGAGGATTAAATCATTAGAAAAAAACGTGGTTAAAAAAAAATGTGAAACTTTGAGGGTTAAACCATAGTTGTTAACTCGTGACTCGACTCGTGATTCGGAGTATTGATTTTTAACTCGTGACTCGACTCGACTCGTAAGAGTCATAATTTTACAATAAATACATATATTTATATCTATATGTATATTATTGTTTAGATTTCTATCCTTAGTTGAAGTAAAACATGATGAAAGTCATTAAATAACACAAATGTTTAATTTATAATTGATTATTAGTCATTTCCTATCATATTTTGTCATTTTATATTTTTTATTAGATTACATTAAACGTGTGTCCGGTTTCTGACTCGTAAGAGTCGCCCACGACTCGTAAGAGTCACCCACGACTCGGAAGAGTCAATACATGACTCGTAAGAGTCAAAGCCATTTACGAGTCGGGGTCCGAGTCGCCTCGTTTTTTGAATTTCTGAGCCGACTCGTAAGAGTCGACTCGTGAATCGTAAGAGTTTAACAACTATGGGTTAAACCATTATTAACCATATTAAATAATACTTGGTATCAATCGCATCAAATTGAAGACTCTGTAGCTTGTTAATTGTTATGTCATACGGAGTATGTTATTTACTTACGTACATTCATATTTATTTTATGATTGTGATTATTATGATGATATCACCACCAATTTTTAATCGTACATCACACTGTAAAACATTTGTGACGGTATACGTTAGAAACATGTGGTGTACGAATAGCTTTTTTATATTTATATTTATAGGTACAAAATAGTAGTAAATGTATTTGTTTGTGTGATATCACATCATTTCCTGTATGACACCATATCTTTGCATAGTTGTCTTTGGGTATGTGATAATGTGAAAGAATAGGAATGGCTGAATATCCCTAAAAAAGACTTCACGTGTGTATTCATGATGTTGATTGGTCAAACCTCTTCTGACTTTTTTTTAACTGCCACCTTCTTTAGTTTTGAAATATATCAAATAGATATGTTAAATCAAATGAAAATACGTTTCATGTTTTTTTGAAAAGCAGAACTCAAAAGGGAGCCAAATGAACAAAGTCTCTACTACATTCTATTTACAACATCGACCAACCAAAAACTCCAAAATAAACGAGGACTAATCAAACAAAGCTAATAATCACAAAAAAGCCGAAATTTAATCTGGAGCAACGCTAATTGGGTTTGAAATTCATGAACTCCAATTTAGATCTCGAGCCCGTCATAGCTTCATCCAAAGCCAAAGACTTGCGTTGAACGGATGGAAAAATTTCTTCGTACTGAATAAGATCAGCCTCTTGGTTTGAAGCGTCTCATACAATATTAAAAGAGACAAATTAATATAATACATTCAAAATAATAAACCCCTTTATGAAAGATATATTTGATATTTTTACAAGTTGAAAATTATTAATTTTCTCACATTACAGAGCATAAAGTATTAGTGAGTTATGTAATTTTCTCACATTATGGGCACATATCATTTTCTCAACTAAAAGTGCGTTGGTAAATTAAGAGACATTGCTTAATCAATCAATCAAACAATCTACTATATAGGACATATAATAAACGAGAAATTAAATAAATTAAACTCCCAATAAAAAACATGACGGGCTTAGATATAAATGTAGATGCATCATTTTCTTGGCCCAAATCGTTCAAATGTTTTATGCATAATAGTTCGTGCCTCAAACATGAAGGTATACGTACCGTGACGTAGTGGTATGGTTAGGCTTCAAAAAGGCTTGAATTATTGTTTATCCGTTCAAGTTTTCTTCATTTATTGTTCCATTTCATCTATGCGGTGTGATTTCAAAAAAACCTTTGCTTTGGGAAGTAAGGACCGAGTGAAAAATGAAAAACGTCCGCTAACGCCCACGGGAGAAGATCTTTTTTAGATCAGCAACGAATGTCTTGTTCTATCAAGCCAAACCGTAGCGGGATGTATGAGAACTTAAATGAACACCATGGGTTTGTTGGGTTGGTTCACGCGCGCGCACCCAGCTCCTCGAAAACAACGTTCGACTTGCATGTGTTAAGCATATAACTAGCGTTGAGCCAGGATCAAACTCTTCTTTTGACTATGATTTGACCCTACAGTGGTAGGACCTGGTGAACCGGGCATACTACTTCTCAACCTTCTATGAACTTTTCTTCTCTTATGATTTTTGCTACTTTGTTTAGTTTAGAGATTGATATCTTAGAGAAGCTGGTAAAGTAAAGACAAACTCTTTATTCTAAGGAGCAATGATATTTATATATATATTTTTCATTATTCGATTTGCATATTTGCATGATACGATTGTTAATATGTATCGTATAACCTGTTAATATACTAATTTTAATATATTCATTAAAAATTATGATTGTGTAAATATATCACCTTTTATCTTGAGTTACATTGCAAACGTATTTAAGCATTAAATGTCATTTTAAATATATAGATCTAAATTAATGTTAAAATAAGTGTTATTGGATGAAGTGAAAAATGATTTATAAAGTAGTGAATTCCACGTGTCATTGATTGTGTTGATTAAGTCTAGAATTAAATTTATATTTTAGGCCTATTTAACACTAGTGTTTTTTTATATATATATTTTTTGAAATAGAATGTCTTTTTATATTTGAAAAATAGAAAGTTAACGTAGTTCACTCTTTTTCTAGACGTCTCAAATTAATTGTCACTTTCAGAAATATAAAGGTATAATTAACTAAACTTCCAATATTAGCATTACTTTATATGTGTGTTAAAAGATAGGTAATAAGTAAATGTAAAACTGTCATAGTACACACACAACAGTATACGGGGTAATAATTATGTTTTCTTAAATACTCTCTCCGTCCCAGTTTAATTGTTCAATATCAAAATGCACACAGTTTTAGACTAGTTGATTATTGTGTTAACCAATAAAATTTCATAAATACCTACTAAAACACTTTCCGATTGGTTGAAATCATCGATCAATAATTATTTTGTGACATCTTATAATCAAAACTTGTAGTCCCTTCGTTTCAAAATTATTGTCACCCAACAAAAACAAGCAAGTTTAATAAAAACATAATAATTACTGCTTTCTCTTTCTTACTTTTTGCATAATGACAATTTTACCCTTAATCAATTAATTACAGCTTCTTAAAAATGTGTAATAATAATTTCAATTAAGGGTAATATGGTAATCACGATCAAACTTTACTATCTATTTTTAAAGGTGGACAATTAATTTGGGACGTCCGAAAAAGAAAACATGGATTATAATTTTGAAATGGATAGAGTACAATTAAGGTGGTATTATTTCTTCCTATTAAAAGTATTTTAAAAATTAGTAGTATGGGTGGACGTTATAGTTTTTTTTTTTTTTTTTTTTTAGCGAAAATATTATTAATATATTGATATAGGATATGATTATCCAATTGCTACAATTGTGAGGTTGCAATATTGCAATCTAAACAGCTACATCGAGATTAAAATTGAAATACGACCCTAACAGATTAAACTTACATTGAAAGCGAGTCCAGTCGATCGATTGAACGCATTGCCTTAATTTGAGACTTGAGTTGCTTGACTTAACTTAACCCCACCTCGTACGGACCACGTTCCTACATTAACCCTTTCTGTCCACATGTTTATTAAAAACTTACATTAAGTTCCTCTATGTTTCTCAAACATTCATTTGGTCCCCTTCTAAAAATTAATATCTGATGTGTTTGCTATTAGATCAACCTCGTAAGTAGTACGAGTAGTAACCTACAAGGCTACAAGTATGTTGTAATTTTTTGGACAATAATAACTTTCGATTTAGGGATCTACCCTTAAGTCAGTTAAGTATTTATAATACTCCACTTAATAATGTTTATACTCTATTAGAATATAGTACGCGGGTTAGTGGTACCCTTAACTCAGTTAAATATTTATAATACTCCACTTAATAATGTTTATACTATATTAGAATATAGTACACAGGTCAGTGGTACCTTTCAAATTACTCATTTTTTACGCACGTTATCTTTAGTATAGTATTCATGTAAAACATATATCAATCAATAATATGAGTTTTATCATCTTATATTCGAACAATTGAAATAAGTAGTGGCAATTAAACCACTCCCAACCTTCCTTTCTTCACTTGCTTTTTCAGTTTTGTCCGCTCAACGTCACGTCAACCCATTCAAAACTGATGAAAGACTGATTAAATACTCACAACAATCTTTTCATCACTTCAATTTTTGGGCTCCACATTTACCAATATACCTACATTATAACGCCCCAGAATTTACAACTGTTTTTTTTTTTTTTTTTTTTTTTTAAACAATTCGGAAGCACAAGTCCCAAGTATTGATTATTACCGTTTACAAAACAATCCTTTATATCGGGGACATTATATAATCAAACATTTTAAACTGTATTAAATAATAATCAGAGTAATCCTAGTCAAACATTCTTCAGTTACTCCTTGACCCGCCCATAACAATAAATATTAACCTGCAAGGAGTAAACAACGAGGGATTAGCACGAAGCTAAGTGAGTTAACTCATCACTAACAATACAACTTAGTTTAACACTATGAGTTCACCACATTTAACACTTTGACTCAACATCACCAGAGGATCGGTGGCCCTTGTGGCGCCCTCAGCCGCGGTAGCCCACCAAGCGACACTTACACCAACTGCAGGCCAATACAGTGGTTAACCGATAACTGTTTGTTACCTTTAGTCAACACAAGCCTTACTTACAACGAATGTTCACAACCCTTGTGTTGACTAACCTGTAACCACACAGTCCAACATAGTTGACCTCTATTAACACAATTACCAATGGGTCACTTAACACTTAACACTTTAACACTTTAACACAATTCACAATTCAACTTAACACAGGTATAACACATAACACTTGAAGTAACCACAATAGTGATCACTAAATTATAGTGAGAGATCAAAGTCCACTCACCGACTACCATAGTCGCCCACTCAGTAGTCTAATATCACTGAGTCTTCTCCATATCTGGAAATACAACAAAATACACAAGTCAGTTACTTGTATCAAATCTACATAACATTACTCCAATAGATTTATACCAACAATCTCAATTCATATGTATTAACATAATCATCACATACATCAAGTTTCATACTTCTTGAATTGTTTCTTAATCATGATTAGATATCATGTTAACCAATTTTTAACTATATAACAATTTAGTTATCACTTGTAGTAATTTCACATAATTCATTCCATTAATATGAATTATCACTATTAACTTCATTAGTTCATCATCACTATCAAATTTATGATCATAGAATCACATTATCAAGTTAATCCACCTCAACTATAGTTAATCAATATAATTAAACTATTAACCTCATATATTAAGAATTCACTATTTATCTCTTTCATTATTCCATTACTAACTCATGATCATCATCATAATCATCTTAGCTTCAATGAATAAAAACTTCATATACTAGTTCATCTTTCACTAATAACACTATAACAACCTCTTGTTATTATAAATCAAGGTGATTAATACCTAATCATCACACTTTCACAAATTCCACTTGAATTATAATCACACAACTTGATTAATCCACTATTAGGTTATATTAAAGCTACTAACACTCTTATTAACACTTATTAACACCATTTCAACTAATATCAAGCTTTAGTTTATGATTAATACCATTAACCCATCAAAACCCCATGAACTCATCAAATCATTTTATCACCTTCTTCATTTCTAACTTAGGGTTTACATGATAATCATCATTTAATCATCAACTAACGAGAATTTAATCACTACATCTCTAAATTTTCGGATTAAAATCAATAACCCATCAAAATCATCAAAAACTTAAGAACCAAGATTAATTTACAAACTTAAGCTAGAATCTTGCTAGATATCAACAACTATAAGCTTAACTAACATCAATTTCACATAATCAAACCCCAATTTCGAATTATCACCAAGAACATCAAAAACCCCCAATTTCTAGGGTTTAAAATTGAAGATTAAGAACTTACAAGTTGAAAGGAAGGATTAGAAGATGATAATCTTCATGTTAGAAGCTTGAATCCGAATTATGAAGCTCCAATTTTGATAATTTCTTCATGTTTTTGAGTTAGGGTTTGTGTTTGTATGTATGAATGTATGAATACGTACGTATGTATGTGTGTGTGGGAATAAAACCCGATCCATCTCATATAATATACCATATAAGTGTTAATTTTCATTCCCCGTATTTATTATTGTCTGGAACTTAAAAATCATTTGCGGGGAAATACAATTTTATTTTACCGTCAACTAAATAAATTTAAAACAATCAATATTTCACTAGCCACAATATTTCCTGAGGCTTATCGACCTATTAATTTTACAATCAAACGCAATAACAATTTTAAATCGCATTTAAAATTTACAGAAAATACCTATTACTTCTAGGCCCAATTTGAGGATGTTACAAATCTCTCCCCCTTAAAGAGATTTCGTCCTCGAAATCTAATCAACCTTGATTATTCTAAAGTACTTAATTACTTGACATCTCTCATTCCTTATGAGATTCTACTAACACCATTTTTACAGTTTATTAATATTGTACTCTTCGTACTACTCTAACATCGTAATTACTCATCACTATATTCACCTAAAGTGTGTACACAACTTAAATCACCTATGCATGACATGCTTATGCATACATTTCACTACATACATCGTGTACCTACATATATTTATATAGATATATGTTATTTTATCAATTTACACACCACCAGTGTGCATCTCAATTACATTCACGCAAACACATACATTGTGTCTTATACTCAATTTAACTTGCATATAGTATAATACTACTCACATTATTCAACAACAAGCGTGATATTATCACTTACAATAATTACTCCCTTGAGCAACTCTTAATTATATGCACACAATTTCAATTCTATCTACATACACATATCCGCATGTACCTGTTTCTATTTCTTACCTTAACATATGATATGTATCTAAATCATATTTTCATGCATACTATGATCACTTAAGGAAATTATTCCCAATTAATCACTTTAAACAGGTAATCACTTGACGTAAGTGAATAACATCATCATGCACATAACATACTCTTAACACTAGAAACTAGCGACGTGCTAGAATCTTTAAAATAGATACATGATTTATACCCCTTTTAACAACAAAACTGTGACACCCCCAAAATCGGTCAGCGCGGTCAACGCGCGATTTGCGGAAGCACTAGAGTAAGCGGGGGTGCTGACATTAACGTTGAACATCATGCAGATCAGAGCATATGATTATTGCAGAACAATTTAATTAAGATGCCATTTAATAAATAGTTGATTTACAAAAGAACTACGACTCATCAAAGTCGTATTATTAGTATCAGTATACATAATAAACCATTGTTTGTCCCAAAATGTGGCATCCTAATTCGTCATGGGTCGCCTAACTCCGTAAGTATGCATTCTTACTTGTGCTGTGAATCACCTGAAAAACATAGTAAACAGTCAACAAAATTGTTGAGTGAATTCACAGGTTTTATGTTTGTAAATGGTTTGTTAAACCATATTCATTCAAGAGTTGTTGACATGAAAGTCAAATACATGGTCTCATAACAGTTTGTAGGAAACAAATACCCTATCGTAACAGCTCATACAAAGACTTATAAGTATCCACATATAGTTCTCACAGTTCAGCAATTTCACATAGTTCCATCAATTTCACATAGTTCCAGCAAGTTCACGTAGTTGCAGCAAATAATAGGCACAAAACATAATTATATTCTTGTGCGTTATGGCAATCATCAAAACAGTTATCTATGTTTTCCACCCCATATTTATAAAGCATTGAAAACAATAGAAAAGTGGGGCTGTGAACTCACCTGTGGGTGCTAGCATTCCTATCCGCAAGTAATATTAAATCCGTAATCCTCTAACGTCCTAAACGTAAGAGATATATATTAATATGAGTGTTTCTTGAATTAAAAATGTCTGTATTCCTCGAGTTGGGTCATTTGTCATACGTATGTATATCTATATATACATATATTTTATATATATTTGTATATATAAAATCGTTTAAGTTCATCATTTGCTTTGAAAGGGTGTGTATACATATCTGAAACGTACGAGTTATATCATTCATATATATATATATATATATATATATATATATATATACATGGAAAATGTCTTCGTAATTATGTATATACATATATACATTTTAGTACGTAATATATATATAAATATATACATTTCAATTGTTGCAAAAATTATGTCTATCCGAATGTATATATATACCCGTAATTATTTAGTAACTTTATGTATATGTGTCTTAATAACAAGCTAGTCAAAAATTAAAAATTAAATCAAAATAGGATCACAAGTTTCCAACCTGTGACCTCACGGTTCAAACAACACACACATGCCAGTGAGCTATGTGCTACTTTTGGTTAAATCTTGCAAAGTATATATATTAAATTGTTTGCAATAAGTGAAGTTAAAATGAAATGGAATAAAAACAGGGGTCACGGGACTCAATCCCATGACCATAGTCTTCAATTGGCATGGCTTAACTAGTAGGTTGTGCCCTACTTTTGTTAATATGCTGCTTACATTATATATTTATGTGTTAACAACAGTTTATCCAAAAATAAATGGAATCAAAAGGGGGTCACAGGGCTTGAACCTGTGACCCCTCTCTACCACCCAGACGCAGCAACCAGTTAGGCTAACGCCTAGTTTGTTTAAGTGTTACCAAGTTATTATATATATGCGTTCAAAAGACGTTAGTCAAAAATAATTAAAAGGAGCCAAAAATGGTCACAGGTTTCGAACCTGTGATCGTAGTCTATACTCCTTAACCACCGAGCAATGTTTTACAATCTGTAGTATTTTACCCAAATATTTATTTATATTGTATTAGTAATTAAACATATTATGTTTCTTCCTCACAGGCTCACAGGCTAACAGATGATATTATGTTTCTTCTTCATGTACTCACGTTCCTTTCACAAATGGGTTTTCTATCTTTTAAATATCGTCATACCAAACAAACACGACACTAAAACATAATCTTATAAGCTTTGTAATCTCAAAATAACTCAAAGAAAAAGGAGATTGCTCACGTAAGGTGGTGGTGCCGAGAAGGTGGTGATGAGGAACGGTGGTGAGGATGTTCACGATGATGGTGATGTATACTGTTGCTTTGCCGATGCTACTGTTGTTACCTGTTGTTGATAATGATGGTGATGGGTGTTCGATGGTGGTAACCCGAGAGAGAGAAAGAGATGGTGGTGAGACGGTGGTGGCGACAATAGGTGTTGTTTCCGGCTGTGGTGTTGCTGTTACTACTTCTACTGCCTTTTTATTGTGAAGGTGAAAGGATAAAGAAGATAGATAATGAAGATGATAAATGATTAAGTTGTAAAGTGTGGAAATATATGTATAAAAATGAGATACGGATGAATTTCAAAGGCATGGTTCCTCACAGTATCTTGCCTCCAATAATTCAAGTTAGTTGGTGATTTTTAACCCGTTAATTTCGGGTACGGGTCCAATTATATCAATATAAAATATAATATTTTATATTTTTATTTTGTAGATGTTCTCCTGGTTCGTTGTATGAAATCAGAATAATGATGTTATCATTTTTTTAGACTGCTGTACGAAGTTGTACATTTTACTGCGCACGTCCATTTGAGCGCCAAATTTCAGGTGAGTTTCGAATTCATATTTTGAGGTAATGTTCTAAACCTTTCAAAACGAATGAGAAAATAAACATTTTCATCATCTGGACTTCCGTGCTCGTTTTAAAATTGTTTCTGTTCGTTTTATATTATGTTTTATATAAAAAGTGCGTTTAGCCACATTATCTATTAGTTATAGATATATAAATACTCGAAATTAATAATTGTATTATTAATTATTTTGTGTTACCAACTTTTAGTTAACCACTTTTGTCGGGTTTGTTCCGATATGTTTGTACGTAATTATAAATTACTTACGTATTATGTAATACTTTTTGTTTAAAAGTATTGGGCTTGCTAGGCTTACATCACATCCAGAAGTTTTGTTAAAACATAACCCGTAAATTAACGTAAAATTTACGAGTTTACTGTACTTAATTGTACTCAATTTTTGCGGGTTGTCACATTCTCCCCTTGTTAAAGGAATTTCGTCCTCGAAATTTAAGTTATGTTATGAGTTGTTTGCTCATGTATGCTTTGGTTCATGATTCAGTTATAGCCAGGTCTTTTAACTGAGTGTAGACCAAGATTGTCTAAATCTAGTTTAAAGATAGTCATTTCATGACCGTTTCGTAGCTCACATATATATGCACATATATAATAGCCTAGTGTGTCGATCGTAGTAATCCATGTATCAATCATTGATAATTGGGTATGTGTCAAGTATTGTGACGTTGAGTTTTGTTTGTCTTCCTCCCCTTGTTAGGCTAGTGCCGTGTCGGCGACTAACGAAAATAGGATGAAGGTTTTCTTTGTGATGACCTTTCACATCCGAGGGACCAATGTCTGCTCATTAATTCACTAGTGCCTAGTTACCATCGGTATTGGTATCTGACAACGACATTGTTCATCATTCATGACTTATGTTGTAGTTCATCATAGTAGTTGTGTTCCGACCATTTTATGGTTCTAATCGTAGTTATATCATGGCTACAAGGTAACCATTTACAAGTTAGCCCATTTATTGACTAAATAGTTTTCATAGGATGGTTGTTAATACCGTAGTCCTATAATGACTAATCGGGTGACAATATAGCAAGTTAACTTGTCGGCAAAATGCATTCCCTGAGCTTTGCGTCGACTTAGATAGGTCATTACTATGACACTCTTAACTTCAAATCCATAGAAGTGGTATCGAGGAATGATTAACATGTGTTTATGGTTAACCGAAACCAACGAACTATGTTTTTCGAAAACAAAATGCGATGTTTTCATCGTGGCGTATAATATTATCCAAGTTTCCAGAGTTGCTAAAGTTTTCCATAGTTGGTACATATATACCAAATTAAGGTATGTTCTTTCTAATTCATCGATGGATTCGTAGTTTTTATCGTAGTGGAACTCATAGTTGTTATCATAGTTGTTCCCATATTTGTTATTGTAGTTGTCCTCATAGTTGTTATTGTTGTGTCAAGAACTTCGTTGGAGAGACACTTTTCCAAATTAGTAATTTGAAAAGTGTCATAATGTTGTTAAGTTCCTGAGATGAGTTTAGTTTGTAATTCTAGAACCAATCCCTACAAGGATTTTCGAAAGGTCCTATACATATCGTGGGTTAAGTTCTTCCCCAAGTTGTGCAATCCCCTTTCTAGGGTGATACTTTGTGTAAAGTTTTGTCACCTACTTGAAATACAAGAGGTTTACGACTATTATTGGTGAAGTTCTTTTGTCAGTCTCATAATGTTTTCGGTTGGTTAAGTGCTTGAGGTACCTTGTCCGTAATTTTCTAGACAATCTAGGAACCAAATAATTGTCTGTCACCCATTATATCCCGTAGGGTGGTGATCGGCACTGGCGTCTATATAACACCTCCCACAGTGCCATTCGTTAGATGCGAAATGTAAGGCGCTTATCTCTGTCTGAGATAATAGATAGTGGTAATCGTACCAACATATCCAACCTATATCCTCAGTTTGATTCCTTGACGGCTCGTCCATACCGCCCATGTAGTCGACACTTCTAAATTCTGCCGATAGTAAGTCTATTTCGAAGAGATGACCTTCAACCATCATGATACATCTCGGTACTATTTTTCCTGATTCGATCGACTTACTATCTGCTGGTTCTATGGTGTGTTCGTTAACTTCTTAAAGTTAATTCATCGTTTTCCACAACACTTCAGTGACGGTGTTAGGATTCAATCAATTTCGTTTTGTTGGATTGTTATCCCAAAAGTATAATTTTGTTGGGATGTCTCCCAAGATACTGTTTAGTGGATATGTCTATCCAACTTACAATTTGAGTGAGTTGTCTTCCCATAATATAGTTTCGTTGTTGGCTTCGTAGGAAACACAAGTTTATCAATTAAGAGAAACATTTCCTAAAGTAATGGTTTATAGGAAACACAAGTTAATTCACTCAAGAGTTAACATTTCCCAAATCAGTAATAGCAAGAAACACAAGCTATTCAAATAAAATAACATTCCCCAAAATAGTTATCGCAGGAAACACAAGTCATTTAAAAATAACATTTCCCAAAGTGGTTATCGTAGGAAACACAGGTTATTTAGTTAAAAATAACATTTCCCAAAATGGTTATCGTTGTAAACACAAGTTAAAAATAACATTTCCCAAGGTCGTTATCGTAGGAAACACAGGTTATTTATCAAAAATAACATTTTCCCAAAGTATCGTAGGAAACACAGGTTATTTATCAAAAATAACATTTCCCAAAGTATCGTAGGAAACACAGGTTAATTCAATCAAGAATTAACATTTCCCAAAGTCTACCGGTCGTTCTCCGGTTTGTAACACTACTGGTTGTTCTCCAGTAACTCATAGTACTGATCGTTCTTCAGTATATTCACCGGTTGTTCTCCGGCTTGAGGCCTCACTGGTATGTTTTCCAGTTTATTTAAAAATGATACCGGTCGTTCTCCGGTTCATACACGCGTACTGGTGTGTTCTCCAGTGTTCTATTCAAAGTGTTTGTTGAAATGTTATTAAAAACTCATAGTTTTCGTTTGGATGTTACCCAAAATATCGTTCTCATTGGAATGTTATTCAAAAATATAGTAAAACATTTTTGTAGACAAATTCGATAAAAATTGTCAAGATGAGTTTGTCATTTGTGGGAAAGAGTTTGTTTCACATAAGTGGGTCTGGTTACCCTAATGGTGGGTTGAGACTCCATCTCGATTAGTGTATGTCAATACCTTCCTATGTTTTGTTCATATAGTACTTAAGAGGCTCGTTACTATGACACCTATCACATTTTCCATTTGTTCTCTCCATCCACTCGACTGATAAGCCGTCAGTCTTAATCGTTAAATGTTTAGTGAGGATTTGTTCGATCCTTTATAAGATGAGAGTTTTGTTTGCGTAGTGGTCTACCATGACCGTGTATTCGTTGATTCGTGATGTTCGTATAATAGTGTTCCTACAGCCGCCATCATATAGTCATCATCATGCTGACTCCAGCTACACCCTCTGCCACTTGAGCATGCTCTTCTAGCATATGTGCTCAGGCATTTTCGTTTTTCCAAGTTCGTGTGCCCTGTAGCAAGTTCTAGTTGCTCGTATGTGTAACACCCCCAAATTTAACAGTTTGCGGAAGCGATGTTTTGGGTGTTACTAATCAATAATCACAAGCACAAAGGATACAGTGAACGACTCTAAATGAGACGTTCGAAAAGTTATTACATTAATACATAAGTAGTTTCAAAATACAAGCTCGAGTTTAAGTAAATTCCTAGAGATTCTAGTACATAACAGTAAGTACAAAAGTAATGCAGTAAAATCTCCAAGCTTGTAATGCATGCGACTCGAGCTAAGTAAGCTTATCCTGCTGGGCATCCCTACTGATGCTGTGTACCTGAGAAGCATTACTAAAACGGTCAACCAAAAAGGTTGGTGAATCTCACAGGTTTGTAAGTAAGTAAACAGTTTGAACACACATGTAGTATTTGTAAATCATAGCTAGCCAGCAAGTAATGATCACAGGTTATGCTCATCAATTACTTAAGTTTTAATAAGTGGGTGGTTGTAGGATATACAACCGTTTGATACAATCGCCATGAGCCCCCATAGTTGATGCTTAACGTACAGTAAATATCGGTACCCCCTCATGAATGTAATCCAAAACATTCATACGGAACGAGTAAGAAACGCCCGTTTCTACAGGAACGGTTCGTGGTAGTGCTTGCTACCCCGGGCGGGGATTGTCAGTCCCATATGGATCCATATACTAAAACTCGCGCTTATCACATAACTAACAACTATGGTTCAGGAGGATTTCATTGGATTAGTCGTAAACTCATGCAATTGGCGTATCGTTAACCTCGTACAGTAAGTAAATCATGGCAGCAAGTAAGTTTTGTGTGTTCATGTAAAACAGTAATGCATCTCACCCCTGAGTATAAAACAGTAAAGTAGGGGCTGTAAGACTCACCTGAGTCTGGCAGACAATGCAGTAAGTAAGCAAGTAGTATTCCCGTACTAGCAACCCTTAGCGTCCTAATACGCGCAAGGTTTAGTAAGTAAATGGAATACTTGTAAAGTATCCATGCTAGTTGTCCACTTAACTAGGAAATGTCCATTTGTTTGTTTGTAAGTTTGTAATTGTTTGTAAATCGTATTTTGTATAAAAGTTGTACGGTTCGTTTGTTATCGGTGTATAATAATAATTCCATCCATTATTATTATGTATTCATAGTAGTTGTACAGTTGTAAAGTATACGTGTATAACTGTTTGTTTCGTATCACATTGTATATCGTTTGCGTAAGTTCCAATGGGCTTAGTCCCCAAAGGGTACGAGTGAAATCTCGTAAGTATTCGTATGTAAGTTCGTATCAGTTAACGTGTAATCCAGCACGTAACTAGTGGGTGAACTTGTAAGTTTGTATCGGTTGTAATCCGTGTAGTGTACAAGAGTAAGTTCGTTGGAGTGTAATCTCCTAAGTATTTCGAGTGTAAACTCGTGTGCGGGTGTGAGTGAAATCTCACGTTCAGTTTAATATAGTCTTGTACGTATTCAAGTATTGTTGTATACTTTCAAAAGTATAGTATTTTCATGTATAAGTTGTATCGTATTTGATTCCGTATTTGAAAAGTGATTTCGACACTTAGATAATATTTTGTTTTCTGGTCTGGGCTATCTGCGACACAATGATTGTGTCGCAGTCCATATGCGACATAAGGTTTGCGTCGTAAGGATTGGTTCGGGTTTAGTGTTTATGCGACACAATGGTTGTGTCGCAGACAAAGGTACGACACAACGATACGACATAGTCGTTGTGTCGCAATCAAGCGATAGGTAAACTTTGTGTCGTAGATGATACGACATAACGTGCGACATAAGAGTTGTGTCGCATATATTGCGACATAATATACGACATAGCATGCGACATAGGTGTTGTGTCGCATGAACTTTTGGTCCGATGCGACACAAAGGTCTGTTTATGATTTTGGCTCGGTTTTGGGGTCAAACGTTCGAGTCTTGACCTGAGGCTTTTATTTAAGTTATATTATGGCAAAATAACACTTAACAACTTATATTTACGTTCTAGAGGTTCTCGAGGTGTCGGTTTTTATGAAATTACCAAAACAGTCCCCGGGTTAAGGTTTTCCAGATTTTGTCTTAACGAAACCCTCGTTTTCTCTAGCGGTTAGTCCGAATAAAGTCCCGCAAAAATTACCAACTGTTCTCCTATGTCTCTAGATCATTTCTTTATTTTCCCGAGAACTTTAATGTCCATCTACTATTTTTAACAAAAATTAAGAAATGATATATACAAATTCCGGCCAAAACAGTGATATGTCCGAAGATCAAGTAATAGCCGATAATGGGTGTATTTCTGGAGGTAGCTAAAGAAGAACTTTTTGTTCACGACGAAAATACCAAACTTTTCCAAGTGGTCTCACCCGTTTATTTAGTCTACAACTCGAGTTATGGTTGTTTTCGTGAGGTCGTTTTTCTGGGCAGAAAACTGTGTACATATATATGTTTACAAAAACGTGTTTCAAGTTTAGATTTGGACATCTCTTTGTTAAGCAAGCAACTAAACATGTTAATAAACATTATAAAACATAACCAAGAAAAGTTTTAGGTTCTTACAATAGTCGGTTTCAAAAACCGAGAAGATAGAAACGTAGAGGCTCGTGAGGTGGTCGTTTTCTTCCAAACGGGTCTAGCAATCCAAGCTATTCTTGAGGGTGTTTTTGGGGATGAAAGTGGTGGATTTTGGGTTGTTCTTGGGCTGCCAAAAACGCAGCAACACAAGAGAGAGAGAGAGTTGAGAGGGAGTTGGAGTGTAACAATGAAATGGATGAAGAGGTATGGTGGTGGTAAACTTGTGTAAGTAATCAAGAGAAGTCAAGGGCATGGGAGGCCATACTCCCTCCCTTGGCCGGTTTTCTGTGGGTCCCACCCACTAGGTGGGTGTGTTTAAACATTTCTCAAGTTTGCGTATTGACCCGCGTTCGTTTACCCGATCGTTTCGCGGTTTTATTAATCGTATAACGTTTTATATAATACGTTTTGTTAATGATTTAAAATCCAATGTTATAAGTACAAGTTTTACTCAAATAACATATTATAAGTTACTAAAATAATATTCGAGATTTCGTTTGGTCGTCGGTCGCGAATCGTGCGTTTATTCGTATCGTGTAACATTTTTAAACGTGTTAACCGTACGCGTGCAATCGCGATATTTTTACTTGAAGTATTCTACCAAAATACTAGTTTTGAAGTTATAAAATATAACTTTGTTTTGTTTTGTCGGTTGGTCGAGTTTTCGGAGAGTTCGGTGACGTTTTGGTTAAATCGTACGTTTTCGTTATATTATAAACATAATATAAAGTAGTAATTGAAGTAATTAAATAATTTCACATTATTTAATAATCGTTTTATCAATGTACGCAAGTTTGTACAATTGTAGTTTTATACGATTTTTGTACGAATCGTATACGCGTATATATACATATATTCCATCCATATACATATATATATAAGTAAGTAATGTATTTAATCCTATTTCATATTAAATACAAGTAATAAACACGTAATTAGGAAAATTTTAAATTGGTCCTAATTTCGGGGTTGTTACATTCTCCCCTTGTTAATAAAATTTCGTCCCGAAATTTGTTCGAAGTATTAATCGGTATCGCTTGGGAAAGGTCGGTAAAGAGTATCGGCCATTTATCCTTAGGACATGGCCAGTTGAGAATCAAATGAAGTTATTCGAGTTCCCGGTCTCAACCAGTGTGAGATGTTTGGGAAAAGAATTAGTTCGGGGAATTCAAGATGTAATACAAGTTTTATGGTTGGGAATCGTACAGTCGGTTGTTTCCTAATCCTATTGGGTACTTAGGATCTAAGAAAGCACATAGAACGTAAGGTAACATATGGAATCTGTTAAGCAAGAGATTTATGAGAAAACAGTTTCGGGTAATCAAAGAATGAGCGTACCCGGGTTGAGTAAATCACAGAGTCTCGGATTCGGGTCATCCTCCCTAGCATTAATTACATAAGCTCTACTCTTCGTGTAGTTGTTTTGGGGTTTCAGCTTTGGGCAGTCCTTCCTGAAGTGCCCGGTACCGTTGCACTCATAGCAAGTCTTGGGTGCAGGAGTATCAGTACCAGTGGGGTTGGTTTGACAGTCTTGGGCCAAGTGCCCGAATTTCTTGCATTTGGAACAGGGACAGGAGCCGTTATGATGACGACTACATTTGGAGCAGTAAGGCTTGCTCCCCTTGTAAGCCCTTGAGTCATTGGCATTGACAGTTGCAGGCTTTTTGTCAGAGGTAGAGTTGGATGAGTGGGGAATCACTTCCCATTTACGTTTGTTATTCGCAGGTGGGGTCGAAGTCGAGCCACGGCGAACAGAATTAGCCGTTAACTCATGAGCCATACGAATGGCGCTCTGAATGGTTCCCGGTTTAGACGAAGTAACTAAGTCTTGAAGTCGCTCGGGCAGTCCATCAACGTATTTTTCGATCCTTTTGTATTCAGGATCAACCATGGATGGGCACAGAAGTGCCAGCTGGTGAAAACGGTTGGTGTAACCGGTGATATCGTCGCCTTGCATCTTGTGATTCCAGAATTCTAATTCCAACTGTTTCAGCTCGTCTCTTGGGCAGTACTCGACCCTCAGCATATTCTTCAGTTCATCCCAAGGTAATTTATAAGCATCGGCAACACTCACCGTTTGCGCGTAAGTGTTCCACCAGGTAAGGGCAATTTCAGAAAAGGTACTGGCGGCGAACTTGACTTTATCCTCTTCCTTGCAGTTGCAGATGAGGAACACGGATTCAATTTTCTCGGTCCAACGAATCAGACCAATCGCTCCTTCGGTTCCTTGAAAAGTCAAGGGTTTGCAGTTATGGAAGTCTTTGTAGGTGCAGGTTTTGGGTTGCGGTCCGTTAGTAGCTGTATCTTCACTACCGGGTGCTGAAGTCCGGGTAGCTAGAGCTTGAGCCACGCTACGGGCAATTAGGCCCGCGACTTCGGCTTCGGTAAGCATAATTTGTCGTCGAGGAGGCATGTTCCTTGAAACAATAAATAAAGAACATGTGAAGGTTTGAACAAGAATTATGATTGTGATGATTTAGTAAGTTCAAAAGAATTTCGTCAAAGGTTGAAATTTGTTCAAAGCTGTGAATTAATAATAAGTTATATAGTTTTGAAATTTTGAGAATTTTATAAAACATTTTGTAAGAAATTGAGTAATAATTTTGATAGTAAGAATTGGTTGAAAAGTTTTGAAGTCTGAAGGAGACTTGAGTTGAAAATGATTTTATTAGGATACATCTAACAGTACGGTGGGTACGTCGTAAAATGTTATAAACGTTGAATTGGGTAGAGTTAGTGAATAAAACAGAATCCCGATCTTCATATCAAAGGATATTCGATTAGCTATGGTTGTCAGTTATAACGGTGTAGAAGTCGTCAGACGTATGAATTCGTAAAAGTTGAATAAAAATAGAATGACGAGAATCGAGATGTCGTTTGGTTAATGTAAGTTGAGAATAAATTTCGCAGCAGTTGAGAGAGAGCATCGTGTCGGGAAAAAGGCCTATGTATATATATATATATATATAACACATAACCGCCTAGTTCGTGTCTAGCACAGTCAAGTAGAAGTCCCGGTTCTCTCGAGGTCAGAGTCAGCTATTGCATTCCTGTTCAACATAACCCCTTTCAGAACTTACATCATCTTCATTTAATTGTACATAGTTGATCAGGCTATGTTAAATTAAACTCGTATGCTGTAATTCCTGAACTAGTTATACCTAATGAGGAATACTGCCTAACGGTCATAGTCTAGGCCCACTAAATGCAACCTAGTTCACTATAACCTTAGGCTCTGATACCAATCTGTAACACCCCCAAATTTAACAGTTTGCGGAAGCGATGTTTTGGGTGTTACTAATCAATAATCACAAGCACAAAGGATACAGTGAACGACTCTAAATGAGACGTTCGAAAAGTTATTACATTAATACATAAGTAGTTTCAAAATACAAGCTCGAGTTTAAGTAAATTCCTAGAGATTCTAGTACATAACAGTAAGTACAAAAGTAATGCAGTAAAATCTCCAAGCTTGTAATGCATGCGACTCGAGCTAAGTAAGCTTATCCTGCTGGGCATCCCTACTGATGCTGTGTACCTGAGAAGCATTACTAAAACGGTCAACCAAAAAGGTTGGTGAATCTCACAGGTTTGTAAGTAAGTAAACAGTTTGAACACACATGTAGTATTTGTAAATCATAGCTAGCCAGCAAGTAATGATCACAGGTTATGCTCATCAATTACTTAAGTTTTAATAAGTGGGTGGTTGTAGGATATACAACCGTTTGATACAATCGCCATGAGCCCCCATAGTTGATGCTTAACGTACAGTAAATATCGGTACCCCCTCATGAATGTAATCCAAAACATTCATACGGAACGAGTAAGAAACGCCCGTTTCTACAGGAACGGTTCGTGGTAGTGCTTGCTACCCCGGGCGGGGATTGTCAGTCCCATATGGATCCATATACTAAAACTCGCGCTTATCACATAACTAACAACTATGGTTCAGGAGGATTTCATTGGATTAGTCGTAAACTCATGCAATTGGCGTATCGTTAACCTCGTACAGTAAGTAAATCATGGCAGCAAGTAAGTTTTGTGTGTTCATGTAAAACAGTAATGCATCTCACCCCTGAGTATAAAACAGTAAAGTAGGGGCTGTAAGACTCACCTGAGTCTGGCAGACAATGCAGTAAGTAAGCAAGTAGTATTCCCGTACTAGCAACCCTTAGCGTCCTAATACGCGCAAGGTTTAGTAAGTAAATGGAATACTTGTAAAGTATCCATGCTAGTTGTCCACTTAACTAGGAAATGTCCATTTGTTTGTTTGTAAGTTTGTAATTGTTTGTAAATCGTATTTTGTATAAAAGTTGTACGGTTCGTTTGTTATCGGTGTATAATAATAATTCCATCCATTATTATTATGTATTCATAGTAGTTGTACAGTTGTAAAGTATACGTGTATAACTGTTTGTTTCGTATCACATTGTATATCGTTTGCGTAAGTTCCAATGGGCTTAGTCCCCAAAGGGTACGAGTGAAATCTCGTAAGTATTCGTATGTAAGTTCGTATCAGTTAACGTGTAATCCAGCACGTAACTAGTGGGTGAACTTGTAAGTTTGTATCGGTTGTAATCCGTGTAGTGTACAAGAGTAAGTTCGTTGGAGTGTAATCTCCTAAGTATTTCGAGTGTAAACTCGTGTGCGGGTGTGAGTGAAATCTCACGTTCAGTTTAATATAGTCTTGTACGTATTCAAGTATTGTTGTATACTTTCAAAAGTATAGTATTTTCATGTATAAGTTGTATCGTATTTGATTCCGTATTTGAAAAGTGATTTCGACACTTAGATAATATTTTGTTTTCTGGTCTGGGCTATCTGCGACACAATGATTGTGTCGCAGTCCATATGCGACATAAGGTTTGCGTCGTAAGGATTGGTTCGGGTTTAGTGTTTATGCGACACAATGGTTGTGTCGCAGACAAAGGTACGACACAACGATACGACATAGTCGTTGTGTCGCAATCAAGCGATAGGTAAACTTTGTGTCGTAGATGATACGACATAACGTGCGACATAAGAGTTGTGTCGCATATATTGCGACATAATATACGACATAGCATGCGACATAGGTGTTGTGTCGCATGAACTTTTGGTCCGATGCGACACAAAGGTCTGTTTATGATTTTGGCTCGGTTTTGGGGTCAAACGTTCGAGTCTTGACCTGAGGCTTTTATTTAAGTTATATTATGGCAAAATAACACTTAACAACTTATATTTACGTTCTAGAGGTTCTCGAGGTGTCGGTTTTTATGAAATTACCAAAACAGTCCCCGGGTTAAGGTTTTCCAGATTTTGTCTTAACGAAACCCTCGTTTTCTCTAGCGGTTAGTCCGAATAAAGTCCCGCAAAAATTACCAACTGTTCTCCTATGTCTCTAGATCATTTCTTTATTTTCCCGAGAACTTTAATGTCCATCTACTATTTTTAACAAAAATTAAGAAATGATATATACAAATTCCGGCCAAAACAGTGATATGTCCGAAGATCAAGTAATAGCCGATAATGGGTGTATTTCTGGAGGTAGCTAAAGAAGAACTTTTTGTTCACGACGAAAATACCAAACTTTTCCAAGTGGTCTCACCCGTTTATTTAGTCTACAACTCGAGTTATGGTTGTTTTCGTGAGGTCGTTTTTCTGGGCAGAAAACTGTGTACATATATATGTTTACAAAAACGTGTTTCAAGTTTAGATTTGGACATCTCTTTGTTAAGCAAGCAACTAAACATGTTAATAAACATTATAAAACATAACCAAGAAAAGTTTTAGGTTCTTACAATAGTCGGTTTCAAAAACCGAGAAGATAGAAACGTAGAGGCTCGTGAGGTGGTCGTTTTCTTCCAAACGGGTCTAGCAATCCAAGCTATTCTTGAGGGTGTTTTTGGGGATGAAAGTGGTGGATTTTGGGTTGTTCTTGGGCTGCCAAAAACGCAGCAACACAAGAGAGAGAGAGAGTTGAGAGGGAGTTGGAGTGTAACAATGAAATGGATGAAGAGGTATGGTGGTGGTAAACTTGTGTAAGTAATCAAGAGAAGTCAAGGGCATGGGAGGCCATACTCCCTCCCTTGGCCGGTTTTCTGTGGGTCCCACCCACTAGGTGGGTGTGTTTAAACATTTCTCAAGTTTGCGTATTGACCCGCGTTCGTTTACCCGATCGTTTCGCGGTTTTATTAATCGTATAACGTTTTATATAATACGTTTTGTTAATGATTTAAAATCCAATGTTATAAGTACAAGTTTTACTCAAATAACATATTATAAGTTACTAAAATAATATTCGAGATTTCGTTTGGTCGTCGGTCGCGAATCGTGCGTTTATTCGTATCGTGTAACATTTTTAAACGTGTTAACCGTACGCGTGCAATCGCGATATTTTTACTTGAAGTATTCTACCAAAATACTAGTTTTGAAGTTATAAAATATAACTTTGTTTTGTTTTGTCGGTTGGTCGAGTTTTCGGAGAGTTCGGTGACGTTTTGGTTAAATCGTACGTTTTCGTTATATTATAAACATAATATAAAGTAGTAATTGAAGTAATTAAATAATTTCACATTATTTAATAATCGTTTTATCAATGTACGCAAGTTTGTACAATTGTAGTTTTATACGATTTTTGTACGAATCGTATACGCGTATATATACATATATTCCATCCATATACATATATATATAAGTAAGTAATGTATTTAATCCTATTTCATATTAAATACAAGTAATAAACACGTAATTAGGAAAATTTTAAATTGGTCCTAATTTCGGGGTTGTTACAGTATGTGGGGCATGTCTCCATCAAATCTTGAGGCACCGCTTTTCAAGAAGTCATCTTAGTGCGTGTCAGGGAGTTACCTGATTAGTGTACGGCGTATGGCAACTAAGGTAGGAACCATTAGTTTTATATGTGTTTGCTCTTAAAAGTGAGAGCTGTATATATGAGACGTGATTCAGATTTTAAATCTGATAAAAGTGCACTTAAGTATTCTCCTGATGCTTAAGCAAGATTGACCATCTTAGGTGTAGTTTGTTTCAGGGAATACAAGTCGGATTAACTATACATCAGACGATAACGTCTGGATAGATTAAATGTGTTATGTTGTTGGTTGATAGTTTCTCGTATATCGAGTTGTCGTTGATATTTCAACCATAATTGAAAAATCACGAGTAGGAACTCGCAATTATTCATCTAAACGCATTGCGACAATAATTGTCATATAGTGAGTTAAGCATATGCAGTTGTGTGCATGCATGTTCTAGCCAAGGCTATAGTCTAGGTCTCTAAGTCTCTAGGTCACTTAAAGAAATCTAGTTCACTATAACCAATGGCTCTGATACCAATCTGTGACACCCCCAAAATCGGTCAGCGCGGTCAACGCGCGATTTGCGGAAGCACTAGAGTAAGCGGGGGTGCTGACATTAACGTTGAACATCATGCAGATCAGAGCATATGATTATTGCAGAACAATTTAATTAAGATGCCATTTAATAAATAGTTGATTTACAAAAGAACTACGACTCATCAAAGTCGTATTATTAGTATCAGTATACATAATAAACCATTGTTTGTCCCAAAATGTGGCATCCTAATTCGTCATGGGTCGCCTAACTCCGTAAGTATGCATTCTTACTTGTGCTGTGAATCACCTGAAAAACATAGTAAACAGTCAACAAAATTGTTGAGTGAATTCACAGGTTTTATGTTTGTAAATGGTTTGTTAAACCATATTCATTCAAGAGTTGTTGACATGAAAGTCAAATACATGGTCTCATAACAGTTTGTAGGAAACAAATACCCTATCGTAACAGCTCATACAAAGACTTATAAGTATCCACATATAGTTCTCACAGTTCAGCAATTTCACATAGTTCCATCAATTTCACATAGTTCCAGCAAGTTCACGTAGTTGCAGCAAATAATAGGCACAAAACATAATTATATTCTTGTGCGTTATGGCAATCATCAAAACAGTTATCTATGTTTTCCACCCCATATTTATAAAGCATTGAAAACAATAGAAAAGTGGGGCTGTGAACTCACCTGTGGGTGCTAGCATTCCTATCCGCAAGTAATATTAAATCCGTAATCCTCTAACGTCCTAAACGTAAGAGATATATATTAATATGAGTGTTTCTTGAATTAAAAATGTCTGTATTCCTCGAGTTGGGTCATTTGTCATACGTATGTATATCTATATATACATATATTTTATATATATTTGTATATATAAAATCGTTTAAGTTCATCATTTGCTTTGAAAGGGTGTGTATACATATCTGAAACGTACGAGTTATATCATTCATATATATATATATATATATATACATGGAAAATGTCTTCGTAATTATGTATATACATATATACATTTTAGTACGTAATATATATATAAATATATATATTTCAATTGTTGCAAAAATTATGTCTATCCGAATGTATATATATACCCGTAATTATTTAGTAAGTTTATGTATATGTGTCTTAATAACAAGCTAGTCAAAAATTAAAAATTAAATCAAAATAGGATCACAAGTTTCCAACCTGTGACCTCACGGTTCAAACAACACACACATGCCAGTGAGCTATGTGCTACTTTTGGTTAAATCTTGCAAAGTATATATATTAAATTGTTTGCAATAAGTGAAGTTAAAATGAAATGGAATAAAAACAGGGGTCACGGGACTCAATCCCATGACCATAGTCTTCAATTGGCATGGCTTAACTAGTAGGTTGTGCCCTACTTTTGTTAATATGCTGCTTACATTATATATTTATGTGTTAACAACAGTTTATCCAAAAATAAATGGAATCAAAAGGGGGTCACAGGGCTTGAACCTGTGACCCCTCTCTACCACCCAGACGCAGCAACCAGTTAGGCTAACGCCTAGTTTGTTTAAGTGTTACCAAGTTATTATATATATGCGTTCAAAAGACGTTAGTCAAAAATAATTAAAAGGAGCCAAAAATGGTCACAGGTTTCGAACCTGTGATCGTAGTCTATACTCCTTAACCACCGAGCAATGTTTTACAATCTGTAGTATTTTACCCAAATATTTATTTATATTGTATTAGTAATTAAACATATTATGTTTCTTCCTCACAGGCTCACAGGCTAACAGATGATATTATGTTTCTTCTTCATGTACTCACGTTCCTTTCACAAATGGGTTTTCTATCTTTTAAATATCGTCATACCAAACAAACACGACACTAAAACATAATCTTATAAGCTTTGTAATCTCAAAATAACTCAAAGAAAAAGGAGATTGCTCACGTAAGGTGGTGGTGCCGAGAAGGTGGTGATGAGGAACGGTGGTGAGGATGTTCACGATGATGGTGATGTATACTGTTGCTTTGCCGATGCTACTGTTGTTACCTGTTGTTGATAATGATGGTGATGGGTGTTCGATGGTGGTAACCCGAGAGAGAGAAAGAGATGGTGGTGAGACGGTGGTGGCGACAATAGGTGTTGTTTCCGGCTGTGGTGTTGCTGTTACTACTTCTACTGCCTTTTTATTGTGAAGGTGAAAGGATAAAGAAGATAGATAATGAAGATGATAAATGATTAAGTTGTAAAGTGTGGAAATATATGTATAAAAATGAGATACGGATGAATTTCAAAGGCATGGTTCCTCACAGTATCTTGCCTCCAATAATTCAAGTTAGTTGGTGATTTTTAACCCGTTAATTTCGGGTACGGGTCCAATTATATCAATATAAAATATAATATTTTATATTTTTATTTTGTAGATGTTCTCCTGGTTCGTTGTATGAAATCAGAATAATGATGTTATCATTTTTTTAGACTGCTGTACGAAGTTGTACATTTTACTGCGCACGTCCATTTGAGCGCCAAATTTCAGGTGAGTTTCGAATTCATATTTTGAGGTAATGTTCTAAACCTTTCAAAACGAATGAGAAAATAAACATTTTCATCATCTGGACTTCCGTGCTCGTTTTAAAATTGTTTCTGTTCGTTTTATATTATGTTTTATATAAAAAGTGCGTTTAGCCACATTATCTATTAGTTATAGATATATAAATACTCGAAATTAATAATTGTATTATTAATTATTTTGTGTTACCAACTTTTAGTTAACCACTTTTGTCGGGTTTGTTCCGATATGTTTGTACGTAATTATAAATTACTTACGTATTATGTAATACTTTTTGTTTAAAAGTATTGGGCTTGCTAGGCTTACATCACATCCAGAAGTTTTGTTAAAACATAACCCGTAAATTAACGTAAAATTTACGAGTTTACTGTACTTAATTGTACTCAATTTTTGCGGGTTGTCACAAAAACAATGATTATGAAAATCACAATACACCCAACAACAATGAAATTTTAATTTCAATTCATAACTAGCATTTGTGCTAGTACCACATATCACTAATGTATATATAAATCTTTTATTTAAAATATCTCGGAATCATGTAACACTAACCACAGGTTAACAATCAACATAGAAGTCAATTCTTCATGTTTAACACTATTATCACTTAATCACCAAGTCACTTAGTACCAATTCAAATTGAATAATTACCAAGTTTTTCCATCAACGGGTACATTGCCATTCAAGCGCAAGTACCATTCCAACAAAATGTGTTAACCACACACACATTTTTCATCAACATTTCATCAATCAATCGTATCTCTTTAATCTCTTCATAAGATTATTTCATATTTCCATCATTTCTATACGCAACCTATCATTTCACTTTGATATTATGCATATACTAACAATCAAGTTTCACAAAATTCTCAATTAACGATAATATAACTATAAATTTTCACAATTTCAATCAAAAGGCTCTCTCTCTATATACATTTATATATTTCTGTTATTAATAGTAACTCATTAATACAATAACTTAATCTTTTACTACCATTTCGATTTAGTCAATCATTGACTCTCTCTCTCTCTCATATATCAACATTGCAAACCTACCATTTTTAAAGTCTCATCAATTTCTATGGTACTTGGTAGCCTCAACATATCCATGTGAAATGGCATAATATAAATACGTTGGCCAGACGTCGTCATATTATGTCAGTCACACTTTATTCTCAGGCCACTTCATACCATTGATCTTTAAAGTAATTAACTTTTACTCTCACATAATTCACAATGTTGAAATTAACAATTATCACACATATAGTAACACTTAAAATAGATTTATGACCAAGTGTTAACTTGTTACTATTTTTCCTTTATCACTTGAATGTGAAACTACTATTATATAATTATACAGGTATAACAACTTAACATGTTAACACTATTCTCATTATCTCCTTAACACATGTGTAAGTTTTAACACAACTAAATCAATGTAGTACCCTCTCTACACGATTCAATATCAATCACTTAACACTTTAATTATCAAGTATAATACTCTATATAACATTTAGCACTAAGTATCTTGTTAAAATACCAGGTCATATTCCACATATATTCATCAATATATAATTTCTAAGTTGATTAATAAATAACCTTCCATATTTAGTTATTAAGCAAGAGTAAGCTCCTATAATACTCTTCAACTCTTACAAATACTTATTCAATCAAATAAAGTATTTCACATAATGTAATTAACATGATTACATAATCAATATTTATTTACCCTAACAAGCAACAATCAACAATACCCTTATTGGTATACTTTGCAGTTAAATAAACTGCCTACAAACAACTCCTACACAAAGAACCATATAGACCTCTTAAAACAACTTTTAATATTGCATATAGTCACAGGAATGATCTCTGGGCTCAAAGAAACAAAAGCCCAATACAATTCATAAGCTAAAATTCCGAAATAATGTCCGAAAAATAATAAAACGCGATTTTCGGGCCCCAAACGACCCCGAAGTGCCAAAAACTGACAGGGCTTATAGCAAAGCGATAAGCTTTGACCGTTGGCCCGTTTTTGAGTTGACATGTAAATTTCGTCTTAATCGGACACAGAAATTTTCTAACGGAAATTCTACGTCGAACGTTACGACGAACGTCGAAATTTACGAATTTTCATATTAAATTCACTTAATATAACACATAATACAAGAAATGTCTCAATAAAAGGGGAATCCGCCAGATTCAAGGGAATCCGCCCGGATTGAAGGGAATACGCCCGGATTCCGGGGAATCCGCCGTATTCAATGCCAAGTTTTGGGACAAAACCATTTTTAAGGAATCCGGTCAAGGAATCCGCCCGTATTCATGGGAATCCGTACGGATTCAAGGGAATACGTCCGGATTCAGTATGCTGCAGCAACTCAGAAATTTTAGTGCAAAAACATGAAATTCAAATGCGCATATCTCCTAAACCGTAAAGAGTTAGGCTCTGAAATTTTGCATGCACTCTCATATAATCAAAATGCAACTTTCCATTTTTCCACTTTTTCAATTTACACGTTTAACAAGAAAATGGATGTATGGTTCATTTTAGACCATTTTCGACCGTTTTAGTTGACACGCTATATTCCAAACGGCTAGGTTTCTGACTTCAACCTTTTGCTAACATGTTTCTACATATATTTATGACGTGTGGGCACATTCATCATATACAAACACTCATTCTACATGATTTTGACACGTTGACCCGTTTAGGGGTCAAAATGGACAATTTCACCAATTTCATTCAAAATGACAACATTAACATTTTCAATCCACATTTTATCTATACTTATGACTTTAAGTCACTTTAAAAGTTATCATACACATACCACATCAAATTATATACATTTTAACACTAAGTGACCCATTTGGACACTTAAATGACCCGTTTGGGTTTACGACCATATAATCACCATTCCAACACCCAACCCACACTTCTTTGACTACTCCAAATCAAACTAACCCACTTTCATCATTAGTTTCATATTATCACCCTAAAACACCAAGTTCACAAAATTTCATCATATATAAACCACTTTCAACATATAATTTCCAATTTGACTTTTCAAAAACTCGTCACCGCACATTTAGACTCATTGACCACTTTGACTTTCTTACTACACCATTTACAATACAAAGATCATAATTCACCCTAATCATGATCAATGCTAAACATTTAGACATCTAGTCACATTCCTCACTTCATAGCATGGCATAGCATGGCAATTATCGAGTTTGACACAATTACATTCAACATTGACCTTTCCAAGTCAATAGCATATATTTCAACAACTAGACACATTCTAAGTCACACAACAATACAACTCCAAACTTATAAATGGATACACCCGCAACCCATTTATTTCATTATAGCAAGTCACACCAATTTAGCTTATCATTTATCAATTATTTTCCTAGCAAGGATCTATAATCACACTTGCATTTCCACATTACACATACACTTAATTCCACATAACACAACAGTTACACATTAGTCACTAATGTATCTTCACACCGTTTTTAACACTTTTTCTGAATTTACTATTCCCTTCTTAATTTCATTTTAATATCTCTATCACATTATTACAAGTAATAATCACCAAAATTTCAATTTACTTTACTAACAATCATAATATAGTAAAGTAAAACAATGAAAATTTATTGAAATTCACCAAGTTTATCAGAAATTACCTGGCACATCTAGGCCCACGAGTGTTGAGGATTGAGAAATACCAGTCGGTTCCTCAAGATCCTCCGTCTCTGCACCCAAAACAACATTCTGGCATCTTGTTATAGATTAGTTCACATTTAACAACAACTTGCTCACACAACCACTAATCCCACACCTCGGAATGTTTGACAACTATCACTAGGCTTGGGATTGAACATCCAATCATTGTTCAATTCGCCCAAACCTATGCTCTGATACCAACTTATAACGCCCCAGAATTTACAACTGTTTTTTTTTTTTTTTAAACAATTCGGAAGCTCAAGTCCCAAAACATATATATACATAAAATGACATATCGTCATCTTCCATTACCTAAGTTCTAAGTATTGATTATTACCGTTTACAAAACAATCCTTTATATCGGGGACATTATATAATCAAACATTTTAAACTGTATTAAATAATAATCAGAGTAATCCTAGTCAAACATTCTTCAGTTACTCCTTGACCCGCCCATAACAATAAATATTAACCTGCAAGGAGTAAACAATGAGGGATTAGCACGAAGCTAAGTGAGTTAACTCATCACTAACAATACAACTTAGTTTAACACTATGAGTTCACCACATTTAACACTTTGACTCAACATCACCAGAGGATCGGTGGCCCTTGTGGCGCCCTCAGCCGCGGTGGCCCACCAAGCGACACTTACACCAACTGCAGGCAAATACAGTGGTTAACCGATAACTGTTTGTTACCTTTAGTCAACACAAGCCTTACTTACAACGAATGTTCACAACCCTTGTGTTGACTAACCTGTAACCACACAGTCCAACATAGTTGACCTCTATTAACACAATTACCAATAGGTCACTTAACACTTAACACTTTAACACTTTAACACAATTCACAATTCAACTTAACACAGGTATAACACATAACACTTGAAGTAACCACAATAGTGATCACTAAATTATAGTGAGAGATCAAAGTCCACTCACCGACTACCATAGTCGCCCACTCAGTAGTCTAATATCACTGAGTCTTCTCCATATCTGGAAATACAACAAAATACACAAGTCAGTTACTTGTATCAAATCTACATAACATTACTCCAATAGATTTATACCAACAATCTCAATTCATATGTATTAACATAATCATCACATACATCAAGTTTCATACTTCTTGAATTGTTTCTTAATCATGATTAGATATCATGTTAACCAATTTTCAACTATATAACAATTTAGTTATCACTTGTAGTAATTTCACATAATTCATTTCATTAATATGAATTATCACTATTAACTTCATTAGTTCATCATCACTATCAAATTTATGATCATAGAATCACATTATCAAGTTAATCCACCTCAACTATAGTTAATCAATATAATTAAACTATTAACCTCATATATTAAGAATTCACTATTTATCTCTTTCATTATTCCATTACTAACTCATGATCATCATCATAATCATCTTAGCTTCAATGAATAAAAACTTCATATACTAGTTCATCTTTCACTAATAACACTATAACAACCTCTTGTTATTATAAATCAAGGTGATTAACACCTAATCATCACACTTTCACAAATTCCACTTGAATTATAATCACACAACTTGATTAATCCACTATTAGGTTATATTAAAGCTACTAACACTCTTATTAACACTTATTAACACCATTTCAACTAATATCAAGCTTTAGTTTATGATTAATACCATTAACCCATCAAAACCCCATGAACTCATCAAATCATTTTATCACCTTCTTCATTTCTAACTTAGGGTTTACATGATAATCATCATTTAATCATCAACTAACGAGAATTTAATCACTACATCTCTAAATTTTCGGATTAAAATCAATAACCCATCAAAATCATCAAAAACTTAAGAACCAAGATTAATTTACAAACTTAAGCTAGAATCTTGCTAGATATCAACAACTATAAGCTTAACTAACATCAATTTCACATAATCAAACCCCAATTTCGAATTATCACCAAGAACATCAAAAACCCCCAATTTCTAGGGTTTAAAATTGAAGATTAAGAACTTACAAGTTGAAAGGAAGGATTAGAAGATGATAATCTTCATGTTAGAAGCTTGAATCCGAATTATGAAGCTCCAATTTTGATAATTTCTTCATGTTTTTGAGTTAGGGTTTGTGTTTGTATGTATGAATGTATGAATACGTACGTATGTATGTGTGTGTGGGAATAAAACCCGATCCATCTCATATAATATACCATATAAGTGTTAATTTTCATTCCCCGTATTTATTATTGTCTGGAACTTAAAAATCATTTGCGGGGAAATACAATTTTATTTTACCGTCAACTAAATAAATTTAAAACAATCAATATTTCACTAGCCACAATATTTCCTGAGGCTTATCGACCTATTAATTTTACAATCAAACGCAATAACAATTTTAAATGGCATTTAAAATTTACAGAAAATACCTATTACTTCTACGTCCAATTTGAGGATGTTACATACATTTACATACACTGAATAAAAAATATCAATGCACTAAATATAAGTTGGGTCCCACCCCAAAACTTAATTCCTTTCGTCGGAAAAGTGATGAAGAAAATCGAAGAAGCCAACCAATTCATCGGTGCCAATGGTGTCGGTTTGAAAAGGTTTCATCTATTCCCAACCGATGAAACAGTTGGGAATGGTCTTAGTAGGTGTTTTCCATTTCAGTTCAAGAAGATTCATGATGTTGACCTTTAGGAGGCTTATTATCGAGACTTGAAAGACATATGTCACCTATATGACACGCAACCAAGACATACTCGAGCCTTAAAACCTCCATTTTACTCCATATCATAACACATTCAAAACTTACTAAGCATCTTCACATCTATTAATCTTCACATCTATTAATATGCAGATCAGTCGAGCTGTTGGGTCGTGTTGCGTGTGCCAGCGAATATATGTAGTTCGAGTACGTATGTGTAGTGTGTGTAGTTTGTGAATATTGTATGTAGAATACTAGTCTAGTTCAAGTGAGCGGGTTTTGGTCTTTTAGGCTAAAGTGTGGTTGGAGCTTGATATGTACGTATATAATTGATGTTGTACGTGTAATTTTGGTTTTAATAAAATTGTTGCTTTTCTAAAAAAAATTAATAATACCACAATTTTATTCTCTATCATTTAATTAATAAACATACTAATTGGATTAGGTAGATATATAGGTTTTCATTTATTCTATAAATAAATGCTAAATCAGTACAAGTCACGATATATATGTGATTTAGATAGCGAAAAATTTCAATTTATATAATGCATTTTCGAATGACTTTAAAACCAATGATGTGATATTCAAAAATCAAAATCTTTCAAAACAAAGTTGATACTACTAGTATTTTCTATTCACGATGATCCCAATAAGTTGATTTTTTAAGGGGGTATTGAGCAAAATTGTATAATGAAGGAGGGGTAAAGGAATTAGATGTAAAAGTGTAAGGGTGAAAATGAAAATAAAAATGGAGATATGGGACCAAGGGTCTAAAAATCCGACAAGAGTGACAGAGATTTGACGTATGGAAAGCCTACGGGTCCTACGTTCTTTTTTAACGTCAAATTTAAGCGCTAAACAAACATCGTCAGGTTTCGGATTGACCGACTTATACGGGATTCTTGGACCCACGCTCTAATTATTCTGTTCACAAAAAATTTACAAAAGACATTCACAAAAAGGAGTTGATAGATACAACAAATAAGTTAATACATACACCAAATAGTACAATTACTATATCTCACAGTACAAACATAGTAAAACATAATTTTGGTGTATGAATAAACAATGTTATTGTATCTATCACTACCCTTCGCAAAAAAATGAGTGGGTTTTGGTCTTTTCGGCTAAAGTGTGGTTGGTCTTTTGGGAGTTGTCTTATTATTTCTTCCATCCGTGATTAAAACTGACTGAAATCAACTGAGCTACGTCAGCGCCATGTCAGTTTTTTCAAAAACTAACTAAGAGCACACGGAGTGGTGACGGCCTAAACACAGTGTTCTGAGTGAGAATTTTGTGGTGAGGATTTTGTGGAGTGGTAACAGTGTTCTGGACAGTGTTCTCAAAACTTATTTTTGTTTTTATATTTATTGTTTGTGTGGGGAAAATCTAAAAAAAATGAGAACATTGTATTGAACAACATCTCATTTTAGATACTGATTGATGAACATTGACGAGAACACTTACGAGAACACCGAGGCGGAATGGGAGAACACTGTGTTGGATGGAGAATTTTGTGAGAACACCATCCACTCCCTATGCTCTAAGAGCACACGGAGTGGTGACGGCCTAAACACAGTGTTCTGGGTGAGAATTTTGTGGTGAGGATTTTGTGGAGTGGTAACAGTGTTCTGGACAGTGTTCTCAAAACTTATTTTTGTTTTTATATTTATTGTTTGTGTGGGGAAAATCTAAAAAAAAATGAGAACATTGTATTGAACAACATCTCATTTTAGACACTGATTGATGAACACTGACGAGAACACCGAGGCGGAATGGGAGAACACTGTGTTGGATGGAGAATTTTGTGAGAACACCATCCACTCCCTATGATCTAACTAACTAACAAGTAATAAAGTAGCTAACTAACAAGAATAGACGGTTTTCATTGGCCAGTATATAAATTTCACGTGAATGGTTAATTATTAATTTATGTTACTGCCAATACATGTTGTTTCTCAACATCTAACATGATGCACCATTAAATGCTGGTTAAATTAGGGTGGTGATTTGTTTTTCTTTTTAACCATTCACCACCAAAATATTTTTTGGGACTCTTTTGCCCTTTCACAATTTAACCTCCCATTTCACCTCCTTAATTATCTCACAAGCTCTTTTTTTACCTTTTTTATTTTGTTTTCTCCACCAATTAACTCTCATCTATTTTTTCAACTCCTTTAATAATTCAACTCTCGCTTTTCTTAAAGCTAGTGATAAATACAACAAATATTTTCATTCATATACCAACATATATGCATATTGATGCAGTACAATACAACACTGCAATGTATATATTTGCTGTATGTATCAAAAAGTATGTTGTATTTATCAACACCCTTTCTTAACCATCGAGTTCTTCTTTCTACTTTTGAAATATTTTTGTTTTAATTTCTTTGCTTTAGTAATTCCAGTACGGTCACCCCACTGTCCAATATAGCTAATTCTAGTAGCATAAAACCTTTCCTTTACAAAGTTTTTTTTTAGCTCAATATTAGGTTTTTTTCTCTTTCATATAAACAAAACAAATACAGTTGGCCATTGGATCAAAACCCAATTAATAATTAATAATAATAATAATAATAACACTAAAAAGCTATTGGAATAAAACTATTTCATCCACTTTATGTCTGGATAGTATGAATACTAAAACAATTACGGATGTTTTACAAAATCAAAACTTAAGATGTTGAAAAACCTACTGTAGTGATTATTATTATTATTATAATTATAAATTATATAAATTATAAATATAATAACAAGAAAATATAAACTAGTAAGAGCACACGGTGTGGGCATATTTTACTATTCCCGACAAAATCCTTGTCCCAGAACACTGTTGCACAGTGTCCTCCCACACCGTCACAGTGTTCTGGACAGTGTTCTCGTACAACGTCTAGATACGAACGCTGCTTTTGTGTTTTTGGTTTGTTTTCTTTATTTTTTCCCCTCACACATAATCATTTAACAAATAAAAAAATAATTCTCAGAACACTGTAAACTCAACATCCTCCACACCACACTTTTTCAACAACATTCTCGTAAAGACACTGTTAAAAACATTATCACCTCACCTCGTGCTCTAATAGAAACCATCAGAAGTATATGTTGATTAAAATAGGTTTAGGGAGTAAGGTTCAAATGAGTACACAAATTTTGAGTGAGAATAAGGGAACCAACAGATTTCTGCCATGTGTCACTTTATTCTCTCTCCTCCACACTTTATTCTCTCTCCTCCACATTTTTAAAAATTAAATATCTCACAAACGGTAAGTCGAAAAATCATGAAAATTGCACCATAAAATTCAGCGTTTTCTCCTCTTCGATTTGCCGTCCCTCAAGGCATACTTTTGACAACTTTTTTTTCTCATTTTTTGGTGGGTTTCACAAATTAGTAACACATGTGTTAGTGATTAGTTGTACATTTAATTTATGGTTAAGGTTAGGGTTTAGGGTTAGGTTTAGGGTTTAGTAGGGTTTATGGTTTAGGGTTTATAAGGGTTTAGGGTTTAGAAGGGGTTCAAGGTTTAGGGTTTAGAAAGATTTAGGGTTTAGCGTTTTGTAAAGCGTTTAGGGTTTATGGTTTGGGGTTTAGGGGTTAGGGTTTAGGGTTTAGGGTTTGAGGTTTGGGGTTTCGGGTTTGTAAAGCGTTTAGCTAATACATTTAGGTCCCATTACTTCTTAATATTTCTAATTATGTTATCTCAGTTAACATCTTAATGATTTTAATACAGCTTTCTTCTAAGTTTTTAAAATAGCCTGGATACCAATTTTCCACACGCGAACGCGATCCCAGGAAAACCAGCCGGATCGCGTTTCTAAGTACAAAAACATTATGTTAAGGAAATACACTGACAAACGCGATCCTGACACCCTAGCTGGATCGCGTTTGCTAGTTAAAAATCCGGTTGTGGTGATTTTTCAAAGAGGAACGCGATCCAGGAAAATTTGTTGGATCGCGTTCACTAGTTAATTTCCAGATCAGACCTTAATCCAAATTTTGACGAAATTCAAATGTACATAACTCATAAACCGTAAGGAATTAGATTCTGAAACTTTGCAGATACATTCAAATAACCAAAACAAAGGTTTCCCTTTTGTACTTTTTCAATTTTCACAAAAACGTAACATTTGAGCGTATGACTCATTTTCGCCCATTTTTGACATTTTTGGTGAACAACTCAAAACACAATCCACCCATTTGCAGCTTTTACACTCTTTCCCACTTTTCCAAATTGCTCAAACACACTTAAAGCAACTGACAAAGATTTCATAACATCGGTTAAACTCGTTATACACACATGGGTTAATGTTGACCCATTTCGACACCTACGACCCATTAACCATTAAGTAACATACTAAGACTTCTATTTCACTTTCAATACATAATTTACACCAGTTGTTGACTTTTAATGTCAACTAAATCCAAAACCTCATATTACATATTTCTAATGTATTTCAAAACAACTTGGGCGTATTTCACAAGTGGATAAGAAACGATAATTCAAAAGAGAACATGCTTGCTACTTACTAACATGCAAGCTAAATCCACGCTATTCCTTCTTTATTTCCTTATCCTTCCTTTGAGAGCTATTACCTATAATACATTTAAAATAATACGGAGTAAGCATAATTGCTTAGTGAATACATAGATAACCAATTAAGCAATTCACATATAATTCACATCATAAATGATAAGTAAAGTAATACTCTTTCACACATCATTCTAATCCACACACAACAATTGAACATAGGTAGAAATTGATACCAAATAGGATCCGCGGTCCGTAAGATACAAGTTGTGCTTAGCACGTATTTCGTAATGTGTATTTCGTAATGATTTCATACAATAATACCAATAGTAACAATATACAAGAATGACAACAATAACATGATTATGTAAAATCTCTTGCTTATAAGCAGTCCGGATTTACATAACCTTCACTTAATTGATTCGCTATATACTCACCTTTATAGTTGATGATGCTTTCAAGCACAATGATACAATATATCCCAAGCCTCTAATCACCTATATACATGACACAATATGATACAACAATCATTTAGAATCTAAACGCATAGTGACTTACTAATAACCATAATTCATACTCCCCCACTTCGATTAGTCTAGAATTCACTAATTCACTAATCAAAGCTAGACTTTCATGTCTATATTTATTCTAAATCTTCATTTACTTAGATTTCTTATTGAATCCTTGTTTACACAACATATTAATACTTCTAACTGTCGCACCCCCTTATTCAGGTTGCGGAAGCGAATCGGGTCGGGGCGCGACTAATCAATAATCAAAGCACATAAGATACATAATGAACGACCACTACATGCGTCGTTTTACAAATACATTGATTAACGTAAAAGTCTACATATGTTTTACAAAAGACGAGTTCGCATAGGTATTTGAGAGATTCTAATACATATCTAATTTTAGCAAAATATAGAAATGCAGGGAAATCTCTTGATGTTTATATGATTGTATGCGACTCGAGCTACAGTATCCTGATGGGCAGTCCAACCTACTGCTGAGTACCTGAGATAACATGCTAAAATGGTCAGCTATAAAGCTGGTGAGCTCACAGGTTTGATATGATAATATATGATTTGTGAACCGCAAGATTTAATGATTCGATTTACAAAGCATGTAAATAATTGGATGATGAGTATCACATGAATATTTGTAATTAAACAAATAAGTAAAGATTGATACAACTAACATGAGCACATAGTCTGAGCTTAACTGAGGGGTCAGGATCACTATCAAGTGCCTGATCGAGGGTGCCTCTATGCGTATGCCTAATCAACATACGTTTGAACAAATGATAATGCGTCCGTTTGACAGGTTAGTGCTTGCTAACTCGGACGGGGATTGTCAATCCCATATGGTACCATATAGCTATATAGTACCATACACCAACATTCACGCTATAGCCATATTAACAGAACTATGCTTCAGAGGACTTTAAAAGGATTTTGAAAACAACTCATGCCAATATGTAGAAATGTTTTCAAAAACGGTTTCCATAAAATAGTTTGAGCATGTATCCCACCCCAAAACAGTTTAAAACAAGTAAAAACAGTAAAAGAGGGGCTATGAAACTCACCTGAGCCTATTGAATTGTTAGCCAACAATTTATGATGATTCACAATGATTTGATGTCGTTACAACGACTGAACCTGCAGGGCGTCTTAGACGCGCAAGGTTTTGATAATGATTAGATATTTGAACCTGACAGACGTATCAAACGCGCGAGGTTTAATTGATTTGATGACTCTACGGACCATCTTTGCTAGTTATTCCCCTTAACTAGTTATGACCAAATACTTTGGTAAATGATTAGGTTTAAGTTTGTGAAAATGTATACGGGTCGTTGGTGACGGTTTGTAATAATAATTTCAAAATATTATTATTATACATGATTTGTTGTACTTATAAAAGTATATGTGTTTCGAGTAAAAGTCGTATCGTATAAGTTTAGTTGTTAATCGAGTTCATTATATCCGTTACACTTTATTTCATAATTTACAAAATTTGGTACGAGTCTGAAAACAATAATGTGCCATTTTCGGGCCCTAAACGACCCCGGATGGCCTAAAACTGACTAGGCTAAGGTACTTAGCATTGATTATTGGGTCGTTTCCAAGTGACCTTGCGAATTTGAGCTCAATCCGTTATAATAAATTTTTCATCGAGAAGCTACCCTAAAATATGTTGTGAAATCGTCGACGTTTTCGAAAATTTACATGTTCTGTTTTAGCTAGAATTCGCAGGGCTAGTTTATTGATTCGTTGGGTCATGAAATATAAGGGGGGAATCCGCCGGATTCCCTTGAATCCGCCGGATTGATGACAAATGAAGGGAATCCGCCGGATTCTATTGAATCCGCCGGATTCATGTTAATTTAAAGGACGCGCCGGGTACAGTCAGCACGCGCCGGGTTGTTCTTGGTTCTGGGTAGGAATCCGCCGGATTCACCATGAATCCGCCGGATTCAAATGTCTGTAACGAGTCTGCCGTTTCAAATCATACCCAAACCAAATCTAATCCGCAATTTAACTAGCAATCATCAATCCTAGCACTAATACATGATAATATATGTTATTTAAACACGTATTTAAACAAAGTTTGAAGTTCCTTACAATTTGAAGAAAATGAAATCGTTGAGGATGATGATGACAAACTACACGATGATGATGACGATCTTGTGTTGTTGTTGTTATTGTTAATTTGTTGTTTGATTTTGAAAAGATAGAGAGAAATGAGAGGGAGAGATAGAGCCGAGAGATAGATAGAAAATGAAGAGAATGGATCGGCCATCTCCAATTATTGGAGGTGGTTGATCCGACTTCGATCTGTTCAGTGGTATTTTGACCCGTGTTTTGGTACCCGATCGTAAAAGTAGTATAACGTTTTAATTCAATAAATTTCTAAAAATAAAATCGTACTTACTTTTATTCGAAGTATTTCATAAAAATACATCTAATGCGATATAAAAATATATCTTTGTTTTATGTTTGAGAGACGGATATAATTTAATTGGTTTCGTCGCGTTTGAGTAAAATTGTATAAAACGAAATATGTTTTATTTTATCTGATGTAAATAATAATTATTAATTTCAATAATAATTCATTATTTATATATAGTTTTGTCGTGGACGTTTGATTTGTACGATACGAAATACTTGATATATTATCAAAATAATATATAATAATTATGAAGGTATTAAATAACAATTCCATATTACTTAATCACTTGATTTTTACCAACGCCGTATAATTGAATCGGAATTCGGACGATTTGAAAATGAACGATTAAATCTAATCGAGTACTGATATATATATTCATCAATATATATTTTGATACATACAATTAGTCTAATACATAGCACTAACTACATGTATTACATAATGATTAGGAACTAATTTCTAGTCCTAATTTGACGGGTGTCACATTCTCCCCTTGTTAAGAGAATTTCGTCCCGAAATTTAACTTGAGGTTGGTATTTGAGTGGAGTCTGAAAATAGATGTGGATATTTGAGTCGCATCTGGTCTTCCCGTTCCCAGGTGAATTCCGGCCCACGCCGCGAATTCCACCGAACCTTGACAATTGGAATACGACTTTGCTTAAGCTGTTTGACCTCACGGTCCATGACCTCCACTGGTGTCTCGACAAAATTTAGTTTGTCGTCGATTTGAATTTCCTCGAGAGGGATAATGAGTGTCTCGTCGGACAGACATTTCTTAAGATTAGAAATGTGAAATACGGGATGCACGCTACTGAGCGGAGGAGGTAGCTGCAATCGATAAGCGACTGGACCAATCCTTTCAAGGATCTCAAAAGGTCCGATGTATCTAGGGTTTAACTTCCCACGTTTACCAAAACGGATGACACCTTTCCAAGGTGATACCTTGAGCAGTACTCGATCCCCAACCTGGAACTCGAGATGCTTGCGTCTCACGTCAGCATAACTCTTCTGACGATCACGTGCGGCCTTCAGCCGTTGCTGGATACCAACGATCTTCTCGGTGGTTTCATGAATGATCTCAGGACCAGTGAGTTGACTATCTCCAACTTCGGTCCAACAGATAGGCGATCGGCACTTACGACCGTAAAGTGCCTCAAAAGGTGCAGCTCCAATACTGGTGTGGTAGC
Organism: Helichrysum umbraculigerum; assembly: GCA_949592205.1. Lineage (NCBI taxonomy): Eukaryota > Viridiplantae > Streptophyta > Magnoliopsida > Asterales > Asteraceae > Helichrysum > Helichrysum umbraculigerum. Next base: position 33,104,792 of record CATIUR010000002.1, read on the forward strand.
TGTTGTTGTATGAGAATTCACACAATGGCAAATGCTGTTCCCAATTTGCACCGAAGTCAATTACGCAGGCGCGTAACATATCTTCCAGTGTTTGAATTGTTCTTTCACTTTGGCCATCGGTTTGTGGATGATAGGCTGTACTCATATCTAAACGAGTACCCAATGACTTTTGTAATGATTGCCAAAAGTTAGATGTGAATCGGCTGTCTCTATCAGAGATAATTGAGATTGGAACGCCGTGCCTTGTTACGATCTCCTTCATATAGATTCGCGTGAGACGTTCCATTTTGTCGGTTTCCTTCATAGCAATGAAGTGAGCAGATTTGGTTAGACGATCAACTATTACCCATATAGTATCGCAACCACTTGATGTTTTCGGGAGTTTAGTGATGAAATCCATGGAGATTTGCTCCCATTTCCATTGAGGAATTTCCGGTTGCTGGAGCAAGCCGGAGGGTTTCTGATATTCGGCTTTAACCTTGGAACATGTGAGGCATTTGCTAACGTACATGGCAATCTCTGCTTTCATGCTCGGCCACCAGTACAGTCCCTTGATGCCATGATACATCTTGTCCGATCCAGGATGTATAGAGTATTTGGACTTGTGAGCTTCATCCATCACAAAGTCTCGAAGATTCCCAAACTTGGGTAACCAGATTCGGTTTGCGAAGTACTTGACTCCATTGGGTTTGGTTTCAAATTGATTCTCCATATTTCGCAAGGCCTCTTCCTTGATGTTTTCAGGTTTCAATGCTTCGAGTTGAGCAGTGAGGATTTGAATGATTAGATCATTATGAATGATAATACTGAGGGCTCGGACTCGAAGAGGTTTGGTGCGCTCTTTTCGACTTAAGGCGTCGGCAACTACATTTGCCTTGCCCGGATGATACTTGATTTCGCAGTCATAGTCGGTGAGTAACTCGACCCAACGACGTTGCCTCATATTGAGATCCTTCTGATCAAATATGTGCTGGAGACTCATATGATCAGTGAAGATGGTACATTTTGTGCCATACAGATAATGTCTCCAGATTTTGAGAGCGAACACTACGGCTCCTAATTCGAGATCATGTGTTGTGTAGTTCTTCTCGTGAACTTTGAGTTGTCGGGAGGCGTAAGCTATGACTTTCTCTCGTTGCATTAATACGCAACCCAGTCCCTGATGCGAAGCATCGCAGTATACCACGAAGTCTTCGTTACCTTCGGGTAGTGATAGGATAGGCGCACTGCAAAGCTTTTGCTTTAATAACTGGAATGCTGACTCTTGCTTATCAGTCCAATTGAACTTCTTCTCTTTCTGAGTCAGTGTTGTGAGTGGTTGTGCTATCTTGGAGAAATTCTCAATGAAGCGCCGATAGTAACCAGCCAGTCCTAAGAATTGGCGTACTTCGGTCGGTGTTGATGGTGCTTGCCAGCATTTGATAGCCTCGATCTTTGAGGGGTCAACATGAATTCCCTGACTGTCAATCACATGACCAAGGAATTGAACGGTCTGAATCCAGAACTCACACTTGGAGAACTTAGCATATAACTCTTCGTGTCTGAGAAGTTCTAGAATGGTTTTGAGATGCTGCTCGTGCTCTTGCTCGTTGCGTGAGTAGATAAGAATGTCGTCTATGAAGACAATGACAAACTTGTCAAGATATGGTTTGCACACCCGGTTCATAAGATCCATGAATACAGCCGGTGCGTTAGTCAAACCAAAGGCCATAACCTGAAACTCGTAATGACCATAGCGAGTTCGGAAAGCAGTTTTCGGAATATCTTCATCGCGAACTCGTAACTGATGATAACCCGATCGTAGATCTATTTTCGAATAGATGCTTGACCCTTGGAGTTGGTCGAACAGGTCATCAATACGAGGAAGTGGATAACGGTTCTTGATGGTTAATTTGTTCAACTCTCTGTAATCGATACACATCCTGAATGAACCGTCCTTCTTTTTCACAAACAGGACCGGAGCTCCCCAGGGTGAAGAACTTGGTCTTATGAAACCCTTATCCAGAAGTTCCTGTAACTGAACAGACAACTCCTGAAGTTCTGAAGGGGCTAAACGATATGGTGCTCGTGCCACGGGTGCTGCCCCAGGCACAAGGTCTATTGAGAACTCGACTTGCCTTGGTGGTGGAAGACCAGGCAATTCTTCAGGAAAAACTTCTGGAAAGTCTCTAACGATGGGCACATCCTCGAGTCGTTTCTCTTCCGACTTTTTCTCAATAACATGAGCGAGGATTGCCTGATAACCTTTCCTAAGGTACTTGCGAGTCTTCATGCAGGATATGATATTTAATCTCGTCCCACTGGTCTCCCCTTGTATGATCAAAGTACTACCAGTGACGAGAGGAATACGAACGATCTTGTCATGACATACAACTTCAGCTCGATGCTTGGATAGCCAATCCATGCCTACTACTATGTCAAAACTTCCAATCTCGATGGGTATGAGGTTTATGGGAAATAGTTCATTTGCGAGGTTTAGGGTGCAATTTGGTAACACACTATCGGCCTCGATCAACTTGCCATTAGCTAACTCTACAGTGTACTTAGCTTCTAAGGCAACTGGTGAAATGTCTAATAGTGGGCTAAATTCCTCAGATATAAAACTCTTATCAGCACCAGTATCAAACAAAATTGAAACAGTTAAATTGTTGAGAAGAAACATACCCGTGACCACATTAGGGTCTTCACGGGCGTCTCCAGCATTCAGCACAAAAGCTCTGCCCCTAGCAACGTTGTTGTTGTTACCCTTGTTCTTTAGCTTCGGACACGCATTCCTGAAGTGTCCAGTGTTTCCACACTCATAGCATGCTCGGGGTTGGTTGTTGTTGGTGTTGGTGGTGGGGTTAGTTGCAGGTGTTCGACAGTCTTTGGTAAGATGTCCATACCTCTTGCAGTTGTTGCAGGGTGCACTACAAGGACCATCATGATGACGATTGCACTTTGAACAGTAGGGTTTACTTCCAGTGTACCCTTTCCTCTCTCCAGAACCTGATGTGTCATTCTTGACAGTCTCAGTCTTTTTGAAGGTCTGCTGGTTCTGATTCCCAGACCATTTTCTCTTGTTGTTGTTCCCAGAAGATGAGACAGTGTTTCCTGGGCTCTCTTGCATAGCCATGAGCTCATGAGCTAAACGAATTGCTCCCTGAATGGTGGTTTTGCCGGAAGAGGCAACGTTCCCCCGGACAGGTTCCGGAAGACCGCGAATGTACCTCTTGACCTTATCGGTCTCAGTGCTTACTAAGGCTGGGCGGAGGGTTGCCAGTTGTTGAAACCTAGTGGTATAACCAACAATGTCGGTTCCTTGAACCTTGAGATGCCAGAACTCCTCATCTAGCTTTTCGAGTTCTTCAGATAGGCAATACTCCTCTGTGAGCATTTTCTTCAGATCTTCCCATGGAAGTAGATAGGCGGTATCTATACCCACAGACTGGGTATACGAGTTCCACCAGGTGAGAGCACCGTCAGCAAGGGTGCATGTGGAAAACTGAACTCTATCCCCTTCCGCACATTTGCTAATGCGAAAGACGGATTCCATCTTCTCAACCCATCTTATTAGGCCGATGGCTCCTTCAGTTCCTTTAAAGCTCAGGGGTTTGCAGTTTTGGAAATCCTTGTAGGAACAAGGCTTGGTAGTGGGAGGGGTATTGGCAGTACCACTATTCCTTTCGGGGGTCTCTGACGAATGTCGCGCCAAGGCTTCAGTCACAGCCTGAGAGATGATAGATGCCATCTGGGCATCAGTGTAAGTCCTTGACTTTGGCGGCATGATTTTCCTGAGATTAGAAGGATAAAGTTCGTGAGAGATTGTCCATAAATGATGATTATCATAGATGTACATATACAAATGCGGTAATATACAACATCACAATATGACAATCAACATTATAGAACAATCAAGAGGAATTGAATAACCATCTCTACTGACTAGCAACTACGTGCTAACTAGCCTGGTTATTTGAATTGTTGAGTTGGATAAGGTCTCGCTTGAAGTGACTCGGTGGTCCTCCTAGCTACCTATGAGTTTCGTGATTACAAGAGATGTTGTCGAGAGCGGGATGAAATAGAAGATGTTTCGGTGGGTGTGTGTTGCCATCGCTATGACAAAGTGTTTGAATATGTGAGTGTCTATATATATAATATATAATAGACTAGCGTACTGTGCCTGATCGATGACTAACTATGTATATATACTTATATCACATAATAGTCTTATGAGTGTCTAGCACAAACAATTTTGAGTCCCGGTTTCTCTCGAGGTCAGAGTCAACTAATGTATTCCTATTCCAGCATAACCATTTCAAGCCTTACATCATCTTTATTTAATTGTACATAGTTGATCAAGCTATGTTAAATTAAACTTGTATGACGTAACTCTTGAACCAATCACACTTAACAGAAAATACTGCCTAACGGTCATAGTCTAGGCCCACTAATGCAACCTAGTTCACTATAACCTTAGGCTCTGATACCAATCTGTCGCACCCCCTTATTCAGGTTGCGGAAGCGAATCGGGTCGGGGCGCGACTAATCAATAATCAAAGCACATAAGATACATAATGAACGACCACTACATGCGTCGTTTTACAAATACATTGATTAACGTAAAAGTCTACATATGTTTTACAAAAGACGAGTTCGCATAGGTATTTGAGAGATTCTAATACATATCTAATTTTAGCAAAATATAGAAATGCAGGGAAATCTCTTGATGTTTATATGATTGTATGCGACTCGAGCTACAGTATCCTGATGGGCAGTCCAACCTACTGCTGAGTACCTGAGATAACATGCTAAAATGGTCAGCTATAAAGCTGGTGAGCTCACAGGTTTGATATGATAATATATGATTTGTGAACCGCAAGATTTAATGATTCGATTTACAAAGCATGTAAATAATTGGATGATGAGTATCACATGAATATTTGTAATTAAACAAATAAGTAAAGATTGATACAACTAACATGAGCACATAGTCTGAGCTTAACTGAGGGGTCAGGATCACTATCAAGTGCCTGATCGAGGGTGCCTCTATGCGTATGCCTAATCAACATACGTTTGAACAAATGATAATGCGTCCGTTTGACAGGTTAGTGCTTGCTAACTCGGACGGGGATTGTCAATCCCATATGGTACCATATAGCTATATAGTACCATACACCAACATTCACGCTATAGCCATATTAACAGAACTATGCTTCAGAGGACTTTAAAAGGATTTTGAAAACAACTCATGCCAATATGTAGAAATGTTTTCAAAAACGGTTTCCATAAAATAGTTTGAGCATGTATCCCACCCCAAAACAGTTTAAAACAAGTAAAAACAGTAAAAGAGGGGCTATGAAACTCACCTGAGCCTATTGAATTGTTAGCCAACAATTTATGATGATTCACAATGATTTGATGTCGTTACAACGACTGAACCTGCAGGGCGTCTTAGACGCGCAAGGTTTTGATAATGATTAGATATTTGAACCTGACAGACGTATCAAACGCGCGAGGTTTAATTGATTTGATGACTCTACGGACCATCTTTGCTAGTTATTCCCCTTAACTAGTTATGACCAAATACTTTGGTAAATGATTAGGTTTAAGTTTGTGAAAATGTATACGGGTCGTTGGTGACGGTTTGTAATAATAATTTCAAAATATTATTATTATACATGATTTGTTGTACTTATAAAAGTATATGTGTTTCGAGTAAAAGTCGTATCGTATAAGTTTAGTTGTTAATCGAGTTCATTATATCCGTTACACTTTATTTCATAATTTACAAAATTTGGTACGAGTCTGAAAACAGTAATGTGCCATTTTCGGGCCCTAAACGACCCCGGATGGCCTAAAACTGACTAGGCTAAGGTACTTAGCATTGATTATTGGGTCGTTTCCAAGTGACCTTGCGAATTTGAGCTCAATCCGTTATAATAAATTTTTCATCGAGAAGCTACCCTAAAATATGTTGTGAAATCGTCGACGTTTTCGAAAATTTACATGTTCTGTTTTAGCTAGAATTCGCAGGGCTAGTTTATTGATTCGTTGGGTCATGAAATATAAGGGGGGAATCCGCCGGATTCCCTTGAATCCGCCGGATTGATGACAAATGAAGGGAATCCGCCGGATTCTATTGAATCCGCCGGATTCATGTTAATTTAAAGGACGCGCCGGGTACAGTCAGCACGCGCCGGGTTGTTCTTGGTTCTGGGTAGGAATCCGCCGGATTCACCATGAATCCGCCGGATTCAAATGTCTGTAACGAGTCTGCCGTTTCAAATCATACCCAAACCAAATCTAATCCGCAATTTAACTAGCAATCATCAATCCTAGCACTAATACATGATAATATATGTTATTTAAACACGTATTTAAACAAAGTTTGAAGTTCCTTACAATTTGAAGAAAATGAAATCGTTGAGGATGATGATGACAAACTACACGATGATGATGACGATCTTGTGTTGTTGTTGTTATTGTTAATTTGTTGTTTGATTTTGAAAAGATAGAGAGAAATGAGAGGGAGAGATAGAGCCGAGAGATAGATAGAAAATGAAGAGAATGGATCGGCCATCTCCAATTATTGGAGGTGGTTGATCCGACTTCGATCCGTTCCGTGGTATTTTGACCCGTGTTTTGGTACCCGATCGTAAAAGTAGTATAACGTTTTAATTCAATAAATTTCTAAAAATAAAATCGTACTTACTTTTATTCGAAGTATTTCATAAAAATACATCTAATGCGATATAAAAATATATCTTTGTTTTATGTTTGAGAGACGGATATAATTTAATTGGTTTCGTCGCGTTTGAGTAAAATTGTATAAAACGAAATATGTTTTATTTTATCTGATGTAAATAATAATTATTAATTTCAATAATAATTCATTATTTATATATAGTTTTGTCGTGGACGTTTGATTTGTACGATACGAAATACTTGATATATTATCAAAATAATATATAATAATTATGAAGGTATTAAATAACAATTCCATATTACTTAATCACTTGATTTTTACCAACGCCGTATAATTGAATCGGAATTCGGCCGATTTGAAAATGAACGATTAAATCTAATCGAGTACTGATATATATATTCATCAATATATATTTTGATACATACAATTAGTCTAATACATAGCACTAACTACATGTATTACATAATGATTAGGAACTAATTTCTAGTCCTAATTTGACGGGTGTCACACTAACCATCCAACTAACCATACTTTAAGTTGATAAATCCACTTTAATTAATTTTAGCAAAACCCATGATTTCACCAAGAACACTAATGGTGAATTCATCACTTCCAGAGATTAGAAGGGTTAATACTAGTGATAATCATGATAGTAATCACTAATTCAATCAATCTCATGCCCTAATTTCGAATTACAATACTAATTTTTGATAATCCACAAAACCCCATTCTCTAGATTAGAAATTCATGAGAAATACTTACAATAGATTGAAGATAACAATAGAGATGAGGATAGAGATGAAGAATCAAGACTTTCTAGGGCTTAAACTTGAGTTAAATTGAAGGATTGATGATGGTGATGTTGATCCACGATTTTGATACCTCGTACGTATTTCTCTGGAATGTTTTAGAAAGAGTATAAGATAGATACGGGTTTTATATATTAAACCCAATTCTTTTAATTATTTACAGTTTGGAACTGAGAAACCTAATTGCGTTTTATATTATATCTTATTATTTCAATGATACTATTTCATAAGATGTATATTTCTGGATACACTAAAATAATACCTCGAATATTGGGGTGTTACAACTATAAAACATAAAAATGATGTATGGATAAAAAGTAGTGATGTACGGATCATTGTCATTTTTATAATCATGCATTACGGACAAATTTACGTCTACAATCACATTTATAATATGCACCCTATTAATGGGTTCATAAATTTCAGGACATAAATGAAGATGAGATGGAAGTTAGACCTACATTTACAATCCTTTAATTACCAAAGTATAGAGATAAACAATAAACTTTATTGTACATTTTGTTTTAAATGAAATTGAAAGTGAAATATATACGTTTGTTTGATTATATTAAAGTGTGCATTAATAGTAGGCATTAATTTGAATATAAATTTAGATATATTATTTGACTGGTTATAATTATATGAAAGTTCAATTAAAGTTAGAGTTAACAAGCTAAATTGGCCACTTGTACCTCTTGGGTAACATGTAAACCTGATTTTTTCAGTGGAACTTAAAAGGTGATTATGTAACTTCTGTTGGACAAGCTTTTTTCTATAAACAAAAGTATATGTTTATGAACAACGCACTATATATAATAAGACTTAAAATTAGGTTATTTAATTGAGTCAAGTTTAGAGAGGAGTGGAGAGTTATGATGCAATCAAATTTGTAAAGATAAATTGCAGTGTTTTTTATAATGCAGTGAATCTAGGTTGTAGATCACAAAAATCGATGATTGAGAGTGTCTGCCCCTCCTGTCCTTGTATCCCCTCTGATCCTCCATCTATTTCGTTTTATCTTCAACGTAAAGGTGTAAATGTTACTAGTTACCGTAAAATATAATGTACTCCGTGTAGTTGTTAACACATATTGGTAAAAGGTTTTGTTATTATTATTATTTTTTTATTTTCGAGGTACCCCTCAAAGCCAAAATCGTTATACGCATTTCAAATACATATTAGTAAAAGGTGTAGTTGTACTAAAAGGTCCATCGGTCTAGCGTTTTGAGTTAACCTAACAATGTACTATGAGTTTGCGGGTGTAAGTTATGACGTTGAGACTATTGTGTAATTATTCGTGTACATATAAATATGTCACTAAAATAGCAGTATGTGAGCGTTTAACTTTTAAAAAATTTAAGAGTAAGTAAAATGTGTTGGGTTTTGAGTCGATAGTTCATGTAGTTGTTGGTAAAAGCAGGCGGTAATTTGTTGATGTAAAAAATGGAACAAGTGTGCAAGTGTTGTCTCGTCAAAATGTAAAAAAAGGCAGATAGATATATATTTGAAAAGATTTGACATTTCACACGTTGTATGTAACGTCACTTCTCATTTCTTCCTTCCTCACCTTTTTTAGTAAGGACACTATGTACCTATATTTATACATTTTTTTATTCCCCTATACCTATCATCATATACTACTCAATTAATAAAATAATGTTTTTTTTACCTTATTATATACGTAGTAATTCATGATAACCTACATTTCTTATTTCTCGATGACCGTTGAACGTTATACATTTTGACCTACGAAATGTGATTGAAAGCACTCATGTTAACTACTCCGTATATGTTTTTCTAAATGACACGATTTGATATATAACTTATTCATCCATAGAAGTAGATAACTCACCTATGATGTGCCAATTCATATAGAATGGGAATTTTTTCGGAAACATTTGTCATAATTATATGATGAGCGATTCGTACACCATCTATTTTTAGACATATACCGCTAAATGTGCTTCACACGTACTATTATACAATACAACACCTTTTAACATATTCGGTGGTGTATGACTAAAAATAATGGTGTATGAATCACCACCCTAATCATATTATTGATTTAATAGGCATACAATACCTAATTGCGGAGTATATGCCTAGTTTTAACATATTGAATTACACATATTTAAGGATTTATACTCACTTCGTATCAGTCAAAAGTGTTCACTTTAATAATACATATAGTTTTAAGAATGTTCATTAACTTCATTTTTCATAAATCGAATAACGTATCTACTCATTAACGTCTCTTTTGATTAATTGTAACATAAAAGTGGATGGTGGTTTCTTTCCACACCATTAATTAATCTTAATACACCAGTTAGTCAAATCAAATAGGGAATAAAGTACAGAAAAGGTACAGAATAAAGTACAAGAGTGATGAGAAAAGTACATAAAAAGTACGGTAATGATTATGTTTAAAATATAAAATAAAAGGAAGGTGGTGGGAAAAGTAGGAACCAAGTGGATATTTATTTGGAACAATATAAAATTGTAATATGGACACTTATAATGAGACGAAGGTACATACTATATTGTAAACATAAATATCATTATGCATTTTGTATAACTCAAGTTAAATGCCCTTAATTTTATTCAAAATATATAGATCAAACAATTTTTTAGAAATTAAAGTGACGAATCAAATGATTCAAAAGTTCACCAAAGTGTATTTTGACGCACATCAAAAAATTGTTTGATTTGATGCGACAGTTCAAACTACTCGGTGGTTCATGTTGCAAGATTAAAATTTTATCCCGCACAATACGAACTTAAAAGAGTAGAGTAGACACTATTCACTCGATGATTTGCAGGTTCTTTCTTATACATATGGTTCTTTATTTGGAATATAATGAACGTTGTTATTTAGGGGCGGAGTTATAATATATTCATTTGAAGGAGGAAAAGTAATTAACTTTTATTTTCATTTTTGAGGGTACAAAATTTATAAAATTATCAATAATATTCTTAGATTTTAATTTTTATAATTTACTTGAAACTTTTTGAGGAGTAGCTATTTTAACTCTTATTACCTCCTTTTACATTCGCCTTTGCTAGCTATTCAACGGAACAATTTGAATTGCAATCCAAGTTCTACAATTCAAAAGCAGGGGCGGAGCTAGGAATTATCCATGGAGCGGACAAAATCAAAATTATTTTGTGATTCTTTATAGTTTTGAAAGGACAAAATTATAAAGTTGTCATTAATACCTTAAAATTTTTTTTTTTTACGTAATTTCAAAACTTTTGTGGGGGCAGTTGCCCCCGCTACCCTCATTCTAGTTCCGCCCCTGTTCAAAAGGTTAGTTGTTCATTTCGTCTCTAGTATACGTCTTACTAGCTAACGGTAATTCCTTTAAAGTATTGTTTACCACCTTTAACTTCCATTACTAGGATACAATTAAATAAAACAACACAATTACCCCTAGGTAAATTCGAACTAAAGAACTCAAATTAACCAAAATGTTGTGTGCTTTTATCATTTATTTTTATTTTCATTAAATGTGAGAATATATTGCTCTTTAGAGCTTTGGTAACTAAAACATGTATAAGGACCACACTGTTAGATTTTAAGTAAACTCATTCTAGTTAACTGTTTAAGAATTTCTTTATACTGTGTACCTTTTGTCTTACGTACAGTTTTTATTTATTTATTTCATTAGATATGTAGATAATGTGTAATTAAATGATGGAAAATTTGAAAAAAAATAAAAAAAATTAGAAAAACAAAACATTTGACTATACAATATAATTGATTTATTTAACTTTAGGTCTACCTCAAGGAACAAAGAATCATATATTGTCTGCCAAATTGTTTGATCACTCTCTTCTTTTGATTCATTTTGAAACGACAACACTAAATAATGACTCATATTCCACCATGTAATGGAATATGTAAGTAACTAAATGTTATGTCTTGTACAATCCCTAATGATCTAAGAACCGAAAACTCCTCTCACTTTTCGTATTCATTTTCGCCATTTCTAGCATCGTTGAAAGATTATTAACGATAATCATAAGTAGTATTCTTGACAAAAGGAATATATTTTCGTCGACCAACAAACTTACTAAAATTATTCGACACACTTAGATCTAGGGAAGTAACATATATATATATATATATATATATATATTCCCACTCCAACATGACCAAAAACAAAGAAGATCTAAATTGAATTCATGATGTTTTAAGTTAAGAGTATGGATCATGCAATAATACTGCAGTAGTACAGACTTTGAAGATATGTTTGACCCAGTAAATCTTGAATTTTACCTGGTCAAAGAATGAAAGAAAACACAATATCTATCAGTTAGATACTTGATCAGTCTTTTAGTTTAAACCAATTGAAGAACAAAGATAAAAATACTTCCTGTCTTTGTTTCATAAATACAACTACATCTAAAAGTACATTTACTGCTACTAAACTGCTGCAACCACTCAAAGTCAATAATTACTACTTGTAGTAGTAGTAGTCATGTTGCTGCTGCTGGTTTAATTCATGTAAGCATTTAGATTTAATAATTAAAATCACTTACATCAAAAATTAACAAGTACACATTACCATTAAGCTTGACTCATGCTACAATTCACTTCTAAATTACACCAAAAGGATAAAACTAAAACTAAAAACTAAAACTAGAACCATCCCTAGAGCAACAACAGGACAGGTGATCTAGATAATTAATCCCACTTGGGAGAACATAAAATCCAAGAAAATTATACTAATACTAATTAATTATAATACCAAGAGCCAATAGGATACTTGTATGATTTTTATATGTGAAATTCAGGTATGATCACTTGGAGGAAGAGAGAGATGTTGGAATGTTGTAAAGCTTGGATTGAATTGCTGATGTTCTTGTGTTGGACCTCTCTTTCTTTTCTTTTTCTCATAGCTGATTCCTCTTGCTTTTGATTGTAAATCACGAACTTCTCGGAGGTAAAGCCTCACAGCACGAGCCCCAAAAGGGTTTGTCTCTGTAGGCCATCCGTTTTCTTCGTAGGCCGCTCTGAGGCGGCCTATTAGGGCATCCAGACTGCCCCAAGCTTGTCTGAGAGGACAAGGACACGGAGCAGGTGGATTTGGATGCCCATAAAACGGACATATCGGTGTATGTACTTTAGTCTTTCCAAACTGGTCTAGGTACCGGAGAAATTCAAGGACATGTGCGCCGCTACACCGTGAGAGTGTGAGCGGCGGACGGTGGTTTTTTAGGTATTGACTGAAAGTGTTCCAGTCCCTACGCTTTTGGTTTTCGTAGCGGCTTGGGGTGGATGTGATTGATGATGAAGTAGAGGAAGATATTGCGGTTCCATTGACTGAACCATTGATGGTATGATTACTGTTTTCAGAGTTGTTACAGCTGTCCATTTCTGGGTAAAGATCCATTTTAGTGAAAGAACAATATATGGGTTAAAGCTCCTGAATTTGATATTATCTAGGTTGTTCTTGATTTGGGTTCTTAAGGAAAGATCTAAAACATGATTTTTAGGGTTTCTTTTTGTTCTTTCTTGGAACTTCTAGGGTTTCCTTCTTGATCAAAAAACTAAGGATACATAAAAGGTAATATAGAAAGAGATGATTGAAAGGACACCTACAAACGCAAGAAGGTAACTATCTTTGGTGATGAACAAAATAGAAGATTGAGTGATGTGTAGTGGTAGTAGTACTACTCCATATAAAATTGTTTTGATTGATGTTTAGATGTATGTTTCCATATATGTGATGAGAGAGATATTGATAAGAGAGTTAGGGTTTGTTTAAAGTGTGATGTTTGATGAAAAATGGATGTTACACGAAGATCTTGGGAGGATAAAAAAGGTGAGCGTGTTTGTGTATTGGTGTAAAATGGTGAAACCTTCATCTTGGGTTTCCTAAAATAGGGCAAGCAAACCACCATAAGTGTAGTTTAAACAAAAGAATAAAATATTCATTAGGACTCTATATGTGATTAGTAATTTAGTATTTATTATTGAGTAAAAGTTTAGAAAAAAGTTTTGCATACTCAAGAAAAAAAAAAACCTATATTAATGGAACTAAAATTCTAGTTCATTCTAGTTATAGAGGGGACATATGAGTACTATCTATATATTTTGGAATAAGTTAGTGAAATGTTTATTTAGGGAACCATAATTTCATGTTAAAAGAGAAAATAATGTACAACTATGAAAATGTTATACCTACAAAATTGTTATTAGAATGAGTTAGTGAGAGTGCAAAATGATGATAAATTTGAGAATTTAATATTTTTTTACGGTATTTTTTTAAGTGAACACTTTTTCTGAATGGACATTTAAATTGGAAGAGAGCGAGAGCGAATATATTTTAACAATGCCAACTTCTTTCTTTTTTAAGTTCATGTCTCCCAACATGTTATTCATGAATTTTCTTAATTAAACAATACTCGTATAACATTACTTAAACAATTGTTATATTAATTTATATATTAATTAAGCTCCTTGCATTAGAAACATTAAACGTGTAGGACCTACACCGCATATGTATATATTAATTTGTCATCATGTATGATGATATGAATGTATATTTCATGTTTATTTAAGTGTAGTTAGTTTTTTTGTCTCCCAATTGACTTCCAATTATTATTATTTGTATCAAATAATGAATATTTATTTCTCTCTGATCAGGTGCTGGTTAATTTATCACATCAAACGTGTTTCAATGTTATAGATTGTGTTATCGTGGTGACCCTTCAATCACTTTCAAGTAATATTGATGCTAATTTATTGTGGGTAATAAATGTAAAAATCATATTATATACTTTTTTCTTCCTATTTCTACTTTTCTACTTAAATGTTTACTAATTAAAAAGGAGTTTCTTTAAACTCAAATTTAAGTAGACGTGACAAATTCTAATCAATACACTGAAAACACATTTATACCGTCTTCATACACATTTATAAAGTATTTGTTTATAACCAATCCTCTCCTAAGTTCTAACGTATATAACATACCAGGGGCGGAACTAGATTATCATATGTGAGGGGAAAAAAATTTTACTATTTTTTTTTACTATTTTGAAGAAGTAAAATATTTAAAATGTCACTAACTAGATTATCATATGTGAGGGGAAATTTTTTTTACTATTTTCTTTATTATTTTGAAGAGGTAAAATATTTAAAATGTCACTAACTACCTTAATAATAATTATTTTTTCATAATACTAAATTTTTTGAGAGGATAGCTACTTTTGCCCCTTTTCTATATCCGCTCGTATTTTTAACTTTTACTTTGTAAAGTTGTAAAAAGAGTATTAACACATCCTGTTAAATTTGAATCATTCTATGAGATCCAAAATTCATTTAGGGTGGTGATTCATACACAACCTATTTCTAGCCATACACCACTAACGTGCTTTACAGTTTTATACAGTACAACATCCTGGAGTATAATCAAATAATGAATATTTATTTCTCTCTGATTAGGTGCTGGTTAATTTATCACATCAAACGTGTTTCGATGTTATAAATTGTGTTATCGTGGTGACCCTTCAATCACTTTCAAGTAATATTGATGCTAATTTATTGTGAGTAATAAATGTAAAAATCATATTATATACTTTTTCCTTCCTATTTCTACTTTTCTACTTAAATGTTTACTAATTAAAAAGGAGTTTCATTAAACGCAAATTTAAGTAGACGTGACAAATTTTGATTAACACACTGAAAACACATTTATAAAGTATTTGTTTATAACCAATCCTCTCCTAAGTTATAACGTATTACGTATATAACATAATATTAGGGGTGGAACTAGATTATCATATGTAAAGGGGCAAATTTTTTTACTATCAATTTTTTTTTTTTTTTTTCATTCATTTTAAAGAGGTAAAATATTTAAATATCACTAACTACCTTAATAATAATTATTTTTTCATAATACTAAATTTCTTGAGGAGATAGCTGCCCCTGCCCCTTTCTAAATCCGCCCATATTTTTAACTTTTACTTTGTAAAGTCGTGAAAAGAGTATTAACACATCCTGTTAAATTCGAATCATTCTATGAGATCCAAAATTCATTTAGGGTGATGATTCGTACACCACCTATTTCTAGCCATACACCACTAACGTGCTTTACAGTTTTATACAATACAACATCCTGAAGCACATTTGGTGGTGTATGAATAAAAAAAAGTGGTGTACGAATCATCACCTATTCATTTATCATCAACATCATTATACTATAATAGAAATATACCATTGTGGCTCTAGCCCAGTGGTATCATTCCCTAACGCAAACATCCTCGTGAGTCGTGAAGCAGAGGGCTTTTCAGAAACAAGTCAGGGGTTCAATCCCCACTCCCCGCGATTTCACAGAACATTGTCTGAGGTGTGGTCCTTGAGGAAGGGTCGCATCGGATCCAAAGAATCCTGGGTTAGAGTTGCCCGTCGAAATAACTTTTTGAGAGACTATAATAGAAGGGTGATGATAAATCCAACAATGATTTTGATAAATCCACCATAAGTGTGTAATACTGGTTTGTACAGCACAAACTTTTATTGTATAAGGATGGTGGATTTATCAAAATGTTGGGTGAAAATATCACTAGCCATAATAGAAATATATACTTAGACAATCTTCTTTGATCATATTAATTTTTATAAGAATAAATAAAACTCGTCCCTTTTTGTTTGATATATTTATTTCCGAAAAGTTCACTTCAACTGCTTTTTTGTATAAATATTAATTTTTAAAATTTAATCATATTAAAAACTAAATTATTTATCTTATACAACGATTAAAAAGCTGTTGCTATTTTGCTAGACAGCCAACATTACTTGCAACTGTTTACAACATTCTAGGCCTATAGGTAATTCGTAAAATTCTTTTGAAAAGGCCCAGACCGTAAAACGGAGGGGCCAATAAGTGGCCCATACTGTCAAGCCCATTTGTTGAGGACTAACGTTTAGAATAACTGTCAAGTTGTTAATCGTTAATTGTTATTGATTATACTCCAAATTCATTGGTCTATGAAGTTAATTTGCAATTTTGTAGAATCTATATAATAATGGTTTACTACAAATAATCTTTAGTATACCACCACTTTTAATCCGTACACCATTTTTTTTGCTTTACAATGTTGTATTGTACAATACCATAAAGCATATTTGGTGGTGTACGGATAAAAATAGTGGTGTATAAATCAGCACCTGTGAAGAATGGTTTAAAATTGATTCTGTTGTACCATCTGTAATTATGGGTCTGCTCAGTTGGACACATATAAAAAGTTACACTTTTAGCCGAACCTGTTGTGACTCGTTCCTTCTGGACTACCCGACCCAAGAAGGTCAAGCAGCAGAAAGACGACCTATTCTTATTATGTAATCGACCTTTTAAAACGCATAGACTGAATCAAAGATGCTACGTTGACGTTAATGTTCTCTTTGACACTTACATTTCTTGTATCTAAGACATGAATAGATGATAATACATCAACTGCTTGCTTTGGCCATCATTAATATTATGTTCTGCGTTTATGTAAATTCAGAAGAGCAGTAAATGCACATTCTTGAGTAATCGCGTATAAAATTAAGCATAAACGGGAAACATTTGTCAAAGTTCCAAAAGACAGTATATTTAGAACTTCTTGTTGCTAAGGAGTATAGTATGAAACAGGACTAAAAAAATAGTTTAACTAAAAACACGTAGGGTAGTCACTTTTACTCTGACTGATATGTACATCTTACCACATAACCAATATGCAAAGCTCATTACATGCATCAATTGCTTATAAGTGGGTCAATTTGGGTTACACTCATTACCAAACAAGTCTAATAGTCCTAGCAGTTAACTAAAACTGGAGGGGCTGATTGGTCAAAAGTCGCCAAAAATGTATTTTGAATGCATAAAACTCCGTAAGTCGTCCGATCACATTTAAGGGTTTATGGTGGTAAAAAAAATGGAAAACAGAACTTATGAACTCTACACGGGTTAGTATATTATTTGAGTGAATGTTGAATTAGTTTTATGGCTTCTGGAAATGCATTATATGCTCGGATTTTACTACACAACGTCTTATCATTTTAACTACAGATGGTACATCATGTACCTTTTATAGCAAAATATACACGGGATGGCTGCTAGTAGCCTAGTATGCAATAATAGTACCTGAATGACCAATGCCGACAGCGAGATATCTGTTTGTTTATAGTAATCGTGTTTCTGGATACAGAAAAAGATGAAATGCCTTGATGCCAGATGCTTATTGTGTTGAGATAGCGTAAATCCTCATAACCTTATCAATCTTGGCCCGACAAACAGGGCAAGTTCCTTGTTTGGATTCTATCTCGTGTAAACACATCATACAACTAGACATATGTCCACAAGGTACACAAGCTCCCTCAACTCGAGCTTCCCAACATACCACACACAATGCATCACCATTCTTACTTTCACTCATTGCAGCCAAATCTTTACCCGAAACATTAGTAGCCTTGTTGTCTTCAATAAAACCGTCCTCAGGAAATGGTGGTGCAGAAGGAGCCCAGGATTCTACTTCTAATGGTCCTATTTCTACATCAATATCCACTTTCTTGCTAACGGGCTCATATTCGGGCTGCTCATTTACCCGTTGACTGCTACTCCCTTTACAAATTGTAGATTTAGCAACAGAATTCCACCCGCTGCACCCATCTTTAATTGTCTCATTCATCATCCAATCATTACTACTTGCTCCTGGAGTTGGACATTTACCACTTGAGCCCGAGCCCCATCCGTTATATTCATCATTTGGCTTCTCGTAAGCCCATCCATTGGTATTTGTTTCCAGCAAACGAGGTTTGGTCAATGAGCCGGAGCTCCAACCATTGAAATGATTCTCGGGTTGATCGGGCTCATCGGCCCATCCGTTGGTGATTGGGCCAGAATTAGTTGAACCAAGAGATGTACCCCAGCCACTAAACTTAGTGTCACTATTTGTATTCCCCCACCCATTTTCTTCACTAGTTTCGGGTTTTTGAACCCTTCTTTTCAATAAACTAGTAAGGAAAAACGGCGTTTTGTTCTCCATTGAAGCTCGATAAGAATAACCTACGAACAACTTCTCATGAAATCAGATTTTCACTTTCGAATGGAAAAGTTTTCGCAGTCTACACAAAAATAATAGGATTTCATATATACCTTTTATTAAGATTTATGAGATGTGACGAATAGTCTTATATGAAACTGAATAAGAAGTTGTAAAATACACAAATGTTTCGTTTTTCTGATTCGTAGAAAATGGTGAGGAACAAGAAACAAGAAACAAGAAAGGATTGATCATAATTCATACATACCTAAAATTCAGGCAGTTTCTCACTGGTTTTGATGAAGGATGATTGTAGACCACGAAACAGGTGTATGGATCAGTTGCATGTTATTGCGTAATATACACGGGTTTGGGTTGTTTTTCTACAGATTTGTAATTTTTGGGCCTTTGGGTTGGGCCAACTGCCAAGGCCCCGTTAACAACAAGGAAGGCTTTTGAATATTTTGTTTGGATTGTTTCAAAGTTCAAACTGTTGAGAAGTTCTTCGGGTGATATGGTCATATTATGGGTGCTAAACAAAGGGTAGTTCTGATTTTTAATTATTTTATTTATTTATTTATATTTAAACTACATGTAAATGTAAATTAAAAATTTAAAACTAAGCATAAAATGTTTTTATATACCGTTAAAGCTAAATTAATTGATATATATTTTTTTATGAAATTTCATAAATTTTTCTCTCTTAAAAAATGCTAAATTTGGTAATCCATTGAAATGGTAATGTATTGAAAAAAAAAAAAAAAAAAACCTCAAAATTTCTTGGTTAATGGACTTTAAAACACATTTCATTACTTTCTTTGATTAGACCACTCACAACCGTGATTGAACCACTTCTGACACATCAGCGCCACATCAGCTTTCCACCAACTGATTCAAAACTGATTCCCCCATGCCAACAGTTTAACCACTTTCAAACCACTTTATTTTCATTTTAATTATTTAATACCAAACAAATTAATTTTTAAGTTGTAAAAGTAAAAGAAAAAGGAAGAAAGGACGCCGACCTCACAAATTTTGAAGTGATTCGTTAACTGGTTTGAATCAGATAAGTGATTGTAATCGGTTGGGCTCAAACCGGTATGGAAACTGATTTGCCGATGGCATTGTTTTGTCTAACCGGTTGCAAACTGATTTTGCAAACCGGTTAGCTATGGGAAGGCTCTTATTACCCCCAACATTTTTACCAACTTTTACATTTATCCTACCAAATAAATTTACAACTTTATGTATATTGCATACATATATGTCATTATTCATCACCGTTCAAATACTACTCATCATCAAAATCATCATCATGCACATATAATCACACTTGTACAAACAAACACTGCCTCACTTCCAAGTGTTCATCATCACACAACAAAACCCTCATACATGTCACTTCCTCCTCCATCTTCTTTCCCTATAAAACCCATCTTTTACATCCTCTATTCGCCACACCATCTTTTAGTGCACATCACAAATATGGCAACTAAAACTACTTCTTTGCTTTTTGCTTTCTTTCTCCTCTTTTCCACTTCTTTTGCTCGTCAGCAACAACACCAGTGGCAACAGCAACAAAACGTGTGTCAGCTTCAGAACATCGAGGCTCAAGAGCCTTACGATGTTGTTCAAGCTGAAGCCGGTTTGACCGAGTTTTGGGATGTGAATAGCCAGGAGTTTCAGTGTGCTGGTGTCGACTTTCTTCGACACCGGATTCAGCCTGGTGGTCTTCTCTTGCCTTCTTATGTTAACACCCCCATCTTGGCCTTCATTGAAAGAGGTACTTATAAAGTTATAAGACATCCATGTTTTAAACTTTTTATTATTTAAATTAAAATATACATGTTCACATATTTTGTTTGTTGTATGATGTAAAAAACAGGTCAGGCTGTTCATGGGGTGATCTTGCCGGGATGTCCTGAAACCTACGAATATTCGGATGAGCAGCAACAGTTTAGCCGACAACAGAGAGGTGGACAGCAACAGAGCTTCCAAGATCGTCATCAGAAGGTAGAGGACTTGTACAAGGGTGATGTGGTTGCCATTCCCACCGGTGCAGCTCACTGGATTCACAACAACGGTAACGAAGAACTTGTTGTGGTCGTTTTCTTCGATGCTCAAAACAACGATAACCAGCTTGATCAATTCCACAGGGTACATACTCTATACTTCATTAATCTATTTCGTAATTATTTACTTTGTTACTAAACCTTTGAATAACGAGATTCTAAGTATAATCAGAGGCGGATCTACAAGTGTCAAAACAGTTGTCAGCTCAAAATAGTTTTAAAATCATCTTAGAAGGGATGTATTTTTAACGATATCAGTGACATTTTAAAATTTTTACCCGTAAAACTGGTTGAAGGAGTTTTTTTTTAGTCAAATCAGTTTAAATATCTTAACTCTGCCCCTACCGTGATAATATATGTCAACGATTTTTATTACACGTTTATAAATGTGAATGATGTTTATATGAGTTTTCAATATTGTTTCAGAGATTCTTCCTTGCTGGAAACCCTGGATCTCAAAGCCAACAACAACAAGGAGGTCGAAGGCAACAACAAGGTCAGAGCCGTCGTGGTCAGCAAGGTCCCGGCCGACGTGGTCAGGGTCAATCTCAGCGCAGCACCGGCAACATCTTCAATGGTTTTGACGTCCAGATCCTAGCCGAAGCCTTCAATGTTGATCAAGAAACTGCCCAAAGACTTCAAGGACAACAAGACCAAAGAGGCCACATCGTTAACGTTGGACAAAACCTCCAAATCATCCGCCCACAACAAGGTGGTCCCCAACAACAGCAACAACAACGTGGACCCCAACGACAGCGTGGAGGTAGCGGACGACGTGGTGAAGGACGACGTGGCGAAGGACCATGGAACGGGCTCGAAGAAACCATTTGCAGCATGAAACTAAAAGAAAACATCGACAACCCATCACATCAGGATTTCGCGAACCCACAAGCGGGCCATATCGCGAACCTAAACAGCTTCAAATTCCCCGTCCTCCAAGGACTCCAACTCAGCGCTGAACGAGGCGAACTTCACGAAAATGCGATCCGAGCACCATACTGGACGATCAACGCACACAATCTTCTCTACGTAACCGACGGATCCATGAGGGTACAAATCGTGAACCACGAAGGAAACTCGGTTTTCGACAATGAGTTACAACAAGGACAAGTGGTTGTCATTCCACAAAACTTTGCAGTGATCAAACAAGCTGGACGACAAGGGTGCAGGTGGATTTCATTCAGGACTAATGACAATGCAATGGTATCAAACCTCGCAGGACGAGTTTCAGCGATTAGGAGTCTGCCGGTTGATGTGGTGGCGAATTCGTATCAGATATCGCAGGAGGAAGCTTCAAGGTTGAAGTTTAGTCAGCAGGAGACGGTTTTGTTTACGCCGAGTTTTGGTAGGAGCTCAGGAGGAAGGGCTGCAGCTTAAACTTAAGTAGTGCAGGATCTGATCAAATGTATGTTGTGTGTGTTTAAGAAATAAGAGATGTAACTGATCGAGTTTGTAAAATAATGTACGAGTAATAAGAAGAGCTTTAAGTCTCTAACTTTAATCAAATTATGTTTTGTTTATGAACCGTGAACTTATGGACAAACAATCGATATTAGACAAAATGTATCAATGCCTTATGCTTGATGATTTACTCACCAACAAATAATATCGGTTTTAACAATATTATTTGTTGCAAGTTTATTTATAATGCACTTCATACTAAGAGGATACCGATTTTTATTTTACATATCAAGTATGGTTAGATTTCTGTTTAAGTAAACATTTGTATATATAAATAAATAACTAAATATTTATCTTTTATTTGACATGTAGAAGAAAAAAGTAAACTTGTATGAAAACATCCATACAAGTTATCAAGCTTAGGGATGTTTTTATACCGATATTCGAATCGACATAAATATGATATCTGAATTTTTGAATATCGTAGTTATCCGATAATTTACTAGTTTGAAACTTATAAAATGAAACGAGCAATAAAAATTAATAATCAATAACTCAAAATATTACACAATCATTCAAAAAAGTGATATTTCATATTTGAATCTTTTACGAATGCATTTGCAAATTATATGAATGCCTAATGTAACTATAAAAAAATACATAAGTAAAAAATTGCGGGTTTCGGATCGATATCCGAAACTTTTGAAAATCCGAAAAAAAATTCAGACATCTGAATACAAGTATCCAAATTTAGAATATTTTCGGATTGAATTTTCGAATTTTGAATTTGAGTGCGGACACCTGTAGTAAACAAACAGTCACACACCTATTTGGTCGATGCAGAATTCCGAACAGCCACAACTGCTCTGTTTTGGCACTTGTTCGAAGGGATACCAGCTTCTTTAATTTCATGTCGTTGGTTCAAAGGAGTTTAAAGGCCAGCAACTTTAAATATCGTGTCTTAGAGCATCTTCAATGTATGCACTATTATAGTGCATCAAATTACACTATTTTAGTGTAGAAATAGAATTTTTCGAGAATATGCTTGCACTATAAATTAGTTGCTCCAATGTGTTGCACTAAATCTTTACACTAAATCTTTCTAAATTTATTTAAAACATATAATTCAACAATATAATGCTAAAACTTTTATATAACTATTAAATTGTCATACGAGATATAATAACAATCATTATATTTAAAAATTTCAATATTATAAATGAAAATTTTATAATAATTTTTGAATTTCTTTGATTAATATGATAGTTACATTGTAATTAGTTATTTTAATAAAGTAATCATAAATTTATAAATAATGCACGATAATAATACACTTTAGTTATTATATATATTGTTATTTAATGTGAATAGTGTTTTAGTGCTAAGTTTAGTGCTACATCAAATATAGTGTAAATTTGCATTGACTTTTGATTGCACTATAATAGTATAAGGTTTAGTGCATACATTGGAGTGCATTTTTTGCACTTTTGCACTATTATAGTGCAAAAAGGAACAAATGATGCATACATTGGAGATGCTCTTAAGTTATTGGCATTGGAAAATCCATTTATTACCGATCACCAACAAAGTTGTTTCTGTGTACACCAGATTGATGCACGTTATATTGCTATAGAAGTAACATTTGCGGTGTCGTGAAATCGTTGCACCCTCTGTACTTCAATCGGTTTATCACCATCGAAATGAAATGTGCTCCTTTGATTTATTTTTCAAAGCGATTCTCATAAACCCAAAGCACGTTGTAGTTCAAATGTTGGGGGCGAAATTGCTTTATGGATAGAAATTATTCTCATCAAAACAATAACTGTAGTTTCCAATTGTCATTTTTTTTACTTCGCGTTTTTCTTTTTCCAGGAAAACAACATAATTTCTAGTTAGCTTATCATTTATTTTTGAATTAACGGTCACTATATACTATCACTGCACATTATCAGTTTCCAACTGAAATAAGTTAGAAACACTAATTAAAAACCTTTAGTAACCAAATGTACAACTGGAATCACATATAGGTTCTTCGTTAAAGACATAAATTTACATCACAGTTAAAAATGAAAAGGTTAAAAGTAAAATAAAAACCACAAAATTTAAATACCAAATGACTCATGCAACTAAGGGTGTGTTTGGTAAAACTAGCTGGAGCTTGTAGCTGGAGCTGGTAGTTGGAGCTGGAAGCTGGAGCTTATTTTATAGGAGCTTATTAATTTAGAAAGGTGTTTGGTAAACTAGCTGGAGCTGGAGCTTATTTTATGTAAAATTACATAAAAGGATGGAGCTTATTAAATGATGGAACTTATTTACTAATATATCAATGGTAATATAGTAATTTCTAGAGCTTAATACTATTCATAAGCTCCTAGCTTGTTTAAAACGCTACTAGCACCAGCGTAATTTTCCAGAGCTTAATAATATTCATAAGCTCCTATAAGCTTGTTTGCCAAACAAAGCTTGTTTTAGAAAAAATAAGCTCAAGCTCCAATAAGCTCCTATAAGCTAGTTAGCCGAACATACCCTAAACGACACATGCATGCATGCACACATTTGCCGCTCATTGTATGAAAAAAACCGGAACCATACTCACCTTATGTGTCAACCCATTCATCCTTCCAACCCATGCAAGCTGCAACTTGGCTCCATTTTTCCTGACACGACCACCTTATGTGTCAACCCCTTAGCCACCTTCCACTTCTTTAAATTCCACCACCACGTACCACCATCATTGCACTATCACAAACCACCATGGCTAAACTCTTTCTTTCTTTGAGCTTTTTGCTACTAGTTCATGGGTGCTTTGCTCGTCCGGATCAGCAACCATGGTTCCAACAGAACAGTGAGTGTATGATTCAAAGACTCAACGCTCTTGAACCGGTTGAACAAGTTCAATCCGAAGCTGGTTATACTGAGTTCTTTGATTCTAATGAACAACAGTTTCAGTGTGCCGGTGTTGAGATAATTCGTCATACGATTCAACCGCAAGGACTTCTCTTGCCGTCCTACACAAACACTCCTATCCTTTTCTATGTTGAACAAGGTACCTAATTAGTGATCACATTAGAGGTTCATGTAGTATATATTTAAGGAGCAATCTAATAATTACTTCGAGGGGCGGACCTAATTTATAGTCAGCGGTCAACGCGAAACTATTTAATCAAGTCGGCTTAGTGTAAAATTAGTTAAAAAGTCATTTATTTAAGAGTACTATCAAGTATCAACCCCATCGTCAAATAAACTTAATAAGCTACGGAGTGCTAAGTAGAGTGAACTCCAATTTTTTGTGTCATCATTCACTAAATTTTATGGGTCCGCCAGTGCGTTCTTGATAATCCTTATAATGAGATTTTGGACATTTGGTTGTGTAACCTTTTACATATTTAGG
This sequence comes from Helichrysum umbraculigerum, assembly GCA_949592205.1. Classification (NCBI taxonomy): domain Eukaryota; kingdom Viridiplantae; phylum Streptophyta; class Magnoliopsida; order Asterales; family Asteraceae; genus Helichrysum; species Helichrysum umbraculigerum. Next base: position 33,130,184 of record CATIUR010000002.1, read on the forward strand.
TATTTGGATGGTGTATGCATAAATCTTTTCATAATTTATCTAGTTTTTGAACATAACTCTTGTAATTAAGTGATCATGATCATTTTGTGTTTGTGATATAGGAAATGGTATTCAAGGAGTGATGTTACCTGGTTGCCCGGAGACATTTGAAGTATCTCAACAACAGCAATTTCAAGGACCTCGTCAAGGAGATGGGAGTCCTTTCCAGGATCAACACCAGAAGATTCACCATTTCATTCAAGGCGATATGGTGGCGATCCCCACCGGAGCCGCACACTGGCTTTACAATGATGGACAAGATGAACTTGTTATTGTTGCTTTACTTGATAGCACCAATGCTCAAAACCAACTTGGCAACGAACACCAAGTAAGTAGATAGATAAATATAAATAAATAGAATAATAAAATATGTTCAAGTTCCGTCATTGACTTTTAAGTGTTCTTGTAGAGATTCTTCCTTGCTGGAAACTCGCAACAACAACAACAAATGCAAGGAAGACCAAGATCATGGGGAAGACGTCAACAAGGCCTAGCACAACAAAAGGGTTCCAACAACATTTTCCAGGGATTCGACGTAGAAATCATTGCTGAAGCGTTTAATGTTGATCGAGAGACAGCCGAGATGCTTCGATGTGAAGAGGACCAGAGAGGTCACATTGTCAGGGTGCAAAGAGGTCTTCAGGTTGTCCGCCCAACAAGCGGCCAAGGACAACAGCAAGGGCAACGTTCGGGACGTGGTGCAGCGGCCAATGGGTTCGAGGAAACTATCTGCTCAATGAAGCTCCGAGAAAACATCGATGAACCATCGAAAGCTGATTTCTACAACCCACAAGCTGGAAGGTGCACAAATCTTAACAGCTTCAAGTTCCCCATTCTCCAGTTTTTGCAACTCAGCGCTGAGCGCGGTGTCCTCTACGAGGTAAAATATCGAAATAATATATTTTTTAAACACTTTTAAATGTGAGTCACTGGTAAGATATTGTCATGGTGTATGCGTATGTATTTATATTTTACCAACGATTACAAAATCGATCCACTAGTAATTTGGTTCGATATATTTCCAATCACATGATATAACTTAAATTGTTGATAATCATTTGCAGAATGCTATAGTAGCACCCCACTGGACAATGAACGCTCACAACATAATCTACGTGACAAGCGGTAACATGAGGTTACAGATCGTAAACGACCAGGGTCAAGAAGTGTTCAACGACCAACTCCAAGAACGACAGCTCGTGGTGGTTCCACAAAACTTCGCGGTAGTCAAACAAGCCGGTCAACAAGGGTGCAGGTACATAACCTTTAGGACTAGTGACAACGCAATGTTCAACACATTGGCTGGAAAGAACTCCGTCATGAGGGCGTTGCCTGTGGACGTTATCTCAAACGCGTACCAGATGTCGAGGGAAGAGGCACAAAGACTCAAGTACAGTAGGGAAGAAACTGTGTTGTTTAGCCCACAATCGATGTCATTTGGTAGGAAGTTGGAGTAAAGTCGTAGTTGAATGGTCGAGTTTCTTAAGAATAAAAAGTGTTGTATGTGGTTGATTAGTATCGACTTCATCGATACATGTTAAATAAGGGAGGAGGTTGAGGTTGAGGTTGTTTCGTTAAGTCGCTTGTTCGAATAAATAAAATAACCTATTACCCTTTTGTTATGTATGTATTTTTCTTGTCATATTGCAAAATTGATAACCTCGCTTTTGTGGTTTTAAAAGTTTCTCTTTAGTTTAGAGAGATTCCTAGATGAAGATTTAAATTTAGTTGCTGTTCAAGTACAAAATCTTTGGGAATACAAGCTTCTATCGTGCGATTTTGAGAGAACATAAACTCTAGAGATTAGAAAATATTCAAGACATGTACATGTTAACGTCTTCTAGGCAAAGCTAAGATCGAGTTTGAGATCATAGTTTTGGTCAATATGGATGTGCAAGTTTTGGCCTAATCAAGTGAAATCAATGCAATTAAGGTCGTTAATATGGATGTGCAAGTTTTGGCCTAAACGAGTTAAATCAACGCAATTAAGATCGTTTAATAGAGTAAGTTGACCATTTAGGATAAACCGTTGCATCTATAACTCATTAATCTGTAACACATTTCTCAACTAACAAAATAAAATGTACACTGTAACAATACATTTCTCACTTATCCAGTCAATTTGCTATTTTCGAACCCAAACCATTAAACTAGTCGAACAAAACTATTTTTTGGGCGACTTGCTATGTTCGGCCAAATATAACCTGGAACTGGAAAATATCCATTGATGAGTGTGAGCTATTTCAAACTCAAATCTATTTATCACAAACTGCATTGAAATGACTCATTGAGCTCACTACATGGAGTTCGAGCTTAGCCTAACACCAAAGTTATCCCTATAGACAAGAAGACGATAGATGTAGTCATACAGGAGGCTCAATCAGCGATCAATGGCAAATCTTTAGGTATGAAACAGTTAGAAGCTGGTTAGAACCCAAGAGCCCCTACACTCTAACTAGCGTCAACCACCATCCAGACCAAAATTCATACTCTAAATTAGATTTGGCCTAAGATATCCATATACATATAAACCTAATTACAACAAAAACCCTGTATAAATACACGAAAACTAGAAGCCATAACGGCTACCTGTTCCATCTAGAAAACGATCAGTATGCCATCCTTTTGCCTGTAGTTCAGACAACAATACAGGCATCACGGTATTCATCTTTTCATAAGCCTCTTCTAACATTTCTATCTCCGGTTTAACTGACGGAAAGGCATAAGCCGCCACCAGCCACCCTCGTAATGCATCTTCACCGCTAGCATTCTGCTCCAATACCATGTCTGTCGATTTGTTTCCGAAGTTCAAAATAAATTTCTCATCTAAAAAAATTTCTTTGAGTTGTTTAAGTCTTGAAGGCTTCACTGCTTTGTGCAATTCTCTTCCTACTTTGACATTCCCAGCTTCTTTTATTACTCTACCAGGAAAAAGAAGATCTTCTCTGTATCTCAGGTCTGCAGGACTTGATACCTTTCCTGTCTGAATGACACAGTCCGGGTCGAATTGGTTTATAATCCATTGTTAACAAATTAAACTGAAAAAATTACATAAATTAGTTACAAAGAAAATGCGTGAGTAGAGCGATACAGTTTAAACAACCTGCCTGGCCAGGCTATTATGCGAAATACAACTAAAAGCAAGAACGTGTGAATATTTAAATGTTTACAAAAAAGAAATGGTAACCGACCATCTGGCAGCCCCCATCGACCGGTCCCACGGCCAACATGAGGGAAGTAAATCGCGTAACCCGCGGTTAAAGGCACATGGGGACGGGGATTGAACCCCTGACCTCCACCTTTATGTTTACAAGGTTCAACTCGAATCACTATAACTGCCTCAATTTTTTTTATTATTATAAGATATTTTGGTATTTGACTACTAGTCCAACACATTATTAACCATTCGAATCAACTTATTTCTTTGTATATATTAAGGCCCATAGGGTCTTTCTATTTTATTATCAATAACGGGTATATTGATTTTGGAGATTTCACCAATAGCAAGAACATTTTCTCTCAGCTGAACGTGTAATTTCGATTTACTACATTTTTCCCATTAGCCATCGTTAGTTCATTAATATAAACTTGCAAAATAAATCTAACACTTCTGGTCACGAATATCCTCTATTCTATCATTATTCTAGGTTATTGGGAGTTGGGACAACTTGACAACATTTTATTAAGCTATGATTACATTAATCATAGTGGCCTATATAAATCCATGAGGCCATAACTTACGTAGTAGCTCATAGCCTCATACTCAAAATAAGTATAACATGAATGCGTTCAATAAATTTTCCTTATTAGTTATCATAATGGCCTATTTTAAATATTAGTCAAGCATTCCAATTTCGGTCCACAAAATCCTTCTAGGTTGACTTAACAATCGGACATTTTCATTAACCTATGGAACCGTCAATGGTTGCATTTACTTTGGACACTGTATGACAAAATTAAATGGTATAGATATCAGTAAAGTAATGACAACAAAACATGCATCACATTTGTTTTACCAACCTTTAAAAAATCTTCTATAATCATCGCAGTTCGCTGGGGATTTAGCGTGTTAATAGGAGCAGCTCGCATTTCTTCATATGTACTGTAAACATGTATCACAGAAAGAAAATATCCAACAACCATCTGCCACAAAAAAGTACGGATTAGAATACCCAAATCTCATGAGAATATGTCAAATAACTTCTACTCCGTATTTTGTTAGCTAAGACATACAAGGGACATACAAAGTGAAAACAGAATGTACCTTTCCTTGCATTGATGAACAAACTGTAGAAACCAACTGAATCCCTGCACCTAATCCAACCACATTAAACACGGTAGAAATCGCCTCTCCTTTTGCATATAAGTCACTAAGATTGCCCTCTTTGGCAAAAGAAGAATAGATCGGTAATCTTGTTGCTCTTGCAGCGACTGTTGCCATTCCCTGTCAGATTACATGATAAGAATTGTTATAACTTATAAACATTATAACAATCAGCTAAACTTAAAAGAAAAATGATGAACTACTAAATATACCTTCGCAAAATTTCCAAGCCCAGCCATTTCAAGAAACAATTGTGGACATAACGGGGAAAGAACTTCCAAACCAGTGCCCAAGTCATATAACACATCGGCTACAAATCAAAAGGTCCAGCGAAAATAAGTATTTCAGCGACAAAAAAATACATATGTTTATTGGAACGATTCAAACCAAAAACTCGCCAACGTTTGGGCTCAGAATCCATTCTTGCACCTAAATTGCTACATATTAGCTTTCCCATATGCTGCATACCATCCTTAAGTATCTGTTTGACACCAACAGAATCAATACAAGTGTATCCAAACCGTTGGCATTTTTAAGAAGTCGTTCTCACCCAACTGACAGCAGTGGCTTGTGCTGGTGTAGGTCTCAATCCTGCAGCAAATAACAGTGACTGCAAAGAAGTAACATCAACCAATAAACCTCAAGACCGTAACGAAACTGAACAATGTGGATGTATTCTAAGTATCAGAAGCAAAACCTGAGTTGATAAAACGGATAACGCTGCACTCGAAAAGTGTTGTAACGCCCGAAATTGTGTGTATCTAAGATAACCTTCATTAACACTGCATAAATGACACCTCAATCAACATTCTAATGTACAGAATAGACATATAAACAAGTTTTTTTGAACTCACTTACCTGTATGGATAACCAGAAGGGAAAAAAGTATTGACAAAGGATTCAGAAACTTTATAAATAATTGGTCTTGAATCATCAACCACCTTCACCTATACAAAAAACCCACAATTTATTCAAGTAATTCGAATAAAACAAAAACCTTAATTTCTTAAAATTTGGGTGTGGCATTTCGTCGAACAGGTAGAAGGTGTGAAAGATACTGACGGAAAGTTGGCCGTCGGGCTGAAATTGAAAGTGTCGGGAGACGGTGTCGGAGGTCTCTGTCCACGACACAGTCACCGGTACTACTTCTGGCGACGAAATTCTGGGTTCTTTTTTCAGCAATTTTATCTTTTCCTGTAATGAAAATATGAACAAAGGTTAAAATTTACAGCAACGAGAATTTTGAAGATGGATTTTTTGGTGAAATTTTGGACTGACCAGAAAAGTCACGGCATTCATGACTGGAAAACGAACTACCGCCGGTAGCAAACTGTTGGATTAGATTTTGCCGCCGGTGGAATTGGGATAACGATTACGGTGGCAAACTCCGGTGGGGTTTTATACTTACTCTAAACTAGACCCTAGAACTTCAAGGATTGCTTCTTTAGCCCCCTATACTTACTTATGCGTAACATCCCTTATGATATTGTGATATTGTCCACGTGAATGACTTACATAGATTTAAAAATAGACCTAATATTTTGATTGATTGCATTTTTTCTCTCTTTTAATCTCATCCAATCATATTTTAAAATACTAGACTCTATACCCGTGTATTACACGGGGTTGGATGAAAACAAATATATTTTAAAAGTTGTTGATATAAAGGATTAAATCTCATGAACGCATCATCAAATCAAATTGTGATATGATAATAGTCCTAATATATTACGAATACCTATTGTGATATGATAATAGTCCTAATGTATTACGAATACCTATTTGGATAAAGTTATCATAATTATTTTTATTTATATAATAAATAATTAATGATTTATGATGTCACTAAATCCTATAATTTAGCTAATTGGACAAAATTGAATAATTCTATTGGTTGATTAGATTTTTGATGACATCATCAACCGTTTCTTATATATAATTTAAAATACCAATCACATATTTAACTCCATATTTAATCTTACCAATTTAAACTTATCAATTATTTTTCCAAGCTTTACTCTAATTTGAGCTCAAGCATAAAAATGACCTCGAAATATGTAATTAGTAGCAAGGGTTTAACACACTCAATTTTTTAAGACTATTAATTTAATTTAATAAATTAGTAATTTTCAAATGGATTTTGATAATTAATGCCCTTAAGATAATGTTTAAAACTTCTAAATATAATCACAATGCATTAAATGAACAATCACCTATCATATATAAATGAACACATTCTATAAATAATTTGTATCATCATCATATTATCTTAACATGTATTATAAATATGGTAACTTTGTGTTTATTAAATAGTTTTGAAATATATATAGAAGTGTTAACCACTACCCTAAGGGCACTGGTTATCAAAATCCTTTCCAAATTCAAGTTGCTAATCTATGAATTTCAACTTGATAAATTCGTTTGATGGTTCGAACTCAAATAAATACATTTATATTTGAGATTTCTGGTTAAAATCACGTTGATTACATTTAAAATTTTGAGTTGGGCTCGTGAAAATAATCGAACAATAACTTTCGTTTGAACTTAAATATTATCAAACTCGCATTCAAACTCGAACTCGAGTAGTTTGTTAAATGTTCAACTCGTTAACACCCTATGCGTATATGTGTATTATGTTGGAATAGTATCCAAAGGTATGTCCAATGTCATAACTAATTGGTAAGACTATCATTAAAAGTGGAGTTCTTTTTTTGTTGCCCTCAATGAACAGTAAGAGAAACAAAAAGAGAGATAATATTAATTGGAATTAATATCATAGTTAATTAATTAGTTTGTTAATTTATTATAGTTGATAAATTAATTAGAAGCTAAAAGAAATTAACGGAAATTATAAAGTGTATTTAGTTAGTTTATTGATTGAATATTAATTAGAAACTTAAAGGAATATTCTGGAAAGTAAATTCAACCGGCGGCTAAAGGGTTCAGCCGACAGCTGAATGGATTAGGGTTTATGGCAGTGCGATGTGTGTTTGACTTGGGGAACAATTCAGTTTAGCTAGTGGCTAAAAGCTTTAGTCAGCGGCTGAAGGCCGTCAGATGTTATCCCACATCGTCCAGAAGACCAAACCCAAGGGCATCCTCTCCCCTATAAATAGAGGTCATCCCTAAGCTTTTCAATGATCCCAAATTCAAATTTAGTTCGCTTCTTTCTCTCTTTCTCATTTCTAATCCTTGTAAGAGTTTACACAACTTAGAGTCGGGACCTTAGGATTTGGAGTTTCTCTTGGTTCTTGGGTGCGAAGCATTAGAGGTATTCTATTTTGGGTACTTGCCTCCAAAGCATGGAAGCTCGAGCAAAGGTGGTCTGCGCGTGAGAATGGTTTTATCAGAGGTTATTATTTTCTCATTTATCTATTTATTTTGTTATTGTTAATAAGTCAAGGTCCTTTAGGGTTTAGTTTCCTAGTTGCTTAAGATTAATTGTTATTTTCCGCTGCATATGTTAATCTAGTTAGGGAATAGAAAACCCAACAGTGGTATCAGAGCCATAGCTTAATAATGTTAGCAATACAAAATGTAGATAAAATATATTTGGAAATAGAATTGTTTTTATTTTGTCCAAATAACTAAATTAAGTACATATGTATAATGGATTTGTATATGTATAAAGTTAATTTATTTACTAATCAGACCTTAGTATTTTAATGGTTTAAAATATACGCTAAATTTTAAAATATTTTAAAATAGAACCCTGAACCTTAAATGTTTAAGAGAGACCTTATATATAATATGATTTATATATACGTATCATTAAAGTCTAAATACATCGTCAGTCAATCGATAAATCGGCTCACCCATAGTGAACAAACTATGAGAGAGGTATAAGGGTCGCTTTGCTTCTCTAAAGAAGTAGGTTTTTAATAAGCTTCGTGCTGACCTGCTTCTCCGCCTCTTTGTGCGTTCAATGGAGCTACCGAGGACTTTTGATAGAATGATGTCAAGATTAAAAGTAGACTTAAAGTACTAAAACAAAATCTTGTTTTAGCTATAGAAAATGTGAAATGTATGCTAATCCATGTAAACCGCACATCTCTCGTATGGACTGTTAATGGAGCGTGTGTGGTTAACCGGCACATTAAAATGAGAACATAAGTGAGAGGTGATGTGAGACTCGCGATTCTCGAGCGTACTCGAGCCGGGGACCACGCGGGGTTTGCATGGTTAGTTTACCATCTAGTTCATGATCCTCGGCATCCCAGTCATGAATGGTAGATGAGCATAACCTAGATTAACATGCAATTGATAAGTATCGATGAATCTCAAAGATCTAGGAGTTTCATATAAATGAAATAGACAAAGGTATTTTGTTATATGATTACGGCGACCCTTTTCATAAAACTGAAAATATAGATCCTAGCCTTAATTTGAAATTGGGTAATTAATTAAGGAATATTCAGACTAACTAAAACAGTTTTTTTCTCAATAATATATGTTGAAAATGGTAATAATCCTCCCGTTCCCGATTCCGCAAACAACCCGAACTTCTCATTACTCTCAGTTCTTGGGAGGGAAAGACTTACCAGTCCAAGGTGTATGGACTGGATGTAAAACCTTAGGTTCACTCAAAGGAATGAGAACAAGGAGTATGTTCTTGATGAGATGTGAAACCGTAGGTTCACTCTAAGGTACGAGAACAAGGAGTATGTTCTCGACGAGAATAAGGAGTATATTCTCGATGAGCATATTCCCACTAATGATAATGATTCAACCCAAGAGAAGATTGAAGTTCACCGGAAATATTATGATGTTTGATACTAAAGTTTGGTCAACATAATTCTGTCCGGTCAGCCAGCTGTCTACAAATAGTTTGTAATCTCATGTCAAATGGTTTTGAATGAGAGAGAGACCTCAATAATGGAACTAAAAAAAATTGTTGAGCAAAGGATCAAGAAGATTGATGTGCCCTCTAGCTCAGCAGCTCCTGTGTTGTCAATTGGTCATAATGCAAAGAAAATGAAAAAATCTGGAAAAGCTACGAATGGAAAGTCCAATCGTAAGGCTAAGAGAATATTGAATCTGAAATTGCACCTGCAATGATCCAAAGGAATCAGTGTAATATACTGCAACACAGAGGAACACTAGAAGCGTTGCTACCCAAAATATCTGAAAGACCTAAAGGTTGAAAAGGATTCCGGTATATAAATGATCGAACTCTACGATACTACGACTTCTAACTCGTAGGTCTTGAATACAGGGTGTGGAACTCACATTTGCACTGTATTGCAAGGCCTAAAGGAAAGTAGAAGTTTGAAAGCATGGAGAGCTCAACTTAGTCATGGAAACAAGAGAGTCACGCCCATCGGAAAGTTTGAGCTCATGCCAAAATCTGGAGTTAGGATCAATTTAAATAATTGTTATTATTCGTCAGAAATGACAAGTAACATAGTTTCATTTGATGCTTGTTTAAGGATAGTTATCAGTTTTCATTTGATAATGAGAATGGTGATAAAGCTTCTCCTTGCAAAGGCATATATGAAAATGTTGAATATATCAGCAAAGTGATTTAAATGTTGGTTCGTCTAATGAGCTTGATAAATCCAAATTGTGGCAATTATCGTCTTAGGCAAGTAAACAAGAAACGCATCGACCAACTCCAAAAGGATGGAGTGTCGGAATCATTCGACCTTAAATCAGATGATGTATGTGAATCTTGTTTATTAGACAAGATAACTAAATCACCATTCACAGGATAGTGTGAAAGAGGTGAAAGATTATTGGACTTGGTACATACAGATGAATGTGGACCATTCCGATACGTCACAAAAGATGGAAATCGCTACTATATTATTGACGACTTCAGTAGATATGGATATGTTTATCTGACTAAACATAAGTCCGATACTTTTGAAATTTTAAAAGGGTGCCAGGACGAAATAGAGAACCAAATGGGCAAAAAGATAAAGGTACTCCAATTCTATAGGAGAAGAGAAGACCTTAGTATCGAGTTTCTTGATCATCTTAGACACTGTGAAATAGTTTCACAGTTGACTCCTCCTAGAACACCATAGCTGAATGGAGTAGCTAAGAGGAGAAATAGAATCATGTTAGACATGATTCAAATCTATGATGAGTCAGACAACACTTCTAATAAGCTTATGGGGTTAGGTATTATAGACAGTCGCACATATCTTAAATCTAGTACTCACCAAGAAAGTTTAAAGATGACTTATGAGATGTGGAAGAGAAAAGGTCTTTCTCTTGGGCACATCCAGATCTGAGGTTGTGAAGTTATCGTTAGACGAGAAACTTAGCACAAACTAGAAGTCAGATTTGAAAGGTATCTTTTCATCGGTAATCCACAGGAGTCATTTAGATATTTGTTACACAACCACAAGGATAATTTGGTGTTTGTAACTCGAAAAGGAGTGTTCTTTAAGAGAGATATAATATCTAAAGAGGACAGTGGGAGTACGGTTGATCTTGAAGAAATTCAAGGATCTACTGATGAAGAACCTATAGTAAACACAGACACTCAACAAGAGGTGGTGACACCTGTTGAACTTGATGACATATCCTTACCCGCTCCCAGTTGTAGAGTTAGCAATCCTCCTTAGTTCTATTATGGTTTCCATATAGAAGAAGAGGATGATAAGATTAGTTATAGTACAATAAGTGAATTAGATGCACCTGCTAACTACAAAGAAAGCGATGGCAGGCCCTGGGCTGCTAAGTGGAAGGAAGCTATGAAAAGCGAGATTCAGTCCATGTATGACAACCAAGTTTGGAATTTGGTTGATGCTACACCCAGTCTCAAGACGATGGGTTGTAAGTGGATCTTCAAAAAGAAAGACAGACATGGATGAGAAAGTACACACTTATAAAGCTAGGTTGGTAACGAAAGGGCTATACTCAAACTCTCGGGATTGATTATGAGGAAACCTTTTCACCAGTAGCTAAGATTAAATCAATTAGGATAATGCTTGCAATAGATGTGTTTCATGATTATGAAACTGATAGATGGATGTCAAAACCACTTTCCTTAAATGGAAAATGATAGAGGATGTGTTCATGGCACAACCGGAAGGTTTTAAAAATGCAAGTATTCTAATAGAATGTGCAAGCTTTAAAAAGCCGTTTATGGTCTTAAACAGGCTCCTCGTGGCTGAAATCTCTGCTTCCATGAGAAAGTCAAAGAGTTTGAATTTCTAGAAGCAAAGATGTGTCCTGTATATATGTCAAAGTCAGTGGGAGTGTTGTAGGTTTCCTGATATTATATGTGAATGATATAATACTCATAGGAAATATAATCTCTACATTACAAGGTGTAAATGAATGGTTGGGAAAATATTTCGCTATGAATTAAATTCGGGAGATGCAATATATATTCTTGGTATAAAGATTTACAGAGTTAGGTCGAAACGTCTCATAAGACTTAGCCAGGACATGTACTTAGAATAAAATTTTAAAAGGTTTTAAAATGGAGAATTCTAAGAAAGGGTGTCACACCCCGCCAAACGCTAATCACGATCAGTACTAGTTAAACATGCAGAAGCCTTAATGACGTGATGGGGCGTGAGCAGTTAAATCAATCCAACAATACATACATACTCAGAGCATATGGCTATCGCGTAACATATTAGGTTAAGATGCCATTTTTAAACAGTTGTTACAAAAGTAATACGACTATGTAAGTCGTAACAGTAGTAGTAGAGTTAAAACATTTAAGTTTTACAATCCATAAGTTTAAAACAAGATTTCAAAAGTATAACTGCAATGTCTGTAGTAATACAGAGGAAATCCTCAAAAGCTGTCCCAAAAGTATGTGGCATCTTAAGTGGTCCAGGGTTGTCCATCCTGAATGCATGCGATTCTTACTTACGTAGCTAATTTCCTGTAAAACATAGAAAGAAAGTCGTCAACAAATATGTTGAGTGAATTCACAGGTTTTGTATAAGTATGAGGTTTGATAAACCATTTATATTTGTATTATTGAAATGTTATTCAATAAATAAATGTTTGCAGGTTTCTGTAAAAAAATATAAGATTTGTAGGGTTGTTACCCTAAAATACAGTTTTATGTGGGTTGTTACCCAAAATGTAAGTCTGGTTGTTTACCAGTATTTAAATATAACCGGAATGTTTTACCAGTATAAAATAGTTATAGGACACGTTAATCCTATACAGTATGTGGGAATACTTAGACTATGATCCCCTGAAAGGTGAGCTAAACCTTGCAGGTTAAAGTAACGCGACCTAACCCTATAACCAAACCACAACCAAAACTTATGTTGTTTGCCTGAAGGACATTTAAGTATACGCTCCATCCGTAGGAGGGTCGTCACGGCAATAGTACTATTCGTATACTCAGTGGCTAGAGTCACCTAGTTAATGGTTACAGTCTGCATGACATAAGGTCTTTCATGCACACATTTCAAGTCTGGGTCCGTACTAGGATACAGTGTCTAATTCCCAAAACAGTTGTGTATATGTAATTTATATCAAACAGTTGTATAAAGCAATAAAAGCATTTATATAGTTTGCTGCATGTGTTCGCATGCAGTTTCTATGTTTACACCCCTATGTTTAAAAGCATAAAACATTTGCAAAGTAGGGGCTGTGAACTCACGGTGATTTGCTCGGTAAGGAAGCTAGCAGCCGACAGATAATAGTCCAAGGTGTGTTAACCTATATACAATAAATGTATTAACATAAGTACGTTTGATTTGTTTGATCAACTTATGTTAACAGTTTGTTTGTTTGAAGAAGTTGTTTATTTCTTAATCGCATTAGTTGTTTGAGTTGTTAATATCAACATGTTGAAATATATGTAATGTTTCTCGAGTTTTGTGGCACTTGTCGCCTGTATATACATATACATATTATAGTTGTGCGTATATATATATAAATATCTTTTTGTTTCGATCGCACATACATAATAGTTATATATATATATATATATATATATATATATATATATATATATATATATATATATATATATATATATATATATATTTCATTTACGTATATATAAAAATATATATATAGTCATCAATGTCATATATATATATATATTCATATACACGTATATAAGTTTTTAATACGTGATTAACGTATAAAATATATATAAGTTTTATTTGTTATAAAACTCCTCATTTTATTTAATTCTGTCTATAAAATAAATATGTCATCGTTTCAAAAATTATCGTTTGTATATATATATAAAGATGTGTCATGATATATATATGTATATCCAAATTCATGACATCCGTTTATATCGAAACATTTTAATATTTCATCGTTCGTTTTATAGTTTCTCGTTCCGTTAAATGAATCGGGTCACGTTTTATGTTTGGAATGTTTTGTAAGTTTATTGGGCTCGGCCCGATTTGTTGGCCCACTAACAATTATTTTGACCCAACGATGATTTCAGCCCAACAATGATTCGGCCCAACAGATTTCGGCCCACTTTGGTTTGGCCCAACAGATTTCGGCCCACTTTGGTTCGGCCCAGAAGCTCCACAAAAATATATATTACACTTAAAACAGGTCATGGGGTTTGAACCCATGACCTTCCACTTCAATCCCCCACCCTTAACCACTAGGCTAAGTTAATCTTTGGTTTAAGAATGTATCATACTATATTTATGTGTTTGATAGCAACTTAGTTTAAAATTTTAAATAAAAATTGAAGCATGCCACGGGGATCGAACCCCTGACCTTTCACTCCATACCCAACGCTCTTTACCACTAGACCAGTGTTTGTTTTTGTTAATTATTTACCAAATATTATTTATATGGTGTTTGTAAATAAGCATGATATGTGGTTTCTTCACAGGTCTGGTTCGAACAGGGTAACGATAATGCTCGATTATTTTGGTTGCAATCCTTTGAGATTCTTGTACCAATCGTTTGTAATAAGTAAATATCACTCTTTTAACATCATAATATCTCGTTTTCATATATAAATTTCGAAATCAAAGCTTGGGTTTTATAAAACTCATTTCATGATTATCACATAAATCATCCATTTGTGGTGTTATACACATATATTATGATATGAAGTCATGTTAGAACACGAATTTAAAGCAAAGAATTCAAGATTAGAAAGTTCCTCACTTTGAGTTTATGATGATGAGTGCCGAGATGATGATGATCGAGTGATGATGATGATACGATGAAGCTGTGATGATGGCGATGATATAGCCAAAGATGATGATGATTCTGTGATTATGATCATGATAATGATCTTGTTATTTATAAGTGATTAAAAGGAATTGATTAGAAAATAACATATGAAAATATTAAACCTTGATTATGGAAGAGATGATGATACGTTGGTTATGCTTCTGCTTCCTGTTATTTGTTGCCTCTGATAGTGTTAAGTTGAAGAAAATGGTGATGAAATTATTGGAGATGGTTGTGGTGATCAATGAGTGAAATGAGAGGGAGAGATATACGGAATGTGTTTTTCAAACGAGTATGGAGTAAATAAAAACTGGTCTCCTCAATTATTGATGTTAGGTGCCGATTTTGGTACCTCAATTTCGAGTACGGGTATAATTATTGCAATATAAAATATAACAATTTATATTTTTATTATGTAGATGTTCTCCTGGTTCGTTATTTACATTTAGAATAATGATGTTATCATTATTTTTGATAGTTGTATAATCTTGTACATTTTACTGCGCTCAGTTAATTGGGTGCCAAATTTCAGTCAAATTATTATTTCATATTTTGAGGTAATGTTCTAAATACTTTCAAACGTATGAGAAAAATAGAACTTTTATGATTTGCGATCTCTGGGTATGTTTTAAAATTTTTTATGTTTGTTTTATAATATGTTTTATATAAAACGTATATCTAAGTCATTTTATCTATATGTTATAGATATATTAATACTCGAAATTAATAATTGAATTATTAATTATTTTAGTGTCTCAACTTTTGTTATTTTTTTTTTCGGGTTCGTTCCGATACATTTGTACGTAATTATAAATAACTACGTATAAAGTAATACTTTTTGTTTTAAAAGTACTGGGCTTGCTAGGCTTACATCACATCAAAAAGTTTTGTTTAAACTTAACCAGGAAATTAGCGTAAGAATGCACATGCTTAATGTTAAACTAATACCTAATTTGGAGAGTTGTCACATTCTCCCCCTGTTAGGGAAATCTCGTCCCGAGATTTAAGTCGTGTCGTGAGTCGTAGTCACGGTTTCAAAAAGTTGAGGATACTTCTTACGCATTTCATCCTCACGTTCCCATGTAGACTTTGTACCGCGTTTTGAGTTCCATCGAATCTTGACTAGTTCGATCCGACTGCGTCGGAGTTTATGTGTTTTCCGATCAATTATTTCGATGGGTTCCTCCACAAAATTGAGTTTTGCATCAATGAAAACTTCGTCAGGAGGGATAATTAGTGTCTCGTCCGATAGACACTTTTTAAGGTTACTCACGTGAAACGTGTCGTGAATATTACTAAGTTCTTGCGGCAGTTTAAGCTTATAAGCTACAGGACCAATCCTTGCTAGGATTTCAAATGGTCCAACATATCGTGGGTTCAGTTTACCGCGTTTTCCAAATCGTACAACTCCTTTCCAGGGAGATACCTTGAGTAGGACTTTGTCACCTACTTGAAAGTCCAAAGGTTTCCGTCTACTGTCTGCATAACTCTTTTGTCGGTCACGCGCCGTTTTCAATCGATTAAGCACTTGAGATATTTTGTCCGTTGTCTCTTGGACTATCTCAGGACCTGATAACTGTCTGTCATCCAACTCTGCCCAACAGAGTAGGGATCGGCACTTGCATCAGTACAATGCCTCAAAAGGTGCCATTTGTATACTCGTATGATAACTATTATTGTACGAGAATTCGGCTAAAGGGAGATGAACATCCCAGTTTCCTCCAAAGTCAATCGCACAGGCTCGTAACAAGTCTTCGAGCGTTTGAACTGTTCGCTCGCTTTGACCATCAGTTTGCGGGTGGTAGGCAGTACTCATGTCGAGTCTAGTGCTCAATGCTTGTTGAAGCGTTTGCCAGAAGCGAGAGGTGAATCGTGCATCTCTATCAGAGATGATAGACAATGGCACTCCATGTCTAGAAACTACCTCTTTTATGTAGATTCTAGCCAGCTTTTCCATCTTATCCGTTTCCTTGATGGCTAAAAGTGAGCTGACTTTGTCAGTCGGTCGACAATCACCCATATGGTGTCCATTCCAGATGTCGTTTTTGGTAGCTTCGTGATGAAGTCCATCGTGATGTGTTCCCATTTCCATTTGGGCAACTCAGGTTGTTGCAAAAGCCCAGACGGCTTTTGATATTCAGTTTTGACTTTTGCACAAGTCAGGCATTTGCTAACGTAGGTGGCAATATCTCGTTTCATACCAGGCCACCAATAAAAGCCTTTCAAATCGTGGTACATCTTATCTGCACCAGGATGTATCGAGTAATTGGACTTATGTGCTTCGTCCAATATCAGGTCACGTAGTTCATCAACACAAGGAACCCAAATTCGGTTCATAAAATACAATACTCCATTGTCTTTAGACTCCAGTTGTTTTTCCATCCCCTTGAGGGATTCATCCTTCATACGTTCTGGAGTAAAGGCCGCTTGTTGAGCGTCACGAATTTGTGAAATGAGACTCGAGTGGATCGTTAATCCTAACGCTCGAACTCTTCGAGGTTTTACTCTTTCCTTACGACTTAAGTCATCTGCTATTACATTAGCTTTGCCTGGATGGTACTTGATCTCACAGTCGTAATCATTCAATAGTTCAACCCAACGTCTTTGTCTCATGTTGAGTTCTTTCTGATCAAATATATGTTGAAGGCTTTTGTGATCGGTGAAAATCGTACACTTTGTACCATAAAGGTAGTGTCTCCATATCTTAAGTGCAAAAACGACTGCTCCCAATTCTAGGTCATGCGTTGTATAGTTCTTCTCATGAACTTTCAACTGTCGAGACGCATAAGCAATGACCTTGTCGTTTTGCATCAATACGCAACCTAATCCTTGATGTGAAGCATCACAGTGGACAACAAAATTTTCTACTCCTTCTGGTAGTGACAGGATAGGTGCGGTGCTCAGTTTTTGTTTTAACAGTTGAAAAGCGTTCTCTTGCTTTTCGCCCCAATCAAATATTTTGTCTTTTTGCGTTAGGACGGTAAGTGGTTGAGCTATTTTCGAGAAGTTCTCGATGAATCGTCGGTAGTAACCGGCTAACCCAAGAAATTGTCGTATCTCAGATGGCGTTTTCGGGGCTTCCCAGTTTTTAATAGCCTCAATTTTGGATGGGTCCACGTGAATTCCCTTGTTATTGATCACATGACCAAGGAAATGAACTTCACGCATCCAAAATTCGCACTTAGAGAACTTTGCATAAAGCTTCTATTTCTTCAGTAATTCCAGAATCATTCTCAAATGTTGTTCATGGTCCTCCTTCGTCCGCGAGTATATCAATATGTCGTCTATAAACACAATGACGAATTTATCAAGGTATGGTTTGCATACTCGATTCATGAGATCCATGAATACTGCTGGTGCGTTTGTCAGCCCAAACGGCATGACCAAAAACTCATAATGACCGTATCGAGTCCTAAACGCAGTCTTAGGGATATCCTCATCCCGTACTTTCAGTTGATGGTAACCAGATCGCAAGTCGATCTTCGAGTAGTAACTTGACCCTTGCAGCTGGTCAAACAAGTCATCGATGCGTGGCAATGGATACCGGTTTTTAATAGTTACTTTGTTCAGTTCCCGATAATCGATGCACATCCGCATTGATCCATCCTTTTTTTTGACAAACAAAACCGGAGCTCCCCAAGGTGAAAAGCTCGGTCGGATGAATCCTAAGTCCAATAGTTCTTGCAGCTGTGCAGACAGTTCCTGCATCTCTGATGGAGCTAGACGATAAGGTGCACGAGCAACTGGTGCTGCTCCAGGCACTAGGTCGATATGAAATTCAACCTGCCTTGGGGGTGGTAATCCTGGTAACTCGTCGGGAAATACTCCTGGGTAGTCTCGAACAATGGGCACATCGTCTATGCGTCGCTCCTCGGGTTTCTTATCCACAACATGTACCAAAAACGCTTGGTACCCCTTTCGTAGATACTTACTCGCTTTCATGCATGTAATCGTTTTCACCATACGATTACTCTTTTCTCCTTGAATCATCAACATCTCTCCTGACGGTAATGGTAGCCGTACAATCTTTTCATAACAGATAATCTCCGCACGGTTCAATGACAGCCAATCCATACCAACCACTATATCAAAGCTCCCTAGTTCTACCGGTAGTAAGTCTATTTTGAAAGGATGGCCTTCTAACGTTAAGGTGCATCCTGGTACTATTTCTCCTGATTCAATCAACTTACCATCGGCTAGCTCTACAGTGTATTTGTTATCTAGCTTACGGGATTCGATCTCTAATAGTGGTCTAAACTCAGTGGACACAAAGCTTAAATCAGCACCGGAATCAAATAACACAGAAGCAAAGTGGTTGTTTACTAGAAACGTACCAGTGACTGTGTTAGGATCCTGACGTGCTTCTGGTGCTCCTAGCATGAACACACGTCCACGAGCTGGCTGGTTGTTGCTGTTGTTGTTAGCCCGATTGTTGTTGTTGGCTCGGTTGTTGTTGTTTCCACGGTTGTTTCCATTGTTGTTGCGGTTGTGGGCGTTGTTGGTAATTCGGTTTTGATTGTTGAGTCGAGGGCAACGGTTCCGATAATGCCTCGTGTCGCCACACTCAAAACACCCCTGGTTTTGGCGTACAGTGTTTTCCTTAGGGGTAGGGTTAACCTTACAGTTTTGGGTTTTGTGGCCCCATCCCTTACAGCTGTCGCAAAACCAACACTCACCCTCGTGGTGTTTGCTACACTTATCACACTTAGGTTTGTTACCCAAGTATGGCTTTGGTTCCACAATGGTGGCAGCATAAGACTTCGGGTTTCCAGATCCCTTTTTGTTGGCTTGACCCTGACGGTCGTTCTACTTTCGTTTCTTATCTCCAGAACTACTAGCTTCAGCAGTGCCCGGCTCAACCTTACCCGCTACAGTTTTCTTGGTAAGTGTCCCCATTCTGACTGCCTCGTCGGTCAGACTCTGCGCTAAGGTAACAGCGCTCCTGAATGTGTCAGGCTTGGAGGACGTAACCAAACTCCGGATTTGTGGTGCCAGACCATATACATAACGCTCAATGCGCTTATACTCGGGTGTTACCATATGTGGCACAAGTTGAGCTAGTTCCTGGAACCTGGTTGTATAACCCGTGACATCAGCCCCAATCATGGCAATGTTCCACAGCTTAGTCTCAATTTTTTGCATCTCACTTCGGGGGCAGAATTCTTCTAACATCATACGTTTCAGTGTTTCCCATGTCATGGAGTAGGCAGCTGGTCGTCCAAGTGATTGGACTTGACTGTTCCACCAAGTCAAAGCTTTATCAACTAAGGTGCAGGCGACATATTTCACCGCAATGTCTGGTAAACAATCACTGATGTCCAACACAGAATCCAACTTCTCTATCCAGTGTATGATACCGATAGCACCCTCGGTGCCACAGAAAGGAGGTGGCTTACAAGCCTGAAAAGTCTTATATGAACATCCACGTCTAGTGTTCACAGGTGTCTCACTGTTAGGAGGGGTTGTTCCACTGTTATTTACTCCCTGATCGCGGTTGCGGCTTGCCTCATGCTGGGCAATGCCTTCAGCAATTCGCCTCGCAATCATCTGTTCAGTGCTTTCTTCGATGTTAGGTGGTGGAGTGGTTTCGTGAACTGGTGGTGTAGACGTTCGTCGACTGTTCTTAGTGATTCGTCGTTTTGGCGGCATGATTTCGTTGTGCGATGAATAAAATGCAGAAGTCAATGCCAAGATAATGAATGTGATGAACAAGATTTCACATTGCTTTAACAAAGAAACAATATGGAAGATTGAAGAATAAGGGTTCACATTATATGTCTCACGACTTTGAAACGCCCATATGTACTTTGTACAATATAATCAAGTTGGCCAGGCGTCATTATACAATGCCAAATACATATTTCTTTTCATTATCATTCAACACAATCAATGTTCAATAGAATCCAAGATAAAAATCAATAATTCAAAGTGTGGTATATTTTAAAGTTTGCAAGAAATGGTTACAATAGCTGTTGGATGGTCATCTTTCAATCACACGCATATAAGTATGGATAAAACACTATGGTTGTGGACAAATGCAATAAATACGAAGTACAAACCATACATGAGTCAGAATATATATCAAAAGAGTACAACGCTGATACATCAGTTTTCCTACAGAACAAGATGGGATCACTAATATACCCATCGGTGGTTAGCGCTATACAAAAGATAATGGGTTTTCCTATACATACACCCATACTAACATCAGTTTTCCTAGTACAAAGTTAATAAATACATACACGTGCCCAACCGATACAAGTCTACATAATGCGTGATGGGTCTCCTAGTATACCCATCAACCAAAAGTATATAACCTAATCCAAGTAGGCACAACCCGCCATGCGTGGGTCTAACGGAAATATGGTAAGAAGAATCCTACGGCTGTCCTCAGCACGGCCATAATCACACATGCTCCAACCGCAAGCCCGACAACTCTCAGATGCCTCTCTAGTATGTCCACACGTGCACGAGTAGCCTCAGCCGACTCTCTGTCCACGTCTACGTGTGTCTCCACAGTGCTAAGACATCCATAGGTGGACAACACATCCCCATCCAATCGGGAAGCATCACTGCGCAACTCCCTGATGTAGTTGCGTGTGCCATAGTGTAACCCGAATAGGGCGCGCACCATAGCAACTAGGGTGACAACTGTAAGCTCTAGAGGCTCACCAGTAATAGACAGTGGTCGGGAAGACTCTCCGGTCTCCAAGGCAGATGGAACATCCTCTAAGGCTCTCCAACGCCTAAGCATAGGAGGCATCCAGTCTAGGTGTGGGAACCGCCTCTGTGGTGGCTCCTCAGTATCGGTCATGGGCGCCTTGTCCTGTGGCGCGAGCAATCCAGTGGGAAGGTCTCCTACGCACTTCCTAGGTGCGCGTACTAAGCCCGGTCTGCAGGAGGTCTCTCCTATGTGGTAGTGCGGCTCGGTAACAGGACGTGCCGGAATAGGTGTAGTAACACGCTGTGTAGGTGGCGGTACATAGGTGTCATCAGAAGTAGTCCTAGGGTGAGCAGTCACTCCTGAACTCGCTAAGCTCTGATAGGAGTCCTCCATCGGCTCCTCCTCAGAATCAGAATCAATGATGTGGATAGGCGCTTGTCTTGACATGCTGAGATAAAAGAATCGTATGCGACGTGTCAGTCGTATGTTAGTTGTATGCAAAATATGTATGCGTGAATGCATAAATGTTTCTAGCCAAGGCTATAGTCTAGGTCTCTAAGGTTTTTCAGTCACCTAAAGACTTCTAGTTCGCTATAACCAATGGCTCTGATACCAAGTCTGTCACACCCCGCCAAACGCTAATCACGATCAGTACTAGTTAAACATGCAGAAGCCTTAATGACGTGACGGGGCGTGAGCAGTTAAATCAATCCAACAATACATACATACTCAGAGCATATGGCTATCGCGTAACATATTATGTTAAGATGCCATTTTTAAACAGTTGTTACAAAAGTAATACGACTATGTAAGTCGTAACAGTAGTAGTAGAGTTAAAACATTTAAGTTTTACAATCCATAAGTTTAAAACAAGATTTCAAAAGTATAACTGCAATGTCTGTAGTAATACAGAGGAAATCCTCAAAAGCTGTCCCAAAAGTATGTGGCATCTTAAGTGGTCCAGGGTTGTCCATCCTGAATGCATGCGATTCTTACTTACGTAGCTAATTTCCTGTAAAACATAGAAAGAAAGTCGTCAACAAATATGTTGAGTGAATTCACAGGTTTTGTATAAGTATGAGGTTTGATAAACCATTTATATTTGTATTATTGAAATGTTATTCAATAAATAAATGTTTGCAGGTTTCTGTAAAAAAATATAAGATTTGTAGGGTTGTTACCCTAAAATACAGTTTTATGTGGGTTGTTACCCAAAATGTAAGTCTGGTTGTTTACCAGTATTTAAATATAACCGGAATGTTTTACCAGTATAAAATAGTTGTAGGACACGTTAATCCTATACAGTATGTGGGAATACTTAGACTATGATCCCCTGAAAGGTGAACTAAACCTTGCAGCTTAAAGTAACGCGACCTAACCCTATAACCAAACCACAACCAAAACTTATGTTGTTTGCCTGAAGGACATTTAAGTATACGCTCCATCCGTAGGAGGGTCGTCACGGCAATAGTACTATTCGTATACTCAGTGGCTAGAGTCACCTAGTTAATGGTTACAGTCTGCATGACATAAGGTCTTTCATGCACACATTTCAAGTCTGGGTCCGTACTAGGATACAGTGTCTAATTCCCAAAACAGTTGTGTATATGTAATTTATATCAAACAGTTGTATAAAGCAATAAAAGCATTTATATAGTTTGCTGCATGTGTTCGCATGCAATTTCTATGTTTACACCCCTATGTTTAAAAGCATAAAACATTTGCAAAGTAGGGGCTGTGAACTCACGGTGATTTGCTCGGTAAGGAAGCTAGCAGCCGACAGATAATAGTCCAAGGTGTGTTAACCTATATACAATAAATGTATTAACATAAGTACGTTTGATTTGTTTGATCAACTTATGTTAACAGTTTGTTTGTTTGAAGAAGTTGTTTATTTCTTAATCGCATTAGTTGTTTAAGTTGTTAATATCAACATGTTGAAATATATGTAATGTTTCTCGAGTTTTGTGGCACTTGTCGCCTGTATATACATATACATATTATAGTTGTGCGTATATATATATAAATATCTTTTTGTTTCGATCGCACATACATAATAGTTATATATATATATATATATATATATATATATATATATATATATATATATATATTTCATTTACGTATATATAAAAATATATATATAGTCATCAATGATATATATATATATATATATTTCATTTACGTATATATAAAAATATATATATAGTCATCAATGTCATATATATATATATATATATATATATTCATATACACGTATATAAGTTTTTAATACGTGATTAACGTATAAAATATATATAAGTTTTATTTGTTATAAAACTCCTCATTTTATTTAATTCTGTCTATAAAATAAATATGTCATCGTTTCAAAAATTATCGTTTGTATATATATATAAAGATGTGTCATGATATATATATGTATATCCAAATTCATGACATCCGTTTATATCGAAACATTTTAATATTTCATCGTTCGTTTTATAGTTTCTCGTTCCGTTAAATGAATCGGGTCACGTTTTATGTTTGGAATTTTTTGTAAGTTTATTGGGCTCGGCCCGATTTGTTGGCCCACTAACAATTATTTTGACCCAACGATGATTTCAACCCAACAATGATTCGGCCCAACAGATTTCGGCCCACTTTGGTTTGGCCCAACAGATTTCGGCCCACTTTGGTTCGGCCCAACAGATTTCAGCCCAGAAGCTCCACAAAAATATATATTACACTTAAAACAGGTCATGGGGTTTGAACCCATTATTTTTGATAGTTGTACAATCTTGTACATTTTACTGCGCTCAGTTAATTGGGCGCCAAATTTCAGTCAAATTATGATTTCATATTTTGAGGTAATGTTCTAAATAATTTCAAACGTATGAGAAAAATAGAACTTTTATGATTTGCGATCTCTGGGTATGTTTTAAAATTGTTTCTGTTTGTTTTATAATATGTTTTATATAAAACGTATATCTAAGTCATTTTATCTATATGTTATAGATATATTAATACTCGAAATTAATAATTGAATTATTAATTATTTTAGTGTCTCAACTTTTGTTATTTTTTTTTTCGGGTTCGTTCCGATACATTTGTACGTAATTATAAATAACTACGTATAAAGTAATACTTTTTATTTTAAAAGTACTGGGCTTGCTAGGCTTACATCACATCAAAAGGTTTTGTTTAAACTTAACCAGGAAATTAGCGTAAGAATGCACATGCTTAATGTTAAACTAATACCTAATTTGGAGAGTTGTCACAAAGGGAATCTACCCTTACATCATGGCATTAGTAAGGATCTGTGTCCAAAGACTAAGCAAGATTGGACAGAATGAATCGAGTCCCATAGGCTATAGGATCGATCATGTATGCCATGACGTATACAAGACCTGATGTCTCTTTTGCTTGGAGCATAGTGAGTCGACATCAGCAGAATCCTGGTAAAGGTTATTGAACAGCTGTAAAGAATATTCTTAAGTATTTGAAGAATACTAAAGACATGTTCTTAGTTAATTATGGAGAAGAGAAACTTAGAGTAACGGGTTATAGTAACGTAAGTTTCCAAAATAGATAGAGATGATAGTCGTTCACAGTCTGGTTGGGTATTCTTACTTAATGGGGGAACGATAACTTTGAAAAGTTCAAAGTAAGATACAGTAGTAGATAGGAATCTGAGTATATTGAAACTTGCAAGACTTCAAAGGAAGTCATCTGGATTAATAATTTTCAATGGTGATCTTGGAGGTGTTCCAATAGTACGAATCCCATTGAAATATTATGTGATAATGGAAAGTCCAAAGCACATTAAAAAGAAAATACCATTTTGTTCAAAGGAAGGTACAAAAGGGACACATGATTGTGAAGGACACACGATCAGTGAACATGCTAGGAGCATAGGTTTACGAGATAAAGTTTTAGTTGTTAGTTTGATTTTGAAACATTACAAACAATGATGGAAACTAGAATAGATTTGGTGATTAAATAATGGAGATTTATTTATTTGCAAGAAGTATGCAACCATCTACTATCGTTTGTCATTGTGTTACGGTTTTGCATGTTTAGACACCACTTCCAGAGTAATTAGAATTACTCAAACCTCCTCAATCGATCACACTATAGGAAGTATGTGGTGAATTAAGACTGTCATGGAGTATTAGTAGATTGTCTATGGAGATTAGACATTGCATGGAGAATGCTGCAACACTTATGAGTACTTAACGGGGATTTAAGTACTCATGGAGTATTAGTAGTAATTAGAATTAATCAAACCTCCTCAATCGATCACACTATAGGAAGTATGTGGTGAATTAAGACTGTCATGGAGTATTAGTAGATTGTCTATGGAGATTAGACATTGCATGGAGAATGCTGCAACACTTATGAGTACTTAACGGGGATTTAAGTGTAGTTTGACCCGCACTCAGAGAGATTACTTCATGGATTGAAATCACGAGTAATTCTGAGATGATAATATCTTATATTCTTAAAATGGAGATACATTGAGTTCCTAGTTTTTCAAGCCTGTCATACTTTAGTTTATTCAAACGTTGTGCGTAAATGCCAGTCATAAAGGATACGCTAGGTATGACATGATAAGTTGACTAGTACTATGTATGCGAAATTTATTTGTTCATTTTGCCTAAATGGAAAAGCGATATCTCTGGGCCCTTTGATGATTAAATGTTGACTCATAAAGTGCTTGCCCAAGCCATGACTAAATTGATATGTACAATTCGGTAGTCCCATATAGTCAAATTGATCGGAGATCAGGAAAACATAATCTTGAATCTGGAGGTTGATTAAAATCCATGTCCAAGTTTCATACGATATCTGAAACAAAGGAATATTTGATCACTTATCTAAGGGCTGTCTCTAGATATGAATCGGAGTTCGGCAGTTGCATTGGATGGCACTCTCTACTTAGTTAATGTGATAGAGACTTATACCAATATTAGTTGATGACTTGTCTAAGTGGAAGACTGTTAGAATAGTATCCAAAGGTATGTCCAAGGTTATAACTAATTGGTAAGACTATCATTAAAAGTGGAGTCCTTTTTGGGTTGCCCTCAATAAACAGTAAGAGAAACAAAAAGAGAGATAATATTAATTGGAATTAATATCATAGTTAATTAATTAGTTTGTTAATTTATCATAGTTGATAATTTAATTAGAAGCTAAAAGAAATTAACGGAAAGTATAAAGTGTATTTAGTTAGTTTATTAATTGAATATTAATTAGAAACTAAAAGGAACATTCTGGAAAGTAAATTCAACCGGCGGCTAAAGGGTTCAGCCGGCGGCTGAATGGATTAGGGTTTATGGCGGTGCGACGTGTGTTTGACTTGGGGAACAATTCAGTTTAGCCGACGGCTGAAGGCCGTAAGATGTTATCCCACATCGGCCAGAAGACCAAACTCAAGGGCATCCTCTCCCCTATAAATAGAGGTCATTCCTAAGCTTTCCAATGATCCCAGATTCAAATTTAGTTCGTTTCTTTCTCTCTTTCTCATTCCTAATCCTTGTAAGAGTTTACACGACTTAGAGTCGGGACCTTAGGTTTTGGAGTTTCTTTTGGTTCTTGGGTGTGAAGCATTAGAGGTATTCTATTTTGGGTACTTGCCTCCAAAGCATGGAAGCTCGAGCAAAGGTGGTCTGCGCGTGAGAAATTGGTTTTCTCAAAGGTTAGTATTTTCTCATTTATCTATTTATTTTGTTATTCTTAATAGGTTTATTAATTCAAGGTCCTTTAGGGTTTAGTCTCCTAGTTGCTCTAGAATAATTTTTAAATTTTCGCTGCATATGTTAATCTAGTTAGGGAATAGAAAACCCAACATATTAGAGGTTTGCAAATGTTGTTATTATTAATTTTATGATCATCAATCTTTTTAAAAAGGATTTTTGAGTCACGATCAAGTTTCTACCTTAACTAACAATAATCTTGGTGACGCGCCTCCGAACGGCACGTTATTGCGGGCAGAGATTGTCATTTGGGATCTCTGACTTGCATCTCAAGAGGACGTCAGGGGTTTTAAATTTATATTTTGTTGGGGCTTAAATTATATGTACTACCTACTCTGATTAGTATGCGGTAAGTATAACCTAAGATCGTTCTAAAGATCGCGACGTAATGTGGATCAAAGCTGGTGCTTTCGGTAGGGAAGTATATAGGATGAAATAAAGTAGGTTGGTTTTTGGAGTTTTTTTTGTAATTAAATTAAAGACAGATAATTAAAGTGCAGGAAAGCAGATAAAGATAGGTATTTGATCGCTGAGGTTTCAATAATTAATCTTTCGGGATGACAGAATAGATAGGGACATTACTGAATCCAATAAGCAGACTATTAGGTGTAAACACTAGAACCCTACCAATTAATTTTCCCATTGGCATGTCACTAGGAACTAGGTTATCTT
Organism: Helichrysum umbraculigerum; assembly: GCA_949592205.1. Lineage (NCBI taxonomy): Eukaryota > Viridiplantae > Streptophyta > Magnoliopsida > Asterales > Asteraceae > Helichrysum > Helichrysum umbraculigerum. Next base: position 33,157,767 of record CATIUR010000002.1, read on the forward strand.
GATTCTGATCGGAGCAATATGCTAAACTTCCAATACTTACCTAGTTGAAAGATAAGCAACCTATCTTGGTGAAATACCGAGGTACATGAATAAAGTAGCGTATCGTCTCATAGGTCCGACTGTTCTTAACCCCTAAGTAATTTACTTGCCGATTAGTTATGTAACTGATTACTAACGTTCTACGTATCATCATTTGGCGCCATCCGTGGGACCACGAGAACGTTAAAGTTAATTACTAGCCAATCACAGGGAAAGATAAGCTCATTACACGTACCCTCGTACCGAATGAAGGGCTGAGTGGTTTCAAACCCAAGAACTCCGCAGGGACCAATACTCTTTTCATCACCTCATATATCCAAGATAGTGAAAGTCAACCAACGAGCAAGTTACCCGAAGGTCAAGCCACTCCAGAAGATCCTGTAATGCAATTCATAGTTCAACATTTTGATCAGATCAACGCTAGGTATGCATCATTCTCCTCAAAAGGAACAAAAATAACCCCACAACATATTTACAATAACATCAATGGTGATCAACCCATCGTTGAGCCGTGTAATTTTGACGATGAAGAAGCACACAACGGAGCGATTCAAAAGATAGCCGAAAAGGTCACCCCAAGTAGTCGTCCTCTTAAAAACAATCGAGTTGCTTCAAACATTGAACTTCAAGAGGGAATCAAAACGACAGACCCAACAATATTTGATGGGTCCATGAAACAAAAAATTGCAAATGAGCCTTTTAATGTAACACCCCCAAATTTAATGATTTGCGGAAGCACGATTTGGGTGTTACGAATCAATAATCACAGCACAAAGATATATAATGAACGACTACTATATGCATCGTTTTACATTTGTATTGATAAAACCAAAAGTTTACATCAAAAATATTATTTACATTAGCTCGATTGAAATTGAGAGATTTAAGTACATAATTAATCTATACAAAATATAATAATGTAGCTAAATCTCTGATTGTTTGCATGCTGACTCGAGCTAATTGGCCTTGATTGAGCAGTCCAACCTACTGCTGGTTACCTGTGATACATGCTAAAATGGGTCAGCGAAACGCTGGTGAGCTCACAGGTTTGTATGTCAACACATATTTGTAAGAACCGCAAGATTTATAATTGAATTTATAAAGCAATTAAGCAAAATAAAAGTTATACAGCTATGAGCACATAGTCTGAGTTTAACTTGAGTTGTCAGGCCCACTTAAGGAAACCTAACTTGAAATGCCTCCTACGAGTGCCTAATCCACACTCGTCTTCCCAAATGCTAATACGTCCGTTTGACCAGTTAGTGCGTGCTAACCCGGACGAGGATTGTCAATCCTATATGATATCATATACTAACATTCACGCTACTACGTATTACCAGACTATGCTATGGAGGGCTTTAAATTGATTAGCTTGAAACTCATGTAGTATTTGATTTGATTTGTACTTGCGTTCAACTTGTAAAACAAAACGAGCAATAATATCACACTCCTGATTGAAAAGTAGTAAAATAGGGGCCATGAGACTTACCTGAGTCTTGACAGTTTGAATTAATAACTTGGATTAATTTGCCTTGAAGTGTGGTCCGAAGACTTGTAACCTGAAGGTGTCCATGACACGCGATGGTTATTAATTGTTTAGGCATCTCGAAAGACTACCTTTGTAGTTGTTTGTCCAAATTACCCCGATTTGGTTGATTGACTTGTCCAAATTACTACGATTTGGTTGATTGACTTGTATATTTGAAAACGTGTACGGCCCGTTGGTGATTGTTTTGTAATGAAATTCTCAACGTTATTATCTTGTTTTCCGAAGTATTATGCTTGTATCGTATGTACCAATATATTTCCGGAGTCATGTAGTTTGAAAGTTTAAGGTTTTACAAATCCAACACTTAGTGAAAATCTGAGTTTTTAAACATTCTGTTTTATGCGACACAATATGCGACATAAAAGTTTGTCATGCGACACAATGGTTGTGTCGCATATGAGTGCGACACAAGAGCTTAGCGACACAAGGGTTGTGTCGCATAAGCGGATAATGCTGATTTAACAGCGACATAGCGATTGTGTCGCATGGGATTTGCGACATAAGGTGCGACATAACATTGTGTCGCAAAAGGTCCGACATAACTGGGTTTTTACGACACAAACTACGACACAACGGTTTTTATACGACACAAGATGCGACACAAGGCTTGTGTCGCAAAGATGAACATCAGCCCAGAACCCAGCGACTGATGATATTTTCCAACCCAAAACTCAAATCTAACTCATTTTTAAGCTATAAAATCGTTTTTTCCCTTAGTAATGGACGTATATACACTTGAATAAACCGTTAATATGTAAAAATAAGCTAAAACGAGAGGTTTCGACTTTTGTCGGAAAACTTACAAAGTGGCGAAATGAAAATCCGAAAAGATGGAAGTGTAGATCGTTGCGTGGTGGTCGTTAATCTCTAAAAATATTGATGATCCGAGGTCGTTTTGTATGTTTATTTTGATGATTTGTGATTTGGTGGTGGGTTTGTGATTTAGAGAGAAAAAGGAAAGAAAGAGAGAGAAAGATAAGAGAGAAATGAAGAAGAAAAGGGTGTGGAGGTGGTTTTGGTGGGAGTTCCACCATTTCAGTCCACGCCTCCGCGCCCCGTGCGGTGTTCGTTTTCCGGATCGTTTAAACGTTAAACCATTATTTTATGTGTTTAAATATGGGTTTTAAAATGTGAGTGTTTACCCAAATATTTTGTTGAAGTATTTTATCACATACTTACTAATTGCGTTATAAAATATAACGTTAACTTGTTTTGTTTGTTGGTGTGCCTAACATTTTACTCGCGTAATCATCGATTGTATGTTATGAATTGTGTACGAAATATTATAAAATAATATTTTTGGATCTAATTGTATCTTTAAATAACATTGTATTATTTAAATTAAATTGTTCACCAACGTCCGTATTTAATTGATCGAAACACGTTCGGTTTGAAACTTGTACGATTTAATTAAATCGTATTCTTGTATATATTCAACAATATATATATATATATATTGATACATTAATTAGCCTAATACATAACTAATTACATGTATTAAAACTTGATTAGACACTAATTACTAGTCCTAATTTGACGGGTGTCACATTTAAGGAATCTGCAAGAAACATCCGTGATTTAGTTGTTTCCCCTTTCACCAAGCGGATAAATGATTATGAGATGCCAGATGGAATTAAAGTACCAACCAACCTAAAGACGTATGATGGGTTGTCGGACCCTGATGATCATCTCACGGTATTCATATATGGGAACCATGGACGTGCATAAACTTCCAGAACTTGCTTGGTGTCACTTATTTCAAATGACATTAAGTAAAGCCGCAAGATTTTGGTACGAAAACCTGCCGCCACGTAGTGTAGATAGCTTTCATGAACTAAGAAACAAGTTTCGAGCTAACTTCTTTCAACAAAGGCATTTTCAAAAAACCCAAGCAGAAATACTGGGCATTCAACAACGATCCGGTGAAACCTTGAAGGACTACTTTGTCAGTCTCGGGGAAGAAACATTACATATGAGTGATCGCTCAGATAGCATGATAATCGTGGCCTTTATCAGTGGACTTCGTCCGGGTAGACTTTTTAAAGATTTAATTACTCGACCACCCGTAACGCTAGAAGACTTGTATACGCATGTGAACGGTTTCATAAGGGCTTATTGTGACACCCGACAATTTAGATTAACTGTTAAACCTAAGCTAGGACCCTAATTACTTGTATTTAGTTTGTATTAGGCTAAGTATTAGTAATTACTTGTATATTTGAATATACACTTACGTGATTACGTGTTTATTTGTAATTACGTGAAATGATCGGACAGAGTCCGACACAATATACGACGTTGGTGAAAACATTTATATAAATAACTTAAATCTATTTTTAGAATTTATTTATCATATATTATTATTTTGTTTAAATAATGCACGAAAAACCTAGACGTTTTGTTTAAAACGTCTCAAACGCAATGAAAACTCGCGAATCAAATTCGGCAACGTAACGAAAGTCAATAAGTATTGCGACAACTCAAAATAAAGTATTTTTATAATACTTCAATGGAAAAACATCTCAAATATATCATTAATTAAAATGACACAAGAAAACGTTAGGAGATTTAACGAAATAACGAATAAACGAACACCGAACGCAACACAGTCTGAAAAACTAACTAAAACCACACAAATCTGGTGGGGCCCATGTGGGGGCCGGCCACCCACCCTCCTCCCCTCTAAATATTCATGCAAAATGATGATTGCTTTTGTTCTCCCAACTCCCATTCACAAAGCATGCAATTACCTCTTTCAAACACACAAACACTTCCTCATCTCACTCCCTTTTCTCTCTAGCTTTCTTTCTCTCAAAAACACTGAAGCAAAATCAGTCCTAGAAACCACCATAACTCCTCCCTAACACCACCTTAAACCACCACAAAAATCCACCATCATCCTCCATCATTTTCTTCAAGATTCTTCAAGGAAATCAAGCTCCAAGAACTTCTCCTTCATTCAATCATCATCTTCTTTGTAAGAATCACATAAAATCTTAATTAATATACTTGCATGATGTTTATTTATGTGTCTAGTTATTCATCTAACACTATAATGTCCAAATATCATGTTAAAATACGTTTTTATAACACATATATAAAATGACAGAATCTGTCTTCAAAAACTCAATCCACTAAAACGATCATATATTGAGTTTTACTAAAAGTTAGACAACAAATTTTTTAAAAAAGTTGCGTATTGAAAAGAGCTACAACTTTCGTGTTTTACACTTTTTCCAGATCTGTACGTATTTTTGTGTATAAACTGATCTTTGGGACTGGTCTGAGATTTGTCAGAAACTGTGTTCGGTTCTTTCACGAATTTATTTACCTATCTAGATGGACTTGTAAATTACTGGAAAAATTACGTAATAAACTAGATACATAGAGGATCAGTGGGTAATTTTTGTGAGAATTGATATGGAACAAAAATTATAGAAATTATGTGGCGAACCAAACCGACAAAAACAGAAAACATGAAATCTTGAAGTTTTAACATGCGTTTTAAAAAGCGACACCTCGGGATAACTCGACACGAACCAACAATTTTTATGAACTCTATGAACAGAAATAAGGCTTGGGTAAAAGTTTCGGGTCAAACCGAGTAGGTTTCACCAAGTCAACAAAAACGGCTCGATTTCTAAAAACGACAAAACTTACTATTTTTGGAAAGTGGTAACAAAAATGGGTTTGGGTGACTTAGTTAGTAACTTGGACCTAAAACTAAACTTGAAAAGTTTCCCGAATTAGAAACCGACACTCAGAACACTTGGACCAAATACCTAACTCATAAATTGGGAAGTGTCTCATAAATTGGGAAGTGTCTCATAAATTGAGAAGTGTCTCATAAATTGGCAAGTGTTACTAAGGTTTGACCAACTTTGACCAGTTTGACCAGTTTGACTAGGTTTGACAAACTTTGACCAGTTTGACTAAGTTTGACCAGGTTTGACCAACTTTGACCTGTTTGACCATGTTTGACCAGCTTTGACCAACGAGTTGACCAACTTTAACCAGCTTTGACCAATGAGTTGACCAACTTTGACCTACGGTTTAAGGTTTTTACGAACTAAATAATCTGGTTGCAACACACGATATGTACTAATGAATAGTATACAACAAAACAAACTTAATAATAATGTCTAAATGAATTATTATTACAAACTTTCACCAACGGGTCGTACGCGTTTTTGATAAACGAACTTGAACAACTTATTTGGACATAACTAGTTGAATGGACAACTAGTTTTAGGTGGACATTAACCCTCCACCTACACTATTGGCTTAAGTGGACATAAATCCCCACTTATACAATAGATATAGATGGTCTTCTGAGACATCTACTTATACCCAACCTTATACGTTTTTAGGACGTTAGAAGGTTGCCCATCGGCTTGCTTGCTTATTTGATATTTGCTTGCTACTTGCTAACCTAAGGTGAGTTTTATAGCCCCCTTTTTACTTGTTTTTGAACTGTTTTGGGGTGAGAATACATACACACAGAAACTTTTTAGATTTTACTTATGATTGTTTGAAACAGAAACAGAAACTTTTACAGATTTTTACTTATGATTGTCAGAAACAGAAACAGAACATATACTTATTACATGATTAGCAGAACTAATCCACTAATAAGTCCTCAATTTCATGGTTCGTTAATTTCATAAAGCGCGAATAATTGTGAATAGATCTATTGGGATTGACAATCCCGTCCGAGCTAGTCGCTCCAGCTAACCCACGGGCGCATAATTATTTGATTCAGGATGTGTCCCGGATTAGACACATAGATGCAGCAGAATTTGTTAAGCTTCGAATACATGAGCTCATGGCAATAGTACACAGGACTATAGTATGCAAAACTATAGTATACAGAACATGATTCATACAGAAACTTTATTATTCAGATCTTGATTATTCAGAAACTGTACTATCTTACAGAACTTTATTACACAGAATCTTTATGATACAGAACTTTATTGTACACAGAATCCTTACTTTATAGAAACTTCATTTTACAGAACTATACAGAAACTTTATTTTTACAGAACTTTATTTTACAACAAGAAAATCACGTGTTTGCGTTATTACTTTACAGATTAAACCTATGAACTCACCAACTTTATGTTGACTCTTTTAGTATGTATTCTCAGGTTTACAGACGCAGTAAGACTACCCACAGGAAACAGGATAGTAGGATGTGTTTGGAAAGCATAGCTCAAGTCGCATATTTTCAAACAGGAGATTTAAATTGCATTACGACATTTTGTATCAACAATTATGTATTATAAATCTCTAGACTATGTTTGCGAACTTTAGAATCTTATGTAAACTTTTATTTATGGAATATAACGTTTTCAAACGTCTCATATAGAGGTCGTTTGCTTTAATCTTTGTGTTGTGATATTTGATTTGGTCGGCGCCCCCGTGACACCTCATACTTCCGTTGCCACGTGTTTTGGGGGTGCGAAAGCTTATTTAGCAAATAATGAGAATCGAATTCGAGAGACTATGTAGTGAGCCATGGAAAAACAAGTGAAGTACAAATTTCACACATATGATATTCAGAAAGCTCAACCATGAAATCTCAAGCTTCGGGAATTTGTACTTGAAAATTAAAGAAAATAAATATTATCATAAACTAATCGAAGTATAGTCTAACTTCATACATATATGTATGCAATGGCTACTATCTTATATTATAATATTTGGATAAATATCATCCACAAAATAAACTTTATATGATGTTGACATTACAATTATTACGAAAGATAACATTGTCTATTTTTTGTAGCCGTTCCAATAGAACAAGTTTTATGATTAAACCAAGATCATAGAAGAAATGGAGGCTGAATAAGCTGTAAAGAGCTGCAACCCCCTACAAAAGACGTGAAACTCCATCACGCATAGCGGTAAAGCAACTCGACAGTCTTGAAATTCGTTCACGCAAAGCTGCATGCCCGCTCTAAAGTCGTGAAACTCCATCACGCATAGTGGTAAAACCGCTTGAAAGCCATGAAATTTGGTCACGCATTGCGGCACGCCCACTGACGCGCTTCCAAACATCTCGTGTTGTTTCGAGGTCGTCGAGTTGCACGTCGTGTGAGTTTTTTAAATTTTATATTAGCTGGGGTCTAAGCCGTGGCTTACGATTAATGAACCAAAGGGTTAGTAAGTAGTAAGTTGGACCTAGATTCATTCTTAAAGATAAATTGAAACAAAGGTGTTCCAAACAATCAATCGATTTCTAGCAAAGGGGTTGTATAAAAGTGATTGGGGGTTTTGGTTCAGTTTTCTAAGTAAATTAAATGAAAGCGATAAAAGATGATAATAAATCAGACGATGGAAAGTATTATTTTTTGTGATTGCATTAGCTAATAATATAGGATGATGACTTTGGGTTTTAAAGGAAACGGTGGTCTAAATTGGTCATGTTTATCAAATCCGATATCTCATAGTATAACCATTAGATTCCTTATTAGTCAATTATCAACTAAGATGTCACGAGGAACTAAGGTATCGTGATTCTGATCAGACGGACGATGCTCAACTCTCCACACTCTCCAGTGAGGGAGTCGGTGGCCCTTATTATTGAACGTAGTCATTCGTGGGCGAAGAAATAGAGTGGCAGGCCCATGTAAAGTCCGACCGTTCTTAATACCATGCATATTTCAGATTCAGTAAACTACTAACTTAGAATATTTGTTCAGACTACTTAATTATTATCCATCTGTTAAATTTAAGAATGATAGGCGAGAGAGACGTTTAATTGTTTCGTGCATATTTTACTTTAGAATACAGAGTTACAAGGAAAATATTGTTTTGAATTGAATTTTAAACGTGCCTTGCTTGATTGAATCAACAAATCCCTAGGTTTTTGTAAATGTTAATTTAGCCTATAGCCTACCTACTCTAATCTAAAATGCTGGCGGCATTTTTCATAAAGTTAAACATAGACTATGTTGGAAAATGCTATGGTGATCCACAGTGTAATTCATCATTATCCGATGTTTCCATTGTGGATTTAATTACTTCGTAATGTTTACATAATAAGTACATTGTGATCTGAAGTGTACTACACCGATGGTGATTCCAACATAATCACATTGCGTTTTACGATGTTCTCATGACGTTGTAATTAAACCACAGTTTTGACGCAGATGATTATTAACCAAGTATTAAGGTTCGCGACTCCTCTTTACAAGGTTACAATCACGTTTGTTAACCAAAAGGCGATTATATAGTTTCAGGTTTAAAATCGTAAAAATAAAGTAAGTCCGAACATAAAGTTTCCGTTTTTATAATATCGATCCGTAATATGACTACCTTCGATCGTTCCAGACTTTCGTACGTTTGTACTCCGCATAAAGCATTTCCTGCACTATATCAAGGAACAGTCGAATCGGGGCCGTCATATTACTTCACGATAATTTAAAGTCATCCCATAATTATTTACGCTAACTACATCACAACAAATACAAAACTAATCTACTCGCTAAACATGACAATAACAATATTTAGCATAATTAAAGAATACATTTTTAATTAAGATAGATAAGGATAGAAATAACCGAGATTAAAGGCGAGAAGGAATAGACTTGATAGATATCTTAATTTCAAGTGTACACCAAAAGATTACAATACGTTCCGCTCTTTCAGTCTATTTTAATTACACTCCTTGACTAATCTAAAGCTAATCTAGAGTGAGAAAATAGAGAGAGAAAGAAAACTGATTTTTTAGAGTGTGAAACTATGCTAGGAAGATGCGTTTTTGAATTATGAATCCAACGGTATATTTATAGTTGAAATATGGCTTACGATAGCGAAAATAGACTCATTTTAGAGAACAGTGTGGAAAAGCAACCAAAACTGGGTTGGGGCAATCGGCCGGCTACGGGTACGGCGGAAAAGCAACCGAAGCTGGGCCACTTGAGCTGGTACTAGCTGGTGGCGGGCAGTATCCGGCTGGCGGCCGGCCGGTACCGGTTGGCGGCCGGCCGGTTCCGGTTCAAGTCCCCTTCGGTGTTTTTTGGTTCTCGTTTTGCTTTGTATCTTCTTCGTTACGCGTCTGTTTTCAATGATTCTTTTTGCATTGGATTCAATTTTTAAAAACGAAGACGTTGATATAAAGAAATCCATTAGATAATTTCCTATCTTGAGATATCTTGTCTTGATTGTTTCGAATTTTAAACGTGCGTGTAATCTTTGTTTTTCGTCCGTTTTGCTTGATTTTTTTCGTGCTTCCTTATTTTAACCTACTTGACAAAATAACATTGATTAATGTAATGTTTGAGCTTATATTCCAAGTATTGGTCTTAAATGGGGAAGATATCGGTAGTAAAAACGTGACTTTTTACCCGATATCACCCGCTATAAAGTCGTGAAACTCCATCACGCATAATGGTAAACCTGTTCAAAAGTCATGAAATTCGATCACGCAAAGCGGCATGACCACTCTAAGTCCCGCTATTAAAGAGATCAAAAAGCTATGAATAGCTAACATGTACGTACAAAAGTGACATTACTACTCCAAAAGACGTGAAATCCAATCCCGCAAAGTGGCTCGTCCATTTCATAAATATGTGAAACGCGTCTCGGGACCTACGTTATATAATTTTGAAACTTAGTGCATCTTCAAAAATTCTCATACACGGACTTGGAGGGCTTAATAGGGTATCCCGTAATGTATACAAACTTCGACTATATAAAACGCCTGTAATTAGATCCGTAGAAGCTTAAAAGATTTCAAATGAATATTAAGATTCTCAAAATCTATCTAAAGGAATATTATCTGAAAGGAATATTAATATTCTCGAAATCCATATATGATCAAAAAGGAATATTATATATTCTTTACAGCTCGATATAAATCTAGAAGGAATATTTTATATTCGTTACATGTCGATATACGATCTAAAAGGAATATTACGAAATCCAAATGTGATCTGAAAATATTCTTACAGCTCGATATAAATCTAAAAGGAATATTTTATATTCCTTACAGCTCGATATACGATCTAAAAGGAATATTACGAAATCCAAATATGATCTGAAAATATTCTTACAGCTCGAAGGAAATCTATCAGATATCAAATTACACATATTCATCCACTATAAATAGAACCATGAGGATGGTTTATAGGATCATCATACTCTCATCCCACATTGAGAATAAGAAACATCACCAGATAGCACGTGTGATGGAGAAATACCTCAACATATCGTATCTTCTCCAAAACCAAACAATTACTCGATCCTGCATCAGAATTAGTGGTGTACAACCGATTATATCAAAATGTAATGCGAGTTACCAATAGGGAATCGCCACCCGATAAATTATTCTTTCCATCTTCGTTCAAAAATCTCACTCCTATTACTAAAATAATCCACCGTATAGATAGTGATACCAGATTGCAAACACACAGGTACGGTACCAACTCATCATTCCAGACCCATATCTCGTACCTGTAAATCTAAGTATCATCAAACCCAATTATCATTTTTTCAGTTGTTCCTCATCCAATTCAATAATCCAAAATGTCATTTCATTAAATTATTCCGAAGTATCATTTTTTCAATTGTTCTTCATCCAAGTTTAGGAATTCAAAATGTCATTTCATTCAATTATTCTTCATCCAAGTTTACTACTAAACATCAATAGATCCGAGGACATGGTCGTCGTCATCACTCGCCGTTGCCACCGTTACCACACACCGCCACCATATCCGCCGCCCGGTCTTCCGTCGCCGGCGCCACATACGTCATCGGTTCAAATATGAGCTTTAACATCTCTCTCCTCGTGGACATTTTCTATCATCATTCTTCACCATTTTCAGTTTATGCTAACTAGATGGTCGGAATTGGTTGAATATCGTCGGAGATGACCTGATATAACCAAATATGGCCGGAATTGGTTTCCGATCTAGGTTGATGCGATTTAGTTTTTTTTTAATAGAGTGAAAAACCGGTTCAACTCCGGTTCTGGTTCCCGGCTTAATCCGGTCCAACTGGAGAACCGGGCGATTCTCTCTAACTCCAATTTTCCCCAAAAATCTGTTTAATATGAATCGCTATCCTTTATTATTCCGGTTGAACCAGTTCGACCGGTCCGATTTAACTGGTTTTTAAAACATTGGAGATTCTACCTCATAATTTGAATTTGAATTAATTAGTTGGAAGTTATGCATTTATAGTTTATATTTTATTTTGCATAGTTTTTCGCCTAGTGACAATAGTTGAATTCAAGATCAGTTTTTTTTTAAAATGGTAAAATTACAATCTATCACACATATATTATATACAACCAACACGATTATCAACAAGACATCGTGCCAAGTGAGCCTTGAGCTAAGGGTGTTGTTCGGATAAACTGTTCGGGTTTCGGGTAGTTCGGGTCGGATTATTCGGATTTTTAAAGTTTATAATTTATCCGTAATCCAAACCGAATAAGATTCGGATTATTCGGTTTCGGGTTATTCGGATTCAGTTTGGATTTGTTCGGATTCAGATATTATGTTTTTATCCAAATAAGAGAATATCTTAAACTTTCACGTCTTTAACGTAATCTAAACTTCACAAAACAATACTAAATGTTTTATATAAATCATTATAAGTGATGTATATGTTAATTCTATATAGATATACTCATATAAATCATAAATAACATATATGAAAACTTATATTTCTATTATTAGTTCCTTCTTCGGGTTATTCGGATCAACCAAATTCAAAATTATTTATCCGCAATCCAATCCAAATAAGATTCGGGGTACTCGAATTCGGGTTATTTGGATTCGATTAACCGAATAGTCCAATCCATTTTACCCGAATCCAATTAAAGTCGGGTCGGATTTTCGAATTCGGACATTTTCAACACCCCTACCTTGAGCCCCTAACTTATTGGTTGAAGAAAGGCCCTTTGGTGACTTCCAAGTCAATTAAAGCAACAAGTACAATAATATATAGCTAATTTTAAAAGCTAAGAATATGAATAGAAAAAGTAATATTCATAGACAAGTGATATCACGTAAAAAGTCACGTTTTTACTACCGATATCCTCCCCAATTTAGATCAAAACCTGGCAAATAAGCTCAAATATTTCATTAATCGATGTTATTTTGTCAAGTAGGTTAAAATAACGAAGCACAAGAAAAATCAAGCAAAACGGGCGAAAAATGAAGATTCTACGCACTTTTGAAGATTTGAAAAAATCCGAGACAAGATATATCAAGCTAAAAGAATCATCTCAGAGATTTCGCTATACTAAAGTCTTCGTTTTTGAAAATCGAATCTAACGCAAAAGGAATAAATGAAAAATGATGAAAAACGAAGATTCTACGCGTCACGAAAGATTCAAAACATTCGGAACAAGCTATCCCAAGTTAGAAGACTCATCTCGGAGATTTCTTTACATCAAAGTCTTCATTTTTAAAAATAGAAAGAAACGCAAAAAGAATCATTAAAAACGTACGCGTAACGAAGGAGATACGAAGCAAAATGTAAACCGAAAAGCACCTGAGCCGGCACCAGCCAACCGCCGGCTGGAAACGGCCAGACGCCGGCTGGAAAGCAGTACATGACCCGGTGTTTCCTTCTTTATAGGCCGTACCCAAGGGTTTTGGGCCGGAACCAGTCGACCCGACCCGGTTTCGGCTGGGATCTTCGTACCTCGCACGCTTTTCACTAAAATGAGGCTATTTTCGCTATCGTAAGCAAAATTTCAGCTATAAATACATCGTTGGATTCGTAATTGAAAAACACACACTCCTGGACAAGTTTCAGCTCCAAAAACACATTTCTAAATTTTCTTCAATTTTTCTCATTTTTTCTCTCTCTAGGATTAGTTAGATTAATCTACGGATTAATCCACGAACTAGAAGGAACGATCGTAATTCAAGATTTCTTTTGTACATGTGAAGAGTTTGCCAATTATAATAATACGCTACTACACTTTAATTTCCGGGTGATATTTAAACATTTTCATACTCGTTTTATGTTATATTTAATTATGCATTATTACTTGGTATGTGATCTATTTATTGCCATGAATTGCGAGTAGTTTATTATTGTGATTGTTGGGATGTAAATAATTAAAAATAGGGATGACATTATATAATTAGTATACGACAATCGTAAAGTAATATTACGGCCCCTATTCGACTGTTCTCCGATAAGTATTGGGAACGCCTTACGCGAAGTACAAATGTACAGAAGTCTGAGAACGACTGAAGGTAGTTATATTACAGGAATCAACTCTGGTTTAACATTGGAACTCCGAAAGGACAATACAATTTTATAAACTAACTGGTAAATCCAACGAATGTCAAAACACTGTAAAGTAATGTTCGTCAATACGATCAGATAAATAGGAATTAATAACGTTTGTGCTGTTTAGGCTTTGTGAACTTAAGTTTAATTTATGGAGTACCCTTTCTGGTTATCCACGTGATTGCAACCTAGTAATTAGGAACTGATCAAGCTTAATTTGGGTAAGTAGTTATCTGTACTTAGTCCATGACAAAGTAAGACACTGCGAGAGCACCGTTCAGTACATAGTAATTAATCGCTATGGAATTTCAATGTATCTTCCATCTTATTACTTAACAAAAGCATGGCAAGGGTGAGTAACTTTGGAAATACTATGTAGTAAAGTACAAGGCAAATCACTGAAAGGTATGATCTGCATATGAAATACATTTTAATAAATTATGAATAATTCAGGGATGTATAACTGTTTGAAAAGGAGAGATTTAAGTCATAAGTCGAAATAACCGGAACTTGCATGATTACAAACAAGGCTTAGAAATGAAAGTAAAAGTCCAAGTGACTTAGGATACTTAAACTACTAGGTCTTACATAATCGGCGGTCTAAATACACAAGATTTACATGTACGAGATATGGGTCTAGAATGAGGAGTTGGTACCGTACCTGTGTGTTTGCAATCTGGTATCACTATCTATACGGTGGATTATTTCAGTAATAGGAGTGAGATTTTTGAACGAAGATGGAAAGAATAATTTCTCGGGTGGCGATTCCCTATTGGTAACTCGTATTACATTTTGATGTAATCGGTTTTACACCACTAATCCTGATGCAGGACCGAGTAATTGTTTGGTTTTGGAGAAGAGACGATATGTTGAGGTATTTCTCCCTCACACATGCTATCTGGTGATATTTCTTATTCTCAATGTGGGATGAGAGTAGGATGATCCTTTGAACCATCTTCATGGTTCTATTTATAGTGGATGAATGTGTGTAATTTGATATATGATATATTTCCTTCGAGCTGTAAGGATATTTTCAGATCATATTTGGATTTCGTAATATTCCTTTTAGATCGTATATCGTATTGTAAGGAATATAAAATATTCTTTTTAGATTTATATCGAGCTGTAAGATTAATATTTTTAGATCACATTTGGATTTCGTAATATTCCTTTTGGATCGTATATCGGCCTCTAAGAAATATAAAATATTTCTTCTAGATTTATATCGAGCTGTAAGGAATATATAATATTCCGTTTGGATTATATATGGATTTCGAGAATATTAATATTCCTTTCGGATTATATTAAGATTCTCAAAATCTATCTAAAGGAATATATAATATTCCTTTAGATAGATTTTGAAAATCTTAATATACATTTGAAATCTTTTAATCTTCTAGGGATCTAATTATGGGCATTTTATATAGTCGAAGTTTGTATACATCACGGGATACCGTATTAGGGTTTGTTGGAACTAAAATGATGAAAGAAGATGAAAGTATATGTTAGAGACAAACTTTGCAGAAAAATATTAGTTGGTGAAGTTTTGTGAAATGAAAATGGATGTACTTTATTGAAATGAAAAATATTAGTTGGTGAAGTTGGTGAAGTTGGTGAAGTGTCATGTGTATCATGTAGAGGTGGCCTAGCAAATCGGTTAAACTTTTGTCCTTTTAATGAAAAATACTCCTTCCGTCCCATATATATAGTCTTATATTCATTTTTTTTTATATCCCAATTTTATTGTTCACTTCCAAAAATAGATATGCATAATGAGATAATGTTCTTTTTTACCCCTGGTTTATATATGTAAGACAAAAACGTAGGTAAAAAGTAGAGAGTAAAACTATCATCTTATCAAAAAGTAAGAGAAATGATTATGTTTTCTTAAACTGTGTATTTTTTTTATGGGACAATAAAATTGGGACGGAGGGAGTATTAGTTAGTGTTTTCACTTTTGTTGGTGTTTTCACCTTTGTCCTTTTAATGCATTGAGACTCACAATTTCTTTAATTTTTTTAAATAAATCTTTACAGAAGCCTATTGAATGGTCAAATTACTATCATATAAAGGTGGCCTAGCAAACCGCTCAAACCGGAACCGAATGACTCGATGTCTAGATGTAAATTATTTACAACAAAAGATGACATTAAAAGAGCATCTACCATTAAACTATAAGAGTAGTTATACCAAACCCTTTAGATGCTACTAGCTTATATTACGTTTCGAATGTAAGACATAAAATAACAAAAGTGAAAAACCAAGTAGACAATGCTACTAGCATCTGAAGGGTACAACAAGGATTATAAAAGATCAAGTAGACATTGTATTGGTCTTCGTTTTTTCCATTCTTTATTATAGTTTAACTTACTTATGCAAATCGTCACGTTACATTTTAAGAATAATAACATGTGGACAGAAAGACATACGATGTATGTTTGTTATTTTATGTCTTACTCCGTACATTCTAAACGTAATCTAAGGTTCTTCTGATACTCCAACGTTTCACTTTTATTGTCCTTCGACATATTTTTTTTTTTAATGAATGTCAGTTTTTGATCTTATATTTAAGGTAAGTTTGACTAAATTTTATAAGAAATAAATTACTAAGAGTAATAAATGATGGTAAAATGAGAAGTTTAATGATTCTTAAGAGTTAAGAGTTTATTTTTACGTTTACACAATTTTTTGGCACAAACAAAAATACTAATTCAAAAAAATATTCGAGTTCAAGTGATTCAGATTTATAAAGAACTAGTTTTAAGGGCTGTTTACTTTTTTTCTCATTAAGTCCTATATGGATATAAATGACAATATGGGTATGGAAGGACTATATCCATTAATCAGTGAATGAATAATACTGTTTACATTTTATGCTGAATAGACGACTGAATGATAAAAATGACTATATTACCCTTAGGCTAAATAATATTTATTTTTTTATCTATTGACAAAATACATAAATTGTGAAGGAATAATAATATTTTCTTTTATGTGTTGGATAAAAGTTCTAAAGAATATAAAATGACAATTTTCCTAGCGTAAATAATAATCATTATTTGGTTTGTCCAATAATGAATGTTTAATCGTACTTCATCAATTTACAAAATTTATTAACAATTATACGTACTACCATTTTTCAATTCAATTTATTAAATCAAAAATCAAATAAACAAACACCCACTTTGGAAGCAACGAATAACAAAAAGTCGGTTTCCACTACTTTTAATTCTTCAATATAAAAATCAATTAAAAACTAAAAAGAGCATAAACCATAAAATAGGGCTTATGCTATATGTACGCCACCTATATAACTATATGAACACCAATTTATGTCTACATAGACTTTTATCGTTGCATTATCAATTTAATTTTACATTATTATTATACTCATACTAGTATTTGTTATATTATTATTGTTATTTTATTATTATTATTATTATATGAAATTACAGAACACAAACATCAACTGTAGAATAATTAATTTTTTGATAAATTGATGACAAAGAATAGATATGTTGTAGTGACCTAAAACAGTATATCAAATATTCCGTATATACTACTGTTAATGTTAACGTTATCTCATACTTTCCTAAAGATATATAAGAAATAATTTTTTATATTTTTATAAGAAAAGAAAGAATAAAGAAAAAGGTTTTTAAGTTATACGGAGAAAAGAAGTAAAATTGATTCTTTCAAATATTTCAAATATAACAGTAAAATAACACACTACTATTTGTTAACAAAAATAGGTTCTTGAAATATTCTACTCCCTCCGTCCTGATTCTATTGTCCAGTATTCCTTTTCGGGATGTCCCAATTTTATTGTCCACTTCTATAAATATATAAGAATAATGAGATAAAGTTCATTTATGCCCCTAATTTATATATGTAAGACAAAAAGGTAGGTAAAAAGTAAAGGGTAAAACTGTCTTCTTATCAAAAAGTAAGAGAGAGAGTGATATTTTCTTAAACTGTGTGTTTTTTGTCTGGGGACAATAAAATTGAGACGGAGGGAGTATATAAAAACGCACACCCTATTTAACATTAATAAACAGTTTTTATAAGTATCTACAGGAGTAAATTGAAAAAAAAAATAGTACTCCATCCGTTCCGTTTAAAATGTCCACATTACTATTTTGGGATGTCCCATTATAAGTGTACACTTTGATATTTAACCAATCAAAAAAGTCTTTAGTGGGTAGATTTAATATTTGTTTGATGAAAAGTGTAGATAGTGAAGAATCCTAAAACTATGTACAAAGTCAAAGTGAACATTTTAAATGGGACGGAAGTAGTATAATAAAAATTATAAGAAAAACATGAAAAAAATAAAATGGAGAAGTGTGAGAAACGAGAAGAATAGGTGTGTTAGAGTGGGCTCACAATTTTCAATAAAGGTAAGAAGTTAGGAGATTTGGTGGTGTCTGTATATAGCAATCCACAAAAATAGGGTGTTAGCAGGCTGTTGACCGGATACAAGCAACAATTTCCTATACAAATCTTCAACTACTTCTACCTCAAACCATACACCAACCTTACTTTTCTATCTATACTCCACGCCCATGGCAGGGTTATCAAACTCCAATGACGCTTCAGCACGCATAGAAGATCTTGAGTACTTGTATGCATCAAATGCTAATGTATCCAATTTTGTTTCTGTGAAACTTTCCAACGAAAGCAATTACCGTCTCTGGAAGACACAGATGATTTGTCTCATGAAGACTCACCAAATGGCTGGCATTGTGGATGATGCACTTGCCCGTCCGAGAACTCTAAGGGCGGAGATCATGGACCGATATGACAGTCTTCTCAAAGGCTGGATTTTGGGGTCAACTAGTGAGAATGTACTTGGTACCGTCGTTGATCTCACTTCAGCCAAAGATGTATGGGATAAACTGAAACTGTTTTATGATGTAACTATAAATCATCAACATGGTATGTCTTCTCCGAACATTTGAGTGATCCCAACTTCATTTTCTTCTTTTTTATTATATAATATATATACCATACGTCCCACTCAAAATGTCCACTTTGACTTGACACAAAGTTTTAGAATTTTCTACTATCTAAAGTTTTCACCAATCAAATTTAATATATACCCACCAAAGTCTTTTTTTTATTGGTTAAGTATCAAAATGGACACTTATAATGGGACAATCCAATATAATAATGCGAACACTTGAAATGAAATGAGACTCGAAGAGTATATTGTTTCATCTTTATTATTATCATGGCTGCTGTTAACCCTATCTACTTTCTCTCTCCCTATAATCCAAAACCCCCCACAAACTTTGAATGGAAATTGCTCGCTACCCAGGAAAAATTAGACCGCGCCACCACCACCATTAAACTCGTATCCTTTCTCCGAACACAGCCTAACTTGTCTTTCCGGCATCGGCCTCTTGACACGCCGCCACGCGCCACAAGTTTCAGATCGCTTGGTCTTGCTTTTTCCGAAATTTCAGTTTTTTTCTGGCCACTTATTGGCGAGCGTAGCAGATCCACTTTGCCCCACTTTCATAATATTGTCTACCATTCCCTCCTATTTTCTTTCTCCCCACCACCACAAGCCGTCGCTGCTGCCAGATTTTTTTTTTTTAAATAAAAAATTTTAAGTTTTTTTAATTGGTTTTAAAAAAAATTCAAAAAATTTGTATTATACATATTATCCTTTTGTACTGCATTTTGTATATATATGTTTTAATGTTTAGTACATATTGTTCGTTTTGTACTGCATTTTGTTGTTTTTAATGAAATTTATATATGTATGTATTAGGAAGTTTTAAAGGCTGTGCCTAGCACAACCCGTAATATTTGAAGTTACTTTTAAGTTTTTTACCTATCATAATTAAAATTGTTAGATAGTTTGAATCATTAGATGATTATTATGATAACATAATTTGGTGGCATTCAGATGATAAATTTACTACATTCATACTATTACAATACCAATTGCTAGTGTATCGAATGTAATGTTTTTAATAGAGTTAAAACTTTATTTAAGATAAATTTAAAATGAAATCAAATCTCCAATGGCCTAACTAAGTCAACTATCAATCCGTCAGGCCAACTACTCCCTCCTAGGCATGGCAATTCTCATCCGACCCACGGATATCCATCCATCCATATCCATTTATGATGGATATGGACGATCTAAATGGATGAATAACGGATATGGATACGGATATGGATGTTTAGTGGATCGGATATGGATTACAATTCTTGATCCATGGATTCACCCGTTTCACCCGAAATATACATACACACACACACACACACACACACACACACACACACACACACACATAAATTAAATATCCATAAACATATAAGCTATAAACTAGTAAGGTATTATTGAATATATAAAGTCGTAAATATTAAATACATAATATATATTTGAGGGGTTTTTTATTTTATATTTAGATAGCAAATTGAAATGCATAAATCTATCACACTTAGTCAAGTTTTGATTCCATTCACAATTCACGATAGATGACAATCAAAACATGTGTGATTAACCGATACACATAGAGAACACAATTACATATGTCAAAATATATGTTTAGTTGTAATTGTAACCAATTATGCTTCATTGACGACAATAATTACATGCTTTTGTAAATAGATTTTTGATTGTTACGATATTTTTATTGTATCGTTACAATATTTTTTGTTTCATTTCATATTAGGAAAAATTTTAAACATATTTTGAATATCCAACGGACATCCATTAACCCGCTTAATCCATCGGATATGGATATGGATGGATGAATTGAAATTATATGGATATGGATATGGATACGGACGAAAATATTTAAATGGATATGGATGTGGATATGGCATCATCCGATCCATATCCGATCCATTGCCATCCCTATGACCCTCCACACCTTTCTCTAGAACAACAGTGTTAAATATCAGCTTACTACTGTATAGTCTTTGGCCATCCTTTTCCCAGCTTTTAACCATTTTACGGTACATCAAACAAAACCCATTTACCCAATAAGATATTAAAACATACACTATTTAATAATAATTCACAAAATTACATCACAAAAATCTTTCTTCCATAATACTACACATGCTATAACCCAAAAAAATGTACATACAACAAAACCAATTGCCATCTCACAAACGCCTGCGATTTATAAACATATGTACTGATCAAGTTGAATATGACAATTATATCAACATTTTTAGAATTAATCCATTAAAAATAAACTCTTTATCAACCAAGTCTTAATTTAAGACATTAGTAAAATCTTTTTTAAATCAGATTAAAGTCTAACCTTATCAACCAAATAAATTATGAGTAGCTTCAAACAGATTCAACTTACTAAAGATATGGAAACTGTACCAAGAGAAGAAACTTGAGCAAACAAAGATTGTGATGTCTCGCACGAAATTATTATGTGAAAAGAACTATATATGATGGTGCCTTGAAGGCTAAAATCAAACCAAGAAAAACTAATATGTACACTACAACTGAAACATGATTAAACCTAAGAAAACATACAAACATACCTATATCTTCCCAAAGAAAGCAAGTTCTAATTAAACAATACCCCACAAAACATGATTATATACCGAAATATAGCCTACTTCATTTGAACAAAGATATTCTTCATTGTTGAATATATCAACCAGCAAGGATATAAGGAAGTAAAATAGAGAAAAATGGTATTTTTATATATGTGTATAATAAGAATATAAAACAAATAAAAAGATAAATAAATATACATATGAATAAGTGAAGTTGCCGAAAGTTTGCAAGTATATATTGTCACTTGATACAAGAAAGGGGTCATCGACTCAACCGTTCTTCAAAGATACATAATCACCGGGAACCTCAAATCAAAGCTAAAAAGCAACCAAAGTTAGAAGGATGAAACAAATAAAACATCAAAAAAATATAAAACGTCACAACAAAAAAGATTGAGAAAGAAATCAGTAAAGAGGAACAAAAGAGAAGAGGGACATTGTTACTGACAAAGATTACACCACCAAGCAGGTGAAGGCTAAAAGTCTAGAGGATGTTGGGAGAAAGTCTGAGAAAGATGGGAGCTGAGGTAGGATGGGTAAGAGAGTGTTGAGTCATTTGATGAATGCTTCTTTCGATATAAAGAGGGTAGTTAACGTGACCATAACCTTCAAACAGTTTGACTTAATTTCAATGAAAGCTTTGTCCAACAAGCTATAAGAAATTCAAATATTTTGATGAGTATGAGACTCAATTTTCTTTTATATTTAGTATAGTAGACAAATGGATTTTTCAAGAGAACTAATATATGAGGAAATATTAATATAATCAATAGTCTACTAAAAGTTGAAACACCACCTAAAAAAGAACCACTATAACAAGATCATGTTTGAGAAAACTTGAAAAGCAAAGTGACGAGAAAACTAACTGCTGAAAACTGATTGCACATACCTTACGTTAGATATGCAAGCCATGAGTCGTCCATGAGGGCAGAATTACAGTAGCACTGTCAAGGCACAAAAAAAATTCAAGAATTAGTGGGGCACAGAGATAATTGAAATGAAAATTTTGAAAATTAAGCACAAAATAATTGTGCTACTCCATTCAAATTGGCATTGAACTTGGAAAGGGACATGATCCAATAGGTGAATGAGGACTTTAAATTCATGTAAAAGCTTAGGCTCATTCAAACACCACCATCCTTATACAATAGTAAGATAAATCTATTCGTTATACAATAGTAAGATTACAAAGAAAAATGTAGTACAATTCTATCGAGTTTAAATTGTGAACTACTAAACCAAAGTGTAAAAGCTTGCTAAAGTTTGTAAACATAAGAGAAAAACCTGTAATAGTTGTTCATGTAGCAACATTTCATCAGACACCTTTTGAGCACTCCTCAAATCATTAAGAAAAGAACAAAATCATCACAAATGAAGAACACCCACAACAAAAATGAAGCAATAAATCACGATTACAAACAAATAGTAATTGAATGGAATCTTTCCTATAATTTTTCTTGTTCATTGTGTCAATTTCATTGGTCATATGAGTTGTATAAATTCCACGACTTATGGGAATGTTAAAGTTTGCTTCAGTTAGAGTAAAGTCGCTAGAGCTACTGACATGTGAACAAGATAATGACGAGCAAATCCTAGCCACTTATTTTAAATCAATGGTCTAAAAGGGTGGTGGCATTTTTGTAATTATTGAAAATATCTGGAAAAGGGAGGTGGCATTTTCGTAAATATGGTGAACTTCAGTTTTCATTCACAATGTATAACACCCCTCGTTTAATTATAAACAATATTATAATATTCGCAACTCGGAAGCGTATATTTCAAAACATACTATCAATGTTTTACATTACTTAAAATGTCAATAAACTTTTTCAAATCTAATACACATGACATTTCAACAAACTCGGTGTTATATAATTCAAAACATTACTTTAATTATCAAAATAACATCAGAGTAACAGCCTGTCAAACATTCCATCCAGTCCAACAACTTCCTGCCCTGCCCAATATGTCCCATCTATTTCAACCTGCAGGAAGAACTGTGGTGGGGTTAGCATAAAGCTAAGTGAATGAAACTATAAGCAACAGTCCAACCTAGCATAACAATCTGTTTACGTCAAATAACAATAAACAGAAAATCAATTAATCACTCGACATCCAATCAATGTCATACACACAACATCATGAGGATCGGTGGTCCCTGAGACACCCTAATACCGGTTTGGTACTCAAGGAACTCTTATCATTCATCTGTATTGGCCCATACAGAACTACCGATAACTTGTTGTCGATCACACACGACCTAGATCTCTAAACCAACCTTTCAAGTTTCCGAGATCTCCTGTCGTCTACAACAACAACAAGCCCAACCGTCAAATCAAGTTGACCTCACAGTCTTACATAATAGCACAATCAGCCAATTAAGCAACTAGTTAATCTATCATGACAAGATATCTCAACAGATGCATCATATCAAAGTAATACTATAAATTACTCGTTGTAAATCAAATCATTACAACTAAATCACACTGAGGTTACAGATCCACTCACCGACACCGCAGCCGCAAGCTCAGAAGTCTAATATTACTGAGCCTTCTCCATATCTGAGAATACAATCAATAAACAATGAGTTAGTAACTTGTCTCAACTGATAACACATAAGTAATTAATATCGCTACACAATCATAACATAATTACATGAATCCAATGATCCCTAAGATCACAGCAAATAAAAGTTCAATTCGGAACAAAATCAAAAAGTCCCGAAATAAGGTCCAAAAACTATAAAAAGCCATTTTCGACCCTTAAACGACACCGAATGGCCAAAAACTGACTAGGCTATAGCATATAGCTTTGATCAGTGGGCCGTTTTCGAGTGACCATGTAAATTTCAGCCCAATCGGAGTTTAAAGACAATTTGTCAATTTTTCCGTGGCAAAAATCACTACTAAACACTTATGCATTTTTGAAATTTGCAAACTCAAAATTTCTGAAAATTTGCTAGAAATCAGCCTTACCCGCCGGGTAAGGCCCATACCCGCCGGGTATCCACAATATTGCACAAGCCGCCGGCTTGGCTCAGAAGCCGCCGGCTTCCCTACCATCACTCATCCCCGCCGGGTAAGGGAGGTACCCGCCGGGTACTCCCTTCGTCCCAGCCCTGTTCGTTCTGATCAAAACTTTACCCACGGGTTTCATAACAAAATCATTCAAAAACCCGAATTTTAACAATCTAAAACCACAATAACATTGCATAATCAGTATGTAACACTTCTAACATATTTCTAACATCCAATTTCATATCAAATTCCATAATTCATCAATTTCACTAATCATCAAATTTAAAGAATGAAACTTACAAATTTGAAGAAAGAATATGATTATGATGATGAACTAATCAGAATCACAGCTTCAGATTCTTAGCTCACGTTTGATTTCGATTTTTGATTTAGATTTCATAGAGTTTTCAAAGGAATTGGAGAAAAGGAAATAAACTTTCCTTTTTGGGAAAGTTGATATATATCGACTCTTTCCAACCGACTTCAATTATACGGGTATAATTTAATACCCATTCTCAATCTATTGTCTGGAACCCGAAAACCATTTGCGAGTCCAAACATTTTATTGCACCGTCAACTATATTAATTTACAACAATCAATAATTCACTTATCACATTGGAATATTCGACTCCTATTCCAATTATTTCAACTATTTCAAACAATATTATTTCCAAATACATTTAAATATATATTTAAATCAAGAAATAATATATAAACAACTAGGTCCATTTCGAGGATGTTACACAATGCATCATTTTTGTGAATCATAATTTTTTTTTCCTTTCACAATAATTTTGAAGTTATGAATTTTTTTTTAACATTCACAACACTTTCTGAAAAAGATGAATTTAAGATTTTAACATTCACAATTAATATGACTTGTGTGAAGCAATAACAAAAAGTAATATTAACATTTAATCTATTACTATTTAAGTTACTACATCAAAACACATACATGTGGTGGTGGTGATTGGTAGTGGACTTTTGAATTCACATCTTGAAATTTATTGTTAATCAAAAAGTTAATAAAACATTAACACTAAAGAACTTTGTGTGAACTATATATATATATATATATATATATTAACATTAAGAAATAGTTGTGAATAAAAACAAAGATCCCTTTAAGCAATAAAATGTTTATGTGAAGCTTATTTATTAACAGTTTTTATGTGAAGGATATTTGTTTGTGTGAAGTCTATTTATTTGTGTTAAGCTTATTTGTTTGTGTGAAGCTTATTTATTTGTGTTGAGCACTAAAATGTTTATGTGAAACTTATTTTTAACAGTTTTGTGTTAAGCTTGTTTGTTTGTGTGAAGCTTCTTTTTGTGTGTGTGTGTGTGTGTGTAAAGCTTATTTGTTTGTGTTAAGCAATAAAATGTTTATGTGAAACTTATTGGTTAACAGTTTTTGTGTGAAACATATTTGTTTGTGTGAAGCTTTTTTTTTTTGTGCTAAAGGTTTTTTTTTTTTTTAAGCAATAAAATGTTTATGTAAAGTTTATTTGTTAAAAGTTTTTGTGTGAAACATATTTATTTGTGTCAAGCCTATTTATATGTGTTAAGCAATAAAATATAAAACTTTTTGGTAATATAAATATACTAATGATAATCAACAAAACAAAAAAGACTTCACACATGTAAAACTTGTGAACGAAAAAGAAATAAAAAATTAACAATAAAAGTTAATTGTGAAGTTTAATCAAAGTACACAATAATTACAAAAATGTCATCATGGTAAAAGTTCAAAATATTTACAAAAACGTCACCTTCAAAATCAGGCTTTTGATTAAATGAAAAAATGGAGGAATAGGATGTGTTTTCACAGTTCTCACGGAATCCTCTTATTCTCACAGGATCCCAAGTCTCTCTCTCTCTCTCTCTCTCTATATATATATATATATATATATATATATATATATATATATATATATATATATATATATATTGGTTCTCATTTAAACCTCCCACTATATATTACATATTTTATTTATGACATATTAATTGTTTGTTTTTTACTGCATTTTATATTATACATATTATCCATTTGTACTGCATTTTGCTGACGGCGCATATAAAAGATGCAGTCAAAAATATATACAAGTTATAGTTAATAAACAATAATATACAAGATGCAGTGGAAAAAGGCTAACATATATTCAAAAAAGAATGATGCAGTAAAAAATTATGTATAAAATGCAGTATAAACAACAATGTATGCAGTATAATTTGATACAAAATGCAGTATAAAAAGGATAATATGTATGATATAAAATGCAGTGCAAAACACACAATATGCACCAAAATCATATATAGGCCTGTAAATGAACCGAACGAACACGAACGAAGTATGTTTGTGTTCGTTCATTAAGGTTTTATTGAACAAATGAATGAACACGACGGATAAGCGAACGGATTCGTTGTTCATATTCGTTCACTAAGAAAATTTGTTTGTTCACGAACATAATTACATAAACGAACGTTTACGAACGAATATATAATTTAATGCATTTGTTCGTTAATACCTTAAACGAAGCCCGACGAACAAAAAAAAATAAACACACACATAGACACACACACACACTCACATATCTAAGTAGAGGTGTGTGGGAGTGGAGGAAAAATGTGAGATGAATGTGGAAGAGAAATGTGAAAGGTACAAATGTCTAAATGTTTAATACTATTTAAATTTAGATTTTAGATTATTAGATTAAAAAGAGATACAAATATGTATCACTTTAATTATAATGTTAGTTAACAAAAAAACATGTTATCGAACGTTCACGAACGTAAATAAACAAACGAGACGTATGTTAATGTTCGTTCATGTAATTAAACGAACGTAATTTTTTGTTCATGCTCGTTCATATAACGAATCTAACGAACATAAACGAACTTCCCACCGAACGGTTCGCGAATTGTTCATTGAACGTTCAGTTCGCATACAAGCCTAATTATATATACAAAATGCAATATAATTATATTCAAAAATGCAGCATAAAAAGGATAATATATATAATACAAATTTTTTGAAAAAAAAAACATTCGATTTTTAAAAAAAAAAAAATGATACAACAAGGTCCGGCGACGGTGGCCGGAATCCAGTGCCGGCTGCCAGAATCCAGTGGCCAGCAGTGGTGGGAGGTGGTGGTAGGTGGGTGGGGAGGAAGAAGGAGGGAGTCTAGAAAAAAAGTTTAGGGGCTAAAATGTAAAAATGAAAATAGTGAAAGAGGTGTAGAGTGAAATTTATTGTTATATTTTCTTTTCTCTACTCCAACTCTCATTTTTGCCTATTAATGACAAAAACGTCACTCCTCCTAACCATTGATCTAAACCAAAGGATGATCTAATGACAACAATTTTGTGTCTCCATCTTCTCCTCAAATACTTCATTCTCCTATGATCCTCCACCTTAATTAGGGATGGTAATGGATCGGATGATGTAATATCCATTTAAATATTTTCGTCCATATCCATTTAATTTCAATTCATCCATCCATATTCATATCCGATGGATTAAGCAGGTTAATGGATGTCCGTTGGATATTCAAAAAATGTTTACAAATTTTCCAAATATGAAATGAAACCAGCAAAAGTAACAAATAAATAAATATAACGTAACATACAGAATTCTATTTACAAAAGCATGTAACCATTGTCATCAATGCAGCATAATTGGTTACAATTACAACTAAACATATATTTTGACAAATGTAATTGTGTTCTCTATGTTTATCGGTTAATCACACATGTTTTGATTGTCATCTATCATGGATTGTGACTTCACTATATGATTGGAAGCAAAACTTGACTCAGCGCGATAGATTTATGCATTTCGATTTGCTATTTAAAAATAAACTACTTAAAAAACCCTCAAATATACATTATATATTTAAAATTTACGACTTTATATATTCAGTAACACCTTAATAGTTTATGGTTTATATGTATGTGGATATGTAATTTTGTGTGTGTGTGTGTGTGTGTATATTTCGGGTGAAACGGGTGAATCCATGGATCACAAAATGCAATCCATATCCGATCCACTAAACATCCATATCTTTATTCATATCCGCTATTCATCCATTTAGATCGTCCATATCCATTACAAATGGATCTGGATGGATGGATGTCCACCGGGTCGGATGAGAATTGACATGCCTAACCTTAATGTTTACTTGTATTAAACTATATAAAATATATATACACAAAATTAAATAAAACACTAAATGCTAAAATCTTATATAAACTAAATAGAAAAGATATATAAAAATATCGATCATATGAAAACATTGGAGTTATAACATAGTAAACAAACACAGTTAATTGATTAATTTAGCTATTAGATAAAGTTGACTAATATTTATAAACAAATAGTTATAGGGTTTTTAATATTTAATATTAAATCTGGTAGACTAATAAAGCGCTTCTTTTTCTATTAAAAAATAATATTAAATAAAACGTTTTCTTCCACCCTAAAGTATTTCAATTATAACTACTAAACGTTTTAGTAATCTAACCCTTAATTTCCTTTTGTATTCTTTATCAATTTAATGTTAGCCTAAACATTATTTGTTGCGTAGCGGTTTCTTTTGATAGACTTAGTATATCAATCGAGTACTTCTTCTCGAGCTTGGAGCCTTTTTCTAGGCTAGGATAGACTCTCTATGCATACATGGTTACTTGAGGTCATATCCTTCTAGCTTAGGGGCGGGCGTGTCTAGAGGGTTGAGGCGATCAAATACCTTAGTGAGTTCCACTAGGATTAGACTGGAAAGTCTATGGAGCTCGTGGACTCCTTGTTTAGGCGTAAGGTGGACATCGCATGCTTCCAAGAGACCAAATGGAAGGGTTATGGAGTTTTAGAGATAAAAGACTTCAAGCTATGGTTTTCAAGATCAAGAACTGCACGAAACGGAGTAGGAGTCATTCATGTGGATGGTGGACAAATCGCCTATGATATTTTGCTGACATGTTTGTCTCGTTGCGACGTTTTCGCCCATAATTGACAAGTCCCGCAACTCCTTACGATTAAAAAGTTATGTCACATGTTTATTTGTTCAAGTTCCATGATAGTAGTATAAATGAGAATCAAATAGATATGTAGGGTTGTGTCGGTAACATCAAGTATTAATAATAATGTTAGCCTGTTAGGGGTAAATTTGTATCATCCCTTCTTCTTCCCCTTGTTATTCCTTGTCCATTGACTTACCCCCTTGGAAACCCGAAAGAATTAACCTTTCCAACAAGCCTCAACAAGCCGTGTGTTCTCCTTCGCTACCTTGCTAAAAATCGAATTAAACCCCTTCTTAAACCCTAGAAGATCGATTTTTCTATCAAGACTTGAAACCTTGCACCACAAGTTAACAATTTCTTCAAACCCAAGAAATCTACACCTTACTTGATCTACAAGCAACCACCAAGTCTTGAACCACAAATAAACCGCAACAACCCCTTATGTCGGGTTTCCTTGCACCTCAAGTAATCGGCTTTTACCTTAAACCCAAAAAACCGAACCTACTTGAAAACCTCAAAATCGATATAACCCAAGAATCTTGATCGATTTACCCAAGAAAACCATTGAATCGATTTAACACAAGAAAATCCCTTGTAAAACCCCTTGTAATCGAAACTTTGCTTCACCACCTTATAATCCACACAACGATAACCAAACAATACCCGGAAAGAAAATCAACACAAAACCCCAGATTCAAGCAGCAACTTCGACAAGTTGTATCTCCCTACTCGAACTTCCAATCTAAAATCCCTCAGATCTTAAATCTATGTGTCTAGTACCTACAGTTTATATTTCACGACAATCCGGCGGTTAACGAACCCGCAACGTCAATTCTCCCACGACTGCACATAAACTGGCGAACCAAAAAGCTGTTTTTTTTCATTTCTATTCTATTGGCTCTCTTCACGACTTCTTCTTGAACAAGGCTCTGATACCACTTGTTAGAAAAACCTCCAACACACAAAGCAAGACTAATCGATGCTAAGAAACAAGAATATAATCGACACACAAGATCACACACGATATACCCTCAAACTCTTATATCTTTTATTAACCAAAGATTCACGAATGAGTACACAAAGAAGAATAATTATGTCTCACCTCTCACCTCCTTTTTGTTAGAATGTAAACTAAATTTTAGGGGTTTAATTGTATTTATATAATTTTGGGGGTTAGTTTGATAATTAAGGGTCTAAATGGGCAGTTAGTTGGTACGATCTGGCATAATTTGAAGGGTTACAACCCTTGAATATGTCTCTCCATGGTGTATATATATATGTATGTATTTTCTGTGAATAAATGTGGTTGTTCCCTATAATTAAATCTCTGCCCAGATTATAACTTCTATTTATTTATGTGCAAGAGTGGGAATATTAAAATACATAAATAGTTTGTGCATTTGTGCAGTAAGTTTCTTTCAATTCTGGTTTTGGTGTTCTATTGATTCTGCACAGCATATTGTTTGTGGTCTGTGATATTTTCTGTTTTCAACACTTTTATAGAGATGAGGAGGTGTCAATTAATCCTAATCTAATCCACACAATTAAGTTACATATTACTACCCTAAAGTATTGCTAATATTCCTAACAGGTATGGATGCAGATACAGCTCCAACAATACCGGAAGCAAAAACAGAAACAACAGAGACAGATGTGATTACAGTTACAGAAGAAACAAACAGAAATGACGAAAACATGCTTGAGATAGAAATAATAGGTACCGAAGTAGTTTCAGAGGATGTAACACTAACTAAAGACTCGGAATATGGAAGAAAATATTTGTTGAGGATGATCAGAAGCAAGAAGCTTTGGTGTAAACTTCTTGTGGAAGGAGATTGGAAAGGAGCAGAATTCATACTAAAAAAAGAGAAAGATCTAGGAAGACGTGCAATTAGCAGCAGGCTTCATATAGCGGTTGGAATAGGTCCTAACGATTTCTTGAAAAACTTCTTTTCTTATCTAAGTGCTGAAGAAGTACTTGAAAAGAGAGATTCGGATGGATGCACAGCCCTGCACATAGCCGCAATCATTGGCAATACTTATGCAGCGGATCTCTTGGTTAAAAAGAACAGCAAGTTATTGCGGATTGAAGACAATAAAGGTGAAGAAGCATGGCATAAAGCTTATGAAAATATGCATCTTGATACCATTGGATATTTGTTGAAAGCCATCGATGATGTTGATGATCATGATAAAAGCAAGCGAGATTCTTCTTCTTTAGAGGGTCCTGTTCAACCTCACTTTCACCCTGATAGTAAAATAGGGCTCGACCTTCTTGTTAATGCTATTTCGGCAAAACAATACAGTGAGTAGCCGTATCACGTAAGTACTATGATATCATACCGAGACATATTGATTTGACTATTTACGTTATGTTTATGCTTGCAGATTTAGCATTAGAATTAATCGAAAAATTTCCTAAGTTTGCTTCAGAAAGTGATGATGTACTTATGGCTATAGCTAAAACCTTTCCAAGTGGGCTTGACTATTGGGAAACACTTGTGTATCCATGTAAGTTTCGTGAGTGTGTATATATATAGTGCGAGGTTCAAATATAGAACCACTAAGAAATAAAGAAGTGTGAGAACCACTAGAATTCATAATTGTTCATATGTATAAAGTGATTAACCCACGTCCATCGCACGAGTTTAAAAGCTAGTATATACATACATATAGATATTCATTTAAATACACTTATATCAGGAAAATGAAGTGTGGCGATTACCTTGCTATTTTGCACGGTCACTATGCTAGTGTATAAGAAAGCTTCCTTTATTGTTCCTTAATATTAAATATGATATACGTATTTCAACTTTTATTCTAACGGTTCTTGATTTTATGATTTGGATATCTTAGCTTTGGGGAACACATGGAAACTGATTCGTTTGGCACCTGGAACTTTTGGTTATCTAGTCTTTATCATTCCGTTGTTCCCGATCGTCGCATGTTTTGATGACGACCCATTATTGAACTATAAAAAGGTTTCACATTTGTTGTTTTTGCTGTACTCACCAGGTAATCATAATTCACAATTTAATTATATACTCCGTATTTAAACTCAAAGCAAATTGTATGAATTGTTCTAGTAAACGTTGTAAAAACTTGTGCAGTACTATGGTTGCTTTCATTGTGTTTTTTCTTGATATTCCTCCTCATATTGATGGTTTGGTTCTCACTTCTGATACTATATTACCTCTTTTGGAAGGTCGCAAAGAGACTAGGTAGGAATATATGGAGTGGATCACTCATTGCCAACTTGGTTATTGTAATGGAACTCCTAATTAATACTAGTAAATAATTTCCTGACTTGCATGCAGTTGGATCCATCAAGGGTATAGAGAACAAAAAGAATGAATGGGATGAAGCGAAAAAGGTTCTAGAACTGGTATGCGATGAAATAGACAAGTTGAAGATAACTGCTACTTCTCACCCCCGTTATGCCCGACCGATTCTTGAAGCTGCATGTCAAAATGCTAAAGCAGTTGTCGATGAGATATTATTACGATCACCTAAAGCTGTTGAGAGTAAAAATGAAAGTGGGTATGACATCATTCAGTTAGCAATAATTAACCGCTCGGAAAAAGTTTACAACCTTATTTACGACATGGGAGAACGCAAAAATCTTTATAGGACGGCTGAAGATACTTGTAAGAACAATATATTGCACTTAGCCGGAAAGTTGGCGCCATCACATGAACTCCATCGTAGAAGAGGTGCAGCATTACAACTGCAACGAGAGCTTCAGTGGCGCGAGGTAATTAAATACTAAAAATGCTACTCCGTATTAATCATTAGCTATACAATTAAAATATCTTTGTTCGTGCACTAATAAGTTATTAAATCAATTCTATAGGAGGTGAAGAAACACATCTTCCCTACATATATTACTAAAGAGAATATTTTCAATGAGACACCAGCAATGGTGTTCACAAGGGAACATAATAACTTGATGAAGGAAGGAGAACAGTGGATGAAAAGCACCGCCGAATCATGCAGCATCACAGCTGCCCTAATTACAACAATTGTATTTGCAGCAGCAATTACTGTACCAGGAGGAAGCGATCAAGGAAAAGGCATTCCTTTGTTTACAAACGAGGTCGCTTTCATTATATTTGCTGTATCGGATGCTATCTCACTGTTTGCATCAAGTACCGCATTACTAGTGTTCTTATCCATCCTAACTGCACGTTTTGCCGAGGATGACTTTCTAGTAAGTTTGCCAACCCGGTTGCTTATTGGACTTTTTTCCTTAGTGCTCTCTACAATTTCCATGATGGTGGCCTTCAGCGCAACCCTGTTCCTTGTCTTTTGTCATCAAAAGCCATGGATGCTTGGTCCCATATGTTTCTTGGCTTTCATCCCCATTGTATTTTTTGTTACTCTACAATTCCCTCTCATAGTAGATCTTTTCGGGTCCACACGTGTGCACATCTTTGGCAAGAAAAGGAAAAGTTATCTCACTCGATTAGCAGATGATGCGTATATGAAGCAATATGATGTATCCGGTGATGAAGAGGATTTGTTTGATACAAATTGACCTGAACTTTTCTTGGATGTAACATATATCTGAATTATTATTATGTTGTAAATTGCAAAAGTTGTATCAATAAAGTCAGCCTCTATTTCTGACCAATTTGATACTGATTTTGCAACGTTTGAAAAGAACAACACAACTTGATGCACAGTGATCGATGTAAACTTGATACACAACTATATACACTTGATGCTTCGATATGAAACTGTGACCCCTAACCACTAACTATTAACTAACCGTTCTAAAAAAAAAAAAAATAGATTAAGAACAGATCCCAAACCTTTAATTTTCCGAATCCAATCTTGATATTTCAAATGAGGAAATAAAAAACTTTAAACCTCATGAACGAAACATGAAACTGTAACTGACGTACACTTGTGCACGTTGATGCACAAAATAAAAAGAAAAGAAAAAAAAGCATTATGAACAAGTACTCCTTGGCAAGTTCAACTTGTCTAAAATATGACACAGAGAGTAAATAAAATGGCAGAGAATTTTCTCAAAAATGTCATTGATAGAAAAAGCGGGAATGATTGAAAAGTTCAAAACATGTGATATATACGGTTGGAAAGCTAGGGGAGTATGATTTCCAAAGGAGAAAAAGGATTATCATTTGGAGTTTTGTAGAAGAAAAAAAGATATTATAGGAAGCTGAAATAGTAGTCAGAAGGCAGCTTGATAGAAATGTTTGTCATATTCATTTGGAAAACTGGAACAAGTGAGAAGCCTAGAGTGCATGTATGATACATGGATGGAAAGATGAGGATGTCTATTTTCTAAAACATTAAAGGTATAATTAATTGGAGTTTTCTAGAAGAAGTTATGACAATTTGAACACGGGGTAGTCAAAATGATAGTTTTACTCCAAAAATTGACCTTGTGTCTTTGTTTCTTCTATAATGTAATTAGTCTATTAATTATTGTATTAATTCCATTTTCTTATGTTTGGAGGCATGTTTCAAGTGCCTATAAAAGCCCCCATAAGTCATGTTTTAGGGTAGAGTGGAAATTGAAGTTGATGTAGAGTACAAATAACGAAACATAGATTAATCTTCCGGTTGATTCACAGAATACAAGGAATAATCCCTTTTAACGTACGTTGATTCAAAGAATACCGCGGTTAGGATAAATTTCAACACAAATTGAGAGGAAATCCAACTTTCGTAAAAAGCAAAACTGAATTGTCTTACATCACAATGGAACCCTAAAAATGAAGCAGAAATTCAAATGGGCTCCAAAAGAGATACGGGCCAAACACAAGCCCATAATAAACAATTTAACATTAAAAGGCCCATAAATTATTCCAGGAGGCATTTTTGGGCCTCGAAATACCAAGTTGTGTTCCTCGTTCCAAGCTTCGATTCAACAGTTCATCGGCCTGACACGGAAACTCGTAGCCCAAGTTATGGCCATTGAGTGGTGAAGTTTTGATCAACAACTATATATTTATTGATGGATTCTAAGAGCGGTGAGTTATGTGTTTTTGTATCCTTCGTTGAATTCCGTTAGGTGGTGAAAGTATCCCATATACTTCCCTGACCCTCGTATCAAAATGGTAAACTGGTGCTTTTCTTCATTTCAAAGGGCAATTTCAGACCGTACACTTGCCCAACGACCAAACCACGATGCCAAGTATTGCTCAATTCCACCTTTAGTTGACGAGTCATCACTAGCCTCACATGGATGTAACGTGTACCATACTACCCTATATGGTCTATTCATGTATGGTTGCTCCTACATATAATAAATTAAAGCATAATTAAAACCTCTAATCATCGGGGATTGGCATTCTACATTGTCACACCCCAAAAATCCATAATTGTGTTTATTTAATGTTTAGCGGAAGCAAGTTATAATTGGCGGAAGCATTATGTGTAAACAGTTTAACAACGGGGTGATGACTTTACAATTGTGCATTCATCGTATCAGAGCATATGATCATACAGAACATAATATATAAAGGATGCCAATTTAAAATAGTTATTACAAAAGTAGTACGACTATGTAAGTCGTACAATAGTAATAAAGTTTAAAACATTTATGTTTTACAATACATATGTTAAGATTAGATTTCATGAGTATAACTGCAATGTCTGCAGTAATACAGAGGAAATCCTCAAAAGCTGTCCCAATTTATATGGCATCCTAAGTAGTCCAGGGTTGTCCATCCTGAATGCATACGATCCTTACTTACATAGCTAATTTCCTGTAAAACATAGAAGAAAGTCGTCAACAAATATGTTGAGTGAATTCACAGGTTTTGTATAAATATGTGGTATGATAAACCATTTATGTTTAAGTTATTGAAATGTTATTCAATAAATAAATGTTTGCAGGTTTTGCAATTTATAAGATGTTAGGGATAGTTACCCTAAAATATAGTTTTATGTGGGTTGTTACCCAAAATGTATGTCTAGTTGTTTACCAGAACATAAGTATAATCAGTAAGTATACTGAAATAAAACAGTTGTAGGATATGTTCATCCTAATAATAAGTGTGGGAATGCTTAGACTATAATCCCCTGAAAGGTGAGCTAAACCTCGCAGGTTAAAGTAACGCGACCTAACCCTATAACCAAACCACAACCAAAACTTATGTTTCTTGCCTGAAGGACAGTTAAGTATACGCTCCATCCATAGGAGGGTCGTCACGGCAATAGTACTATTCGTATACTCAGTGGCTAGAGTCACCTAGCTAATGGTTATAGTCTGCATGACATAAGGTCTTTCATGCACACATCTCAAGTCTGGTCCGCACTAGGATTTGTTGTCTAATTCCCAAAACAGTTGTGAAATAATATTTCATGTCAAACAGCTGTATAAAGCAATAAAGCATTTATATAATTTGCTGCATGTGTTTGCATGCAGTTTCTATGTTTACACCCCTATGTTTAAAAGCATAAAACATTTGTAAAGTAGGGGCTGTGAACTCACGGTGATTTGCTCGGTATGAAAGCTAGCAGCCAAACAGATATTTGCCCAAGGTATGTTAACCTATACAATGAATATATTAACATAAGTACGTTTGATTTGTTTTAATCACTTATGTTAACAGTTTGTTCTTTTGAAGAAATGGTTGATTTCTTATTAATATAAGTTGTTAACTTTGCTAGTGACATGGTGTGGAAATAACGTTATTATTTATCAGCGTACACTTGTAAGTGTACAAACCAATATGTGATTGTTTATTTAACGGAAGGTCGTTTTGTTTCCATTTGTACATATACTTTGTATATAGTTGTTCGTATAATTTGAACGTTATTCAAATATCATTGTTTGTACATATATTTGTTTTATATATGTATTCGTATGTAAATATACTTGTTGTACATTATAAAGTTGTACGTTTGTTAAACGTGAACTTCATTGTGTATATATATATTTGTATATATATTTCTTAAATGTCGTATATATTTATTTAATCAATACGTTGTTCTCGTATATTAAAATGTATATAAGTTTCCATTTGTTTAAGAAAACGTATACGTTTGTGTCTATATATATCGTGTGTCCTCGAATATATGTATATATATTGTAATACGTTGTTTCGTATTTAAAACGTGTCGAGTTTTATTTGTTATATAAAACTTGATAATATATTTATTCCATTTAATAAATGTCATTTGTCTTTAATATTGTTACGTTTGTTTAATA
This sequence comes from Helichrysum umbraculigerum, assembly GCA_949592205.1. Taxonomy (NCBI): domain Eukaryota; kingdom Viridiplantae; phylum Streptophyta; class Magnoliopsida; order Asterales; family Asteraceae; genus Helichrysum; species Helichrysum umbraculigerum. The sequence continues at coordinate 33,195,386 of CATIUR010000002.1, forward strand.
CGTGTTAAAAGTTTAAATGTCCCAATTGTAATCGTTTTTCCAAAACGTATAATTTACAAAGTTCGTATTCATATATATGTTTATATATATATCGTTCGTTCGTTCGTACGAGTTTAAATAGTCCAAAATCCGTGTCTCGGATATATCACAATAATGTTTTATTAATAGTTTACATTGTCTCGTAAATGTCTCCTAACAATTGTATTCGTTAACGAAATCGTTTGTTGAAAAATTAAAGTCAAAGTGTTGACCAGAGTTGGGAATCCGCCGGATTCTATATGAATCCGCCGGATTCATTCAGGTTTAAATCGGATCCGCCGGATTGAACCACTGAGCCGCCGGATCGGGTCAAGAATATGGGAATCCGCCGGATTCAATTGAATCCGCCGGATTCGTTTCAAGTTTTCGAGGATCCGCCGGATCCACCTATGATCCGCCGGATCAACCATGTCTTTTACTCGTTCATCGTTTTAGCCAAAGTTTGTGTACGGGTCGAAACGTGGGAATCCGCCGGATTCCTTTGAATCCGCCGGATTCGTTTGATGTTCAGCAGAGGGAATCCGCCGGATTCCCTTGAATCCGCCGGATTCAACTGGTTTCCAGCCCCTGTTCGTGTCTGATGAAACATATACATATGATTGTTTGTTTCCAATCCATTATACATTAATACCAAATGTTTATACAAGTGTTATGTGTCGTTTTTACACATTATAACTTCATTTTAACTAGTTTTAGTTCATCGATTTTAGTTTTGTTGTTTTGGTTTTATAAACCATTTTCAAGAATCAATCATCAATCTTTCATGTATATATGTTATATGTTTAGATTATGATGCATTTACAAGTTAGAAAACGAAATCAAATTAAAGGAATTAAAAATTTAGAGTTTCCTTACAAAGAGAAAAGTGGTGAGAATGATGATCGATGATGAGGATGAAGATGATCAAGTCTCTGACTTGTTGTTCCTACTGCTGCTTCTGATCTTGTTGTTGCTCCAGATCAAAGAAGAAGATGAAAAATTTTGGTGGTTTGAATGTGTGTGTGTGTTTTCTTCTGGAGGAAATAATTGAGAGGGAACAAAGAGATCAACGAGTATGGTTCAAATACAGAAGGTGGTCGCCAATAATTGAAGTTTGGTGGCCACTTTTGGTACATCAGTTTCGAGTACGGGTATAATTATAGCAATATAAAAGTAAACATTTTATATTTTTATTTTGTAGGTGTTCTCCTGGTTCGTAATTTATAATCAATATAATGATGTTATCATTATTTTAAATAGATGTACAATTTTGTACATTTTACTGCGTTCAACTATTTGAGCGCCAAATTTCAGTTTATTTAGGATTTCATATTTTGAAGTATTGTTCTAAATACTTTACAACGTGTTAGAAAAATAACACTTTTCATAATTGGACCTTTTATGTACGTTTTAGAATTGTTTCTGTTCGTTTATAATACGTTTTATGTTAAACGTATATTTAGACCATTTTATCTATATGTTATAGATATATCAATTCTCGTAATTAATAATTGAGTTATTAAGAAAGTTTGTATCACGAAACTTTTGTCATTTATTTTTGTCGGGTTCGTTCCGATATATTTGTACGTAACTTTTAAATACTTACGTATTACGTATTACTTTTTGTTTAAAAGTACTGGGCTTGCTAGGCTTACATCACATCAAATAGTTTTGTTAAAACTTAATCAGGAAATTAGCGTAAGAATGCACATGCTTAAATATTAATTAATACCTAATTTGGAGAGTTGTCACATTCTCCCCCTGTTAGGGAAATCTCGTCCCGAGATTTAATTTGTGTCGTGAGTCGTGGTCACGGGTTCAAATAGGTGGGGATATTTCTTGCGTATCTCGTCCTCACGTTCCCAGGTGAACTCTGGGCCTCTTTTCGAGTTCCATCGAATTTTGACAAGTTTGATCCGACTGTTTCGGAGTTTCTGCGTTTTCGTATCCATTACTTCAAGCGGTTCCTCCATGAAATTGAGTTTTGCGTCGACGTAGATTTCGTCGGGAGGTATGATCAACGCCTCGTCGGACAGACACTTCTTAAGATTACTCACGTGAAACGTGTCGTGAATATTACTAAGTTCTTGCGGTAGTTTAAGTTTATAAGCTACAGGACCAATCCTTGCTAGAATCTCAAAAGGTCCGATGTAACGTGGGTTCAGTTTGCCGCGTTTTCCAAATCGCACAACTCCTTTCCAAGGAGATACTTTAAGTAGGACTCTGTCACCTACTTGAAACTCTAAAGGTTTTCGTCTATTGTCTGCATAACTCTTTTGTCGGTCTCGTGCCGTTTTTAATCGATTAAGCACTTGAGATATCTTGTCCATTGTCTCTTGGACTATCTCAGGACCTGATAACTGTCTGTCATCCAACTCTGCCCAACAGAGTGGGGATCGGCACTTGCGTCCGTACAACGCCTCGAAAGGTGCCATTTGTATGCTCGTATGATAACTATTGTTGTACGAGAATTCAGCTAAAGGGAGATGAACATCCCAGTTCCCTCCAAAATCAATCACGCATGCTCGTAGCAAGTCCTCAAGCGTTTGTATCGTTCGCTCGCTTTGACCATCGGTTTGTGGATGGTAGGCGGTACTCATGTCGAGTCTAGTGCCTAAAGCTTGTTGCAATGTTTGCCAGAAGCGAGAGGTGAAACGTGCATCTCTATCAGAGATGATGGACAATGGAACTCCATGTCTAGAAACAACTTCCTTTATGTAAATTCTAGCCAGTTTTTCCATCTTATCTGTCTCTTTGCGACCGACGTTCTAGGGATGTCCATCTACAAACTTGATAAGCATCAGTTGTTGTTACCTTTGAACCCATCACGTAACTAAGTTATGATTGTAAGTGCCATAATACATAATCAAGAACAGTGCAATCAATGAGAACTAGTGTTCAGATTTTTTTTAAAAAGCAAAAGCTTTCAAGATTTAGAAATCCCTTTAAGAACCATACCAAAAATAATGTAATGAAACAAATCACATATTCACATGTAAGTAGAGTTGGCAATTTCGACCCATTTATATATGAATGGGTTAATTTGGGTTATGTACTATTTTAAACGAGTGAAACATAAAATAGCTTAAAAGAGAACATGCTAAATTGCTTGAATGGGTAAAAGTTGTCCAAAGTATGATTTCAGTGCCTCCAAATAACGAAGTCCTAAATAGTTTCATCCAGTTATTGTTTTAAAAATCCTCAACTCTTTAGTTATTAATAAAAAGTGGAAACAGAGAGTATGCGCGTGTTAGTGTCCGGGTGGGTCACAACTCAACATGACCGTCATCATCAGTGCTCTGCACCTTGAAAATTTGTCAGAGACTACAAAAATTATCATCAAGTACTAATTTAACACAGCCAAGATTAGTGTTAAAGTAAACTTCCCCCAATATCCATACTAAGGAACTAAAACTATATTGCTATCTTGGCCTCGTGAAATATGTAACATTTCTATTTTGACACGTTTTCAAGTTTGAACAAATGTTTGGTCCTAGTTGTCGGTACAATGACTAGATGCTATGTATCATTGGAAGATACATTTGACAGTTGAGAAATAATCAAACAGTTTCGAACGCAGGGCAATGCTATGCGTACTAAAGTGGCATTATCAAATTCTTCATTATCGTTGGAATTGGTCTTCCTGTATAGGAAAAGAAACATGACTCATTGAAACAGATTATGTTGATCTCTTTGTATGCCATTTTGGCTGTAAGCACAGAAGTCAAACCTTGAAATCCCTGAAATAACACATTTTGTATCAACTAATATCCATCGTTAATACCATGAGCTGCAAAACCTAATCTGTTTGGGCCATCAACCCACAACCACTCAGGGAAAACCAAAATTGAACTTAATCCACTTATCAACAAATCCATTAGCAGCAATTAGGGATGGTAAAAACACCTATAATAGATGGAGAAATTAAACTGAGCCCAAAACATTTGGGATGGGTTGGCTGGTTTGGATGCGGGCTCCAGTAAAAATAATTTGGTTAACGGGTACGGGTTTGGTGAAGTTTGTAATACCAGCCCGATTATCCGTTTACATGTACTCATACCCGTTTCATTATTATCATTAATTTTACTATTTATAATATATTTTTTATTTTTTTGAGTAATTTGTGTTTACATAAGTTACAAATTGAGTTGTGAACCTCATGCTTTAAACCTATTTTTGTGCATTTTTTGTATGTAAATTTTCATACTTATTATTACATTTGACTTTTGTTTTGAGTTACGAACCTACTTGAAACTTTAAATTAGTTAATTACTCTTTTGAAATGGCTTTCTTTAATAGTTGAAATCTTGAATATACTATACATTATAAGAGTAGTATTTTGCTTCACTTTCTTACAAGTGAGGATCTGATACTATAGTATATGGGAGTTGATAGATACAACAAATAATTATATGCATACACCAAACAGTACAATTGGTAAAGCACACAGTATAAATACTGTAAAGTATAAATTTGTTGTATCAATCAAAATTTGTGTTGTATTTATCACTCCCCATAGTACATGGGTCACATGACCTACTTTGCCTTTCAAAACTTTTCAGAGAGGCTTAGATATATCATATATGGAACCAGGTTGCAAAAAAAATATGACCAACCTTAATATTTTGGCCCATTAATAGCCCAAATAATTACATGTTAATTCATGAATAGCCCAATTCTTAATCCAAGACATGTCGGCGGCTAATTCTTGACTATTCTATCTATCTCTCTAGTATTATTTTTTGTTTATTTTGTATAAACTTGAATTTTGTTTTTGTTTTGAGGATTGTGTTATTGTTTATTGATAAGAGTTATGATTGTATTCCCCTAAATTAATTGTGTATTACTCTGTACATTTAAATTTTGCCTGTGTACCCTAAAAATTGTTAACTGTATTGTTTAATTGTTAATTTTATAATCTTATTGTTGTTGTTGGTACAAATTAAAATCAAAGATTTACGCAACGTATTTTATCTCCAAATGATGCTAAGAAAAAGTAATAATAATAACAACACTTGAAGAGAATGCAAAACAAAAGCATTTGAGTCTATGTGATATGTTTCATATTAAGTTATTAACGACCCGACTCATTTATTTTGTCCGTATTATTTTGCCGTTGCAACAAAGTTATTGAATGAAGGTGTCCATGAACACATGATTTTATGTTCTAGATTCACCACTCTTTTTCAGTTGTGCTCAAAATAAGCTTATATCGCCTGCCGTGTCTGGATTCCACATATCAGACATTTATGCTGCAGGTACAGGGTTCAAACCCTACTCAGTGCATGAAAATCCCTTGGGCCTTTGGGCTCCGGGGTGAGGAGTTTTACCCACTTCGGCAACCGGATCTGTCGGCACTTGGGCCGGGGACGAAGCTGGGCTTTCTTCTCGATGGTGCATTATGGTGAGATGATCGGGTGGGCCTAAGTGGCCGTCAGTGATTCCAAACTGCCTTTCAAAAAAAAAAAAAAGTATTTACTCCTTTTATTAAATTATTATTTATAAAAACTATATTTTTTAAACAATAAATAATAATTGATTCCAATTAATACAAGTATTATATGCAGTTTTTAGTATAAAATCCCCCCCTAAGTATCTGTTATCATCTGCCACATTCTAGCAACAAATGTTTTATCAAAAAATAAAATGCGCATACATACAGAGTCATACAGATGATCGAGATAAAGTTGGGGCAATGATATAAACAAATTGCGATTCAGTTCAAATCCATATTTCATTAAAGTAACATAATTTTTAAAACAATCTTTACCAATAAAAAAGAAAGAAAGAAAAAAGAACAAGAATCTAAGTCAATGATCCCAAAAATCGTGATCCTACTAATAATAAGTAAAGAAAGAATCGCAGTTCAACTTAAACTGGTGAAACTACTACGGAGGGTTCATCTTCATTCTCCCCGGACATCTCCTCAAGTGATTTCCCATTTGATTCGGGCACCAAAAACGTACACAAAGTTCCCAAAAAGTTGACCACACCCAAAACAATCAGTGCATTTTTGACACCAATACCAGCAGGGTACCCTGCATCCGCCTTAGCTGGATCTTGATTTTGAGCCAAATATAAGAACCCGAAAGCACCAACAATCGCACCTAATTTGCCTGATGCAGCAGAGATACCATGGCAAGTTGACCTCAAACGGGCTGGAAAGATCTCAGCTGGGACCACAAAAGTAGTGGCATTTGGCCCGAAGTTGGCGAAAAAGAAAGTTAACGAATACAACACCACGAACCCAATGTTGTTTTGGGGGTGAGTCCAGTGGTTGTAAGGGATTGCTAACGCGAACATAAAGATTGTCATCATTGAAAACCCGAGTAGTTGAATTTTGAAACGCCCGATTCTATCAATTAGAAACACGGTAAACCAATATCCGGGAACAGTGCTGCATAGCGCAATAAGAGTTTGGGCTCTAGCGATTCGGTAGACCTCGTGGATAGCGTTCATCTTTTTTGCGGCTGGAATCCACCCGATGGCAGTGAAAATATCTTTCTGGAACAAGTTCTGACTATAATATGCGATATCGAGTAAAAACCATGTGGTTGTAGTTCCAAGTAAATGCCAGCCGTGTCGTTTTAGAAACTCCTTGGTGAAAAGCCCGAAACTGTTACCCGATTTCTCAACCACTTGATTAATCTTTTGTTGCTCGGGTTTGATCTCCATTTGCAAAACTTTCGACATATCCTCGGCTGCCTTACTAGCGTTTTTCGCTACTAACGCGGTGTAACGGGCAGTTTCGGGCATCTTCATCCGCCAATAATAAGTCAAAATGGCGGGAACCGCTCCCACCATCAGGATGATTCTCCACACATAATCTGCCTCGGGAACAGTCGAGCCAATCGGATCAACCTCGTAAGTTGGAGCCTTAAACTTAGAATCAAACACAGACGAAATTATAATCGCGAAAATCCCACCTCCTAAAATCCCAAACCCTTGCATTGCAAACACAGCCGCGATAAACGCTCCTCGTGTTTTCTTATTCGAATACTCTGACATGATTGTAGCCGAGAGAGGATAATCGCCACCAATCCCAAACCCGAGCCAAAACCGGAAGAAACAAAGAGTACTCATAACCATCGTCGGGTTACTCCCGAACGACAAGCCCGAAGCGATTGAACAAAGACACATGAGCATTAGTGTAATACCATAAACCTTTTTCCTCCCAAGTTTATCACCGAGCCACCCGAAGAACAATTGCCCCGCTAGGGTTCCGACTAGAGCAACTCCGTTCACTGCGGCAGAAACATTCGGCGGTAAACTTCCAGGCTTCGACGAGCCCGGTGTGTGGTAGTAAATCCGGCCCAGCATTTTAGTGACCAAAGAGATGCAAAAGAGATCATAAGCATCAGTGAAAAAGCCCATTCCAGCTATTACAATTGCAGTGAAGTGATACCATTGAGTTTTTGCACCATCAAGTGCCTTAAACACTTGTAAATTTCCACTAGATGCCATCTTCGAAAAAGGTAATAATCTTTAAATCTTACTTCCTCTACAACAACCAAAAACACAAAAATATTAGTCACCTACATTGCATATAAAATAAAAATTAATAATAAATAAATAATCCATCAACTTATATAAAAACCAATTATTTAAAATAGATCAAAATTAGTAAATTACATAATTATTATGTATACGACCAATACGAATAATATACCACGTAGATTAGCAACAATATTCATGTTTTACATTTTTTTTTCTTAAAAATTATCAATTTTATATATAAAGATTTTCATAGGGTTTTGGACCCTTTGGTACATCACCAAGTTATATTAAACTGAAGTTTTGCTTCAAACATTCCAAGATCGATCTCAAAACAAAGATTACGCGTTACTATTTTTCCAAAGAAATTAACACACATAAAACCTTCAATCTTTAACAAAAATTTCGAAATAAAAACAATAACCAAAAAAATAATAAACAAAATTACACTTATTTTGCATGAAAAAAACCACACATATTAGACGATCAACTTCATTAATGTGTACACATGATACCCAATTCAAGCATGTCAATCGGATAACACAAAATCATAGCAAAGTGATTACCAAAACTAACGATTAACGATCACGATATATAAAACGTTAATATGATACACATACCGATTATTCGACGAATTACTAAACGTAATTCACGAAACAGACGAGAGAAGTATCAACATACGATCTCAGAAGAGTATGAAGAGGGTTTATATAATGTATGATACACAAGTGTATGTATTTATTGTTGTAAAAAAATAAGAGTTGGATTTAGGGTTGGATTATTATTATTACGGATATATATATTTTGTATAGTTGTTGATTAACGTATGCAACAAATTAAACGAAATTAGAGTTATATCGGGCTTACAATTCGAGTAAGTTGTTAAGATTAGGACTGTAATAATTATTAATTTAATATTAAATTTTGTAAACGAGATATCTTGCAATATATTAGGAAGAATCTATTTGAACTAGTTCAGGAACAATATTCCCACATTATTTCCTTTATTTATTATTTATGTAAATATAAATGTATACTGTAAATTCATATTGTTATTAATACGTACACTTTATATATAATTTAATTATTAATATTTAGATTAATAATTAAATAAATATCTAATTTATCATAGATCGATATCCAATTACTATTTGTTTTCCTATGTGATTATCCTCTTATGTATCAAAAAAAAAAAAAAGATAATTATAATTAAACATGTTAACATAAAATGAAAAATATACATGAGATAGAATTTGGGTTCAATTATTAAGATACGAATTTTATGTTTTAGATTTTTTAGTAACGGAAAATATGTAAACGGCATGGTGTTATTAGCTATACATAAGTGGTCATTTGTGTATATTTGTAAAAGTTGAAGGGTTAACAAATATAAAAAGGGAAATGCTATTGACAATCTTAAACGCTGTCAATAAGCATTTATTGAAGTCAAAATTTCCTTATATAATCAAAATTATAATTAATACACTTAAGTTTTATATTTAATTCATTGAGACTTTCCTTTTATATATGATGTATTAATTATAATTTTTGATAATAAAGGAAAGTTTGTGTTTAATAAATAAGTTCAAGGGTTCTTATTGACAGCCGCATTTTCCATATAAAAAATAAAAATAAAATAGTACAAAACTTTTCTTACTTCCTGATTGGGCAAGAGCGCAAATCATTCGGGGTCCCGGTGGGATCGTTCGGGATCCCGGTGGGATCGTGTCTAACGGCAGAAACTTGTTTTACAAGTTGTTTCCTTTCTATTGTTTGCACAATATAATGTAACCCCTATTCTTGTAAACCTCGGACTACGAATTTAAGAAAGAAAAATCTCTCGGTTTGGCCCCGTGGACTAAACCAATCTCCAAGTTGGAGATTGAACATAACCACGTTAAATCCTTGTGTCGTTTACATTCTCCTATCACATTTATTTATCTTGTTTGCTTGTTAATTGTTTTGCTAGCGATTTGGTTATTCGTTTAATGTTTTGGGTGCAATTGTGGTCAATTGTGTGCGTTGTTTGAGTCCAAAATTCCTAACAAAATATGTTAGTAATAAGGCTAGTAACGTGGACGATTAAAATGAAACGGATATAGTACACAAGAAACTATCAGTTAAGGGCAATGATAAATACAACAAATATGTTGTTACTTACACCAAAATTATGTATCACAGTATTGTACCGTACACATTATAATGCATAAAATTTGATATATGCATAAAAAAAATTGTTGTATATATCAATTCTCAGTTAACTTGCTAAAAAGAAGGTACAAAGAATTATTACGTTTAATCTTTACACAAATACATTAGTAGGAACAAGTTTTTAATGGCCCAATGGGCCTCTTAATGATTGTCTTGATTATAGATGTTGTGCACTTGTCAACTTGCATAATAATGATAGAATTATTAAGATTACTCTCATCCATCCATCCAAAATCCAATCCAAACTAATGATAAACCAAGTTCAATGAATCCTTATTTTGGCATGTGCCATAAACCCACGTTTTATAATCGATTGTAATACATATTAATACACAATTTAAATTTGTACATTTGTTTTTTGAAGAAATCTAGTTAACCTTTAGGGGACACATGATTTTAAAAACAAAGATTCCATACAAGACCAAACACCCACAATTTCTCCTAGATTTTGCAAGTTTGTACCTTCCTCAATAAGATAAGGGGCAAAATGGTAACGACACAACCTAACCAAATCTGTCCTATGATTCTTGCACGTCATTAAATTGAACGACGAATAGTATGTCTCTGTTTATTATTTGGATTAAAAATAAGGTGTCAAAAGGAGATCTTCCATTTAAGCTATTTTTAATGTTAAGAATCTTTGACGGCTAAAAGATTATGACTTGGAAGGTTTAATTATAGGATAGATGATCCGTTCGGTATACATTGTATGTATAAAACGTATATTTGATAAACATAGTGAGATGTGAACAATTTAAAGGTAAATATGAAAAGAAATGACATTTTAATAAAATTTTCGATGAGAAATGTTGGAACGACACAAATTTTATAAAATAAATCTCACAAAATGTCGTGGCAAATGTATTGTAACAATTACTTCAATTTCTTTTCTTTCTCTCATAAATATTTCTTAATGTTAGTGTTAAGACGTAAAACATCAGTGTAGTATAGTTATCGACGATATTATATTCAATATAATATAGATATAGATATAAGTATTGTACATTTCTTGAATTATCAGTTTTCAAATAGGGTAGTGATTCATACATCATCACTTTTTATCCATACATCACCAAACATGTTTTGTAGTCTTGTACTATACAATACTGTTAAACATAAAAGGTGATATATGAATAAAAGATATGGTGCACGAATTCCAAATATCTCTTCACATATACATTTTTCTGCTTCCGCTTTTGACTTGTACATCATAAAACGCCTAAAAGTGAGACATGACGTGTCATGCTCTATCCGTCAGAGTTTCAGTTACCCTTTTTTATGATAATCTTTTAAAGTAAATCTGACAACTTTTTTCTGGTCCTTTCCAATGACGTTCTTAGGTTACTTTTAGTTAACCGTCGAATCAAACATAAGGTCCACAAAAGGCTAGTGATAAATACAACAAATATATTGATCCATACACCACTTTTTATGCATCCTGGTGTAGTATTGTACAGCACTGCAATGCATGATTTTGGTGTAAGAATAAAAAAAACATGTTCGTATATATCAACACCCCCACAAAAATGAAATCAGATGTACATAACTGATGGAAAAGTTGCAATTTACATAGAGATTAGGATACAAACATGATGTATACATACATTATAGAAAGAAAAAAAAAAAAAAAAAAAAAAAACAAGATTTTAAGGTTTTAGGGTACGAGGATTCACAAAGATTTCCTTCTGAAAGACCCTCAAAACTTCTTCTAAGTAGTACCTAACTTTGATACTATAAAAGTTTTAAACTCAAGAACACATGAACAAATTAAACGAATCGAATTTACCTAGAATTCGTCATTCTACTTTCCGAAGAAGTCAATAGTTCTTCAAGATAATCAGAGCCCAAATCCTCAAACACCACCGTATTGTTTTCAACAACGTTAGTAGAACAAACAAGTTTCTTGTTTTTCCTACTAACCGGTTTTTTTCTCATAGCATGTCGTTTTTTAAGTGCTATAACCGGCGAACACCCTTCTTCAACCCCATATTTCATTTCATGTAGCGATTCCTTCACTCTCTCCACAGGAAAATTCAAAACTGCCGTGTTCCCTCTCATCGAAAATGCAGCTTGATCATACGCCAAAGCCGCTGCTTCCGCACTATCAAACGTTCCTAACCAAACTCTAATTCCATGCCTAGTTGAATCCCTTATCTCGGCTGCAAACTTCCCCCAAGGCCGCCTTCTAACCCCTCTATACGACTTCTCATTTTGAGGTTTTTCGAGTTTTGATAATGATGTAACTTCTTCTTCTTTCACAATTGTGGTCGTTGATGAATTGCATTCGGACGATTGATCGTTTAACGATGTACTAACATTGGTTGCTAACATATCGAATAAAAGCATGTCTTCGGAATCATTAAAATTAAAAGGAAGTGAATTATGATGAAAAAGAAGTTCATCCCATGAATATGAGGATTCCGATGAGTAATCTAAAGTGGGATTGTAAGTTTGAATAAATGAAATATCTTCCATGGTTTCTGTGAATTGTGATGGACCAAAGAAAACAGAGTCCCCTGCCTTTTTATACCCCTTGGAAAACCTTGTTCTTCTAGAAAAATATATTAAATAATGTTTGATTATTCAATGTCCTTCCTGTTCTTTAGTGTCGATAGTTTATTCTTAGTTGTCAGTTGTCACTATATTTTGTTCACTAAAATATATCCATTTTTTTTATCAATATATTTAGTAGAGTAGGAGTCATGTTAAATGTAGAGGTAGCAGTAGTCTTTGTTACATTATTTGTTTATGGTACGGGTTTAAAAAAATTTGAAAGAAAATAATTAATTCAAATTCAAAGTAAATGTAGAATTACCAAAAAAAATTGACTAGAACAAAATTATTAAACTTTCATTTGATTATAAATTCATATTAGTATATAACTAAGCTAGTCAAAAAAATTTGGCTAAATTACCTATGAAATAAACATTACTCATTTCATCCATCATGAATATATAATTATCATATTTGACTAGTCATAAAACTTTTTATTAGTCTTTTAATGAAAGTGAAATTGTAGAAATTAGTCATTGAATAACTTATAATATAATAATAAATTAATTAATTAGATATAGTTCATGCAATCTAAATCTAAATATATATTGGATCTACTTAAAAAAATGGATAAAAATAAAATAAAATATGAAGTGAGAGTTAGGTTCAAATGATAACAACAACTTTGAGTGAGAATGAGAGAACTAACAGATTTCTGTCATGTGTCACTTTATTCTATCTCCTCTACATTTTTAAAAATCAAATATCTAACAAACGGTAAGTCGAAAAATCATGAAAATTGCACCATAAAATTCAGCGTTTTCTCCTCTTCGATTTGCCGTCCCTCAAGACATACTTTCGACAACTTTTTTTTTTCTTCCATTTTTTGGTGGGTTTTTACAAATTAGTAACACATGTGTTAGTGATTGGTTATACATTTAATTTGTGGTTAAGGTTAGGGATTAGGGTTAGCGTTAAAGTTTAGTAGGGTTTAGGGTTTAGTAGGGTTTAAGGTTTAGGATTTAGTATGATTTAGGGTTTAAAGTTTTGTAAAGCGTTTAGGGTTTGGGGTTTAGGGGTTAGGGTTTGAGGTTTGGGGTTTCGGGGAGAAACCCCAAACTCAAACCCTAAACCCTAATCTCTAAACCCCAAACCCTAAACGCAACACTAACATATTTGTTACTAATTTGTAAAACCCACCAAAAAAAAAAAAAAAAAGTTGTCAAAAGTATGCCTTGAGGGAAGACAAATCGAAGAGGATAAAACGCTGAATATTATGGTGCAATTTTCATAATTTTTCGATTTGTCGTTTGTGAGATAATTGATGTTGGGGGTAAATGGGTTTTGTACATGTGGAGCGATCTCTTTGTAAACATGACACAATATCATTGGTTCCCTCATTCTCACACAAATTCTTATTCTCATTTAAACCCCACCTATGAAGTGATTATTATAATTAAAACTTTTAATTAGTTGTTAGATTCATGGAATTAGGAGAGAGATTAATTGAATGATAAGGGATGAAGTGGAGGGTTACAACAAGATTAGTATTTTCCAGAGACGTAATCATTTATTCCAAACTAAGGTACAAATTAAGATGAATGATGTACAAGTTTTTTAGTTAAAAGTTTGATCTGGAAATAAAAACTGAAAAGAGCACGTGAGTCAAATGACGCAAGGCGGCGGGTCAAACAATTTGTGACCGCATTTATTAAGTACCTGTTGTTGCAAGTTCTTCTCCCCTGAAAAAAGGAGAATTATAAGATTTTATTAATTGAATATAAAAAATACTAGCCTCTATACCCGTGTATTATACGGGGTTGGACGAAAACAAATAGATTTTAAAAGTTGTTAATATGAAGGATCATCAAATTGTGATATGATAATATTCCTAATGTATTACGAATACCTATTGTGATATGATAATATTTGGATAAAGTTGTCATAATTAATTTTATTTATATTAATAAATATATAATTATTTATGATGTCACTAAGTCCTATAATTTAGCTAATTGGACAAAATTGAGTAATTCTATTGGTTGATTAGATATTTGATGACATCATCAATTGTTTCTTATATATAATTTATTTAAGATAAGTATAATGGAGAGTAATTAACTATAATTTGGTTAACAATGTTAAACACATACTCCTCCGTCCTAATTATTTGTCCAACTTTCTATTTTGGTATGTTTTAAAATAATTGATATTTTCAAAATCAACCAATCAAAATACTTAAAAAATGTAAAATGAAATTTTATTGGTGATTAACAGTAATTAATACACTTTTCTTAAATTGTACTCCCCCAGTCCCAAATTGTTTGTCCATCTTACTATTTATACTTGTCCCAAAATAATTGCCCACTTCCAAAAATAATTATGCATTAATGTTTTTATTTTCTATATTACCCCTAACTTTAAAACTACACATACCTCAAAGAAAATAATTTAATTAATGATTGAGGGTTAAAGTTGTCATTATACTAAGGTCAAAGCTGTATTTAATATGATTTTCTTAATATGTGCAAGTTTTAATGCATGTATGAGGATCTTAACGAAAGCCCTAAGGGCTTCTGTTATCAAAATCCTATTTGTAATTAGCATTTATGTTATACTTTTAAGTGTTAGTGATCATTATTTGATGTTTGATTTCAAGCTAATTACATGATTTCTATACAAAAATTACTTCATGTATTCTATTTTTATTGTTCAACTACAAAAATAGAAAGTATATCAAATTTATACCAAAAGGACTTTTGGTCTAAGACGAGTGCAAACGGTTTCGTCGGTTTGCGAACCGACAAGCGTTGGCTGACTGACACTGTTGGCACGTCCTCGTCTGTTTGTTTCGTCGGTGAGGATGCGTCGGTTTAGCGACAAAAGGGGAGACGAGAAAGTAGGTCAACACCATAATTTTAATGTATTTTTATCTTATATTTAGTGTATGTAAATATAGGTATATCAATAAAAGTGGAGCTAAAATATTAAACCATTAGATTAAAAAGTTAAAAGATAAAATTAGGTGAGGTGTGTAGTCCCTTGTTGGAGCCCCTCCTACGTGGACAAAATTAGCTTAGCCTAGCTGGACATACATGAGGGGACCTAGAATATTTTTTCACAATAAGTGAGATTACTACTACGTATAATAAATATACAAATGAAATAAATAAAATCCAAACATAAAACATTCACACTGCATAGATTCTTTTGGCAACATTATTTTTTTGGGTTTATAGTTTGGGAGCGGAATGAATTTTACACTTTTTAAATTACACATTAAAGCCGTTTATTGTATAATTTTGACTACATAAAACAGCAAATTTTTTTATTTTGTAAATTTTCAATATACGTGCAATGAATAAGTTCTATACATACAATAGTAAGTTCAACGGCTGCAACGGACAGCTTTATAATTTGAATACATACAATAGGATACTTCAAAGTTGAATACATATAATGATAAAATTAAAAATGTGTAAAGTTCCATACACTCGCACACTATAAATCTTTATTTTCTTTTACTTGGGAAGAATGTGATATAAAAAAGTTATATGAATGTGATATAAAATGTACAAATAGTTTCTAAGTATCATTATTTAAAAGAAGAAAATACTAGGGGTAAAAAAGAAGACGATTGATTCACGTTTAAAAGTGTGGGTAGTGTTGCTATTTTGAAAGACTTAACAAAAGTGGTAACAAAAAGGTGAAAGAACACAGGAAATTTAAGGCAAAACGGGACATCAACTATAACATGAAAACTAATTGTTTGAATTCAAACTCCTATTTGTTACATCACACTTTAACTAGCCTTAACCGTGACTAGTAATTCAGCATCACGACTTGACCATCTTTATCTCGTCGTTTAACAAATTTATACGTAATCTTATAATTAATTAGAATTTGATGTATATATTATGATACTTTACCACCAGTTTATGCATTATTAGTCTTAATATCATAAAGGTACCTACCATCAATGAAGTGCATGGCCCACAACGTTAAGGCTTAGTCGGTGCGAGTTTCGACTTGGCCGTTGTGGTATATGTGATAAAGGTTATTTACCCGACGATTTTGAACCTTGTGGGGGGTTAAATCGTGCTCCATTGAAATATGGAGCGGTTCCAATGGGTGGTCCAAATACCTATTTTTCATTCAGTACTACTACCTCACTATTTATAATGTTGTATGAATTATCACTCTATACATGCACATTTGATTTACAACAAGTCACTGTTATTGCACGCGTAATATGTAGATTGTGATGACTATATTGAAATAGAGTCAAGCAAATTAGAGATAAATAATAATAAAAATATATAGTTTTCAAAAATAATTTTAACTAATATATTTTATGTTATGAAATTTGGCAAATCAAGCATGGTGTAGATACATGCATCGAATTTAATTTAGTGTGTAGTGACATAAACATCTTCACAAAGCTTCAAAGTCTTGAAGAATTTTTGGCAAAGTCCACCACTCCCATTTCTACACGTAACTTTGTAAATTTTCATGATTGTGACACCAAACTTTTCACTATTTAAACTTACTACCCTACAAGTTTCTAAAATGATTTTTGGATTTTATAAATTATCCCATCTTTAAGATATATAAACATGTGTTAGACTTTCGGTTACTCCTTAATATATATGATGTTATGTTTTTGACATTTAGTGTTAAAATTTAGAATATATATTACATTTATCTAACACGTATTAGAATTTAGAACAAAGCCAATTTGTGTGAAAATAAAGTCTTAATTATGTCATACATTTTGAATATAATCAACCTAATCAGGTTGTTTAGTGTGTTGTCTTATGTAAAAACATAGGTAACTCGTATGGTATACTGTAACTCGAAATGACTAGCGAAGAGGAAAGAACGAGTTGTGAGTGTCTTCACTTTGCGCTTCTGATTTTCTATTGCAATTTAGGTGTGTATGTTTAGGCAAATGCATAATTTTGTATTGCAGTTTAGTTAAAGTATATGTTAATTACTTATCTGAGTATGTAAAATATAAACCTACAAGTTGTACGAAAAATCAAATACAAAAAAAATATATGATAATCAAGATATAGTATGTGTGTGTGTTATCAAAGCTATCGTCTTTGATTTAACGGTATTAAGTTAACTGATCATCGTTTAAAAGGTCGGGAGTTCAAGTTTTACTTTGAAAAGAATGTATATAGTATCAATTTCAGTATACATAATATGTGACATAGGTAGTAAATTATCGTTTAAGGAAAAATAAAAGTAATAGTGCATGTATACATCATGTTTCTTCAACATTGGTTTAAAAATAGATTAAAAAAAATATCAAATTAGATATAGTACTTTTAGTGGCTAATTTTGAGTACCAACAAGTGTTAATACTTACTAATAATACATAGTGCAATCCAGTCCCCCTACAACACTTTCCTCGTGGTTTGGGGGAAGTTGATTTTGATGTCCAAGAACGGTAGTGCAATAACGTACCCACCTTTGCAAATATACGTGCTAAAAAATAAGGAGTGTACAAATACAAATACAAAATTAAAATTAGTTATGACAGTATTAAGAGCACGGGTAGTGGTCAGTTTTTAGCTCGGAAAGTTCTCTCTCACTAAGAGTGTGGCGGTGTGATCATCAGTGTGGACTCTGATGTTGAATGGTCAAAGTTGTTTAATCAACATCCTATCATATCGACGGCAAAGGTAGTTTTATTTTTAATTTTGCTCTTTTTTTTTTTCAACTTGTTTGGTTCAAAAATAAAATGTGATATTCGCGTTCCACAATTGAATTTCTTCCATTTTAGCGTAGTGCAATTCGCACACATTGATATATATCCCTTTGATCTAGTGCTCTAAAAGCTAAGGAATTTAAAGAATATCTTTTCGATCCTTGGTCTCTCTTTGTGGAACAAATCTTCATTGTGGGTTTTGTGACATGCTTGAGGATTATTGCCATTCTCATTTGTCTAAAAACGGGTAAATTGTCTAAAAATGCATTGAAGTTGTCACAAAATCCTTTAGTATGCATCCAAGTTTGAAAAATTCTTTTATATGCGTCGAAGTGACTAATTATTCCTTTTGTATGCAGTCATTAACCTAATACATCTGTTAATCAACTTTTGTCCACGTCATACGCCACCTATGTGGCCACGTAGGACTAAAGAAATGTAAGGAACTTTCCTAAATGTATCAAACTTTACCTTCATCAACCTCATCATCTTCAACAGTATTTTCCGGTGACTTTTCCGGCGACACCAAAACCACTACACTAACCAACATCTTCATTATTATCTCTACTTTACAACCATCTCCGGCATAACCACCATCTCTAACTTCATCCACAATTTCCGGCGACACCATTTTTTCCGGCGACATCATACATGTTTTCCGATTACACCATAACAACCACTACCATTACAACATCCTTATTATCTCTACTTTACAACCATCTCCGGCGACACCATTTTTTCCGGCGACATCATGCATGTTTTCCGATTACACCATAACAACCACTACCACTACCATGATACATGTTTTGCGACATCTTATAAGGATTTCGTAATGGTAGTGGTTGTTATGGTGTAATCGGAAAACATGCATGATGTAGCCGGAAAAAATGGTGTCGCCGGAGATGGTTGTAAAGTAGAGATAATAAGGATGTTGTAATGGTGGTGGTTGTTGTGGTGTAATCGGAAAACATGTATGATGTCGCCGGAAAAATTGGTGTCGCCGGAAAATGTGGATGAAGTTAGAGATGGTGGTTACGCCGGAGATGGTTGTAAAGTAGAGATAATAATGGAGATGTTGGTTATTGTAGTGGTTTTGGTGTCGCCGGAAAAGTCACCAGAAAAGTCACCGGAAAATATTGTTGAAGATGATGAGGTTGATGAAGGTAAAATTTGATACATTTAGGAAAGTTCCTTACATTTAGGAAAGTTCGTTACATTTATTTAGTCATACGTGGCCACCTAGGTGGCGTATGACGTGGACAAAAGTTGATTAACAGGTGCCACGTCGCTAATTTCTAGAGATTAGGTTAATGAATGCATACAAAAGGAATAATTAGTCACTTCGACGCATACAAAAGAAGTTTTCAAACTTGGATACATAATAAAAGATTTTGTGACAAGTTCGATGCATTTTTAGACAATTTGCCCGTCTAAAAACTGTATAAAAAGTTACACTCTATAGAGAATGGTTATAATATTTACTACATCCGTCTCAAAATTATTATCCAGTTTTGACTTTCTTAAGTCTTTCTTTTTCCTACTTTGACCTTAAATATTTTTGTTTGTGGTATATAATACGTGATGAAAATTATACCAATGAAAATACATTTAAAACACAATCCATCCGTATATTTTGCATCAAATATTATATAACGGAAACAAAAATATTTAAAGTCAAAGTTAAAAAAGAAAGATTTCAGAAAGTCAAAACTGGACAATAATTTTGGGACGGAGGTAGTAATATTTATACATATTAATATGATTTGAATACACATGCCTAGTTTGTGCAATATTGGAACTACAAAATTAAAGATTTTGAATACAAACAAAATCGTTAATTTCGATACATACAAACAATATTCATGTTGTCTTTGTATGTGTGATAGTGTGGCATTTAAACTTGTCAAGACGAGAAAATGAGAGGAAGGTGTGAATATGATAGATACAAATAGTGACATCTTATTTAAATTACTAACAAATATATAAGCAAGAAAGTTGATCTTACGAGTTTGATATTACTAGGTTGGATTATATATGTATAATTATTTTAGTTTCCATCTTCTCTTTTTTTTCTTTAATTCTCCATCCACAATTAATTGGTATAACTCATTTTGTAATACTTTTTTTTAAAACTTATTATAACCATAGCATTATACTTTAAAAATAAAGACGGAAAAAAACAAAATAATGAACTTCATAAAATCATTTTCTTAAAAATACATAAAACGATACGACTTGCACCCTAAATCGTGACTCGTAAAAGTCTAACAATTATGCTTATTATGCTTATAATTAGTATCAATAACATCATTGAAGCATTTTTTTTCTTTATATAATTTTATTCTAGTTTAAAATAATCTAATTTAGATTGAAATTGAGTTTATAAAAGTATATATTTTTAATGTTAACACTATAGATGCTCTAAATACATATTAAACACGTATCATAAATATAAGGGCAAATAGTCCAAAAAGGTAACGTAAGATTCAAAATTTCTCAGTAAAGGGAATATCACTTTTCCCATCGCCCAAAAAGGACCCTTTAGTTTTATTTTTTGCCGAAAAAAGATTATTTTGTCAAAAAAGTTAAATTAAGGGGAATATCAGCAGGTCAATTTTTTATTTTTTAAAAATTAAGGTCGGTTAAAGGTGATGTGCATCATTTATAAACACTTTATACCACCAATTAAATTTGAAACATTTGGGGATCATGAGCAAGCCATCTAGGGTTCCAAAGTTAAAGTGATAAATACGTATCCAAAAGATAGCGATTCGTGGAATTAAAGGTTTCTTGTGTGTTTATGATGCAATGATGTCAACCTCTTAAACTCATAATAACTCATGCAAGTCGTTTCAAGAATCAATTTTGATAAAAAAAAAAATCGAGCGGCTGATTTCCCATTAATTTAAGTTTTTTGACACAATAATCCTTTTTGGGCATAAATTAATACTAAGGGTCCTTTTTGGGCATAAATTAATACTAAGGGTCCTTTTTGGGCGATAGAAAATGTGATATTCTCTTTATTGAGAAATTTTGAATCTTACATCATCTTTTTTGGCTATTTGCCTTAAATATAATCACTTTTATGTCCACATTCTTTGATCTATGTCTACATAAAATTTCACTATTAATTTCAAAGAATATAATCAACCACATTCACTATGGAGAAAAGTTTAATTATTTGACTCTATTTTCTGTGTTTCACACTAAAAACTAGTTAGGGATGCTTGTGGATTGAATAAAATGTGTTATTCGCGTACCACAATTGAAAGTTCTCTCTCGCTAGGAGTGTGGCGGTGTGATCACCAGTGTGGGCTCTGATGTTGAATGGTCAAAGTTGTTTAATCAACATCATATCATATCGACGACAAATGTAGTTTTAATTTTAATTTTGCTCCCTTTTTTTTCCAACTTGTTTGGTTCAAAAATAAAATGTGATATTCGCGTTCCACAATTGAATTTCTTCCATTTTAGCTTAGTACAATTCACACACATTATTGATTTATATCCCTTTAATCTAGTGCTCTAAAAGCTAAGGAATTTAAAGATATCTTTTTCTTGTCTCTCTTTGTGGAACAAATCTTCATTGTGGGTTTTGTGACATGCTTGAGGACTATTGTCATTCTCATTTGTGTAAAAATTGTATAAAAAGTTAAATAAACTCTATAGAGAATGGCTATAATATTTATATAAAATAAAATTAATATGATTTGAATGAATACACATGCCTAGTTTTTGTAATATTTGAGCTACACAATTAAAGTTTTTGAATACAAACGAATCCTTAATTCCCATACAAACAAACAATATGAATGTCTTTGTATGTGTGATAGTGGCATTAAAACTTGTCAAGACGAAACTAAGAGGAAGGTGTGAGAATTGAATATGATAGATACAAATAGTGACATCTTATTTACATTTAAATTTACTAACAAAGATATAAACATAAAAGTTGATCATGAAGCGAGACGACTTGCACTCCAAATCGTAACTTGTAAGCGTCTAACAACTATACTTAAAATTAGTATTTGATAACAACAATGAAGCACGTTTTTCTTTGTATATATTTTTATTTATTTAGATTTGGATTAAAATCGAGTGAAAAAATTATATTTTTAATGTTAACACTAGAGATGCTCTAAATACATATCAAACACGTATCATAAATATAATCACTTTTATGTCCACATTCTTTGATCTATGTAGACATAAAATTGTACCATTTCAAATTCAAAGAATATAATCAACCACATTCACTATGGAAAAGAGTTTAATTATTTGGCACCATTTTCTGTATTTCACACTAAAAACTAGTTAGGGATGCTTGTGGATTCATAAAAGAATTAGGCAATCATATTTTACACTTAATAATTCTTTAATTGGTACAACAAGATTAAGTTAACTTTATTGTTACGTACGTGATCAAAATACATGTTGTAATAATAACCAAAGAAAAGAGTTGCCTCGTGCGAATTGAATGCATAATCTAAGCATGACCCTTTTGCAACTTGACTTCTTGTCCTTTACAAATACTTAGATTCATGGTATGAAGTCCAAATATTATTCGATTATTTATCAAGTTTTTGGATGTATATGTTAATAATTTAAACTCGTGTGAGTTTCCAACTCATCTTTCGTTTGCAATTATTAAGAAAGACTATTACGAGAATGATAGTAATAGCGGTAGGGTTAGATGGTGAGCGACAAGTGATAACGGTTTTGGAATTTGGTGGTTGTGAAGGTTGCGAGATGGTTGTTTGATTGTCTTACGTGCGATTTTGTACTGAAATTTATGATTTTCTATAATTTTTAATATATTTTTATTGATTTTTAGAATGGATCATCAACGGTTATACATATTTTTTTAGTTAGACTCGTTTTTTTGAAAAGACAGTAAACTCACACAACCCATCAAGAATATGTATATACATTTTTTCACGAATATATATATATATATATATATATATATATATATATATATATATATATATATATATATATATATATATATATTTAGAACATTTTTAAGATGAATTTTTTTCGGTCATAGATCGACAAATCAATGTTTTTTTTTATATAAAATTTATAATAGAATCTCGCAACGGTAATAAAGAAATATTTGATGATATAAGAGTGGGAAAAAATTTACAATTTTTCTTAGAGTAAGTTACTATGGTAACTCATAGAACTTGAGTTATAGATACCACTTTAGTGCCACATCAACATAACTCACCTACGACTACAACAAAAAGCACTTTTTATTATAATTTACTCACCACTAACCAATGAAACTCACATAGCACACATAAAAAGAAAAGAAAAGGAGAAATAATAATCGGAACGCAAACGCATGTCATCGAGACAACGAGAACCATCGTACCAACACACGACAACTTGAAGGCGCCAATTGTAACATCGAACAAGGTGAAAACTCTACCCATTGGCACACTTCCTAGTTTCACAATGAAAATAACTTATACTGAGTATCTCCTAATTGTTAAAATGAAAGATGATTTTATTAATTTGTTCTCCTTTCGTCTCAAAAAAACTTGTCCACCAACCAAGGGCGGAGCTATGATATTTAAATAGAGGGGGCTTTAAAAGTTATTTTATTCATTATTCATAGTTTTAAAGGGGCAACAGATTAATATTGTCATTAATACTTTACGGAGTTTTAAAATTCTTGAGGGGTCAACTGCCTCCGCTACCCCATTCTAGCTCCGCCACTGCCACCAACAAAAAGAAAAACCAATATTAAATACAATGATATTATGTCACTTTTATATTTACATTCAAAGTAAGTTTGATACTGATATTACATTGATAATTAAGTTGTTCACACTAATAAATTATAGTATATTTAAAGCTAGAGGAAGGTACCAACGACCAAGTAACATCTTCGATAATATCATTAATCATGACAAAAATTGTTGTAACCCATCATCATAACCATAAGTCCCAAACTATGACTACGTATACAATAGGGATAATCTATCCATACCTCTATAATATACTCAACATACCCCTTTTTAATTAAAAAAAAATGGTGGAATAAAGTATATGAAAGTACAGAAAAAGTACAGAATGTAAGAAAAAGTTGTGGAATAAAGTACAGAAAAAATATAGAATATAAAAATGGGATGTATGAAGAGTAGCAACCATACAATAACAATAAAACATGTATTAAAATATTAAGGATGATTATAGCGAATCTGATCTTGATTTGGTAAGGTAATGACTGTAGTATAATATTAAGACTGGTGTGATTGGCTAAATATGTAGTGTTTGACCTTGAATTGAAACCGACTTTATAGTTTATAGTTTCATTTTGGAGTGTTATTTAATTTAATTAATATATATTTCATTTCTCTAAATTCACATAAAGTCTCTTGAAGTTTGAGGCGTACACGTGTCAATGTGGGCCATCTTGCAGCCGTCTTTCTAAAATGTCTAAATTGCCCATGCTCATTCCTTGACTATATTTTGCTTCCTTTTGTCTTATGTCATGGAAATAAAAAATAATACCTTTCCCTAAAATTTTTTAGATCTTATACACAATTAAAAATAGAGCCATATATATTAAAGGAAAAAAAAAAGGAGTAAAATATTATAAGGGGTCATATATATATATATATATATATATATATATATATATATATATATATATATATATATATATATATATATATATATATATATATATATATATATACTAACTAACGTGTAAATGCGTTACATTAACATAAAAATTATAACTATCATCAATATGATGTAATGGTTGGTATCATGATATCTTCACAAAAAATCGGATGTTCAAAACTCATTACCTGCACAGTTTGAGGGTGGTTAGGGAAGGGACGTAAACGGTCGCATGGATACCACGGTTCGGCCACGTACATTTGAGTGATACTACTCACTCTCTTCATATACTTCAACGGAGAAAACCTCTTTCGTTTACCCGTTTTGACATAAATGTTGCTTTAATTGTAAACTTTATTCTCGCATTACAAACATGGGAAATAATCCGTTCAAGAAAACTGCATGGATGAAAATCGTGTAGTTAGGTTATAAAGGATGAATTGTTTGTGTAAACATATAAATAATTGCTGTCAACATTAGAGTTGCTATACCCTTACAAACAAACGAGGTATGACGATAAATGCGATTCGTAAATATGATATGAAGTTTTATACATTGATTAAACGATTGTACAGAAGTATTTGCAAAAAAATGATAATTTCTTAAGCATGGTTGTGGAGTGATTATTATGTTTGAATCAACTTGCAATTTCCATTTAATTTATTTTCAACTTTATTTCTTTTTTCACGATAATATATGAATTTCCACATGTACGCCATGTAGGACATATTTTTTTAGCAAATTTGAGCCACAAGAAACCACCACCAATATTTGAATCCATGTATGTAGGTTGCTTGTTTTCTTTGAGCTCGATAAGTCAAACTCGTATATATTATTACTAGTATATCATGGTACAAGATATCACTTAATATAGTAATACTCCGTATCATTTTAAAACCGACCACCAAATAAGAATCACTGTCCTAAATCTTTAGAAAAATAGACCAAATATTTACTTAACTAACGTTACTTACATGATATAGATGTTATAAATATATATTGGCCGTGTTTTCGATTTGAACCCAAAATCTCCTATTTTAGCTTAATTTCCGCAAACTAACATTTTTTAATATCAAGTAACTGTGATAAAATGTTTTGTCAAGTAACATTATTGTTTTTTTTTTTTTTTTTTTAATTTATCAAAAGGTTTTGACAGTACCATACGTAACTGGTCGAAAGGGAAACAATTGTGATAAATCCATCGATTCCGTGATATATGTTAAGAAAAACTAGTAATCATCTCACTCATTAGAATAAGTTTATATGTGGTTTATCACTTATGAACTTTGTTCATATTACCTAATTAAAGAAAAAATGTAACAATATTGCTCAATCCATTTAGGTCTATTATATTTCTATTTAACATCTTATATAATATATTCCAAAGTATGCTCATATTAGATGCTAGATTCTACACATTTCATTAATTAAAAAGCTTAGCAAGTGGCAAAGGGATGAAAACGAAATACATACATTAAGTTAATGAGTTTTTGAGATGCATGAATGTGTCCACTTCATTAAACAGTTTAACATAGGACTAGTCTTTTTAATTAGTGGGCCTTTTGACATTTATGACCTCATTTTTTCTAGAAACTATCATAAATGATCCCTTGAAAGTAACTCATAACAAAATAAGTACCTTCCTAGAAAGGGGTAGCCTAAACCTAAACCAAAACCCTAATGATTATAATTTACTAATTAGGATTAGCAATAGGATAAAGACTAATCTAATCATATTTATTAATTAGTAGCAAATTAAAGTGCAATGTATCTATGAATTAATGTGGTACGGAGATAAGGTGATATAATTCATTATCCCTACCGAAAGGGATTTTTATCGATTTGACTTTTTGTAGAGTTTGGTCCGTTAAATAAATCCGTTAACATAGTGGAATTTGCATGCATGCTAATTACTACGTGTTTAATTAAATTTGAATCTTGTACATAAAAAGTAACGTAGTAAGAGAAAACCAGAAGTTAAAAAGCTCACAGATTTTGAATGCATGTTAACTTTGTATTTTGAAATTGACATCATATTCTCTTTTGTTCTTCTTTGATTATTTATTTTGACTTTAATGTCAAAGTATCCAATTTTACTACAAGATGATACAATCATACAACAACAACAAACTTGCCATTTCCTTGTATTAGAAATTCCACCTATTTATGTAAAAAAAAATATAAAATATCACCGATGTGATAGTGATTCCTACATCACCAATGTTTTTATGTTTACTACTAAGCGTGTTTTAAGTTGTTAGTGGTGTACAGTGTAAAACAGATGTTGCACGAATCATCATTGATTTTGGTAGTCTTTTAGATTCTAGTAAACATACTATCAAGTTTGTTAGACCTATATACGTCTTATGATAAACGGAAGTAAAATCACATTTTACTATTGTTATTTGTGTATATATATTTTGTTATTACATTAACCGAGTTTTATCATCGATCACATCAAGCATGCATTTGAGTATGTCTTGTTTTGAATGGGAAACATCGTTGTAACGTTTCATCACATCCGATAATAAATAAAAACATAGACCGAAACATACTAAAATATCGAAGATATGGAATCTTTTAAATTAATAGATTACTTAGAATCATAACTTTGAAAATTAACCAAAAAAAACTTATAGAAAACCCTAATAAATCTAGTAAGATTCATTTATATAGTTTTCAAATTATGTTTTAGGTAGAATGTTGACTGAATTATAAATGTGGTGATCCATGATAATCCAAATAAGAAGAAAATGAAAGTTTCTTATAATAAGTGCAAACAGATATAGTCAATAATACTTTTGATGCCTTGTTTTTAGCCTTTAACTAATTGAAATTCATTTGTGTACAAAATGTGAATCGATAGAATGAAGTTCGTCTAGGTTCGTTTGATTACTATGCGAACAAACACAAACACTATTTGTCACTGCGTAAATAAACGAGTAGTGCCAAACAAATGTGTCACTCGTTTATTTACGTACGATAATATGTTTATTTATATTAACGTTTGGTACTTAGAAGTTTTAATTGGGCTTTATTCATGAATGGCTCATCATCTCATGCCATTAAGCCTCTCTACTCTCACTTGTGTACCATAAACAACTCTTACTAATCGTTTGAATCATCTCGTTTATCTTTATTCTTGTTCGGTACTTAAGTAATCGTTTAATTACCTCATGCAACCGATCAACATAGTTCAAATAGACGACCTTTTTGAACGTTTCTATAAATCGGAAACCATATTTTATTTTACGCATAACAAAATCATGTCGTACATTTAGACATATTTTTGTTTACTCTAAATAGTTCTATCGTCGATTTATTATCAAATGTATAGTTTTCTGTAATAGAATTAATTTATCCCTGACTTGGGCTGCTAACAAAACGTTTATTTTTGGGCTGTTGAAAGTATAAAAAGCCCATCTTAAATAGACAAGGT
The DNA here is from genome assembly GCA_949592205.1 of Helichrysum umbraculigerum. Classification (NCBI taxonomy): domain Eukaryota; kingdom Viridiplantae; phylum Streptophyta; class Magnoliopsida; order Asterales; family Asteraceae; genus Helichrysum; species Helichrysum umbraculigerum. The sequence continues at coordinate 33,223,399 of CATIUR010000002.1, forward strand.
AGAACATGGGTCAACATAGAGCTAAGAGGTTTTGGGTGTTTCCTTTGGATTTGGCCAATTTAATAAGTTATTATGGGCCAAATTTAAAAAAAAAATGACAATATAAAAATAAAGTAACAACAATTATTTTTTATTAAAATAATTATGTATGTTTAAATATATGTATAGTGATGATTGCATGTGTTATAGTTTTGGAGGGCATTTATGTAAACCTAAAGCTAAATTTTCTCATAAAAAATAAATAATCTAATAATTTAATAATTTCAATGCGACGGTTGACTTGATTAAAATAAAGCAATTACTAAATGTCAAAATCTATATTGTCAATATTTCAACCCAAAAATATGAAGAAACTTTCTCGAACAACTCATAATAAAATCAAAATATATAAAGTCAAAACCATTTCGCCACTATTTAATATCCTTAACCATTTTTATTTTTTTCTAAGTGTAACATTAAAAAATTCAAGGGTGTTGATGAATAGTGGTTAATAAACCAACTTAATTGTTTAATGTTTGCTATATAACTGTAATCGGTTGACGGTTTCATAGTGATTATCGATTTTCAATGAACGTTAACGTTTTTTTTATGGCGATTACGATCTTAGAAACTTTCATTTTTAGTTTTGCCTTTTTTTATATTTTATATATGTATATTTTTTTAAAAAAGGTGGTCAAGAAAACGTTGTGCATGACCCCATGCCTTTCTATTGTCATCTACTACTAGTCTTGTATTTGCCGATAGCTCCCAATATATTATTATATTCTGAATTATAGGAGAAATGTTTGACCAGTCTCAGTGTTTTTTATTTTTCACTTATTAAATAACCACTAATAATAAATTGTTTATAATTTCTCACTTTATATCGAAATAAATAAAAACAAAAAAGGTAAGGGTGACAAAATCATTACATGCGATATATTAATAGTAAGTTACTTATTCTAGTGGTAGTTTTATAATTAAGCGGTTTATAACGAGTTCAATGATTCATTTAACGGGTGATGTAATGTAATGTAATGTAATACTTCAAATTTCTAATTAGAGTGATACATGCACCAACCTATAATATTTTCGAATTACTATTAAGTTGGAAACATAGATACAATTGTATTTAAATTTTTTTTGGTACGATGCATGGTCGTTTAGGTTCTGGTCAATGTGTATGGTCATCTTGATATGACGTAGGATTTGGAATCAAGTTGTACGATCAGTTTTAATTGATTGGGGTCATTTTGTATAGTCTTTTTGATAGTTTCGTGTTGTTGGAATTAAGAAGGTAGGTTATGTTGAAATTCAGCTATAGCATTGTTTTAGTTTTGTTGATTTTAACCAATAAAAAGTACATAAATCGAAAAGGATTGGCCGCCAACGGAGAATGACGTACAAACAAACGATAAAATGATAAAGCTACAAAGACCAAACTCGTGTTACGATTCCCGATGCCGGTTTGACTCGTTCAATTTTATTTTAAATAATTTATTATTAAAATTAAATTTAAAAATCATATTTTACATCATTCATTCATTGTATCGATCGCAACAATTTTTATGAAAATAACAACCAAATCAAAGACTTTCCCTTTTTGGTAACATACGACTTTTGTTTTTATTCAAATCTTATTACTAATTAACTATCATTAATCTTTAAAACTTATTTGCATGCTTTCATGAAAAGAAATTGCTTAATTAATATTGTATTTAGGGTACATTTGATCGATGTTTTCATTTATATATTAATAGAAAAATCTTGTTGATTTCCTTGATGTATGCTATTTTTCTATTTGACATTGTCATTAAAGAAACACCAATTTTCGAAACAAGTATAGCTACTCGAGTTTGAAAAACAAAACATGTAATTTTTATTTTAAAATGAGTTATTAATCGTAATAAATTCGTAGATATAAATGGCGCAAAGACATCTTACTTGAAACAAAAGATGGAGCCAAGACATCATACTTGAAACAAAAGTCATTACAAATCATTAATACCTAAGTGTCCTTTGTCCCATTTTCTACGCCTCTACGTTTGCGCTGACTTATTGATTTAACCATTCAAAGGGTTAAACCATTACATTTTTTAAAGTTAGATGATTAAACTAGAAAAACTTTAAAGGGCGAAATCACTATAAAAGTTAAACTTCAGGGATTAAACCATTTAGTAAGTCATTAATACCTAAGTCATTACAAATCATTAATACCTAAGTGTCCTTTGTCCCATTTTCTACGCCTCTACGTCTGCCTCTGCATATAATGAGTTTATCAACAACTTCCTGTTTCTCAGGAAAGAAGGTTGGCATTTGAGTAGAATCTTCCGATCCCATTCAACGAAAAATCATAATTGAATACATATTGTATATTCTCTAGTTACTTAAATATATCGTTGATTTTATATCATGTCAAAGCTATAATCTCTTAAGATGGATAAAAGTGTGACATAATAATTTAGGTCATACTTAAAAAAAACAGAATCTTTGAAAGTGCATTGACAAAGATCTAACATCAACATTGATTTCATTAAAAAACTATTAAACTTACATTTTTAATAAAACTTTCAAAATAGTCATTAATAATATAAATATTTAATTGTTTTAATACTTAAGTTTCATTTGAATATTAGTTAAGTTGTTTTAAAATTTAGATAATAATTAAACCCACGTGCACGTGCCACTTGGATTTGCTCGTGTCAGGTTTTTAGGAAGCTTCATAGAAATGGTGGCTGTTCGTAGATGTCAAATATTTGAATTAGAATTCAACCCACCACATGCGACCCATAATTATCAATAAATTCTTTTTGGATAACACAATTCATATATATATCATACCAACAATTCACCCAAACAACATGGATCATATATATACCGCGTTGTATTTTCTAGTTTCTTGCTAGTTTTTAATCAGTGATAAAATCGGTAGTTGAAAAAAGCAAAAAGAATTACCCGAAATTTCGTATCTAGCATGGATAGTAATCAAGAAGCAAGTGGAAGTGGAGAAAGAGGGAGGAGAGAAAACAAGTACCGGGGAATTCGAAAACGACCGTGGGGCCGGTATGCGGCAGAGATACGTGATCCAACTAGAAATGGGGCACGTTCGTGGCTTGGAACCTTTGATACGGCCGAGGAAGCCGCTAGGGCTTATGATAGAGCGGCTTACGCTTTAAGGGGTCACCAAGCGATTCTTAATTTCCCTAATGATGGTCATTATCGAAGTGTTGACCCTTCGACGGTTGTTCAGTCTGAACAACCGCCGAGTTCTAGTTTTTCTTCTTCAATGTCGCAATCGTCGGTAAACTCAATGTCCTCAATTTCGTCATCATCTTCGATATTGTCTTCGAGAGATAATAATGAAACATCGGAAAAAGAGCCTGTGATCGAATTGGAGTATTTGGATGATAAGCTATTGGAAGATCTTCTAGGCAAGGATTCTCCTAATAATACAAGGAATTAGTCGACAAAACGAAACAATTTGTGAGTTTAAATGTTATTATTGAATATCATCAAACAAGATTAATGCCAAATGAGAGATTTTGATATGGCTTTACAAGGTTTAAAGGAAATGGCATGGATATTGTGTAGCAAATGTTCAAAAAAGACGTTTAATATGAGTATTTTGGGTGAAATGTATGTTTTAAACAACCTTTATTTAATTTGATTTTCTAGGAGCTGTTATGAAATGCATGTGATTCATGATTCGATACATATATTTGGTTTTTATATGTAAAGGTACAATAAAACAAATAAAATGTACTATAATTTTCTTTTTCTGCACATTATCGAGTTATCCGTACATTTTACTTTATATTAGTTCAAATGCGATATTATACATACAAAATTAAACCACCAACAACGTTTATATATATGTTCATTAGATCGAGCATAGACGGTGGGCACCGTTTTTTCAACGTTCCAGACCGAGAACGTCATCGGACACCATTATGGTCACTCCGCGATAGCGTTCTCGACAGCGTTCCCGGTCATCGTCCGGCCCGGGACGATGCATTGTGAGGTTTTTCTTGGATTTTTGTTTGGCTTAGGACACTATAAAAACTCAATATCTCTCATTCCCCTACTTTTTCATTCATCATCATTCTCATCAGAACACCGAGAGATAGATGTCACTACTTGCTCTTAGCTAAATTAGAGACCACTTGTATAACTAGTTAGTTACTCCGTAATAACTTTGACTACCGAACCGATGTTTTGAAATGAACGTTGCAATCATTAATGATGTTTATATGAGTAACATGTTGAATGTCTAGTGTGACAAACTACATTTATTTAAGAAGACTAGGTATTGGAAAAATTGTGTGGCTGATGCTAAGATTTATCAACTAATCAGATTCACGATAAGAGAATGCTAAATTGTCGGAATATATGTTCCAACAAGAAGATGTCTTACTATCAAAAATTTGTGGTTTGTATAAATAGGGTAATGAATCGATTCTAATGAATGATTTATCTATGTTATGAGTTAAGTGCTTATAATTTATATAACTATGCGTTGACTTTCATTGTATATATGTAACAAAATTGACCGCTATTGTAAGTACGAAACTATTTATTCGTGTACATTGTGTGTATTTTGGTGACGAGTCAACTTGTAAACATGCCATGCGTCACCTTATAACTAACACGTCACCAAAATACACACAATGTATAAAAATATATAGTTTCCGGTTATACTAAATCTGAGTTTGTATTTCATATATATAGATCGCGTACACAACATTTTGGAAGTTATGGGCTGTTAATACACTCCCAAAAATGATTTTTAATAAATCAAAAGTGATTACATGACGATTGCCAACATATATATAAGCTTAAACGCTAGGTTAACTTAGGTTGCATCTTTTCAAGCTGACAACTAACCTGGCTAGGGGCACTGCCGTTAAGACTTCGTAAGAGAACGTGGTCCCTTAACCTCTGCTATTGTTATCGGTACGAAATATAAAATCCTTGTTGGCCTGTTGGGTGTACACTTCACACACCTAACTCATGTGTCTACGATGCTCAACATTACATTTATATGTATGTATATATATAGATAACAATTTACTTGTGATAACATGACTTTTGTAAATTTTGCCAATAGAAAATGCAACAACGAATAAGGTACCAAATCGTTAGATATCAAATCACAAAGTCTGTTTGGTAATTTAGGATTCTTTGGCAGCAAGGACGCCAATAAAGCTATTTCATGGAGTCTGTTTGGTGGCTATTTGGAAGATCTTGAACTGGCGTAATTCTGTCGTTCACACTTCAGCGGATCGTTTATCTGTCATTAAGTCGGAATTCCATGCATTCAATGTTTATCAACTCAGAGGATCAGTGTGAGGTGCAAACAGAGACGTATTGATTATTCCACCTGGATAATCAACCCTTAGAATAGCTCAACAGCATTATCATTCATATTTAGGTTCATGGGCTTTGTTGTTTCTATAAAGCAATGCATTCTAAGAAGAAGAAAAATTAGAGCAAATAATATTTATTACAAGTAGCACGAAAAGCCTCACTAAGACGAGAATTGAAACCACGTGATAAAGTTGGAAAATTGATCCACTAAAACCAAGCGAGGAGAATAGAGTTTTACGAGTATTTTGCTACACATTTTTTAAAAAATAAAACAATTTAAAGATATCTATAATGGGCCTATGACTTGGGTATTACAAGTCCACAAAACAATAAATAAAGGCTCCCAAGTAGAATAGAGTCCAATTTACATTTGCATTAAAGTTATAATTGCCAAAATATATAGAAAGTGAGGCAAAGATTCGTACTATATATTCTTTGTTCTTCAAATTTGATCTTTATCCTGAAATAAATTGCAACATTAGAAATAAAAAACCATCGCTAGTACCGGCAAATAAGCCCAGGGGCTCAACTCTGGGTGATTTTGAGCATTTAAGATTGTTTATTGGATAATTCTGATCTTATTGTATTTTTTAAATCGACGATTACTAATATAGATTATTTTGTAACATTATAAATTGATACACATGTTTTCTACATCCCCTGGACCGTTACATTCAGCAAATAAGCCCCGCACCGTATCGATAACGATTCAGATCACCTCCCCAAGTCGACTATGTAGATGACATAGTAGTCAAATCCAAGATAAGTGTCAATCACATAGAAGGCCCCATATTAGTCTCAACTCTCAAATAAATAGATAAAAAAAAAATTATTACAAATGTACCAAAAAGCTTGTCACATTCAAAATACCCTTTTTGTTCTTCAAGATTGTCTTTGATTTTGGAGAAACATGCAACACCTACATCCCCTGGACCGTTATAAATTGATACACATATTTTCTACATCCCCTGGACCGTTACATTCAGCAAATAAGCCCCGCACCGTATCGATAACGATTCAGATCACCTCCCCAAGTCGACTATGTAGATGACATAGTAGTCAAATCCAAGATAAGTGTCAATCACATAGAAGGCCCCATATTAGTCTCAATTCTCAAGTAAATAGATAAAAAAAAATTATTACAAATGTACCAAAAAGCTTGTCACATTCAAAATACCCTTTTTGTTCTTCAAGATTGTCTTTGATTTTGGAGAAACATGCAACACCTACAATAATAATAATAATAATAATAATAATAATAATAATAATAATAATAATAATAATAATGTGGCACAATCTGTTTAGTGAAACTAGTGGACTAATGATTTTGGTTTAACGGTTATATATGTGAATATTGTTTGCTTATGAAATTTAGGAAGAGAAGAAATTTGACGCAAAAATTGTGAATTATATATGTTAAAATACATCGTTTGTACTAGAATTTTAGTGTTTTTTGTTATCATTCATCGGTTCAGCTTGGACTTTCTTTATGTTCTAGTGTCTAGTGTATGTTAGTTGAAATAAAAATCAAACAATTATTTTCTATTAATATGTAGGCTAATATGAGGATCCACTTAAAAGTAGAATCCGTTTAACCAGGTAAAATGATTGGTTCAATGTACGGTCCCATTTTAAAAGTATTAACTCTACTCATAATATTTTTATGACAAACTGTTAAATGCTAAAGGATTGAAATATGAAGAAGAAAACAGTACCAAAACAATATTAGAGGATATATTAGTGTTAAGGTGTGGACCAGCCCAATTGTCAAAACGGGCTAGGATCCACTAGGGGTTTATGTTTGTTTGGTCTATATATATAATCACATGTAATCACTTTTGATCAAGAAATAACAATAAAAGTATCCTCTACATTACTTTATCATGCTATCAGAATTTATTAGGATTAATATTGTCGACTCTGATACCAACAATTTGCTCTGTTTGATGAGGCGATCTGATCTCTACGTGTGTGCTTTCAATGGTGGACTAGAAAGGGTTCACAAATTTAAGGATGTCCCTAATTTTGATGAACATGTTTACTGGGAATTAGGCTGTGGTTCTGATTATGGTAGCTAAACAAGGGGGTTGCATTCTGCGAACATCTACAAAATTGATTGGAGTAAACTTAACATGGTCGTCAAGACTATAAGACATCATTTGGTTGCTGGTAAGATGGATGTGCCGCAGACATCACGTCAACTGTGGGCAAGTATGTTCAGGGTGATTATGTTGGTCGCTGAAGGCGTAAGAAGCAAGACTATGGAGAATGCCCTTATTCACTCTAGAGCCTTTAGTATTGAAAGTCCAGTGAACTATGATGTGGCAGTTGTGATTGTGCATTCCTGGCAGAAAGCTTCTAAAGTTGCTCGGTTGGCTGCCGCAGACACTACTCGAGGTCATCTGAATGAAGATGACAATGCATTGCTAACATGGATACTAGATGTTTATAACGTTGACATTGAAGCTGTGGAAGAAGCACGAAACCACCCAAAGGTTTGCCGTATGATGTTAGAGATTTTGTGCAACCACCTAGATCTTAATTAGAAATTTGCAATCATCACTTTTAGTGTATTTAACTACTAGTACTTGTCTGCCAATTACCATAGCCCTCTAATAAACAATAGATATTCTATTCTGCTACCAATTCAGAACTATTACCTAGGGTCCGCTACTTACTCAGGTAAGGCATTTTCATAAGCTTAGCCGTTTTGTTTTTTATTTTGTTTATTTATGTGTTGTTGTATCTTATTATATAAAAACGTAGTTGTATTAACCAATGAAAGGAATTAGCATCAACAAACCATTGCATGACCCAAGATATCAATTGTATTAACCGTAGTTTCCAACTTCTCACTTCTTCTCTGGCGTACTTGATCAAGATCTTGTGACTTGAAAATATATAAACATTTATAAGTTAGTCTTATTTTATCTATTTTACAATATATTTAGAATTAGAATGAATGGTATGTTATTGTACTCTCTCTATTATACGATTTTTTGAAAATAGGACCAAATATTGAATCGATCATTTTATTCTATCAAACTCGTCTTACGAAACTCATGTTTATTTGTTGTATAATCAAAAACCACATATGAATTACACCCTTGTATCTATGAAAAAACTATTCCGGCAACACAGTTGAAAACTATGTCTTTTCAAGTTGCATAATAACTTATAATTTCACATATATATGGCTGCCGAGGAATCTAACCGCTACTGGTGGTTGCGTTTTTTCGTTGACTTTCAATCTGGTACCATTAGATCGCGCTGACTTTGATCTAAGGCGTCTAATATAGTGGGGTTTCAGTTCTTTTTGGTGGCGGTTGAGCGGTTAGTTTGTGCCGGGGTCTTCCAACCGCTACATGTTTTTGCTTTTTTAGCGCTCACAATTATATCATGAGTGGTTATTTTTTGGCAGGAGCCTACCGCCCATGATCTCCTAATATTTTGGACTCCAAAATCAAAAAGGCGGAGACTAATTGTAAATTGATTTCAATTCAGTCTATTAAAATACTTTTTTTCATGTCAAAATTAACATCGTATCCAATGCGTGTTCCACCTAAATCGACATCAAAATTAAGATATTTGAATTTATGCGAATTTTTATATGTGCATTTCATAGTTGCACTTAATTTTTGGTCAACTGAATACCCACTAAGAATACAACAAACATATTGGATAGATCAATTTTAATTCCCACTTGAGAGGTTTTAACCTTATATCTTAATGAGTTGAATGGGCTCGGTGATTGTACGCTAACTGTTTGATGAAATGTTCGATTTCATTTGTTTTTGTGTAGGCACGGGGGTTGCAAATGGGTATTTAAATTCTTTCATATTCATCTCTCAAATCCTTGGTACTTCGTGTCTATGCTTCTTTGATCAGTATATGGGAACGTTTTGCAAAATTTGGATATTTGTTGTTATTATTATGACCGTTAATGTTGTGTTGTTAACTTATTACATTTGAAATTTGCGGGGCTACGGCTGTTGTTTTGGGGGAAAATGTTATAAAGGTGTTTTATATGCATTTCATCAAACGGTTAATGGGCAAACATGCTAATAAAAAACTAAACATTATTAAAAAAAATGTGAAACAAAGAAATTATGTCAAGGATATTTATTCAAGGTAAAAGGATTAAGTACACAAAAAAATCTAGTCTCCATTCGTACCGGATGAAAGATTAGAATAACCTTAGCGTTTGTAATCATCATCATAGTCTTCAAATTTACTATCCTCCATTGTTAATATGGAGGGGCAGCCCCAGAAATAAATCTTGCAATGCTTAAAAGAATATAAGTTTTTATTTCACAATTGAAAATTATAAATCCAATTTGAAACTTCATATATATATATATATATATATATATATATATATATATATATATATATATATAATAATAATGTTGTGAAATAATAAAGATCAAGGACAATACAAAGAAAAATCGAAAAGAAAATTGTATATATTCATCTCACATGGAGGCATATATTTATAGTTACAATATTGAGTATTCTCCAAGTAATAGATCTCCTAGTTTGATTCAAAGATCTCTAAGCAATATTAAAGGGATATGAACATCCATTCCATATATATATCTATAACACTCCCCCTTGGATGCCCATTGTATAAAGTATTATGCCTCATTAAAACCTTACTAGATAAAACCCGGAGGGAGAATAATCTAGTAAAGGAAAAATAGTAGATATTTCTTCCATTACGCTTGGGGATGTTTGTAACACCCTCAAATTTCGGTTTGCGGAAGCTGTCGGGTCGTGTGTTACTAAATCAAATATCACAGCATAAGATACATAATGAACGACTCTAAATGAGACGTTTGAAAATATTTATACATTTCTCAAAATAGAACGTTTACAACGTTATGAGTTTGACAGTGAATTCCAAATACATAATTTGATAATACAAAAGTAAATGCAGAGTTGTCCCAAACGTTTGAAATCATGCGACTCGAGCTAGCATAATCTTGAAGTAATCCTAATCCTGCTGGGCACCTGAGAACACATGCTAAAACAGGTCAGCTATAAGCTGGTGAGTTCATAGGATTGTAAGTTAAAATCATGATGTAATAAAACCTCGTATGTTTTGAAAAGTAGTTTCAAATTCTGTCATTTTGATGCGTTTTATATTGAAGTTTTGCAACACCAAATGTGTACACGTCAAATCGAGGTATCTCATACCTAAGGGTTCGGGTCATGTACCTAAGTACATATATACATGTATGGCAATTCATGCCTTGATACCTAACAGGTAGTAGTTGTGTCTAAAAACATGAGGCAATACATGCCTATAACCATTGAGTAGTAGTATGACCGCGTCAGATGATAACAATTAACTGTAGTTCCGCAGAACTATATAGATTATGTGAAATATGGTGCATACAGCAACCATCTGATTGTAGACCCGCAGATCTATGATTAAAATTGTTTTGAGTGTCCGTTTACCCAGTTAGTATACGCTAACCCGGACGTGTTGTATCGAGCTAACGGCCTCGCGTGGAAACTCCACCGACCTGTTCTTCTTGTGAATCCCGAGTATAACTCGCTGATCCATTGATTGTATGTAAGTGCGGATCACGGCGCATAAGCCCGTGCCACATCGAGTGTATCGCTTTACCGCGATATCGTACTTGTGCCCACTTTACCGTGGCATCGTTTTGTGCCCACTTTACCGTGGCATCGTCATGATAGCTAGTCATGAGTGAAAATGTGAGAGTGCCATTCTGGCGTTGTTCTTGCAAATAATATTTAAGTCAGCAGTACTACGACTGCCCGACTGAGTAGATCGTATAATTGTATGTAGATATTCATCAGGTGACACCCCCACACGGTTGGATTACATCCTGAGCCGGGGGACCATCCCTGGTTGGATTACATCCTGAGCCAGAGTCGTCACCGGTTGAGTTATATTGATATGAGGAATCTGTACCAATGTGTGATAATATTGTATACTCCTAGCTTAAAGCCTAGCAAGTATATATATCGGAGTCTCAGAGGAAATGTTCACTTAAGTCCAGTTCCCGTTCTAGTGATAACGAAGAGTATCGACAGTTTTTGTTCCTAAAGAATAACTAAAACTAATAACAGTATAGATGTTGTCTAGTGTAAGTAGAACTAACTAGTTCTAAGGTATTCAATAATATTGTCCCGTGACAATATAGCGAAAAGATTATGATAACTACATCAGTTATGTGTTGGTATTCGTTTTCCAATAATCTAACAGGGTACGATTGCAACCTATCTAGGTTGAGTACTGACATTGTTCTAAAATAATGTTAAGGGTGTAATTCCTAAGTATTACACATTTCGTATTACATGCAGTAATATAAATAGTTGTGAATTATAAAAGATTCTTAATGTAATTCGAAAACAATGATTGAGCATGTGTTTCACCCCGAAAACAGTAAAACAGTTGAAAGAGTGGGGCTATGAAACTCACCTGAGGAGCTAGCGTCCTAATGTAACGAGTCGTGTCCAAATATGATCTCCTAGTGTCCTAAACACGAGAGATTTCGTATGTTTGTAAGTGTGGTTCTTGATTGGAGAAATCGTAATAATAATTCATATTATTATTGGGTTCGAGTTTTCGTATTTAAATTGTCACTTGGAAACGTCTTCCGACACTTAGAAAAATTTGGCTATTTTCTGTTTTCTGCGACATAACATGCGACACAAAAATGGTTCATGCGACACAATGGTTGTGTCGCATAGTGCGACACAGAAGCTCTGCGACACAGTGGTTGTGTCGCATAATGCGTGTGATGCTAAATCAATAGCGACATAAGGGTTGTGTCGCATGGAGTCTGCGACACAAGGTACGACACAAGAATACGACATAAGGGTTGTGTCGCATGAGTAATCCATGCGACACAGTATGCGACACAAGGCTTGTGTCGCACTCAAGAACAGCAGCCCAGAAACTTTCGGGTTTTGCGTTTTTCCGGCCAAAATCGCAAATCAAACTCATTTTCAAGCTGTAAAATCGTGGTTTCTTGGTTGTTTAGGTTATAAGCAACTTATGTAAACATTTTTACACTAAAACATTACTCCAAAATGATTAAATCTAAGAATTTGAGAATTTCTTACAAATGCGAATCGAGGCCAAACGAGGAAGAAAACGAGGGTGTCGCCTTTGTTAATGTTGTTCCTCTCTTGATGGTGATTCCGAAAATGTAAAATTTCGTGGGTCGATTTGAAGATCCGAAATCGGGTAAGAATTTTTAGAGAGAGTTTTGGGTGAGGTGTGTGTGAAATGAAATGAAAGAAATGAAAGAATGAGGGGGGTTTGGGGGGTTGGGTGGCTTATCCAAAGAGGTGGGGAGGAGTTTTCCCCCACTTCGTTCCTATTTTGCAGTGTAAAATACCCGTATTTTGTGCCCGAATAATATATATAAATTTAATATTTTTAGATTTATATTTCCGCTCTTTCGATTAGTAATTAATTAAATTAAAAATAGTTTTACTCAATTTAAAATCTAATGTGACTTCAAATGGTTTTATTTGTGATTATTACATAATCACTATTCATTATATAAAATGTAAAGTTTTCGCTCGCTGAGTTATAATTGTATATAATAATACGATTATAAAAAGTTTAAATTAAACGCGCAAGTTGACTTTTTGACCAGGTGTTACATTTTCCCCCTGTTAAGAAAATTTCGTCCCGAAATTTAAAATGAGGTCGGGGTCGCGCGTGGTCTGGGGAGCAATGCACGTACGAGGTATTTGTCGAAAAGATTGCAGACATATCATGCCTTATAATGGAGTTGAATGGCAGTCAATCCCTGACTGAGTCGCGGTTTATCGTTGTAGTCATATTCTGACCATATTGTTTGTCGGGTGTATGATTATTTTGTGATTGCTAGATAACCGTTTACGTCGTAGTCCATTCGGGACTAGATATTTGTCACATAGTGACCGTTTAGTGAATAGTCCTATCAGGACTAAGTAGTTGGTGAATGTTCAGTCGGTTAGTCTGCTGAAAGCAAACTTTTAAGTTTTACTTGGGTCTAGGTCACTAGCCCTATGAGGTAATCGACATTAAGTCAATAAAATGATATCGGGGATAATAAGTACCCGTTCCGTGTAAACCCGAATTGAAAGGTTATGTTCTTCGAGGAAAGATGTGCTTACATTATTGTTGGAAGGTTGTATGGTTCACTCGGAACCGATTTGTTGAAGCTTACGTTTCCATTTTGGGCAATCCTGTTTATAGTGTCCGGGTTCCTTACATTTAAAGCAAACCCTTTGTGAGTCGGGATTTGTGGGGACTCTGCAATCCCAGGTTTTGTGTCCAAACAGTTGGCACCTTCCGCAGGGCGGACCGCATGAACCAACATGGTGACGGTTACAACCGTGGCAAAATGGTTTATTTCCTGCATAGCCTCGTTTCTCGTTGTGTTCGGGGGTGTAGGTCCTTAAGGGTTCGGGTTGATATGTTGGGTTACGACTGGTACTGGAATCTCCGTTCCATTTTCCTTGGTTGTTTTCAGCTGCACGTGCTTCGAGTCGAACCACCTGAGCCAGGAGTCTGTGGGCCATAAGTTCGGCCTCTTGTATAGTAGTGGGTTTAGAGGCGGTGACCATTCCCTCGATTGATGACGGAAGTCCGCCGATGTACTTTTCTATTCGTCGGTTCTCAGGGTTTACTATATTTGGGCACAGGTGTGATAGTTGATGGAAACGGTTGGTGTATGTTTCGATGTCGTTGTCTTTTACGATTAGGTACCAAAGTTCGTTCTCGAGTTTGTAAAGTTCCTGAATGGGGCAATACTTGTCCCTCATGATTCGTTTTAGTTCCTCCCACGGGAGTGCATGTGCGGTGTCAACCCCTACAGCTCGGGTATAGAAATTCCACCAGGTAGAAGCATCATCCTGGAGGGTGTATGTGGCATACATGACTTTGCAGTCGTTGGGACAGTCGCTAACGCGGAATATAGATTCCATTCTCTCGAACCATTGGATTAATCCAACAGCTCCTTCAGTTCCGACGAAGTTTGGTGATGCGCACTTCAGGAAATCCCTAAAGGTGCAAGGCCTTGTTTGGTTCCGAGTAGCTAGAGCCTCAGCCACTGCTTGATTAATGATTTGGTCACGCTCAGCTTGAGTGAAAGTTTGTTGTCTAGGAGGCATGATTCTTAAACAAGAAGAAAACGACAAAGCGTGAGATCTTTATTCAAAGATTAAGGTTATTACAGTGACATAACTAGTTCACTTGAGTTCTTAAATGAGTAGCACTGGATCCTAAGATCCTTGATGTTGAAGTTATCGATATTGTAGGTGGCAGACCTATTTCTGGCCTTTTGTGACTTTGATGCAACAGTTTCAGTAACTGTGCTGAGTTAACCTTAGTTAAGTTGTCTCGAACCTCACGTTTTTCCGAGTGTTGTCGTTAAGTAGCTTGTATTCCCAATGTGTAGTTGTAATGACGACCAAATTGTGTTTTCGTTGTAACCAGCTAAGACTATATTGTTGTGGGTAGTCCTACAGACTACAGTGTAGCACTAACATAACATACGGCCATTCATGCCGGTGAGTGTGACACCTACAGTGTCAAGTGGGATGTTGAAATGGGGTCCACAAACACAACCCATGTGTGTGGTGACATCATTGTGTATTTATTGATTAAAGCATTACATGCTTATTTGGTCGTATATACATATATGGCGTACACGTAACTATACCAGTATACGTTCATAATAAAAGTCAGGTGTGGCACCTCGTGCCCAGTTAAGTAAGTGTATATGTATATATGTAAGTCGTACATGCAACTATAACAAGTCTACATGTATAATTGATGTTGCACCTAGTGCTATAATGCAGTGCTATCAGCACCGTAATAGAAATACTAATATTTTGTAATTGTAGTACCAAAGTACTATGAAATGCAGAAGCACCGGAATGTAGAAATCAACGTACTGTAACACCCTCAAATTTCGGTTTGCGGAAGCTGTCGGGTCGGGTGTTACTAAATCAAATATCACAGCATAAGATACATAATGAACGACTCTAAATGAGACGTTTGAAAATAATTATACATTTCTCAAAATAGAACGTTTACAACGTTATGAGTTTGACAGTGAATTCCAAATACATAATTTGATAATACAAAAGTAAATGCAGAGTTGTCCCAAACGTTTGAAATCATGCGACTCGAGCTAGCATAATCTTGAAGTAATCCTAATCCTGCTGGGCACCTGAGAACACATGCTAAAACAGGTCAGCTATAAGCTGGTGAGTTCATAGGATTGTAAGTTAAAATCATGATGTAATAAAACCTCGTATGTTTTGAAAAGTAGTTTCAAATTCTGTCATTTTGATGCGTTTTATATTGAAGTTTTGCAACACCAAATGTGTACACGTCAAATCGAGGTATCTCATACCTAAGGGTTCGGGTCATGTACCTAAGTACATATATACATGTATGGCAATTCATGCCTTGATACCTAACAGGTAGTAGTTGTGTCTAAAAACATGAGGCAATACATGCCTATAACCATTGAGTAGTAGTATGACCGCGTCAGATGATAACAATTAACTGTAGTTCCGCAGAACTATATAGATTATGTGAAATATGGTGCATACAGCAACCATCTGATTGTAGACCCGCAGATCTATGATTAAAATTGTTTTGAGTGTCCGTTTACCCAGTTAGTATACGCTAACCCGGACGTGTTGTATCGAGCTAACGGCCTCGCGTGGAAACTCCACCGACCCGTTCTTCTTGTGAATCCCGAGTATAACTCGCTGATCCATTGATTGTATGTAAGTGCGGATCACGGCGCATAAGCCCGTGCCACATCGAGTGTATCGCTTTACCGCGATATCGTACTTGTGCCCACTTTACCGTGGCATCGTTTTGTGCCCACTTTACCGTGGCATCGTCATGATAGCTAGTCATGAGTGAAAATGTGAGAGTGCCATTCTGGCGTTGTTCTTGCAAATAATATTTAAGTCAGCAGTACTACGACTGCCCGACTGAGTAGATCGTATAATTGTATGTAGATATTCATCAGGTGACACCCCCACACGGTTGGATTACATCCTGAGCCGGGGGACCATCCCTGGTTGGATTACATCCTGAGCCAGAGTCGTCACCGGTTGAGTTATATTGATATGAGGAATCTGTACCAATGTGTGATAATATTGTATACTCCTAGCTTAAAGCCTAGCAAGTATATATATCGGAGTCTCAGAGGAAATGTTCACTTAAGTCCAGTTCCCGTTCTAGTGATAACGAAGAGTATCGACAGTTTTTGTTCCTAAAGAATAACTAAAACTAATAACAGTATAGATGTTGTCTAGTGTAAGTAGAACTAACTAGTTCTAAGGTATTCAATAATATTGTCCCGTGACAATATAGCGAAAAGATTATGATAACTACATCAGTTATGTGTTGGTATTCGTTTTTCAATAATCTAACAGGGTACGATTGCAACCTATCTAGGTTGAGTACTGACATTGTTCTAAAATAATGTTAAGGGTGTAATTCCTAAGTATTACACATTTCGTATTACATGCAGTAATATAAATAGTTGTGAATTATAAAAGATTCTTAATGTAATTCGAAAACATTGATTGAGCATGTGTTTCACCCCGAAAACAGTAAAACAGTTGAAAGAGTGGGGCTATGAAACTCACCTGAGGAGCTAGCGTCCTAATGTAACGAGTCGTGTCCAAATATGATCTCCTAGTGTCCTAAACACGAGAGATTTCGTATGTTTGTAAGTGTGGTTCTTGATTGGGGAAATCGTAATAATAATTCATATTATTATTGGGTTCGAGTTTTTGTATTTAAATTGTCACTTGGAAACGTCTTCCGACACTTAGAAAAATTTGGCTATTTTCTGTTTTCTGCGACATAACATGCGACACAAAAATGGTTCATGCGACACAATGGTTGTGTCGCATAGTGCGACACAGAAGCTCTGCGACACAGTGGTTGTGTCGCATAATGCGTGTGATGCTAAATCAATAGCGACATAAGGGTTGTGTCGCATGGAGTCTGCGACACAAGGTACGACACAAGAATACGACATAAGGGTTGTGTCGCATGAGTAATCCATGCGACACAGTATGCGACACAAGGCTTGTGTCGCACTCAAGAACAGCAGCCCAGAAACTTTCGGGTTTTGCGTTTTTCCGGCCAAAATCGCAAATCAAACTCATTTTCAAGCTGTAAAATCGTGGTTTCTTGGTTGTTTAGGTTATAAGCAACTTATGTAAACATTTTTACACTAAAACATTACTCCAAAATGATTAAATCTAAGAATTTGAGAATTTCTTACAAATGCGAATCGAGGCCAAACGAGGAAGAAAACGAGGGTGTCGCCTTTGTTAATGTTGTTCCTCTCTTGATGGTGATTCCGAAAATGTAAAATTTCGTGGGTCGATTTGAAGATCCGAAATCGGGTAAGAATTTTTAGAGAGAGTTTTGGGTGAGGTGTGTGTGAAATGAAATGAAAGAAATGAAAGAATGAGGGGGGTTTGGGGGGTTGGGTGGCTTATCCAAAGAGGTGGGGAGGAGTTTTCCCCCACTTCGTTCCTATTTTGCAGTGTAAAATACCCGTATTTTGTGCCCGAATAATATATATAAATTTAATATTTTTAGATTTATATTTCCGCTCTTTCGATTAGTAATTAATTAAATTAAAAATAGTTTTACTCAATTTAAAATCTAATGTGACTTCAAATGGTTTTATTTGTGATTATTACATAATCACTATTCATTATATAAAATGTAAAGTTTTCGCTCGCTGAGTTATAATTGTATATAATAATACGATTATAAAAAGTTTAAATTAGACGCGCAAGTTGACTTTTTGACCAGGTGTTACAATGTTGCCTCGTTAAAAACCTTACGCAAAAACCCAGTGGGACAAAATCATAGTCAAGGGAAAAAGAGTGCAACACGTATTTTCTGACCCTGATGAATACATCACTTGATCTCATCACTTTTACAAAACTTGTTGACGGATAATATCATCACATTTTACTCTTTCTTAAGTCATGAGTAAAATATCATTTTTGCAAGATAAGTCGTAACTCGATCACCATCGATGTATCATTCATTATGTGTTTTATGTTTATGTAAGAGACCAAATGCCTTTCAAAAGAAACAAGTTATATCCTACCAACAAACTAAAGATAATGATACAAGTTGTCTTGCATGACTAGTTACAAAACTAAATGTCCAATGATAATTTAATACTATACTTCTTGACCAATAATTTTCTTGTCATCCTTCGGGGGTCGAAAGGAAACAAAAAATCATACAACAATTGAAGTGCATAGTGAATATCGTTAGCCCATATAATCTCATTAGCACTTCTTGTATAGATTTTGTGGTGCACAAAGACTACATCATCAAGATGTTAAATCTTTAACCCGTGACAAAACCTTGTCTACACAATCACCATTCATTTTCAACTTCTTTTCGATATATAGTCTCCTTTGGAAGCTCCCAATTAGTTCCAATATAATATATAAATCATAATGTATGTCCATTCGAATATCTTTCCACAATGTATGGGCAAACATAGCATACTCTATCAAAAAATATTCAACGAGACTATTTTGACACTAGCCCACTCAAACCATATAATCGATATAAGGACTTACGTAATTACATCAACTAGTGTTCTCGAGAACCTTTCTTTCTAATCGTGAAACATGCTTTAAGCATTTCATATTTTTCACGGAGTTTTAATAGTAAATGAGCTTTAATAATATCCAATAGACGCGATCTAAGTTAAGTTTCTCTTTTACTACCAGACTTTTTAAGAAATCAATTAGATAGTTGCATCCACCAATCAAAAAATGTCTCCTCATATATAAATCTCGGTCTTTGCAAAGAATCTTTGTATTGCCCCTCTTGCATTATATCTCATAGTTTCATAGTCCTTGGGCTTTGAAGACCGAATTAGATACGTCATGTTTTACATGTTCATGTTGGGAGTTCTAGTCCAACCAACTCACAACGAGAGATTTCACTTTTTATAAATTTCTTGCTTCTTTTCATATTGGCTAATAATCTCTACCTCTGCTCTTCTTGGCAGGAATACCTTCATTATCCTCTTATATAATATTTAGCGCTATATTATACAACATTAACGATGTCGATTTCAAGCAATTCGGTTCCACACTTTTCTAGCTAAACATGATATAAAATGTTGTCATCTTTTCACTTTGAGGTTTTTCATGGGTACCCGAGATTCTTCTATAACCTTCAAGTCTAATTTCTCTTTATTTAAACTCTAATGGGGTCTTTTTTACCTCGATTTTGACCATCTAAATTTATTGCTCCCTTTCTACTTCGAGAATTATATTTGGAATCGATAAATCTACCACGTTCCACGTGCCATGGATTATTACCTTTATTAATCGGAGCATGAGCAGCTTATATAGGTGACCTAGTCACTCATTTTTGGTCATCGAATATGTCTGGCAATTAATAAATTTGAATTATCATTTGAACTTTAAGTTCTTATTTTTCACTATGAGGATCTATATCGTATTGTGATAATTCCAATTTAAGTTGTTTATTCCCCTCCCCATACATATTCCCAACAATCTTTCAAGTTTATTCATAACCTTCTTTCAGATAATTTCCTTGTATGTTGTGGTGGAGCAACTAGATTACGTATAACACAACTCTTAAGATGGGATATATCTTTTATGAACAAAAATCTTTATCACGGGGAGTCATCATAATCTTGTTGGCCTGATGCGAATTCATATTGTTTCATGTATATTAACATGGCCCCATACTATACGTAATAGTTATGCTCTCATCATGACCGCAGCATGTGCGGTATATGAAATACACTTGTTAGCGTTTCAACAAAAGTAATCTATGTATGAACTAATAGAGGTTCAACGTTTATTACAATCAACTGAAGACGCTTAATATATGTTTTGTTCAACGGCATTTTCAAAAGAAATATGATATATGAAATATGTGCTCGCAATCTCACTAGGCGAGTCACTTAATCATGCAAGCTCTATGTTGCAATTTTCATGACCATTTAGACGATGCATCGATTTAAACTCTAAATGGTCCACTAAGTGGATATATAGGCATACATATATCCCCGTTTATCATATCTAGAATCTTAAGGGATTCAATCTCAACTTTGATCGGTAATACCAACTTTATTTGAGAGCATTCAACTCATGTCAAAATCATCACTCTAAGCATCTCTCTGTTCGCATGTACATTTTGCATCATCATTGACTCGGGATGATCTAACCAGTCATGACAAATACATATTATAATCAAGGTCCATTAAACATCAAGTTGACCCATTTGTGCTTCAATTGCATTTGTCTTTTTAATATAAGTTATTGCATGCATCATTACTTTATGCTTTTCTTTCCTCGATGCATGCATTATCATTATCATTTTAACATCTTGTTTCTCATGGCTATATTAGCTCTTTTAGACCTTTTGATAAATTGACAATATCATGTATAGTATCAACATATTCATCAATAGCGTCAAATAAGTGATGTCACATAAGATCATGAATATAATACCATAATATAAATTATAACACCCTTCATATTACAGAACCATTTTTTTTTTTAATAACCGGAAGCGAAAGTCCAACAAACATTAATAATTATACATTATATAATACTCATATTAGTCAATCTATTTCAAAACATAATTTATCATTTTAGGTGTTACATAATTTGAAAGACAACAATGATTTTATAAAATCAAAGATCAGAGTAAACATCGGGTCGTCAAACATTCCATCCAGTCAGCAGCTCCTTGCTCATCCCATAATCTAATCATATCCTGCAAGGAGTGGTAATGTGGGGGATTAGCTCAACGCTAAGTGAATGAACCAATAACCTACAATGCAACCTAGCATAGCAAATCTGTTTACAACTAAGAATCGCATAATAAACTAGTTTACAGCAACATCATCGTAAACACACAATCATTTGTTTACCGCATAAAGTATCGCAAACAAATATCCACAAGGAGGATCGGCGGTCCTTGAGGCGCCCTCATGCCCGGGTGGCCCCCAAGCAACCTCACACCAACTGCAGGCCAATACAGCGGTAAACCGATAGCCTAGGTACTATTTACCCACACAACACAGTATTCCTATAACCAACCGTGTACAAGGACCTGTGTTGGCAACTCAATAGTACCCTTAAGCCCAAACCATGTTGACCTCCAATTAAACACGTATGCCCAAAGGCCAGATATCACAAAATCTATATCTATCAAGGCAACATGTCAATCATCAGTCTATAATCAGTAAAACCACGTTTACCCATTGTAACCAATCTGTTACAACTAAGTTACGCTGAAGGTACATTGTTCCACTCACCAATACCTCCGCCGTCCACTCAGTAGTCTAATGTCACCGAGTCTTCTCCACATCTGAGAATACAATGGAATAACAAAAGTTAGTTACTTGTCTCAAAATCTATACAACGTTATTCCAATATTATAAATAACCATATCAACAACACAATTCAAACTCAATTATCAAGTTTATGATCGTTATGACCACCACCTCATTTAATCAACTTTTATTATCCCCATTAACATGGTTAAATCTTTAATAAGATCATTACCATCAAATATCACTAATTCATTCAAATCCCCTAACACATGGTTTAATGAATACTTAGTCAATAATTTGCAACATTACTCTTTGATTATCAATCAAGTGTTTTAAATTATACACCATATCAAATATATCATATAACCTATGATAATCATCATAATCATCAAAATTCTCAAGAACACTTAATCACTTTATAACTTTTAACTTGAATAATGTTAATCATCATCATTAATCCCTTATAATATAATCATTAACAATACTTATCAATTATACACTAATAACATCAACTTAAAACATGGATTCTTCAAAATCAACCAAACTCACAAACTTTATTAATGATCATATATCATGTTCATCATTTCTAAGTTAGGGTTTATATTATAATCATCATTTAATCATCAACTAACACTAATATAATTACTACAACCTTAAATTTTTGGATTATAACCAATAACCCATCAAAATCATCATAAACCCTAAGAATCACCATAACTTTATAATCTTAAGCTAGAATCTCGTTAGTAATCAACAATAACAATCTTAACTAACAACAATTTCACAAAACCAACCCTCAATTTCGGATTAAACTTACTAATTAGCAAAAACCCCAAAAACCCCAATTTCTAGGTTATGGAAAATGAAGAACATGAGATCATACCTTGTTCTTGATGATTAAGGAAGCTTGAATTCGAGTTATGAAGCTCCAATTTGATGATTTCTTCATGTTTTGATTTAGGGTTTTCTTGGTGTATGCATGCATAGCGTACGTATGTATGTAGGAGGGAGAGAAATAAAAACCAACTTAATCCCTAGAGTATACCATATAAATGTTAATTTTCATTCTCCGTATTTATTATTGTCTGGAACTTAAAAACCATTTGCGGGGAAATACAATTTTATTTTACCGTCAACTAAATTAATTTAAGACATATAATATTTTACCATCCACAATAAGTCATTTAACCGTTTGACCGATTATTTTCAATGCCCAAATAATATAAATCATTTATGACACAATTTAAATAATTAAATAAAATGAAGAATTTACCGATTTCAACTAGGCCCAAAACGATGATGTTACAAATCTCTTCCCCTTAAAGAGATTTCGTCCTCGAAATCTAATCGCACCCAGTTAACCTATTGTAATAGAATCACATAAGCAATAACTAGTATAGGCACACACAACGTGTGTGTACATTAGCCTAAGTATCTATGCATCCACATAAACACTAAACGAGTACACATTATAATATACTTACATGGTTATATTTTATTTCATCTACTTACACGTCACCCGCGTGTATTTCAATTGAGCTCTCCTAAGCCCATACTTTGAGCTTTTAATTCTATTTATTTTACTATCATAAAATACATATATCATTCATTACTTCATCAAACAAATTGTGAATACAAACACCACTAGGTTTTATGAACCCTTATACTTATCCATATAAACACTTTGGATCACACAATCATTTAAAATAAGTGAATCACATAATCATTTATATTAATCTTAATCAGAAAACTAGCGACATGCTAGGATCTTTAAACCAAATATAAATACTTACCTTCTTTCTTTTTAACAAACAACAACAGTGTTTATAAAACTACAATGCTCATCTCCGCACTGAGAATTTAATTCAGATCATGTAAGCAATTAACCACATACATCATCCTTAAATGATGAAATATCAATAACCTTATCCATCACAACTATTTATCTTAAGGTCAGTTTTATCAATTGGAACACTATTTGATCCTGTAAAGTCTATTACTCACATGTGTTTCAAATCATACCACTTTAATCCCACATTTTAAAGCAAAGTACAAGTCAATTCCTATGATTAAAATCATAATCTACAAAATCAAATAGCACCAATCTCAACAGATAATTGCTATTATGCATCAATGGGTACTTGCTATTTCAGCACACGTACCACATTTTCAAAATGTGCTAATCATCAACACATTTTCAATAATATTCACCTATTTAATCCATTTTAGCTGACCTCTACTTAACTTATTTCATCACATAACTTTTTCAAATTACAATTTACCACTTTATCTAGTCATTAGATATGCAACAATACGAAAGATTATATGTAATTCGCACATAATTATAATAAAATTATCAATCCAACAAATAAAACACTTATTTTTCCTGACTATTTTACTTTTCCCAAGGACATAGTTTCACATAATTTTCTAATATTAGGCTATCCGGCTATGTTAGTCTTCACTAAGCCTCAAATATTACAAACGAATAATCACATACTCATTTTTAACAAGTAGTATAAACCGTTCAAATTCTTCCTTTACAACGTCTCCACATTAAACACTAGTTGAGTAGCTTACTACCACCTTATATTAGTCAGTCAATAACTATTTCATAACTGCAGGTCAACATATGTTACCCGTTATTTTAAAATCATTTAACTTCATTTGGTACTTAGTAGCCTCAACAACTCCATGTGAAATAGCATAATATGAATACGTTGGTCAGACGTCGTCATATTATGTCAGTCACACTTAATTCTCAGGCCACTTCATACCATTGATCTCTCAAAATTTATTACCCTTTACCCTTACCTATATCATAACAATGGTATCAACCATTTACACAATTATAACAGCCCGTAGCAACAGATATATCATCAAGTATTAGTTTGCTACCGTTTCAACATATCATTTTGAATGTACATTACACATATTATCAAGTTTACATAAACAACACAGACATTCAACACCTCTTTTTATTATATCATTAACTCAGGTGCAATGTCTAACACTATTATTTCAATCAACTTCTTTACTACCTGATTTAATATCAATCATTAGTCACATCACTTACTACTTACAGTACCTTCAATACTAAAAATTTTATCAATACCATGTGTAATACTCAGCATATTCTCTTCAATCTATCCTTCTTTAGTTGTATTATAAATAAACATATCATATCAAACATGCACAATATA
Organism: Helichrysum umbraculigerum; assembly: GCA_949592205.1. Taxonomy (NCBI): domain Eukaryota; kingdom Viridiplantae; phylum Streptophyta; class Magnoliopsida; order Asterales; family Asteraceae; genus Helichrysum; species Helichrysum umbraculigerum. The sequence continues at coordinate 33,248,333 of CATIUR010000002.1, forward strand.
ACTCTATTGACAAATATCAAATAAGTATAAACTCATACACTTCTTTTCAAACTCTAAGAATACTTATTTTAACCATTTCCAATATTTTAGATGACTCATTTACTTCATCCTATTTCACTTAGTCCATATAACTCAAGAATTTAAATCACCAACAACAACAATTGGCCACAATCAACAATACGAAGAATACACAGTTTGAAAATAACTCATACTCAATAAACCCTGAGGACCTCTTAAAACACCTTATAATATCATATTTAGTCATAGGAATGATCCCTGGGCTCGAAAAAACAAGAACCCAATACAAAACATAAGTCAAAAGTTCAATATAAGGTCCGAAAAACAGTAAAATGCCATTTTCAGGCCCCAAACTACCCCGAAGTGCCCAAAACTGCCAGGGCTCATGGCAAAGCGAAGAGCTTTGACCGTTGGGCCGTTTCCGAGTGACCCTGTAAATTTCGTCTTATTCTGACACCGAAATTTTCTAACAAAATTTTCTACGTCAAGTATTACGTCGAACGTCGCAAAATTTTTTATTTTTTATTTTTTACTTACTAACGCGATCCGGGAAAACAGGTCAGGATCGCGTTCCCCAGTTAAAATCCTTCTGTAACAAAATTGGTCATGCAAACGCGATCCGGAAAAGCAAGCGGGATCGCGTTCCCAAGAGAAAAATGCATCCGATCCCGATTTACACACGCAAGCGCGATCCTGGAAATTTTGCTGGGATCGCGTTCCGAGGGGCAAAAATATTCTGTGATGAAAATACACGTACGAACGCGATCCAGAAAAACTTGTTGGGATCGCGTTCCCAAGTGAAAATCTGAATTTCAGCAACATCGCATTTTTAGCCAATTTCAATCGCATATAACTTTTTACTCGTTTAGAGTTAGACTCTAAAATTTTGCAGGAACGTCCACTATGCCAAAATGAAACTTTCCCTTTTTACACTTTTTCAATTTACACGTTTTACGAGAAAACGGACGTACGACTCATTTTTGACCATTTTAGACCATTTTGGTTGACACCTTAGATTCCAATTGATTTGGTTTCTGACATCCACCTTTTACCAACATGTTTCTATATACATTAGTGACGTGTGGGCATATTCGTCACCTACAAACACTCATTCTACATTGTTTTGACACGTTGACCCGTTTAGGGGTCCAAATGGACATTTTTACCAATTTCATTCATAATGACCACATTAACACTTTTAATCCACATTTTATCTATACTTATGACTGTAAGTCACTTTAAAAGTCATCATAAACAAACCACATCGAGTTTTAACCGTTTTATCACTAAGTGACCCATTTGGGCACCTAAATGATCCGTTTGGGTTTATGACCATATAATCACTATTCTATCGCCCATACCACATGCCTTTGACTAATTTAAGTCGAACCAAACTATTATCACTAGTGGTGGCATAACATAACCTTAAAACGTCAATTTCACATATTACCATCATATTTACACAAATTACAACAAGTATTCAACATTGACCTTTCCTAAACTTGTCAATACATATAAAAACATCGTTGACCACTTTGACTTTTCAGGTCAAACACACACCTTCCAATCTATGTACGCTTTCTAATTTAACCCACCACATGACCTTAAACATTTTACTTGAGGTATACCAACACCTCATTTAATTTCTTTATGGAAAGTCATTTCAATTTAATATATCAAAATTTACTACTAAGTACATAATCAACTATGCTAAACACATAGGCAAAATCAACTTACTCATAAATGAGAAATCATATCAATCTAATTCAATTTACTTTACTAATCATAGTCATCATAGTAAGTAAACAATTCAAACTTATTTACTTTACACCAACGAACATAGAGGAATCATTGAGAGTACCAGTCGGTTACTCTTGTTCCTCCTTCTCTGCAATCAAACACAATCTCACATCTTGTTAAGCGTTAGTACATATCCTACTACCCAATTCTCATGCAACAACTAACCCCACCTTCTGGAATGTTTGACTTGACACAAATCTAGATTTGGGATTGAACACCATACAATGTTCAATTCACCCAAACCTATGCTCTGATACCAATTTATAACACCCTTCATATTACAGAACCATTTTTTTTTTAATAACCGGAAGCGAAAGTCCAACAAACATTAATAATTATACATTATATAATACTCATATTAGTCAATCTATTTCAAAACATAATTTATCATTTTGGGTGTTACATAATTTGAAAGACAACAATGATTTTATAAAATCAAAGATCAGAGTAAACATCGGGTCGTCAAACATTCCATCCAGTCAGCAGCTCCTTGCTCATCCCATAATCTAATCATATCCTGCAAGGAGTGATAATGTGGGGGATTAGCTCAACGCTAAGTGAATGAACCAATAACCTACAATGCAACCTAGCATAGCAAATCTGTTTACAACTAAGCATCGCATAATAAACCAGTTTACAGCAACAGCATCGTAAACACACAATCATTTGTTTACCGCATAAAGTATCGCAAACAAATATCCACAAGGAGGATCGGCGGTCCTTGAGGCGCCCTCATGCCCGGGTGGCCCCCAAGCAACCTCACACCAACTGCAGGCCAATACAGCGGTAAACCGATAGCCTAGGTACTATTTACCCACACAACACAGTATTCCTATAACCAACCGTGTACAAGGACCTGTGTTGGCAACTCAATAGTACCCTTAAGCCCAAACCATGTTGACCTCCAATTAAACACGTATGCCCAAAGGCCAGATATCACAAAATCTATATCTATCAAGGCAACATGTCAATCATCGGTCTATAATCAGTAAAACCACGTTTACCCGTTGTAACCAATCTGTTACAACTAAGTTACGCTGAAGGTACATTGTTCCACTCACCAATACCTCCGCCGTCCACTCAGTAGTCTAATGTCACTGAGTTTTCTTCACATCCGAGAATACAATGGAATAACAAAAGTTAGTTACTTGTCTCAAAATCTATACAATGTCATTCCAATATTATAAATAACCATATCAACAACACAATTCAAACTCAATTATCAAGTTTATGATCGTTATGACCACCACCTCATTTAATCAACTTTTATTATCCCCATTAACATGGTTAAATCTTTAATAAGATCATTACCATCAAATATCACTAATTCATTCAAAACCCCTAGCACATGGTTTAATGAATACTTAGTCAATAATTTGCAACATTACTCTTTGATTATCAATCAAGTGTTTTAAATTATACACCATATCAAATATATCATATAACCTATGATAATCATCATAATCATCAAAATTCTCAAGAACACTTAATCACTTTATAACTTTTAACTTGAATAATGTTAATCATCATCATTAATCCCTTATAATATAATCATTAACAATACTTATCAATTATACACTAATAACATCAACTTAAAACATGGATTCTTCAAAATCAACCAAACTCACAAACTTTATTAATGATCATATATCAACTTCATCATTTCTAAGTTAGGGTTTATATTATAATCATCATTTAATCATCAACTAACACTAATATAATTACTACAACCTTAAATTTTCGGATTATAATCAATAACCCATCAAAATCATCATAAACCCTAAGAATCACCATAACTTTATAATCTTAAGCTAGAATCTCGTTAGTAATCAACAATAACAATCTTAACTAACAACAATTTCACAAAACCAACCCTCAATTTCGGATTAAACTTACTAATTAGCAAAAACCCCAAAAACCCCAATTTCTAGGTTATGGAAAATGAAGAACATGAGATCATACCTTGTTCTTGATGATTAAGGAAGCTTGAATTCGAGTTATGAAGCTCCAATTTGATGATTTCTTCATGTTTTGATTTAGGGTTTTCTTGGTGTATGTATGCATAGCGTACGTATGTATGTAGGAGGGAGAGAAATAAAAACCAACTTAATCCCTAGAGTATACCATATAAATGTTAATTTTCATTCTCCCTATATATTATTGTCTGGAACTTAAAAACCATTTGCGGGGAAATACAATTTTATTTTATCGTCAACTAAATTAATTTAGTACATATAATATTTTACCATCCACAATAAGTCATTTAACCGTTTGACCGATTATTTTCAATGCCCAAATAATATAAATCATTTATGACACAATTTAAATAATTAAATAAAATGAAGAATTTACCGATTTCAACTAGGCCCAAAACGAGGATGTTACATAAATAAATCATGCAAATATCGCACATGATGCAATAACAAAACTTAAATTAAATAAGGTATTTTATTTAACCGATATCCTAATAATAATCGATAGGCATATGACACCTTTATCTTTGTCCAAAATATTTCCATACAAAATCATGACCTTGACAATAATATTTATATTATCACATTCACTTAGAGGAACAAAATATGTGATAAGTAATTATTTCCCTTATGTCGGGATTAAAGGGACTATTCAATTCTTATATTCCTAACATACAAAATTATGTTCATATGTCCAAATATGTAAAATACAAAACAGAATTTAATCTAATTATCAAACTATTTTCACAAATATGATCTTTAACGTTTAAAATATATAATTCCTTCAATTAACGTTAAAATCGCAAGCAGAATTATGCAAGCTCGTATAATAAAATGAAAGTGCAACTCAAATCATGAAATAGTAATCGGTCTAGAAAAAAACATATATATAACATGCATAGCATGCACATATACATACTAAAAAGTTTATTTAACAATAACTTTGTAACGCTTCGTCTTTAAATAGTAGATTCTACTACTACTCAAAATCAATTAATATGCTTCGTATAACCATGCATGAAAATCAGTGTACGTTCCAGGGGCAGAGCTAGGATTCTAAGTTGAGGGGGATTCTAATTTGTTTTTAAGATGATAACGATAAATTATACAAATATAGTTGTGATCTAACCTCTCAACAAAGTTTTCATAAAATCGATCTTACAAAGTATCCTATTGTTCATAAAAATATATGTAGCCAATAATTTTAATTCTAATCAACAATAATAAGAGATTAAAATCATAAAAAAATATATACATTAACATCCAAAATATTTTAGAGTTAACATATTATTACAAAGAGACTTGTTAATATAAAGCTTTAAGAAACTAAAGACATCATAAGGAAAGGTTAAGGAAACAAAAGCGAAATTGCAGAAGACGATATTAAAAGTCCATGACATTTTTCAATACCAATAACTATCAAAGATGATCTAGAGAGGATTAAAAACAAAAAATTTAACAGAATAAAAAAAAATAAAGGATTTGGAAAAAGGATCAATTTATATTTCAATTTTTATGGCCGTCTATTTTCGTATGTGTATACACACAGGTAAATGTGAAGAGTCAAATGCTACATGGGTAATAACATTGAAGTGTGAATAATGGGGTTTGGCAGTTGGGCTAAGACTGCACAATGATAGCAGTTGGGCTATAAATGTACAATGATTATTGGGCTGATTAGGGGAGGCTGGGAACCTCTAGCCCCCTATTAGCTCCGCTACTGGTACGTTCAGTTGCGGAGCCACTTAATAAGGTGATAAGGTATGGTGGCACGTGCCACCAATGGTTTGTAAAAAATTTGTAGTGTTGTTTTAGAATTTCATAAATTTGAAGTACGTGCTACCTGTACAATTGAAAATAAGTAGGCATTAGGCTCCCATTTATAAAATATCTTCACATTATAATATATCTTAAGTTGTATATCTCACCAAAGTTATTTTACTATAAGAGTTAAGCTAAACTAATATTTATTTCTTACTTTTTTGTAAAGTTTAATTTCTTATTGTTGTAGGTATTATTGTTTGCATAGTATTTATCACTTTAATAGTTAATAGGAAAACGTTTAATCATTCATAATCTACCATGTTTTGGTTCGTGCTATGCATATTACATTTTTATATATTAATTAGCATTAATCAAATTTATATAGTAGTTATTGGTTTGTGCCACCAGCGAAGAAATTTTATGGTTCCGTCACTGGTACGTTAGCTAATATGAGAGATATAATAGATTAATAACATACAACCATATTTTTTGGTTATAATTGAATAGTACCGCTAAAAATCATTCACGTGATCACAGAGCCAATAAAAGATTCTAAGACCATTTCCATCAGTGAACGTCAACTGAACATTTTAGTTTGTGTCACATCAGCGCCACATCAGCAGAACACAAAACCGAACAACTACTGAACATTTCACCGCCATCAGTAAACACTTCAGTTTTTTTTCTGGACCCCACATTTACCAATATACCTTTAATTCTATACACTAAACAAATAAACAAAAATAAAAAAATAATAATAGAATAATGAAGCTGGCCCACGCTCAAACTTCGGTTTGGCGTCGAAATACCGAAGATGAAAACTGAAGTTGGAAACTGACGCTCCAACTGAACAACCAATGTCACCGTCAGTAAAAACTGATGGCCAAACCGAAGTACCAATGTTAGGGGTCTAATAGTGTAACCAATATTCCACCCACTTATTACGAACCTCCACCAAGAGGTCACCATTTTTTTACAGTTAAAATAATACATTTGCTTTCACCCGGAAGAAGGTCATCAAATTGATATTGTGGCGTACAGCTGGCACTCGTAAGGTGTCAGCTACCTTCTAGGGAATGGCCACCAAATTATCATTATCTTCCAACATCCACCCAGAGGTTTATTTCCCATACTTTCAGGCCTAACATAATTTAGAGTGGGGACTAATCTTGAGTATTCAGGAGATCATTTGGATGGCTCAGATTAACTTAAAGGGAATCATTTATTAGTACTCATTTGTGATTGGTTGATGAAAGATTGGAGGCCAAGGCATGACAACTATAAAAAGGGGCTCACTCTTCACTTTTAGGTATGTTCATCTTCTCCACAAAAACCCTAATTCCTTATTCTCAATTTCACCATTAAAACTCAGAATCTTACTCTCACGCCGGAGGTGGTTCGTAGGGTTCATCCCTGTGCTCCACTGTAACGCAACATTTCCATCTGTGCTGCAGGAACTCGGCGATCGGAGATATTCGACTGGAGCTTTCATTGGTGTTGCAGAGTTACGTGCCTGGAGGTTTTCAGCTGAAACGAAGATTATTGCACTTTTGCGGATTAACGTACAATCAGATTCCAATTACAATAATTTTATATCATATCGTATCATAAAAATCAACTTCATATAAACACATGTCCCTAATTGGATACAGAGTTACCCGTACATCACGAGAACTAGGCACGGTCTAAGTCCTTTCTTAAAATACTACTCCCTCCGTCCCAATTTTATTGTCCCCAGACAAAAAACACGCAGTTTAAGAAAAGTGTACTCGTCGTACTATACAACCAATAAGATTTAATCTCTCACCACATTCAAAAGTTTTGATTGGTTCAAAGTACAGAGTGGACAATAAAATTGGGACATACCAAAATAGAAAGATGGACTATAAATTCGGGACGGAGGAAGTACCTAACAATCCCAAATTGTACGTAGAGTTACCCGTTGATAAGTAAATTTTATAAATACATGTCCATCTAGTAAACATGTTTCAACTTTAAGCGTACATATACAATAGCACATTACTCTGTATGATTCTAGAGATGTTTATATTCAAACAAGAGAGCCTAATACCTAATCAACTTCATTTATTCAAGGGTTTAATGCACACAAATGTAACAAACTATAGTATGACATTCGTAGTATGTAGCGAACTATTAAAAATTACATTGTATATAACGAACTTGTAATTTATTTACATTGTACGTATTCTCGTCAGATTAACGGTTCTAAGGGATGCCACGTGGCATCGTATAAAGTCGATACGTGGAAAAAGTACTATAAATTACATACAACGTAAAGAAATTACAAGTTCTTACATATAATGGAAGCCCGAATAATTCGTTACATACTATCAATATCAGACTATAGTTTGTTACATTTGCGCGCACTAAACCCTTTATTCAATCAAATACACTCACTAACATCAATAAAGGCATATGTTCAATTCTTTTTGTTTGAATTAGTTCATCCAAATAACTACTATATATTAAACAATTATCAAGTAATCAATGGTTAACATTGATCAATACCCCTATCTTTACCCGTTCTTAGATGTATCGAATATATCTCAATTTAAAATTTAAAATAGTCTATCTAGAAAAATATAATAACATATATTTAGATTCTCATGGACTCCAAACTGTAATTTTAGACCACAATATATGTAATATGTAGACTCTAGCAAGTCAAATTGTTTTACAAACTTTATTAATCTAGAACATATACGCAATAAGTATCATACGTTTTCGTCGAGAACATATAAAATCAGGAGCTCGATTAATGTTGTGCAAATCAAAGTATACAAATACTACTATCGTTACTTTTCTCACAAATCAAAGAAAACATACATGGAGTATCAATGCGCAATATCAAATTATTCATCGATGAAAAGGAAAACACTTTAAAAAGCAGATAAACTTAACGTGTTCATCCAGAGGATGAATCTTATATCCAATAAAACTTTGGTTAATTATATAAATTTGTTGTTGTCAATAAATTAATATTATATTAAAAAAATTATGAGAAAGAAAGAGGCAATCATATGATTTCTGATAACACATATTAATAACATTCGGAAGACACGACAAATGTCATAGAGTCATAGGCGTATATTTGTCTTGAAACTGCATGTGGGTCAAAGATCTAGATTGGTACACGAAAGTTTTAGAAAGAAAAGTGTACCTCAAAAGTTAAGGGGTTTGTTATCCCTACCATTTTATTTTACTCACCATATCACTTTCAGTGGGATGGGATGATAAGTCGATTAGTATATTTTGACTCCAGAATATTGTCCAGAATACCGTTCAAAATATTGTCCAGAATATTATTCATCACACCACAAAATCCTCAACGACGTTCATCACAGAACACTGTAATTACAAAAGTAATACACCATGTGCTCTAAATATTTTTTACCCTTAATTTATTGTACAATTTTTTATGTTAAAAATAAATAAAAAATAAAGAAAAATGGTATGGAAAGTAGGGACCAAAGTTAATCAAAGAAAACTTTTTCAGTTGAATCATCAAGTACACGAACACACCTTGTAGAGACTTGTGATGATAACGTGTTATGAAATAATAAAGAACAAGGACAATACAAAGAAAAATCGAAAAGAAAATTGTATATATTCATCTCACATTGAGGCATACATTTATAGTTACAATATTAAGTATTCTACAAGTAATAATCTCCTAGCTTGATTCAAAAATCACTAACCAATATTAAAGGAATATGGACACCCATTCATATTTATCCATAACAAATAATAATAATAATAATAATAATAATAATAATAATAATAATAATAATAATAATAATAATAATAATAATAATAATAATTAATATTATTATAATTAATATTATTATTATTATTATTATTATTATTATTATTATTATTATTATGGTGCAGGATCAGATGATAAAGGCTCAAATGAGGCGAAGGAAGGGCAGACCGAATTCACTGCATTTTAGGAACAATAATTATATGTACCTTCTATAAAATGTAGTGCTGTTAAAATACAGTTAAATTTTATAGGTATAAAATGCAGTGTTGTTAAAATGCAGTGTTTGAAATTCCGATTGTTCAGAGAATAAGATCGGTTCTATTAAGGACACGTCGTATTGATGACCAAGAAGAATCTGGAGAAGAAGCAAGCTTCAACCTTAATTCTTTTTTTTTTTATTTGAGTTGCGGTAGCTTCCGTGCCAACAAGATGAGAAAAGTCCCTTCTATCTTCTTAGTCATAGTCAAGTTTCCTTTAGTAAGATGCACTGAATTTGGGTGACAATTTTGTCCTAAAATGCAGTGAATTCGACATGCTCCTCCTTTAGCTCTCATTTGAGACATTCTCCTCAGAACCTTACCCTTATTATTATTATTATTATTATTATTATTATTATTATTATTATTATTATTACTAGTTTATTGACCCGCGACTACGCATGCTAAAATATTTGAGTTTTTTGTATTCACTTTGGTCGTTGGTACTTCATAGTAACCACAACTACACAATGCTTACCTAATATTTAAAATAAAATCAATTTTTAATGTCATGATGTTGATAAAAAAAAAGTCATGTTATAAATCAATATAGACAAATCTTTCAAATATTAAGGATTTATTTATTAATGACCGGTAAAAAAAATATGTTATTTAAACTATAAGGAATCAAAAGAAATAGGCAAGGATTGAAAGTGTCGTTTCCGAATTGTTGTGGGTACACCTTTAAAAAAGAAAAATTGTGTATGAAAGAATTTGAACCGTAGGATCTCTTTATGGATGGAACTCAATCTAAGGTTTAGATTGCTCCATGGTATTTTGCTTTAAGTATATAGATAGATAGAAGATTATTATTATCTCATAACATTAAAATTAGATTCTAATCCAATTTGAAAGGGTGTTATTGGTATAGTAGAAGTTCTATAAATGGTTTCAGGAACTGACATAAGAGTGTGAAAATTAACCCGTTCAATTATGTTTTTTTTTTTTTTTAACTTTTTATTATACTAAAGACTCAAAGTAAAAAATGCTTGCAAAGGGAAGGTGAAATTGGGGAAGGAGTTTTAAGGGTGACGAGGATAAATAAGGAATTAACATATGTCGTCTCAGTTTTTATTTTTTGGTTAAATAGATGCGACATATTTGTTAAAAAAAAAAAAAAAAAAAAAAAAAAAAAAAAGGCCATGTAGATGCTCTAAGGAACGGGGAAGAGAAACAAGATAAATTGACAATAAAACGAACATAAATAAATAAGAACGAGGGGTTAAAGCCCGCGCTTCATTGCGGGGTGCATATAGCTACATAACGCAAGGGAACCTTTATTCTTGCGTTGCAACGGGATCGCTAAACCTAAATCATGAATTGAATTGAAATAAATATTATAATCACGTGCTATCAAACAAATCCTTTTTAATCAAGTCAGACATTACATACCAAATGTTAATAATAAGCGATCTATCATTTTTCTTGTAAAAAGAACTGAAGTTCGATATATTTTATCAACAAAAGAATTTAAAAGTTTAGTTTACATTATTAAATAAAAAGTTGCATTGGTCATAAAAACTAAAATGAAATGAGTTCGATTAGTGTACTCAACAAAAGAATTCAAACTTAACATTTTTCTCACGAGAAAAACACCTACGAAGTTGGTTAAACGATATCAAACGAAATGAGGGGTCGCTCGGTCAACCAAGGGGAATGGCAGGTGGTAGATCTCCGGAAAAATGGAAAAACAAATCGGAAAAGAATGGAGAGTTGGACTTCTTTCTTTGTTGGCAACATCCCGGATGGTTATGGTGTACAAGAAATGCGTGATCTATTCAAAGACTATGGTAATTTAGTTGATGTCTACCTAGCTCATAAGAAAGATAGAGGCGGATCTAACTTTGGCTTCATTCGTTTTACTGGTATCACTAACGTTAGACATTTTGAAGGATCGTTTGGTAAGGTGTGTTTGGGTAACAATGTTCTTACGATCAACGTATCTAGATACCAAAGGAATCAAAGAAATCAAAACTCCAAACAGGATGTAAAGAAAGATTTCGTTAAGCCTGCTGGCAATTCCACATCGCATGCCCCAAGCTCGGCATGGAATTTTCGTGGTAAAAAGAGTTTTGCGGACATTGTTTCTGGTGACAATAATAAGAAAAATATCAAGAAAGTCAAGCTAAACCCTTCGGTTGAGATAGAAAATATTCTTGCTGAAACTTTTTTGATTGGTGAAGTCCTGGATTCTGAAATCTTATGTGCTTTACCGAATTTACTTACTGATTGTGGAATCCTCTTTGGTAGGGTTTTCTTTTATGGTGGTTTACATGCAATGATAGGGTTCGATGATAAAGATGAAGCATCTGGTTTACTCGACAACATGGACCGTTGGAGCAAATGGTTTAAATGGCTCAAACCGGGTAATCAGATCACCAATTTGCATTTTCAAAGAGCATGTGATATTGAAATAATTGGTCTTCCCATGCAATATCGATCAGCTGAAAACATTACCAAAATCCTTACCAATTTTGGCATCGTCTTGTCGGTTGAATCGGAGATCTGGAAAAGTGATTTATCCTTTTGTTCAGGTTGCATTCTAACTGATTCATTAACCAAGATCGATGAAGAAGTGTTAGTAGAATATGATGATAATGGGTCATTTTCCGTTGGTGTTATTGAAAGAGATATTCAATTAAAGCCATTTGGAGTAGATGAAACATGGGGAGATAGAATTAATCAAGGCAATAAAGATCCAAATCACATAGATAACATGGATGATGAATCTAGTGATAGTGATGGGGTTTCTAAATCATCAAACAATGATTGGGAAGAGCGGGAATTTAGGTCAAACGGTATGGATGCACTGGGTGAAGACATGAAGATCACTCCGCCGATGAATGATGTCAATGTTCCAGCGATGACATCATCCAGTGATACATTTAATGCTCCAATCATTCCCGAAGGTGAAACAACAGTTATCGAGGAGTCGGTTGTTGGCAATGGGAATATTTTCTAGAAGGTACCTGGAGACAATAATACCGTGCATGTATCTGCCAACTCGGTCCCAAACATTCGTATTCCTGGTGGGTCCATAAACCCTGATGGGCTAATTTTCAACTTTGGCCCATTTCACTCTTCTGTTCCTGCTGGGCCTATTAGATTTAATAGTGTGGGTTCTTCCAATGGAGGCAATAGCAAAAAAAGGAGGAGATTCTCTCCTATTCGGTCCAGTCATCCAAATATCCCAATTGATACAGATAAGGTATCTTCATCTCGTTCCGGCAATTCACTGGATCTCAATAAAAAAGCCGTTTCTGTGGACTCCTCATCATCGGGTGGAGTTGAATCAAATTCTTCTTCTTCTGAAGTCATGAAGACCATTGAAATTGGCAAGGATGTTGGTTTCATTGTTTCAAGCGATGACCCCGTTCTGTGTGAAGTTTTGGCTGGAGATGGTGATCAAAACATGTTACAATGAATATTTTATCTCTTAATGTGAGGGGAATTGGTGAATCACATAAGGTTGATTGGATTCGAAACCTTAAGATAAGTCATGATATTGAATTTATTGGGTTACAAGAGACAATTGCATCTGATTATAACTCAATTGATTTGGATGGATGTTGGGGCTTTCAGAACTATGAATTCGAAGTTGTCAATTCATGTGGAAGGTCTGGTGGCTTGCTAAGCATGTGGAATCCATCAATATTTGCGAGGCAGGTATGCAAAAAAACTCGTTCTTATTTAATGGTTGGTGGTGTATGGCAAGGGTTTCAAGGTATCACGTTTCTTGTTAATATTTATGCCCCACAATCGTCTGTGGAAAAAAGGCAATTGTGGTCTGATTTAATCATGTTGAAAAACTCTTATCATGGTATGTGGGTATTTTTTGGAGATTTTAATGCAGTTAGAAATATTGACGAGCGCATCAATTCTCACTTTTGTGTTTCTTCGTCAAAAGACTTCAACGATTTCATTATTGTTGCGGGCTTAAAAGAATTCCAGATGGGGGGGAGGCGTTTTACATATTTGAGTCCAGATTGTTTCAAGTTAAGTAAGCAGGACAGGTTTCTTGTATGTTTGAATTTTGTCTCTGCTCAACCAAATTCAATGGTTACTGCTCTGCCCCGTGAGCACTCTGATCATGCTCCCATCATTTTATGCAATTCGTTGTTGGATTTTGGGCCTATTCCTTTAAGGTTTTTCAATTCTTGGTTGCTTCGAGATGGATTCTCTGATATGATCAGATCAGCTTGTGTTTCATTCAGGGGTTTTGGTCCTCCAGATCTTATCTTCTCTGCTAAATTGAGACATTTAAAATCTGGGATCAAAAAATGGAAGATTGTTGAATGTGAAAAAGAAAACAAGGCTTTAAATGTTGCTAAGAGAAGGATGGTTGAACTTGATGAAATCGTGGAAAATAGACCACTATCTGATGATGAAATTGTTGAATTGAAAAATTTCAAAGATTCTATCCGTAATCTGGAGCATTTGCAAAGATTGGATTTAAAGCAAAGGTCTCGGATTAAGTGGTTGGTTGATGGTGATGAAAACTCGTCTTTTTTTCATGGAATGATCAAGCTCAAAAGTAGTAAGAGCAGAATTCAGGGTTTAACCACTAATGGTTGCTGGGTAACAAATCCGTCTCAAATTAAAGATGAAGCTTGGAGGTTTTTTTCGAAGAAATTTCATGAAAAGTGGCCAATTCATCCTCTTTTTATAAACCATCGGTTTCGCAAACTATCTAATCAGGTTCGAGATTCTCTGGAATTGCCATTTTCGGTTGTTGAGATTAAAGATGCGATTCGGGCCTGCGGGAGTGAAAAGGCTCCTGGGCCTGACGGTTTTTCATTCAAATTCATCAAATCTCATGTTGATTTGTTCATCGATGACATCATGGGTATGGTCATGCATTTCGAAGTCAGTGGTTCAATTGCTAGAGGTTGTAATTCATCATTTATATCCCTTCTTCCCAAAGTCAAAGACCCTCTCAATCTTGCTGATTATCGTCCTATTTCATTGATTGGGTGCTTATATAAAATCATCTCCAAAGCTCTATCTTTCTGGTTAAAAAATGTTATCGACTTGGTTGTTGGCAATTCTCAATCAGCATATATCAATGGTCGAAATATTTTAGAAGGCCCGCTGGTTATTAATGAATTGTATTCATGGGCAAAGAAAGAAAAAGAGAAAGTATTCATGTTCAAAGTAGACTTCGAAAAGGCGTTTGATTCAGTTAATTGGATCTACTTGGATTCAATTATGGCCCAAATGAACTTTGGCATCAAATGGAGAAATTGGATTCTCGGTTGTCTTTCTTCATCGTTTGCCTCGGTTTTGATCAACGGGTCTCCATCGAAAGAATTTAAAATCTCGAAAGGTGTTCGTCAGGGTGATCCACTTTCTCCATTTCTGTTTATTATTGCAATGGAAGGATTAAATATAGCTATGGATACAGCTTGTGAAAAAGGGAGGTTTATTGGGAAAAAAATTGGGAGAAATGGTCCATCTTTATCTCATTTATTCTACGCGGACGATGCTATATTTGTTGGTGAAGTGGCTAATGATAACATGAGAAATCTTGCAAGGATTCTAAAATGCTTCCATGCTTCGTCCGGACTTCAGGTAAATTTCCACAAGTCTCAAGTTTTTGGTATTGGTGTTGATTCCCATTGTGTATCGAATTGGGCCAGATTGCTTAATTGCATTTCTGGTGTTTTCCCTTTCAAATATCTTGGGGTTCCGGTTGGGGCTAACATGAACTTGAAAAAGCATTGGAATCCGGTCATTGATCGTTTTAATGCTAAACTTTCAAGTTGGAAATGTAACATCCTCATTACCGGACTAGGAGAAATTTGGTAATGTACTTAATTCATTTGATTATTTAATTGAGTTTAGAAATAATTAGTATTATTTGGCTAATTGAAATAAATATGTCCAGTGGTCAAATGACTTATTGTGATACATGAATTATTACTTGTTTTAAATTATTATAGTTGACGGTATAATAATATATATTTTCACGTAAACGGTTTTTAGGTTCCAGACAATAGGTTTAGAGGGGGTATTATTTGGTATCCACTTATAACCATTTTAGTTGGTGGATCGGCTCATTTTTCCCCTCCCCCAATTATTTTGTCTTCTAAAAGAAAACACACACACCTCACAATTAAGAGATCAAAGATTAACAACTAGAAATCGATTGAGGCTTTGGATTGGTGCTAGCACGTGATTATCTTCATCTTTAACGGATTATCATCCGATTGTAAGTTCAAATTACCTTTGATTATATGTATGCCTATGTTAGGGTTTGGTAAAATTGAGTAGAAATGAGTAGATTTGATGATTGATGAGATTATTGTTGTTAGAACTTGTTACATGATGATACTTTAAGTTATTTGTATGTACAAATCGTGCCTTGTGTGCGGAATTGTGATTTTAGGAATTTAGTTCGTGGGTTAAGTTGTTGAATCTGTTGCTGCTGCTGTAACCTGATGATCCAACCGGCGGGTTGAATAACCCAGCCGGCGGGTTCCTAACCCCAGCCGGTGGGTCTCTGGCCTGCCCGGCGGCTTCTATAGGCTTTAAAAATGCATTTAAGTTCTGTTGTGAAAAACTTAATTTGCCCGGCGGTTCGTATATATAACCCGGCGGTTGGTGAGGATGACCCGGCGGGTCCTGTTTCCCAGCCGGCGGTTCCTCAGCCGATTTCAGCATGCCAGATTGATTTTAACTCCTCTTTTAAATTAGTATGTTATATGTTTATATAAGTGATTAACATATTATATGATGTGATAATAAGTAAACGGAAGAAACAATATACACATTGGTACCTTAAGTTAGCGTGATTGATGCATATAGTGCACTTTGAATTAATGTACGGATATTTACGATGGTTATTGATTTGTATCCTCTTGTATTCTCAGATAAACCGAAGACTCAATAATATTAGAACTTTGAGTGAAGACGGTGACTGTAAAGGGTGAGTGGATCATTGACTCTCATTCTGAATCAGTTGTAATAATCCGGTTACAACGGGTAAACATGGTTTTACAGTTATATGTTGAATAAGTACATGTAACACCCCCAAATTTAACAGTTTGCGGAAGCGATGTTTTGGGTGTTACTAATCAATAATCACAAGCACAAAGGATACAGTGAACGACTCTAAATGAGACATTCGAAAAGTATTACATTAATACATAAATAATTCAAAATACAAGCTCGAGTTTCGAGTAAATTCCTAGAGATTCTAATACATAACTGTAAGTACAAAAGTAATGTAATAAAATCTCCAAGCTTGTAAATGCATGCGACTCGAGCTAAGCAAGCTTATCCTGCTGGGCATCCCTACTGATGTTGTGTACCTGAGAAGCATTACTAAAACGGTCAACCAAAAAGGTTGGTGAATCTCACAGGTTTGTAAGTAAGTAAATAGTTTGAACACACGAGTATTATTTGTAAATCGTAAGCCAGCCAGTAAGTAACGATCGCAGGTCATGCTAATCGTTCACTTAAGTATTGATTGCAGGTCATGCTAATCATCTGTAAGTATGTGGTTGCAGGTCTGGCTAACCATTTGTAAGTAGGTGGTTACAGGTCTTGCTAACCGTAATGAGTAACGATCGCAGGTCATGCCAATCGTTCACTCCGTAATGATTGCAGGTCATGCTAATCATGCGTTTCCACGAACTACCATAATTGAAACTTAACATACTGTAAATAATAGTACTCCCGTAAATGTAATCCAAAACATTCATATTAAACAAGTAAGAAACGTGAGCCACCATAATTGCAGGTCATGCTAATCATGCTTTGACTCGGCCATTATTAGTTTTATGAAAACAAGTAATGCATCTCACCCCTGGGTATAAAACAGTAAAATAGGGGCTGTAAGACTCACCTGAGTCTAGCAGACAATGCAGTAAGTAAGCAAGTAGTATCCCGAACTAGCAACCCTTAGCGTCCTAATACGCACAAGGTTTAGTAAGTAAATGGAATACTTGTAAAATATCCATGCTAGTTGTTCCCAAACTAGTTAATGTCCATAAGTTTGTTTGTACGTTTGTAATTGTTTGTAGTTTGTAGAAAAGTTGTATGGCCCGTTGGTATCGGTGTATAATAATAATTCCATCCATTATTATTATGTATTCATAGTAGTTGTACAGTTGTAAAGCGTACGTGTATAATTGTTTGTATTACAACGTGTATCGTTCGCGTAAGTTCCAATGGGCTTAATCCCCAAAGGGTACAAGTGAATCCTTGTAAATGTTCGAGTGTAAGTTCGTATCGGTTAACGTGTAATCCAGCACGTAACTAGTGAGTGAACTTGTAAGTTCGTATCGGGTGCAATCCCGTGTAGTGTACAAGTGTATGTTCGTTGGAGTGAAATTTCCTAAGTATTTTCGAGTGCAGTCTCGTGTGTGTGAGTGAAATCTCACGTTCAGTTAAGTATAATCTCGTACGAATTCGAGTATTTGTGTATACTTCCAAAAGTATGGTATTTTCATGTATAAGTCGTATCGTATTTGATTTGGTTGTTGAAAAGTGATTTTTAGACACTTAGAATGTTTTTGGCCTCTGTTTTTAGGTTTTTGCGACACTAAATGCGACACAGCCCTTGTGTCACATGATTTATGCGACACAACCATTGTGTCACATGATTTATGCGACACAACCCTTGTGTCACATGGATGCAACTTAATGCGACACAATATGCGACACAACCCTTGTGTCACATGATTTATGCGACACAACCCTTGTGTCACATGGATGCAACTTAATGCGACACAATATGCGACACAACCCTTGTGTCACATGACTTATGCGACACAACCCTTGTGTCACATGGATGCAACTTAATGCGACACAATATGCGACACAACCCTTGTGTCACATGGTTGCCATGCGACACAACATGTGACACAAGCCTTGTGTCACATGAAAGTTTGGTCCTATGCAACACAGCGACTGACTTCGTTTTTAAGCTCGGTTTTGGGTCAAACGACCTCGGTTTGACCCGAAACTTTTACACAAGTTCTAAAATGGCTAAGTAACGTTAGAAAAATTATCGTTTCGTTTCGGGGGGTCTCGAGATGTCGGTTTTCACTAAAACTACACATACGTTCACTAATCTATTTTTCTAGGAAAATGGGGGCGTTTTGGAGGTAAACCTTCTTCACGAAAGTTGTAGCCGACGAAAATACGAAGATTTCTTGTCTAGATTCGAACGTACGATTTTATAAAAATTCGAGAAGCGGACTGTTTTCAGTGGTAGTTTTCGGTTTACATTTTCGAGTTCTAAAAACGAGTTTTAGCTTATGATTTGGACATTAACTAGCTAGATTATCAACTAGAGAAGTAAATAAAAGTATTTAAAGGAGTTTTAAGGTGTTGTTAACTTACAAGAGTCGGATTAAAATTCCGAAAAGATAGAAACGTAAAGGCTCGCGTGGTGTTCGTTTTTGCTCCAAACCGTGTAACGATCCGAGGTGATTTAGTGGTGTTATTTGGTGGATGATGGTGTCGGTTTTGGGAGGTTTTTAGAGAGAGAGAGAGAACCGAGTAGAGAGAGGGAGGAGAGGAGATGGGAGGTTGAGTGAAAATGGAAATGGGAGTGGGGTGGTAAGGTGGTGGTGTAAGAGTCAAGGGTATGGGGTGCCATATCCCCCCCCCCCCCCCCCCTTGACTGATTTTCGGCTGGGCCCCACCCCATGTGGGTGGGTTAAATTGTTCTCCCAAGTTTGCGTATATACCCGTGTTCGTTTCCCCGGTCGTTTAAACGTTTAATTATTTATATACGCGATAATACACGAGTTTAAAACACGAAATAATATCCGATAATTTAGTTGAAGTATTTTAATAAATTACTTTGTTTTCAAGTTAAACAATATAACTTAGTTTTTGTTTTGTCGGTTGGTCGAGTTTTCGGAGAGTTCGGTAACGTTTTGGTTAAAACGTACGTTTTCTTTATATTATAAACATAATATAAAATAGTAGTTGAAGTAATTAAATAAATTAACATTATTTAATAATTGTTTTACCAACGTCCGTATGTTTGTACAATTGTAGTTTTATACGATTTGAACGAATCGTATACGCGTATATATATTCCATCCATATATATATATAATAAGTAAGTAACGTATTTAATCCTATTTCATATTAAATACAAGTAGTAAACACGTAATTAGGAAAATTTTAAATTGGCCCTAATTTTGGGGTTGTTACAGTACATTTTGCCATGATGATTATGGAATGTGCTATCTTGTCAGGGGTCAATATGATATTGGGTTTGGATACCATTCCTTTGGACGACATGATGACTTTGTACATGTGTTGTTTATTGAAATCATGTCGTATGTAGTAATGGTACTAAACTATCGGTAAGACCACTGTTTGGCCTTCAGTGGTTATAAGTGTTACTTGGGGAACCACCGCGGCATGAGGGTACCTCAAGGACCACCGATCCTCTTTGATGTATTTGTTGTTATGCTTTGTGGTGATCAATTGCTATGATAGTTTAGATTGATAGTTGTGATCTATTCACTTAGCTTCGTGCTAATCCCTCTCCTCACTTCTTGCAGATTACTTTTGATGTGGGTGGGCAAGAAGTTGGTTTGAAGAATGTTTGACTGCATACCCTGACTATATGACATGTCGTCATTTATAAACTTATGTTTTGGAATTTAAATAACACCTAACTTAATGTTGTAGTTGATGTGGTTATTGTATCAACTTATCATGCAGACATAGATTGTGTTTTGGGAACTATGTTATACACAATCTATAATGCATGATTTGTATTTAATCGCTTCCGATATATGTAAAAAAAAAAAATGTCTCTTGAAATATTGTGGTGTTATAAATTGGTATCAGAGCTTAGGTTTGGGTGAATTGAGCATGGGTTAAGTGTTCAATCCCAAATCTAGGTGTGTCAGTCAAACATTCCTGTGAGTGGGATTTTGTTAGCATGTGAAGTTGGTTAGTATATAGGTACTAACAACTAACGTGTTATGAGATGTTGTTTTGGTACAGATATGGCAGAAAATGAACCTCCAGCCGACACACCCAATGATGCCTCTCGAACTAAGGTATCCCCTACTGAAACCCAAAATGTTAGCCAGGGTCAAACTGGTACTACATTTTCTGCAGGGGATTTTGATCATGATGATTATATGATTCATCTTGAGACAGAAAATTTGAGACTTAAGGCAATTGAACAACAGTTTTTGCAACAACAACAACAAAACCGGGCTTCTCAACAAATCTTGCAATCTTTGCCACCTACTGTTAGCACTGTACCACCACCTTTGGTGACTTCGCAGATTCCAGTATCTCAGTCTTATTATCATCATCCACAACACTATGGTACCTATCAGAATTCGGCTCCGTTCTCTTCCGGGCCTACGGGTTATCAGACTCCGATATTTCAAGCTCAGAGTCAACCTAAGCTATGCTCCTTTAAGACTTTCAAGTCTTGTGGACCATCGGATTATTCGGGTAGTACAAATCCCTCCGTTACCTTGGATTGGCTGAGGGATGTGGAAAGAAAGTTTGAAGTTTGTCGATGTGAAGAGGAAGTCAAAGTTCCTTTTGCGGTGCAACTTCTTAAGGGTCCAGCAATGGTTTGGTGGGATTCCATTACATCACATTTTACCCCACAGCAGAGAGCATCGATTTGTTGGTCTGATTTCCACAATGAGGTTTGTAAGAAATATTGTTCGGGATTTGACATGACTCGGATTCGACGCGAGTTTTTGGATTTGCAATTAACGGATAAGATGACGATGGATGATCTCATTTCCCAATTCACTGACAAGTTGAGATTCGTGCAACAATGGGTACCGGAGGAACGTATGAAGATCAACCATTTTGTGGGAATGTTACCGCATACCTATCGGACGACCGTGAGATTGGCGGGTACTCTTTCCCAAGCTTTTGATCTTGCCCGTTCTGTGGATGGAGATGTTAGGGCACAGGGCTTGGAGGTTAAGGAAAAATCTCCATTTAAACCCAAGGGTGATTCTTCGGGTAGTCCTGGAAAGAAGAAATGGCAGGGATCTCATCAACCTAAGAAGTCCAGTTCGGATAGTAAATCATTGGATAGAACCAATTGGTGCCACAATTGTAAATCGAGACACACGGGTCCTTGCACTCCACAAACTGCTAGGTGTATCAAATGTGGACAACTTGGTCATGACATCAAGGATTGTGCGTTTCCTAGACATGTGTGTTGGAATTGCCAAAAGGAAGGTCATCGTTCGGGCTTGTGTCCGGAGGCGGGAAAACAAAAGGTGGGTGTGGTCGGAGGGTCTTCGTCTTCTGGCCAGAAAAGAAAGAATCCCCCAACGGCAACCGGCAGGGCATTCCAAATGACAGCTGATGATGCTGTCAGGACTGAAGATGTTATAACTGGTACATTTCTAATCAACTCTGTACCAGCTACTGTTCTGTTTGATTCGGGAGCCAATTGCTCATTTATATCTATGCTTTTCTGCGATAAACTGAAATTGACTCCCACTTGTATTATAAATCCTATTGAGGTTGAGGTAGCAGATGGCAAGATAGTTCCAGTTACCACATCGGTGACTGGAGCTAGCATTTTGATTGAGGATCATAGTTTCCCAATTTCTTTTCTATTGATGCCTATTCCCAGTTTTGATGCGGTTTTAGGCATGGATTGGCTAAGTAAGAATAAGGCAAGTATAGAGTGCCATAAGAAACTAATTAGGATTCCAATCTCTAATGAGTCATATGTTGTGGCTCGAGGGGAACGGGAAAGAGGTAGTATCCCTATGATTTCTATGATGAAAGCTAGTAAATCTCTAGCTAAGGGGTGTGTATCCTACCTGGCTTATATAGTTGATGCAAATTTAGAAAAGAAAACCGTTTCCAATGTTCGGGTGGTTTCTGATTACCCCGACGTCTTTCCTGATGAATTGCCTGGGTTGCCTCCCTTTAGAGAGGTGGAATATAAAATTCACCTAATTCCGGGTTCTACTCCCGTAGCTAAGGCTCCTTATAGACTAGCTCCCTCCGAAATTCGTGAAATGATGACCCAAATCCAGGAGCTATTAGATAAGGGTTTCGTCAGGCCTAGTTCGTCTCTTTGGGGTGCACCTGTGTTGTTTGTTAAAAAGAAGGATGGCACCCTTCGGATGTGTATTGATTATAGAGAGTTGAATAAACGAACCATAAAGAATAAGTACCCTTTGCCCCAAATAGATGAATTATTTGATCAATTACAAGGGTCTTCCTTTTTCTCTAAGATTGACTTGAGGTCGGGTTATCATCAAGTGCGGGTTTGTGAGGAGGATATTCCTAAGATGGCTTTTCGCACTAGATATGGTCATTATGAATTTCTTGTTATGCCTTTTGGGTTGACTAATGTTCCGGCGGTCTTTATGGATTTGATGAATAGAGTTTGTCGACCCTATTTTGATAAGTTCGTTATTGTATTTATTGATGACATATTGATTTATTCTAAGTCTGAATCCGAGCACGAAGTACACCTACGTTTAGTACTTGACACCTTGAGACAGGAGAAGTTGTATGCTAAGTTCTCCAAATGCGAGTTTTGGTTGCGTGAGGTCCAGTTTTTGAGGCATATTATCTGTGAGGATGGAGTTAAAGTAGATCCATCTAAGATTGAGGCAGTTATGAATTGGCAAACACCTAAGTATGCTTCAGAGATTAAGAGTTTTCTTGGTTTAGCGGGTTACTATCGAAAGTTCATCAAGGATTTCTCTAAGCTCGCGGGTCCTTTGACGAAATTGACTCGAAAGGATGTTAAGTTTCAATGGAATGATCAACAAGAGTCGGCATCTTTGAATAAGTTAGCTCAGTTGTACATCAGTGAGGTTGTTTCGAGGCATGGGATTCCGTTATCTATTGTATCAGACAGAGATCCTCATTTTGCATCTGGATTTTGGCGGAGTTTGCAAAAGGAATTGGGTACTAGAATCAATTTGAGTACGGCTTATCACCCTCAGACGGACGGTCAATCAGAGCGCACCATTCAAACCTTGGAGGACATGTTGCGTGCTTGTGTGTTAGAATATGGTGGGTCTTGGGATTCACACCTGCCATTGATTGAGTTTGCGTATAATAATTCTTATCACTCGAGTATAGGTATGCCTCCGTATGAAATGCTTTATGGGCGTCGTTGTAGAACACCCACGTGTTGGTTGGAAGCGGGTGAGAAACAATTTGCGGGTCCAGATATTGTGCAGATTACTGCGGATAAAGTAACTATAGCTCGCGAGAAGTTGAAAGCTGCTCGGGATAGACAGAAACAGTATGCCGATCCGCGGCGCCGTCCGGTTTCGTTTGTAGTGGGTGAATTGGTATATTTAAAGGTTTCCCCTTGGAAAGGTGTGATTCGGTTTGGTAAGCGTGGTAAACTTGCTCCTAGGTTTATTGGGCCATTTAGAATTCGCCAAATAGTTAATGATCAAATGGTATCGTTAGATCTTCCTCCTGAATTAGCGGGTATTCATGACACTTTTAATGATTGCTACTTAAGGAAGTGTAAGGTGGAGGACCAATCCCAAGTCCTTCCGTTACAAGACTTGCGTGTCGACTTAAGTCAGAAACTTGTAGAGGAACCCATAGAGCTTGTAGATAGAAAAGTGACTAAACTCCGAAAGAAGGAGATAACCATGGTTTTGGTTAAGTGGCGACATAGTTTGGGTGCTAATCTTACTTGGGAAATGGAGGAAAGCATGAAAGTGCTTTATCCAAATCTCTTTGAGCGTGGCGAGATTTCGGGGACGAAATCTTCTTAAGGAGGGAAGATTTGTAACATCCTCATTACCGGCCTAGGAGAAATTTGGTAATGTACTTAATTCATTTGATTATTTAATTTAGTTTAGAAATAATTAGTATTATTTGGCTAATTGAAATAAATATGTCCAGTGGTCAAATGACTTATTGTGATACATGAATTATTACTTGTTTTAAATTATTATAGTTGACGGTATAATAATATATATTTTCACGTAAACGGTTTTTAGGTTCCAGACAATAGGTTTAGAGCGGGTATTATTTGGTATCCACTTATAACCATTTTAGTTGGTGAATCGGCTCATTTTTCCCCTCCCCCAATTATTTTGTCTTCTAAAAGAAAACACACACACCTCACAATTAAGAGATCAAAGATTAACAACTAGAAATCGATTGAGGCTTTGGATTGGTGCTAGCACGTGATTATCTTCATCTTTAACGGATTATCATCCGATTGTAAGTTCAAATTACCTTTGATTATATGTATGCCTATGTTAGGGTTTGGTGAAATTGAGTAGAAATGAGTAGATTTGATGATTGATGAGATTATTGTTGTTAGAACTTGTTACATGATGATACTTTAAGTTATTTGTATGTACAAATCGTGCCTTGTGTGCGGAATTGTGATTTTAGGAATTTAGTTCGTGGGTTAAGTTGTTGAATCTGTTGCTGCTGCTGTAACCTGATGATCCAGCCGGCGGGTCATGTTGCCCAGCCGGCGGCTTGCTTTCAAATAGAATGGAACCGGCGGGTTGAATAACCCAGCCGGCGGGTTCCTAACCCCAGCCGGTGGGTCTCTGGCCTGCCCGACGGCTTCTATAGGCTTTAAAAATGCATTTAAGTTATGTTGTGAAAAACTTAATTTGCCCGGCGTTTGGTGAGGATGACCCGGCGGGTCCTGTTTCCCAGCCGGCGGTTCCTCAGCCGATTTCAGCATGCCAGTTTGATTTTAACTCCTCTTTTAAATTAGTATGTTATATGTTTATATAAGTGATTAACATATTATATGATGCGATAATAAGTAAACGGAAGAAACAATATACACATTGGTACCTTAAGTTAGCGTGATTGATGCATATAGTGCACTTTGAATTAATGTACGGATATTTACGATGGTTATTGATTTGTATCCTCTTGTATTCTCAGATAAACCGAAGACTCAATAATATTAGAACTTTGAGTGAAGACGGTGACTGTAAAGGGTGAGTGGATCATTGACTCTCATTCTGAATTAGTTGTAACAATCCGGTTACAACGGGTAAACATGGTTTTACAGTTATATGTTGAATAAGTACATTTTGCCATGATGATTATGGAATGTGCTATCTTGTCAGGGGTCAATATGATATTGGGTTTGGATACCATTCCTTTGGACGACATGATGACTTTGTACATGTGTTGTTTATTGAAATCATGTCGTATGTAGTAATGGTACTAAACTATCGGTAAGACCACTGTTTGGCCTTCAGTGGTTATAAGTGTTACTTGGGGAACCACCGCGGCATGAGGGTACCTCAAGGACCACCGATCCTCTTTGATGTATTTGTTGTTATGCTTTGTGGTGATCAATTGCTATGATAGTTTAGATTGATAGTTGTGATCTATTCACTTAGCTTCGTGCTAATCCCTCTCCTCACTTCTTGCAGATTACTTTTGATGTGGGTGGGCAAGAAGTTGGTTTGAAGAATGTTTGACTGCCTACCCTGACTATATGACATGTCGTCATTTATAAACTTATGTTTTGAAATTTAAATAACACCTAACTTAATGTTGTAGTTGATGTGGTTATTGTATCAACTTATCATGCAGGCATAGATTGTGTTTTGGGAACTATGTTATACACAATCTATAATGCATGATTTGTATTTAATCGCTTCCGATATATGTAAAAAAAAAAAATGTCTCTTGAAATATTGTGGTGTTATAGGAAAGCTAAGCATCTATCCTTTGGTGGTAGATTAACTTTAGTCAAGTCGGTGCTAAGCAATCTACCGTTATATTATTTCTCTTTGTTTAAATCTCCTGATGGTGTTCTTAATAAACTTGAACAAATTCGAAGGCGTTTTCTTTGGGGTGGAATTGAGAAAGAAAACAAAATAAATTGGGTAGCTTGGCCCACTGTTTTAGCATCGAAAAAAAGGGGTGGTCTTGGAATTGGATCTTTGAAAGCACACAATCTTGCTTTATTAATGAAATGGTTTTGGAAGATCAAAGATGGAAGGCCATATATTTGGAAACAAGTCATATCTGCCATTCACAACTTAAAACGTAAACCGGTTACATCAATGGTTAAAAGCGGTAGCAGTGGTATTTGGAGCAATATCATTAAAATCAATTCTGATTTGAATAATCTGGGTTTCGATTTTGGCAATTTTTTTAAAATCTCGATTGGTGATGGCAAAGGATTTTCATTTTGGAAAGATATTTGGTGTGGAGATATTGCTTTGCAGCATAGATTTCCAATATTATTTTCAATAGAGTCATGCAAAAGTTGTCTGATTAATGATAGAATCGTGGGTTACGGCTTCAATTGGCGCTGGTCTCATAATCCATGCGGTTCGAATTTCATCCATGAATTATGTGACTTATTACATCTACTGGCTTCGGTTCATCTAAACAATCATTCGGATTCACTGTGCTTTAATCTCATTCCTGATGGTTCATTTATAGTCAGTCCTGCTAGGCTTTTGATTGACGAGAAACTAACCTCCTCTGGCTTCGTTTCTATGTCTTGGTGTAAACTTCTTCCTTTGAAAGTGAATTGCTTGGTTTGGCGAGTTGGCATGGGAAGAATTCCGGTTGCCAAAAATCTTTTGATAAGAGGTATAAATGTTGGATCTAGTAGATGTAAAGTGTGTAACCAAGATGACGAAGATGTCGACCATGTCTTTATCAAATGTCCAAGATCGGTTGAAACTATGAAGAAGATTTTCTCTTGGTGCCAGATTTCGATGCCTCACTTCAATTCGGTTAATGAGGTTATCAACTTTTGTGATAAATGGGGAAATTGCAAAAAGAAGAATAAGATTTTAAAAGTGATTGTGTATGGAATGCTATGGAGCTTATGGAAGGCGCACAATGAATTGATATTCAAGAAGGTGGTGAAATCGCATACATCTATTGTGGATGAAATCATATCCATATCGTTCTTATGGGTGAAGCATAGAAGCAAATATGTTTGTAATTTGGCAAATTGAAATTGTTTTCCCTTTTCGGTTTCTTTGTAACTTACAATTTGTACTTTCTTGGTCCGGCTTAGTTACTTGCTAAGTTCGGGTTCTTTATAATATTATTTGCCGTTTCCAAAAAGACAAAAGAATTCAAACTTTGATTTTTAATAGCAAGAATATACTACTAGTGAAATATTCGTGCAGCTAAACTGCACAAAATAATTGTGCAATTAGCTTTAGTTCAGGGACAAATATGTATATTTAAGAAAGTTAAGGAGTTGAAAATGTAAAATATAAATTTCTTTTATTTTTTATTAGGTAACGGCATCAATTATTAGCCAACTAGATCTCAAACTCGTGTATACACACGGGTGTTGATTGTTTAATTGAAATAAAGGTCTTAATTTTAATTTAATTAAAATCAAGGCATTTAATTGATTAATTAAGTTTGATTTAAATTGATAATGTCATAACCATGTTTCCTATATATAATTTAAGATACTAATGATAACTAGGTGAAGGACCCGCGACAGCGCGGGCTTTAACATTTAACTTTGTAAAATTTTCAATTGAATATTTGAATATTAAGATAAAAAAACTATATCAATTGTTATGTAAAATGTATTTTCATATGCCAAATAATTTGTTTATGGAGCCACGGCTATTATACATCTTTTTTTCCTTCTGAGAATATATAAGTTTAAACCACATTTATATATTGTAAGAAGAATGCTATGTCATTATCATTATTGAATATGTTCTGAGATTAAAAAAAATATGAAGGAGGTTAACCAAGTACTTGGTACACAAATGTGGTTAATTTAGCAAAACAAATGTTAAAAATCTCATCACCCTTTTGTAATACTCCACAAGTAAAGTATGAGTAAAAAAAAGTTGAGCTTTATTATTATTACATGAAGTTTCCAACATACGTTAGACTTGTAGCTATTGTAGCTATTTTGTAACTATAATAAAGTAGCCATGAAGTTCCCAACATACATTAGACATGAAAAAACTGCTACCAATTTCAAATGACCAACTCACTTCAATTATACATGTTTTAGAACTTTATTATTATTACATGAAGTTTCCAACATACGTTAGACTTGTAGCTATTGTAGCTATTTTGTAACTATAATGAAGTAGACATGAAGTTCCCAACATACATTAGACATGAAAAAACTGCTACCAATTTCAAATGACCAACTCATTTCAATTATACATGTTTTAGAAAATTAAATAAGTTACAAAATAATATAAATATAGAGTAAACATCAGGTTAACAACTAACGAAAGCTTTTCTTATATATGAAGTAGGTGTCGACTTGTTCCCTATACGCAACAATAACCCTGCCCGTGTTAGAACTGCTCTATGAGCCTAAATTCCCAAACTTTGCTCAAATGAGTGAGCGAAAATGGAGAATGCCTCAAATCCCCATTGACTATGTACTTGTAGTAATACCTAAATGTACCAAACATTAGCGGTATGAGAAAACAATTCAA
Organism: Helichrysum umbraculigerum; assembly: GCA_949592205.1. Lineage (NCBI taxonomy): Eukaryota > Viridiplantae > Streptophyta > Magnoliopsida > Asterales > Asteraceae > Helichrysum > Helichrysum umbraculigerum. The sequence goes on from CATIUR010000002.1 coordinate 33,277,338, forward strand.
TTTGCATGCTTTGGTAAAATTGGTCAATATAATGGATCAAGTATGAGTACCAAATAGTTTTGGATGTATATCAAATTGTTTCTAAAAAATGAAAATAACTTACTTTCCTTACGCAAGTCGAACTTCAGCTTTGTACCTTGGGCCGCCCTTGTGGGATGCTTTTATCTGTTTTTCCAACCAGTTAAATCTCCAATCAGTTCTACATAGCAGAGCAAAATTTGTATGGCAGATTAACACATATAATTCAAAGAGATCACTACTTATAAATCACTAAAAACCGCATGTTCATTCAATACAAATGTTAAAGAGTGGGTTGCAGGTCCATCATGCTTCCCATTCTCAACCCTAGAAATCAGATTCCATGTTGCTTACCCAATTCTTGGTGTGCATTAACAACATTAAAACCCGCATAAACCTAAGTGAGCTAAGAAGGGCAAAAGCAAAGGATTACCTCTATAAATCCTTGCGATCCAATAGAGATGACCAACCATCATAGGGAATATATAATGCCTTCAACGTATAAATTTAGTAGCAAAAATTTGGAGATACTTAATCAAGCAGCTCGTGAACCTAACACTTCAATGGTTAAGGATGATTAGCACAACCCATAAACTTCATGAAAATGGTATTTTTGATCCTCCAAAAAGAACGTGAAAGACTCGGCTGCACTTTTGAATAATGAAAAATTGGAAATGTATCAGCAAACGTCAAGCAACCCATAATAAAAATCAAAACCTTGCAAAAATAAGAAACTAATCAGAAAAGGAAAAGTTAATTAGCATATGAAAAGAAAGAAACATCTATATCCAACTTTGACATTTTTGGACAATTGCTTAGATCTTCTGGCAAGCTGGTGAGGTGATTGTTTGATGCCTAGAATTAAATACCAACAGATTAAAATATAAAACTACAGCATTCCAAACCAGGTGCATAGCAATAAAAATAAAATGATAATTAAGCACACTTACAATTATCATTATGTACATCAAATCACAATTCATAACTGTAGGTTTCAATACATATGATGTCCTACAGTCACCTTGAGGTATGCTAGGCACGGGCAGTTTCCAAGGGAGCCTGGAAGATCTTTAAGTTGGTTTTCCGAACAATCGAACCTGTAAAACCGTGTGCCGATGAAAATATTCAGCTAGATTTCGAAACAACAACTTTTCGTAAAATTATACACTTTATTGCAATAAAGCAGTTTATGCATAAATAATATTCATACAAACTGATAGATAATAAGACTCAAGTTCCGTAATTTACTCACAATAAACCTACATGATCAGAGAAGTCACTGATCCAACAGCTTCCGGTATCTCAAGTAGCAAATTATTCAACATGTCTAAGAGTCTAACGAATAAAGTGATTTAAGTCTGACAATAAACATAAAGAAAACACATGACAACCAACAACAAAAAATAAAACTGTTTAAATCAAAAGGCTAAAAAGTATCTTATTCTCCAATAACAGCTGGAAGGTGGGAAAGCTTGTTATGCCTAATATTCAACACAGACAATAAGGGTAAGTTTTTTATTTTTGCTTTATCAATTCAATTTCATTATGAACCAGCTTTAGTTCATGTACAATTTGCTCATGATTTTTTAAACAATAATTGATGAGTACGCAGAATAATGCATACCATAAACTTCAAATCACTCTAAATTGCATCTAGAAAGCAAATTCTTCAAGCCCAATCTTTTTACAACTTTCATCGGTAATCGACATTAAAACCTTTAGAGAGAGAGTGTTTTGCAACAACTACTTTATTACGGAGTATAAGAGAACAACTACTAATGAAATTGACATAACAGCCCCCAAAATTAAAACATACTTATCAATTTATTAATCCATGCATCTGTTCCCTCTATAGCACAAATTAAATCAATTTGTCACTAAAAGATAAGTCGTAGAATTTACTTTAATTAAAATGAACGAATATTCTTATTTTTTTGAAGTTTAAAGGAACAAACATAATCTGCATCTATAGCTGAACAAACGCACACACGCACGAATTGATACATAAATTAACATGAACTACTAATTACCTTGAACGGCTTCACGAGCAATGTTACTCTTAGTTTTTGCGATTTCATCTTTAGAATTAATCTGAGGGAGTGCAGTCAAAAGCTTTTCATCAATTACACTACTTCAATATCTATTTGGCTTTTATCAAACACATAGAATGCACAATAAAAAATAGCACTTAAAACATGTAAATCCTATTTCCTATAAAATAGGGGTTTGATCTCTTATTCAACTGTGGTAGATGGTAGATAACTAACTGATTCATCCATGGAATTCTTCCTGGATATTGGTAACGTAGAATCAGTAACAAAAAATATGCACGCATCATAGAAACCACTTGGATAATCTAGAAAAACTAACAATCGCTTACATACAATTCGACTTAGGATCATAAAGTTGTATGCACTATGCATTAATCTATTTTTTGCGTTTTAACGTTCACGATCATGTTTCCAAATTGACCAATACTTAACGGGGCTAGCTATTTAATTCCCTAGCAAATTGGCATTAAAGGCGTATCAAATGTAGTTAAATGAGATTCTTAGTATCATTCTTCACAGAATGCAAACAAATTCACTAACTGCGCGAATTGTGAGAGAAAATTGATCAGACAACACAAAACTATGTTTTCTCATAATAACAAACAACACAAAGTAATAACAAAAGAAAAAACTGGGGGAAAAAAATACACCTGCTTGACAACATAAGAAGTGAACGTAAATCTTTACCTGCAAAACAACACCAATACACAAAAAAGTAGTTGTGTACTGAGAAATTAAATTAAGTTGGTGCCTTTTTGTGCCATTCAACTAAGAAGAAACCTTATCGTGTCGTTTGACTGATATAAAAGATTTTGTTAGAAGTCGTTATGTTGTTTACCAAATCATGCTAATAAGAACATTGTTTGGTATTGTACATAATTCGTAACCTAAAGAATTGTTCCAAAACATTAAACAGTGATGAGAATCGATTTGAACTAAAAAAGAAGGAATTACCTTGAACTTTGTGGCCAGTGTGGTGATGTTCGACAGTGATGATAATGAAGTCGGAGGTGCCAATCAATTTTAGTCGACATATAAGAGAGAATCGGAAAGTTCTGGACTAAAGCCTAAAAAATAGCCAGGAAATCTTCTTCAAAAGAGTAGGAATCGACTTTTTCTAGGGCTTTAAGGTTGGGCAATGACGATGAGTGAATTTGGGTAGGATGGTTTTAGCGGTATTTTTTAGCTTTTGCCCCGTTTATTCGGTGTATGTAATATATTTAGATATTATCTATTTTTATGTGATATCTTCAAATCTTATATTACGATTAGTATTTTTTAGTTTTATTTTTATTTTTTATTTATATTAATATATAAGTGTAACTTTCAAGATTAAATCTTAATTGTTAGATCAATTTGGAAAAAAATAATTAAGGGTTGAGATTGCCCCAAGTTATTTTGTTTTAAGTATAGTTTATAGATAATTAATCAATTCCTAAGTAAACAGGCATTTAACTTGAAATGAAAAATATTTTGTTATTTATAAAATGTACCCATAGTAACGATTATTATTTTTATATATATTACAATTCATCTTACATACATCAATGTCGTTGTACACACTACACCCATAAGTACATAACATTCAGTTGATTAAAACTGTTCATGTAGAAATAAAGGTAACCCACTAGAAATCGACCAATCATATACGATTCAACGAGCCTTTTGTTCATAGCTTGAAACATTCGAGTGCCCGTTCTGCCTCGCAATTGTTACCAGTAAACGTACTAAAGAACTCCTTGTAGGTATAAGCTCGGTACATAGGTGTAGGAGAACCAAAAAGACCATCCGCTGCGGGTTGTATCAATATGTCGTTTGAAGGAATCAGAAACGTCCCAATGGTGGTCCGAGACTCCTTTGAATCGGTCACTACTCGGTGCACCGCACTCTTGAACTTCCCGTTACTTGAAACCTATTTGAATTCAGCACTCTTATCAGTTTAGGTTAGAAATTTTCCCTCACAAATAAAAATTCTCATTATGTTTATTTAATTGATTTACATTTTGTATGTGATCTCTCATCTGAATTCAAAAATTCAAATTCAAATAAGCAATATGCTATTTCTAGATTAAAATGTACCCGTAATTGGAGGCCCGGAATAACAACAAAAGCACTAGGAAGAGGCTCGACGCCGATCCATTGACCATCTTTGAGAGCTTGTAGTCCACAAACATCACCTTGTTGAAGCATGCTAATAAGATTGGGGTCACAATGCGCTTGCATACCAAGTGTTAAACTTGGATCGGGACAAGGAACATGATGGTTAACCGAAACCAATTCGTTCTTGATCATTTCACCTTCAAAATACCCTCTTTCAAGTCCCATTCCTTCGCAAATCAACTCCAATATCGTCAATAAAAACTTCTTCACTTCAATCGAGTATTCCGCCACCACTTTCCTACAAGTTTATCTCTATAATTAGTTGAAACCCATAAAAGATGCGAGTTTTTTAAGTTTGAATAATTTTTTTGTTACCGATAATGAGGGCTTTCGGGCCAATGGTTGATATGATCTTCTAAAGGATGACACCGATGAGTTAAGTTATCTCTCCAGTAATGAACCTCTTCGTTTTCATAATTCAGCGTACTCGTATAAAGCCTACAACTCGAGTTCAAGTCGTTTGAATAAAATCCTGCTTTATATTCGGCAGGCGATGCAAAAAACTCCTTAAAAACCCTCATTGTTTCATCCATCAATTCCCTCGAAACTCTATGATTAATCACCTATATCACACAAATCAAACTTATAAGTTAAATTAACCACAAAATCAAAATATTGTCATTTAGTAACTCATAAGTCACAACTCGAAGTTTTACTCACTTGAAAGAGTCCAAAATCTTGGCATGCTTTCATAAGATGTTGAACTATGAGAAACCTTTCCGGGCCATCGATTTTTTCAAGATCGATGACCGGAATGTCTTTGGATGCCGGAACGTTGTCCTTCCCGGGCCTCCGTTCGGGTGGGAAAACATAGCTTTCGGGCAAAGATCGAACGTTAGACCAGTTCGAAATGAGAATGTCCATATTTCTCGATGATGCTTTCTTAGTATGTATAAGACTCGTTACTCATTTGGTATTTATAAACGCTACAACTATTATAATCTTGTACAATATGGACTACGATTAATAATGTTTTGGTATAATAATATTAGTGTTCCAATCGAACCATCGATAAATCAGCTTGTTTTATATATATTTTAGATAATAATTGTACTAAGTTTGGCTATTATAATGTTTGTGTCGTTCAAAGAAATTGACATTTCGTTTGTTAATATTTTCATTTTTATTTTTGGTATTGTCTTTATGGTACTAAATAAAGTTGTGATTTTCATTTGAGGACTACGTTCTATTTTTTTTATCGTTACCATTACAAATGGTGTGGTCAATTAAAAAATTGGACCACAATTAGCTAAGTTTATTTAGATATATAATAATATAATAATAATTGTTGCAATCTAGCACTTGAATCGAAAATGATATGAACTTAATTGCAATATTATTAGCAAATAATTGTACGGATCTTATCTTAAATATAATATATGATTAATCTTTATATTGTCATCAATTAAATAAATTTTCAATTAGTCAATTGAGTCCTTCAATTTCACCAGAATCTAAAAATAACACCTTTCAAATTTCTTAGTTTTTTTTTAAAAAAAATTTACAACATAATTATCAACGAATTCTATAAAATGCAATATTCAAATAAGTTGAGTATATAATTTTGAAATAAGTTTAAAGTTAATATTTTTTAAATTAATAACTCTTAACTATTAGAACATCCTCTTATGCTAATAATTATTAAAGATATTATTTTTTTCGCTTCTTTTTATCAACCTTTTTTTCTATCGAATTTTCTTGTCAACTAAACAACCAGATCTATTATTCGGAATCGATATATGATTACCGATTATATCGCTTAAGATATAGATTTAATCATATATAATTTAGTTTCAAACACCATTGAAAATTAGAACTAAGATAAAGATGTTAGAATTTAATCGCATACATTTTTCATACTTATAAAAATTAAATAAAAGTTTAACGGTCCGTATGTATATACGAGTTTAAAAGCTACTTTACGTTAATAATAAACAATACTTTTTGTGTGCTTACAGATATTGACATATGGTTTGTTAGGGAAGGATCGTATTAAGTAAAAACTAAAATTTGCTAAAAATTATGCAAATCTACAAATTTGAGCCATTTGAGTTGAAACTTACGTAGTATAAAAGTTATATGTTTGTTAATTTTAGTTAAACTGTTTATTAAAGTTTTGAATCATCATTCATCGAAAAAAAATCCAGAAATTCACAGATACATTAACGCATCTCAAATGCATTTATCGGTCTTTGTAAATTTTATTAACTTTAAAGACATAATTCTATAAAAACCTTAAATGAATCTATATAATTACTAAACAATATAATTTTGACAACTTACATAGCTTGATTTGATGCATAATTATTAATGTTTTAAGTTCGTAACAATATTTGAGTTCTCCTATGTTACTTTTTTTTATGAGTGAAAAATTGTTTTGAAATTTGGACTCGAGGACGATGTCCATAACAAATTCAAAAGTTAGGGAAAAATTTTAACATTCAAAAGTTTGAAGGACCAATATTACTTATTCTCAAAATTCAGCTAATATTTCATTTTCACCCCTTAAAGTTAGACAAAATTCCAAAAGTAGAGCCATTTCATGAAATTGTATCCCCTTAATCGCATTGCAACATTCCGCCATTGCAATCGATTCCGGTAATCTCAATCCCTCCGTTTAATCTCTCTCACACAAATTTACGCATCTTTTCAAGTTTCACTATATTGTTACTGTTTACCATGTTTATTGTGGTAATAAGCTTTTATATATATATAGTTTGGATCAGATAAGAACACTTGACAAATAAGAACATTTAAAAAAGAGTGATGCTTTTGAATTAGTGGCATGATTTTGTAACCGATGTTCATGCAATTAGACGAGTGACCTAAAAAGTTGAATTAGTATATGTAAAGCTATAAATTTAACTAATACAATCTTAGCTAAGAAGTTATATAGCTTATATGCGTCGATAATAGTTATAAGTTATGCTAGAACAAGCTGTTTTCGCCTTTTTGGTAATGAAGCTTATTTGTAGGAATGATACTTGTGCAACAGTGATGTTTAGTTTTTTTTTGTTTCTTTTGAAATTTAAGCGTTGTACCTTGTTGCTCCTAGAGAAATACGTACGAATATTGATGCATATATACATAAATAGTTAAAGGTAAATGCAGATGATTGAGCTTTACAAATGAAAGAGAATGAAGTTATAGATAGCTTCGTTTTAGCGTAAGCTCTGTAATGATATTGCTTTAGTTAGAAATATATAGGTTAGGCGGTTTTATTTGTATTCTTCTTTATATGGTAACATTAATAGTAAACAAAATTATATTTTTCAAGTACTTTGAATCTTTAATATGTCTAATAATCTTGGAAATCAGCCTGGAATTCAAAGAATGGCGTTAAATGATCATCCAACTCCTTATGGAAATGTGTGTTATGGTGCTTGCTCAGACCTTATTAGAGGTGGACTTGGTGCATGTGAAGAAAAAATTTCTAGGTTCGAGTTCTGAGTATGTGCAAAGCGATGTAAGGGTATGAGAAGCGGAATCAATCATTCAATTTCACAAATTCATAATCATGAAATGAAGAACAAGATTGAGAGAAAATTGATTGTATTTACTACTCATTACTCAGAAGTGTTACAAAGATTACAAAAAAACGTATTAACGATCTAACTAACATATATAACTGACTAACTAACCATTTATAATAAAATTACATCTTCAGTCCCTATACTTTCAATATTGATAAATAAAACACTATACTTCATATTCCCCCCTCAAGGTGGAGGCTCAGTTAGACCCAGCTTGTCAATTAAGAACGAATGTTGAACCCTTCCTAAAGCCTTGGTCATAACATCAGCTAACTGCATAGAGGTTGGAATATAAGCTGTTTGTAAAAAATCATCTTGAACCTTTTCTCTTGTGAAGTGACAATCAATGTCTAAATGCTTGGTTCTTTCATGGAAACATGGGTTTGCTGCTATCTGCTGGGCAGATTTGTTGTCACAGAAAAGGGTGATAGGTAATTGAACTGAAATATGTAAATCCTTCAACAAATAAGACAACCACATAAGTTCACAAGTGGTTGCAGCCATACTCCTGTATTCAGCTTCAGTAGAAGATTTAGAAACAGTTGCTTGCTTCTTTGTTTTCCAAGACACTAAAGCATGGCCAAGGAAAATGCAATAACCAGTTAAGGACTTTCTTGTGATGAGACAAGATGCCCAATCAGCATCTGAAAAGCCTGTAATTTTTAAATGGGACTGAACAGGATAGAAAAGACCCTTGGAAATTGAACCCTTCAAGTATTTTAACAAATGCAGAGCTGCCTGCATGTGCAAATCAGTTGGAGCTGAGACAAATTGACTTAAGTGTTGCACTGAATAAGAAATGTCAGGCCTAGTCATAGTAAGATAGAGTAATCTGCCAACCAATCTTCTGTACACATCAGGTTTAGACAATGGAATACCTTTATTCTGAGCAAGTTTGAGGTTCTGAGGTAAAGGAAAAAGTGCTGGTTTGACTGCAGTAAGTCCAGCATCTTGCAATAAATCAAGAATGTATTTTCTTTGATTTAGATAAGTACCTTCAGTAGATCTACATAGTTCAATGCCCAGAAAGTATTTGGCTAATCCTAAGTCTTTAATAGTAAACTTAGCATCCAAAGCAGCCTTTGTTGATCTAATCTCAGCATCACAATTTCCAGTTAACAATACATCATCCACATATACTAATGCTGCTGTAAAATTCTCACCTTCTACTTTAACAAAAAGGGAGTAATCATGCTTAGACTGTTGGAATCCTAAAGTAACTAAAAATTTAGTAAACTCATGATTCCATTGCCTAGAAGCTTGTTTCAAGCCATATAATGACCTTTTCAATTTGCACACTTGACCTGGTTTGGCTTTATGATAACCATCTGGTGGTTTCATATAGATATCTTCATCTATATAGCCGTGCAAAAAAGCATTATTAATGTCTAGTTGGTGCAATGGCCAATCCTTGGCAGTAGCAATTGCTATCAAAACTCTCACAGTGGCCAGTTTAGCCACTGGTGAAAATGTGTGCTTATAGTCCTGCCCTTCTTTTTGATCAAACCCACGAATAACTAATCGTGCCTTATATCTCTCCACAGTTCCATCTGGATTATACTTGATTTTAAAAACCCATTTGGAAGAAATGGCCTTGTGACCCTTTGGTAAACCAGTCAACTCCCAAGTTTGGTTAGATTCTAAAGCTGTCAATTCTTTGTTCATAGCTTCAATCCATAAAGGATCTTGACTAGCTTGAAAATAACTAGTGGGTTCAGATATGCTACAAACATTTGCCAAAAATGCAATGTATGGTTGTGGAATATGAAGAAAATCCCTTTTGTGGAACAAATGATAAGTTGGAAGAGCAGTGACTGTAGAAGCCATTGAATTAGGAGTAATAAAATCTTTAAACCATGCTGGTTTGACAGAAGTTCTAGTTGATCTTCTTGTTGGTACAGTTGGTATAGAATTAGGAATAGTAGAATCCAGTGGGGCAGATGTAATAGGAGATGAAGGAGATGAAATAGAAGGAGTAGGAGAAGACATAGGAACAGAATCAACAAAATCATCATCAGTTGAATTCGTAAGTAATCACAAAAGAATTACAGATTTAAGATCAAGAATTGACTGAGATTGATCAATCAAGTATTATTGAATCAATCAAAACAAATCAACAACGATTTATCAAGTCAATTTCAGAATTAGGGTTTTGGAATTTCTAATAAGCAACAATCAACGAGCAATCGTTGAAAATTAGAACACACTGTGTGGATCAAACGAGCAACAAAGCTCTGATACCATGAGAAGCGGAAGCAATCATTCAATTTCACAAATTCATAATCATGAAATGAAGAACAAGATTGAGAGAAAATTGATTGTATTTACTACTCATTACTCAGAAGTGTTACAAAGATTACAAAAAAACGTATTAACGATCTAACTAACATATATAACTGACTAACTAACCATTTATAATAAAATTACATCTTCAGTCCCTATACTTTCAATATTGATAAATAAAACACTATACTTCATAGGGTATCGCCACAAACCATGATACGAGAATAAATCGCCAAGTTTCATTTCCTCAGTGCATTGTTCTATTAGCTCAATTTTTTTAAATTTTAGAGATGACATTTAACCATTGGAACATAATATAATAGAAAAAGATTTTGGAATGTGATTATAACTTTGATATGGATACAGAGTTGATGCTATGCCTCTGTTTGGTCATAGATTTGTTGGTACTTTTCTGATCCACAATACTATTTCGGTATTTCTAAGTCGATGACCATTATTCGAGGGATAAATTGAAGGTTGTTCTTTTCCCATTTCCGCACAGGGTAAGTGCTTGTTTTACGTGATCATATTTGTTCTTTGCCTATTCGGATGATCATTTTGGTGCTTATTTTTGTTTAGACAAGGTCATTGGACTAGAATCACGGGTTCAGTTGGTGGTAGACTATCATATAAGCCCCCTGTTTACAATATCAATGCTCCAGATCTGTATATTTCATTAATGGCTTTCGGTACTTATGTTGTTCCTGCTGGGCACTAGCTTCACATTGGGTCTCCAAGGGAAGTATGTGCATGTCTTCTTATATTTGTCTCTGTGTGTGTATATTTGATATGTGTGTATGTGTGTATTTTAAATTTCTATTTTATTGGCTATTTGGTAGAGGGATTCTTTATGAATTTGTTTGAGTAGACGTTAGAGCTTGTTGTAGTTTTCTATACTTATATTTAGTTTATTGTCATACATTTAACATACCACATTACATTCTATGACCTCTAGTTGTGTTACTGATACACTTCTTATGTAATGTAATAAGATATTGTCTTAAAACCAAGATGAAGAAACTACACTTTATCTTCTTATTATGTTTATAAACTGAAATGGTGCTGCATAAGAATGTCGAATATATACCGATTGTTGCTTTCTGAACACCAGAGTTTTCATTTTTCCAAAATAAGACTTTTTTCGGTCATAAGCTGATAAGTACTATTTCCACATATGAAACTTCAATGCTAGTACTTGTGAAATTATCTTCCAATATAGGAGTTTGAACATATATGTTTTTAACATGCCCGGATTGTCTTTTTAATGCATTAAATTTTTCTAAATCGTTTTATTAAAAGGATATATTGTTATTATCATGATGATAATAATATTGTATTGATGATCAATTTTAGATCATCGGTGATGTATATAAAAAGGGCAAAAGTGTTAGCGGGTCAACCCGATTTGACATCCAGACTGACCCATCTATTTTATCTTATCTATCAAATCTAGTATTGTCTTGGTTATTTTTGAAAGAAACTCACCTTCTGTTAAAATAACTTGTGATATGTTGGTTTAGCCTGGATGCTGTGAATTGGCTTTTCATGAAGGGATTGGTTGGTTGGTTTTTACAAGTTTTGTTGCTAAAGATGTCATTGTTGTAATTGGGTGGTGCAGAGTCACCTTTACTCGACATTGTGGCCTACATGGAGTATGGTTTCACAGGATTATGCCTTGCCCATTTTTGGAAAAAAAAAAATTAATGTCCTACTCTTGCTACTTCTTGATTCCTAGAACTTTTTTATGTATGGGAATTTTTTTGGTGAAGACGATGAAGAGTCCTTTTTTCAGAGGTTAGAAGCTTCAAATCTAGCAGGAATCATTACCTAGTGCTCTTCATTTCTTTAGCCCAACTCCCCCTTTTAATTTGGCACGGGAGTTGGAAATATTACTCTTAATTGGCTTTACAGTTAACATTAGTTTTTCGTTGTATTTACATTTGTAGCAAGTAAATGTTGTTAAACTTCTGTGACCAGTGGCAAATCCAGAATCGAATATCACGTGGGTCCACTTTATAGATGCGACATAATAAGTGCGTATGACATATTGTTGCCTTGACGGGTTGAGTAATCGGTCGGGTCGAGTCGATTCAAGATTGTAGGTGATAAACAAAAAAAAGAAGATGTAACATTGATCCTTTCTTCGGAACCACCTATAGAGTATGCAACATAACTAAAACAAAAGGAAAGAAAATCAAATTTTAGTTGTAAATATATTGTAGAACTGTAAAATATTATAGCCAATATGCAAAGTACCCTTATTTTTTTTGGTAAAAAGCAGTTGAATAGCTTGAAACGTTCATCCAAATGTACAGCCATTAATGTATCTAGGTTAGTATAAGTTCACCTGCTTTTTAGTTAGATTTATTTAGTGATTAACATGGGCTTTTGTAAATGTATTATAGGCCTTTGTAAATGTATTATGGGCTTTAGTCAAGATCTGTCCAAAGAAACAATGTGTCCATTTAACATGGGTCTATAATTTTTTTTAACATAGGTCCTAGCTAAATTAATACATGGTCTATTCACAATATTCAAATACAACATGGGTCCTGGGACCCACGTGATCAAAGAGTGAAACCGCCCCTGTCCGTGACGGGTATTCTTTTTACTCAGCTTGATTATGCATTCCTTTCAGGTAGCTAAAAAGTTCAAAGACCGAAACCTTTCCTCTTTGCTTTAGGCAAGAAGTTGGACTTTTGTAGTAGCTTCCTCTTTGATAACAATATGACTTATTAGAGGTGGCAAAATGGGCAGGTCGATGGGTTGGGTAATGGGTCAAAACAGGTACTTTTGTAGCATGGGTCAATCTGGATTGGTGCGGGTGGGGTTAGGTTGGGTTGACCCACAATTAAGAACAGTTAATGCAATAAACATGATTCTAAAAATTATATATTTACAGTAACAATCTGTTAGCTCTTTGAGCTTTCTAAGCTTGATGTAATTGAGAGGTTTTAGGTGAAAGAGGTTGGAAGAGTATTTGAAAGAGAGGATTTAGAGAACTATGTGTTTATTGATTATGTTTTTTGGTTACAATGTCTTGATATCAAATGCCTTACACCACCACCTATTTATACTACTCCATAGAAAATTCTACACACTAGATATTTCCATGGATATCTAAATATCTAATATCTAGATATTTCTTCTACTAGATATTTCTTATACTAATATCTTAGATATTTCTAATGGATACTTCCATTAGATATTTTTACTAGATTTTTCTACAAATCTTCTACCACATTCTATCAACATATCTCTAGATATTTTCTTATTCATGGGCTTGGACTTTTGAGTAGTCCACTATCAATTGGACCATATCAAGTTTATGATCCAATACCCATTGGGCTAAATCAAGTTTACAATCCAACACCCCCCTTTAAACTTGATTTGCCGACTCCGAGCATCATTCTTAATCTTGAAAAGTCTCTCTCCTTGAGTGGCTTGGTAAAGATGTCTGCTACTTGGTCTTCTGACTTTGTATGTATCACTTGTACATCCTTCCTTGCGATACATTCTCGAATAAAGTGATAGCGAGTGTTTATATGCTTACTTCGATCATGGTAAACAGGATTTTTCGCTAAGTCAATCGATGACTTATTATCCACGAAGATCTTTGTCGCATCCTCTTGTGCCATGTGTAGCTCCTTCAATATACTTCTAAGCCAAATAGCATGGCACACACATGATGTTGCAGCTACATACTCTGCTTCGCAAGTAGACAGAGTAACAATTGGTTGCTTCTTTGAAGACCATGTGAATGCATTGTTGCCAAGGAAGAATAAGAATCCCGATGTGCTTTTACTATCATCGGAATTGCCAGCCCAATCACTGTCGCTATAGCCCACAAGCTCGAAGTCATTAGATGATGAATATAATATACCAAAATCAAGCGTACCTTTGAGATAGCGTAGAATCCTTTTAGCAGTCTTCAAGTGGGAAGTAGTAGGTGATTCCATGAACCGGCTGATTAGTCCCACGGCATATAGAATGTCAGGTCTTGTGCACGTCAAATACCGTAAGCTTCCAACAAGACTCTTGAATAACGTCGGATCAACTGCTTCTCCTCCATCATACTTTGAGTGCTTTGTTCCACACTCAATGGGGGTGCCAATAGGTTTGCAATTCTCCATGCCAAACCTTTTCAATATGTCCTTTGCATATCTTTCTTGGCATATGAAGATACCTTCTTCCGTTTGCTTAACCTCGATACCAAGATAATAAGACATGAGCCCAATATCAGTCATCTCGAACTCCTTTGCCATAGACTTCTTGAATTCATCAACCATTCTCTTAGAGTTTCCAGTGAAGATAAGATCATCCACGTATAAGCACACCATTAATATGTCTCCTTTTTCATACTTCACGTAAAGTGCGTATTCACTTTGACATTTTGTGAAACCATGCTCTTGGAAATACTTGTCAATTCTTATATTCCAAGCGCGTGGTGCTTGCTTTAGGCCATATAAAGCCTTTCTCAGCCTTAGCACTTTACCTTCGTGCCCTTTGGCAACGTACCCTTCAGGTTGCTCCACATAAACTTCCTCCTCAAGTGACCCATTTAGAAAAGCGGACTTGACATCCATTTGATGAATACTCCATTTATATTGAGCCGCAATAGCTATTATCATTCTTATAGTTTCTAAACGAGCAACGGGAGCAAATACCTCTTCATAATCGATGCCATGTTTCTGCTTGTAGCCTTTGGCCACCAATCTTGCCTTGTACTTTTCAACATCTCCTTTAGCATTCTTCTTTGCCTTATACACCCACTTTACTCCAATAGCCTTTTGGCCTTTTGGTAGAGTGGTCAACTCCCACGTATCATTCTTCTCTATCGACCTTATCTCCTCATCCATAGCTTGTCTCCATTTCGTGCTTTGCACTGCTTCCTCGAAGGCTATAGGTTCACAATCTACGTATAAACAGAAGAGTGTTAGTTCTTCTGTTACATCGTAGAGTTCTTCCAAGCTTCTCATCGTTGGAGATCTTTCACTTGAACTTGAACTTGGACTTGAAGGAGAGCCTTGAGTTTGGGATGGATTTGGAGGTTGTTGACCTTCTTCAGTGGAGTCAGTTTTTTCTTCTCCTTCTTCATTGAGAATAGGGAGAAATTCATATCCTTCATCTTCCTTCGTGTTCCAATTCCATGTTCCTTCTTCATCGAACTCCACATCTCTGCTCATAATCATTTTCTTCGTGATTGGATTGTAGAGCTTGTATCCCTTCGATTGTTTGTCATACCCGACAAATATATGCTTCTCACTCCGATCATCCAACTTTGAACGCCTTTGGCGTGGTACGTGGGCGTATGCTATGCTTCCAAAGACTCGTAGATGGGATACAGTAGGCTTTATCCCATTCCATACTTCCTGCGGAGTCTTGTCGTCTAAACTCTTTGAGGGACATCGGTTGGAGAGATAGACCGCACAATCCACAGCTTCAGCCCAAAACTCCTTTGGCATCTTTTTATCTTTTAACATACTTCGAACCATATTTAGAATGGTTCTATTTTTTCTCTCAACCACTCCATTTTGTTGTGGAGAGTAAGGAGCCGTTAGAAATCTTCGGATCCCGTTATCTTCACAAAATTTTATGAATTCTTTTGATAAGAATTCCCCACCTCTATCGGATCTCATGGATTTGATTTTCAAACCCTTTTCCTTCTCAACCATTGCTTTAAATGTTTTAAAAGCTTCAAAAGCTTGGGATTTTTCTTTTAGAAAATACACCCAAGTTTTTCTTGAAAAATCGTCAATAAAGAGCATGAAATAATTATTCTTACCAAGAGAATGTGGAGTTATGGGTCCGCACAAATCTGTGTGAATAAGCTGTAGAGGCTCCGTAGCTCTTGATGTTGCTTCCTTTGGAAACGAATTCCTTGCATGCTTCCCGAGGAGACATCCTTCACATACTTGGTTAGGAGGATCAATAGGAGGCATCCCTCTAACCATCTCTTTAGTAGATAATAACTTTAAGTCACCAAAGTTTAAGTGCCCATACCTCATGTGCCAAAGCCATGAATGATCCTTCAAACTTGTCTTAAGGCACTTAGCTTCTTCATGTTGAACATTTAGAAGGAACATTCGATTTTTACTCATTGGTACTTTAGCTATAAGTACTCCTTGGGGGTTTCGTATTATAGCACTTAAGTCTTTTAAGTGAATATCATATCTTTTCTCCAAGAGTTGTCCCAAACTTAATATATTATATCCAAGGCTTGGGACATAATAAACTTCAGAAATATATTGGTGACTTCCATCTTTGGCAAGGATTCGTATTTTACCTTTTCCTTCCACCGTTACTTTTCTTTTGTCTCCAAAAGTGACGCTCCCTCTAACTTTCTTCATATCTACGAAGAAGCTGTCATCTCCTGTCATATGATTGCTTGCAGCGGAATCTAGATGCCATTGTGTACTCTTCTCCTCCAGTTCACCAATCTTTGCCATTAGCACCGTAAGCTCCACATCATTTTCGACCTCCGCGAGATTAGCCTTCTCTTCCACTCGTTTCGAGTTTCTACATTCGGTGCTATAATGACCATACTTTTGGCAATTATAACATTGTACTTGGGGCTTACCACCTCTTTGAGGCACAAAACCTCTCCCACGACCTCTTCTAGAAGATTCACTTTCATCTTCTCTTCTTCCACGTCCTCGTCCTTGTGAACCACCACGACCTCGGTAGCCACCACGTCCACGTCCTTGCTCCTTCCCGTGTACAAAGCTCTTTTCTCTTTCTTTGAAAGAGAGCTTTGAGTATAAAGCTTGCTCTAAGGGCTCTTTCTCCCTTCTCTTCTTTAGCTTCTCCTCATGAGCTTGTAGAGAACCCATGAGTTGATCAATGGTCATAGAGTCAACATCTTTTGACTCCTCTATGGCCACAACAATATAGTCAAAGCTTGGTGTCAAAGAGCGAAGAATCTTTTCTATCACTCTTGTGTCACTTAAGCTTTCACCATTTCTCTTCATCTCATTTGAGATTGTTAAAACACGGGTGAAGTAATCCGATATGGTTTCGGATTCTTCCATTTGTAATTTCTCGAACTCTCCTCTAAGAGTTTGAAGACGTACCTTCTTCACCTTATCAACTCCTTTGAATGCATTTTGAAGAATCTCCCATGCCTCCTTTGAGGTAGTTGCATTTGCAACTTTCTCAAACATTGCATCATCAAGACCTTGATGAATGAGAGTGAGGGCATTTTGATCCTTCTTTCTTAGCTTATGTAGTTCACCCTTTTGGACATCATTTAACTTATCTTCATCAAGCTCTTTGTAGCCTTTTTCAACAATCTCCCATGCATCGTATGAGCCGAGTAACGCCTTCATTCGAATGCACCAACTTCCATAGTTATCTTTGGTAAGACGAGGAAATTGAAACGAGTTCATCATGCTTGACATCTTGATCGACGTAGCTCTGATACCACTTTGTTAGCTCTTTGAGCTTTCTAAGCTTGATGTAATTGAGAGGTTTTAGGTGAAAGAGGTTGGAAGAGTATTTGAAAGAGAGGATTTAGAGAACTATGTGTTTATTGATTATGTTTTTTGGTTACAATGTCTTGATATCAAATGCCTTACACCACCACCTATTTATACTACTCCATAGAAAATTCTACACACTAGATATTTCCATGGATATCTAAATATCTAATATCTAGATATTTCTTCTACTAGATATTTCTTATACTAATATCTTAGATATTTCTATTGGATACTTCCATTAGATATTTTTACTAGATTTTTCTACAAATCTTCTACCACATTCTATCAACATATCTCTAAATATTTTCTTATTCATGGGCTTGGACTTTTGAGTAGTCCACTATCAATTGGACCATATCAAGTTTATGATCCAATACCCATTGGGCTAAATCAAGTTTACAATCCAACACAATCTATATGTCCGAAAAGTGATTTAGGAGATGTTATGCAATAAATATAAACTCCAAGTGACTTTTCAACCCCTCTAACCCGCAATTTTCATTTTTACCTATAGGTAATCCTTCCTGCTGATTCTCCAAATGAAAAGACGACGTCCTAAAGATATAGATAATGAGAAGAAAAGATAATTATTTAAATTTTGCCAAATGTTGTCATCTTGGTATAATGGGATAAGTATATATTGAGTTGACCCGTATAGCTTATATATATGACACCCTCATGGCCTGATGAGTCAAGTACATGTCTGTCTGTCCACATGAATGATTGTAGACTTGTATGGTTCATCTTATTGGAGTATAAGAGTATAAGTTAGGGAAAGTAAACTTCTTGTAGTTATATTTGTGTTGACTCATATGGCTTACACATATGGCACCATGAGGAGTTAAGCCCATGATCACTCTCTTTGCAGGTATACTTGTGTTGGGCTGACCCGACCTATGGTCTTCTAGATTATTCATGCATCCATAAGCCCCCCGGCCCCACCTGCAGCAGGCTCGTTGTGTCACCGGACCTGGGTACAAGCTTGAAACTATATAAAAATTATAATCTGTTGTCATAATGCTTCACTGAAATATTTAAATTAAATGGTCCTCTAGACGGCTAGACCTGCAATTGGGATGTGTTTGGGCCAAATTTGTGTACATTGTGTTGACCAACCCAATTCATTTTTTTTTTAATGATTTCAAAGGTAACAAGGATTACTAAACAAATGGCTGAGACAACATTGGATTATGTCATGCATACCAAATTTAAATATGAATATTATGTCATTGGATGCTTTTCTAGACTTGGATTTTGTGGGGATGATTGTAGCTGACTTGACAAATATGATGCTTTTGGTCATGTGTAATAGGATTTGTCTAAACAGCTGTGATCCTTTTTAATAAATTAAAGGTTTTAAAGCTAAATGTCATGCTTAGGTAGATTATTAGAAGTGGGTCGATGAACTAGTGACATAAGATTCACTTCTTGGATAGATATATAACTATTGGCTCGACAAATATGATGTTTTTTGTCCATTTGCTTTGATAAAGATATAACCAACTATAAACCATGTTCAAATATCTTTATCATCAATCATGAAACCGTGAAATATGGTATCACTAATGTCTAACAATATCCCTTTAAAATGCTTCGGATTATCTTCTGTTTTTGTTTTGCCCTTACCTTTAATGTGACTCCGCCCTGTTGATGAGCAAGTCTTTTTCGGCAAATGTGATCATAAACTACACGAATGTTTTGTGATAATATATGAGAGCTTATAGGAGAAAAACAACACACCGAATAAAGTCTTTATTGGCTAAAGTTTTAACCAACCTTATATCATCATTTACTCATCAAGACTCTCAATTCATCGAGCTCACTAGATCACAAAATCAAGACTACTTATCTAACATGGATGTGAACAAAAGAGAATAAGGTTTTGGTATAGTGGCCACTAGAGTAGTTGATAAACACATAATTAACACTAAAATTGTAGTAGTAGTTATAAGAGTTTTGAAATACTTTATAAAGCCATCCATATTGACTTATGTGATAGGGATAGAAAGTAAAATATAATCAAACATTCAAACACCACTCACAATCTTAGAGACCCAAATAGTCACCCTCCTAAGATTACTGTTACTAAAAAGCTATGCTACAAAATCTACTTTTTATGATTTGGGTTCCCTAACCATATACACAAATCAATATTTTAACTTTGAAAGCAGAAAAGCAAATTGTAAAGTAGATTGAGACTTAAGTATAATAATTTATGCTTTATTTAAATACGTAAAAATGACTTATTTAAGTCTCATTTCTTTTGGGTCCTAGAAAGTTTGTAACTTTATGATTTTGGGTATGTTGTTATTGAATTGTTACCGGTGGTTATTCACCTATTAAGGGCCTAGTTTTATTTAAACCATCCATATGGTTGGTTTGTTAATGATTAGATTAAAGATCAACTACATAGAAAAGGTAAAATTTATTATGGTATATACAAACTATGGTTTGATGGAACTAAATTATTAATAATTTTAGAAAAAATCACATGTGAGGTTAAGACCACCGGCTATGGTAACGGCGTGGTGGTGTGTTATGGGGTGCATGGTGCTATCCCATAACGCATGCAATGGTAATTCTTATCATGTCGTGTTATGGAAGAATTTGACCCACTAATCAAATTAGTTTAGGTTAAAAAGGGAAGAAAAAAATGAAAAAGAAAAAAAAAAAAAAGCTCGTGGTCCCCAAAAATCCTCCATCCTGCTCCGTTATACCCGCGACGACGCCGCCACACTGCGCCGGGCGTTGCTAGCATTGTGGTGCCACCACAGCCACCCACCGCACCCCACTCCAAATGGTAATATTACAGAGGGTTGTGTGATGTCGAAATAAATGTTACATGCAGAACGCCTCTTAAAAAATAAAAGAAGCCTTACTAATCTTACATCATCTACTGTTTTTGGAAAAACTATGGTTAAAAAGGATCAAATCTGATGGGATACGGTGAAAATAACATCCACTAATGAGTAACTTTTTTGAAATTAAGTTGCATCATGCAAGATCAAGAAAATGTTTTTGATAGATATACGTGTCATAAATTAAACAAAATTCTCAACAATTATTTGACCAAAATAATAAAAAATGGCATTTAAAATAAAAAGCAGTACATCATTGTACTTTATGATTGCAATTATATTTAGACCACAATCCTTTTTTAAAAAATAAACATAAAAATGGGCCATCATCATTAGCATCACTAACCATGCCGTCCAAGCCTTAAGTAGTTAAGTCTATTGGTAAATTTATAATTAATTGACCTTTTATTTTTATTAATATATTTTCCATCAAAAAGGCTTATTCATTGTTTCGTACGTTGTCATACAAATACAATACTTATATTGAGTTACTGACTATTTTGTAAGTACACCCAAAAAAGAAAAAAAAAAAGAAAAAGAAAAAAAAAGATAACGAAATATAGTGGTTAAATATTTCTAAAATGATAGTGTTTTTTTTTTGTTTTTTTATTTTTTTTTTAATGGTGTGGTAAATTATCAAGAACAAGTTGAATTAACTGACGTCGAAATAAAAGACTTAGGCAAGTTGAGTAACATCTTAAATCGAATAATTATCTCTAAGGCATGATGGGTTGTCGACCAACTACATCTTTTTGTATCTTTTTAAAAAATAAACATATTCGAACATGATTACAAAAACTATATTAGTAGGATAATATTAGTTTTTAATAAGGTGATATAAGATGTTGCAAGCAATTAAATATACACTTTGTGAGTCTTTTTGCATGTGAATTCATTTTAAGTTTTAACTGACTTACTCAAGATCATTTTTATCTTGACAAAATCGGACTCGTAAAATAGGATCAAGATTGTAAAATCGTACTTTAATAACAAGTTTATTTAAAAAATTAATTTACATGAACGATTTTGTTACCGATCTTACGATCCTTTGAAATTTACGATCATATAATGTTCCTATCACATTTTTGTACGCTTAGTATCGCGATTTTGATAACCTTGTTATCTATCATATATATCGTGGAAAGATATATATGATAACCTTGTTAACTCATACACAAACCAACCTATGTTTACTTTTGATGAAGAAAACTTATGGGTAAGATTAAACTTAGAATATCTAATGATTAATAATACCTCTTAATGGAGGGAGATTAGATAGAAATTCAAAATTTGGGTCATTCCAACTCCAGTCAATCGATAACATAAAATATGATTAGTGTTAGCAAAATAGGAACACTAAACCATATATCTAATGCCATGCCCATTTAAGATGTTGACATTTTTGCATATTCTTAGACAATTTTTGTATTTCTAAAAGAGATCCGGCAAGTATCATTTCGTTTCAAATCATTTCTTTTAAATCAAGATTCACATTAATGATGTTTGGTTTCTTTCATAATTAAAGATAAAGCAAGTATTTTAGAACACAAAACAAAACAGACCCAAGTAAGAAGGTTATTTTGGAGTCTTAAACACTTTACTGTTGGTGTCTTTGAACTTTTATCTCATCATCAACACGAAACACTTTGGTGATTACATGTCTACGAGTTAAATGATGCCAAAGAGAATGCAACAACGAGTGCATATAATTTGTCTTGAATAAATTTCAAGTACATTGCAAATACACATAAGAAAAGTTTATCCGAATCTGATTATCACTAACTTTGTATTGATACCGCTTACAAGTTACACCATTTAAGGCAAAACACTCGATGATCGAACCAGGACTCAAACTTGAGTAATGCACTATTTTAATACTCTCCCTTGACTTTATATTTCCATTCCAGAGTCACAATACAAATGAAATTACTGAAACACTTGTTGTAAATGTAGGATAACAATTGAGGTGTTGTGTTGGTGTCCTAACTTTTAGCTATAAAAATCATTGATGAATAGTTTTATTTTTTGTGAAAGGATGAGTATGAAAGATGATGTGAAAACAGGAAGCATTTTTCTAACTTGAGACATCATATTGTTTGCCATAAGAATGAGACCATCTATAAAAAACCACTCATAACATCACAAAAATGATAACTACAGAGAACACAAAATTTTGTACAAACACAAACAAACTTTAGTTGCATTCATCATTCTTGAGTAACTTTTGGGAAAATTGGGTCAATTTGTAAATATAGTTTCAGTTCTTGTGCCATTTTGTAACTTTTTGAAACTTGGGGGTGGTTTTTTAAACTTGATTAAGACAAATAGTGGCTGCTCTCTGTTTATAAGCCTATTTGAAACTCACCAACATAAATATCAGTCCTTTATTTCATAAAGTTCAAATCTTTTACTACTATTTTGTCTAGTATTTAAGGAATATTAATGCTAGATATTGAAAAAAGGTTTGATTTTTATACTCATTTTATCAATGTCTTTTGATATTAGTTAAATTCTTTAAAACTGTTGATCACAAGATCCACAAAAAAGGTTTTTTTAAGCTGATTACACATTTAAAGCTGTTAAATTTCCATGGGTAGTTTCTTGAATTGTGTAATTCTTGATCTTTTGTGTGACAATTGTGTAAATTTGCTTTTGGGTTGGTGAAATTTGAAGATATTGTAAGTTTGGGTTAGGGTTAGGGTTTTAAGAAATTGGGGTAAAAAGAATGGGATTAGATAGTTTCCTAAATCTTACAGTCGACCCACCGATAAAACGGCGAGCAGGGTTACGTAGAGAACAAGCTGGGAGAGGTTCTTACAGGGGCAGTTAGGACTTGAATTAAAGTAAAGAAGTGAATTTTAGGTTTA
Source organism: Helichrysum umbraculigerum (assembly GCA_949592205.1). Classification (NCBI taxonomy): domain Eukaryota; kingdom Viridiplantae; phylum Streptophyta; class Magnoliopsida; order Asterales; family Asteraceae; genus Helichrysum; species Helichrysum umbraculigerum. The sequence continues at coordinate 33,300,589 of CATIUR010000002.1, forward strand.
ATTTTGTTTTGGGGTCATAATTCATTAGTTTGGGAGTGAGGTTTTAGTAGAAAGTGTGTAGAAAGTTGTTGAAAAAAGATGGGAGTTGGTGCATTACATCAAGCACTCAAGACTCTTTGTCTTAACACTGACTGGAATTATGCTGTTTTTTGGAAGCTAGATCCTCGAGCTCGAATGTAAGATCGTTTAAAAGAACTTTACTATTTACTTGTTTGTTAATTCTCTTGTTTATGTATTGCATATGTTTCTGGTTTTGTGTATATATAATGTGGAGGGGTGTTAACTCAATCAAATTACTGATGAACGGGTTAATTCATGTTATGTTTGTATTTCTAACACATCATATGGGTAGAAAAGACTATCTTAAAGGAAATGGGTCAAATTAATTGAAAGTACCTTAAAGTGTAGTTTGATGCATAAATCTGCCTAGATAATCTATTCATATTATAGATTATTATATTGAAATAATATAGCTGATCTAGTCATGTTTGATACATTAGTTACATCTAAAAAATCCGGACAGAAAAGTGTTTTGGGTCAACTCAGCCTGTACAAAAATGACCCATATTGACCAATTACACAAGTACACAACCTGCCTGATCCACACTTTTTTAACTTCTACCGTTTGTGATTTATAGTTTATTGAAACACCCTTTATTGAAATTTACAATATCATGAGCATTGTGCTGTTTGGGGCTTGAAGTTGAATACTTCTTTGCATGAATACATATCAATTTTGCTTTGAAGACAATAACGTATATTAGGTTGTTTACTGTTTCATGTGATATGTTCATCTTGTAGGATATTGACTTGCGGAGATGCTTATTATGACAACAATGATCCTTCAGGGAGCAAACGGTTCGATAAAATGACAGGCAATTTACCGAATGAACAATTTACACAAGACCTTCTTGGCCTAGCGGTTGCAAAGATGTCTTATCACCAATACTCTCTCGGGGAAGGGTATGTCAATACATTAAAATGTCGTAATTCACATGAAAATAGAGGGTGGCAATATGGAGGGTCAGTGGGTCATCTAATGAATCGAAACATGTATTTTGGTTTGGGTCAAAACGTAGTGGGTTGAAATGACCTGAATTACCTTTTGTCCAGAACTTTACTTTTTTGTGCATAGTTAGACTGTCAAATCTCAATATCGTTATATTTATGTTTTAATTCAATTATTATCTTGAATTATAAGAAACATACTCCCGGGGACTTTCGACATCTCAGACCCGTTTCCTTTCAGCTATTTTGTATTTGACCTGTTGTAGATAAATAATAACCTAAGTCGACTCGTGAATAAAAAAATGGGTCAAATTTGCCACGTCTACTTGAATTCTGAATTTACTCTTTTTGTCATCAGAAATATTCACATATCTCAAGTTACCTTTGTTTGACAGAGTCGTTGGTCAAGTTGCAGTTACGGGTAAGCATATGTGGATTTCCGGGGATCAGCTTGTTAATGATCCCTGTTTGTTCTCTGAGGTATGTGATATTTCTAATTACAAACATGTTGTATTGTATAATGCTTTTTTAGTGGTGAGTACGTCTTCTCAGAGTTTTATATAGCAATTTGGTGTATTTCAGGATTTTGATGGATGGAAAATTCAATTTGCAGCTGGGATTAAGGTATGTCATCTCTCTTCTTTAAGAAGTTAACTCCTATAAATTGATTTGCTTGTCCAACAGTCCAACGAGAAACTTGTAGATTCAAATTAGGAGGCGTAACATGTATAGTTGTTAAATTCTCTCGGTATATTTGTTGTTCAAATATATTCTCAGTATATTTGTACGTATGACATTGTCCCTTTTGAGTTATTATCTAGTCAGTTAACATTTGATGTACTTCCAAACATGGTCCCCTATTAGTCGATGTACTTCTTATTTTGGACCATATAAGTCAATGCACTTTTCATGTTTGTCCCAAGTGGGCCAACATGTTTACCATGACAGATAGGCACAATATTACCACGTAGACATGTTGACTGGCTCATTTGGTCAAGCGGTTATATAATGTCTCAAATAGGACAAGGTTTAGAAGTAATATGGCCTATGGGGATAAGCGGTAGTAAAATTGTTTCATTTAGAACAACACGGGAAGTACACTGATAGTTTACCATAATAACCTAATATGTTTTGATTCAAGTTGAAATTACCAGTTTCTTCCATCAAAAAAACTTGCATTCCAATTTTCAGTTGGCTAAACCATTCTAGTTGCTTTGATTTAGCTTGGGAATATACAGTACTCTTGAATATTTTTGTGTGTTTTGACTCATGAAATATGTTGATGTTTCTGTGTCTTGCAGACGGTTGCCTTTGTGGGTGTTGTTCCTCATGGAGTCATTCAACTTGGCTCATTGAATAATGTAAGACTATTCTTTCGTATTCATGATTACAATATGATTGAAAAAACTTCATTGTTACAATATGTAGCTAAAAACATTGATTAATTAGAGATATGTTCAAAAAAGGACACGACTTTAAACCCCTTAAACCCATTCCATTTCTAACTAAATTAGGTCCAAATTAAACCCATTCATAAATAATTTGGTTGAAATCGCCTCTACTAGTTTCCAATCCATTTACAGTATCACGTGTTTACTTGAAACTATTTCTGTTGGTCTAAAACAAGCAGATTGCTGAGGATTTGAAGATGGTTAATCACATTGGAGAAATGTTTCTTGAGCTACAAAGTTCTTTAGCAACGTGTGCACCTAGCAATACTAGTTCATATAATGATACTGTTACTTCCATAAATTATGGAATCAACAATTCATACACAATATCAGATCACATTCCAAATGCGGAACTAGGTATACCCATTTCTTCAAATATCCAAATGCTAGAAGGAAATATAGAATCACAAAGTGAAATCGATACCATGAAAACATCTTTTGAGTTTCCCGCTGGATTTGAATTGTATGAAGCCCTAGGGCCCGCGTTTTATAAGCAAAGTGATAATTTCAATTGGCAAAAGGTCGAGGAGATGCCAGGAACAAGTAGTTGCAATCTTTTGACACCAAATTCGGGGACGGAACATCTTCTAGAAGCAGTTGTGAATGTTCGCCAAAGTGATAGCGAGTATAGTAACTCGGTGAAGTTTGTTGAGACTCGTTTTAATGATATGCAAACTAGTAGTTCGGGTTGTTACTCGTTGGAGAGTTCATTAGGGTTCTCTTCAGCGAGTCATAGTAGATGTAGTGAACCATTAGAGAGGTCACAAGAACCAGTTAATGTCACCAAGAAACGGGCTAAACCTGGTGAAAGTAGTAGGCCTAGGCCCCGCGATCGACAACTTATTCAAGATCGTATTAAGGAACTTCGTGAGCTTGTGCCCAATGGATCAAAGGTAACTTTCTTTACATTTAATACTGTCTTTGGTTCTTTTTCTGGAACTTTGTTAAGTGTGATGAAATGGGTAATTATGGTACAGTGCAGCATTGATTCGCTTCTTGAACGGACAATAAAACATATGCTCTTCATGCAAAGTGTAACCAAGCATGCTGACAAAATTGATAAATACGCTGAATCAAAGGTATGGCTTTACTATTTATCTGATACTTGGTTTCAGTTGGGTGACAATCTTTTATAGAGTTGACTTGAAACTCTATCTATGAAATGTTGATCTTTTTTATAAAAAAAAATAGAGTAATAATTTGTGTCTTAAACATGATTCCAAACGATCAAATTTTTTATTTTATAAAACGGTTTGGACGTTTTATGCTCTACAAGATTACTGTACTTTGACAGCTACCATTCGACCCCTTCTCTTTTTAGCTATTATTTATTATACCCATTTGACCCGTCAAAGATAAAACTTAACCAAACTACTTGTAAGTAGATGGTCCAGTTTGTGATTTGTGACCAAAATTAGTGCAACCTTTGATTAGCTATATATTTTGAATGGAAAGCTTTAGTTTTAGTTATATTTAAAATACGTGAAATATACATCACAACTAACTTGGCTGTATTCTCAATAAATCTTAAAGAGCAACAGCATTGGTAATCTTTAAACTCAATAAAAGTTGAAAGACAATGCTTTTTGAGTAGCCAATTTTTATGGTTCAAAATTTTGACTAAATTAGCATTCCGCAGTTGCTTGGCAAGGAAACTGGCACACGAGGATCCTCAAGTCACGAGCAGGGTTCAAGTTGGGCAATGGAGGTCGGGAATAATATGAAAGTTTGTCCCGTAACTGTGGAGAACATTGGTACGAATGGCCAAATGCTGGTGGAGGTATGTCAGTGATTTATGGTGGAAAACTGGAAATCTAAAACATTTCAGCAATTTTCTATTCAGAAGTAACATATAATATTTATAAATTTCCATTGATGCAGATGATGTGTGAGGAAGGGGTCCATTTTCTTGAGATAGCGGACGCCATTAGGAGCTTGGGTCTCACCATTTTGAAAGGCGTAACGGAACCTGACGGTGACAAAAACTGGATGTGTTTTGTTGTTGAGGTATAATTTTATAATCGCATTTAGTTGGATACTTGTGAGAGGTAGGAAATTGGTTGGTTGGGGGACGGGTCAAAATGGCTAGATGAGTTTCTATCAAATGTGCCATTTTTAGTAGGTTCGGTTTGCGTTGACCAGAAAACACTTATTTTTATTTATCCATTATTGATTTTTCATAAATTATTTAATTAACAAATATTGTTACAAAAACAATAATGTGGGAATACTAATCTAAATATACAAGTACTATGATTCATTTTAAGCATTAACAGAACAATCTGGACAACTTTGAACCCGTTTAACCTGTACCCTTTATAGCTATACATGTTATTATATATCACCATTTTGACTCATTTGAGATTGATAAAAACCACAATTCAACCAATTCACTAATCAAAGGATACAAATTGCCACCTTACTCATTTACAATCTTTCGTTCCGTATGTTTCGGCCTTGTGTTTTAAAATATTTGATGATGCTTGCAGGGACAAAATAACAGAAACGTTCATCGGATGGATGTGATTTGGTTACTTGTTCAGATCTTACAATCAAAGGCTAAGGCTTAACACGGTTAAGACGTTTTTTGTATCGTCTATTTTTCGTATTTCAGGTTGCAATTATGGCTCGTTGTTTATGCATGTAGATTTACCGAGTCTTAAAAAACACAATATGTATCTGTTCTTTATGTAACATGTTTTAAGGTTATCTTGTATAGTCGTCAACATGTATTTGAGGGCTCCTGTAGACAGGAAACCACCAATGTTTGTACAATGTGTACAAAATACATTGTTAGATGTATTCTTACAATGCACATGAATCTTTTATGCTCATATTTAATCGTTAATCGTTAATCGTTAACTACATATAAAGCATCTCTACTTCACTTCTTAATTTTAAATTTTAACAACCTCTTTAAATAGAAAGAATAAACTTGAATGATTTAATCTACTTATCGGTGTGGGACAGCTCAATTTCAAAACCAAATGAAAGGAGTTGATCCCACATTGGTTCGTAAACAAAATGTTTAGAGCTTTACTCAATTATATAATCATTGTATATCAAGCTTGATTCACTATATTGTATTATAGATAAAGTAAAAATCTTTTAAGTTTTTAATCTTTTTATACCTTTAGTAGTTTCGCGAAGGTGGAGTCTAAAAAAATGTAACATCTGCCGACTCCTTTGCTCAGTGAACCCCGCATCTGAGGGTCGGGGCGTGAAGGCCTATTACCAAAACTCGACATCATCTTGAATAAAAAACTTCCGTTGCATGGCAGAGGTATACTGCTAGTATATTGCAAAACTTTAATGACTATAATACATCTTATCTTAATCTATCTAACTTAATAATACATTTTTGAATTGTCTGAAAATTGTATTCAACTTTGTTTAAAGACCAAAATACATTCTAAAAAAAATTATTCTAGATACACTTACCTTTATTAGATAAGATAATACATCAATAAATAATTACTTACCACTAATAACACTCAATCTACCTCTAAAATAATGAAGATTATATAATTATAGAAGGTGTATATTCATAATACGCTAACCAAAAAAAAAGAAGTATGTATTCGAAACAATTTCAGGTATCTATACATTTGTGATGTTTTATTTAAGAGGAAAATTACTAATTTACCCCTAACATTTTACTAATATTTGAAAAACCTACTTGAAATTACTAACATACCCCTACATCTATAAGAATCTCATTAATACCATCATTATTAAACTTTAAAGTATTAAACATATGACATTATATTATAATTAATTAAAACTTTTTCTATATCTATCTATACTAATATATAATACATTTTAATATTTTTTTAGATTGAATTTACTAAATTACCCCTAACATTTTTATTAATATTTAAAAAATCTACTTAAAATTACTAACATACCCCTACATATATTATTAAATCTTATATAGACCATCATCATTAAACTTTAAAGTAATCATAATATGACATAACTTTTTAACCGTAAGGAATTACGAGACATGCCAATTATGGAGGGGAAGGTCAGAACGAGACGAACATATTAGCAAACAGCCGTATGTGATTTGTCCACGGTTTTTAGTCAAATTACATCTGTAAAGCCTCCAGTTTTTCCCAATTTTAATCATTTTTAAAAGTGCTGTAAGATATTAAAAATGAACTCTCAATAGTTTTTTTTTTATGAAATTGTAAATTTAAGCGATTGTTTGTATTTTTAATTTCATTTTTGTACAATCAATTCCTATATTAGAGAGTTTCAATTTTTGGATCAAATTTTGCAATTCCAATGTAGTATACATAATGTTTAGTATCTAATACCCACATAAGGTTATAGTTAGTCTCGAAACAACCCACGATTTCACAAATCACAATTTGAACCTAGCCATTGTGAGCTTGCAATCTAACAGCCACAACTCGAAACCCAAGCATCGAATTCGCAACGGCATTTCTTAAAGAAAAAAGAGTAAAGAGGTGATTTTCTCTATTAAAGAAAAACAATATCGTAATTTACTACTCCCTCCGTCCCAAATTATTTGTCACCAGACAAAAAACACACAGTTTAAGAAAAGTTCATTTATTACTGTTGACCACCAATAGAATTTCATATTTATTATTTTTAAGCATTTTGATTGGTTGATTTTGAAAGAGGACAATTATTTTGGGACATACCAAAATGGAAAGATGGACAAATAAAATGGGACGGAGGGAGCATAATATATAGATTTTAATTATGATTTACATATAAAATGAAATACTACATATAGAATGAAATAAAATAAAAAGCTTGTCCCACTACATTACGGGAGTATTCTGCTAATCCGTTAGAATGAGGCGAACACCTACCATATTTGAATGGTAGGCAAGTTATTTTTTCTTTTCTTTTCTTTAAACAAACATTTTTTAAAGAAGGGGAATACTAAACGTAGCACGGGCTATAGTTAAAGTTACAATCTTTAAAATTTTAAAGTCGGTTGAATTAATTACAAAGCATAAAATTTCCTTTTTAATATCAAGTTTTCAAATTTAAATTGGATAAAAATATCTATATCTATTCATATTAAGTGTCAGTTATAAATATGAAATTAAGTTGAAGAATGGTAGGCGTAGCCCTATAGTTAGCATTTTCCTTAAAGGAGTTAAAAGAAATATATTAAATGTAGTTAACGAACATAGTTGTAATAGTAGTAACCACAATTTTAACCTTTTGAAATAATTTACAAAAATAATGATTCGTAGTTCAGAAATAATAATCAATCCCATTTAATCTTTAATTTTGATCAAAAAATGATTAAAATAAAAACGAAATAATAAGAAGAGGAAAAACAGAGAATGATCAGCTAGAGCTAATACATAAGTTAGCCATCATTCTGGCAAATCAAACCAATAGGGAAACCTATTCATCATCACATCATTCTCCAAACTTATTTATTTTATTAAAAATCAAAATAAATTTCAATTTTTGATAAAATCTAAAAAAAAAAAAAAAAAAAAACAGAGATGGTAAAAGAGAGAGATCAGATAGAGCTAATACATTGTTGCCATCATATTGACAGTCAAACCAATAGGGAAAACAATTTCCATCATCATTTCATTCTCTTCTCTCTTTCAATATCATATAATAATAATAATAATAATAAAAATAATGTTAAAAATAAAATAAATATAAAGAACAAAAAGTATGGTGTTTATGCAGGGAAGGAAGATGCGGCTGGCTGAAACGAAGGGGATTACTGTATGAAACCCTAGGCTTGGTTTGTTTATATAGAACAAGACAGTGGGTACATAAGTTTGGTAGAGTTGCATAAATGGTACCTTAAGTATAATCTAATGCCATGGTTAGTCCCTTAAGATTACTAACCCACACGAGTAATGATAAATCATATCCATATACTAACTTCAAACTTTCAAAGTTTAACAAATCAGTTTATGTTATAAATATGTACTTATGATTGTGGGCTTGTGTCTATTCATATCCTTAGTTAACTGTCAATTGACGAATCCAGAATTTACGGTGACTCGTAGTAATAGGTAGTCCAATTTTTCTGAACCCGTAACACAAACACATAATGCAACTATAAATGTTATTTTTCATAATAAAATTACACTTTGTATTCGAAATGAACGCGTAACAACTGTTACCCCTACCTTTTACATAGCTCCGCCCCTAACTCTTTCTATGTATAATTGTATAGTTTTCTCATTTGTATTTGAATGAGATAACGATCTATGTATTATTGTATAGTTTTCTCATTTGTATATGAATGAGATGAGATAACGATCAAAAAAATTAGCATGCATTACGCTTTCTTGTACGATTACATTAAGCTTTGATAACATGTGTGTAGTTAGTTCGTCGATTACTATGCGTTACTCTTCGATTTATTTGTGTTAGCATATATGTTATACATTTAATAAAATAACCAAAAACAATTGAGTTTAATTTACGGTGGTTTTAATTCTCAAGCCATACATTAGTAATAAAATTTGTAAGTTGCTTATCCGGGAACAAAATAAAAAATAGATAGCCAACTTATTGCACTTTGAGTTTATACTAGTCGCTACTCGCTAGTGTTGAAACGAATACATGAAAGATAATATATTGTATGTTATATTTATATTTTTTAAGTTTCGAGTTCATATCTATGAGTCACATATCTAAATTTATCATAAATATAAACATACTTTTATAAATTAAGCTTGTTCGAGTCTATAAGTTTGATCAGCTCATATGACGAGAAATTAAGCGAAATTTAGATTCTAAATGAGTCTGGTCGATAATTGACTTTTAAAACTCGATCCGTGTCGCGTAGTAATAAAAGTACGTGCTCGAATCAAGCTTGAATACCATCAAACCTGAGCAAGAGCTCAAGTAGCTCGTTAATTGTTTCACTAATTAAGGCTCATACTACAACATGTGTTGCTAGTTTTCAATTTTTATGATATAATAATTTATCTTTTAGGAAAAAAAAAAATTAAAGAAAAAGAGTTGAGGTAATCTTGAGCCCAACCCAATAATTTAGGGTAGCCCACTTTAAATTCTCCAAGTACAAAACTTTAATGGACCGGTTCACTTTATAATCAAGTCGGTTTCGGTTTGTTTTGTGTTTCAGAAAAAAAAGCATATTCTCATTTTCCTGAAACTTCCAACCCCTTTTGCTGTTACTTTACTTTCTGTCTGTAATCTGTATTGTATTTTTATCAATCAAAATCAAAATCAATGGCTGCTACCAATAGATACATCATCAAACGCTTGTTACATAACATAGGTATGTATGCATTATTTGTTATTTTACAATCTTATGGTTACATGATTTGTATTATAAGCGTTTATTTAATTTAATTATGCTTTGAATTTGCATTGCCTGAATCACTTATGTTGTAATTTTTTAAATGGGTTTGATTTATATTTTTTATTTATAGAGGTATTGTTTATGTTTCAATATGAAAGAATCATTTGAACAAATAAAAATAGTGGATTAAAAAATAGGTATGGCAGGATTAGCATAATGCCTTGTGTGGTAAAAAGATAGATGCAAAGTTATTGGAAATGGTTAATTGTGAAGAACAATAAGAAAAAGAACCATTTTTAGTTATAAAGATTGAGTCTTTTTTATTTTTATAGAGTTTGGATTAAGGGTGATGATCATAAGGTAAACGGGGTTCCTTCGTTTTGGTATTTAGAGTGAATTATAGAATTTGGAGAAAGGAAGATGTATAGCAGGATTAGCAGTCATCCTCAAACTTAACCACAAGTTATTTTGGTAGGAAAAGATTACATTTTTCCTGTTTTTGTATTTATTAAAAAGGAAAGAAGGCGACCCACAGACCTTTGTTCTGGCGGTACCAAGATTGTGGTTTCAAAAAGGTTTGTGAGCTACTATCCATTCAAACAAAATAGGAAAGAAGGCGAGTTTGAGGGTGACACTAGTGGTAGCTACAATGCCTTGGTTTTATTCTTTAGATACAAGTATTTACTTTGACCAGATGAAAAACGAAGGAATATCTACAAAAGGCTGAATATTTATCTTGGGTTTCATGTTTGTATTTTTCTTCTCTATTTGTTTATTTAGTTCATTCCATTTTGGTGCAGATTTTAGTTTTAAGTTGATAAGAAAAAGAGAATCGTATCAATGGTCTGTATACAATGTACTCAAACGTTATCAATCACAATGGTCAAAAGTAGAAAATCCTAACATGAAAGATGCAAAGGATGCATCTGTATCATCTATAACGTCTCAACAGGGCAACCAAACTGAATCGAATTCTGAAGTTGGCAAATACAGTTCTGATGAAGATGATGCAACGAGTAATAAGTGGAAGCTAGATTATGACTGGCTCACAAAAGCACTTGAACCAGCACTGCAATTGTGCAAGTGGCCTCTACCCTCAGGTTTGTTTACAAATTTCTTCTCTTTATATGTATGTATGTGAGTGTGTTGGTGTTTGACTTTTCTCGAACTCATTGTATCTCCAACATGTCTTTTATTTACAACCACGGAGATCATACGTGTCACTATACTTTTTTGCACCAAGGTGCTACTTTACATATTTCATTTTTATTATTTCAGTGCAGAATGTCTCATTTGTGTGCATTTTGTGTGTACTTCTGAAAAATTCTTCACATGTTATCAATTTGTTGGCACTTATAAATGTGTGATAGAGTAGATAAAATGTAAACTTTGTGTACACGTGTATAAGTGCGAACAGATTGATATTAATGTTCCCACTTCATAATATAGACAAGTAAATAAGTTTGATAACGTTTTACGCACTAGAAGTGCATATAAAAGTGTGTAGAAATGAGATAGTTGTTGTAGTGTTTGACTGCTTTACATTTTCTCTCTATATAGCTTAGGGAAGGGACATGGGATTCAATGTGTATATGTTACATAAGTTTGTTCATTGGCTTTTGGTCAGCACTCTTATGCTAATCTGCAGCCTACCAAAGTTCCTAATGCTGTATTCTATTTCACAGATGGTAACAAAATTCCACCCGTTAGTCGTTCACTTGCAGAAATCCTCTCAAGCATTCAACGGAGTAAACTTGGAGTACAAGATTGGAGCTTGAGTGATCTTACAATAGGTTTATACCTTATTTACCTGAAACAAGCATCTGCAAATCCATTTGAAGATGTTAAGGGTGTAAAGATTTCATCTGACACTGTGGTAATTACTGGGAGCCTTGCATTTCACCAAAAGGTTCCTCGCATATCATTCTTACTCTGTCTTTATATTTGTGTAGGTCCAGGATCTTATATACCATATTGAACTAGCAAAAGGGGCGTATAGGGATAGTGCTGCTGGTCTGGCCAAAAACAGCATGCTTCGAGAAAGCAACATTATGAAATTTGTGAAAAATTCTAGCATGTTGCGACCGGGTTACTACATTGGAATTGATACGCGAAATAAGCTTGTGATCTTTGGAATTCGTGGAACGCATACTGTATCTGACCTTATCACTGATATTGTTTCCTCGAGTGATGTGGAAGTCAATTTTGAAGGATATTCAACTCATTTTGGCACTGCTGAGGCTGCTCGTTGGTTTCTCACTCATGAGATTGGAACCATTAAGAAGTACCTTGATAAACATGAGGTGGTGATAATCTTCCTTCTTTTTATGGCAATTTCGAGTAAAATTTTTTGACCCGTTCACTCATGTGTCGATTTGGGTTATGTTTTATCTCTGCCAGGCCAAAAGCGGTAAAAAATCTTTAGCTTGTATGGAAATGAATCAAACGGTGTAGAAGTCACCCAAAGTGTATTTTTATTGCATTATACATTCTAAATCATAAGAAATAAGGAATTGGATTTGACACATTAGTTATCTATTAAAAAAACTAAGGGTGTGTTTTGTTGCAGAAAATTCTCTCAAACTTTGCATCGCCTTTTCCCTAAAAATGACATATGGTTTATATCTTTAGAATACTAGTGCAAGTTATGAAAACATCTTCAAATGTTCTCATTTTCCAATCCAAAAATCATGGAGTTTTTAATCTCTAGAAAGGAAAGCAGTTGAAAACTATATAATGAAGTTTCTTTTTTAAGTGTAGTAATAAATTAGAAAATTGGGTTTTCCTTTTTCAATATGAAGTTTCCTGGAAAAGTTATATTTGGACACGCTTTATGTTTTTCTACCGCTAAACGTACCATAGAAGTGTACCACAAATAACATAATGTTTGTGGTCAACCCTACCCGACTTAAACCATACCCCTTTTGTGACCCATTACCCGACTGACCCAGTTTGCCATCTCTAGTTTATGGCTTTGTTAACTTCATATGTTCTTTTTGTTGTAAGATTAATCTGTTCACAGGGCTTTAGGTTAAGGCTGGTGGGCCATTCACTTGGAGGCGCGATTGCTTCAATGTTAGCCATAATGATTCGCAAGAAGACGAGCGAGGAGTTGGGTTTTAGCCCTGAAATCGTCACAGCAGTTGGATATGGCGCGCCACCGTGTGTTTCTAAAGAACTTGCAGAATGCTGCTCTGATTATGTCACAACTGTTTGTATGCAGGTTCACATATAACTCGAGCATTCACGTTATTAAAATTGCTAAAATAGCTATTACAGATAAAAAAAAAAATTCCGCCCTTATTTTGTGACACGCAGGATGATATAATCCCAAGGCTAAGTGTAGCTACCCTGATGAGATTGAGGAATGAAATTCTGAAGACTGATTGGTAAGTAACGTCTGCAAATAGAGACTTTACCAATAAAAAATTCGCTAGCATAAAGGTAGCACAAATTCCATTTAATGTTTGCTTGAGTTCATCTAATTGGCAATTGGAAAGGGAAAATTGCATTAAAAGTTAGTTTGGCCAAAATTTTACTACTGGTAATTCACATATATAAAGACTCAAACTCTCCCTAATGTTATCATTTATGGTAATCCTATAAGTTAAACAGCTTTTACCATGTCAGAAAAGGTCGATTTGGTCAAAGTTAAATCTATCTATTAATATTCTCAGGAAAACGATCTTTGAAAAGGAGGACTGGAGAAGTGTTCTAGATTTAGTTACCAATGCAAAACATGTTGTATCTTCTGTACAAGATGTAGCTAGGAAGCTAGTTGATTATACCAAGTTTGGAAGCCAGACAAACTTTCTTGGTAAGCCTTACTTTTCAGTTTCACACAGGAGATTGCTTTAATATTCATTTGAAATTGATTATTAAAATTGCTATTTGACAAAGCTATAATCAAGAGCGACGACTTTGTAATCTATCATGTGCTACTTGGTACATGTTTACTAGAGGTGTCAATTTCGACCCATTTACTTATGATGGGTCAGTTCGTGAGTCAAATAGCTTAAATGTGCTAAACTGTATACTTAGTCCCATGAAACTCCTTAATCCTTCTATTCAAAAATCAATGAATGTTGTTATTGAAATAGTAAATAAATCTTTTCATGTAAATTCCTTGTGAATTCGATCACTTAATCTCTTGGAGTGTTTGTTTAACTGAGTTATTGATTTCCATTACATTACATTTGACCAAAAGGTTTGACTTTATGGTTTTTCTAATCCACCCTTACAGATGTTCCTGGTAGAAAAGATTCAGTTGCGGTAGCAAGTAGTATCCCTGCGACCGCCATACCTGATGTAGCAAAACTTGACGAGATTAAAGAGAAAGTAAAAGATTTATCGTTTCCCAAGGAGGAACTATTTATTCCTGGTACCGTTTATTATCTAAAACGGAAAGAAGAAAAACACAAAGGCAACAAAGTGAACACGTTCACTCTTTGGAAGAGACATACAGGTGAACATTTTAAAAGGATACTATTAACAAACAACTTGATTTCAGACCACAAATGTGATAGCCATTACTATGCTTTACGGGATGTCTTAAAAAGTATTCCCGCGCCTCCAAAATAATACTCTAGTAATAACGATCATTTTATGGGTCTCGGTTGATAGGACCTAACGAATGAGAGATACTTGGTGTCCTCGGTTGATAGGACCTAACGAATGAGAGATACTTGGTGTCTAAAACAGCCATGTGTTAGCATTTTTGAGATCTTTCTTGTAATTTGATGTACATAGTGATTTTGATGTATCCTGTACAACCATTTAGTCATAGTGACCGAAAAGACTACAAATCTAGAAATGGCCTTAGTTATTCTGGGCCTATAATGAGCCCAGACCAGGCCAACCATGTACACTCCAAATTTGGCTGATTAAGTTATGCTTCTAGTTTCCAGTTTTCTACCTATGTGTTCATGTTAAACATCCGTGAACCCCATTTGTTCATTTAATTATTTTCTAAATAATTGATGTGTTGATTTTATTAAGAAAAATGTTGTTGCAGTAATCTATAAGCTTTTTCTTAAGGTTGCTTGCAAAAAAATTAAGGATTTTGGGTGAATTTCAACCTCTTGTGTGCTCGTCTTCTTATCAGTTGGGTTTTTGACCCATCTGAGTTGTTTGAGATCAAAGACAACCCATATGATCTGTTAATATGCAATTGGATTGAGATTGATACCTATAGCTCGTCCATGCACCATGGCTGTTATACTTTGAGCTTTAAACTATGGAGTACAATGTTTTTTATGTTTTTATTAGGTAAGTGGTGATCAAATAGGTTTGCCAATTTATGCCTGTTGTTACAATCTTCTAGCTTGCAGGACAAAACTTCCAAAATGCTAAGGGTTATAACTTGGTCAAACATTCCTTCATATGAAGATAAGATTAATTAAACGTCTATATGTGTGTGTGTGTGTTAGTCTCTTAGACCAGAAATCATTGGGCATAATCTTCTCTAATTTGGATTACAATTGTGATTGATTGAGATTGCTTTAAGTAGCTTCCAATTATTTTCCATCTCTAGTCCAAAGTCCTTGTCCATCATGTCGGTGGACAGTTTCTTCGTTCTCTCTAGTTGTCTCATTTACGCTCAGCTGTACTATTTTAAAGATTGCTCACATCATCTGATATAGACATAAACACAATAGTGACTGGAGGTGAAAAGATGAGCAGATTGGGGAGGTTGGATAACAGGTCAAAATTAGTGTGATGGGTTAAATGCGCGTTCTTTTAGTCCGTTTGTTAGTAACTGATGTGATGATCTGAAAAAACAAAGTTTTGCTTTAATAATCTGAATCTTTATAACAAAATCGACAAGACTTTGGACGATGTTTAACCCATTAGATATTGATGACCCATTCGGACAGTGCCCATTTTAGCCAAGTTTTTTCAACGTGACCGATTTGGCTTCTATGAGATAAAACATGTCCGATATCAATAAATTTATAAGTGAATGAGTTAGAAATGACACCTTTAATTCGCTATACAATAGTATCTCTGCCCATGATTTCGTACGCATCCTAGTCTTGACACTCGAGTTTCTATTTATGGTACATTGATCTGACCTAGATACAACTAAACTTCAGTAGTCATATAATATATTCGTGTTACATGTTACATTCTTTGGACTGATCATCTTCGCGTTCAACGTTAACTTCTGCCATATGCTTACGATCAAAGTCTCGTGAATGGGACAGTTACAAAAGTGTTACTATCATCATTCTATTAAAGATTAAAGATAATAGATTATAACATAAACTACATACATTAATCCCTATTTTATGGTATGGACTTTGAACAATTGCCTCCCATTCAAACTACACCATTAATAGAAATGTATTTAGTGGATTCTTTGGACCATTTTAACTTATTATCACTCTTCAATTATTATTATTAAGTAGACTAATTGTCCAATGGTATATATTATGCATCTAATCAAACGTTTGTGGTTTGTCCCTTACCCAAAATCACGAGTTTTTCATTGCTATTTTAATAATAAGTTGTCGATTCGTCAAGATCGGCTTTGGATCCTTCAGGAACTGCATATGTAACCTTTGATAATGACTTCTATATGTGATTTAGAAGCTGTAGAGTTTACAGATGTATAGTTTGTCCCTTTTTAACTACCATATTTTTCAATAGCCAAATGTTTGACATAGATAACAATTGTTTGAGTCACTTGAACTAAACGAATATGACCTATTTGGAGAAAATTTTCTTTTAATAAGTGAGCGAGACGTTAAAAATTACAATGGACTGAAAACTCCAATTAGAAACACCAAATTTGAACTTTTAAATTAGTTGTAATTGACCAAACAATTCATTAAAGGTCGGGCCGAGCTATTAATGTTCAACTATACGTATACTCATTGATTTGACGGTATACAAAAAGATATACAGTACAAAAGCGTTACCCATTCATAACTGGGCTAAAAACGTGTCACTTATCTAGTAGACTAGTAGACACTTGTGTTGAGACGGATGCAGTACGTTTCCTGGTATGATTATTCGACATCTACTTACATAGGATTATAACTAATTCACATAATCATGTTTCGTGTAATTAGGGAAACCAAGATTCACATGCTACATCATTTCCTAATTATACCAACATTAAAAATAGAATAATCTCAACTGTAGCAGAATATAGTACACAATCAAATTTCATCATCATCATTTTAATATAGGTTTTGTAGAACAGAAGTAACGATGATACACGTGTGGCGACCCCACGTGTGCAAGTAGATTAATGGGGGACTTTGACCAGTCTTGTTCATATGACACATTTTTTCTTATTTTGTGTTGAGTGAACCCAATTCTAAGCGACATTAGTGACATATGCCTGTAGTCTTGTCTAGTGTGTATTTTTTTCTGGTTGTTTTTTTTTTTGGAAATTGGATGATTATAGATTATAATGTAACGTATTATAAGACGTTAACGGTAACTATCAATTATATGTTGAAATGGTGGACCGGAAATCTGTCGTCATAGAAAACGTAAATGATTTCAAGATAACGTCTTATAATAGTGTTGCGAAAATGGATATCTTTGTGGTTAAGTCTATTAAAAGTTATAAGGGATTATTTGTGTATATGATGTTGGGTGCAAACCTATGTTCAACATCGGAAACCAAAAGAAAATAACGTATGCATAAAAGCTTGTGGACTACTCTCTCTCGTATCAATTGTTTTTACAGTTGAACCCCGAGTGCGCTTATATGTTGAACATTGTTGGGCAATTCGGTCCTAACAAATGTTTACGAGTAATGCGAGCCAAATACCAAAATTATATTGATAAATATCAAAGTCCTTTTATATATAAATATGGGGCAAGCCTAATATTTAAATTAAAGATGGTGAATCTAGAAATATATATATTCGATTTGCTACTAGATATAATAATTCAAATAATTTAATAGGTTGTTGGCATTTTTGTATGTTCTATTTAAAGTTTGAAATGTTTCAAGCTAGCCATAGTTGGTCTATTTTTTAAATCAAGTATTAGGAGAAGAAAAAGAAAAAGAAAACTTAGAAAATTGGTATTTGATTAATGTGCTAGCTTATAAAGTAGGTTAGTTAGATTATTTGGATGATATAATATTAGAGTGATGATTCGTATACTACTAAAAATTCTCCGTACATCACTAATTGTTTTGTCATATACAACATTATAAATCACAGTTATTGGTTTATGGAGAGTTTCTGATAATGTACAAACTACTCGCCTCTAATTTTATTTTTTAAGGCTTTTTATTATTTTTGTTGAAGTAAAAAAAAAAGTATTCTAAATATGTAAAGAATGTTTTTTTTGAAAAATAAAGTTATAAAGACAGTAGTACTAAAAAATAAAATGCGAATTTAAGATCACCCGTGCGGATTGAAAAGCAGCAGTGATGATGTTCCTTCCACTCGTGCGGCATGTCACCCTCAAGGTTGCTACTTGCAGCCCCACACGTGTAACGTTGCCGGACAACTCTCAATTTAGAATTCGCATTACATTAAAAGCACTCTACTTTTTAAATTTAATATAAATTCGCATTTTTAATGAGACGTGGACGCTTTTTTTGGCTGTTAACGTCGGAAGTTCAGCGTTCTCCACTCTCGATCGGCATTCTGGTTTGACGTTTAGTCTGAGACGTTAAAAACGTACTTGTTTATATTTACTTTATTTTAATTTTGTTTTCTACTCAAAATCATGAGAAAACTCAATATCCTCTCCTACTACAATTTTCACTTTTACTATTTTCCTTATAATACCGAGAAAACAATATCACTACTACTCGTGCTCTATTCATAACTTACTCTACGTTTGTTCCCCAAAGAAAATGTTTTGTTTAGGTAGAGTTGCGAAAAGATAGACTCTATATTTTTACCACTCTTCAAAGCGTGAATAATATTTTACTATGATATTGATTCTTACAACCCTTAATTGAGTTTTGCTCTTGTTAGAGTTTTTCGGTGTACAATGACCAATTCACATAATCTGTATTAAAGACGAATGAGCTTTGCTACATTCACATAAATTTTAAAAAAAGTTTTTCACAAAATGACATGGCATATGGAATACACCAATCACAATCATTTCTAGTTTCTCTCTCTTACATCTCTCTCCTCATCTCATTGGTCCAAGTCAATTTGTAAATATTTTTTTGTAAATATTTGGTGAACCTAACATTTTTCAAGACGAAATACGTTGAGGCATATTTTGTTGTGATGTTACTTAAAGGAATGCTAACACCATTACAAATGATTTATTCACGCTAATAATTATATAGTTTTCTTATTCATTTATAATAATCTAATATTATCTAATTAAATTAATTGAAATCTTTATTAAATTAATAAATAGATTATTCATCTTTGTAACAATTAAGTTACACGAACTTGTTTCACATGGGACACACATATATGCAAAAAAAGT
The DNA here is from genome assembly GCA_949592205.1 of Helichrysum umbraculigerum. Taxonomy (NCBI): domain Eukaryota; kingdom Viridiplantae; phylum Streptophyta; class Magnoliopsida; order Asterales; family Asteraceae; genus Helichrysum; species Helichrysum umbraculigerum. The sequence goes on from CATIUR010000002.1 coordinate 33,319,771, forward strand.
AATCTGATTGAATGATTGCGAATAACAGGACTCACCTTACGCTTTTTGAAGGATAATTAATTTTTCATAATTGAATGTTTAGTTTAATAAAACGGATTCGATAATATAAATAAAATAATAAAATTATATTATTATAAATTATAAGTAAATGATTAAATGAAATTGGGATATATGATGAGTTGGTTAAATAGTACGGGCGTGGGACAAATGGTAATGGAGTTGAGGTGGTGTTGAGCTGTGTACGTTCATCCAAAATTAAAAACAGAGCCCTATATAATTAAGTAATTTGGATTGGAACAGATGAATGATATACTGCATTAATTATAGGTAAGGTTCTGTAACTAAAGTGGTAGATGATCTCAATCGTAGATTTATGTAATCAACGGTTTAAATTTTTTGCATCTTAACAACATTGCATGTGTGCACGTAAAAATGCAGTGGTACGAATCTGAGTCGTCGATCACAGAAACTAACAGCTAAGATCGTCTGCCCTTCATTCCCTTTAAAATGCAGATCCCGCTTTGATCCCTCGCCATTAGTTATTATATGAAATGTATTTAACATTAATACAACATATTTATAGCATGACAAACTTATAGAGACGATATCTTGTAGTCACACCGAGTTAACTGAACAAATATACTATTCCTTCTATCATAAAATATTTGGTTAGAAAAAGACATGAGGGGACAAATATACCGTGGCCTTGACCCAAATTAAATCTTCTTTTGAGATGGTGGTATTTTAACTACTTTTAGGGTAATTAAAGTTGATGGAGTAAATATATTATCATTATTAAAGGTATGTTCCAATTTTAATTCCCTTTGGTGGGCTGTTGGCTTTCTACTTTAGTTACTTAATTAGTAGTTTAAAGAAAACGAAAATATCTACATTAGAATATAATTAAATCTAGTTCATTTTACGGCTAAGAAAATTAGTTAGAACAACTAGCCAAGAAGTTGGCAGGTAGTCTTTGAGAGTGAGAGAAGTGGACAATTGCTTTGGGCCTTCAAATTTCGAGAGCATTCAAATTAATACTAAAAAGTACGATACATTTGAAAAAGTACTGAGTAAAGGTTAATCCAATTATTGGATACTTTGATGCGAGAGAAACGATCATCCAATATGCCGATTGAAGGAGCACTTAGTTAGACACTCTAAGATCCCTTTTCAAAACTGCCTCATTTCGAGTCAAGGGATTAAGAAAAATAGGTCAAATACATCGCTTTCTCATAAATAAGTTTCAAGTATCAACCAAATCGCACCAAGTATGCGTAAAATTCTTTCTTTGTTTTACTTGCATAACAAGAGCGGAGCTAGGGAAAGAACTAGTAACTAGTTTCTGCATGATGCTAAACATAAATTGAAAAAAAATATGTGTTTTAAAAAATACATATATTACAAAAATTTGATACAAATAATGAACAGTTGGATCTATCATTAACTATATTGGCTACTGTGTATTAGGGGTGTACATAAATGATCCGGAACCGCTAGAACCGGTAAACCGAACCAGAACCGGACCAGAACCGAACCGGACCGTAGCACAACGGTCCGGTTCTCGGTTCTATATTTTAGCCTTAATGGTTCACGGTGCGGTTTCGTTTTAGAACCGGTAAAAATGGTTCGAACCGTCAGAACCGGTTTTATAGGAAAAGAGAAATATATACGTGATATATGTATCTTTTAATATCGATAGAAATTGAGTTATATAATTAGATTTTAAAAAATTGTTATATTAATTATAATTATATATGTTTTTTTAGATTTTAATTTTCTATATTTCATGCACACAAAAAAATCAACTTACATTTTCTTTCTCTTATTCGTTGTCTGCATACTTCCCCTATCATGTTTTTTTGACAGATTGTTCGCGATTGATCCATTTAATAAATCTTTTTGGGAACTTGATCAACCATATTCTAAAAGTTATTCGACATACATGCATGTTTTGTTTGAAAAAAACATAGATGTATCCAGGGGCGGAGCCATGTGGATGGTAAAAGTAATAGTTGCTACAGGTCCATTCGCTACATATAGTGTAAATTTCTTATAAAAAAATTGCACTTATTATTATATTCTTTGTTTGTGCTACGGGTTCACAAAAAGTAAGATACCAATGTTACGGGTCACTGTAAATCCTGGATCCGCCACTAGATGTATCCATATTATGTTAGAATTACAACAACGTTTTAGTATCGATTATCAGACGATTTTAAATTTTTTCCGATTCCTTAATTATTTTATTTAATTTGATAACTATATACTTTTACACATCTTCTTCTTTATAACATACGCGCGTATATTATTTGGTTCACGGTTTTGAACCAAAACCGCAATAACCGAACCGGAACCATACCGGACCAGATCCGAATTAAATGGTGCGGTTCATGGTTCTTGATTTTTCATTTAATGGTTCGTGGTCCGATGCGATTCTGGTTCGGTTCGGTGCGGTTTTTGGACCACGTACACCCCTACTGTATATCATTAACTTTATTGCCTAAAGTTAGTTATTGAATAATACAACCACTAATTTATTACTTATTCTCTTGTTACCCTTTTTGTCTCCAAGAACACTCACTAACTCTGTTTCTGGCCAATTAAAGCGGCCAACAAGTACACGTGACAAAACGCAGCTATTTTTCAAGTAGTTGATAATTTATATATACATATATATATATATATATATATATATATATATATATATATATATATATATATATATTGGAATGATTCAGAGGGAAGTGCATTTTTTGGGGGAAGGGGGGAAGCGTTAGTATGCATCAGGAAACATATTACCTTCACCCATACAAATCTCGAAAAAAACAAACTGAAATTTAGTAAATGTTAATCAGAATCGATGCTATGAATGTTAAGCTTCCTTGATAAATTCTTTTTTCAAGTTATAGCATCGATTTATGAATATTAGATCCAAATCCGTTAATATGCATCGCGGTGCATATTAGTTAATATGCATTGTGATGCATATTAACAATAAAAATATCTTTCAAATAATGTGAAGTTTTAATATGCATCGTGATGCATATTAGTTAATATGCATCACACTGCATATTAACAATTTATTAAATAAATATTCATCAATTAATGTTATGACTTAAAAATGAAATTCATTCGTTAAAATATTCTTTATAGCATCGATTTTGATTACTATTTACCAATAAAAATAATTTTTTGTTGACGTTTTGATTGATAATTGTAATATGCTTCTTGATGCATACTAACGCTTCCCCCTTCCCCCCAAAAAGGCACTTTCCTCTTGATCACTACCCTATATATATATATATATATATATATATATATATATATATATATAGACTTGGGATCCTGTGAGAACAAGGAGATTCCGTGAGAACAGTGAGAACACATCTTAGCCATCCATTTTTTGATCAGAAAACCTGATTTTGGAGGTGACATTTTTGTAAATACTTTGAAGTTTGATTTTGAAGGGTTCACATAAAGATTGCTATGTGTAGTTTAATTTTTTTTGCTTCACAATAGTTTTAACATGGTGAAGTTTTATTTAATTTTTGTTAATCAACATATTTGAAGTAGTGAATTAATAAGTATAAAAATTAATCTTTTCAAAAACTAATGTTAACAAAAAAATATTTACTTAATCTCATTAAAACTATGTGAATCTATAAAAATAAAAATTAATAGCATCGTAACCTTATGTTTAAAAAAATATATTAAACTTAACCTCACCAAAATGATGTGAAACTAAAAAAAAAAAAAAGTTGCACGTGAGCAACATGATGTGAAGCTAAAAAAAAAAAGCTTCACAGGAGCAAAATGATGTGAAGCTAAATAAAAAAAAGATTCACATGAGCAAAATGATGTGAAGTTAAAAAAAAAAAGCTTCACATGAGCAAAGGTGATGTGAACCTTCCAAAATCAAACTTCAAAGTATTTACAAAATTGCCACCTCCAAAATCAGGATTTTTGATCAAAAAATGGATGGCAAAGATGTGTTCTCACCGTTCTCATGGAATCCCCTTGTTCTCACCAGAACCCAACCCTATATATATATATATATATATATATATATATATATATATATATATTGTACATAACAAATTTAAAAGGTTTATTCTTACAAACATGTGTGTATAATTTTCACAGGTATACTTATACATACATATATACATACATACAGAGTGTCGGGGTATATTTTATATTAGTGTATTCAATTACAATAGATACATAAAACTAAACATGTATCCTTCATACATAATACATGTTACCAAGGGTTTCTATGATTAAATCACAAGCTTTTATAAATAATATATACATGTTATGTTATTTGATAAGACCTTTTATGAGGCGAGTCATACGTTATCTATACCAAATCTTATACTTAAACAGTCATTAACACGTACAAAATTATATTAATTGATCCCGCGACCACCTAATTTTTAACATTTTTTCCGTTTACAAATATGCAATTCTACTAATTAATTACATCATATTAAAGGTGTATCAAATATAAATCCTAGATTATTGGTTTTGTTTTTATTACATTGTATTTGAATTTTCGCTTACATGTCACAAGTAGACTTCCACTGTGTGTGTATAAAACAAAAGTTTGTGGGTATAGTGGTGACAGAAGAAAGTGTAGCCAAATGATTATTGATTAATTATTAATTAATTAGTGTTTCTATTTAATACTATTGTTTTGTGGCTTTTGATTTTAGCAATTTATACAGCACAGCTCGACAAGGATGACCTGAAACACTTAAACAAATCTATTAAGACCATTTAGAGTGGTGATGGGCATTCTGGGCGCCACGTCAGCGTCAACACCACGTCAACGGCTATTTTTTAAAAAAACCTTCAAACGGTCAGGAGGAAAAGAAAAAAACAATTAAATACTCATGGGACACACCTCAACGCCTCTCTTCGCCCCCGTGCTTTCGTCCAGAACGCCCCGTTGCCGGCGTTCTAGGGCGTTCTCAGCCCCACACCGCCCAACGCAGGGCGCACTCCAAATGGTCTAAGTAAAACTTTTCGATGTTCCCTTTATCCAAAATTTATCTGTGAGACTGTCAAAATATATATATATTTCTACTTATTAATTAAGATTTTTTTTTATCATCTTTAATTATTATCTCAACTCTTGTGGTTGGGACAGGTGTATAGCTAGTATGTGATATCTGTAAGATTTGATGTTATTGATTATTATGCAATATATATACATAAAAAAATAATTTTATTTTTAAAGCATCATTATTCTAAAACTTAACTAATCAAGAACACCTGATCGATCAGATTGTCCTAGGAATCAAATCTATCAAATGGATCTCTCTGTTTGCTGCACATGCGTATCTTCTACTTTTGATTTATTGAAATGTATGCAATTATTAACTAGTGTTATAATTTATCCAAACACTCGTACAAGTTACAACTCAAATAATAATTGATTAGATTTATTATATACACATATACTTTAATCAATCAAGAAAATACTTGATGGGAAATGTTATTGTAAGATCACTTATTATCGTAGGAACCGTGGGAACGATTTTTTTCACTTTTAAATTCAATGTATGTACATGTTTTGCAAAAAAGTTATGCTAAAATTATTAAAATTTTATCCTCTTTAATATTAGATTAATTAAAAAAATAAAAGAAAATATATGATACACAAATTAAAATTGTGTATCACAGCCTTTTATGTGTGACACTGTGATACACAAAAAAAAAATGATGTGTATCACATTTTTTTTAAAAAAAAAATTCTCATAGTAAAGAACACACAATTATAAGAATTTTGATATATATTTTTCATCAAAAACATAATTTAAACTTAAAGTTTAAAGTAAAAAATATCTGTTCCTACCGTTTTCACCATAATAAGTGTTCGTATTTAAACCTTACCCAATACTTTTGATATCTTTTCAATTAACTTAAAGTGTTTGTTTTCTTTTTATGAAATTAACCAAAGTTATTAAACATAATTCATAATAATTATTCATCACTTAATTATTAGATTATTATTATTTATTTTAAGAAGTGTGGAGATTTAGTTGGCTTGTGTCACATTTCTACTCCTTTTTATCACTTAATGTTTTAATTTGACCTTTGTTTGTTACTTTTCTACACCTTATATTAATGAATAATGAAGTTCAAAAATAATTAATATAAAGGATAATAAATTGATTAAAGGGTATTGGTACTTTGGTTGTGGGGTTAAATATTAAAAAAACATATCTATAGCACAAGTTTTATTTTAATGAAGATTAAAATTAAAATAATAAGACTGTTGGCCATCAAGGGAACCATTTGCCATTAATTTATTCATACATACCATCAATCCTTTTCTTCTTCCCTTCCCCTTTTGTATTTATAAACATGGTGATCATAATGCTTTCACCAACATCAAAACAAAAACAAACCCTTTTAATTAAACTTCATCATCAAGAATTTTAATCTTTTAAAGGTTAAAATTTTGATGACAGGATCAGGTTCTCCATGTGGTGCTTGCAAATTCTTGAGAAGAAAATGTGTAAAAGGTTGTGTGTTTGCACCTTATTTTTGTCATGAACTAGGAGCTTCACATTTTTCAGCCATTCATAGGGTTTTTGGTGCAAGTAATGTTTCTAAACTTCTTTCTCATATACCGATTAGTGATCGATCCGAAGCTGCCGTTACCATAGCTTATGAAGCTCAAGCTAGGCTTCAAGATCCCATTTATGGGTGTGTATCACATATTTTCGCACTACAACAACAGGTTTGTAATTATAATTAGTCTCATTTTACTAAAATAATCGATTAATTATATTTTTCACTTTGTTCGAAAATTGTAAGTAATTAATTGAATTGTTAGCTTATACTAAAAATTTTAAATATTTCTAGTACCTTTTCATGAATTCGAATGAAAACCCTAATCATGTTTTTGGTAATTCCAACTGAAAAACATAATCTTGATCTTCATAATCCCAAATGAAAACGTTGATCTTGATATTGATACATTATTCGCGTCTAAAGACAGTAATTTTGTTGATATTACTTCCAATAATAAACCCTGATCTTGATAGTGACTATATATATTATCTAGAATTATGCAAGTACTAATTGTTAATTTGTTTGCTTTGTTTCATAGGTGGTTAGTTTGCAAACACAATTAGCTTCTTTAAGGGAACAAGCGACTCAAAGACAACTAAATGTGCCCTTGTGTTCGGATAATAACCCTGCGTATGGAAGACACCCTTCATACCAACAAACGCAAGACCTTAAGAATTGGTTTCATCAATCAGAAAATTTATGCATGAACAACATGCCTCAATTCAATGTTAACACGACGAACGATGACATGAACTTCAATTCGATGGCAGAAAGCTATGAGAATTCTCTAATGAAAGAAGAAGATGGGTCATTTTCGAGCTTTGAAGAAGGTTCAAGTTACTCCATTGATTCTTTGGACATGCAAATAGGCAGCAACCAGCAGCAATGGAGTTTTAGAGACCATGGTGAAGACCTTCAGTCGGTTGCTTTTGGTTATAGTTATAATTAATCAATTGGATCACAAGGCAAAATCAAGAACATCTTTGGGATCGTACCCTCTAGACAAAAATGAACTAAAAATATATATATTTCGATGAGTGAATTCATCAACATTGTCAATTTTGTATCGGTATGCTGATCATGAATTTCAGAGACATGCCATTTTGTTGCCTATGAATTAATGTAAGCTAAATTAATTTAGTTTACAGAAAACCCTAGAAAATATTCATATATAACTCTAAAGTAATACTAGCAATTTTGTGAAATCTCCAGCAATTATTATTGTTATTCCAAGATTTTGGGCAAGAGACCGATCGAATGATCGATTATAGTGTTGTTAATTAAGGCTAATATCAGTGAGGTTAAATGATGGTCTTAATCATCCATTGCGTTATCAACTCTTAAGGCGCGTTTAGTTATAGATAAATTTCTCCATTTTTCTTTTTCCATTTCTCTAGAGAATGAGAAGTGTTTTACCTCTCTAGAAAAGCATGGAAAATCTAGAAAACGTGTGTAGTTGCAAGGGGTGGAGTTTTCTTTTTCCAAGGAAGAGTAGAGATGGAAAACTTAGAATACCATCAAAAATAGTTTTCAACTTTGTAGTTGTAAAAAAGGAAACAAGGATTTTCCTTTTCTTATAAAAGTTTTTTAGAAAAGCTCGAATTTGAACACGTTTTCTAATTTTCTTGTTTTCTTAGGAAATTTTTATGAAAAAGTAGGGAGTTTTCTGTAACTAAACACACCCTTAATTTTTCAAGATTTTTTGTCTATTGAACGGTGGTACGTCCTCTAGAGTTTTTTAAGATTGTAATGTTAGCAAAACGATTTGTGATCCCTAGATTTGGGCTAGGGAATGGTGAGATATATGCAAGCAGATCATTTGGTCTAGTTTCGGTGACAGGTTCTGAGTTAGGCATGCAGTTATTCATGTACATGCCATGTTAGCTTACATTTTTGTTGGTTTTCGCTTACTATGATCAGTGTTATATGCATACCGATATAATGTAGTTTTAGATTGTGATCGGTTAAGAAATTAACTAAGACATGAATGTTTTGGAAGAGATAATGCAAAATCAAGGCCTCCTTGGGCAAGCACGTATTATTCATAATGAAAGGGTAATTTGAAGGGTACCCCTGACCCCCGTATCATATTTCAATGGTATGTGTTTGCCTCAGCTGCAAGGAGAATCAATGACGTTCAAATCACATGTCCACAAATCACCCACATATGTTGAGGCACGGATTCGAACCCTTAACCTATAGATCAATTTGTCGGTTTTAAGCGTTTGCGGTGGCGGTGCCTATTGGGCAATGCCCAATTGATTCTATTCATAATGAAAAATGTTTCATGTACCTAAAATGCAAGCCTAAAGATGTGCCAAAATGCTTAATTGGTACACATGTTAAAATTGATTTAACAAACATAAATTGATAGATAAGTAGAATTTTCGTCTCAACTGCCAAACGCTGTATGGTTAGACGAAAGTTTAGACACACGGAGGTTATTTTTAGTCATATTTAGCATTACTACTACTGACTGCTAATTTTTTTTCGTAAAGCCAATAGACAACTTCTTTAACGATAATTATATCAAGCATTCATAAGCAACGACAACTATATATGAAGTATTAGTATTCAACATAATGATTCAAAGTAACTGTGTGTTTTTTATCGAGTGATTACTCGTTAGTATAATAACATAATGATATTGGGCACACGTACATATACATTTTATCTTTTTTGTCTGCAGCCTAACTTGATCCTCGATTGTTCTACTTTTGGGCTGCAGCCGTTCTTGATTGCATGTCCGGTGTCCTCTGTTTTAGATGTAAATTAAGTATTTATTTAAACAAATGTGGGTAAATGTACATATATAGCAACCTATCCATCCAGATTAATGATTATTTAAACATATAACTTAATTTATTGTCTAATTAACCAAACTTATAGTACGTCATCAATGAATGAAATATAAAATGATGGATACATGAATATTTGGTCCTAACAAAAATGTATGTATGAAGAATACATAGTTACATACTTTGTATAAAAAGAACATTAACTAATAAAATTTATAGGTTTAAATCTTGTTGGCATTTAACACCCCCAAAAAATTTGAATTATAAAAGAGTAAAACACATATATTAGTAATATTTTTGTCATAAACTATGGTTGTGGGTTTGAAGGGTCGCATTACCTTTTTTTGTCATTTTATAAATAATTTAAAACTATATGTAAGTATATGAAACTAATAACTTAATTAATTAAGTAATAATAAATAAAAAAACCATATAGTACACGATTACCAAAAGTGATGATGATAAACAAATACTTACAATGCCACCCACTTTTACTTGGAGCTGGAAAGTTTGAAAATAGTTGTCGCAGTTGTTGCTAGCTACTTTTGTCCCATAAGTTCTAGAAGTTGGAATAGTTTAAGAAGCTTATCGATCCAATAATTTCGATATATTTATATTATTATGATGATAAAAGAGCCATTTACCGCCCTTTAACTAAGAGGTTGGAAGTTCAACGAGTTATAAATATTCGTGATGGCATGGCTATACGTAGTTTGTGTGTTTGATTGTAGATTTGTATTTAGTTTTAAAGAAAGAAAGGATAAAAAAAAATAAAAATTTAACAACTCAATGAGAATATATAAACTTACTCCGTATATAAAATCGAATGTACGTCTTCTACATAAGATGTAGGGAGTGCTATCAAGGACAGAGCCAGGATAAAATATTTTAGTGGGCAAAACAAAATTTCTTTTATTCATCTTTAATTTTTAAGGGGGCGAAAGTAGTAAAATACAATTAATACCCTTAATTTTTTTTTCCGTTTTTCCGTATTTTAAAATTATTTGGGAGGCAGCTGTCCCATACCCCTCCTAGATCCGTCCCTAGTAGTGGTAGCTATGGGTTGAAACTTTGAAAGCATAAAGTTTTTCAAGTTGAATTTAGTTACAAACTGAATAATTACAGTTTATTCTTTTGAACCTAAATAAAAATAGTTTAAAAATGTAACTTTTGGCTTTCTGTTATTTTTGACTAACAATGATTAAGCATCCCCTTGGCTTGTAGCTTATATGCGGGTTAAACTTGTATTTTCTAAAGGTTCAACATTTTTAAAGATTTGTTGGTTGCAGATTTCATAAAACAATTGACCTACAATTTTCAGTTTTTGTTTCAATAATCAAATGGGTTTAATAATAATAATAATAATAATAATAATAATAATAATAATAATAATAATAATAATCGTCATACATCTTTCCATTGCACAAGATAAGGAGTCTATAAACAACAATCTTCCTTTTAATTTCTCATGTGCTTTCTAGCCCACTAATAGTAATGGGCTTGGTTATTTTAATCAGCAAAGCCCATTAGCTCCATTATAAATGGTTAATTAAATTAGTTCTATAACTTTTTATAAGGTACTTTAACTAGCTTAATATTTGAAAGTTTATTTTTTCTATAAACTTCCATTAAACTTCTATGTTTTTGTGTAACAAACAAAACTTATAGTTCGAGCTTTAAGAAAAAAACATAAGCTTAAGTTTCCATAGACTCTCGTAAAGTTGTTACATAGAGTCCTCACACACTTAAATATTCGTTGAACAAATTTAATATAGGTATTTATCTTCTCAGAAGATATATTTACATATACTTTAATATATTTACATATATTTGACCCTCTACTCAGTTTTTTATTATTCAAAGCTCAATTTTCCTCATCCACAACAAACAAATAAAATATACAATGCTTATTAATTTTTTTGGAAAAGTTATGAAATTCAATTAAGTATAGATTTACAATTTAAATTGCGTTTGGAGAATGCACGTATTTAAGGTATTATAGCTAGGAAGACATTTGAACAAATTAATGAACACTTATTAATCGTGACAAGTGAACTCATTTTTTTAAGAGTCATGTATTTAAATATAGCTATAAATTAAATTAATTTAATCATGTGAAACCTTTGTCTATTCAGAATAAAACAAGTTTTATGGTACGTTTGAACAAATTAGTTGGGTTTAATATACTAGATTTTAGCAAAAAAAAAATTTTTTTTTGATGACCAATCAATTGGTTGAGGACAAACTTTTATGTGAGTTATATTTCCGCTTAAATTTTATAGGAAATTGATAATGAGAGCCCTAAGAGTTTTCATTAAGACGTTAAGACATGCATAAAAATTTGTACATTAAAAAAAAAAAAATTCTCTGTCCCTTTTGAATTTTAGTTTGTCCCCTTAAATTTTAGTTAATGTACAACTGTTTTATGCATGTCCCAACATCTTAATGAAAGCCTTATGACTTCCGTTAACAAAACCCAATTTTATATCATCATATTTTATCTTTCAAAATACCAATACTTCTAGCTTATACAAATTATTATCTGACCATTTTGACATTCACATATATATTCGATGTGACATAAATTTAGTAGATTTTACAAATAGTCAATGTCTTATTTTACCTTCAAACGTTTATCTTTGCGCAAACAAGTTGTCACTTTCGTAAAATCTTTTGAACGATACAGTCACAATCCTATAACGTGAATCTAAAACAAAACATTTAACATCCTAATCAAGACGATCAACAATACCTCACATTTTCTAATTAAATCGGGTGTCATATAATTCCACCGTCAATTATTAAACACAAAACATTCAAGATTGTTTAATCGTGATGAAATCGAAAGGATCAAGATGAATATGTACTTTATGCACTCGTGTTATAGTGGTAGAAAAAGATAAAGAAATGCATACTTGTTTTCGCAAATTATGTGTTGTCGAATATTATTATTAAAGATGGTACTAAACAATGGATTAATAATTGGGTTATGGCAGTAACCCAATGATGTGCAGTCAATCAAGGGGACATTTTGTCGATTTATTAAACTTCAAAAGGTTAACATGAGGTTATATTAGGTGAACCTACTTATTAGCCCCTTAAACACAATGCACGTAGGACCATTTTTTATGTTTTTAATTCATTTTTTTAAACTTTCCGTACATATACAACGACATTTTTTTAACATTAAGGGTAAAATAGTTAAAACAACCATATATTACCTTTCCTCTTGTAAAAATAACAATTTTTAACTACTTACTAAACGGATATTATAAGTTCTAGACGTTTGAAATACACATTTGGAGTAAAAATACTTCTTTTTTACCCTTAAAAAGTTAAATAACCATACTTTTAAGAATTGGAATACAGTAAATTATGCATGCTAAACTTTGACATTCCAACCAGATAACAATAAAGTTAAAAGAAGTAACCTTCACGTTAGATATATGTGGTCCTTTGATAATATTTAATCAAATCATCATTATCATTATTATTATTATATTATTATTGTTTTCCAATTAAGTTTTCATTATAGGTTTGGGATCAAAGGGAACCCTCTTTTAGGAAGGAACCAAAGGGCACAAAAAAAAAAGGGGTGGAGTGGCATTTTTGTAATTATGCTGAAAAGTGACGGCATATGTTAAGAAAAAAAAACATAACATTTATTTTACATTTACACCCCTTTCACATTTCATCTCATTTCTTTTTTACCCCTCCACTTTCTTCTCTCTTCTCCTTCCTTCTCATTCCCCACCCTACCCCACCACCCCCACCTAGCCGTCGCCGGATTCCGACCGTCGCCGTCAGATTCCGGCCGCCGCCGTCAGATTCCGTCGGTAATTAAAAAAATATATTTTTTTTCTTTAAAAAAAATATTTTAATTTTTATTTTAATTTTTTTTTAAAAAAATTACACTTTTAAAGTCACTGCATCACGTGTTTACTTTTAAACCACTGCATCTTGATTTTAATATGGAACACTACATCATATTTTTTAATTATAAACACTGCATCATTCTTTTTAATAAAATACACTGCATCAAATTTTTGGTTAATTATATTGCATCAAACTTATAAATTAAATACAAGTGTTAGTGATTGGTTGAAATTTAAAACAACTGCATCTTTGTGTTTATTTTAAAACCATGTATCTTGATTTTAAATTAATACACTACATCAAATTAAAACCACTGCATCATGTTTTTTAATTTGCAACATTGCATCATTTAAATACATTGCATCATACTTTAATTTAAACACACTACATCATGTCTAGTTAGAATCACTGCATCATGTTTATATATCTAAAAAGTAAGATGCAGTAAAAAATGTAAGATGTAGTAAAAGAAATATACGATGTTTAGTTTTTTTCAGATATAAAAAGGTAAATTTAGATCAATATTACTATGAGTACTTAAAATGATGCAGTAAAATCATTTCATTTTAACATATAGCTTGTGAAAAATGTTCATGACGCACTAACAAAAAGACATCACTGCATCTTAAAAGCATTTCATCTTATCACTACATCTTAAAAAAGATGCAGCAAATATGTACTACTCTCGTAGTAGTTTTTTTCGGAACTAAAAAAGGAACAATGCAATTGAAAATGTACGATGCAGTAGAAAGAACGTAGGATGCAGTGAAAAAAATGTACGATGCAGTCAGATCTAAAAAGTAGATCTAGATCTAAAAAGTAGATCTAGATCTAGATCTACGAATTTTCAGATCTAGATCTACATATTTGTAACACCCCCAAATTTGATGATTTGCGGAAGCTTGATTTGGGTGTTACTAATCAATAACAAAGCACAAAGATATATAGCAAACGACTCTATATGCGTCGTTTTAACAAAATATATTGATAATTGAAATGTTTACAACATTTAAAGCTTTACATAGCTCGAGTTTGAATAAAAGGAGATTTCAGTACATAAGTACTTGTACAAAATATACTAATGCAAGAAAATCTCAATCGTCTGTATGCTGACTCGAGCTAAGGCCCTGAAGCAGAAACATCCTACTGCTGGGTACCTGCGATATATGCTAAAAGGTCAGCTATAAAGCTGGTGAGCTCACAGGTTTGAAATCAGTTAATATAGTATGAACCGCAAGATTTAAATAATGAATTGCATCCAGCAATTAAATAATGAATTGCATCCAGCAATTAAATGGTAGTCATCGTGTATACAGCCATGAGCACATAGTTGAGCTTAACTCGAGGGCCGGGTCCCCTATAGAGAATTCCGGGCGAGGTGCCTCCACGAATGCCTAATCCACATTCGTCTTCCCAAATATTAGTACGTCCGTTTACCCGGTTAGTGCTTGCTAACCCGGACGAGGTGGGTCAATCCTATATGGTACCATATACTAATATTCACGCTACAACGTATTAACAACTATGCTGACGGAGGACTTTAAAATGATTAGTTTCGAAAAACTCATGTAGTATATGAAATGTTTGTACTTGCGTTCACATATTAAAAGTTGAGCAATATATCACACCCCTGAGTAAAACAGTAAAAAGAGGGGCCATGAGACTCACCTGAGTCTGAAAGCGTTTAAACAAACGTAAGTTGATTAGCCGAGTATGAAGTCCAAAGACTTGTAACTTGAGGGTGTCCACGACACGCGATGGTTATAAACATGATTGGGTATCTCAAAAGATCACCCTTGTAGTTGTTACACAACTATATATATGTCCAAATTACTACGATTTGGTTGATTTGTTAAGTGTTTGAAAACATGTACGGCCCGTTGGTGACGGATTTGTAATAATAATCTCAACTATTATTATTTTGATTTCGTGGCGTTTTACTTGAAAAAAATGTGTTTTGATTGTGTTTTAGAAGCCGTTACGGAATCTAAGTACGGGGGTCCGGGGGCAGCGCCCCTGGTAGCGGGGTCCAAGGGGCGGCAGCCCCTGGCGGGGTCCAAGGGGCAGAGCCCCTGGCTGGGGTCAAGCTGCCAGGTCAGCTTGGAAAATTTTTATTTCTACTATATTGCTTTGACGAAAAACGCATCTGGGATCTGAATTCGGGTAAAATCGAGTGATAAATTTCGAGTCTCAACACTTAGTAAAAATCTGAGTTTTCTGTGTTTTGCGACACAATATGCGACACAAAAGTTTATCATGCGACACAAGGGTTATGTCGCATAGGAATGCGACACAATGTGTATGCGACACAAGGGTTGTGTCGCATAGATGCGAGATGCTGATTCAACAGCGACATAGTGATTGTGTCGTATGAAAATACGACATAGAATACGACATAATGGTTGTGTCGCAAAACTTACGACACTAAATCTCTGGTACGACATAACATGCGAAATACGACATAACGTGCGACACAACAGGTAAAATACGACACAACATGCGACACAAGGCTTGTGTCGCATGGAAGAACATCAGCCCAGAAAGTCCGGCTGTCAAGAATTTTCCGGCCAAAAACCCATTTTAAACCCGTTTTCAAGCTATAAATTCGTGTTCTTTACATTGTAATGGACATATATAGTTATATAAACATCTAACAAGTGAAAAATACTAAGAATCGAAAGATTTCAGGATTTTGTCGGAAACTTACAAATTGCCGAAATGAAAATCCGGAAAGATAGCCTTGTAGATCGTCGCGATGTGGTCGTGAATCTCTAAAAATATTGGTGATACGAGTGCGTTTGATAGTAGTATTTTGCGGTTTTGGGAGTTGTGGTGATTTGGTGGTTGATGTAGCGTAAAAAGTCACGTTTTTACCTACATTATTGACCCCATATTTAGGCCTTTTATAACAAAATCATTCTTAAAACATCATTATTTATCATATTTTGTTATAAAGGTGAAAACTTGACGGACTTTCCAAAACTATACGAAAAGGGCTGAAAATACACTGAAATGGGCACCAAATTGAGCCAATCCCTAAATCTACTGTAAACTCCATACCAAGACCTCACATTTATCTTATTTTGAAGCTATGGAGATTACGAGAACGTGGATATAAGGATTGCTCAAAACGGATCAAGGACGAAAAAGTTATGCAAGTTACAGCGCAGCCGAAAGCTACAAAACGTATTCTGGACACGCATGGGCCCCACACATCCAATTTCTACCAAATTGGCATCATTAGAAGCATAACGGAATTACGAAGCCGTAGGCGAAAGAATCAAGTCAAACGGACGCAAAACGGAGAAGATACGGCCTTCCGAAGATGCGAGAAAAGTCAGAAAAATCACACGACCTAGCACACGGCCACCCCAGGGCCGTACACGGCCTATACAGGGCCGTACACGGCCTGTACAGAGCCGTACATGGCCTGTAGAGGGCCGTACACGGCCTCTTTTGGTCACACATGGCCTCCGTCTTGCTTCGTTTGCTTGTACGTGTGCTTGTGTGCTTGTACTCTTGGATCCATGGCTTGCCTATAAATAGTGACCTGTCCATCCTCATTCCACACACCAATTCTTTCATAGAATTTTCACTTTCTCTCTCACACACTCTCTCTCTCTCTACTTTCTCTCTCTAGCACTACTCTTAGGAGTTAGAGGAGAAATAGAAAGAGCAGCTAGTTAGCGTAGCGGTAGTTGTAGCGTCTGTACGGAGTCACTCCGAGACTTTGGTCACGAAGATTTGTCTGTAATAAATATTCAGGTTATATTTATATCTCTTTTCTTTATTTCGTAAATATGATTTGCTTATATTATGTTTGCGTTGTATTGATTGCTAGAGATGCCATGCTAGGCTAGACAAATCTGTGTTTGCTATGATAATGGTTATGTTTAAGTAGTTATGATTTAATATGCAATTGAGATGTCAACATTATGAAACAACGGAGGTAACGTTATACGGCTTTCATTTGTATAGCGCCGGAACCATCACGAATGTGTGTAGTACGGAACGTGGAAGCTATGAAAGTCGTGGGCACAATCCGTTGTGGAAATAATGATTCCCAATTGTAACATGCTGTTGCTCTGTCTGTGTGAATATTAAACTGTATCTGAATTTATGAATTGAATCTCAATTGTTTACCTATCCAACTTATGCTGTGGTTAGAAACTTCCTGCTAAAACCTGGCCAGTTATTAGTGGTACGTACTCTACCTATTCTATGTATGATGAAGCATTTGAACTCGACATGGCTGTATTCTCTAGATTGAAACTACATCATAAGAGATACGGAGCATAGGATTAGAGATAGGTTAGATTCAAGTTCTTATATTGAATATCTTTGAGAGACCTTTCGGGATATTTATGATCCAATTATCTGGTTATGTGATACAGTATGAAATAGGAATAGTTATCTGTGTGCCTTTCTATTGCATGTTCTTGTTTGATTGTTGCCTTAGGAATGCTGCATGCTAGAACTGTACCTCTGATTACTATATGTAACTGCATGATTAGGGTTTTCAGATATAAGTTGATGTTTATACAGTAGAGTGATGTGCATGTAATAGTTAAGGTGATTTATATGATTGATGATGAACAATTCAATAAACCGTTAGACAAGTTAATCCAACCTATTCCGTAGGGTAACACCTGTTCACTTTATTGTTTATTCAACAATTCGTGCCATGATACCGACACACATTTGTCAGAGATTGGGGAATAGGATTAGAGAATAACTGTTGATTGAATTGATCAGTACATTTGGGAGAACTTCCGGTGTATCTGACACTATATAATTGCTATCCATGTGACATATTATTTATCTGATTGTAGAGACCTTTACGTTAGATATTTAATAGGATCGTAATTATACATCATTAATAATATAGGGTATCCAATGAGCAAACTGGTAATTTGAATCAATGCTAAGGAAAAACCATAAAACGGCACAGTACTTCGTATAACGTTTAAATACGCGGGATAAGCTAAGGAACTGCCGTAGGTATAATACTTCGTGTTAATTTAAGTTCCGGTTACTCAACGGATTAATCATCATAACTAGTGGCTTTAACACCCATAACTACTATCCAAAGCATATACCAGCATCATAGTAAACACTCTCGTATCCATTTGTTCTCTGAGCCTCCGTACAAACATCTTTTCCTTTTCTGCATTTATTTTTCCGTAGATTAGTTATAAAACAAAATCAAACCAACTCTTATTTTAAACCCTAGCTAGATTACAAAAGATAATTAGAACGCCTAAGATCCCATGCCCGTTGTAGTGTAAGAACGACACCTGAGTCAACATACCACTTACTACCCTAGTAACCTAATTAGGGCTGAAAGTAGTATTAGCTTAGGATATCCCCAGCTCTATAAATTTAAAACACCCCACTGTTGTGCCCGCTTCGATAACGACCGCTGTGGCGCGCATCAGGTTTTTGGCGCCGCTGCCGGGGACTACAACGACCGATTTTAGGTATTTTAGTTATCTTAGTTATTTAGCGATCCTTTCGGAAGATCAATATCATCCGTAAGTTACTTTTCCTGTCTTTAGGTTAGATTTCCCTTTCCGTTCTTAGAATAGTTTAAACCCATCCTTTCCAAAACTCTACTTTCTACCAACAAGTTATGACGAATCGTATCACTCTCGCCTCATCAATCAAGCCACTGCTAGAGGAACGAGGAGGACCAATCGTATCATCTGCTGACGAAAACCTTGAAATTAAGCCACACTTCATCAAATTGATTAAATCTCAGTGTCAATTTCATGGTCTCTCGGTTGAAAATCCAAACTCTCATCTTAACAAGTTCATCAACCTTTCTGACTCCTTCGAACAAACGGGGTCCAGTAATGAAGTTACCCGACTTCACCTGTTTCCCTATTCTTTAGCTTCTCGAGCACAAATATGGTTTTATGAACTCGAACCTAATTCGATTCATACATGGGAGGAGATGGCTACCAAATTCATGGCTAAATATTTCCCTCCATCCCTACAAACCAAGCTTAAGAATGAAATCACTAACTTTCTCCAAAAGGATAATGAATCATTAAGCTCTGCTTGGGAACGCTTTAAGAATTTGCTCGGAAGATGTCCGAATCATCAGTTTGCTGAAACGAATTTGGTCTGCACATTCTACAATAGTTTGAATCCTCATCATCAACAAACCCTCGATGCTGCTTCATTCGGAAATTTCATGCTACATACTTCAGACGAAGCGTGGAGGTTGATCGAGACGATGACGATGCATCAACATGACTTGGAGCAAGATGAATCAACTTCGAAGGAAAGGAGTACTTCTAATGCCTTGGACACTTTGAAAGCTCAAATTGAATCAATCTCTAAAGTTGTCAAGGATATGCAAGAACCTTCTAAACCCAAACACGAGAAGAAACCTCAAAAGCTATTCTCACGCCAAAGGTTCAAAGAAGATATTCTTGCCACTACTGGAGAAACCTCTGATCAAGCACATCATTCAAAATCTTTCATTCAGAGGCCAACCAGTAGATCTTCATCTCAATCGTTAGTTCTTTCTTCACCCTCTACTTCATCTCATTTGACTTCTTGTCTAAACACCGAAATTTTCAATAACTTCATGGTTAATCAAAATAATATTAATAAACAAATTGTTGATTTTCAAAACCAAATTGATAGTTTGCTTAGAATTTCAAGCAATTTAGTTAAAAACATGGAGGATAATGTAAAAAGGTTGTTTTTAAAAGTTGATGAGAAGCAAAGGGAAGAAGCGATTAGCAAAGCTATTCATCATTCATCTTATGATTATGATGATATCCTTGTGGTCACTAGAGGAGGAAAAGAGACTAAGAATGAGAAATCGATAGATATTCCGACAAACGAACCTTCTATTTCTTCACCTATCACTGACTCAGTACCAGTTAAGACACCTGTCACTTCTCCTGAGCCAGCACCTTCTAAAGCCTCAGAAGTCATTATTCCTACACGTATACCTTTCCCTGGTAGGCTTAAGAAAGAGAAACAAGAAGCTCAGTTTGGAAAATATCTAGAGATGTTTAAAAGCTTACACTTAAATGTCAAACTTTTAGATGCTTTAGTTGAGATGCCTAGTTGTGCCAAATTCTTTAAAGAACTCTTATCAAATAAAGAAAAACTTAAACAAATAGTTAACTTGCCTTTAGATGCAGAGTGCTCTTTGATCATGCAACAAGGACTACCCCCAAAGCTAGGAGATACTGGCCGTTTCACTATACATTGTTATCTACAGAATGTTCAAATAAGTAACGCCTTAGCCGACTTAGGAGCTAGTGTAAACCTTATGCCGTATTCCCTCTATAGGAAATTAGGATTAAGCGAACTTTTACCAACTCGTATGACCATCCAATTAGCCGATAGATCAGTTAAACTCCCTCGTGGAATTGCTGAAGATATTATGGTACGTGTTGATAAATTCGTCTTTCCTGTGGATTTTGTTGTCATGGACATTGAGGAAGATACCGAAGTTCCACTCATCCTTGGCAGACCTTTCCTAAACACTGCCAAGGCCGTCATTGACGTAAATGAAAAATCTTTAAAACTTCGAGTCGGAACTGAGGAGGTCACCTTCAATGTTGACAAGCTAATGAAACAACCTATGGGAGAAGACCTTGGTCTTGTAGATTTTATGCAGGAAATAATTGAAGAACACCTGGAAGAGATCCTCGCAGTAAGCAGCAATAACTCTCTTCCAAACACAGTCATCACTACCAGAAGACTTTGCCAAGAAGATGGAGGTCTATGCTCAGCTATCTCGGATTCACCAACTGCATCTAAGGAAGTACTATTTCCTTTAAAGAAATCCAGCAATCAGCTTAACAGTTCTATCACAGCTGCTCCGCTTGGATCTGGCACACCTATCACTCTCTTAAGAAGGAACCCTACTCCTGAAGTACCTGATTCATCTCTCACAAAAAACCAAATTCTGAAGACTCTCGAAGAGATGGAGTCAATGCTTAAACCACCTTATCTACAATCTGAAAGATCAAATCCAGAGATCACATTCAGCACATCTTCTTCTGCTCAATTCCAGAGATTTGCATTCACGGAAAACAACGATACCATAATCACTGAAGACAATGCAATCTCTCACTCTTCAAAAGCAAAATACGAGCTAAGAAAAGATGAGCTATCCGATAAATCAGAATGGGTTGAAATAGCATCAGCCGACAATCCAGAGATCCCTGCAGAAGATTCAGAATTTCAAACGAAGTTCGACGAGCTTAAAAGAGACGAAATTGCAAGGATGAAACCTTCCATAGAAGAACCACCCGAATTGGAGCTGAAGGAACTACCCTCACACCTTGAATATGCTTTTCTCGAAGGACCTTCACACTTACCAGTTATCATATCAAAAGACCTGAAGCCGGAAGAGAAAGCAAAACTTATTCAAGTTTTGAAGTCACATAAGAAAGCAATTGCTTGGAAGATTTCTGACATTCAAGGGATCAGTCCGAACTATTGCACTCACAAGATCTTAATGGAAAACGACTTCAGACCATCAATTCAAAGGCAGAGGAGAGTCAACCCGAAGATTCAAGAAGTGGTTAAGAAGGAAGTTATCAAACTCTTGGACGCTGGCCTGATTTACCCTATTTCAGATTCCCCTTGGGTCAGCCCGGTTCAAGTTGTCCCAAAGAAAGGAGGAATGACGGTTATCGCTAACGAAAACAATGAATTAATTCCAACACGAGCCGTCACCGGTTGGAGGGTGTGTATTGACTACCGAAAACTAAATGAAGCCACTCGCAAAGATCACTTCCCTCTACCGTTCATTGATCAGATGCTGGAAAGATTATCAGGAAATGAATTCTACTGTTTTCTTGATGGATTCTCCGGTTATTTTCAGATTCCTCTCGATCCAAAGGACCAAGAAAAGACAACATTCACATGTCCATATGGAACTTTCGCTTACCGACGTATGCCGTTTGGCTTATGTAATGCACCTGCTACATTTCAGCGATGCATGGTGGAAATTTTCCATGACATGATCGAACAATGCATGGAGGTATTCATGGACGACTTCTCAGTCTTTGGAGATTCCTTCTCTACTTGTCTTTCCAACTTGGATAGGATGCTTGCCCGATGTGAAGAATCAAACCTCGTTCTGAATTGGGAAAAATGCCATTTCATGGTAAAAGAAGGAATAGTTTTAGGGCACCGCATATCAAAAGCCGGAATTGAAGTTGACAAAGCTAAAGTTGAAACTATCTCAAAACTTCCTCCACCTACTTCTGTTAAAGCCATCCGAAGTTTTCTAGGTCACGCCGGATTCTACCGTCGCTTCATCAAGGATTTTTCCAAGATCTCTCGACCCATGACTCATCTTCTCGAAAAAGATACTCCGTTTGCCTTTACAGATGAATGTCTCCAAGCTTTTAACTACCTGAAAGATCAGCTTGTACATGCACCGATAATGATTGCCCCAGATTGGAGCCTTCCATTTGAGATCATGTGCGACGCCAGTGATTTCGCAGTTGGAGCTGTATTGGGACAGAGGAAGGATAAGCACTTTCAACCAATATACTATGCCAGCAAAACGCTCACAGACGCTCAAGAAAATTACACAACCACAGAAAAGGAGCTGCTTGCGGTAGTATTTGCTTTTGATAAATTTCGTTCCTATCTTATGTTGTCCAAAACTATTGTCTACACAGATCATTCAGCCTTGAAGTATCTTTTCAAAAAGCAAGATGCAAAGCCTAGACTGCTAAGATGGATTTTACTCCTGCAAGAGTTCGATATCGAGATCAAAGATAAGAAAGGAGCAGAAAACGTTGCAGCAGATCATCTAAGCCGATTAGAAAATCCTACACTACAGCAGCTTAATGAAAAGGATATTCAAGACCAGTTTCCTGAAGAACAACTCATGCACATCGGCAAATACCATCAAGGATCCACATCCAAAGATCCTTGGTATGCTGATCATGCTAATTTCCTGGTAGGAAATATAATACCCAAAGGAATGCCGACATCTCAGAGACGAAGATTCTTCCGCGACATAAAGAATTACTATTGAGACGATCCTTTTCTCTTTAAGGTTTGCCCTGATCAGATCATTAGAAGATGCGTCGATGGGAAGGAAGCAGAACAAATCCTTCGACAAAGCCACCATGGACCTACTGGAGGACATCACGCAGTTAACTTAACAGCACGAAAGGTGTATGATTCTGGCTTTTACTGGCCAACCATCTATCGAGACACTTATGACCTGGTGAAACGCTGCGACATTTGCCAAAGACAAGGCAATGTGTCATCAAGGAACGAAATGCCACTCACTAATATCCAGGCTTGTGAAATCTTTGATATATGGGGGTTAGATTTTATGGGACCTTTCCCTAAGTCTAATGGAAAAGAGTACATCCTAGTTGCTGACGATTATGTCTCCAGGTGGGCCGAAGCACAAGCTTTCCCGACAAATGATGCCAGAGTAGTGACAAAGTTTCTCAAACAACTATTCTGTCGATTCGGAACTCCAAGAGATATCATAAGTGATCGTGGCACTCACTTCTGCAACACTCAATTCATAAAGGTTATGCAGCAGTATGGCGTCACTCATAAGATGTCCACCGCCTATCATCCACAAACAAATGGACAAGCTGAGATCACGAACAGAGCTTTAAAGAGAATCTTGGAGCGAACAGTCGGAAATCATGGGGATAAGTGGGCTGACAAATTAGACGATGCGTTGTGGGCATTCAGAACTGCTTACAAAACACCTTTAGGTACCACACCATATCGTCTAGTTTATGGCAAGGCATGTCACCTACCAGTGGAGTTGGAATACAAAGCATACTGGGCGCTGAAGAACTGCAATCTGGACACTTCTATCACAGGTTCCCATCGGAGAATGCAACTAAATGAATTGGCCGAATTAAGAAATCAAGCATATGAAAGCTCCCTGAACTACAAAGATAGAACCAAGAGGATTCATGATTCCAAGCTTAAACTCTCAAGGTTCAAACCAGGAGATAAAGTGCTTCTCTTCAATTCGCGCTTCAAAAAGTTCTCTGGAAAATTCAAGATCAGGTGGACCGGACCATTCATAATCTCAAAGGTATTCCCTTATGGTGCAGTCGAACTCGAATCACCAGAAGGTAATTTTAAGGTAAATGGTCATCGGTTAAAGCATTACATCGAAGACTTCCCCATTCGTGAGGATGTCTTTATCTTCGAACCACCTTGAGTCAGCCAGAAAGGTACAAGAGTCGAGCTAAAAGACTCTTTAAACAAAGCGCTCTTGGGAGGCACCCCAAGCTTATCTTACTTTTCCTGTCCTTTTTATTTCTTAGTTTATTTTTAATCTAGTATAGTTATCACTGATCTAATATATTCAAGCTTGTGACTTATCAGACAATCAAATAGCTTTATCTGGGATAAGTTTCATTTACACAAGTGCAAAAAGATCAGATAACATTCCATCTGTCTTTTCTGCACTTGTTCACTTTCTATTAGCATTACCTATTTTATGTTTATTTCAGGATGGACGCTCGGATCGAGACTGAGGATCATGTTGCTGAGAGGCAACCTAGACAGAGGAGACGACACAGACCCAGGCAGAGGAGACACAGGAGAGCTTTACCTGCTATCCCTGAGGAGGGACTTGTAGATATTCAGCTAGAGCATGAGGAGGAGGCCACATCACCTGCAGCCCAGCCTGTGCCACCACAGACTACTCCAGCGATTAGACAGCCACCTACTCTTGAGTATGGCATTACTCTGTATGATCCCGCTGCTACTTGGGCCTTGTTCCAGACCTTCACTGCACATCATCAGATCCTTTCCGCACTGTGTGAGGTAGCCGGATTGCCGAAACCTGCGGGACCACCTTTCAGGTTGGGACCAGACCCAGGACCATCTCGACCACCCTGGTCTTTCTTCCCTGCTGCTGGATCTTTTGTTGGACCTGCTGCTGGACCATCTACTGGACACCCTATTGCTCCTGCTGCTGAGCCTGCTGCCTCTGGGACTTCTGCATCTATGGATCCAGTTCTTCGTGAGCAGCTATATGCCATGCTTGATGTTTCGAGCCCAGCTCCTGCACCAGTCTATGACAGGACTGCAGAGGATGAGTTTGACCCAGATAGCGATGACTTGCTAGATGACTATTATTAGTTTACTTTTTACTTTAGTTTATTTTATTTCGTGTTATTACTCTGTACTTATGTTTTGACTACTGAGACGTGATACTCTGATGAGGTTGTGATTACTGCAGAACTAGCTTCGTATGGAATGGCTGAGCCTAAAACTTCTGAAATCATTTGCACCACTTCTGCACGAACCTGGTCCAACTCCAGTAGCTACTATTTATAGGGAAGTTCCTTTTCAGTATTTTCATTTTAAATATTTTGCCATGACCCCCATTTCAAACTCTAAGTGTGGGATTAGCAACCCCATTCTTAGAGAATACTTGAAACTAAAAATTGTTCAATAAAATCATTAAAATCCTAAGTGTGGGATTCTCCCTACTTAGTGGCAAAAACATTGAGGACAATGTTTATTTTTAAGTGTGGGATAGCAATATACCCTACTTCGTATAATAAGCCTAAATTTTTCAAAAATGTCCTCAAATTTTTCAACTTGTTCTAGCATGAAGCCAATATGTCATCACTTTACCCTAAACTTTCAAAACCATTTTGAGTCAACAATATATGTAAGGCTACAAAATTTTCAAATAAACTCAAAGGTTAAGCAGAAAGAGGTAGAATCAGGTCAGATTCCAACTTTTTCTTAATGAAAGTCTAAGAGGGGCATCACATGACTGGGCACATACAACCCAATAAACTTGCGGTGAGGTATCTTGAGCCTAATAGCATTCATTTTTAATGCTTCAATTTTCATTTCTTGTGTGTGACCGGTGCATGCGTTCTGAATTAGAACTTGCTCCTGACATGCGTTTCGAGACCATATTGACAGGTGCCATACGTGGCATAGGTGCAATTAGATGACCTGGACATTTTTAGGAATAAACCCTTTTCTCATATCTTTTTAAGCCAACCATTTTCCGACACTTTTAGTGTTGAAGATCCCCTAGAAAACCCTGTTGAGCCTAAGCCTTTTCGTTTCTTTCAAAACCCTAAAAAACCCACATTTCCACTCACCACCAAAACGTCTTGATAAAAGAAATTTCTGAGGAAGTGAGAAACAGCTATTTGGATGTCCTTACCCACTCGAGCAATTGCTCCCTCAAGTCATAAATTCCTGGTGACGAACTTCAAAAGAAGAATATCAAAAGAAATCACCCGAAGCTCCCAAAAGAATCATCCATGGAGCCGTGAAAATTATCTTGAAGAAATTGCAAAAGCGAAAAGAGGATGAGGCATCTAAAAAAGCAAAAGAAAAAGAAAAAGAAAAAAAAATAGAAAAGAAAATGCCTCAAGAAAATACAAAAAGAAAGAATAA
This sequence comes from Helichrysum umbraculigerum, assembly GCA_949592205.1. Lineage (NCBI taxonomy): Eukaryota > Viridiplantae > Streptophyta > Magnoliopsida > Asterales > Asteraceae > Helichrysum > Helichrysum umbraculigerum. The sequence continues at coordinate 33,346,446 of CATIUR010000002.1, forward strand.
AAGATCCAAGGAAGTTCAAGAATCATCCAAAAAGAAGAAATTCTCGGTGGATTCCCCTTTCTATAGGATTCAGTCAAATAAAGGTTTCTCACGACCTTAAGAGTTTCTGGAGTCAAGATCAGTCCTTCCTTCCATACCCTACCAACCTTTCCTTTTTCAAAAATATTTCCCTTTTCACCCCCAAAATACAACCCAATCAAATGTCCTGGGATAATTAGTGCCGTCCCTGTCTAAGTGGTGGAGATTCGATTCTCGATCAAGCCTATGACGATGAATGCTGCATGACTGGTATTATGAGCGATTTCATTTGATCTAGATTATTAGGAAACCCGATACACTTGTGCGAATTGAGAGACCACCTAGTGAGGAATCGCCCAGTCATGTATATTCCAAAATCACGAGAATTGAAAGCATGCCTAAGATGATCATTCTGAAAAGTTAGATACGTCGTGTGCATATCTCCAATGTTACACCTAAGGGATTGTTTGATTATCTTCGTATTTTTACTTATATTTACGACTCCCTTAAAAACATTTTTTTTCAGAAAAAGTTTCTGGGTATAGTTGACAGGCGGAATTGCTTGGGGACAAGCAAAACTCTAAGTGTGGGATATTTGATGTAGCGTAAAAAGTCACGTTTTTACCTACATTATTGACCCCATATTTAGGCATTTTATAACAAAATCATTCTTAAAACATCATTATTTATCATATTTTGTTATAAAGGTGAAAACTTGACGGACTTTCCAAAACTATACTAAAAGGGCTGAAAATACACTGAAATGGGTACCAAATTGAGCCAATCCCTAAATCTACTGTAAACTCCATACCAAGACCTCACATTTATCTTATTTTGAAGCTATGGAGATTACGAGAACGTGGATATAAGGATTGCTCAAAACGGATCAAGGACGAAAAAGTTATGCAAGTTACAGCGCAGCCGAAAGCTACAAAACGTATTCTGGACACGCATGGGCCCCACACATCCAATTTCTACCAAATTGGCATCATTAGAAGCGTAACGGAATTACGAAGCCATAGGCGAAAGAATCAAGTCAAACGGACGCAAAACGGAGAAGATACGGCCTTCCGAAGATGCGAGAAAAGTCAGAAAAATCACACGGCCTAGCACACGGCCACCCCAGGGCCGTACACGGCCTGTACAGGGCCGTACACGGCCTGTACAGGGCCGTACACGGCCTGTACAGAGCCGTACACGGCCTGTATAGGGCCGTACACGGCCTCTTTTGGTCACACATGGCCTCCGTCTTGCTTCGTTTGCTTGTACGTGTGCTTGTACTCTTGGATCCATGGCTTGCCTATAAATAGTGACCTCTCCATCCTCATTCCACACACCAATTCTTTCATAGAATTTTCACTTTCTCTCTCACACACTCTCTCTCTCTCTACTTTCTCTCTCTAGCACTACTCTTAGGAGTTAGAGGAGAAATAGAAAGAGCAGCTAATTAGCGTAGCGGTAGTTGTAGCGTCTGTACGGAGTCACTCCTAGACTTTGGTCACGAAGATTTGTCTGTAATAAATATTCAGGTTATATTTATATCTCTTTTCTTTATTTCGTAAATATGATTTGCTTATATTATGTTTGCGTTGTATTGATTGCTAGAGATGCCATGCTAGGCTAGACAAATCTGTGTTTGCTATGATAATGGTTATGTTTAAGTAGTTATGATTTAATATGCAATTGGGATGTCAACATTATGAAACAACGGAGGTAACGTTATACGGCTTTCATTTGTATAGCGCCGGAACCATCACGAATGTGTGTAGTACGGAACGTGGAAGCTATGAAAGTCGTGGGCACAATCCGTTGTGGAAATAATGATTCCCAATTGTAACATGCTGTTGCTCTGTCTGTGTGAATATTAAACTGTATCTGAATTTATGAATTGAATCTCAATTGTTTACCTATCCAACTTATGTTGTGGTTAGAAACTTCCTGCTAAAACCTGGCCAGTTATTAGTGGTACGTACTCTACCTATTCTATGTATGATGAAGCATTTGAACTCGACATGGCTGTATTCTCTAGATTGAAACTACATCATAAGAGATACGGAGCATAGGATTAGAGATAGGTTAGATTCAAGTTCTTATATTGAATATCTTTGAGAGACCTTTCGGGATATTTATGATCCAATTATCTGGTTATGTGATACAGTATGAAATAGGAATAGTTATCTGTGTGCCTTTCTATTGCATGTTCTTGTTTGATTGTTGCCTTAGGAATGCTGCATGCTAGAACTGTACCTCTGATTACTATATGTAACTGCATGATTAGGGTTTTCAGATATAAGTTGATGTTTATACAGTAGAGTGATGTGCATGTAATAGTTAAGGTGATTTATATGATTGATGATGAACAATTCAATAAACCGTTAGACAAGTTAATCCAACCTATTCCGTAGGGTAACTCCTGTTCACTTTATTGTTTATTCAACAATTCGTGCCATGATACCGACACGCATTTGTCAGAGATTGGGGAATAGGATTAGAGAATAACTGTTGATTGAATTGATCAGTACATTTGGGAGAACTTCCGGTGTATCTGACACTATATAATTGCTATCCATGTGACATATTATTTATCTGATTGTAGAGACCTTTACGTTAGATATTTAATAGGATCGTAATTATACATCATTAATAATATAGGGTATCCAATGAGCAAACTGGTAATTTGAATCAATGCTAAGGAAAAACCATAAAACGGCACAGTACTTCGTATAACGTTTAAATACGCGGGATAAGCTAAGGAACTGCCGTAGGTATAATACTTCGTGTTAATTTAAGTTCCGGTTACTCAACGGATTAATCATCATAACTAGTGGCTTTAACACCCATAACTACTATCCAAAGCATATACCAGCATCATAGTAAACACTCTCGTATCCATTGTTCTCTGAGCCTCCGTACAAACATCTTTTCCTTTTCTGCATTTATTTTTCCGTAGATTAGTTATAAAACAAAATCAAACCAACTCTTATTTTAAACCCTAGCTAGATTACAAAAGATAATTAGAACGCCTAAGATCCCATGCCCGTTGTAGTGTAAGAACGACACCTGAGTCAACATACCACTTACTACCCTAGTAACCTAATTAGGGCTGAAAGTAGTATTAGCTTAGGATATCCCCAACTCTATAAATTTAAAACACCCCACTGTTGTGCCCGCTTCGATAACGACCGCTGCGGCGCGCATCAGTGGTTTAGAGAGAAATGAAAGAGAAAAAGAAGAGAGAGAGAGAAAGATGTGAGAAATGAGGAAAAAGGAGGGGAAAGGTGGAGGTTATCCTCCACTTCCTCAGTCTTCGTCCCACGCTCCGCGCGGTGTTCGCTTTCTCCGTCTTTTAAACGTTAAATAATTATTTTACATTTTAATTATAAGTTTTTAAAATACAATTTATTACGCGATATATTGTTTAAATATTTTACTAATCAATTTTGTATTTGGGTTATAAAATGTAAGTTAATTTGTTTGCGCGTTTTATTTTAAATTGTGCAAGTTCTGTTTGTACGATACGAATTGAAATTCGAGCATTATAAAAATGATATTTTTAACATAACGGTGTTACTTAATAAGATTGGTCACCAACGTCCGTATAAAATTGAATCGAAATACATTCGATTTAACTTGCGTACGATTTAAATCAAATCGCATTTTTGTATATATTCAACAATATATATAATTCGATACATTAATTAGCCTAACACAGAACTAATTACATGTATTAACATATGATTAGGCACTAATTACTAGTCCTAATTTGGCGGGTGTTACAATATTGGTGGTAGAGGAGCGGCGTTGGTGGTGGTAATTGGTGGTGATGTTTGATCGGCGATTGGTGGCGGCGGTGGCGGTTGTGGTGGTGGGAGGAGATGGAGAAACGACCACGGTTACGGAGATGGTGACGTTATAGGTGGCGGTTGAGTTACGATGGAATTACTTTGCTTGACGGTGGTGGTGGCCGGTAGTGGTGGTGACCGGAGTTGGTTTCCGGTGGTGGTGGCCGGTAGTGGTGGTGGCCGGAGTTGTTTTCCGGTGGTGGTGTGTGAGTGGTGAAGAAAGAGAGATGAGAATGTTTTGTGTGTGTGTTTTGTGAAATGAATAAATAAAATGAGTGTTTTGTAATGAGGAGGGGGATAAATGTAAAATTGAAAAGGTGGAGGGGTAATAGTGAAAGTGCTCTCCCTCCCTCTCCAAATGGAGGGTTCCCATGTGAACCGGACCCTTCATTATATGATACAAGAACAAATAAAATACAAATCACTTGTTCCCGTTAGTAAACTTTTTCAGTACTTAACATTGGTTTGATTTGTTGACCTCAGTTCATTATTTTGATTAAATACCCAGTAAGGTGTTGAGGTGACTTATCAACAATTAACGGATTGTGATTGTAAATCATACTAAGGCAAACTATAGAAATAAGATTTTGTATGTGCGTTTATATTGTTTTTGCAGTTTAAAAAAAGGGCATCTCAAAATGTTCGTTAATTAAATGATTATTATAATATGTTCGTTTAAAAATTTATATAGAATCAAATCGAATAGAATGTATATAATTAATCAAATGTAAACAAATACAAATTGCGAACGTAAATGTCTGTAGTATTAACATTAACATAAACATAAAATATTACTATCTTCATCCCAAAATAATTATCCAGTTTTGACTGAAATCTTTATTTTTTAATTTTGACATTAAATATTTTTGTTTGTATTAAATAATACTTGATGAAAATTATACCAATGAAAATACATTCAATTATTTTGGGATGGGGTAGTAACTAAATTAAAATGCGTATAGTTTAAAACTTTAAATTAAATATGTAACGTGGGATCCAATAGATGGATGATGAAATTTCGAGACGACCCAAAATTCAAGGGTTTCAACAAGTCAACTTGTTTTTGCGTCTCCAAGGTTAATCTTTTACTTTGAAGTTTGAACATGAAATTTATGGAAATCTAACCATTTCAAATTTAAAGAGATTAATGATTTAATAATGTATATGTGATAAACTATGACTCTATGAGCGGTGATTTGTATACTATCACATTTTGACCCTACACTACTAAATATGTTTTATAGTACTGTAAATCACATTTAAATATGTTTTATAGTACTGTAAATCACATTTGGTGGTGCATTCTCAAAATGTGATATTGTACAATTGTACGGATCTCAGCCAAAAATTATTGATCGCTAGAAAACCATATGATTAGTTCCTGACCAACTTGTATGACCTAATTAATTGCTTGCCAAATTAAAGTTTGATCGATAATCTGCGAGGCCAATGGTCTAGCATGCCCCGCGGTAAGAATAATATGTAAAAGATAATGTTGAAAACTAACTTAATAAATGACCTGATGAATAAAGTGTTCGTTCATACTTCATTGTGTGCGTCATAAAGCTACCTCTAAAATTGCAGCACATACAAAATGAGCTTGAATATCCATCGGAGATTTTCAAGTATTCAACAATAAGCCACCCTTTGATATAATTTACAATATGAAATTGGTCAAAGTCACCTTATTTGAACATATTTGATATCTTTTACATTTCAACAAATGTAATTTTGGTTAACAGGAAGATTTACAAATACATTGGTTAAGACTTTTAGACTTTCACTAATCATGTACACTATGTTCTCGAGTTAGTTGGATGGTGGAAAAGAAAGGAAGTGAAAGAATTGAAAAATATAATTGTGTTCTTCAGTTTTTTATAGAAGGAAAGGAAATGAAGGGGAAGAAAGAGGAGGGGAAGACACAAGTGTATTATTGTATCAACTCTTTTCTTCCATTTTTGGGATGATTAGGAGGGACAACTTTACTTCTATTTTTTTCCTTTCAATTTGAGAACACAGTTCACTAAGTTAGCTTTCTTCCTCTTTCTTTTTTCTTTCCTTTTTCTTCTTTGTTCCTTTTCCTTATTTTCCAACTAGATTTAAACTCAAGAATACATTAGTAGTCAATCCATTTTGTTATTGAATAGCAAAATATTTGCGTAAAGAAGTGAAAATTAAAATTTTCTCTATAGCGATTAATTAATGATAGATATCTTGTTTCTTCTTTCGAATAGATTAGCTAGCTAGCCTGATTATAAATCGTTTATGGTAGTATATGGATATGGCTATACGGGATGTTGTACGTGGTAAATAAAGTGAGTAGATATTAGATGTAATTAAAGATTGAAAATTACACATTTCTTACATATTTTTATAGATGAAATTCTGTGATCGATCGGAATTACGTATAATAGAGCGAACTGTACGGATCGTCCCTAAAAAAATAAATAGTATAGGACATCCATGTGTTTGCCATATGTATCACCAATCGTCTTTCTCGTTAACTTTTTTAACTTTTACCGTTAAAGTTATGTAACACGCCTAAGGGTTTAGGTTCATTTGTGATTCTCATTCTTGTATCCTTACCCATACTCATTGCCATTATTCCTAGTTTCCCACCAATAATCCAAACATCCCTCGTCTCTTAGGAAACATGAGCTCTTATACCATTCGTCCATTCCCGACAGAAGACTGAAACTGACTGAAACCGACGTGTCACGTCTGTACCATATCAGCTTTTTTCAAAACTGACTGAACCATACCATCAATGACACCGTCACTTTAATTTTCGGGTCACACATTTACCAATTTACCTGTATTTCCATAAACTAAACAAAAATAAAAAAAACAATTAAATATATTGCTGGTTCCGCACAAAAAAACTGATGGAGCGTCGGATAAGTGACGAGTTGAACCGACAAAACCGAACCAACAAACCGTGCCATCGGCGTTGGCTCCGTCGGTTGGAACCGATGAGAAGAGACGACAACCATTGGGAGCCGCCTTGTGTGATGTTCACTACTAGAAAAAATCAATTTTGGGACGGTCGTTTCCGTCGGAAATCTGTCAGAAATGGCCATTTCCGACGGTTTTCCGATGAACTCGGGTCGTCCCAAAAAAGCTCGTCGTTAAATCTTTCCAACGGTTTTCCGTCGAACATTTCCGACGGATTTCCGACATTTATTGTTTCCGACGGTTTTTACGACGGCAATGGTTTTCGACGGATTTCCGACGGTATGATTTCCGACGCTATAATTTCCGACGGATTTCCGGCGGTACGATTTCCGACGGATTTTCGATTGATTTCTGACGGTTCATTTTCCGAAGAAATTACGACGGCTCATTTTCCGACGGCAACTGCCGTCCCAAATCCGTCCCAAAATAGAAAAAAGAAATTAAAAAAAAAACAGTTTTGAAACTGTTTTTTTCATTTATATTTGCATTTTCATAATTTATAAATACTATATAAATTTATGTATTTGACAGGAAATACAATAATATTTGATGATGAACACAATAAACATGTGTATATATTAACTTTGTACTAATACAAAATGTCACAGAGTTCAAAATAAGAATGAAAATATATCTACACAACCCAAATTTCAAACTTCTGTCTAGCAACATGATAACCCTTGAACGCCTTGACCACGCTATGATTAGTCCAATTCTGCTACCTATTATTCACGATAAAGAAAGTGGTTATCATAGGAAAATTAACCATGTATAAATTTGTAATAAGTATAACCATAGTTTTTAGCTCTAATAAATTACAAGTAAACTAGTACAACCTTTAATAATAGTTTGGGCATACAAAACTGGTGTGCATTAATCTCAAAGTATCAAAATCTAAATAATCACAATGCGTACTCATTAGGCAAATTAATCTGAAGTACGTTATTCAAAAATCGGTCATATTGTTTTGTGGATATGCTTGTGGTTTTTATATAACCGAAACTTGTGAATATAGTCACATGACCTAGTTGTTATGTATACTTCCATAAATAGGTGAATGGCTTCTCTAGAATATACACAAACATAAATAGGATAATACATATACATATATAGTACGGAGTAATAATATACATACACATATGAACATCTAAGTAAAAACAATCAATCAGGCACCTCATCGGCTCATCCATGTAATTTACCCCAAGTCAATAAAAATTTGAAAAACTTTGGTTCAAGAAATCATTACCATTTAGCACAATAGCTTTAACTTCATCTCTTCTCATACCCTCAACAAATTTCTCCTTCAACCTAACAAAAAACTAGCAGAAAATAACAAATTAACAAGAATATTGTTTCCTAGATTTAAGTGGAGTAAACAAAATTATATATAAAACCCCAATTGAATCAAATCAATACACTATATCCAACAAAACCCCCATAATAAAAGATAAAGATCAAAATGTTTTCATTTTATTTTATGAAACCCAGTTGTATCAAATCGAAGAACTATAAAACAGTAGAACCCCATATAATGTAAACAAAAACAATTGAATTATATGAGAAAGAAGCTTACTTGAGACAGAAAACAAAAACGAAATTAACAGTACATAAACAAATTTGCTCTTTAAGATATACAAATGGTGATGACAAGTACCTTTAAAGGGAAGAAAGTGGGATAGTGTTTGAGAGGGAAAGAAAAAGGGTAAATGGTGTTGGTGTTAGGTTTGAAACCTAAAAGAAACAAATGGGGCTAAGTGGCTAAGGTTTCAGAGAGTGAAAGAAAGCTGGGGCATTTAGGGGGAAAACCAAAAAATTGGGATTTAGGGGGGAAACCAACAAAATTCGAGATTTAGAATGAAACAAAAATTTGGCACATTTTGGCTATGTTTGGCGCGCACGTTTTAAGAGCTTATGGGAGCTTGTAGCTTGTAGCTTGTAGCTTATGGTTTTCATTAGCTCTGTTTGGCTTAGTAGCTTATGAGTAGCTTATGGTTTCCATAAGCTCCAAAACTATAAGCTACTTGAAGTAGCTTATGGAAGTAGCTTGTAGCTTATGGAATATGAAATTACATAAATACCCTTCATGTAATTATATATCATCTTTTAAAATTAATATATTTGTCCTTTTATGTCATTTTACATTCATAAGCTACAAGCTCCAGCTACTCTGCCAAACACAAATATTACCAAAAGCTACCAGCTACCAGCTCCAGCTACAAGCTACCAGCTCCAGCTACCAGCTACAAGCTACCAGCTCCAGCTACAAGCTCCAGCTACCAGCTAGTTGTGCCAAACATACCCTTTAACAAGGTAGGTGACAAGCAAAAATACTTTTAATCTTAAGCTAAAGCCTAAATCAATATAAATAAGGTACTTATAATGTTCTTCCTAGCATATTTACTTTTCATTAGTTTTATATATTTACTTTTCATTACTTTTTTTAATCAATAAATTATCTTTTATTATTTTGAAATATATAACATACGTAGTATATAAACCAAAAAAAAAAGAAAGTAAAACCTTGTTATACTATAAAAGTCACATGATTACCGAGTTAAATTACAAAATAGAATTAAAATGTTTGAAATATGTAAGTTATTAACATATATGTCGCACAATTCGTCAATAAATGTATATAAATACTCATTTGATAGTTTAGTTTGATTACTTGTACTCTTATGGTGTTAAAATACGATATAAAGAAAAAGTCTGTCACAAATCCGTCCCAAAATTTAAAATTTTCCAACGGATTTGGGACGGATCAATAAGTTTATATTTAATTTTAATAGCATTTTAATACGAATAAGAAAACGCTCACTCATATTTGTTGTTACATCAATAGATAAGGATATAAAAAAATTAAAAATGCATATATGCATTCAACCATACGTACGCACGTCCAAACATTATTACTCATTCTTAATAACACATATACACATACATGCATTCATACCCAACAAAGATAACGGCGTTAGTGTTTATGTCGCACAATTCGTCAATAAATGTATATAAATACTCATTTGATAGTTTAGTTTGATTACTTGTACTCCTATGGTGTTAAAATACGATATAAAGAAAAAGTCTGTCCCGAATCCGTCCCAAAATTTAAAATTTTCCAACGGATTTGGGACGGATCAATAAGTTTATATTTAATTTTAATAGCATTTTAATACGAATAAGAAAACGTTCACTCATATTTGTTGTTACATCAATAGATAAGGATATAAAAAAAATTAAAAATGCATATATGCATTCAACCATACGTACGCATGTCCAAACATTACTACTCGTTCTTATACGCATACATGCATTCATACCCAACAAAGATAACAGCGTTAGTGTTTATGTCGCACAATTCGTCAATAAATGTATATAAATACTCATTTGATAGTTTAGTTTGATTACTTGTACTCCTATGGTGTTAAAATACGATATAAAGAAAAAGTTTGTCCCAAATCCGTCCCAAAATTTAAAATTTTCCGACGGATTTAGGACGGACCAATAAGTTTATATTTAATTTTAATAGCATTTTAATACGAATAAGAAAATGCTTACTCATATTTGTTGTTATATCAATAGATAAGGATAAAAAAAATAAAACTGCATATATACATTCAACCATACGTACGCACATCCAAACATTAATACTCGTTCTTAATAACACATATACACATACATGCATTCATACCCAACAAAGATAACGGCGTTAGTGTTTATGTCGCACAATTCGTCAATAAATGTATATAAATACTCATTTGATAGTTTAGTTTGATTACCTGTACTACTATACTTTTAAAATACAATATATAGAAAAAGTCCGTCCCAAATCCGTCCCAAAGTTTAAAATTTTCCGATGGATTTGGGACGGACCAATAAGTTTATATTTAATTTTAATATAGCATTTGAATATGAATAAGAAAACGCTCACTCATATTTGTTGTTACATCAATAGATAAGTATATTAAAAAAATTAAAAATGCATATATGCATTCAACCATACGTACGCCGTTCAAACATTAATACTCGTTCTTAATAACACATATACACATACATGCATTCATACCCAACAAAGATAACGGCGTTAGTGTTTATGTCGCACAATTCGTCAATAAATGTATATAAATACTCATTTGATAGTTTAGTTTAATTACTTGTACTACTATGGTTTTAAAATACAATATATAGAAAAAGTCCGTCCCAAATCCGTCCCAAAATCTAAAATTTTCCGACGGATTTGGGACGGAATTTTAAAAGAATTTAATTTAATTAATTTAAGATATATGAGGTCAGAAATCCGTCGGAAATCTATTTATTTAGATACCGATTTGGGATGGATTACTGGTCGTCGTAAATCCGTCACAAATCCGTTGTTAATCTCAGTCTTGTTTATGTTCGTCGATAAATCGTCGGACATCCGTCAGAAATTTGGGACGGCTGGTATGCCGTCGAAAATCCGTCGGGAATTTGGGACGACAACTTAGTCGTCGGAAATCCCTCAAAAATTTGGGACGGATTTCTGTACCGTCGGAAATCTGTGTCTATTTTCGGTTTTTCTAGTAGTGGTTGACTTCATTGTAAAAATATTCAATCACTCATGATTCCAATTTTTGAAAAATATATAAAAATTTGTTTTATGTAAACTTCGTTTAGAACACAAACTTTTACCTAATAAAATACTATTTTGAAACATTATCTTTTGATAAGTTTTCAAACTCATGAGAATAAGATATAGATCATGACACCATGTACACCCAAGATTATCAAGTAAAATGCAATGTTTTAAAAACCGGTTTAAACCGGCTGGTCAGACCGGTTAAACCGGAATCGGCAAGGAAACCGATTCAATGTATATAGTGTAAATTTTCCGGTTCAACCGGACAGCTCCGGTTCGACCGGATTAAACCGGGATCGACAAGAAAACCAGTTCAGTAAAAAAACCGGTTTTTAAAACACTGGTAAAATGTACATTAAGTTTTTTGATTTTGGGTTCTTACCATGAGCAAATTCAGAAAACTTATCAACATATGATCCATGCTTTAAATTCTTTTCTAACTAATTAAAGTCTATCTACATATATATTGATCACATAACATCATATTTGGTCACAAGATCAAACTACATATATTATATATCTAATCTAAATCATATCGATCGATCAATTTCTCATCATTTTCACTGCAAGTTCTTGCAGCTCACCCAAATCACTTTCAGAAAGCCTCTTCTTGTAGAACCCATGATCATAGTCATGATCATTTCTGTTTCGAATCTCGTTAATCGATATTACTTCGTTGCTGTGATCCATCGACTCCATCGAACTTTGTGGTGATGTGATAATATTTGTAGCATTCATGTAATTTTGATAAGCCATTGCACCAGCCATATTTTCAGCCCATTGAGTTTCAAGGTTTCTTGAATCCATGTACCCTTGTCCCATTTGAGCTTTAACTTGCATCAATTGTGCTTGTAAACATGCAACCTAATTAATGATTCATTAAATTGGTCAGAAATAAATAAAGTACTAATAATTAATCATGGTTCAAGAATGATATAAATAGAGAATTTAATTACTATAATATATCTTGTACCCAATAAAATTTAATAAAGTTATATTTATCATGTGTGAAATAAATATTATATTGCATTATGGTTATATATAGTTCTTTTACAATAATTATGTACATCTTTAAAAATATATGTATAAAGTCATAAACTAATTAATCCATCTAAATTTTTATATGATAGAGACAACCAATCTTCTAACTTTTGATATATACATAATTAGCTTTTTACGCGTGATATATGTGCAGTTAACTATGCAGATAAACTTTCTATTTTGGGTAAAAAAATACTACGGTTTACATAATACTCGTAGTAAAAATCTTAAACACTTTCACATTAAATACCTGTTGTTGTAAGGCAAAGATGTGTGCAACACAGCCATAAACCGGATCTTTGATCCTAGCTTGAGCTTCATAAGCAATGGTGACGACCGCCTCACAACGATCAGCCACCGCGACTTGATGCAACATTTTCGAAACGTTACTTGCACCAAACACCTTATGAATGGCTGCGAATCGAGCCGGGCCTTGTTCGGAACAGAAGTAAGGTGCAAAAATACAATCACTAGTACATTTTCTTCTAAGAAACTTGCATGCACCACACGGTGAACCTGTTCCTGGTGTGGTTGCCATAAAACAAACTTAGGTATGAAAGTTTTATGAAGATGAATTAATTGAATTAAAGGTGCACACGAGGGGGTTAGAAAATGGTGAACAAATAAGGTATTTAAAGGTGGTAAGGGAGACAAAGAAGGTTTGTATGTAGGGTTGTAAAGAGACAAGTAGTAATGGTTGATGCAATTTTTGGAATTGCTTGTTTAATGAAGCTTTTAGACTATTCCAACATGAGTATTTAATGTGCTTACATACCTTTTGTTTTGCTTGTCTCTTCTACATTTATAATAGTGATCATTTTGAGGTGTTAGGATGTGAATGTGACTAGCCAAGTTTATAAGATTTGGTAAAAAAAAGTTACTCACTTTCTAAGATTTGGTAAAAAAAAAAAAATTATTGATTTGAGTTTGACTAGTTAAACATTGTTTTTTTATATATTACTCTATAAAAGAAATAACATATATGAGGTTAATAAATTTAGATAGAAGAGATGTAATGAAGTGATTAAACGTGGGCCCCACCTCCTTTCCTTCCCCTTCCCCTTCCCCTTCTTCGGTTTGGCGACGAGACACCACCGACGAAAGGACCGACGAGGTCGTACCATTGGCGTCGGCTCGCTGGCCTTTCGACGGTCCCAAAACGACGAAATAGATGGCATCCCCCTAATAACTGATGCTAAAGTAAAGAATTTACTATAAAATTATACTATACTTTAATTTACTTGCATTTTAGCATAACAGTACCCAGCATACATACGGCATTACGGCTTGTTTTAAATTTTTATACTCGTTATTCCCTTTATATCCCGTATCATTTAATTATTACGTAGTTTTTGACCACCTAAGTAGGAAGATGTGTTTATAGATTTTGTTATTTAAAATAAAATAAATAAATCTCTCTCCTTTTTTCCCCCTTCTAACAGCAAAAAATAAATAAATCTTAGAATAGAGTATAGTAGGAAATCAAAGATATATATAGATTAGATAAATAAAAATAAATACAAGAAAAGGTAGTGTAAATGAAATGAGGAATTGAAGAAGCTTAGAGCGTGTTTAGTTACGAAAAATTCCTCTATTTTTTCAGAAAACTTCTTTAAAAAAATTAGAAAATTATAAAACGTACTTAAATTCAAGTTTTCAAAAAAACTTTTCTAATAAAAAAGAAAATTTCCATTTTCCTTTCATAACTGAAAAGTTAAAAATTACTTTTTATGGTTTTCTAAGTTTTCATATCTATTTTCTCTTATAAAAAGAAAACTTCATCCCTCAAATTTGAACGCAATTTTCAAATTTTCATTGCTTTTATAGAGAAGTTAAACGCTTTCCACTCCCTAAAAAAACGGAAAATGAAAAATGGAGATATTTTTCTGTAACTAATCACCGTTAATTTGTTAAAGAATGGAAAAGAAATGTGAATTAAACATGAGACTTGTGCAATGTTCATATAAATAATTTCAGGGATGAGAATTATTTTTCATTGGGTTAATAGTTAGTGAGGGCGTCAAACTTTCATAAAATGTTCAATTTAAGGAATGATCAAAAAATGTTAACATAGATCAACACTAATTATATGTAATGTGTTTTTAGGATAACTAGAATGTATAAAATGTGTTTAAGGATAACTAAAGTTTATAAATTTGTTCAAAATTATTTTTTTAGACTAGACGTCAAGTTTTTAAAGTTAAATCATTTTTTTTTGTTTAGAAAATTAATCGTTCCCTAAATTGAACATTTTATGAAAGTTTGATAGCCTATGTGTATATTAACCCTTCTTCATTTATTGCATGATAATTATATTGATGATTAATATCATATACTCGTAGTTTACAAGATTTTTTGGTTGAATAAAAATAAGGAATAAAATTACCACGTGTTACCTTTTGTGTAATGTTATTACTTCATCTATCTTATAAATATTTGTTATGAAACCAAAAATACATCTATATATTATATTATAACTAAGTGACGTGTATATTTCATTGTAAACATAATCGTAGTCTCCGTCTTGGAAATAAGAGATACTACGTTTATTGTTGACTTTCAATCACACGTACAAATTTTATATTCAAAATTAATAAGAAAAGAAGAGATGGAAATTAAATATATGATGCTTTTCCTGTCTTTCGAGGGGTTGTTACTAACCCAAACAAGAAAAGATGTACATCGGGATGGAAATCAATGGGTGTAGGTAGCGGATATCATCGCATTTCTCATATAAAAACAATTGAAGGATCATAATTCATAGATAGTGATGAAGTTAGAATTGAAAGACACACAGTATACTATTTTGGAAGGCAATTATTTCATTTAATTAATCAAGGGTGTATTTGGCAAGTGAGGATTTATTTGATTAATTATTTCATTTAATTAATCAAGGGTGTATTTGGCAAGTGTGTATTTTACTCAAAAAAAATTTAAGAATAACTTTTTTTACATACATGGTCCTTTTTAACGGAGAGTTAACAATCGTTAGTGTAAAGGACTATTGACGTAACACGTATCAAAATAAAGGATGATTTGTGTAATTAAATTAATTAAAGGACTACGAGTGAAATTTGAGGCAAACCATAAGGATGATTTTTGTAATTTTCTCTAATTATAAAGATTCACTAACACAAAACATAATAAGACTATACTATACTAATAAACTAAACTAAAAAGAACTATCCATTCAAAATTTCAAATGAATGATTGAACCTCTTTTATTGGGATTTTATTCCAGTTTGTCCATATCCATAAATACATACATACACAGATCTTCGTAATTAATTGTTTTATTACAGATGTAAAATAAAATCAAAAAATAATACAGGAAATAAAAAGATAATGAAGTGTTCGTGCATAATTGTTGAAATTAAAAGGTTTGGTGGGTCCAAATGTTAATAGTTTGGTAGTCAAAGGGTGGTTAATTAAATAAATAGTTTCCCGCCGAACGCCGCACCTGGGAACTGTTCTTTGTCCTTTTTCCATTTATAAATATTTTAGACACGTGGACATAACTCACAACTTGTTACAAACTTACAACATGCAATTTATCAAACTTTTGCGATCAAACATTTTGAGTTTAAGAAAAAGTTAAAGTTACAATTATCATTAAGGCAAATGATATTTCCGACACTCAATTTGATAAATACATCACAAATGTGCATTGACAGGTTGTATAGTACAACTTATTAATGCATATATGTGGTGGATTTATAAAATTAAGTGGTGAATTTATCACCACCCTTTTATTATAGAATGAATCTTGCAAACATATGTACCAATATCTCATATAGTTTTATGTTTAACATTTATGTTAGATAAACTACTTCAGCAAAAAATAATGGAGAGTAATTAATAGAGTACGACACATAAGTCGCAACAATACTGATTTTCGTGTCTAGCTAGGAGAAACATTACAACTCTAAGAAATGGATAACCCTACAAAATCATGCCTACCAATTAGATAAATCCCATAAACAAAAAACACCTATAAGTACATAAATTTGTTTTCCTTTAATTTTCTTTTCTTTTTAGAAAGACAGATACTGACACACTCAACACTCATAAATCACGATAATATACAATTATGCCATCTCCATAACTTTCATTAACCCTCAACCTCGTGATTGGAAGGATCACTGAAATTACAAATTATTAGAAAAAAACTTCATAAAGTTAATTTCATGATCCATGAAATGAGTAAAAGGGTGGTCAAAGAATGGTTTATAAAATTGAGTTCCAATCTAAAGTGGGTTAAGTGATTGAAGTTCGACTTGAAGTTTGACCAACCAAAAAGACTTTATTGAGGTTTGAAAGATTGGAAATTGAGGTGGGTTGGTCTTAAATGAGAGCTTTATTGGCTTACTATTTACTAGTCTTGTTTGACTAGATTTTATATCAAGTGGTGACTCCGCACTTGAGACCTGGCTCACATGGTAGAGCTATCAGGCATTTATGCTGCAGGTACAGGGTTCAAACCCTACTCGGTGCATGAAAATCCCTTGGGCCTTTGGGCTCCGGGGTGAGGAGTTTTACCCACTTCGGCAACCGGATCTGTCGGCACTTGGGCCGGGGACGAAGCTGGCTTTCTTCTCGAGGGTGCATTATGGTGAGATGATCGGGTGGGCCTAAGTGGCCCGTCAGTGATTCCAAACTGCCTTTCAAAAAAAAAAAAAAAGTGGTGACTCCAAAGTTTCTAGTGTACAATGATTCATTTAATGTTTTTGCATTGTGAGATAAAAATTAAAGACAATATGTTTGTAGCAATTGGTTTTTCTTCACTTGAATGTATGTACTATACGTAAACTTAACTGACTTGCATTGTTTTGAAACTTGTAAGTTTTTTCAATATTCATAAACACTTTCGGTTTCAGAAAACTTTGGCATAAATAAAATGAGATGCGTGCTTATGTACACAAACACATCTGTGGCGATAACTTAACACCGAGTTAGTAATTGAGACTCATATTTTTAGAGTATTAATGAACATTGTCGAAAGACAATTTTTTTTTCGAAAACAAGTGAAGGGCACCTAGGGGCGGATATAGATGGGGCAGCTGACTCAATCTAAAATGAATGTTACTACTATTTGGTAGAAAGTAGAAAGTAAATTGGGTGATGATATTTTCATCTTAATTTTTGATAGATCCACCAAGAATATGTAGTACAGTGTTGTACCGTACAAACAAATAATGCACATTGATGGTGGATTTATCAAAAATAGTGATGGATTTATTATCTCCCAAGTAATTTAGAAAAAAAAGGCTAAAAAACACTAAACAGTAGAACCTACAAGGCTACAATCACTTTCTTATGGGCTTTAAGACTGTGAGCAATTATAAGTAAAACCCAAGAGTTAGTGACTTAAAAGTTAGGCCCAACAAAACATGTCATATTGTCATGTACTAGTATTTAAAATTTGAAGGTTCCAAAGGTTTATTTTTCTTTTCTTTAATTGTCTGCTCAAAAAGATTATTTCAATTTAGGTGTCCGAATATATTATGCCTTTGTTACATGAGCTTTCTACTTCAGGTTCATTTACTGGCTGTTGGGCTGTTTAGGCTAACTTTTTGGGCCTTTTTTTTTTTCGTATTTTGTATCGTTACAAGAATGTTTTCATCAACTCACTAATATGCATTCAAAACTGAACAACTTAAGCCACCAAGGTGACCCGATCTGTAAGAGCTTGGACATTAGACACTATATAGTGGGAGATCTCAAGTGCGAATCCCGTTAAGTGCAAACATACTGAAGTGGTCACGCCAACCTCCTGAAAAGGGAGGACTTCACCTGATTTTAGTCTGTGTGGCGATAGGCTCAAATCTTATGGATTAGTCGACTAAAAGTCAGGAAACATGGTTATGTCATATTTGATTGGCATATTCAACATCTTGTGTGTTACCGACAAGAAACTAGTTCGCACTTTGCATTGCTAATTCTACATGTATTTTATTAAATCTCTAGCTTACATACTACTCCGTATAGATTAAACTTTAATATGTTACTAACGAATGCCAATGCATATTTTTTATTAATAATCCTTTCTTATAGTAAAACCTTATTATTACATAACAATAGTGTTTGCTATAATAGTTTCTAACAACAAGTACACACTTTAATAGTTGCTATGATCGTTTCTAATCATCGTGTCCATAGTAAAAGAATAACATTTTCATCGTAAAAATTCTTTCTATTTTCCACACAATTATTACTAAATATGTATGATAATGTTCAAGTTCTAAATCATATACTCGTCCATTTTATTGCCTTTATCGAGCCTATAACAACGAGCACTTTCATGATTCCCAATCCATGTTTATGTGTCGAGGTTTACCCTTTTGTACTCTCAATTCTTATGAGACACCAACCCAAAATCAATCAGGTTAAGTGCATATAATTAGACAATAGAATAGAATGGCCCAAACCGGTTTGTGGGTATTGGGCCAATTAGGGTTAAGTTGGGTTGCTTTGTACTCTATAAATAGTCGTTAATGTAATACATAATCCTCACGGGGTTTCATTCTATAACATGGTATCAGAGCCGTTAGGGTTTCTACCAATTCTTTCTCTCTTCGCGCTTCCCGTCCGCGATAATTCTCATCTATCTTCTTGTGTCATTTATTTCAATGTTCTCCCTACTACAAACATCGGCAAGATTTGAATTATTTTATTCGAAAAAAAAAGTATTAAAAAAGGTTTTTAGTGCTTCCGCTGATCAATCTGTAGCTTCTACCATCCTCTTATATATATTCTTCGTAATCACTTTTCTTTCGCAAAAACCACAACCAGCTTATTTAATTCTTTGATTTTATTTTATTTTATTTTACCTATTTAATATTTAAAAAAAATAAAATAAATCTTTTCACTCTTTATTCCAACCGTATCTACGATGAACATTCCAATCTCCCATATTCTTTGTAAAAAAAAAAAAAAACTTTCTCTATTCTCTTTATGCCTTGTAATCTATTATTCTGAATCTTGATCACATATTTCATATCATAAATCTCTTCTTTCTTTTTTCTATTTTTTTCATTCTAATCTATCTTATAATCGTATCTCTCTCTATTACTACTTCTCTTCCAACTTATATTTATATGTATATTTTTTTTCAAAATATATAATAATAAAAAAAAGAATTGTCTTCGCTTTGCTTACTGTTAAAAAAAATCGCTTATGTTACCGCTTTATTTTGCTCTTGATACTACTTTGGTTTTGCTGCTGCTGTTTGAAGATTTGCATCCGTTTGCTGTCAGATATCTTCATCAACAAAATAGTTATAGATTTAATGATTTTGTTACTGCTTTGCTTTTGCCGCTGCCATTTGAAGATTCGCATCCGCTTGCTGTCGGATATCTTCGTCAACAAAATATTTATCGATTTAATTATGCTTCTAATAGCTTTAATATGTATATTTGTTTGCTCCAATCCGAGCTTTAGCGATTTCGCCGCTCGGCTTGCGGGGGAGTATTAGACAATAGAATAGAATGGCCCAAACCGGTTTGTGGGTATTGGGCCAATTAGGGTTGCTTTGTACTCTATAAATAGTCGTTAATGTAATACGTAATCCTCACGGGGTTTCATTCTATAACACATATCAATCCGATGTTTGAAATAATCTAATGTCTCGTAATACACTTGATCACTTATCGTATATGACTTGGTCAAACACAAACATATTAGTTGATGTTCGTATAGTGATATTATATATAAAGGGATGTTTGAAGGCAAATTGTGATTCTTAAAGCGCGTTTAGTTACAGATGAGTATTATATGTAATTTTTCTACCTGGCGGTTTGTGTGAATGCCACGTGGGTGCTATATATGGATAACACACCAGTCAAATTACATACAATTAGCGATTATCGAAAGTTGGATACATAAAATAGAGGTTTTGAATGTTGATACATACAATTGAAATTTTGACAAAGTTTGATACATTTTCAGACACTTATCCCTTTTTTTATTTCAAAATGGTGTCCCTTGAGAACTAGCGTAATTTTCATGTTCATTGTATTTAATACTTCCAATTATTTATTTTGTTTATATCAGAAAGATGTAATGGCGTTTGGCAGTTCTACTTTTTGTACTTTCGGTTAATCAGGTTTGTTTGATGGCAAATGATATTTTCACCATCTAAATTGATAAATCAACCACCGGTGTGCATTAGTAGGTTGTACAGTACAAGTTGTTAATGCATATTTGTGGTGGATTTATCAAATTGAGCGGTTGATTTATCATCACTCTTGTTTTATACTCATACTTGATAGCATCTCCATTTTTTTTATTATTTCTAGAAACGTGAAAAACAGACAAAAGAGCCATCATAAAGGTGATTTTTGTGTGTGTGTGGATTAGAGGGTCAACCCTCATTTGAGGGGCAGGAAGGGCCGATCCATCTTCAACCATTGATTTCTTTGATTAACAACCCAGATTCATTGCATTTTACGTCAGATTCACTGCATCTTATTTTACATTTAAAATGCAGCGGTTTCAAAATGTAGTGAATCTGGATCGTTGATCAAAGAAATCAATGACTGAGATGAAAAGATAGGCCGCCACTATACCACCACTTGTTCTGTGTATTCAAAATCATTTCTCATCTTATATACACTTCGTACATTTTCAAAAAGAAAGAAGAAATAAATTGACATTTCTAGGCATATTACATGATCAAAGGAGCAGACTACAATTTTCTTATTCATTCAAATATCAAGTAACGATATGCTCTATCTAAAACATTATTCAAGACAAATGATCGGGTTGGTCATGCATTTCAGTACAACGAGTAGCATGCACATTTTGTTTTTTAAACAACATAATGCATTGAGGTTCTCTAGCAAGTTGTTAACGGCAATGGAAGAAGTATTTTACAATGTCATGGCCAGAAAACATCCGCATTACAAACTTAATCTACTAACATTAAGATACTATAGAAGTTTGACTCGTCATAAATGGTCTTGGCTCTAGGTTTTTTTATCAAACGTAATTTCATTTAGGTATTGAAGAGAACCCATAATGAAGTTGGGATTATGGCATCCAACAAATGTTCAACTTATGGGTATGGATTTGACGCTTCAACTTGGACAATATGTAATTAATTCATCTTATCATATGAACATTCATGTGTAAGGGTGTTGGATCAACAATGAACAATATATCAACATGTAGATTAACTGCAAGAAACAAAAAGTGTTGTGAGTTCAAGCATTAATTTAATTTTATCTCATCAATCATTCACTTCCAAGCATGTATGAACATATTATCAAATTTGTCTAGTGTCATGTGACTGAGCAACAATACACAAGTGATCTAATTTCTAGTATCATTTAAGAGTTAAGGCCTTTACCCAACTAGTAATGAGTTATTGAAGCAATGGTTACTAAAGACTACTTTCATAGTACAGAAACATAAATGCAATAAAGGTAATTTATGAAATGCTCTATTGACTTTGATCCCTATGGTTTTACTTTAAAGGATTATCGCACACTTTAACCCCTAATAAGATGTGACCGCACATGACCTCTCTATCCCATGACTCAGTCCACTCCTCAAATCTTCAATGCGTTGAGCTCATCTCTATGGCATGTCTCGGGTGCTCTTAACTTTTTTCTTGGCATATTTTGCCACTCGCAGCTCTACAGGCATGATCCTATCTCAGCAAAAGTACGCTATAGACATTCTAAAGCATGCTAACATGATGCGCATTGTAATCCATGTTGTACGCCTGATGCCACACAGTCCAAATTGGACGACACGGGCCCTCAGGTTACCGATCCCGCATTATACAATGGTCTTGCAGGTACCCTTTAGTATCTCACATTCACTCGCCCTGACATCTCATATGTTGTTCAGTAGATTTGCTTATTCATTCGTGATTCCCGTGAGCCACAATTTCTTGCTTTATATCGTGTTCTGCGTTATGTCTGTGGCACTTTCGATCATGGATTTCAAATAGATGTGTTGTCCACCAATGGCCTTGTTGCATGACGCTGATTGGGGTGGATATCCAGCCAGTCGTCGTTCCACATGTGGGTACTGTATTTTTTTAGGTGATATCTTTTATTTTCATCCTCGAAGCGTCAATAGGTTATATCGAGATCTAGTGAAGAGGCCAAATACTGGGCGTTGCCAACGCTGTTGCTGAGACGTGTTGGCTACGAAATCTTCTCGGAGAACTTCACACCTCACCTCCCAAGGCCACCATTGTTTATTGTGACAACATCAGTTCTGTATACATGACTTCTAACCCAGTACAACATCAGCGGACAAAGCACATTGAGATTGATATTCATTTGTTTCGTGATCGGGTTGTTTTAGGCCACATTCGAGTTCTGCATGTTCGCTCTAGCTCTCAAAACACCTATATATTCAACAACGATGGTTTTTAGTTGAACCTGAAGGATACCCGAGTAGTCCATTACTTTCGGATTTGAGGGACGTTACGTATGGTATCAGAGCCATAGCCACTCGGGTTGTGACGGGCAAACGACTCGTACATCTTCTGGGGGATGGATCCTGGTTATTGGTTATGTTTTGCTCCGACGAGGACGTCAAGATTCAAAGTGGAGTAGTTTGTAACAACCCGTCCCACATCGATATAAGATAAGACATTCGAGTCCCTTATAAGTCTAAGGTAATGGGCTATTAGTATCCTTCCACCATAGTTTTTATCTGAACTTGAAGGATACCCGTGTAGTCCATTACTTTCGGCTTTAAGGGGCGTTACATTTGTGATGATGTATTTTCTTTGATGACGTATTTTCTTTCTTTTCATTTGTAGTGAGTGACTGATCGGGATTTCATTTAGGATGGAAGTGATGTTTTGGTGACGGATACATGATGTGATGATGATGATGGGTTGGTTAATAAAATGGGTTTTGCGGCACACGTTAATATGCATTTAATGAACTTGTAATTTTCTTAAATAACAGAATTTGTAATTAATATATGCATAAAACAGAAAAATATTAGATTAAATCAATGAGTATTAAATGTAAATGTTAATATTTAAGGATTTTTTTACTACATTAAGTACACCTTACCATGTGCTACTGGGGCACACATTAGCAAAACCCAAATAAAATAAGAGAAATGTTACACCTTCTAAATTTTACAAAAATATATTCACATAATGACATGGAAAAGGGAGTTTACCAATCACATCAATTTATTTTTTATAGTACATAAATAAAATAATAGACCAATTATCACCACTAGGAGGTTTTATCCGTCGTTGTTGTTTTCTTTCCCATAGGGTTCTATAATGAGTATCCGCTTCTTGATTAAAATAACAAAATATTCAATAAAATTTAGTAACAAATATGTAACACCCCAATATTTTTGAATATATGGTTTAAAATAGATATCTTTCAACTAGGCCTGTGCAAAGTGCTAGAACCGACTCGAACCGGCCCGAACCGAACCGAACCGCGAACCGTGAAACTACAAATATAAGAACCGAGAACCGTACCGTAAAGAAGCGGTTCGGTACGGTTTGCCGGTTCTCACGGTTCGAACCGTGTTTTGCACACCCCTAAGTGTAGAACTGTCCCGAACCGAACCGAACCGCGAACCGTGAAACTACAAATATTAGAACCGAGAACCGTACCGTAGAGAAGCGGTTCGGTACGGGACGGTACGGTTTGCCGGTTCTCACGGTTCTAACCGTGTTTTGCACACCCATACTTTCAACTCAATTATTCGATGAGTAATATTATGATATGAAATGAATGTTGTTAGTATCATGTAATAATTTAAAAGCTAGATCTTTAATTTCTCTATATATGCCTTATGAAAATTATGTGCATAATAGAAGAAAGATTAATAATAAATAGAGAGTGGCTAAACTACACATTAACTGTCATGGTAGTACTAAATTATGCAAGTACAAATACATTTCATTTACTAATTTAATTAGAGTGGAAAATGGCTAGTAGACATATGGTTTGGGAATAAGCCTTACGTGTCACATAATGAAATTATTAGAATATAAATGTGTCCAACCTAGTCTAATTTTTGGATGATTGAGATTAATTATAAGATGACACATATTATGTAGGGATAAATGTGGCAATACTAGTCTATGCTAGAGTGATGATTAAGCCATAAAAAGAGTTAGTATAAAAAGATGTTATCTTTCATTATAATCGATTCTTCCTTACAAATGGTATCAGAGCAATAGTTTAACGAATTAGGTATAACCAAGTCTTAAACCTCGACAAGTAGAGTTAAGTAAAATTAGGAAAAAAAGACGCGTCATTAAAAGATTTTGACACCAATAAAAGTGCCATGCTATCGTAGAGAAGTGTAGATTTTAAATGAATTATAGATATATTACGCATATGAAAATGTAATTTTAATAACTTCTGCTGTAATATCACGAGGTAAAAATGGACGGACGTTACAAAATATATCCAAAACAAGTAAATTAAATGCTACATTTACTAATCAAGTAATCCTCAAGCAATAAATTAGAAATCATACTTTATTGATCAACTTAGGTTGTTGATCATATGTGAATTATTTTACTAGAATAAGAACTACTCCCGTTTGGGAAGTAATGTATGTTACCTTGACAGACAACATCTAAACGTTTTCAGTTCAGTTAATTTTCAGGATTTGCAATAAGTATTGGAGTTTTAGTGTGAAAATGTGGTGTGAAAATTAAAAATGTTTAACATGATGAATTGAAAGTAAAAGTGTATGAATGAAAATATAATTGGAAACTTACATTATATTAAGAATCCAAAAAATCACTTATTGGAATAACCCCCTAAGAATCCAGAGGGTAATTGGCGATAGAGGTGGAGGTGATAATGACACAGGTATGGAGATATTGGCTGTAATAATGACTCCCACATCGGTAATGAGCTATTAGTATCTTTCCACCATGCTTTTTAGTTGAACCTGAAGGGTACACGAGTAGTTCATTACCTTCGGCTTTGAGGGGCATTACATATAGTATCAGAACCATAGCCTCTCGGGGTGTGACGGGCACACAACTCGTGCATCTCCTGCGTATGGATCCTAGTTATTGTTTATATTTCACCCCGACAAGGACGTTAGGATTCTAAGTGGGGGAGTTTGTAACAACCAGTCCCATATCGGTATGAGATAGGACATTTGAGTCCCTTATAAGTCAAAGGTAATGGGGTATTAGTATCCTTCCACCATGGTTTTTAGGAAGCGGATGTAAAAGTGTATGTATCCTTCCACCATTCAATTTAAAATTTTGACATGATCAATTGAAAGTAAAAGTGTATGAATGAAAATAAACATTAGAAACTTATATTATATTAGTATCCTTCCACCATGGTTTTTAGTTAAACCTCAAGTATACCCTAGTAGTCCATTACTTTCGGCTTTGAGGGGCGTTACATTAGTGATGATGTATTTTCTTTCTTTTCATTTATAGTGAGTGACTGATTGGGATTACATTGGGGATGGAGGTGATCTTTTTGCGATGGATACATGGTGTAGCAACTACATCAACAACCTTGATTCTGACATGAACGGCTGCTTTTTTGGAACATATTCATAGGCATGGTGTAGATGATGATGATGATGGGTTGGCTAACAAAATAAGAGAAATGGTACACTCACTAAACTTTACAATAATATAATCACAAAATGACATGGTAAAATGAGTTTACCAATCACATCACTTTATTTTTTATAGTTATAAATAAAAGAATAGACCAATTATCACGAGGAGGTTTTGTTCGTCGTTGTAGTTTGCTTTACCATAAGGTTATATAGTGAGTATCCGCTTCCTGATTAAAATAAAAAAATATTTAATAAAATTTAGGGGTTAGTGCAGGGGAATGCATTCAACTTGTGTACGAAGTCTATTGTATGTACCCAACTTATTTTTGGTCTATTGTGTGTATCAATCTTCAAATTTGGTCTATTGTGTGTATCCCATGACTAATTTGATAACGTGTCAAACGTATAATTAGCCACGTCAGTTGACATGTCGGTGACATATCATCAAAAATGGGTGTCACGTCAACCCGATACACACAATAGACAAAAGTTGAAGATTGATACATACAATAGACTACAAAAAAGTTGGGTACATACAATGGATTTCGTGCACAAGTTGAATACATTCCCCTGCACTAAGCCCTAAAATTTATATATCCAATAAGTATTGAAAATTTAGTGTGAAAATGTGGTGTGAAAATGAAAAATGCTTACATGATCAATTGAAAGTAAAAGTGTATGAATGAAAATAAAATTGGAAACTTACAATAAAATCGGTTATTGGATTAACCCCCTCTAAATCCAAAGGATAATTCACGATGGAGGTGGAGGTGATAATAACACATGTATAGAGATGTTGGCTGTAACAACCCGTCCTACATCGGTATTAGAAAAGACATTTGAGTCCCTTATAATGTCCTCAACATGTAGCATGTAATCAACTACAAGGTGTCTACTACTTTTCATGTTTTAGCCAACACCCAAACGCACAGTTATACTTTTTGACAAAATAATAAATTTTAGTTTATTGACGGAATATCAAAATACTTTTGTTTTTGCTTCTCTATACCGTAATAATCACACAGAAAAACTGTATAAAATATCTTCTTACATATATAGTGGTACCACTAACCATGGCCCATGGTCCACCCTATAGACAAATATTTTTCAAATGCAATTAAAAAATCTACAGGGTATTTGAAGGTATGGGATGGATAGATGTGATAATTATCTTCTTCTTTCTTTTCAATGGTGTGAGCTGATCGAGTGACTCATTAGGATTTGGTGACAAAGGGTGGTGTTTTTGCGATGCAGATGATGATATGTTGCTTATTAAAATAATGGTGTGTACGTAGATGATGATAAGTGACGGAGATAGAAAAGTTTCACTTTTTTATATCATGATGCTCAAAGATATTTACATAATCTAGATTTTAGAGAAGTAAAGACAAAATGTGCATTATGAGTAGTAGGTCAGGTGATCCAAGGGTGTTGTAACATGGTCGATGGCCTTTGTAAGGGGTTCACAAACATTTTATATATACTCCGTATTATTTAGCAAGATTAATTCAAAGATAAAGTTGTACGTAGTTGGATTGTTGGTTGTGTAACTAGGACTGTTAACAAGTTGAGCATTTAACGAGCTACTCGAGTTTGAGCTCATTTATAACACCCTTCAAATTTCAGAACTTTTTTTTTTTAACCGGAAGCGAAAGTCCAACAAACATTAATAATTTTACAATGTATAACACTCATATAAAGTCAATCTATTTCAAAACATAATTTATCATTTTTGGGTGTTACATAATTTGAAAGACAACAATGATTTATAAAAATCAAAGATCAGAGTAACATCTAGTCGTCAAACATTCCATCCAGTCAACAGCTCCTTGCTCATCCCGTAATCTAATCATATCCTGCAAGGAGTGATAATGTGGGGGATTAGCTCAATGCTAAGTGAATGAACCAATAGCCTACAGTGCAACCTAGCATAGCAAATCAGTTTACAACTAAGCATAGCATAATAAACGAGTTTACAGCAACAACATCATAAACACAACACATTGTTTACAGCATATAGCATCGTAAACACATAGTTCAAGAGGATCGGCGGTCCTTGAGGTGTCCTCATGACCGGGTGGCCCTCCAAGAAACCTCACACCAACTGCAGGCCAATACAGTGGTAAACCGATAGCTTAGGTACTATTTACCCACACAACACAGTATTCCTAAAACCAACCGTGTACAAGGACCTGTGTTGGCAACTCAATAGTATCCTTAAGCCCAAACCATGTTGACCTCCAAGTAAGCACATATGCCCAAAGGCTAGATATCACAAAATCTATATCTATCAAGGCACATGTCAATCAACAATCTATAAACAGTAAAACCACGTTTACCCGTTGTAACCAAATCTGTTACAACTAAGTTACGCTGAAGGTTACAGGTCCACTCACCAATACCTCAGTCGTCCACTCAGAAGTCTAATATTACTGAGTCTTCTCCAATCTGAGAATTCAAATGAATAACGAGTCAGTAACGCATTCTATGATGAACAACTCATGTTATATTCATATAACATATTTCAATATGTAACATCAAGCTACAATAACAATAAGTTATAAATAACAATTATTCCATTTTACAACTAATAGCTTAGCTAAGATATAGATCTCAAGGTAATCATGTATAAGAATTTCTTAAATACAAAACATCAATTAATAATAATCACTAATTTATAACAACTAATTTAATAAGCATATACTTATCTCAAAAGTATAATAGCAACTACTATCAACAATTAATCTAACTTATAATTAATAGCTCTAGTTATTGATCCATTTCATAAGTGTACAACTTATTACAATTTCATAGTATCAAGCTAACCATGATAACTACTTTATAAATATCAATTAATCAAATGATACCTTAATCCACACAAGAAGCTCATAAAGTATCGATATAATAAACTATAATCAAATTGCAAATATCATTCATGCTGGTTACATTTAACCAAATAATCAATAGTATATAACCTATTACAGTTGTATAGTATCACTAACAATAATGACCAATTTGTCAGTTTCATTAATACTAGTCTACAAGTATTAAATTTCACTAATCTAAGTCGTATAAATCAATAACTTCTTTACTTAGTTCTAAGTTACCATCATAACACATTTACCCAATTTAGTTTACCCCTATGATCTAAGGAAACTGTGACACCCGTCAAATTAGGACTAGAATTTAGTGCCTAATCAAGTTTTAATACATGTAATTAGTTCTGTGTTAGGCTAATTAATGTATCAATTATTATATATATATTGTTGAATATATATCTACAATTACGCGGTTTGTTTAAATCGTACGAGTTTCAAATCGAATGAATTTCGATACAATTAATACGGACGTTGGTGTAAAATTTATTAAGGTAATACAAACATTATTCAATAACTCAATTTTATTAGGAATATTATTTATTGTAATATTTCGTGGTCAATTCGTATTTCACAAATAACACATATATAATTAAAATACAAACGCGCAAACAAATATAACGAATTTCATTTTAAATATCATAAATAGATAATTGGTAAAATTTTACAATAAAACATTATGTAATAATTTATAATTTAAAATGTATCCTTAAGTAAATAAAATAAATATTTAACGTTTAAACTACGGAGAAAACGAACACCGCACGGAGCGAAGCGCGTGGACTGAAAATGGTGGGGATCCCACCATAATCACCTCCTCATCTTTCTTTACTTCATTTTTCAACTTCTTTCTCTCTCTCTTCTCCCTATTTTCTCTCAACAAACTCCATCACCACCACCACACGAAAATCGCAAAATAAACACCTCAAACGACCTCGGATCTTCAAGCCCCTTTAGAATAAACGACCACCACGCGACGATCTACACTTCTATCTTTCCGGAATTTCATTTCGGCGATTTGTAAGTTTCCGACACAACTCCGAAAACTCTCGTTTTTAAGTTTTATAACTTGCTAGTTGTTTGTATAACCTTGTAATGTCCTAAAATGGGTTGGGTAAAAATATTATGCCGATCGATGGCCGGAAAACGCGTTTTTGGAGTTGAAACTCCGATCAGACTCCGTACGTCGCATTTGGCCTGGAGCAAATGCGACGTAGCGACCTACGTCGCACTATATCCCCAACATCGCATATAGCGACGCAGCGACCTACGTCGCACTATAACCCCAACGTCGCACTTAGCGACGCAGACCCTTACGTCGCAGAAATCAACTACGTCGCCTATAGCGACGTCACGTACAACGTCGCATTAAATTGCGAAAGTCGCACATAGCGACGTCATGCCCAACGTCGCAGTCCGGATCTGCGACGTAGCACCCTACGTCGCACAAAACAGAATCTTCAAACCTCAAAATTTTGAAGTCAAAGTTACTGTTCAAAAAAGTCAAATTTACTGTAGCAGTACTGTAGCAGTACTGTAGCAAAGTCAACATTTTAGAAATTTTATTATTTCAACTAAATCACCAACGGGCCTTACACATTTTCAAATACACAATTGAATCAACTAAGTCATAGTAACTTAGATAATTTATTCAAACAAGTCGTTGTAACTTGTGTCAATTCAATCAAACAAGTCGTAGTAACTTGTAACAATACAATCAACCAAATCGGGGTAATTTGGACATTAAGTTAGACAAACAATTTCAATGGTAGTCTTTCGAGATACCAATACAATTAATAACAATTCAAGTGTCGTGGACACATTCAGGTTTCAAGTCTTTGGACACCAACGCACTGCTAATTACTTCAAGTTTAATTGCTTAACATTCCAAGACTCAGGTGAGTTTCATAGCCCCATTTTCACTGCTTTACAACTAGGGGTGTGATATTACTACTCGATTTTGTTTTACAAGTAGAACGCAAGTGCCAAACTTCAAATACTACATGAGTTTCAAGCTAATCAATTTAAAGTCCTCCATAAGCATAGTCTCTAGTATTTTATAGCGTGAATGTTAGTATATGATATCATATGGGATTGACAATCCTCATCCGGGTTAGCACGCACTAACCGGTCAAACGGATGTATTAGCATTTGGGAAGACGAGTGTTGATTAGGCACTCGTAGGAGGCATTTCAAGTTAGGTTTCCTTAAGTGGGCCTGACAAATCAAGTTAAGCTCAGACTATGTGCTCATGGACAGTATAACTTTTATTTTGCTTAATTGCATTTTAAATTCAATATAAATCTTGCGGTTCTGACAACTATACATTGACATACAAACCTGTGAGCTCACCAGCGTTTTCGCTGACCCATTTTAGTATTTATCACAGGTATCCAGCAGTAGTTTGGCTGCACAAGCAGGAATTATTAGCTCGAGTCAGCATACATACAACTAGAGATTGGACTGCATTATTATATTTTGTAAAAGTAATTATGCTATGTAATCTCTCAATTTCAGGAATCGAGCTAATGTAACTATATTTTGATGTAAACATTTACATTATCTATACAAGTTTAAACGACGCATATAGTGGTCGTTCATTATATCTTATGTGCTTTGTATATTGATTAGTGACACCCAAATCAAGCTTCCGCAAATCATAAAAATTTTGGGGGTGTCACAGATTGGTATCAGAGCCTAAGGTTATAGTGAACTAGGTTGCATTTAGTGGGCCTAGACTATGACCGTTAGGCAGTATTCCTTATTAGTTATGACTAGTTCAGGGATTACATCATACGACTTTAATTTAACATAGCCTGATCAACTATGTACAATTAAAGAAAGATGATGTGAAATCTGAAAGAGTTATGTTGAACAGGAATGCATTAGTTGACTCTGACCTCGAGAGAAACGGGACTCAAAACACGTCTGTGCTAGACACTCAATAGGTTATTATGTGATATACATATACATTTACATAAGTAGACCTCGTTACAACTTTAGACTATATTATATTATATGAATATAGGCCCCTTTCTCTCTAACGTTTTGTCTCGAAATGACAAACACATCACTAGTTCATCATACTCGGACTAGTATCTTATTTCATTTCCTTGTTCTTTCTTACTCAGCATCATGCCTCCACGTCGTCAAATTACCCTTAGCGAAGCTGAGATCGCGGGGATAATTGCCCGCAGTGTGACTGAAGCCTTGGCTACCCGAACACCACCTGGTAGTGAGGACACCGCAACCAATATTCCACCACCCAAACCCTGCTCCTATAAGGACTTCCTTAGCTGTAAACCGTTATACTTCAAGGGCACGGAAGGTGCCATTGGCTTGATCCGTTGGATTGAGCGCATGGAATCTGTTTTCAGTCTCTGCGACTGTACTGAGAACAACAAAGTCAAATTCGCTGCTTACACCTTTCAGGAAAGTGCACTCACGTGGTGGAAAACCCACGCAAACTCCGTAGGCCTTGAGGTTGCAAATCGACTTCCTTGGGCCGAACTGAAAAAGAAACTGACAGAGAAATACTGTCCTGAAGAGGAATTGCACAGGCTGGAAGAAGAATTCTGGCATCTGGAGGTGCAGGGAAATGATGTCGCTGATTATACCACCAAATTTCAGCAGTTTGCTCTATTATGCCCAGGTTTAGTCGAACCAGAAAGTAAGGGCATTAAGAAATACATTCGTGGACTTCCCGAGAACATCCAGGCAAACGTTGCTTCATCCAAACCAACTACTACTGAGAGTGCCATTCGATTGGCCCACGAACTCATGGCTCTAGTTGTTAGCCGTGAGACCTCCAACACCTCATCCTCCTCCAACAACAAACGCAAATCCACTGAACACCACCACAACTCAAACAAGAAAAACAACGCCATCCAAGTCTACACCACCAACTCTGAATCCAACCGCAGCTACACCGGGGACAGGCCTTATTGTTCCAAGTGTAACTATCACCATTTTGGTCAGTGCGGTACTCCTTGCAACAACTGCAGGAGGCAAGGGCACTTGACTAAGGATTGCCGATCCCCCAAATCCAACAACAACCCCTCTGACAGAAATACCCGGCAACCTAAGTCCTGCTACGAATGTGGAAACCCAGGACACTTCAGGGATTCTTGCCCAAAACTGAAGAATAAGGGCAACAACAACAACAACCACCGCAACAACACCAACACCAAAAGTAGCGCCTTCGTAATCAACTCAGGGGACGCCCGTCAGGACCCGAATGTGGTCACGGGTATGTTCCTCCTCAACAATTTAACTGCTTCCATACTGTTTGATACTGGTGCCGATAGGAGTTTTATTTCTGATGAATTTTGTCCTCTACTTGACATTACACCTGTTGCTTTAGACGTTAAGTACACCGTAGAGTTAGCAAATGGCAAGCTGATAGAAACCGATAGTGTGATACCTAATTGCACTTTAAATCTAGCCGACGAAACCTTCTCCATAGATCTTATGCCTATTGAAATAGGGAGTTTCGATGTCATCGTAGGCATGGACTGGTTATCCAAACATCGCGCCGAAATCATTTGCCATGACAAAGTTGTTCGCATACCTCTCGCCGTCGGTAGAACCCTAATCATACAGGGGGAGACCGGTGGGACGAGGCTTAACCTCATATCTTGTCTTAAAACCCGGAAATTTCTGAGAAAGGGTTATCCATCAATCCTCGAGCACATCATGGAGAAAAAGTCGGAGGAGAAGCGACTTGAGGATGTTCCAATTGTTCGAGACTTTCCAGAAGTCTTTCCTGAGGAACTGCCTGGTCTACCACCACCAAGACAGGTTGAGTTCTCAATCGATCTTGTACCAGGTGCTGCGCCTGTGGCCCGAGCACCATACCGTTTAGCTCCATCAGAACTTCAAGAGCTGTCCACCCAGTTACAGGAACTCCTGGAACGGGGGTTTATCAGTCCGAGTTCTTCACCTTGGGGAGCTCCGGTCCTATTTGTTAAGAAGAAAGACGGTTCTTTTCGAATGTGTATCGACTATCGAGAGTTGAACAAGTTAACTGTCAAGAATCGGTATCCACTCCCTCGAATCGATGATTTGTTCGACCAACTTCAAGGGTCGAGTTGTTATTCAAAGATTGATCTCCGATCCGGTTATCACCAATTGCGTGTTCGCGATGCCGATATTCCTAAAACCGCTTTCAGAACCCGTTACGGGCATTACGAATTCCAAGTGATGCCATTCGGCCTAACCAATGCACCGGCTGTATTCATGGACCTTATGAATCGGGTGTGCAAACCCTACCTTGACAAGTTTGTCATTGTCTTCATCGATGACATCCTCGTATATTCACGAAGCAAAGAAGAACATGCGCAACACCTCAGAACCATCCTTGAACTACTTAAACACGAGGAGCTCTATGCCAAGTTCTCTAAGTGTGAGTTCTGGATCAAAACCGTTCAATTCCTTGGCCACGTGATTGACAGTCAGGGGATTCACGTTGACCCGTCAAAAATCGAGGCTATCAAAGACTGGCAATCGCCAACCACTCCGACCGAAGTACGGCAGTTTTTAGGACTGGCCGGATACTATCGACGCTTCATTGAAAATTTCTCCAAGATAGCCATACCACTCACGACGTTGACCCAGAAAGACAAAAAGTTTGACTGGACTGATAAACAAGAATCGGCATTCCAACTCTTAAAACAAAAGCTTTGCAGTGCTCCAATCCTCTCATTACCCGAAGGCATCGATGACTTCGTGGTATACTGCGATGCTTCACATCAAGGTCTCGGTTGTGTGCTTATGCAACGAGACAAAGTCATAGCTTATGCTTCCCGACAGCTCAAGATTCATGAAAAGAATTACACCACCCACGACCTCGAGCTAGGAGCTGTCGTTTTTGCCCTCAAAATCTGGAGACATTACCTTTATGGTACCAGATGTACAATCTTTACAGACCACAAAAGTCTCCAACACATATTCGATCAGAAGGATCTCAACATGAGGCAACGTCGATGGGTCGAGTTGCTTACCGATTACGACTGCGAACTCAAATATCATCCAGGCAAAGCAAATGTTGTTGCTGATGCCCTCAGTCGGAAAGAGCGAGTGAAACCACTTCAGGTTCGAGCCCTCAGTATGACCATTCACAACAATTTAAACATTCAAATCCTCACTGCTCAACTCGAAGCTTCAAAACCCGAAAATGTCAAAGATGAAGCCTTGCGGGGCATGGATAAACAGTTCGAAATCAAACCTAACGGGATTAGGTATTTCTCAAACCGAATCTGGTTGCCTAAATTTGGGAACCTACGAGACTTGGTGATGGATGAAGCTCACAAGTCCAAATATTCTATCCATCCGGGATCCGATAAAATGTACCACGGTATCAAGGACTTCTACTGGTGGCCGAACATGAAAGCCGAAATCGCCACCTATGTCAGCAAATGCCTTACTTGCTCCAAGGTCAAAATCGAATATCAAAAACCTTCTGGTTTACTTCAACAACCCAGTCTTCCGGAATGGAAATGGGAACAAATTGCCATGGACTTCATAACCAAACTACCCAGATCCTCGAGCGGTTGCGATACCATTTGGGTGATCGTGGATCGTCTCACAAAATCTGCTCACTTCCTGGCAATCAAGGAATCCGACAAAATGGAACGCCTCACCAACATTTATCTGAAGGAAATCGTGACCAAACACGGTGTTCCAATCTCAATTATCTCCGATAGAGATAGTCGTTTCACTTCACAATTCTGGCAATCACTTCAAAAATCTCTGGGTACTCGACTTGATATGAGTACCGCATACCATCCTCAAACCGACGGTCAAAGTGAACGAACCATTCAAACACTTGAAGATATGCTACGGGCCTGCGTAGTAGACTTCGGTGTAAACTGGGAAAAACATCTACCATTGTGCGAGTTCTCGTACAACAACAGTTATCATACCAGCATCAAAGCTGCACCCTTCGAGGCACTGTACGGTCGTAAGTGTCGGTCACCTATCTGTTGGACTGAAGTTGGGGATAGCCAACTCACAGGTCCAGAAATCATTCACGAGACGACCGAGAGAATCGTAGAAATTCAAAACAAACTCAAAGCCGCACGTGATCGTCAGAAAAGTTATGCTGATGTGAGACGCAAGCCACTCGAGTTCCAGGTTGGGGATCGAGTTCTACTCAAAGTATCGCCTTGGAAAGGCGTAATCCGGTTTGGCAAAGGGAAGTTAAACCCCAGATACATTGGACCATTCGAGATCCTCGAAAAGATTGGTTCAGTGGCATATCGATTGCAGCTGCCATCCGAACTCAGCAGCGTGCATCCCACATTTCATGTTTCAAATCTGAAGAAGTGTCTGTCTGATGAGACACTTATCATTCCACTCGATGAAATTCGAGTTGACGAAAAACTTCACTTTGTTGAGGAACCCGCTGAAATCATGGACCGTGAGGTCAAACAACTTAAACAAAGTCGTATTCCCATCGTCAAAGTTAGGTGGAATTCGCGGCGCGGTCCGGAATTCACTTGGGAACGGGAAGACCAAATGCGACTCAAGTATCCTCAACTCTTTACTGATTCCACGGCAAACACAACTTCAACATAAATTTCGGGACGAAATTCTTCTAATAGGGGGAGAATGTGACACCCGTCAAATTAGGACTAGAATTTAGTGCCTAATCAAGTTTTAATACATGTAATTAGTTCTGTGTTAGGCTAATTAATGTATCAATTATTATATATATATTGTTGAATATATATCTACAATTACGCGGTTTGTTTAAATCGTACGAGTTTCAAATCGAATGAATTTCGATACAATTAATACGGACGTTGGTGTAAAATTTATTAAGGTAATACAAACATTATTCAATAACTCAATTTTATTAGGAATATTATTTATTGTAATATTTCGTGGTCAATTCGTATTTCACAAATAACACATATATAATTAAAATACAAACGCGCAAACAAATATAACGAATTTCATTTTAAATATCATAAATAGATAATTGGTAAAATTTTACAATAAAACATTATGTAATAATTTATAATTTAAAATGTATCCTTAAGTAAATAAAATAAATATTTAACGTTTAAACTACGGAGAAAACGAACACCGCACGGAGCGAAGCGCGTGGACTGAAAATGGTGGGGATCCCACCATAATCACCTCCTCATCTTTCTTTACTTCATTTTTCAACTTCTTTCTCTCTCTCTTCTCCCTATTTTCTCTCAACAAACTCCATCACCACCACCACACGAAAATCGCAAAATAAACACCTCAAACGACCTCGGATCTTCAAGCCCCTTTAGAATAAACGACCACCACGCGACGATCTACACTTCTATCTTTCCGGAATTTCATTTCGGCGATTTGTAAGTTTCCGACACAACTCCGAAAACTCTCGTTTTTAAGTTTTATAACTTGCTAGTTGTTTGTATAACCTTGTAATGTCCTAAAATGGGTTGGGTAAAAATATTATGCCGATCGATGGCCGGAAAACGCGTTTTTGGAGTTGAAACTCCGATCAGACTCCGTACGTCGCATTTGGCCTGGAGCAAATGCGACGTAGCGACCTACGTCGCACTATATCCCCAACATCGCATA
This sequence comes from Helichrysum umbraculigerum, assembly GCA_949592205.1. Taxonomy (NCBI): domain Eukaryota; kingdom Viridiplantae; phylum Streptophyta; class Magnoliopsida; order Asterales; family Asteraceae; genus Helichrysum; species Helichrysum umbraculigerum. The sequence goes on from CATIUR010000002.1 coordinate 33,383,921, forward strand.
TAGCGACGCAGCGACCTACGTCGCACTATAACCCCAACGTCGCACTTAGCGACGCAGACCCTTACGTCGCAGAAATCAACTACGTCGCCTATAGCGACGTCACGTACAACGTCGCATTAAATTGCGAAAGTCGCACATAGCGACGTCATGCCCAACGTCGCAGTCCGGATCTGCGACGTAGCACCCTACGTCGCACAAAACAGAATCTTCAAACCTCAAAATTTTGAAGTCAAAGTTACTGTTCAAAAAAGTCAAATTTACTGTAGCAGTACTGTAGCAGTACTGTAGCAAAGTCAACATTTTAGAAATTTTATTATTTCAACTAAATCACCAACGGGCCGTACACATTTTCAAATACACAATTGAATCAACTAAGTCATAGTAACTTAGATAATTTATTCAAACAAGTCGTTGTAACTTGTGTCAATTCAATCAAACAAGTCGTAGTAACTTGTAACAATACAATCAACCAAATCGGGGTAATTTGGACATTAAGTTAGACAAACAATTTCAATGGTAGTCTTTCGAGATACCAATACAATTAATAACAATTCAAGTGTCGTGGACACATTCAGGTTTCAAGTCTTTGGACACCAACGCACTGCTAATTACTTCAAGTTTAATTGCTTAACATTCCAAGACTCAGGTGAGTTTCATAGCCCCATTTTCACTGCTTTACAACTAGGGGTGTGATATTACTACTCGATTTTGTTTTACAAGTAGAACGCAAGTGCCAAACTTCAAATACTACATGAGTTTCAAGCTAATCAATTTAAAGTCCTCCATAAGCATAGTCTCTAGTATTTTATAGCGTGAATGTTAGTATATGATATCATATGGGATTGACAATCCTCATCCGGGTTAGCACGCACTAACCGGTCAAACGGATGTATTAGCATTTGGGAAGACGAGTGTTGATTAGGCACTCGTAGGAGGCATTTCAAGTTAGGTTTCCTTAAGTGGGCCTGACAAATCAAGTTAAGCTCAGACTATGTGCTCATGGACAGTATAACTTTTATTTTGCTTAATTGCATTTTAAATTCAATATAAATCTTGCGGTTCTGACAACTATACATTGACATACAAACCTGTGAGCTCACCAGCGTTTTCGCTGACCCATTTTAGTATTTATCACAGGTATCCAGCAGTAGTTTGGCTGCACAAGCAGGAATTATTAGCTCGAGTCAGCATACATACAACTAGAGATTGGACTGCATTATTATATTTTGTAAAAGTAATTATGCTATGTAATCTCTCAATTTCAGGAATCGAGCTAATGTAACTATATTTTGATGTAAACATTTACATTATCTATACAAGTTTAAACGACGCATATAGTGGTCGTTCATTATATCTTATGTGCTTTGTATATTGATTAGTGACACCCAAATCAAGCTTCCGCAAATCATAAAAATTTTGGGGGTGTCACAGAAACAAAAGTCTAACCTGAAATGTAAATCAAAAAGTCCCGAAACAAGGTCCAAAACTGAAAAATGCCTTTTTCGGCCCCCAAACGACCCCAAATGGCCAAAAACCGCCTAGGATATTAGAATATAGCTTTGATTAGTAGACCGTTTTTGAGTGACCATGTGAATTTCAGCCCAATCCAAGCATAAAGAAAATTTGTCAAATTATTCGTCGCTAAAAACACACCTAAACACTTCTGCACTTTTGGAATTTGCAAAACTGTTGATGCATTTTAGTGTGTCTGTCAGTTGGTCTATCGAGTTGTAAGTGTCATTAGTTAAGTTGAATAGAAAAGTCATTTTTATGTATAGCGACACTTAGCTTCTGTGTTAGGCGACACTCACCTTAGTGTCGCATAGCGTCACTTAGGTAAGTGACGCATGAGGGCGGCGACATGCGACTCTTCCCAAGTGACGCATGTCTGCCGATTTAGTCTTAGTATAAATACAAACCTAAGGGTTTTCGGCTAGGGTTGACGAAACCCTAGCACCATTTGTCGACTAAGCACTCCTGTAAACAGTTCCAATACGATTTACAAGCTAATATACTCGTTTACTTTGATTGATTCGTTGTTTTCGGTTTGAGTTTATTACTTGTTCATGCAATTGATTGTTTCCGCCAATCAACAATAGTTATCAGTCATCTAGATCCAAGGCAAAAGGGACTTTCAAAAACAAAAATACCAAAAACACTTAGCAACGCGATCCGGAGAAACAGGGCTGGATCGCGTTCGTCATTAGAAAACGTTCTGTTACCGAAATACACTAGGCAACGCGATCCGGAAATTGAGGCTGGATCGCGTTTCTAAGAGTAAAATACGACTGCACCAAATTAACACTACGTAACGCGATCCGGACACCTGGCTAGGATCGCGTTTCACAGTTAAACAGCAACACAACCCAGACCTGTTCATATCAGCTCGAACCAAAACCCTAATTTCACAAAGTGCATGTACATTACATGATTTTAACTACCAAATAACCTCACACAACAACTATCAACATAAAACAATAACAAACAACATCATCTAACATCAAATTCTACACATGCATCAAGAATCCAACCTAATTTAACCACACTCAAACACATATGTGTAAATGGGTAAAATCAACTTATAATGGAGATGATAATCAAAAAGATGATGATGATTCAAGTAACTTTCAGTGACCATTAGTCATTTACATATCAATTACTAAGTTAATATCCAATAAAGTCATATAATTCATGGTAATCAAACTTACATTCAAAATGGAGAAACAAGATGAACTAGAGGATGAAGAGGATGATGAACTCAGATTTTTAACACTAAATCACAGCTTCACTTTGATTGATAATGTTTTCTCCTTTGATTTCTTTGTTTTGATTTCAAGTGTGTGTGTGTTCTTGAGGTTTTAGGCACAAGTCAGAGAATGAAGAAAAATGAGATCGACATACACATTTAACCCAAGTATATTTCAGTGTAATTTTTGTCCCCTTCTAAACCTATTGTCTGGAACAAAAAAAAAAAACATTTGCGAGAAAATCTTTTATTTTACCGGGATCTAAAATAATTTAAAACAATTAATAATTTATTAATCACAATAAGTCATTTAATCATTTGACCTATTATTTTCAATTATCCAATTAATATAATTTATTTCTAACAAAATAAAATAACAATTAACAAATAAAATAGAGAATTACCCTATTACTCCTAGGCCCATAAAGAGGATGTTACAAATCTCCCTCCTTAAAGAGATTTCGTCCTCGAAATCTAATTACACTAAATAATCAAAGATACATAATCTCATATAATTCGCTATGACTTGAATAAAGTAAAATAAAATACACTTCCTTTACATCAAGAACTGACCGAGTCAAATCCACTAACTAACTAACTAATTATAATAATAACGAACATTCAAAATTAATGAATCCACTAAGATCCTTACTATGTCATTTCCCGTAATAACCACAAAACTTTTAATTAAAAATTTCATCATACAATATTCCAAATATCTTGTCAATAATCCACAATGCTATTGATACACAGTTTTACTCGAACTTAAATACATATATCAAGAATCCACAATTAGTGTCACGTCCTGTCTCATGATAATCCTTCAATATAATGATTTCTGATCCTTAAATAATTTAGTAATCCCCGAATTGGAAAAATAACCGATACCTACAAGTTCTGGTTAAAATCCTTCACAAAGACTTTCCATCACTGATTCAAACATAAGTTAGACAATCTTTAATCCACTAAATTCATTTATAAGTTTCATTCCTGTAACACCCCAGTTTTTAAGGTATTATTTTAGTAAATAAAAATATGTTTTTATAGTTCAGTTTTACAGTATTATTTTAGTGTACGATAATATATACATCTTTTTAATTTTAGATCTCTAAATAGTGAGATATAATAGAAAACGTAAGCTAGTTGTCCAGTTCCAGACTGTGTAGTATAGAAATTAAAAGGATTTAGATGGTTCGTACGTGCTTATCTTTCAGTACCTTCTCATTTCATCCAGAACTTCAAAATAAACAGAGGAAAATCGCAGCGAACAAAGGAAATCAAGAATCAATCATCAAATCATAATTTAGTCTTTCAATTCAAGCTCTAATTTACTAGAATCAGCATCCTCTATCACTCTCTAATTCCTGTAAGTTGTTCTTCCTTCTCTAAAACCCTAGAACTTGGGTTTTATGGGGTTTTAGTTAATTGATATGAATTAATCCGAAATTAGAGTTTGTAATTGATTAGTTAGTGTTAGTATAGCAGATAAATCATGATTAGAATCCTAATTTCATGCTAGAAAGGATAGATTATGATTTGAGTTCATGGGGTTTTTATGAACTTCATGAATTAGTTGAATTTAAAGAGTTAAAGTATTAGTAGATGTTAGAACTATTATGAAAGTAGTTAAATTCATAATAAAGCTATGATTTTGATCATGATAAGTAAGTTAGTTAGTTTAGTTAAAGTGAAGTTAGTGAATCTCAAGTGGGGGAGAAGAGAATTAGATGATAATAGTTTAAAGTTGTGATTAGTTATTGATTATGTGCCATGTGTATATGTAATAGGTGCTAAAGAGGAATTGTCATCATTTGATCATCTTGTTTCAAATTATTCAACCATACAAGGTGAGTTTATGAATTGACTAGATCATGATTATGTAACTTGTTAAGATTAGTTATGATTATATTATGATTATGATGAAAGCTCGTGATTAGAATGGTTAATGGTTATTAGCCATATTTTGATTAGAATAGCTAACCAAGGTTGGCTTTGTTTGATTAGTGGTTAACTTATGTTAGCCAAACATTGATTAGTTATGTGCACATATGATTAGAATTGTGAAAGTGAAGTTGCAAGAAAAGGGAAGTAGTTCCTTACTTTGTTCATTATTTGCTTTATGTTAATAATGCATTGTATCATGTAGTTTCATATTCTCACTAAGCAAATTGCTTAATTAGTTTAGTTATGTTGTAGGTACAAGTGAAAGCGGAAGGGGTAAAGAAGTTGCGAAAGGGTAGAAGTGGAGTGCTAGCTTGTTGTAAGTTACACAAGCTTTCTCTTTAAATTATCGTTTTGGAACCTTGAAAGATCGCCCAAACAATGTTTTGACATGTTTTGGTTTTGAAAGAAATGACTAGATTGATTATGTGTAATAGAGTAAAGTTGTGTAAGATTAGTAGATAATGTTTGGAAAGTGTTAAGTTGTAACTTGTAATAGAAGTGATATTTTGATTATGTACATATTGAAAGTTTTAACGAAAGTCAACGATGTTATTAGTTAATTTGGAAGTGTGTTTAGTTATTGAATGGGTCAAATTAGCTCTTTTGGATCAGCGGGTCATAATGGGTCAAAACGGGTCTTAATGATGCCTATGAACGAATTTGAGTTAGATAAAGATTGGAAGTATAGTGATTAGTCTTGCAAGTTTGTTTTGATAGTAGAAATGTGTGCCTAAAGTTTCAGCTTCTAAGTCTTAATGGTTTGAGACTTAGTATGTTAGAAAAATGTTGGAATTTAGCCGAAAATGACCCTTAAGCCCAAATTCCGATAAATTGAGAAATTTGAGAAAGTGCGAAAATAGAAAGTTTCATTTTGACTATAGTAAAGTGCCTGCAAAGTTTCATGTTTTAACTCTTTGTCGTTTGAAAGATATGCGCGTCCAAAGTTCGGAAAATGGTAAATAGTGGAAAGAAAACTGCAGGTGCTGTAAACGCCAGGGTACCCGGCGGGTAGCCTGAGTACCCGGCGGGTAAAAGCAATATTAAGATCAAGCCGGCGGTTTCCTAAGCCCACCCGGCGGCTTCTCAAGCCTTTAAACGGGCATTAGGTTCTGTTACCCCAAAAGTTAATTCACCCGGTGGCTAAGGGGGAAAACCCGGCGGCTAGACGTGGGTACCCGGCGGGTAACCCATCTACCCGGCGGGTAAGTGGTGTTTTCAGCAGATTTTTATTTTTAAGTTAAATGTAATACAGATCAATAGATTAGTATACAGGAACGATAATATAGATAATGGGACCAATAGAAATACATTTCAGTGTAAAAAAAAAAAAAAATGTTCAGATTTTCAGGGCGTTTCAAGTTGGTATCAAAGCGATGGTTTAAGAGATTTAAGCAATCCACAGTAGGATTGCCTAAACTTAAACCACTTATAAATGTGCAGTAGTTAATTATAGTTATGTTTTCGCAATGTTTTGCATATGATTAGTAGATTATGATTAGAGTAAGAATGATTGCTTGGAATTGGAATATATTTAAGAATTTTGAATAGAAACATGTATTTAGTATAATATAACTACGTCTGGCCAACGAGGTTATATTTTGCTAAGCATGTGGGAGATTCAAAGTTGTTAAATATGTGAAGATAAAGGCAATCATTATTTAATAGTTGAAGTAGAGAATTCTTATGTTTAATTGTGTTTTTATATTGTTTAGTAAATGGAATCCACACCAAACAAAGAAGCTGAGGGTTCAAATGTACGTTCTCCTACTCAAGAGGAGAATGTTTCAGAAAGAAGTCTAGATCCTGAGGACCGGATGCTATTAAAAGATGTGATTGGGCAAGCCCTACAGGAATTTGCTCCTAAGGTATATACCCGAATGGAGCAAATTATTAATACACGATTAGTAGAATTTGAACAGAAGCATCCTGTCTTAGCTAACCCTCAGTTGAATAGTGAAATGTTAAGTGCTCAGCAACAAATGAACAAAGAAAAAGAACGTTTTGAATATAAAAACTTTGCCAATTGTAGTCCCCCAGAATTTCATGGAGAGAGAGACCCGATTAGTAGTCATAGGTGGATTAGTAAGATAGAAGAAACTTTTCTACTTTGTGACTGTCCAGAAAGGCTACGTGTATTGTTTGCTGCTCATCAGTTGAAAGATAGTGCTCAGGATTGGTGGGGTACTCAAGTTAAAACACATGGTGCTATAGAAGCCGCAAAGTTTTCTTGGAGTATGTTTAAAGAAAAGTTTATAGCAGAATTTGCTCCAATGGCAGAAGTAGAGAGATTGAAAGGAGAGTTCTTAGCTATTAATCAAGGGAAAATGTCGGTAACTGAGTACACTAACGTGTTTTATGATAAATCTCAGTTTTGTCCCGAATATACCTCGAATCCAGGGTTAATGAAGGATCATTATTACCGACATTTGAACATAGATATCAAAGAAGCAGTTGACCCGACTATTTATGATTCTATTCCTAAGATGATGAATAAGGGGTTGACTCGAGAGAAGGAGTTGCAAGTGAAAGCAGAGGATCGCGCTAATAAGAGAAAAGCAGAACAAGCCTCTTCTCAATCACAGCAGTCAAAGAAATTTAAAAATTTCGGAAAGCAGCAGTCATCACAACCACAACAACAGAAGTCACAATCTCAACAATCAAACCGTCAATCACAAGCTCCAGCTCGGGAATTTCCCAAGTGTAATAATTGTGGTAGAAAGCATCCAGGAGAATGTCAGTTAGGGAGTACAGCTTGTTACAAATGTCGTCAGCAAGGGCATATCGCTGCTAATTGCCCTAATCCATATAGAATGTGCTTTTATTGCTATAAGGATGACCACTTACAAGCTAACTGTCCTGCTAAACTAGAAGATATGAAAAGAAATGAACAGAAGAAAGAAGCGGAAAAGAAAAGAGAAGCGGGCGGACAGAAAGCTAAAGGTCGTTCTTTTCAGATTACAGCAGATGAGGCAAAGGAGTCACATGACGTGGTGATAGGTACCTTCATAATTAACACTATACCTGCCCATGTTTTATTTGACTCTGGAGCCACCAAGTCTTTTGTATCATTATCATTTTGTGAAAAGTTGAATACTCCTATTGTTAAATTAGAACGCCCTTTGGAAGTTGAAATTGCCGATAGCAAATTAGTTATTGTTAGTGATGTTTATAGAGGGTGTACAATTGAAATAGGAGGTGAAGTGTTCAAAATAGATTTGATTCCTATGCAAATGGGGGAATTTCATGTAGTTATAGGAATGGACTGGATGGGAAAGAATAAGGGTATGATTAATTGTCATGAAAAGATAGTTCTCCTGAAAGCACCTAGCGGAAGGGAGATTGTTGTCTATGGCGAGCGTTCTAATAGATCCATTCCTGTTTGTACCTTTGCTCGAGCTAAAAGATTTTTGTCACACGGGTGTCAAGCCTTTTTGGCGCACGTGGTTGATAATTCTAAAGCTGTACCCGAACTTTCTAGTATTCCAGTGGTGAAAGAATTTCCTGAAGCATTTCCTGATGAACTTCCAGGTATTCCACCTGATAGACAAGTGGAATTTCGAATTGATCTTATTCCTGGAGCTATTCCAATTGCTAAAACTCCTTATCGGTTAGCTCCAACTGAAATGCAAGAAATGATGAAACAATTGCAAGAACTTTTAGATAAAGGTTTCATCCGTCCTAGTAGTTCACCTTGGGGAGCTCCAGTTTTATTTGTAAAGAAGAAAGATGGTTCCCTAAGAATGTGTATAGATTACCGGGAACTAAATAAAGTGACCATTAAGAATAGATATCCCTTGCCTCGAATAGATGACTTATTTGATCAGCTACAGGGTGCCAGTTTCTTTTCAAAGATTGATCTTCGTTCTGGTTATCATCAGTTAAAGGTAAGGGAAGAAGATATTTCAAAGACTGCTTTTCGTACTCGTTATGGCCACTTTGAATTTATAGTTATGCCTTTCGGCTTAACTAATGCTCCAGCTGCATTCATGGACTTGATGAACAGAGTTTGTCGGCCCATGCTTGATATCTTTGTTATAGTTTTTATTGATGATATTCTTATCTATTCTAAAAGTGAAGCTGAGCATGCAGCACATCTCAGGCAAGTTCTTGAAACACTTCGTTGTGAAAAGTTATTTGCCAAATTTTCTAAATGTGAATTTTGGTTACGAGAAATCCAATTTCTTGGACATGTGATCAATATTCACGGCATTCAAGTCGATCCTTCCAAGATAGCAGCAGTAATGAAGTGGGACCCCCCTACAAGTCCTACTGAAATCAGGAGTTTTCTTGGTCTAGCTGGCTATTATCGTCGTTTTATTCAAGATTTTTCAAGGATTGCTACTCCTTTGACTCAGTTGACTAGAAAGAGTGTTCAGTGGAAGTGGGGAGAGGAGCAATTCAAAGCATTTCAGATGTTGAAAGAAAAGCTTAGCCAAGCCCCTATTCTTGTTTTACCTGAAGGCAACGAGGATATGGTGGTGTTTTGTGATGCTTCAAAACTCGGATTAGGCTGTGTTCTTATGCAGCGTGGGAAGGTCATTGCTTATGCTTCACGCCAGTTAAAATCACATGAGCAAAACTATCCCACTCATGATCTTGAATTAGCAGCAGTGGTCTTCGCTCTTAAAATTTGGCGCCATTACCTCTATGGTGTTAAATTCATTATCTATACAGACCACAAAAGTCTTAAATATTTCTTTGACCAGCGTGATTTGAACAATCGTCAGAGAAGATGGCTAGATTTAGTTAAAGATTATGACTGCGACATACTTTACCATCCTGGCAAAGCAAATGTTGTAGCCGATGCTCTTAGCAGAAAGGTTAGTCATTCTATTCTTTCAGTGAAATCTCTTCAAATGACTGTGCTTCCTCAGTTATTTGATTCTATTAAAACCGCTCAGATTGAAGTTTTAGCCTCTAATGACCCGAATAACCAACGTTTAGCGGGTCAACTTTCTGAACTAGTAGACGATTCTAGAGGTTTGAAGACTCGTTTTGGTAGAATATGGATACCAAGGACGAGTGAAATAAAGAAAGTGTTATTAGAACAGGCGCATAAATCCAAGTATTCTATTCATCCTGGTGCTACCAAGATGTACCGTGACCTGAAACGTGACTATTGGTGGCCAGGTATGAAGCGTGATATAGTTAAACATGTTCAGAATTGTCTCACTTGTCTGCAAGTTAAAACAGAGCACCAGCAACCATACGGTAAACTTCAACCTTTAGATATACCAGTATGGAAATGGGAACACATCACCATGGATTTTGTTACCAAGTTGCCGAAGACCCCTAGGCAACATGACACTATTTGGGTGATTGTGGACCGATTGACAAAAAGTGCTATCTTTCTTCCTATTCAAGAAGCTTCTTCTTCAGAAAAGTTAGCCGATCTTTATGTTAAAGAAGTAGTTGCTAGGCATGGAGTTCCACTTTCTATAGTTTCAGATCGAGATACTCGTTTTACTTCTCGATTCTGGAATAAATTTCAAGAAGACTTGGGAACTCGGTTGCATATTAGTACAACTTTTCATCCTCAGACGGATGGTCAGAGTGAACGTACCATTCAGACTCTTGAGGATATGCTTAGAGCTTGCGCCATTGACTTTGGTGGTAGTTGGGATACTCACCTTCCGTTGGTTGAGTTTTCTTATAATAACAGTTATCATTCTTCGATTAAAATGCCACCTTATGAAATGTTATATGGTAGAAAATGTCGAACTCCAATTTGTTGGGGTGAGATTGGTCAGAGAGAGCTTGGAAGTACAGATATAGTACAGTTAACTACTGAAAAGATTGATCAGATTAGAGAAAGATTAAAGATGGCCCAAGATCGACAAAAGTCATATGCAGACAAGCGGAGAAGGCCTATTGAATTTCAAGTAGGCGATAAGGTGTTACTTAAAGTTTCACCTTGGAAAGGGATTATACGTTTTAGAAAGCGAGGAAAGTTGAGTCCAAGGTATATTGGACCTTTTGAAATTATTGATAGAATTGGGAAAGTTGCATATCGATTGCAGTTACCAGAAGAACTTGGTAGTATTCATGATACATTTCATGTGTCTCAGCTTAGAAAGTGTTTAGTTGATGAAGCTTCTTATGTACCACTGACAGAAATAGAAATAAATGATAAATTGAGTTATATAGAAGAGCCAGTTAAAATTCTTGATCAGAAAGTAAAACAGCTCAGAAATAAATCACTTTCGATAGTTAAAGTTCAGTGGCGACATAGGAAGGGTTCAGAATTTACTTGGGAACCGGAGGAGTGGATGATGATATACTACCCTGCGGTACACCAAGAATGGTTCGTGAGGACACGAACAGAATAAGTGGGGGAGAGTTGTAACACCCCAGTTTTTAAGGTATTATTTTAGTAAATAAAAATATGTTTTTATAGTTCAGTTTTACAGTATTATTTTAGTGTACGATAATATATACATCTTTTTAATTTTAGATCTCTAAATAGTGAGATATAATAGAAAACGTAAGCTAGTTGTCCAGTTCCAGACTGTGTAGTATAGAAATTAAAAGGATTTAGATGGTTCGTACGTGCTTATCTTTCAGTACCTTCTCATTTCATCCAGAACTTCAAAATAAACAGAGGAAAATCGCAGGGAACAAAGGAAATCAAGAATCAATCATCAAATCATAATTTAGTCTTTCAATTCAAGCTCTAATTTACTAGAATCAGCATCCTCTATCACTCTCTAATTCCTGTAAGTTGTTCTTCCTTCTCTAAAACCCTAGAACTTGGGTTTTATGGGGTTTTAGTTAATTGATATGAATTAATCCGAAATTAGAGTTTGTAATTGATTAGTTAGTGTTAGTATAGCATATAAATCATGATTAGAATCCTAATTTCATGCTAGAAAGGATAGATTATGATTTGAGTTCATGGGGTTTTTATGAACTTCATGAATTAGTTGAATTTAAAGAGTTAAAGTATTAGTAGATGTTAGAACTATTATGAAAGTAGTTAAATTCATAATAAAGCTATGATTTTGATCATGATAAGTAAGTTAGTTAGTTTAGTTAAAGTGAAGTTAGTGAATCTCAAGTGGGGGAGAAGAGAATTAGATGATAATAGTTTAAAGTTGTGATTAGTTATTGATTATGTGCCATGTGTATATGTAATAGGTGCTAAAGAGGAATTGTCATCATTTGATCATCTTGTTTCAAATTATTCAACCATACAAGGTGAGTTTATGAATTGACTAGATCATGATTATGTAACTTGTTAAGATTAGTTATGATTATATTATGATTATGATGAAAGCTCGTGATTAGAATGGTTAATGGTTATTAGCCATATTTTGATTAGAATAGCTAACCAAGGTTGGCTTTGTTTGATTAGTGGTTAACTTATGTTAGCCAAACATTGATTAGTTATGTGCACATATGATTAGAATTGTGAAAGTGAAGTTGCAAGAAAAGGGAAGTAGTTCCTTACTTTGTTCATTATTTGCTTTATGTTAATAATGCATTGTATCATGTAGTTTCATATTCTCACTAAGCAAATTGCTTAATTAGTTTAGTTATGTTGTAGGTACAAGTGAAAGCGGAAGGGGTAAAGAAGTTGCGAAAGGGTAGAAGTGGAGTGCTAGCTTGTTGTAAGTTACACAAGCTTTCTCTTTAAATTATCGTTTTGGAACCTTGAAAGATCGCCCAAACAATGTTTTGACATGTTTTGGTTTTGAAAGAAATGACTAGATTGATTATGTGTAATAGAGTAAAGTTGTGTAAGATTAGTAGATAATGTTTGGAAAGTGTTAAGTTGTAACTTGTAATAGAAGTGATATTTTGATTATGTACATATTGAAAGTTTTAACGAAAGTCAACGATGTTATTAGTTAATTTGGAAGTGTGTTTAGTTATTGAATGGGTCAAATTAGCTCTTTTGGATCAGCGGGTCATAATGGGTCAAAACGGGTCTTAATGATGCCTATGAACGAATTTGAGTTAGATAAAGATTGGAAGTATAGTGATTAGTCTTGCAAGTTTGTTTTGATAGTAGAAATGTGTGCCTAAAGTTTCAGCTTCTAAGTCTTAATGGTTTGAGACTTAGTATGTTAGAAAAATGTTGGAATTTAGCCGAAAATGACCCTTAAGCCCAAATTCCGATAAATTGAGAAATTTGAGAAAGTGCGAAAATAGAAAGTTTCATTTTGACTATAGTAAAGTGCCTGCAAAGTTTCATGTTTTAACTCTTTGTCGTTTGAAAGATATGCGCGTCCAAAGTTCGGAAAATGGTAAATAGTGGAAAGAAAACTGCAGGTGCTGTAAACGCCAGGGTACCCGGCGGGTAGCCTGAGTACCCGGCGGGTAAAAGCAATATTAAGATCAAGCCGGCGGTTTCCTAAGCCCACCCGGCGGCTTCTCAAGCCTTTAAACGGGCATTAGGTTCTGTTACCCCAAAAGTTAATTCACCCGCTGGCTAAGGGGGAAAACCCGGCGGCTAGACGTGGGTACCCGGCGGGTAACCCATCTACCCGGCGGGTAAGTGGTGTTTTCAGCAGATTTTTATTTTTAAGTTAAATGTAATACAGATCAATAGATTAGTATACAGGAACGATAATATAGATAATGGGACCAATAGAAATACATTTCAGTGTAAAAAAAAAAAAAAAAAATGTTCAGATTTTCAGGGCGTTTCAATTCCTTCAACACAATTGTTTCGAATCTTACATGATTAATAATCCACAGATGACAAACAATCAAAACTTATGAGCATAAGTTAAAATCACATTCCAAAATCTCAAACCAACTATACTCAACACAAGATTAATCAATCTTTCATCCTCTATTATTGTTCAATAACAAAGATCCAAATTTCATATCATAATCCATCAAGGTCTCAAACTGAACAGCTTCCAAACTATCCACTAAGTTAGAAAAGATTTCTAGAGGTAAAAGTAAATCATGTCACAAATCTGCAGCAACATCATCCTTTCCGGACAATATCAAATCCCATAATCAAATTTTTGATATCATTTTAAGCATTAATACCGATGCATAGCAACTCTTTAGGGGAAAACATATACTGACAATCTTAATGATCTGCACAATTATCGCATAAAGTACTCATCCAACTATGTCTCTGTATCCTTAACATAAAAACAACAGTCACAAATTCCAAGTTATAGTAGGACAAATCCTCTCATATAGCTGAAACTTTCATTAAGTAAGATCTATAATCCAGTTTTTATTTCATTAAACACAGTCTAAACTCGCAAAATGTATCACAATACATTGTAAAATCATCAAATCTATCGAATAGTACTGCACCAAAGCCCGACACGAAAGCTATTTCAAAATCTGGAAAACTGTTTTCTGCAATTTATTCCACGATTATTCCAAGAAAACCCTTTAAATCTCAGAAAATTACAATCCCAACCTTGAATAATCCACTTAAATCCCATCTATACAATTAAGATGTCTCAAAAGTATAATCCGTTAAAGTCAAAATTCACATTTCCGACAATATAACTCACGGTGATCCCCCTTCAAAAGTTCCAAGAACCAATTATCAACGCAATTAATGCTCAATTTCAGTCTTAAAGTTTATCAAATGTTATCCATCAAACAATAACAAATTTATCTAGAAAGGTTGTCATGGCCGGATCATTAAATCCATAAACCCCCAGGAGAATTTGTTAATCCAAATGAAAATTCTCCAACTCATAAAACCCTAATTAATACGAAAAGCAATTTTTAGGTAATCCCTTTTGCCAACATGCGCCTAAAATTAGATCAATCCAATATTTTATCTCTCAAACAGGATAATTCAAATAACTCATCGAATACTCCAAAGTTATTAAGATACAAGATATAAAATTCTTTTATTACATTGCATTATTAATCTCAAGCAAAATAACTAATAAAGTTTCAAAGAAAATAATCATTCTCTCACTCCTCTCGAGTCAAGTCATTGACTCAACCAAGCTAAAGTTAATTATCAATTTTCTATATCATACCACACTAACTTTATTTAACTTAACTAAACTTTGTCTTAATCAATACATGTCAAAACCTTATAAATCTAGAGATTGACATAAACAGATTTTAACCCTAAGAATATGGCCAACTATCAAATATGAACTCCTGTCACCTATGTGGTAACATAAAGTATCTCATTATTAACTATCTCTACTTAAGAGAATTATAACTCACAATAGGGGCAATTTCAATTTATCACACAATAAACAGATAATATGGAACAATTAACTCCAAATCATATAAACATATGCTAGTACAGAGTTAATACAAGTACCTGTAATGACGCCATCTGTCTCGACAGTTTCATCAACTGTTATCTGGAAAGCTCCATGATGTGACTCAATTAGTCATGTTTTTAAGGGCAATATTTCATACTTTTTGGACGTATCTTTAGTGAAAACATTCCAAAATGATCATTATTTACTAAAATTCACTAAAGTGGTCTAAATATAGGCGTTGCTGCAAAAATCACCTAAAACGTCCAAATAACAAGCAAATTAGGGCGAATAAACGTGCACAAAATCCTCCGGCCTCATTTACCTTATATAGATCACATTCTAACTTCATCATATGATAAAAAAGGTAAAATCGAGATGGGAAAATCAAGAATCATGCAAATCGGATAAAGAACGGAGAAGACTGAGCGGTATCTGACCCTATAAAGTCATATCGGCTATGCTTAAGCTATACACATCCAATTTCAGTGAATTTGACATCATTAGAAGCGTAACGGAATTACAAAGACACAGGCGAAAGAATCAGGTCAAACGGACGCATAACGAAGGAGATACGCGCGTTTTAAGCAACGAACGAAATCAGACGGACTCCGTATACGGCCCTGGCAACCGTATACGGCCCTGGCAACCGTATACGGCCCTATACATACCATATATGGCCTTGTATACACCGTATATGGCCCTACCAAGGCCGTATACGGACCCCTGCCCCCGTATGCTGCTTCGTTTGCTTGTACGCGCTGTTTAGCGAGTTGTATGGAAGATTTGAAGCTTTGCCTATAAATAGAGGGTCACCCCTCCTCATTCCACACACCTTCACACATTTTCTCATTCTCACATTTTTCTCATTTCTCTCTTTCTTTCACTTTCTCTCTCTAACTTTCTCTCTCTAGCACTACTCTTAGGAGTTAGAGGAGAAAGGTTAGGGTTGAGCTTACGGTTCGAGTCTAGAGGAAGGTTTAGCTTGGTAATCTTGTTGTAACAAGTTTTTCAAGTTCAGACTATTTGTAATCCTCAGTATTACGCTGCTGTATTGTAACACCCCCAAATTTAATGATTTGCGGAAGCTTGATTTGGGTGTTACTAATCAATAACAAAACACAAAGATAAATAGCAAACGACCCTATATGCGTCGTTTTAACAAAATATATTGATTACTGAAATGTTTACAACATTTAAAACGTTACATAGCTCGAGTTAAATAAAATGAGATTTCAGTACATAAGTACTTATACAAAATATACTAATGCAAGAAAATCTCAATCGTCTGTATGCTGACTCGAGCTAAATCCTGAAGCAGAAACATCCTACTGCTGGGTACCTGCGATATATGCTAAAAGGTCAGCTATAAAGCTGGTGAGCTCACAGGTTTGAAATCAAGTAATATCGTATGAACCGCAAGATTTTAAATAGTGAATTGCATCCAACAATGAAATAATGAATTGCATCCAGCAATTAAATAATGAATTGCATCAAGCAATTTAATGATAATCATCGTGTATACAGCCATGAGCACATAGTTGAGCTTAACTCGAGGGCCGGGTCCCCTATAGAGAATTCCGGGCGAGGTGCCTCCACGAATGCCTAATCCACATTCGTCTTCCCAAATATTAGTACGTCCGTTTACCCGGTTAGTGCTTGCTAACCCGGACGAGGAGGGTCAATCCTATATGGTACCATATACTAATATTCACGCTACAACGTATTAACAACTATGCTGACGGAGGACTTTAAATGATTAGTTTCGAAAAAAAACTCATGTAGTATATGAAAAGTTGGTACTTGCGTTCACATGTTAAAAGTTTGAGCAGTATATCACACCCCTGAGTAAAACAGTAAAAAGAGGGGCTATGAGACTCACCTGAGTCTGAGAGCGTTTAAACAAACGTAAGTTGATTAGCGAATAATGAAGTCCAACGACTTGTAACCTGAGGGTGTCCACGACACGCGATGGTTATAATCATGATTGGGTATCTCAAAAGATCACCCTTGTAGTTGTTACACAACTATATATGTCCAAATTACTTCGATTTGGTTGATTCGTTAAGCGTTTGAAAATGTGTACGGCCCGTTGGTGATGGGTTTGGAATAATAAACTTTAAGTATTATTATTTTGTAATTGGCGTTTTGCACTTAAAAGTGTGTCCCGAAGTGTTTTATAAGTCGTATCGTATAAGGGTTTGAGGTTATATAGTTCCAACACTTAGTGAAATTGAGATTTGAAAACCTGCTGTTTTATACGACACAATCATGCGACACTAAATGGATTATGCGACACAAAGGTTGTGTCACATAGGAGTGCGACACAATGTCCATACGACATAAGAGTTGTGTCGCATGGATGCGAAATGCTGATTCAACAGCGACATAGTGATTGTGTCGTATGGGGTATGCGACATAGTGGTTGTGTCGCAAGATTTGCGACACTAAATCTTTGGTACGACATAAGGTACGACACTAAGGGTAAACTACGACACAACATGCGACACAAGGCTTGTGTCGCATGGATGAACACCAGCCCAGAAATCCGGCTGTCAACGTTAATTCCGACCAAAAATCCATTTTAAACTCGTTTTTAAGCTATGAAATCGTGTTATATACTTAGTAATGGACATATATATGTTATATAAACAACCACAAGTGAAAAATACTAAGAATCGAGTGATTTCGGGATTTTGTCAGAAACTTACAATTTACCGAAATGAAAATCCGGAAAGGTAGCGTTGTAGATCGTCGCGAGGTGGTCGTGAATCTCTAAAAATATTTATGATCCGGTTGCGTTTGATAGTAGTATTGTGCGATTTAGGTGGATGGTGGTGATTTTGATTATTAGAGAGAAAATAGGAGAGAGAGATGAGAAAGAGAATGAAATGAAGAAAAGTAAGTGGGGGGGGGGGGGGGGGGGTGGGGGTTATCCCCACTTTCCAGTTTTCGCCCCGCGTCCCGTGTGGTGTTCGTTTGCTCCGTCGTTTAAACGTTAAATAATTATTTACATTTGAATTATAAGTTTTAAATTACGATTTATTACGCGATATATTATTTAAATATTTTACAAATCATTTTATATTCGTGTTATAAAACGTAAGTTAGTTTATTTCGTTTGCGCGTTTTACTATTTTGAATTGTGTAAGTTCGGTTTGTACGATACGAATGAATACGAAATATTATCAAAATAATATTTTTGGATATAAAAGCGTTATTTAATAAAAGTGGTCACCAACGTCCGTATAATATTGAATCGAAATACATCCGATTTAAATTGCGTACGATTTAATCAAATCGCATATTCGTATATATTCAACAATATATATAATTCGATACATTAATTAGCCTAACAAGGAACTAATTACATGTATTAACATATTATTAGGCACTAATTACTAGTCCTAATTTGGCGGGTGTTACATTCTCCCCCTGTTAGAAGAATTTCGTCCCGAAATTTAGTTCGAAGTCGTGTTTGATGTAGAATCAGTGAAGAGTTGAGGATATTTGAGTCGCATTTGGTCTTCCCGTTCCCAGGTGAATTCCGGACCACGCCGCGAATTCCATCTGACCTTGACGATGGGAATACGACTTTGTTTCAGTTGTTTGACCTCACGGTCCATAATTTCAGCGGGTTCCTCAACGAAATGAAGTTTATCGTCAACACGAATTTCATCTAATGGAATAATAAGTGTCTCATCAGACAGACACTTCTTCAGATTTGAAATATGAAAAGTAGGGTGCACGCTGCTGAGTTCGGATGGCAGCTGCAATCGATAAGCTACGGGGCCAATCCGTTCAAGGATCTCAAAAGGCCCGATGTATCTGGGATTTAACTTCCCGCGTTTGCCAAAACGGATGACGCCCTTCCAAGGCGATACTTTTAAGAGTACTCGATCCCCAACTTGGAACTCGAGTGGTTTGCGTCTCACGTCAGCATAACTTTTCTGACGATCACGTGCGGTTTTGAGTCTGTTTTGGATTTCCACAATTTTCTCAGTGGTGGCGTGTATGAGTTCAGGACCAGTGAGTTGACTATCTCCCAACTCAGTCCAACAGATCGGTGATCGGCACTTACGACCGTACAGTGCCTCAAAAGGTGCAGCCTTAATGCTGGCATGATAACTGTTATTGTACGAAAATTCGCATAACGGTAGATGTCTTTCCCAGTTTGTACCGAAATCAACTACGCAGGCTCGTAGCATGTCTTCCAGTGTTTGAATGGTTCGTTCACTTTGGCCATCGGTTTGAGGATGATACGCGGTACTCATATCGAGACGGGTACCCATAGCTTTCTGAAGTGATTGCCAAAAGTGAGAAGTGAAACGGGCATCTCTGTCAGAGATGATTGAGACTGGAACACCGTGATGAGAAACGATTTCCTTGATGTAGATTTGTGTAAGGCGTTCCATTTTATCGTTTTCTTTGATTGCCAGGAAATGAGCAGATTTGGTGAGACGATCGACGATCACCCAAATGGTATCGCAACCGCTCGACGACTTGGGTAGTTTGGTTATGAAATCCATGGCACTTTGATCCCATTTCCATTCAGGGATTTCAGGTTGTTGGAGTAAACCAGAAGGTTTTTGATGTTCGGTTTTGACTTTTGAGCAAGTAAGGCACTTGCTAACGTAAGTGGCGATTTTGGCTTTCATGTTCGGCCACCAATAAAATTCTTTGATTCCGTGGTACATCTTATCGGATCCCGGATGGATAGAATATTTAGACTTGTGAGCTTCATCCATCACCAAGTCTCGTAGGTTCCCGAAATTAGGCAACCAGATTCGGTTTGAGAAATACCTAATCCCGTTAGGTTTGATTTCAAATTGTTTGTCGATGCCCCGCAAGGCTTCATTTATGATGTTTTCAGATTTCAGGGCTTCGATCTGAGCGGTATGAATTTGAATGGTAAGATCGTTGTGAATGGTCATACTGAGGGCTCGGACTCGAAGTGGTTTTGATCGTTCCTTTCGACTGAGGGCATTGGCTACAACATTAGCCTTCCCTGGATGGTACTTGATCTCGCAATCGTAATCGGTAAGCAACTCGACCCATCGACGTTGCCTCATATTGAGATCCTTCTGATCGAAGATATGTTGGAGACTTTTATGATCGGTAAAAATGGTGCACTTAGTGCCGTAGAGATAATGTCTCCAGATTTTGAGAGCAAAAATGACAGCTCCAAGTTCGAGATCGTGAGTGGTGTAGTTCTTTTCGTGAATTTTCAGCTGTCGTGAGGCATAAGCAATGACCTTGTCTCGTTGCATCAGCACGCAACCAAGACCTTGGTGAGAAGCATCTCAGTATACCACGAAGTCATCGGTGCCTTCGGGTAGGGATAGAATTGGAGCACTGCAAAGCTTTTGTTTCAAAAGTTGGAACGCTGACTCTTGTTGTTCGGTCCAATCGAACCTTTTCTCTTTCTGAGTCAGTACCGTGAGTGGTTGAGTTATTTTGGAGAAATTTTCGATAAATCGTCGATAATACCCAGCAAGACCCAAAAATTGTCGTACTTCAGTTGCAGAGGTGGGTGCTTGCCAGTCTTTGATAGCCTCGATCTTCGATGGGTCCACGTGAATTCCTTGACTGTCGATCACGTGACCAAGAAATTGAACGGTTTGAATCCAGAACTCACTCTTAGAGAATTTAGCATAAAGCTCCTCGTGTCTAAGTAGTTCAAGGATAGTCTTAAGGTGTTGCGCATGTTCTTGCTCGTTGCGCGAGTAAATGAGTATGTCATCAATAAAGACAATGACAAACTTGTCGAGGTAAGGTTTGCACACCCGGTTCATGAGGTCCATGAATACAGCCGGTGCGTTTGTTAGACCGAAGGGCATCAC
Source organism: Helichrysum umbraculigerum (assembly GCA_949592205.1). Lineage (NCBI taxonomy): Eukaryota > Viridiplantae > Streptophyta > Magnoliopsida > Asterales > Asteraceae > Helichrysum > Helichrysum umbraculigerum. Next base: position 33,404,665 of record CATIUR010000002.1, read on the forward strand.
TTGGAATTCGTAGTGCCCGTAACGAGTTCTGAAAGCAGTTTTTGGAATATCGGTGTCGCGAACTCGTAACTGATGATAACCTGATCGCAGGTCGATTTTTGAGTAGAAACTTGAACCTTGAAGTTGGTCGAATAGATCATCAATGCGAGGAAGTGGATAACGGTTCTTGACGGTCAATTTGTTCAATTCTGGGTAGTCGATGCACATTCGGAAAGAACCGACCTTCTTTTTGACAAATAAGACCGGAGCTCCCCAAGGTGAAGAACTCGGTCTAATGAATCTTCGATCCAGAAGTTCCTGTAACTGAGAGGACAACTCCTGAAGTTCAGATGGGGCTAAACGGTACGGTGCGCGGGCCACCGGTGCGGCACCCGGCACAAGATCAATCGAGAACTCAACCTGTCTAGGCGGAGGTAGACTAGGTAGTTCTTCCGGAAAGACTTCGGGAAAGTCTCTAACAATCGGCACATCCTCAAGTCGCTTCTCTTCCGACTTCTTCTCCATGATGTGTGCGAGTATGGCAGGGTAACCCTTTCTCAGAAATTTTCGGGTTTTTAAGCAGGAGATTATATTGAGTCCCGTCCCACCGGTCTCCCCCTGTATGATCAAGGTTCCACCAACGGCGAGTGGGATACGGACGATTTTATCGTGACAAACGATTTCAGCTCGATATTTGGACAACCAGTCCATTCCAATAATGACGTCGAAACTCCCGATTTCAATGGGTATAAGGTCGATCGAAAAGGTTTCGTCAGCTAGGTTTAAAGTGCAATTAGGTATCACACTGGTGGTTTCTACAAGTTTTCCATTGGCTAGCTCTACAGTGTACTTAACATCTAAGGCAACAGGAGTGATGTCAAGTAATGGGCAAAAATCATCGGAGATAAAGCTTCTATCAGCACCAGTATCAAATAGAACAGAAGCATTTAAGTTGTTGAGGAGGAACATACCCGAGACCACATTCGGGTCCTGGCGGGCGTCCCCAGATTTGATGACGAAAGCTCTGCTTCGGGTGTTGTTGTTGTTGCTGTTGCGGTTGTTGTTGTTGTTGTTCTTCAGTTTTGGGCACGAGTCCCTGAAATGCCCAGGTTTCCCACACTCAAAGCATACTTTGGGTAGTCTGGTGTTGTTGGGGTTGTTGTTGGTAGGAGAGCGGCAATCTTTGGTAAGGTGGCCGTACCTCTTGCAGTTGTTGCAAAAGGGACCACAGGAACCTTCATGGTGACGGCTGCACTTGGAACAGTATGGTTTGCTCCCAGTGTAACCCCGGATGATGTCAGTGGTGGTGTTGTAAGCTTTGATGGTGTCGGTTTTCTTGTTTTGTTGGTTGGAGGGGTTGTTGTGGTAGTCAGACCACTTGCGTTTGTTGTTGTGAGAGGATGAAGTGGGTGGTTCAGAATCTTGGCTCATTGACATCAAGTCTTGGGCCAATAGGATTGCACCGTCAATGGTGGTTGGTTTTGAAGAGATGACATGTCCCCGAACAGGATCAGGGAGACCAAGGGTGTACTTCCTGATTTTATCAGGTTCAGTGCTAACCATAGCTGGGCGGAGGGCAGCTATTTGTTGAAACCTGGTGGTATAACCATCGATATCACCACCCTGAACCTTTAAGTTCCAGAACTCCTCATCTAGCTTTTGGAGTTTGGCGATAGAGCAGTATTTGGCAGTGAGTTTTGCTTTCAATTCCTCCCAAGTGAGTTGGTAGGCAATGTCAGCACCCACTGATTGGGTATATGAATTCCACCAAGAGTGGGCATCATCTTCAAGAGAGCAGGTGGCGAAGTTTACTTTGTCGTTCTCCGCGCATTTACTAACACGGAAAACAGTTTCCATTTTCTCGAACCATCTGATCAGTCCGATGGCTTCTTCAGAACCCTTGAAGCTCGAGGGTTTGCAGCTTTGGAAGTCCTTGTAAGAACAAGGTTTGACGGCAGAGGTTCCAGCGGTATCACTGTTTCTTGTGGAGTTGGGTGGGGTATTCCGAGCCAAGGCTTCAGTAACAGCCTGGGTTATGAGTGACGTAATCTGAGCATCGGTGTAAGGTCGTGTCTTTGGCGGCATGATTCTTCAATAAAAGAAATGAAGATATATGAGATTTCGTAGGAAAGTTGTATTTGTTATAGATGTACATGTAGAAAAGCAGTAACACATGACATCAACATGGAAGAATGACAATTAATATAAGTTGAACAACAAAGAATATTTGATAGCTAATACGAGTTCAAAGGTTACATCCTACAGATGTATTACAAAAGATGTCGGGAATTGTTACATCCGACCGAATTATAGAGTAACGCGTAGATAGTTACTAGATTACAGGATAGATTACAAGACAAAGACTACACTAGTCTTGACGTAGATTAATTTGTTCCATCATCGTGACAAGACGGTCCACAGTGGTTGCAAGCCTGCTAGCTTGTCGGGCGTTGTCTTCTGCTAGTGCAAGTCATTGTGTTAGTCCACGCGCATACTCTTCTGCTTCATGTGAGCGCTGTTCACATTCTTCCATCCTTTGTTGTAGAAGGGCATTTTCCACCCTTATTTCTATTATTTGGTTGCGAAGGACATCCATGTTGTTGTTTGTGGTTTCAAGGTCGTCGGAGACCTGTTCAATGCGTTCTAGAGATGTAAGTCGCCTGTTTTCGTTGGTTTCCTGCAACACGACATCCATGGTGCGAAGTCGCTGCTCGTGTTGGTTTACTCTAGCGGCTAAAGCCGGTAAGGCGATGTGAGTGGGATACGGGCCAGCTCGAGGCAACCTGCTGTTCCTCCTTGTTACCCTTGGGTTCTGTGACCCGGATTGAGAACGAGATGAATTTGATGGAATGTTTGCCATTTCTGAGACAAAGCGTTAGTAAGATTGAGGCCTATATTCATATAGCTCCTATATAACATAGCCTATTGAGTGTCTAGCATAAACATGTTTAAGTCTCGGTTCTCTCGAGGTCAGAGTCTTCTATTGTACCCTGTTCAGCCATAACTACTTTCGGATCTTACATCATATTTGCTTAATTGTACATAGTTGATCAGGCTATGTTAAATTAAACTCGTATGCTGTAATCCCTGAACCAGTCATACCTAATAAGGAATACTGCCTAATGGTCATAGTCTAGGCTCACTAATGCAACCTAGTTCACTATAACCTTAGGCTCTGATACCAATCTGTAACACCCCCAAATTTAATGATTTGCGGAAGCTTGATTTGGGTGTTACTAATCAATAACAAAACACAAAGATAAATAGCAAACGACCCTATATGCGTCGTTTTAACAAAATATATTGATTACTGAAATGTTTACAACATTTAAAACGTTACATAGCTCGAGTTAAATAAAATGAGATTTCAGTACATAAGTACTTATACAAAATATACTAATGCAAGAAAATCTCAATCGTCTGTATGCTGACTCGAGCTAAATCCTGAAGCAGAAACATCCTACTGCTGGGTACCTGCGATATATGCTAAAAGGTCAGCTATAAAGCTGGTGAGCTCACAGGTTTGAAATCAAGTAATATCGTATGAACCGCAAGATTTTAAATAGTGAATTGCATCCAGCAATGAAATAATGAATTGCATCCAGCAATTAAATAATGAATTGCATCCAACAATTTAATGATAATCATCGTGTATACAGCCATGAGCACATAGTTGAGCTTAACTCGAGGGCCGGGTCCCCTATAGAGAATTCCGGGCGAGGTGCCTCCACGAATGCCTAATCCACATTCGTCTTCCCAAATATTAGTACGTCCGTTTACCCGGTTAGTGCTTGCTAACCCGGACGAGGAGGGTCAATCCTATATGGTACCATATACTAATATTCACGCTACAACGTATTAACAACTATGCTGACGGAGGACTTTAAATGATTAGTTTCGAAAAAAAACTCATGTAGTATATGAAAAGTTGGTACTTGCGTTCACATGTTAAAAGTTTGAGCAGTATATCACACCCCTGAGTAAAACAGTAAAAAGAGGGGCTATGAGACTCACCTGAGTCTGAGAGCGTTTAAACAAACGTAAGTTGATTAGCGAATAATGAAGTCCAACGACTTGTAACCTGAGGGTGTCCACGACACGCGATGGTTATAATCATGATTTGGTATCTCAAAAGATCACCCTTGTAGTTGTTACACAACTATATATGTCCAAATTACTTCGATTTGGTTGATTCGTTAAGCGTTTGAAAATGTGTACGGCCCGTTGGTGATGGGTTTGGAATAATAAACTTTAAGTATTATTATTTTGTAATTGGCGTTTTGCACTTAAAAGTGTGTCCCGAAGTGTTTTATAAGTCGTATCGTATAAGGGTTTGAGGTTATATAGTTCCAACACTTAGTGAAATTGAGATTTGAAAACCTGCTGTTTTATGCGACACAATCATGCGACACTAAATGGATTATGCGACACAAAGGTTGTGTCGCATAGGAGTGCGACACAATGTCCATACGACACAAGAGTTGTGTCGCATGGATGCGAAATGCTGATTCAACAGCGACATAGTGATTGTGTCATATGGGGTATGCGACATAGTGGTTGTGTCGCAAGATTTGCGACACTAAATCTTTGGTACGACATAAGGTACGACACTAAGGGTAAACTACGACACAACATGCGACACAAGGCTTGTGTCGCATGGATGAACACCAGCCCAGAAATCCGGCTGTCAACGTTAATTCCGACCCAAAATCCGTTTTAAACTCGTTTTTAAGCTATGAAATCGTGTTATATACTTAGTAATGGACATATATATGTTATATAAACAACCACAAGTGAAAAATACTAAGAATCGAGTGATTTCGGGATTTTGTCAGAAACTTACAATTTACCGAAATGAAAATCCGGAAAGGTAGCGTTGTAGATCGTCGCGAGGTGGTCGTGAATCTCTAAAAATATTTATGATCCGGTTGCGTTTGATAGTAGTATTGTGCGATTTAGGTGGATGGTGGTGATTTTGATTATTAGAGAGAAAATAGGAGAGAGAGATGAGAAAGAGAATGAAATGAAGAAAAGTAAGTGGGGGGGGGGGGGGGGGGGGTGGGGGTTATCCCCACTTTCCAGTTTTTGCCCCGCGTCCCGTGTGGTGTTCGTTTGCTCCGTCGTTTAAACGTTAAATAATTATTTACATTTGAATTATAAGTTTTAAATTACGATTTATTACGCGATATATTATTTAAATATTTTACAAATCATTTTATATTCGTGTTATAAAACGTAAGTTAGTTTATTTCGTTTGCGCGTTTTACTATTTTGAATTGTGTAAGTTCGGTTTGTACGATACGAATGAATACGAAATATTATCAAAATAATATTTTTGGATATAAAAGCGTTATTTAATAAAAGTGGTCACCAACGTCCGTATAATATTGAATCGAAATACATCCGATTTAAATTGCGTACGATTTAATCAAATCGCATATTCGTATATATTCAACAATATATATAATTCGATACATTAATTAGCCTAACAAGGAACTAATTACATGTATTAACATATGATTAGGCACTAATTACTAGTCCTAATTTGGCGGGTGTTACATGTATTCCCGGTGATATCTAAACTTTACTTACTGTTATAATGCTTGTGCTTTATGTTATTTCAGTTTGTATTCTGCATATTGACATGTTTATAGAGTAGTTTAATATTTTGATTGTTGAAATGTAGATATTAGGAGTAGGGATGATGTTAAATTAATATTTCATTTGTACGATTGGAAATTGTTATGCTGTGTATTGTTATGCTGTGTATCTGGTTAAGCTTATCCTGAATATAGATCTAGTCTCTCATCACCCTTTCCAGACTTTCACGTGACTGTTGCCCTAGGATAGGATCTGATCAACCCTAATACTATGAATATGCAGTTATCTTCAGTTACAGTATGAAACTATGAACTTTCCTTTATAAGGCACGGTACTTCGTATAGCGTTGGAAACACCTCGTGTGGAGTACAAATACGTGGAAGCTAAGGAAATGCCATGGATTGTTTCATCGTGGATTACCTAGAAGTGACCCTTCTAGAACTGTGGTCTAGGAATCAAAGCTGTGGAAATGCTTGTTGCACTGTACACCATCAGTACACCTAAGATCTGGAACACTGTGGAAATGCTTAAATGCCCAGTACACCGTTAGTACATCTAGGGTTTGGAACACTGTGGAAATGCCTAATTGCCCTGTACACCGTGATTATTCCTAGGGATGAACGCCTGACTGTAAAGGAGGGTCTATATTTACGATGGTTAAGTATGTGCTTCAACAGATAAAATTCAGGGTAGTGTCAATTATAATACCTAGACATGCAAAACCCTAATCAGACCAATAGTTTAACATACATAGGATACAATCAGTATTTGCCTTGATAAAAGTAAATAGACGATTAGGTGTTAAGAAATGTCAGTAAATACAATTGCGGTCTGTTGCCTTATGCCTGCTCCCTAGATAAATCAAGGGTGACTTTGTCTTATTCAAGCAAAAGTTCAGGGGGTTTGAAAACAACCTGATCTGATCAGAATCATGATAACCTAGGATTCCAGTGACATATGTTTCTAGGGTTTCACCTGAACGTAGGGTCCTAGCGTTTACACCGAAAGTATGTCTGCTTTTTATCTGGTAAATCTCCAATCAATTTTATAATGAACATCATCCCGAAACCCTAATTATCCAAGTTTCAGCAATCACATCTCTACCTGTCTGCTTATTCCCTATCTCTTATCTCTGTTATTTAATTTACTGCACTTAGGATAAATTAGAAAACCAAATCAATCCAAAATCTATCTACCTACCCCCATCATAATTGCGACCATAATATTTGGTGACTCGCTTCATTTCAATTCGCTCCGATAAAAGAACGACCTCGAGTTATACTTACTGCTTGCTCCCAAGGTAGGTAGTACTTATAGTTTGAGCCCCGGCTCATATAAATTTAAAACTCACTGTCCGCCGCCTCTATTGTTGTTGGAACAACGACCGGAGTCAAATCCGACCGACCGATAGAGCAGCGACAAGTTTTTTTGGCGCCGCTGCCGGGGATCGTAGAGCGTTCCGATTTGAAGCCGCCTTAGATATTCTAGCTTTTAGGAGATCCTTTCCAGTTAGGTTTTCCCAAACTTAATTGATAGTTATTTGCTTTCCTTAGAATAATTTAGATAGTTTAATTTAGTTAAATTAAAAATGAAAAATACAAAAACATCTTTCTATGATTCATTTACGTCTAGCCCCATTTCTCCACTCGCCCTCAAGACGTCCGAAGAAATGATGGCCATGGATGACGCTGAGTTCTTCACCTGCTTAGAACGAGAGTTGGAATCTGAAGTCTACTCTTCATCTTTATCCTCTTCTGAAGATATCTCCGTTAATTCAGACGATGAATCTAGAACCATAGGGCAATTCTTAGACCTTAACTTAGGAACCCATGATTCTCATCAGAAGATCTCAACTTCTGCTTCTAGCATTCTAAGCTACCAGGTTATACTTGCTCCTGAGATTTCATATTCCTTAGAAAACTTCTTTCAATTCCCTACTTCATCTGGTTTTGTCGAAAGTAACTCTGAACATCTTCAACCCTTTCGTTTTCCACCCATTGAAGAACGTCTTCCACCCTGGGATGAAGAAGTTTACGAATACCCTCCAAAATCACCTATCTTTTTGAACCTTGTACCCGAACCGGAGTACACCATCTATCGTGTTGTTGATAGGACTTTACCAATCAAACCTGAAGAAAATATCCGCTACCTAGGTAACTCTTTTGACCCTGATAGGAGATTGGATGTTTGTCGGGCATTTGCTAGACAACTCAAAATGTCTGACTTTCCTTTTTCAGTTGAACAAAGAGAAGTCACTCGTAGGATAAAGTAACAGGTTGGTATTCTCCACCATCTTCCAAATCAAAAGGAGGAAGGTATCTTCACACATTATCGAGAACAAGAACTAAAGCTTAAATCAGAAATAGACCTACTAATGGACCTATTCGCCTGCACCGATTATCAACCGGTTTCCCAAACCCTAATTAATCGTTATGTTGCGGCTATGATTTATGAGCTTGAGTTCTGGATCAGCAAAGATCCCACTATATCTCTCGTCATTTCTGATAAAATTCCATTCTTCGTTGACCCCGCTACTTACATGATCGACAAGTTGTTAGAGATATTCCCTGGAGCCACTAACGATAAGATGGAAGCTACTTTCTTTGCTGGAAGGAAGGATATTAACGTCTCACTCACTTTGTTATTTGCTCAGTCAAAATTTCCATTCACTGTTTCACAAACATCTTTAATCGAAGAAATCACGGAGTCAGTTCACACTACCACCGGAGATCCCGATTCGAGAGAAGAATGGGAATTTCAACAAACCCTAGGAATGCTTCTTCTTGACTTGAACAATATAGATGACGGATCACGAAACGGAATTTCAAACCCTAAGAAAGTTAGAAAGGAATTTAACAAGTTTATCGACAATCTTCTAGATTTAGGCAAAAAGGAACGTATGTTTCTCACTGAGCACGAACGATTCTCATTACATCCCGCGGACCTAGTTGATTCTGTCATTAAGATCCTCACTTGTGACTTTATTCCTCGCTACACTTTCCCTCAACCAAGAGCACCAAATTCACTTAAACATTTGCTCTTAGGCAATACTCAATAAATTTGTCCAAAAGTCGAGCTACCGACTTTAACCAAGCACTTTTTGGGAGGCAACCCAAACTTTAGTTAATTTAGTTTTATTTTAAGTATTTAGGATAAGTAATATTAGTGGTTAATTATTAAATTTAAAAGCTTTCATTTAAAAACACAAGAAGACGTTCTTTTAAAATTCAAATTCGCGCAACACAGTAACGAATTTCAGACATTTTCAGAAAGTTCGAAAAAGTTTATTTTGTAAATTTTGAAAAATCAATTTTGAATTTGTCTTGGATTTTAAAGAACACAAAAAGATTGTCTTGTTTTAAATAAAAACGTATATGATTTCGCGTACGATTCGCAATATCTTTTCAGACTGCGCGTAAAGATTCAGAAAATTACGAACATACTTTTTAAAATTATTTTATTGAAAATTTTAAACCATAAAATTTTACTTGTATGTATCGTATCTTTCGCGAATTTTAAATCGCACGCATTTGAAAGGGTATAAAAGGGACTTTTGGCCACACACATAAGACAAAATCATAAAAACTTCATCTTCTTCCCCCTTTCCCTCTCTTCACCGTCGGCCCAACCCACCACCATCACCAAATCTTCATCGCTTCACCATTTTGCATGATTCCAAACTCAAAATTCATCATTTTATGATCTTTCTTGCATCCACAACATCACTACATCAAGTTTAAGGTAATCCTTGACCTAATTTTGTGATTTTCATGAAACTTTTTAAATTAGGGCTTGTAACTCATTTTCATAGATTTCATGGTTAAAAGTTGCAATCTTTAATGTTATTCCATGCTTATCTTGATGCTTAACATGATTACAAACATAATCTAGTGATTTGTTAGCTTAAATGCAAGTTTGAAGATTAAAGTGTTGACTTTTTGGATGAACTATGACTAGTTTGACTTTTTGGTTGATTAATTGCTTACGTTGACTTTTGTTGATTGAATTATGCTTAATTATGATAGGTTAACATGCTTTGATTAATCATTTGCAATTAGAAAATGTCTAAGCTAGTTTTTGGTAATTAAAGTAAGCTAATTTTTGATAAAACCATCATAACCATCATTTTTACTTAAAACTTTTATTTTTAAACCATGTTTATGACTTTTCTAAACTTAAAAGCTTACAAAATTGTCAAAACAAGCTTCGGTTCGTTTAATCATTTCTAAAGTTCATCACTTTAAATAATAAAGTGTATGACACTTTGAAATGGAACCAACAAAAATGCCATTTTCTAAAATTACCATTTTGTCAAATGAGTTTTCTTCTATTCTTTGCTCGGAACCATGTAATTGAGCTTCATGTCTTTTGGAAATGGCGGAAAGTTGGATTGCATATTAAATTGGAAATATGTCATTTTGTGATTAATTGATTCACTTGAGGTAATTATATGACCTTGGACTTATTCAAAGTATTAAGCTCATTTGAATTGATTAGCCATAAGCATAAAGTGTTTAAGTTTTTAGTCCTTGGGATAATTGAATTAGGTATTTATATACTTACTTTGATTATGCTAGAAATTTGGAGCTTTGTGCCACTTTCCCTTGTTTAGACATAAGCTGATAAGAAAGTATTGATTTGTGATTGGTTGCGATTAGGTTTAGCAATTTTAAATTTCTGGATATGCCTATTTCTAAAGCCTACATTTCCAATTCTTTTTTGAAAATCTGGAAACACTTTAGCATATCCATTAATATACCACTATTATGGTTTGATCTTTTCTTTTCTTTTCTTTTGTCTCAGATGGATACTTGCAAGCCTTTACTCAGCTACTTGGCCAAATCTTTAAAGAATAGGTCACTCATTCGCCAGTGGTTGCAGCGACCGGTCGGCAGTAATCGTTATGTGATTTGGAAAGATATGATTAAGCTTGGAATCAGGGAAGAATTGAAAAGTTTGTTGATGTATGAGACCGAGGGTCAAGTAAACAATGCCCTTCTCCGTCTCTTCGATATAGATGAGTATGCCTACGGAGAAGTAGTGACAGAGTTCATGATGACTTACCAGCTGAACCCAAAAATGAGCGTATTCGACAAAAGAAAGATTTCATTTATGTTTCAGGAAAAGATTCATCATATCTTAGTTGCCGACTTAGGAGTGTATCTTGGTTTATATACAGAGTCTCAGGTCAACTCTGCATGGTTCAGAAACAGTGTTCAAGACATCTCCAGCCTACCAAACAGGAACCATAAGGATATTTGGATGGATTTATCAGGATCAAACTTTAGGAGCTGTGTTAAGTCATCCACTTTCATCAAGCCGGTTCATCACATCCTTCACAAGTTGCTAGCATGTTCTATATTTGGAAAGAAGGAAGGTGGAGCTGTGAGTGCCGAAGAGTTGAAGTTCATGGAAGCAATCATAGGAGGAAAGAATCTGAATGTTGCTTTCTTGATCGCTGAGAGACTTTGGGATGAGACAGACTTGGATAAGCACATGTTCATGGGGTCGATTATCACTAGATTGCTGTATGGTATGGGATTGTTGACTGAGGCCCACACTGAGGAGTTTACTGTTTGTTCTCGTTCTTTGCCATTCAACTTGGACTACTGCAAGTTGATCCATCTTGTTGAGGTAGATGAGCAGAGGCAATGCCTATGGAAGAACACCAAACAGATCATTCCAGGATGTCATCTCCCTGGGAAGCGTGTTAGAGGATCCTCACCTGTTGCAGATACTGAGGATGGCCCATCTGATAGAGCCCGAACACCTACTACTCATGCTAGTGTCCCGCATGGAGGATCTGAGACAGCCGAGCCACCAGCTCAGGCTACTGTTCACTACACAGATCCTGTGACCTCGCTGACACAGTATTATCTTTTGCATGCTCTTCAGGTTAGTCATTCCCATCAGCTGTTGATTTCTAGGAGACTTGGTATTCCTGACCCTGAGCCTTACATGTACCGATGTGGTCCATCACCACCAGCCATAGCTCCACCACATACATCCATCCCATCACATACCACCCATACACCATCACCCGCTATCCGGACCACACCAGTACCAGAGCAAGTCCAGTCAGTTGAGACCGAGATACCGGTAGTTCATCCAGTGATTTCTGCACCTGTGATTTCTCATCCGACCCAGCCTGTCGCCAGTGGATCTTACCGTGCTGACACAGTCTACTTGGGCATGGATGCTCTATCTTTTGACACTTCCAGAATGTTACTGAACCTTGGACCGATCTCTTCTTCAGATGTGCCCACCGAGACCATGCTTCGTCAGGCCTATATGAAACTACTTGAGGATGCCAAAGTCACATCAGATGTTCTGCTACAGTGGGGTATTACAGATCCGATGAAGCTGCCGGCAGCTACACTCAGAGATATTTTGATGTAGCTCAAGCTTATCACTGCTGAAGAAGGACAGAGAGTGTCGAGTGGCCAGCAGTCAGTCGTAGGACCATCCACAGCACCAGTCCCTACTCAGCATGATGACATACCTGATCAGGGATCCCCAGCCTCATAGACCTGCCCCATTTGCATCACTTGACTTTGGTTTCAGACATTATTACTATTATTATCTTGTGTTTGTTTGGCTACTATTGGACCTTACTTTTGGAACTTATTTGTATCAGCCACTAGTTGGTTGATCACTCTATCCTTACTTACATTATGCTATTACTTATTATGTTTTATTTTCTTTCTGTCAAATAAGTAGAAATGTTGTGATGAATGAAAGTGAAAAAAGGCGAGATGGCGCACTTTCAAGAAGAAAATCAGTGAAGTCAAAAGGCAACCCGAACCAGCTTTCAATATTTGCAGACTGCGGAACATTCAACATCTCATGGAGGGGTCTCGTTCTTCTCAAAACTTCCTTGTATCCAAGCACTTCAAAGAACTAAGTGTGGGATCACTTCCCACATTACAAATACTTATCGAAATCACTCCAACTTCTTCGAAACCTAAAGTATGGGACTCTACACCATAAGGATCCCTACTTAAAAGAATTGAAGTTGATTTCTGATAACATTGGATACATGACACCGGATAACCCAATTGAAGCTTACTGACCTTCAAGAAGAATGTAGAAGAAAGCTCGCTTCGACTCTCTCTCTCCTGCAAAATTTCATAAGCTTCAAAACGTTAAAGCGTTATCTGGGGAGTTTCTTAACCCTCTATCCATTTCACGATTACATATATTCTGTCTTGTTAGCTTGTTATAATCTATACCCTATCATGAGCTTATCACTAAGTGTAGAATTCAAACCCAAATTTAACACTTAAGAAACATTTTCTTACATGTTCAAACTCTAAGTGTGGGATTTTACCTCCAGTAAAAACTCAACTCAAGAGAACATTAGGGACAATGTTCCTTTAAGTGTGGGATAGCTAGGTATAGAATACCTTGGATAATTTTAGGCGATTTTTATGTCCAAAATAGCATTACTCAGAAAATGTTTCCCCAAAAACGAATTTTTTTCAAATAAATCTTTTCAAAAAAATTTCAAAAAGTTAAAATCATAAGTTAGATTGTGAAATTAACTCTAAGTTTTCGAGTTAAATACTTTCGAAAAGAATCATTCTCAAAATATGAGAAAGGTATTTTGGAATATAGGGAAAATAAGGTAGAAATTTCTCGAGCAAGAAACAATAATCTAAAAGGAGCATGGCTAGGCACATACAACCCTATTTTGTAGTGAGGTATCTTGAGCCTAAAAGCATTCATCTTTAATGCTTCACTTTCATTTCTTGTGTGTGCCGATGCTTGCATCTCAGAATTAGAACTTGCTCCAGACATACGTTTCAAGACTACATTGGTGTGTACCGTACGCGGTATAGGTGCAGCTAGATGACCTTGACATTCCTTACGATTTAAACCCAATTCTTACATATCTCTTCAAGCCCAAAACCCTTCCGATACTTATTTTCAGTATCGATGATCCGTCTAGTAAACCCTGTTGAGCCTAAACCTTTCATTTCATAAAAAAACCCTCGTACTAAACCCCTACTCAACCAAAATTCCCAAAACCTTATCTTAGAATTTCTAAGGTCGTGAAAAACATCTTTTGGAACATCCTCTTCAATTATGCTCCAAAGTCTTCCTCTTCTGTGTACTCTAAAAGTCAAAAGTGCGAAAAATTGGCACGATGAAAGAAATTGAAGTTCAAGATCAAAGATCATAATTCCGAAAAGGATTTCTGAAGGAATCAACTTAATATATCCTTAGAAATTCTCTGGCAAAGAAGTTCTGAAGAAGAAAAGAAAAAAATAAAAAGTAGAAAATCAAGAAAAGAAAAAGAAATAGTTCCATCAAATAAAGCTGAGTGCTTCAAGTATCACCTTCTCAAGGAAAATTCGATAGAAGACGAGCAACTACAAAATCCTCCGTTCCGTTCTGAAGTAAAGTTTTTCACTGTCTTTGAGTTTTAAGATGAGTCAAACCCCTACAACAAAACATATACCACTACCCATACCCTTAAACCTCACCAAACACTACAACCCGTTGAATGTCCTGGGATAGTTAGCACCGTCCTCACCTAAGTGGTGGAGATCCGATTCTCGACCAAGCTTATGACGATGAGTGCTGCATGACTGGCTTATTTGAGCGATTTCATTTGTTCTAGATTGTTAGGGAACCCGATACACTTTGAGTGAATTGAGTGACCACCTTTAGTGAGATCGCCTAGTCATGTGTACTCCAAGATCACGAGGATTGGTAGTATGCCTGATGAGAATTACTTCTTGCCTCTGAAAGGATCATCTTATCCTTCCCCTTATTCTTAAACATTCTTAGTCATATTAGAAGTGGTATCATTTTGAAATTATTTTGACTCACCCTTAAAAACCAAAAATAAATGTTTTTTCTAACTGAGTGTTGCTTGAGGACAAGCAACGCCTAAGTGTGGGATAACTTGATGTGACTCAATTAGTCATGTTTTTAAGAGCAATATTCCACACTTTTTGGACGTATCTTTAGTGAAAACATTCCAAAATGATCATTATTTACTAAAATTCACTAAAGTGGTCTAAATATAGGCGTTGCTGCAAAAATCACCTAAAACGTCCAAATAACAAGCAAATTAGGACGAATAAACGTGCACAAAATCCTCCGGCCTCATTTACCTTATATAGATCACATTCTAACTTCATCATATGATAAAACAGGTAAAATCGAGACGGGAAAATCAAGAATAATGCAAATCAGATAAAGAACGGAGAAGACTGAGCGGTATCTGACCCTATAAAGTCAATTCGGCTATGATTAAGCTATACACATCCAATTTCAGTGAAGTTGGCATCATTAGAAGCATAACGGAATTACGAAGACACAGGCGAAAGAATCAAGCCAAACGGACGCATAATGAAGGAGATACGCGCGTTTTAAGCAACGAACGAAATCAGACGGACACCGTATACGGCCCTGGAAACCGTATACGGCCCTATACAGACCGTATATGGCCTTGTATACACCGTATACGGCCCTACCAAGGCTTTATATGGCCCTCCTGCCCCTGTATGCTGCTTCGTTTGCTTGTACGTGCTGTTTCGCGAGTTGTACGGAAGATTTGAAGCTTTGCCTATAAATAGAGGGTCACCCCTCCTCATTCCACACACCTTCACATTCTCACATTTTTCTCATTTCTCTCTTTCTTTCACTTTCTCTCTCTAACTTTCTCTCTCTAGCACTACTCTTAGGAGTTAGAGGAGAAAGGTTAGGGTTGAGCTTACGGTTCGAGTCTAGAGGAAGGTTTAGCTTGGTAATCTTGTTGTAACGAGTTTTTCAAGTTCAGACTATTTGTAATCCTCAGTATTACGCTGCTGTATTCCCGGTGATATCTAAACTTTACTTACTGTTATAATGCTTGTGCTTTATGTTATTTCAGTTTGTATTCTTCATATTGCCATGTTTATAGAGTAGTTTAATATTGTGATTGTTGAAATGTAGATATTAGGAGTAGGGATGATGTTAAATTAATATTTCATTTGTACGATTGGAAATTGTTATGCTGTGTATTGTTATGCTGTGTATCTGGTTAAGCTTATCCTGAATATAGATCTAGTCTCTCATCACCCTTTCCAGACTTTCACGTGACTGTTGCCCTAGGATAGGATCTGATCAACCCTAATACTATGAATATGCAGTTATCTCCAGTTACAGTATGAAACTATGAACTTTCCTTTATAAGGCACGGTACTTCGTATAGCGTTGGAAACACCTCGTGTGGAGTACAAATACGTGGCAGCTAAGGAAATGCCATGGATTGTTTCATCGTGGATTACCTAGAAGTGACCCTTCTAGAACTATGGTCTAGGAATCAAAGCTGTGGAAATGTTTGTTGCACTGTACACCGTCAGTACACCTAAGATCTGGAACACTGTGGAAATGCTTAAATGCCTATTACACCGTTAGTACATCTAGGGTTTGGAACACTGTGGAAATGCCTAATTGCCCTGTATAATGTGATTATTCCTAGGGATGAACGCCTGACTGTAAAGGAGGGTCTATATTTACGATGGTTAAGTATGTGCTTCAACAGATACAATTCAGGGTAGTGTCAATTATAATACCTAGACATGCAAAACCCTAATCAGACCAATAGTTTAACATACATAGGATATAATCAGTATTTGCCATGATAAAAGTAAATAGACAATTAGGTGTTAAGAAATGTCAGTAAATACAATTGCGGTCTGTTGCCTTATGCCTGCTCCCTAGATAAATCAAGGGTGACTTTGTCTTATTCAAGCAAAAGTTCAGGGGGGTTTGAAAACAGCGTGATCTGATCAGAATCATGATAACCTAGGATTCCAGTGACATATGTTTCTAGGGTTTCACCTGAACGTAGGGTCCTAGCGTTTACACCGAAAGTATGTCTGCTTTTTATCTGGTAAATCTCCAATCAATTTTATAATGAACATCATCCCGAAACCCTAATTATCCAAGTTTCAGCAATCACATCTCTACTTGTCTGCTTATTCCCTATCTCTTATCTCTGTTATTTAATTTACTGCACTTAGGATAAATTAGAAAACCAAATCAATCCAAAATCTATCTACCTACCCCCATCCTAATTGCGACCATAATCTTTGGTGACTCGCTTCATTTCAATTCGCTCCGATAAAAGAACGACCCCGAGTTATACTTACTGCTTGCTCTCAAGGTAGGTAGTACTTATTGTTTGAGCCCCAGCTCATATAAATTTAAAACTCACTGTCCGCCGCCTCTATTGTTGTTGGAACAATGACCGGAGTCAAATCCGACCGACCGATAGAGCAGCGACACTCCACCATCAATAGGTAACATATTCTTTCACTTATGACCAGAAGATGACAACACCCCGACCATACCCGAACCCTGCTGCATCGCTTCTGAACACTTGCCAGCCCTGTGACCCTCTTTCTGAAAACTCCAACAAACATGACTAGGATAAGCACATTCCTTGACAACATGAACAAAATTCATATTTAACGGGTCTGGCAGTCGGAGAAGCACATGATCCCATAAATCACTATCCACTGAACAAGCTAAGGTAAAAGACTGGGCAAGAGAATCTGTTACTCTCACGGTTGCACGATAATTAGGTGACAAAGTCTCAACAAAATGTTCCACTTTTGTTCTATCCTCTGGTACCCACAACTGTACAATTCTCAATCTCTCTGCAAACTGAGAAACCAACTCAAAACTTAGAAATCAACTCATCAATAGTCATTTCATTACTCACATGTGATTCCATATACTCCCGTCTAATACGTGACATGACAACGTAAAACAAGATGGCTTACATGTCCCATTATAAAATTTGACCACTAAATAAATGCTTTCTGAGGCGTTGTCAAAACTGCAATATTTGAATCCCACCAAGTCATTGCCTGATCTTTCAAAAGCTAAGCTGCATAAGGGATCCTTAACCTCTTCTCACATTGACACACCCTAAATTCTCTCTCAATATCCCGAAACCAATCCAAAGTAACTGAAGGATTTTGAACTCCCGTAACATTCTAAAGGTTCACTAGATATGAATGTTTTTAAATGAGCAAACTTTCTGCTGCTATTGAATTAATGGAAACACGTGTAAGGAATAATCATAAGGACCTGACGAAGAATACGGAACTGGAGTCGGATAAGAAGTATGTATGGTTGTTAATGACTGTAATAACTATTGAGGAAATCCTGTCTGACTATCATATAACATCGAGATTCTGAATCCGCTGGGTTTAAGTAATTCATCCTCTAACTGCTGAATATAATCATCCCTGTTAACATTCTGACCCGATAAGAATGATATACCAGATTGGTCATATCTCTCTACATTGGTCTATGTAGAAAAGGGCATCCAGTCTAGAGAAACTGTTGAGGGTAATGGTCGAGTGCTCATTTTCTGCCATATCTGTACTCAAAACAACAACTCACAATTTGTTAATCATTAGTACCTAACATACTAACCAATTCTTATAAAATAGCTAAATCCCACACCTTGGAATGTTTGACTATACAAAATAGATTTGGGATTGAACACTTTACTAATGTCCAATTCACCCAAACCTATGCTCTGATACCAATTTATAACACCATTCAAATTTCAGAACTTTTTTTTAAACCGGAAGCGAAAGTCCAACAAACATTAATAATTTTACAATGTATAACACTCATATAAAGTCAATCTATTTCAAAACATAATTTATCATTTTTGGGTGTTACATAATTTGAAAGACAACAATGATTTATAAAAATCAAAGATCAGAGTAACATCTAGTCGTCAAACATTCCATCCAGTCAACAGCTCCTTGCTCATCCCGTAATCTAATCATATCTTGCAAGGAGTGATAATGTGGGGGATTAACTCAATGCTAAGTGAATGAACCAATAGCCTATAGTGCAGCCTAGCATAGCAAATCTGTTTACAACTAAGCATAGCATAATAAACGAGTTTACAGCAACAACATCATAAACACAACACATTGTTTACAGCATATAGCATTGTAAACACATAGTTCAAGAGGATCGGCGGTCCTTGAGGTGCCCTCATGCCCGGGTGGCCCTCCAAGAAACCTCACACCAACTGCAGGCCAATACAGTGGTAAACCGATAGCTTAGGTACTATTTACCCACATAACACAGTATTCCTATAACCAACCGTGTACAAGGACCTATGTTGGCAACTCAATAGTATCCTTAAGCCCAAACCATGTTGACCTCCAAGTAAGCACATATGCCCAAAGGCCAGATATCACAAAATCTATATCTATCAAGGCACATGTCAATCAACAATCTATAAACAGTAAAACCACGTTTACCCGTTGTAGCCAAATCTGTTACAACTAAGTTACGCTGAAGGTTATAGATCCACTCACCAATACCTCAGTCGTCCACTCAGAAGTCTAATATTACTGAGTCTTCTCCAATCTGAGAATTCAAATGAATAACGAGTCAGTAGCGCATTCTATGATGAACAATTCATGTTATATTCATATAACATATTTCAATATGTAACATCAAGCTACAATAACAATAAGTTATAAATAACAATTATTCCATTTTACAACTAATAGCTTAGCTAAGATATAGATATCAAGCTAATCATGTATAAGAATTTCTTAAATACAAAACATCAATTAATAATAATCACTAATTTATAACAACTAATTTAATAAGCATATACTTATCTCAAAAGTATAATAGCAACTACTATCAACAATTAATCTAACTTATAATTAATAGCTCTAGTTATTGATCCATTTCATAAGTGTACAACTTATTACAATTTCATAGTATCAAGCTAACCATGATAACTACTTTATAAATATCAATTAATCAAATGATACCTTAATCCACACAAGAAGCTCATAAAGTATCGATATAATAAACTATAATCAAATTGCAAATATCATTCATGCTGTTTACATTTAACCAAATAATCAATAGTATATAACCTATTACAGTTGTATAGTATCACTAACAATAATGACCAATTTGTCAGTTTCATTAATATCAGTCTACAAGTATTAAATTTCACTAATCTAAGTCGTATAAATCAATAACTTCTTTACTTAGTTCTAAGTTACCATCATAACATATTTACCCAATTTAGTTTACCCCTATGATCTAAGGAAACAAAAGTCTAACCTGAAATGTAAATCAAAAAGTTCAGAAACAAGGTCCAAAACTGAAAAACGCCTTTTTCGGCCCCCAAACGACCCCAAATGGCCAAAAACCGCCTAGGCTATTAGAATATAGCTTTGATTAGTGGACCGTTTTCGAGTGACCATGTGAATTTCAGCCCAATCCAAGCATAAAGAAAATTTGTCAAATTATTCGTCGCTAAAAACACACCTAAACACTTCTGCACTTTTGGAATTTGCAAAACAAAAATACCAAAAACACTAAGCAACGCGATCCGGAGAAACAGGGCTGGATCGCGTTCGTCATTAGAAAACGTTCTGTTACCGAAATACACTAGGCAACGCGATCCGAAAATTGAGGCTGGATCGCGTTTCTAAGAGTAAAATACGACTGCACCAAATTAACACTACGTAACGCGATCCGGACACCTGGCTATGATCGCGTTTCACAGTTAAACAGCAACACAACCCAGACCTGTTCATATCAGCTCGAACCAAAACCCTAATTTCACAAAGTGCATGTACATTACATGATTTTAACTACCAAATAGCCTCACACAACAACTATCAACATAAAACAATAACAAACAACATCATCTAACATCAAATTCTACACATGCATCAAGAATCCAACCTAATTTAACCACACTCAAACACATATGTGTAAATGGGTAAAATCAACTTACAATGGAGATGATAATCAAAAAGATGATGATGATTCAAGTAACTTTCAGTGACCATTAATCATTTACATATCAATTACTAAGTTAATATCCAATAAAGTCATATAATTCATGGTAATCAAACTTACATTCAAAATGGAGAAACAAGATGAACTAGAGGATGAAGAGGATGATGAACTCAGATTTTTAACACTAAATCACAGCTTCACTTTGATTGATAATGTTTTCTCCTTTGATTTCTTTGTTTTGATTTCAAGTGTGTGTGTGTTCTTGAGGTTTTAGGCACAAGTCAGAGAATGAAGAAAAATGAGGTCGACATACACATTTAACCCAAGTATATTTCAGTGTAATTTTTGTCCCCTTCTAAACCTATTGTCTGGAACAAAAAAAAAACATTTGCGAGAAAATCTTTTATTTTACCGGCATCTAAAATAATTTAAAACAAGTAATAATTTATTAATCACAATAAGTCATTTAATCATTTGACCTATTATTTTCAATTATCCAATTAATATAATTTATTTCTAACAAAATAAAATAACAATTAACAAATAAAATAGAGAATTAGCCTATTACTCCTAGGCCCATAAAGAGGATGTTACATCATTTAACTCGAATTCGAGTTTGATAATATTCGAAAAGGAGTCAAGCTCGAACGAAAAATACTATTTGATTAATTTCACGAGTCGGGTATAAAAAAATTTAATGTTCGACTCGGCTCGTTCGAAAGCTTGTTTAGTTCCGAGTCAAACGAGCTATTCGAGTCGAGTTTATATAGGAAATTTGTATATTCAGAACTTTAAATGTATGTAACTAATAAATTCAAAGCTAAGACGTCAAGTATAAATGAGCTTATTCAAGCTTGATTCGAGCTATGGAATGAGTTTATTGATCCAGAGTTCATAAACAAGGAAATTACGTTTAAAATTTTGTTTCATAAAAACACTTTTCCAGTAAATAAATGAGCATCGAATTCAAGCTCGAACACCAACAAACTACTCGAACTCGAACCCAATTTGTAAAACTTACTCGCATTCAAGTCGAGCTTGAACATCCTGATATTCAACTCGATTCGGATCGTTAATAGGTCTAGTTGTGTATATGTTTCATAGAGCAAAAGGTCATATACTCATATGTACAATTCTAGTCTGCATCCGCCTTATAGTTGTTAATATAATTATCTTTTTTCCTTTACTTCTTGCAATATAGGTAAATATTATGCATCCGCTTAATTAATTAATTGAATATGTCATGAAACATTTATGTTTGTAGTTTTTCGATATCCATTTCCAAATACTTCCTACAAAAATTAGCATTAAGGATACCTTTCAAATGGTTGCAGAACCGGTGATGCGGTTGTGAACTTGTGTTCTCTTATTGTGTTGTCGGGTTGCGAGGTCTAGCAATTGCGAGGGTAACATGTAGACCTAAAAATAATGTTATTACTTCATAGATTAAAAGCCAATTAACTTCTCTAATTTTCTTTAAATGCATAACATGTAAGTACATACTTTTTTTTATTTCCTGAAATATTTACAAGAGTATCTTTAGGCTTTAGCTATACCGTCCATCTATATTAATATACACATTTTTCAGCCTATATTACTACTTTCTTGAACTATGAGTTACCCCATTATTATTATTCATTTCATCACTAATACCCATGCCACCACATAGAATTAGTCCAATAGGGTATATTTGTTCAAATATGTACTGAATTTTAATAATAATAATAATAATTATAATTATAAATATAATGTCCTCAACTTGTAGCCTGTAATCAGCTGCAAGGTATCTACTACTTTTCATGTTTTAGCCAACACCCAAACGCACAAAGATACTTTTTGACAAAATAGGAATTTTAATTTAGTGAGGGAATATAAAATATTTTTATTTTTGCTTCTCGATATTGTAATAATCACAAAAGAATACTGTAGAATACATCATGAGGAGATAGAATCAAAGGTGAAGAGTAATATAAAGATTATACAAAGTATCTTCTTATATATATAGTGGAACCACTAACCATGGTCGATGGTCCACCCAACAGACCTACATTTTTCTCCTGCAATCAAAAAATCCAAAGGGTATTTGAAGGTATGGGATGGATGGATGTAATAATTTTTTTTTTCTTTCTTTTCAATGGTGTGAGATGATCGAGTGACTCATTAGGATTTGGTGATAAAAGGTGATGTTTTGGCGATGTAGATGATGATGATGATGATGTGTTGCTTAATACAAGAATGGAGATGATGATAAGTGACATAGATATAAAAGTTTCACTTTTTTATACCTTGATGCTCAAAGAGATTTACATAATCTAGATTCTAGAGAACTAAAGACAAAATATGCATTATGAGTAGTAGGTCAGGTGATCCAAGGGAGTCGTAACATGGTCGGCGGATTTCTTAAGGGGGTCACAAATATTTTAGATATACTAATCAAGTAATCCTCAAGCAATAAATTAGAAATCATACTTTATTGATCAACTTAGGTTGTTGATCATATGTAAGATTATTTTACTAGAATAAGAACTACTCCCGTTTGGAAAGTAATGTATGTTGCCTTTGACACACAACATCTAAACGTTTTTAGTTCAGTTCATTTCCATGATTTCCAATAAGTATCGGAGTTTTAGTGTGAAAATGGGGTGTGAAAATTGAAAATGTTAACATGATCAATTGAAAGTAAAAGTGTATGAATGAAAATAAAATTAGAAACTTACATTATATTAAGAATCCAAAAAACAAGTTAATGGAATAACCCCGTAAGAATTGAGAGGGTTATTGGCAATAGAGGTGGAGGTGGTAATGACACAGGTATGGAGATGTTGGCTGTAACAATGACTCCTACATCGGTAATGAGCTATTAGTATCCTTTCACCATGCTTTTTAGTTGAACCTGAAGGGTACCGGAGTAGTTCATTACCTTCGGCTTTGAGGGGCGTTACATATGGTATCAAAGCTATAGCCTTTTGGGGAGTGACGGGCACACGACTCGTGCATCTCCTGTGTATGGATCCTAGTTATTGGTTATGTTTCAGCCCGACGAGGACGTTAGGATTCTAAGTGTGGGAGTTTGTAACAACCAGTCCCATATCGGTATGAGATAAGACATTTGAGTCCCTTATAAGTAACCGGGTAAAAGGGTATTAGTATCCTTCCACCAAGGTTTTTAGTTGAAACTCAAGTATACCCGATTAGTCCACTACTTTCGGCTTTGAGGGGCGTTCATTAGTGATGATGTATTTTCTTTCATTTCATTTGTAGTGAGTGACCGATTGGGATTTCATTGGGGATGGAGGTGATGTTTTGGCGATGTATGCAGGGTGTGTAGATGATGATGATGGGTTGGTTGATAAAATAAGAGAAATGCTACATTCTCTAAAATTTTACAATAATATATTCACAATATACATGGCAAAATTAAAGGAGTTTACCAATCACATTAATATATTTTTTATAGTACATAAATAACATAATAGACCAATTATTACCCCGGGGAGGTTTTGTTCGTCGTTGTTGTTTGCTTACCCATAAGGTTCTATAGTGAGTATCCGCTTCCTAAATAAAATAACAAAACATTCAATAAAATTTAGTAACAAATATATCTAAAACAAGTAAATTAAATGCAACATTCACTAATCAAATAATGCTCAAGCAATAAATAAGAAATGATACTTTATCAATCAACTTAGCTTGTTAATCATATGGAAAATGATTGAATTTATTTTTTAGTAGAATAAGAAATAATCCCGTTTTGGGAAGTAATGTCTGTTGCCTCAACATCTAAACGTTTGTGGTTCAATTGATTTCCATTAAGTAATGGATATTTATTGGATATTTTGTACGAAAAAGTGGTAAGAAAATTAAAAAATTTGACATGATCATTTGAAATTAAAAGTGTATGAATGAAAATAAATATTATAAACTTACATTATATTAAGAATCTAAAAATTGGCTAATGGAATAACGCCCTCAAAATTCAGAGGGTAATTGGTGATGGAGGTGGAGGTGATAATGACACATGTATATGTTGGCTGTAACAACCCACCCCATATCAAAATTAGATAAGACATTTGAGTCCCTTATAAGTCTAAGGTAATGGGTTATTAGTATACTCGCAAAATGGCTTTTAGTTGAACCTGGAAGATACCTGAGTAGTCCATTAATTTCAGCTTTGTGGGGTGTTACATATGGTATCAGAGCCATAGCCTCTCGGGGTGTGACGAGCACACTGCTCGTGCATCTCCTAGGGTATGGATCCCGATTATTGGTTATGTATCAGCCCGACGAAGAAGTCAAAATTCTAAGTGGGGGAGTTTGTAACAATCCGTCCCACACCGGTATTAGATAAGACATTTTAGTCCCTTATAATTTGAAGGTAATGGGATATTAGTATCCTTCCACCATGGTTTTTAGTTGAACCTGACGAATACCCCCATGGTCCATTATATTTGGCTTTGTGGGGCGTTACAATGGTGATGATGTATTTTCTTTCTTTTCTATAGTAGTGAGTGACTGATTGGGATTTCATTGTAGATGGAGGTGATGTTTTTGTGATGGATACATGGTGTAGCGACTACGTCAACAACCTTGATTCTGATATGAACGGCTGCTTTTTTGGAACCAATTCATAGGCATGGTGTAGATGCTGATGATGATGGGTTGGCTAACAAAATAAGAGAAATACTACACTCACTAAAATCTTATGAAAATATAATCACAAAATGACATGGTAAAATGAGTTTACCGATCACATCACTTTATTTTTTATAGTTATAAATAAAAGAATAGACCAATTATCATATAACACCCCTCAATTTCTATCATTTAAATATAGTAAATCGGAAGCGTAAGTCCAAATAGATAGTAATAATTTACATCCTTTTATCAATGCTATAAAATTTAACCTTTTCAAAACTATAATTTCTTCAACCGAGGTATTATATAAAACATGATGAAACATTATTTTATACAAATTAACTATCAGAGTAGAGCCTCGTAGTCAAACATTCCTTCTAGTCCAACTTCTTGCCCACCCAATATTAAAGCCAAAACCTGCAAGAAGTGTTAATGTGGGGGATTAGCATAAAGCTAAGTGAGTAGATAACTAATCAACAGGCTAACTTAGCTCAACAACTTTGCATACAACAATTAACACATAACCAACAAAGTAGACAATACCACCATTTAGCAAAGCAACAGGGCAACTGTTCAACTGGTCAACTTATCATCAAAGCAACTATTCAACAAGCAACGGACTTCATAATGAGGCATTGGTGGCTCTGGGGATAACCATAATACCCGGGAGGCTCCCCAAGAACACTTACCCAACCATATCCGTATGGCCATAACGGACGAGACCGATAGCTAGTGGTTATTCTCAACTAACACAGGAGGTGTGTTAAACCTTGAATAACCGACTAGCCCAACCAACAGTTCAACAACTCGTTGACCTCATTAACAACTGATGCCCGAAGGCCAACAACAAGTCCAGTGATCACATAATCAACAAATCACATATTCATCAGGTCAACGTTATTATATCAACCATATTATTACTAACTATAATAATCATCATGGCAACTATAATAGTAATAATATGTTACTTGTTGTAACCAAACTCGTTACAACCAAGTTATACTGAGGATTAGAGATCCACTCACCGACCACCTCAGGCATCCACTCAGTAGTCTAATATCACTGAGCCTTCTGCACATCTGACAATACAGTAGAATGATACAAGTTAGTTACTTGTCTCAAAATATGTACAACATTATTCCAATATTACAATTAACATCTTAACAACATAATTCACAATTACTTATCAAGTTTATGCTCATTAATTCACAACCTCATTTAATCAACTTTTACCATCACAATTAACATGGTTACACCTTCAACAATGTTATTATCATCAAATATCATTAATTCATTCAAAACCCCAACACAAGGTTTCATAAACTCTTATCCACATAAGTGCTAACTTTACCCCTTTGATTATTAATTAAGTGTTCTTAATCACAACTAATATCAAGTTCCTCAAATAACCCATCAATTCATCACAATCATCAATTTTCCAAGAACACTTTATGAACATTTAATCAAATTCTACAATTTCAAGTTAGGGCTTAGATTATAATCACAATTTAAGCACTAACTAACAATTCTACTCATAACTACAAGCTTTAATTCCATATAAATCATCCTAATTCCATCAAGTGCTCAAAACCCATTTCTAGGTTTACATGAAAATCAAGAATCAATACTTATAACATGTTTATGATGATGATGGAATGATTAATACATGTTATTAAAGCTTAACTCATATCAATTCAACTATTTGAAACCCTAATTTCGGATTTCAATCAAGAACACCAAAACCCCAATTTCTAGGGTTTATATAATTCAAGAGATAGAGACTTACAAGATGCTTAGAATGATTAGAGGAGGATAATCCTTGTTTTTGAAGCTTGAATTCGAATTTAACACCTTCAATTTGATATAGAGAAGTGATTTGATCTAGGATTTCATATTATGTATGTATATATGTCGATATATGATGAAAATTATAAACCGACTCAAAGTTTAGATGTGTACTAGAAGTGTTTAATTTCATTCCCCGTACTTTTCATTGTCTGGAACTTAAAAACCATTTACGGGAAAATATTATTTTATTTTACCGTCATCTAAATTAAATTGAAACACGTAATAATTTATTAGTCACAATAAATTATTTGACTCTTTTACTCATTTATTTTCAAATAAAACAACGAACTTATTTTCTGACACATTAATAATAATTCACAGTCAGAAAAATATTAATATACAACTAGACCCAAGAACTGGGTGTTACATATCACGAGGAGGTGTTGTTCGTCATTGTAGTTTGCTTTACCATAGGGTTATATAGTGAGTATCCGTTTATCGATTAAAATAACAAAATATTCAATAAATTTTAGTAACAAATATATCCAATCAGTATTGAAAATTTAGTGTGAAAATGTGGTGTGAAAATGAAAAATGTTAACATGATCAATTGAAAGTAAAAGTATATGAATGAAAATAAAATTAGAAACTTACAGTAAAATCTGTTATTGGAATAACCCCCTCTAAATCCAAAGGGTAATTCACGATGGAGGTGGAGGTGATAATAACACATGTATGGAGATGTTGGCTGTAACAACCCATCCCACATCGGTATTAGATAAGACATTTGAGTCCCTTATAATGTCCTCAACATTTAGCATGTAATAAACTACAAGGTGTGTACTACTTTTTCATGTTTTAGTCAACACCCAAACGCACAGTAATACTTTTTGACATAATAAGAATTTTAGTTTATTGACGGAATATAAAAATATTTTTGTTTTCGCTTCTCGATACTCTAATAATCACAAAAAATTACTGTATAATACATAATGAGGATCTAGAATTAAAGGTGAAGGGTAATATAATTATTATATAAAATATCTTCTTACATTTATAGTGGCACCACTAACCATGGCCAATGTTCCACCCAATAGACAAACATTTTTCATATGCAATCAAAAAAAATCCAAAGGTTATTTGATGGTATGGGATGGATATATGTAATAATTGTATTTTTCTTTCTTTTCAATGGTGTGAGCTGATCAAGTGGCTCATTAGGATTTGGTGACAAAAGGTGGTGTTTTTGCGATGTAGATGACGATGATGATGATGTGTTGCTTATTAAAATAATGGTGTGTACGTAGATGATGATAAGTGACGGAGATAGAAAAGTTTCATTTTTTAATACCATGATGCTCAAAGATATTTACATAATCTAGATTCTAGAGAACTAAAGACAAAATGTGCATTATGAGTAATAGGTAAGGTGATCCAAGGGTGTTGTAACATGGTCGATGGCCTTTGTAAGGGGCTGCCGGGGACGGTAGTACGATTCGGAGCCTGTTTAGATAGATTAGTTTTTAAGCGATCCTTTTTGACTTGGATTCACCTTCCTTGTCAGAAGTTACTTTCTGTAGATTAGCGTAGTTAGCTTAGATTAGCTTAGAATAACTTCCCTCCATACTACAACTTTAATTCTTAAACCTTCTTCTTGTGCTGTCTTTTTCTGAAAACTTGGGCAATGGCAACTCAACAACAATTAAAAGATCAAATTGATAGTCTTGCTAAATCAATCCAAGATAGATGTAGGAGTAATGCCTATGTAGATAACGAATGTCAATGGAATAGTATGAATTATTCGGATAACATAGGGTGCTTTGATCCTCAATCTCAACATCATTATGACCCTTATGCTTTCCATACACATCAATACCAGCCTTACTATCCTGAACCATTCAATGTCTACCCACACTCATCTTACCCGGTACACGAACCACAACCATACGAGAGTTCTGACTTGAGAGATTTGCCCATAGCTTATCTCGGTAGCAATACTTTCTCACCTTCCTACAACCCACTTGAGCAACTACTTAAAGAACAAGAAGACATGCTTAGAAGATGTACTGATAAGCTGTCTGAAATACAAACACGAGTCCAAGTGAGTAGTAATGAAGCTAGGAATCAAGTTATAACTGACAATTGGCTACATGAAGATGATAGGTACTTACACACCACATCTACATCATTCGACATAGACTTTCATTCTCATGAGTTCGATTGCAAAATGCCTTCCAACCCTTCACCTACACAATCTTCTAAATCCCCACTTCCACCCATTCTCAACCTATCTACGTCCGAGACCGATAAGGAGTTCATTCTAGAGGAACTTTCCGAGTCATGGCAACTTGAAACTTCCGACGGGAGTAACGAGGATGACGAGGTAGACGAAGAGATAGAAGTAGAGAGCCCGGAGATGGAGATTTACACAGAAGACCCAGCATCAGAAGGACTGGAGGAATACGCACCGACTCTGAGAAGTGATCTCATTCCAATTCAAACCGACGTGGTTGACAACATTCCGCAACAAGTTGTGGTTGACACTGTCCCACTTATCTTTCCGAATGAATCACCCAATGATCTAGTAGAACCCTCAATTGCCTTAGACCAAGTAGTTGATGAGAATGTTGCTACAAGATTGGAGACAAAAACGGATACTGTCCCACCTCCATGCCCAGAGTACAACATTATCATTGACAAAAAGACCATAGGAAGCAAGGTGGGTTCTGCGTCATGGTTTCCCTTCAAACCCTCTCTCAACCATATAATGTCCTATACATCATTTAGAGGTGAGGATTCCTTTGACCAACCCATTCTGACCAAGGAGGTAGTAGAAGTTGAGAGATTTGTGGTACCTCCGGTAAAACCATTCCCTCACTTCGAACCATCTCCTTATATTGGACATACCCTGGCCTTAATCTGCTGTAAACTTTTAGGTATGTACCAATACTACCCCTTGTGTCTACTGATGGATGCAAGGGAGCCCCTAGGATTGTTCGATAAGTAGTGTTAGAGTCAAGCTAGAGACTCGAACAAAAACAAGCGCTTCTCGGGAGGCAACCCGTGTTTAACTTAGTAGTCGTATGTTAATCCAATAAGTAGAAGATGAAACCCTAAAATGAATGTTCCAAAATTTTTATTTTTATGAACAAAAAGGATGGTTTGCGAAATTATTTTGTCAAACCTTAAAACTTCCTACTCCCACTTGTTTGAACTCTATTGCAACATTCAATTTTTACCATTATCTAAAATCTCAAGTTCTTAATATCCCCTTCACTCACAAACTTTGGAAACCTACTAGAATGAGGATTAGGAACCTTAGTCACCTTAAACACCATTCACATATTTCGAGCATTGGAGGTACTTACATATATTTATGTAAGCATACATATAAGATCCTTAAATGATTCATCTGAAAACCTGATTTGTATGCTAATATGTGTATTATGCTCGGACTCGTTTAAAAATATGTGCTTTGGAAATCTCTATACTTGGTTGCCTGATTTAAATGCTCATGCTAGTGTTTCCATATCTACTATTTGTGCTGCGGTGAAATTATATGCAACGAACACTTTTTCTGTGAGATTAGACTCCAAGTCATACACTGGTTTGTTTCATCTACAAAGCACTTACTTTGATAGGTTCTTCGTAAACTAGTGAACCAGTGATTTGGAGAATAATCACTTTTTTGTTAGATCACGTTTGTTTGTTCTATCTGTTCGAATGCCTAACAAACAGGGACTGACGCTTATGGATAAAGAATCTTCGAGAATAATGGAAAGAAGACAAGGGGAGCTTACAGTTCATTAAATTTAGGAACTTCTGGAGCATTGCTTTGCAGGGGAAGAGATGGCACTTCCAAACACATGGATGATCATATTTCATCAAGTAGATTAGCTCAATATTCACCTCATACTCTAAACCCTATACCTATGCCCTACCACATAATGGAACCCGAAACCATCACTATCACCACCATCACCATAACCACCCACATTCACCCATCCATCCACCACTTCATACATAAAACCATCACCATCAGGGACCATTCATATGAAGGAATAGATACGGGATTAAATTGGAAACTGGAGATCTCAGCCGATAAAAGAACAACATCAGATGCATTACATCGGTTTGTCGGTAGAAATCTTGGGTTATCAAACATTTGGTGTTTATTGGTTAATTCTGCTTGTGTCCGGAGGGCGACATCACTTCGCTTCATTTTCTACAATCTATCCTTTTAGTCTTAGTTATTTTCGAGAGAAGTTAGTGATTTGAGTGAATGTTGGATGACTGAGAAGATCCAGAGATGACGACCATTCAAGGAAGAACCCATGGAGTCAAAGGCAGACAAATAAGCTCATACAACTGCGGACCATGGAACTTACAAATATCTCTGAGGGAAGGAGTGTGGTCTATCTTCTCTCGAAACCCGCACGTGCCAAAGATCTAAGTGTAGGATCTCAACCCACACTGCAGCCACTCAGCAAGAATCGCCTCCAAATCTTTAAACACTAAAGTGTGAGATTCACTCATAAGAATCTCCGCTTACATGATGGAATGATTCTTTGCTAAGTACGGATACAAGGCACTGTGCACCAGATCGACACGTCTACAGCTGAACCGTTCTTCATGAAAATAGAGGATCAAGATCTTCAAAGTCTCCTCTCATTTACCACTCTCAGCTTCATAACGTCAATCGTTATCTGGGGAGTTTCTTAACCTTTACTCTACTTTCATGATTTTATTTTGCTTTGTTAGCTGTTAAAATACAAAGTAATCTATACTCTAGCCTAAAGCTTATCACTAAGTGTGGGATTCCAGCCCATTACATACACTTGAGCAACATTTTCTATATGTTCAAACTCTAAGTGTGGGATTATACTTTACAGTACAATCTCAACTCAAGATAACATTAGGGACAATGTTCCTCTAAGTGTGGGATAGTAGGTATAGAATACCTTGGATTGGATGTTTACAGATTTTTTTGTCCGAATAGCTCAACTCAGAAAATGTTCCTCAAAATTTTCAAAATTTTTAACAAAACTAATAAAGTATGGGCCAAATCATTCGATTAGCTATGCTATTTTTAAGTTAAAATATCTTTTAGGAGGAACCATTTCTAATATGAGTAAGTTATTCAGGAATATTAGGGAAATTAAGGTAGAAATTTCTTAAATAAGTAGTGATAATCTAAAAGGAACATGGCTAGGTACATACAAACCATATTTGTAGTGAGGTTTTGAGCCTTAAAAGCATTCATCTTAAATGCTACATTGTTCATTTCTTGTGTGTGCCGATGCTAGTATCTCTAAGTTAGAACTTGTTCCTGACATACGTTTCGAGACCACATTGGTGAGTACCGTACGCGGTATAGGTGCAATTAAATGATCTCGACATTCCTTAGGATTTAACCCATTTTTACATACCTTTTCAAGCCCAAAACCCTTCCGATACTCATTTTTAGTATCGATGATCCGTTTAGAAAACCCTGTTGAGCCTAAACCTTTCGTTTCTTCAAAACCCTACGTTTTTAACCCACTTATCCAAAACTTCCAACAACTTATCTTAGAATTTCTGAGGATTATGAAAAACATCTTGAAGAATCTTCTTCTGAATTGATCTACTCCTTCATGTTCACCAAATTGAAGAAAATCAAAGGTGCGAAAAATTGGCACCAGAAGAAAAGACTCGAAGAAGTCCGTGATAAGAAAGAAAAGATTTTCGAAAGAAAAGAAAAATATCCTTGGAAGTTCTCTGGCAAAGAAGTTCTGAAGAAAGAAAAAGAAAAGAAAATAAAGCTAAGTGCTTCAAAGTATCAACCGTTCAAAGGAAGATCCGACAGAAGACGAGTAGCTATCTTCTTCGTTCTACAATAAGTTTTTCATGATTCTTAGGATGCCTAAGATAAGCAACCCTTTCAACCAAAGATCACCACTATCCATACCCCTTAACCCTCACAAACATTACAACCCACTTGAATGTCTTGGGATAATTAGCACCGTCCTCTTCCTAAGTGGTGGAGATCCGATTCTCGACCAAGCTTATGATGATGAGTGCTGCATGACTGGCTATTTGAACGATTTCAATCTTGCATCTCCTGTGTATGGATCCTAGTTATTAGTTATGTTTCAGCCCGACGAGGATGTTAGGATTCTAAGTGGGAGAGTTTGTAACAACTGGTCCCATATCGGTGTGATATAGGACATTTGAGTCCCTTATAAGTCAAAGGTAATAGGGTATTAGTATCCTTCCACCATGGTTTTTAGTTGAAACTCAAGTATACCCGAGTAGTCAATTAATTTCGGTTTTGAGGGGCGTTCATTAGTGATGATGTATTTTATTTCTTTTCATTTGTAGTGAGTGACCGATTGGGATTTCATTGGGGATAGAGGTGATGTTTTGGCGACTTATGCAGGGTGTATAGATGATGATGATGGGTTGGTTGATAAAATAAGAGAAATGCTATATTCTCTAAAATGTTACAATAATATATTCACAATATACATGGCAAAAGGAGTTTACCAATCACATCAATTTATTTTTCATAGTACATAAATAAAAGAATAGAACAATTATTACCACGAGGAGATTTTGTTCATTGTTGTAGTTTGCTTAGCCATAAGGTTCTATAGTGAGTATCCACTTCCTAAATAAAATAACAAAACATTCAATAAAATTTAGTAACAAATGTTACAAAACAAGTAAATTAAATGCAACATTTACTCAAATAATACTCAAGCAATAAATTATGAATCATAATTTATTAATCAACTTAGATTGTTAATCATATGGGAAATGATTGAATTTGTTTTTTAGTAGAATAAGAAATACTCCCGTTTGGGAAGTAATGTCTCCTGCCTTGACAGACAACATCAAAATGTTTGTGGTTTAATTGATTTCCATGATTTCCAATAAGTACTGGATATTTATTGGATATTTGGTGCGAAAAAGTGGTAAGAAAATAAAAATTTTTGACATGATCAATTGAAAGTAAAAGTGTACGAATGAAAATAAACATTAGAAACTTATATTATATTAAGAATCTAAAAACCGGCTATTGTACTAACGCCCACAAAATCCAGAGGGTAATTAGTGATTGAGGTGGAGGTGATAATGACACAGGTATATGTTGGCTGTAATAACCCATCCCATATCGGTATTAGATAAGACATTTAAGTCCCTTATAAATCTAGGGTAATGGGCTATTAGTATCCTCGCAACTTGGATTTTAGTTGAACCAGAAAGATACCCGAGTAGTTCATTAATTTCAGCTTTGAGGGGCGTTACATATGGTATCAGAGCCATAGCCTCTCGTGGTGTGATGAGCACACTGCTCGTGTATCTCCTATGGTATGGATCCTGGTTATTGATTATGTATCAACCCGACGAAGACGTCATGATTCTAAGAGGGGGAGTTTGTAACAACCCGTCCCACGCCGGTATTAGATAAGACATTTTAGTCCCTTATAAGTTTAAGGTAAT
This sequence comes from Helichrysum umbraculigerum, assembly GCA_949592205.1. Classification (NCBI taxonomy): domain Eukaryota; kingdom Viridiplantae; phylum Streptophyta; class Magnoliopsida; order Asterales; family Asteraceae; genus Helichrysum; species Helichrysum umbraculigerum. Next base: position 33,438,967 of record CATIUR010000002.1, read on the forward strand.
GGGCTATTAGTATCCTTTCACCATGGTTTTTAGTTGAACTTGAAGAATACCCCCGTAGTCCATTGTATTCGGCTTTGAGGGGCGTTACATTGGTGATGATGTATTTTCTTTCTTTCCTTTAGTAATGAGTGACTGATTGGGATTTCATTGTGGATGGAGGTGATGTTTTTGTGAAGGATACATGGTGTAGCAACTACATCAACAACCTTGATTCCTGACTTGAACGACTGCTTTTTTGGAACCAATTCATAGGCATAGTGCAGATGATGATGATGATGATGATGATGGGTTGGCTAACAAAATAAGAGAAATGTTACACTCACTAAAACTTTACGAAAATATAATCACAAAATGACATGGTAAAATGAGTTTACCAATCACATCACTTTATTTTTTATAGTTATAATTAAAAGAATAGACCAATTATCATGAGGAGGTTTTGTTCGTTGTTGTAGTTTAGGGTTATATAGTGAGTATCCGCTTCCTGATTAAAATAACTAAATATTCAATAAATTTTAGTAACAAATATATCCAAAACAAGTAAATTAAAAATAATATCAGCTAATCAAATAATCCTCAAGTAATAAATTATAAATCATACTTTATAATCAACTTAGTTTGTTGATCTTATGGGAGATAACTGAATTTATTTTTTTTACTAGAATAAAAAACTACTCCTGTTTGAGAAGTAATGTCTGTTGCCTTGCCAGACAACATCTAAACATTTTTAGTTCAGTTGATTTCCATGATTTCCAATCATTATTGAAAATTTAGTGTGAAAATGTGGTGTGAAAATAAAAAATGTTAACATGATCAATTGAAAGTAAAAATGTATGAATGAAAATAAAATTAGAAACTTACTGTAAAATTGGTTATTGGAATAACCCCCTCTAAATCCAAAAGGGGGGGGGGGGGGGGGGGGGTTGATAATAACACATGTATGGAGATGTTGGCTGTAACAACCTGTTCCACATCGGTATTAGATAAGACATTTGAGTTCCTTATAATGTCCTCAACATGTAGCCTGTAATCAGCTACAAGGTGTCTACTACTTTTCATGTTTTAGCCAACACCCAAACGCACAATAATACTTTTTGACAAAAATAGGAATTTTAGTTTATTGACGGACTATAAAAATATTTTTGCTTTTGCTTCTCGATATTGTAATATTCACAAAAAATTACTGTATAATACATCATGAGGATCTAGAATCAAAGGTGAAGAGTAATATAAAGATTATATAAAATATCTTCTTACATATATAGTGGCACCACTAACCATGGCCAATGGTCCACCCAATTGACCAACATTTTTCACATGCAATCAAAAAATCTAATGGATATTTGAAGGTATGCGATGGATAGATGTAATTATTGTCTTTTTCTTTCTTTTCAATGGTGTGAGCTGATCGAGTGACTAATTACGATTTGGTGACAAAAGGTGGTGTTTTTGCGATGTAGATGATGATGATGATGATGATGATGATGATGATGATGATGATGATGATGTGTTGCTTATTAAAATAATGGTGTGTACGTAGATGATGATAAGTGACGGAGATAGAAAAGTTTCACTTTTTTATACCATGATGCTCAAAGATACTACTTTCTTGAACTATGAGTTACCCCATTATTATTATTCATTTCATCACTAATACCCATCCCTTCACATATAATTTGTCCAATAGAGTATATCTGTTCAAATAAGTACTGAATTATAATAATAATAATTATTATTATAATTATAAATAATAATGTCCTTAACTTGTAGCCTGTAATCAGCTGTAAGGTATCTACTATTTTTCATATTTTAGCCAATACCCAAACGCACAATGATACTTTTTGACAAAATAGGAATTTTAATTTAGTGAGGGAATATAAAATATTTTTATTTTTGCTTCTCGATATTGGAATAATCACAAAAGATTACTGTATAATACATTATGAGGAGCTAGAATCAAAGGTGAAGAGTAATATAAAGATTATACAAAATATCTTCTTACATATATAGTGGCACCACTAACCATGACCGATGGTCCACCCAACAGACCTACATTTTTCTCCTGCAATCAAAAAATCCAAAGGGTATTTGAGGGTATGGTATGGATGGATGTAATAATTGTTTTTTTCTTTCTTTTCAATGGAGTGAGATGATCGAGCGACTCATTATGATTTGGTGACAAAAGGTGATGTTTTGGCAATGTTGATGATGATGATGATGATGATGATGATGTGTTGTTTAATAAAATAATGGAGATGATGATAAGTGACAGAGATAGAAAGGTTTCACTTTTTTTATACCATATCAAAGAGATTTACATAATCTAGATTCTAGAGAACTAAAGACAAAATATGCATTATGGGTAGTAGGTCAGGCGATCCAAGGGTGTCGTATCATGGTCGGCGGCTTTCTTAAGGGGATCATAAACATTTTATATATACTCAGTATAATTTAGCGTGATTAATTCAAAGACAAAGTTGTACTTAGTTGGATTGTTGGTTGTGTAACTAGGGGTGTTAACAAGTTGAGCATTTAACGAGCTACTCGAATTCGAACTCGTTTAATTCGAATTTAAGTTTGATAATATTCGAACAGGAGTCGAGCTTGAAAGAAAAGTATTATTTGATTAATTTCACAAGTCGGGTATAAAAAATTGATATTTAACTTGGCTCGTTCGAAAACTCGTTTAGTTCCGAGTCAAACGAGTTACTCGAGTCGAACGAGTCGAGTTTCTATAAGAAATTTGTACATTCATAACTTTAAATGTATGTAACTAATAAAAATTTAAATCTAAGACGTCAAGTATAAATGAGCTTATTCAAGCTTGATTCGTGCAATGGATCGAGTGTATCGATCCCGAGTTCATAAACAATGAAATTGCGTTGAATTTTGTTTCATAAAAACACTTTCCCATTAAATAAACGAGCATCCAATTCGAGCTCGAACACCAACAAACTTCTCGAACTCGAACACAATTTGTAAAACTTACTCGAATTCAAGTAGAGCTCGAACATCCTGATATTCGACTCGATTCGGATCGTTAACAAGCCTAGTTGTTTATATGTTTCATAGAGCATTAGGTCACATGTTCGATTCTGGTCGGCATCCGCCTTATAGTTGTTAATATAATTATCTTTTTTCCTTTACTTCTTGCAATATAGGTAAATATTATGTAACATCCTCTTTATGGGCCTAGGAGTAATAGGGTAATTCTCTATTTTATTTGTTAATTGTTATTTTATTTTGTTAGAAATAAATTATATTAATTGGATAATTGAAAATAATAGGTTAAATGATTAAATGACTTATTGTGCTTAATAAATTATTACTCGTTTTAAATTATTTTAGATGCCGGTAAAATAAAAGATTTTCTCACAAATGTTTTTTTTTTTGGTTCCAGACAATAGGTTTAGAAGAGGACAAAAATTACACTGAAATATACTTGGGTTAAATGTGTATGTCGACCTCATTTTTCTTCATTCTCTGACTTGTGACTAAAACCTCAAGAACACACAAACACTTGAAATCAAAACAAAGAAATCAAAGGAGAAAACATTATCAATCAAAGTGAAGCTGTGATTTAGTGTTAAAAATCTGAGTTCATCATCCTCTTCATCCTCTAGTTCATCTTGTTTCTCCATTTTGAATGTAAGTTTGATTACCATGAATTATATGACTTTATTGGATATTAACTTAGTAATTGATATGTAAATGATTAATGGTCACTGAAAGTTACTTGAATCATCATCATCTTTTTGATTATCATCTCCATTGTAAGTTGATTTTACCCATTTACACATATGTGTTTGAGTGTGGTTAAATTAGGTTGGATTCTTGATGCATGTGTAGAATTTGATGTTAGATGATGTTGTTTGTTATAATTTTATGTTGATAGTTGTTGTGTGAGGTTATTTGGTAGTTAAAATCATGTAATGTACATGCACTTTGTGAAATTAGGGTTTTGGTTCGAGCTGATATGAACAGGTCTGGGTTGTGTTGCTGTTTAACTGTGAAACGCGATCCTAGCCAGGTGTCCGGATCGCGTTACGTAGTGTTAATTTGGTGCAGTCTTATTTTACTCTTAGAAACACGATCCAGCCTCAATTTCCGGATCGCGTTGCCTAGTGTATTTCGGTAACAGAACGTTTTCTAATGACGAACGCGATCCAGCCCTGTTTCTCCGGATCGCGTTGCTTAGTGTTTTTGGTATTTTTGTTTTGCAAATTCCAAAAGTGCAGAAGTGTTTAGGTGTGTTTTTAGCGACGAATAATTTGACAAATTTTCTTTATGCTTGGATTGGGTTGAAATTCACATGGTCACTCGAAAACGGTCCACTAATCAAAGCTATATTCTAATAGCCTAGGCGGTTTTTGGCCATTTGGGGTCGTTTGGGGGCCGAAAAAGGCGTTTTTTCAGTTTTGGACCTTGTTTCGGGTCTTTTTGATTTACATTTCAGGTTAGACTTTTGTTTCCTTAGATCATAGGGGTAAACTAAATTGGGTAAATATGTTACGATGGTAACTTAGAACTAAGTAAAGAAGTTATTGATTTATACGACTTAGATTAGTGAAATTTAATACTTGTAGACTAGTATTAATGAAACTGGCAAATTGGTCATTACTGTTAGTGATACTATACAACTATAATAGGTTATATACTATTGATTATTTGGTTAAATGTAACCAGCATGAATGATATTTGCAATTTGATTATAGTTTATTATATCGATACTTTATGAGCTTCTTGTGTGGATTAAGGTATCATTTGATTAATTGATATTTATAAAGTAGTTATCATGGTTAGCTTGATACTATGAAATTGTAATAAGTTGTACACTTATGAAATGGATTAATAACTATAGCTATTAATTATAAGTTAGATTAATTGTTGATAGTAGTTGCTATTATACTTTTGAGATAAGTATATGCTTATTAAATTAGTTGTTATAAATTAGTGATTATTATTAATTGATGTTTTGTATTTAAGAAATTCTTATACATGATTACCTTGAGATCTATATCTTAGCTAAGCTATTAGTTGTAAAATGGAATAATTGTTATTTATAACTTATTGTTATTGTAGCTTGATGTTACATATTGAAATATGTTATATGAATATAACATGAGTTGTTCATCATAGAATGCGTTACTGACTCGTTATTCATTTGAATTCTCAGATTGGAGAAGACTCAGTAATATTAGACTTCTGAGTGGACGACTGAGGTATTGGTGAGTGGACCTGTAACCTTCAGCGTAACTTAGTTGTAACAGATTTGGTTACAACGGGTAAACGTGTTTTTACTGTTTATAGATTGTTGATTGACATGTGCCTTGATAGATATAGATTTTGTGATATCTGGCCTTTGGGCATATGTGCTTACTTGGAGGTCAACATGGTTTGGGCTTAAGGATACTATTGAGTTGCCAACACAGGTCCTTGTACACGGTTGGTTATAGGAATACCGTGTTGTGTGGGTAAATAGTACCTAAGCTATCGGTTTACCACTGTATTGGCCTGCAGTTGGTGTGAGGTTTCTTGGAGGGCCACCCGGGCATGAGGGCACCTCAAGGACCGCCAATCCTCTTGAACTATGTGTTTACGATGCTATATGCTGTAAACAATGTGTTGTGTTTATGATGATGTTGCTGTAAACTCGTTTATTATGCTATGCTTAGTTGTAAACAGATTTGCTATGCCAGGTTGCACTGTAGGCTATTGGTTCATTCACTTAGCATTGAGCTAATCCCCCACATTATCACTCCTTGCAGGATATGATTAGATTACGGGATGAGCAAGGAGCTGTTGACTGGATATAATGTTTGACGACTAGATGTTACTCTGATCTTTGATTTTTATAAATCATTCTTGTCTTTCAAATTATGTAACACCCAAAAATGATAAATTATGTTTTGAAATAGATTGACTTTATATGAGTGTTATACATTGTAAAATTATTAATGTTTGTTGGACTTTCGCTTCCAGTTTTTTAAAAAAAAAGTTCTGAAATTTGAAGGGTGTTATATATTATGCCACCGCTTAATTAATTAATTGAATATGTCGTGATTCATTTATGAATGTAGTTTTTCTATATCCATTTCCAAATACTTCCTACAAAAACTAACATTAAGAACACCTTTCAAGTGGTTGCAGAACCGGTTATTCGGTTGTGAACTTGTGTTCTCTAATTGTGTTGTCGGTTTGCGAGGTCTAGGAATCGGTTGGTGTCGCGGTCCTAGCGGTCGGTCGGGTCTTAGAATCCGAGTCGTTGCACCGACGGCTACCGAGACGCGCGAACGGTTGAAAGTTTTAAAAATTTATATTTGTTGGGCTCAAACTATGCAAGCTAACTACCTTGTGGGTAAGGCGGCAAGTATAACTCGAGTGTCGTCCAAAATCGGAACGAATTGAATTGAATTGGAACCTACCAAAGATAACTTGACAATAGGATGGGTTTAAAACAAGGTAGGTATGGGTTTTGGCTTTATCTAATCTAATCTAAAGACAGAAATTAAAGTGCAGGAAAGTAAACCAGAATATAAGCAGCAGGTAGAGAGTGATTGCTGAAACTTCGACGATTAGGGTTTCGAGATGATATTATATTGATGATAGGTGATTACTCTGGTTAAGAATTTTCTAAACAGTCGGTGTAAACACTAGGACCCTACGTCTAGGTGTAACCCTAAAGCATATGTCACTGAATCCTAGGCTATCCTGATTCTGGTCAGATGGAACTGTCTTCAGACCCACCTCACCGTCTATTTCGGAGACCAAGCGACCCTCTGAATGGGGTTAAGGAATAAGGCGACAGTCCACAACACTGACTTTTCTTAACACCTATGTCTATCCAATTTTAACAGAGTAATACTGGTTGTATGCTGAATAAGTTAAACTATCGGTTAAGTAGAGTTTAGGGGTTTTAAGCATCTGGGAACACAGCCGGCATCCTTGCTTTCATTTCCTAACTCATGTTTTATCTATTTTAGTTCTAATACTTCCGTCATGGATTAGACCCTCCTTTGCCATCGGTCGTTCATCCCTAGGCATGCTTACAGTGTATAGTGACCTTATTTTCCATAGTACTCTAACCCTAGATACATCTACGGTGTTTTAAAGACCTATTATATCTTTACACAGCTTTATAACCAGAGGTAGTTTAACGGTGTACTATAGCATTTTCACGGCTTAACAAGACCTAGACCCGTGTCTGGAAGGTTTGCTTCCAGGTAATCCACGGTGAGATAGACCACCGGCATTTCCTTGGCTTCCACGTATTTGTACTCTACCAGTGGTATTTCCAACGCTATACCAAGTATTCTGACGTGTTATGGCGATCTCACTGTTTCATACAGACAGGAGATAACTGTGTATTCGTAGTTAGGGTTGATCAGATCCTATCCTAAGGCAACAGTCACGTGAGAGACCAGAAAGGGTGATTAATTAAGTCTACATCCAGGATAAGTCTAAACATGTATGCAGCATAACAACTACCGATCATATATAAGATATATTAATTAAACATCATCCCTAATCCTAACATCTACATTTCAACAATCACATATTAATCTAGCTAATCAGCATGGCAACAATCATAAATCGTACTGAAATAATATGCAAAATAAACATTATAACAGTAAGAAAGTAAGATAATATCACCGGATTAGAAGAGTAATACTGAGGATTACAACAGTCTGACTTGAATAACCTTGCTACAGCTTGATTACCCAATTACAACTTTCCTCTAGCTCTAACCGCTAACTTATATCTCTCTAGTTCTCCTCTAACTCCTAAGAGTAATGCTAGAGAGAGAAACTAGAGAGAGAACTAATTACAAGAACAATTCTCCTCTAACTCCTAAGAGTAGTGCTAGAGAGAGAAAGAGAAGTATGTGAAATGAGAGGTGTAAGGTGTGTTTGAAATGGTGAAATGAGTGAGGTATTTATAGGAGAAGCTAGTTGGTCTTGGTACAAGTCTTGAAACATGAAATACAAGCATCCAAGCAGCATACGGGACCATCGGACCAAGGGGCAAACGGCACCTCACAAGCCACCAGACCCGTATACGGCACCCCAAGGGCCGTATACGGCACCTAGGGTACCATATACGGTACCTATGGCCAAGGGGGGGGGGGGGGGGGTTGGTGCTTGGTTTGGCCTCCACTTGTTTCTCGGTTGCTTGGTTCGTCCGTATCTTCTTCGTTTGGGCTCCGATTTGCTTGATTCTTGCGCCGTTGACTTCGTTTTTCTGTTACGCTTCTAATGACACTGAGTTTGCCAAATTTGGAACTGTTTGACTTTTGCATGTTCCGGATGACGATCGGTGGGCTTCTAGACTGCACATCTTCTTCGTTCTTCACCCGTTTCTCTTGATTCTTTCACCACCGATCTTGGATTTTCCTATTGAATCATAAAATATGCATTAAGATCTACTTTGATAGGATAATCAAGAATGGAATTTTAAGGTGATTGTTTTTGCCTCGGTTTGCGTGCAAAATGGATGTTTTTACTGATTTTTGTAGCAACGCCCGTATTTAGACTACCTTGGTGATTTCTGATGATAAATGATTGTTTTGAAATGTTTTCACTAAAGAATAGTCCAAAAAGTGCGGAAATAAGTACTTAAAAACATGACTTTCTGGGTCACATCAAGTATCCCACACTTAAGCGTTGCTTGTCCTCAAGCAACACTCAGTTGTGTCCCTGTGAAAACATTTTATAGATTTTAGGTGAGTTAGAGCACCTCCAAAAAGTTACCACTTTGTCATATGGGAAAATAATTTAGAGAACATAGGGAAAGCTAAGATGGTCCTTTCAAAAATAAGTATTGACTTTCCCAGGCATACTTTCCAAATCTCGTGATCTTAGAGTATACATGACTAGGCGATCTCACTAAAGGTGGTCACTCAATTCACTCAGAGTGTATCGGGTTTCCTATCAATCTAGTACAATCGAAATCGCTCAGGTAGCCAGTCATGCAGTACTCATCATCATAAGCTTGGTCGAGAATCGGATCTCCACCACTTAGGAAGAGGACGGTGCTAATTATCCCAAGACATTCGAGTGGGTTGTAGTGTTTGTGAGGGTTGAGGGGTATGGATAGTGGTGATTTTTGGTTGTAAGGGGTTGCTTATCATGGGCATTCTAAGAATCATGAAAAACTTATTGTAGAACGGAGGAGATAGCTACTCGTATTTCATTGAATCTTTCTTTGAAAGATTGATACTCTGAAGCACTTTAGCTTTATTTTCTTTTCTTTCTCTTTTCTTTCTTTCTCTGTTTTTTATTTTCTTTTCTTTCTTCAGAACTTCTTTGCCAGAGAACTTCCAAGGATATTTTTGATTTTCTTTCGGAAATCTCTTCTTTCTTATCACGAACTTCTTCGAGTCTTTTCTTCTGGTGCAAATTTTTCGCACCCTTGATTTTCTAATTTCGGTGAACACGGAGGAGTAGATCAATTCGGAAAGAGATTCTTCAAGATGTTTTTCATAACCTTAGAAATTCCAAGATAAGTTGTTGGGAATTTGGGAAAAGTGGTTAAAGATATAGGGTTTTGAAGAAACGAAAGGTTTAGGCTCAAAGGGTTTTTCTAGGCGGATCGTCGATACTAAAAATGAGTATCGGAAGGGTTTTGGGCTTGAAAAGGCATGTAAGAATGGGTTTAATCCTAAGGAATGTCGAGATCATCTAATTGCACCTATACCGCGTACGGTACTCTCCAATGTGGTCTCGAAACGTATGTCAGGAAAAAGTTCTAATTTAGAGATACTAGCATCGGCACACACAAGAAATGAACAATGTAGCATTTAAAATGAATGCTTTTAAGGCTCAAAACCTCACTGCAAATTTGGGTTTGTATGTGCCTAGCCATGCTCCTTAGATTGTTAATACTTATTTAAGAAATTTATACCTTAATTTCTCTAATATTCTTGAATAACTAACTCATATTAGAAATGGTTCCTCTTTGAAATATATCGTAACTCAAAAATAGTAGAGCTAATCGGATGATTAGGCTCATACTTTATTATTTTTGTTTAAAAAGTTTAAAATTTTGAAATTTTTGAGGAACATTTTCTGAGTAAAGCTATTTGGACATTAAAATCTGTAAAACATCTAATTCAAGGTATTCTATACCTGCTATCCCACACTTAGAGGAACATTGTCCCTAATGTTCTCTTGAGTTGAGATTATATTTGAAAATATAATCCCACACTTAGAGTTTGAACATATAGAAAATGTTTCTCAAGTGTTTGGTTTGGGCTGGAATCCCACACTTAGTGATAAGTTTAGGATAGAGTATAGATTACTTTGCATTCCTAAGCTAACAAAATGAATCAATGTAAACGAGGTGAAAGGTAAGAAACTCCCCAGATAACGATTAGACGTTTAGAGGCGAAAGCTGAGGATTCGAAGATCTTCATTAAGAGTGATTCAGCTCCGCATGTCCTATTCTGGTGCACAGCGCTTCTCATTCATGCTTAGCTAAGAGTCGATCCCTAATGTAAGTGGAAATTCTTATTAGTGAATTTCACACTTTTGTGATTTAAGATTTGGAGACGATTCTGGCTAAGATGTCTTGGAGTGTGAGTTGAGATTCCACACTTTGATCTTTGAAGAGTCTACGGTGCATGTGCGAGTTTCAGAAGAAGATAGACCAAAGCTCCTCTCCTGGGATGTGTGTAAGATCCGTGGTCTGCAGTTGTGAATTCCTTGGTTGTCTGCCTTTTGACATCATGGTTCTTTCTTGAACGCTCGTCATCTCGTGCGGGCTCATTTCTCATTCATCACACATTCAATCACTTATTCTAAAATAAAGAAACAAACATAATAAGTTACTACGACAAACGAAATATAAAGTTTCAACCATAAAGGTCAAAAAATATCCCAAAAGTTTAACCAAGTGCAAGATAGAGATCACTGTAATCAATACAATACGAAAGTCAGTGATATAAATATGAATCATAAGATAAGTAGTCTGGAATGGAGGATCCTCTGCTGGTATGTCATCAGGCTGAGCTGGGGGTCCTGCAACTGACTGCTGTCCGCTAGATACTCTCTGCTCATCTGGAGGTAGTAGTCCTCTCTGAATCAATATATGCCTGAGAGTCATCGCTGGAAGTGCCATCATATCATCATAACCCTGTGCGAGCATGTCCGCAGTGGTAACACCTGCCGTCTGTAACATATCAAGGTAGAGCTGCCTGAGAGTGCTCTCAGTAGGAACCTGATCTGAGAAGATGGGGCCCAAATCCAAGTAAGGGCCGATGCTACCAGTGAACAATGCATCGGTACCAATGTAGAGCAGATCTGGTCAGTATGATGTGCTAGCCTCTGGATGCTGATCATGGGTCGGAATGGGTACAGTCGGATGAGGCAATGATGCCTGCTGATAGGCTGGTGATGGTATGTGTACTGAGTAGACTCTGGCTATATCAGATGTGGATCTGTGAGTGGGTAATGGTGCGGAGTAGGTGGTAGGTGTGCGTGGGCATCTATATGGATGTGGTGGCTGAGTGGCGGTATGGGTAGTGGGTGGAGGTGGTGGTCCACATCTTTATAAGAAGTGATCAGGCTCAGGAGTACCATGTGTCCTAGCTGTCAGAACCTGCTGATCACGGATAACCTGTAAAGCATGTAATAGATAGTACTGAGTAAGAGGAGTGACCGGATCCGTGTGATGCACAACGGCCTGTGTAGGCAGTACTGATGTGTCTGCTCCTCGTGATGTCTCAGGTATCTCTGCTGCAACTGGTCTCTGTGGCTGGGGACCAACATCTCTATCCTCTGTAGTCACGCGCTTCCTGGTCATGAAGCATCCAGGAATGGGCTGCCGAGTCTGATACCATAAGCACTGTCTCTCAGGTCCCTCATCAATGATCCTGATCAACTTACAATACTATAGATCAAACGGCTGCGAGCTAGCGTGATGGGTGTAATCCTCACGGTGATGGTCAGTGAGAATCCCCATGCCGACTAACAATCTCGTGATAATGGCTCCCATGAATACGTGACGTCTATCCTCTCTCTTCTCCTTCCACAATCTATCCGCCATGATGTATGCGACATTCATGTTCTTCTTCCTTATGATCACATCCATGAACTTAAGCTCCTCTGATGTAGCAGGTCCAGCATCTCTCTTCCCAAAGATAGTACAGCACAGGAGCTTGTGAAGAATGTGATGAACTGGTCGGGTCATGAGTGAAGCTTTCACTCCACTCCTGAAGGTTGTCCCCGTCAATCCTCTCCATATCTCCTTATGATCCCGTGACGGTAAACTGGAGATAGACTGGAAACTGCTGGTGAACCAATCAGAACTGGCCTGTGACTGTGTGTAAAGGCCAAGGTATACTCCGAAATCTCCAACTGTCATATGATATTTCTTCCCACGATACCGAAAAGTGATCTTCTTCTTATCAGTGATCTCCAATCTCTCTCGGAACTCGTAAGTCATCATAAACTCAGTGACGACCTCTCGGTATATAGCCTCATCAATGGAGAAAAGATGGAAAAACGCAGCATGTTCCTCGCCATCTATATCATATTTAATCAAATCTTCCAACTCATCCCTAATACCCAAGCGTCTCATATCCGGCCACATGATGACTCTGTTTGACCCTAAGTATCGTCCTATCCATTTCTCAATATCGTCCATATTCCCGGGGGATGAAGCAAGCTTCCTCAACGAAGGGTTTGATAGATCCATCTGTTGACAAGGAAATGAGATGCATAAGTAATAACAAATTGCTAAGTTCATTTCCAAATTTTAAACAAAAATTGGAAATGTAGGCTTTAAAATATGAATAAATCCGCAATTTATTTTAAACTAAACCTAGGCCTAACCAATCCTCAATCCGCAATTTTCACAACCATAAGTGTCTAACCTATTCCAAGGGTATTAAAGCAACAATAATACTAGTGTTTAATCCAAGTAAGCTCGTCATTTCAAACAACTAGCAAATATTTTTACTTTCATTCATGGCAACTTAATCTAAGTGAGTTTAACCATGTAATTACCTCAAATATATCAAGTAAACCAAAAAGAGCATAAACTAATTTATTCATGTAAATACCATATGGTTAAAGACACGTGTTAACTTATTCGGTTAATTTTGCAAGATTTAAAGATTTTGATAAATGAATGAAGGTAGCTTACGTGTGATGGTCATATTAAAAATATTCAACACTTTATTAATTTAAGGTGGTGAATAATTAAAATAATAAAGGACCAAAAGCTAACTAATGATTTATTGAAAATCTAAGAAACTTGCTATGATTTAATTAACACAAGTACCATTTAAAAATTGAATATTTAAAATAAAGTATGATATTTGGTTAATTTTTAATCACAACATGCTTACTTTAACTTTCAATAATCCTAAAGATCATTCAAAATAAACTAGCAATCATGTAAACATGTTTATCAAATCATACTAATCATGAATTAATTAAAACAAGTCAAAACAAACTACTAGTTATCAAAAGTCAACAAATCTAGCAACTTTGACAACTTAAAGTCAACACTTGAAGATCAAAGTCACAAATTATCAAGTAATCTACTCCATCAAGCATGTAATCATGTTAAGCAACTATGCAAGAACACTTTTGAACCATAAAACACAAGATTTCACCATGGATTTCATAGATCAAAAGTTGAAACCCTAACTTTTAAAAAGTTAATGAAATTTAAAGATTTGAGTTAGGAATTACCTTGCAAGTGATGAAATGATGTTATGTATGCAAGAGATATGATAAAATGAAGAACTTGAAGCTTTAAATCATCAAAAATGGTGGATAAATGGTGGTTTGGTGATGGTGATGGGAAGCCGTGGGTTTTGGGGAAGAAGGGGGAGAGAAAATTGACCAAAATTGACTTTTTGTTTGGTAGTGAGTCCCCTCTTCTTGGTTTAAATACGTTTCGATTTAAAATGCGAAAGATACGATACGTACGATTGGTCTTCGAAAGGTTTTAAGATTTTTAATAAAGTAACCAAAAGTAAATACGAATCTTTATAAAAAGTTTTCGCAAATTAAAATTGTGTTTTAAATTGCGCGCGAAAAGTTCTTTGCGTTTAAACTGAAACGAGTTTATTTAAAAACGAAACGATATTTTTGTGTGCTTTAAACTTTAAAACAAATCATAATTGATTTACCAAAATTTTAAAATTAAAACTTTGTTAAATTTTTCTGAAAAGTTCGAACTTATGCAAATTGCGCGAGTTTAAAGTTTAAAGGACGTTTTCTTGATTTTTAAACGAAAGCGTTAAAACGAAAAATTAATTTAAACTAAAATTAATACTAACTAATATTAATTAACCTAGATAGGCTTGGGGTGCCTCCCAAGAGCGCTTTGTTAAAGACGAAAGCTCGTCCATACCAGACTTACTGTTTTACCGGATAGTGTCCGAGATGACACTGTTGGGTACAGTTGATGCTTTGGATAGAGACAAGGTATAGCGGGAAATAAACGTACCTCGGAGAGCTCGGATGACATAGTAAACTAAATCAGCAGGATTTATGAAATACCGTTCAAATTCTGTTAAGAATTCTCGTTCTTCCTGACTGAGTTGTAACAATGCATCGATATAACGATTAAATTCCCGTTTCACCTTTTTCTGGTTTGAAATGCCATCCCTAAATCCTGTATCTAGATAAGACAGATCATAGAGCAGTTTTTAAAGTAAATCCACAAATTATGTTTCCTCAGAAGAATCGGGATTTCCGTAAGTAGTGTGAACTGCTTGCGAAAGCTCTTCGATATAAATCTTCTGCTGGTTAGTAAACGGGAATTTGGTTTTTTGGAATAACTGGATTAGCTGGATATGGATCTGTTTTCTTTTTGCAAAGAAAGCAGCGTCCATAGCTTCCTCAGTTGATTCGGGAAAAATGGCTCTAAGTTCATTAATTAAATAAGTAGCAGGATCAACAAAGAATGGAATATCTGCAAGAATCATGTCAGACTTGATTGGGCTTCTTTCTATCCAAAATTCAAGCTCGTCAATCAGAAACGCAACATAACGATTAATCCTAGGTTGTGAATCAGATGGATAATCGGTGCTGGCAAGTAAATCCATTAAAAGATCTAATTCTGATTTTAACAATAGCTCGTCTTTTCTACTGTGTTTAGCACGAAGAAGTCTAATTATCCTATCAATCTCAACAAAGGTCTTTCTCTGCTCAAATGTAAATGGAAAATCAGATATCTTAAGATATTTCAGAAAGTTGGCATGGATATCTATCCTCCTATTGGGCTTGAGAGAATTTCCTAAGTGATGGTCTGTTTCTGATTCGGGTAGATGATTCCTAGATTCAGTGTTTAATCGGGTTGGTGTTTCTATCCTAAGTTCATTCTCAACCTGATATTGGAGACACTCTTCCTCAACAACACTTGAATAAAGTGTAGTGGGGTGGGCTCGCAAAATATCTGGGAGATCGTACTCAAAGTATTCATCTAAACAATGAAGACGTTCATTCAAATCCATCCAAGGCATGGGTGGATAGAAGAACACTTCGATTCCAAATGGTTCATCATCAGGTAAAGTAGCAGGTCTAATATAGTGTGGATACCTAGACAAGATTGACAGAATCTCAGGGTCAAGTGTGGGTTGACCACTTAAAGTAATAGTAACAGAAGCTGGAATCTTCTGCTGAGATTCATCAAAACCTAAGTCTAAGCTCGATATTTTTGGGTTCTCAACTTCATGGTTAACACAGATCTCTCTAACGTCAGAGGAGTTTGACTCATACTCTGGACAGTCAAAGAGTTCTGCATCTACCAAAGCCGTCATCTCATCCGTCATCATTTGATTGAGAGGAGAGATGGGGTTTGAAGGAGAATTAGGGTTTTTCATTTTCTAATTTTTATGTATTTTTCTAGGGTTTAAGAACTAAGTTATCTAACTAAATAAAGCACTTAACTTCCTAAGTAATGATAATCTTAGAGAAGGATCTCCTAAAGTTAATTATCTAAGGCAGAATTCAATTCTTGACGAAACCGATCCCCGGCAGTGGCGCCAAAAACTTGTCGCGGTCCCAGCGGTCGGTCGGGTCTTAGAATCAGAGTCGTTGCACCGACGGCTACCGAGACGCGCGAACGGTTGAAAGTTTTAAAAATTTATATTTGTTGGGCTCAAACTATGCAAGCTACCTACCTTGTGGGTAAGGCGGCAAGTATAACTCGAGTGTCGTCCAAAATCGGAACGAATTGAATTGAATTGGAACCTACCAAAGATAACTTGACAATAGGATGGGTTTAAAACAAGGTAGGTAATGGGTTTTGGTTTTATCTAATATAATCTAAAGACAGAAATTAAAGTGCAGGAAAGTAAACGAGAATATAAGCAGCAGGTAGAGAGTGATTGCTGAAACTTCGACGATTAGGGTTTCGGGATGATATTATATTGATGATAGGTGATTACTCTGGTTAAGAATTTTCTAAACAGTCGGTGTAAACACTAGGACCCTACGTCTATGAAACGCCCAGAAAATCTGAACATTTTTTTTTATATACTTTTACTGACTCACGATTCTTGTTTATACATCATTGTAACTCTTACCCACTTTAATCTAAAATAGAATATTAAAAAAAATTATCTTTCCTGAGAAACTGGGGAATACGATCGTATTCTAGGGAATACGATCGTATTCATCAACTCTTTATGCAAAAAATTGGGACAGAACCAATTTAAGGGAATACGGTCTCGGAATACGCCGTATTCCTGGGAATCCGATCGTATTCATGGGAATACGATCGTATTCCCATGACCTGCAGATAAAACCTGAACCTGCACTATTTCATACCAAAAACCGAACTTTGAGCGCGCATATCTTACAAACAACAGGGAATTAAAACATGAAACTTTGCAGGCACTTTACTATAGTCAAAATGAAACTTTCTATTTTCGCACTTTCTCAAAATTCTCAATATTCCGGGTTTTGAACGTATGGGTCATTTTCGGCTAAAATAATCAATTTTGTTAGTACACTAAATCTCAAACCATTGAGACTTATGAGCTGAGCTTTTAAACACACATTTCTACCATCAAAACAAAGTTGTGAGGCTTATCACTATACTTCAAATCTTTATCTAACTCGATTTGGTTCATAAGTGTCATTAAGACCCGTTTTGACCCATTTTGACCCGCTGATCCAAAAGAGCAAATTTAACCCATTCAATGGCTAAACGCCCTTCAAAATTGACTAATACCACATTTGACTTTCTTTAAAACTTTCAATATGTACATAACCAAAACGTCACTTCTATTACAACTTGCAACTTAACACGCTCTAAAACCATATCTACTAATCATCCACAAGATTATACTATTACAACATAGTCTATTTAGTTACTGCTTTCATAACCAAAACATGTCAAAACATTGTTTGGGCGATCTTTCGAGGTTTCAAAACGATAATTTAAAGAGAAGCTTGTGTGACTTACAACAAGCTAGCAACTCCACTTCTAGCCTTTTGCAGTATCTTTCCCTTTTCCGCTTTCACTTGTACCTACAACATAGCTAGACTAATTAAGCAATTTGCTTAGTGAGAATATGAAAACTAATCATTACAATGCATTATTAAATAAAACAATTAATAAGCAAGGTAAAGAAATTACTTCCCTTTTCTACAACTTCACTTTCACAAGTCTATTCATATGTGCACATTTCTAATCAATAATTTAGCTAACATAAGTTAGCTACTAATCAAAACAAAGCTAACCTTGGTTAGCTATTCTAATCAAATATGGCTAATTTCTATTAGCCATTCTATTCATAACCTTTCATCATAATCATGTTCTAATCACAACTAATCACAATCATTTACATAATTATGATCTATTCATTTCATAACTCACCTTGGTTTGTAGCACAATTTGAAACAAGATGATCAAATGATGACAATTCTTCTTTAGCACCTATCACATATACACATGACACATAATCAACAACTAATCCACACTTTCAATTACTAATCATCTATTTCTTTCTCCCCCACTTGAGATTTACTAATTTCACTTTAACCAAACTAACTAATTTACTTATCATGATCAAAATCATAGCTTTATTATGAATTTAACTACTTTTCTTGCTACTATAACATCTACTAACACTTTCAAATTATAATTTGAACTAATTCATGGGATTCATAAAACCCCATAAATCCAATTCACTAACTTTCACTTTTAAATCATGAATTCAAGCTTCTAATCATTCTTTATATACTAAACTAACACTAATTAACCAATTACAAACCCTAATTTCGGATTAATACACATCGATTAACTAAAACCCCTAAAACCCCAAATTTCTAGGGTTCTTGAAGAATTAGAACACTTACAAAGATTATAGGAAGATAGAAAATGATGATTCTAATGGTTTGTAGCTTGAAATAAGAATCAATTTGAAACTTGAAGATTGATTCCTGATTTCTCCTCTCCTGCGATTTTACTCTGCTTCTATTTTTGGTTCTGGAATGTTTTAAGATCATAGGGACAAGACACGTACTAGTGTCTGTTATATCTTTAATTTCTTTAGCTACACAGTCTAAAACTGAACAACTAGTTTACGTTTTCTATTATAACTCGTTATTTAAAGATCTATAATTAAAAAGATGTATATATTATTGTACACTAAAATAATACGTTAAAACTGAGCTATTAAAACTTATTTTTATTTACTAAAATCATACCTTAAAAATTGGGGTGTTACAGTTTAGGTGTAACCCTAAAGCATATGTCACTGAATCCTAGGCTATCCTGATTCTGGTCAGATGGGACTGTCTTCAGACCCACCTCACCATCTCTTTCGGAGACCAAGCGACCCTCTGAATGGGGTTAAGGAATAAGGCGACAGTCCACAACACTGACTTTTCTTAACACCTATGTCTATCCAATTTTAACAGAGTAATACTGGTTGTATGCTGAATAAGTTAAACTATCGGTTAAGTAGAGTTTAGGGGTTTTAAGCATCTGGGAACACAGCCGGCATCCTTGCTTTCATTTCCTAACTCATGTTTTATCTATTTTAGTTCTAATACTTCCGTCATGGATTAGACCCTCCTTTGCCATCGGTCGTTCATCCCTAGGCATGCTTACAGTGTATAGTGACCTTATTTTCCATAGTACTCTAACCCTAGATACATCTACGGTGTTTTAAAGACCTATTATATCTTTACACAGCTTTATAACCAGAGGTAGTTTAACGGTGTACTATAGCATTTTCACGGCTTAACAAGACCTAGACCCGTGTCTGGAAGGTTTGCTTCCAGGTAATCCACGGTGAGATAGACCACCGGCATTTCCTTGGCTTCCACGTATTTGTACTCTACCAGTGGTATTTCCAACGCTATACCAAGTATTCTGACGTGTTATGGCGATCTCACTGTTTCATACAGACAGGAGATAACTGTGTATTCGTAGTTAGGGTTGATCAGATCCTATCCTAAGGCAACAGTCACGTGAGAGACCAGAAAGGGTGATTAATTAAGTCTACATCCAGGATAAGTCTAAACATGTATGCAGCATAACAACTACCGATCATATATAAGATATATTAATTAAACATCATCCCTAATCCTAACATCTACATTTCAACAATCACATATTAATCTAGCTAATCAGCTTGGCAACAATCATAAATCGTACTGAAATAATATGCAAAATAAACATTATAACAATAAGAAAGTAAGATAATATCACCGGATTAGAAGAGTAATACTGAGGATTACAACAGTCTGACTTGAATAACCTTGCTACAGCTTGATTACCCAATTACAACTTTCCTCTAGCTCTAACCGCTAACTTATATCTCTCTAGTTCTCCTCTAACTCCTAAGAGTAATGCTAGAGAGAGAAACTAGAGAGAGAACTAATTACAAGAATAATTCTCCTCTAACTCCTAAGAGTAGTGCTAGAGAGAGAAAGTAGAGAGAGAAAGAGAAGTATGTGAAATGAGAGGTGTAAGGTGTGTTTGAAATGGTGAAATGAGTGAGGTATTTATAGGAGAAGCTAGTTGGTCTTGGTACAAGTCTTGAAGCATGAAATACAAGCATCCAAGCAGCATACGGGACCATCGGACCAAGGGGGCAAACGGCACCTCACAAGCCACCAGACCCCGTATACGGCACCCCAAGGGCCGTATACGGCACCTAGGGTACCGTATACGGTACCTAGGGCCAAGGGGGGGGGGGGGGGGGTTGGTGCTTGGTTTGGCCTCCGATTTTTTCTCGGTTGCTTGGTTCGTCCGTATCTTCTTCGTTTGGGCTCCGATTTGCTTGATTCTTGCGCCGTTGGCTTCGTTTTTCTGTTACACTTCTAATGACACTGAGTTTGCCAAATTTGGAAGTGTTTGACTTTTGCGTGTTCCGGATGACGATCGGCAGGCTTCTAGACTGCACATCTTCTTCGTTCTTCACCCGTTTCTCTTGATTCTTTCACCACCGATCTTGGATTTTCCCATTGAATCATAAAATATGCATTAAGATCTACTTTGATAGGATAATCAAGAATGGAATTTTAAGGTGATTGTTTTTGCCTCGGTTTGCGTGCAAAATGGATGTTTTTACTGATTTTTGTAGCAACGCCCGTATTTAGACTACCTTGATGATTTCTGATGATAAATGATTGTTTTGAAATATTTTCACCAAAGAATAGTCCAAAAGTACGGAAATAAGTACTTAAAAACATGACTTTTTGGGTCACATCAGTTGGCGAGGATAACATGTAGACCTAACAATATTTTATTACTTCATAAACTAAGTATACCCCAGGCCACGGCGTATAATTTGGCCAACATGGTATATTTGTACAAATATATATTGAATTATAATTATAGTTATAAATATAGATAATAATGGCCACAACATGTAGCCTATGATCAGCTCCCAGATGTGCTACTTTTCGTGCTTTTACAACACCTAAACGTACAGGGATACTTTTTTACAAAATAGGAATTTTAATTTAGTGACAGAATATTAAAATACTTTTGTTTTTGCTTCTGGATACTATAATAATCACAGAAGATTACTGCATAATACATCATGAAACCATAAACGACCTAAGGATTTAGAATCAAAGGTGGAGGGTAATACAAAGATTATGTAAAGTATCTTCTTAAATATATAGTGGCACCACCAACCATGGCTGATGGTTCCCCCAACAGACCAACATTTTTCTCCTGCAATCAAAAAATCCAAAGGGTATTTAAGGGTATGGGATGGATAGATGTAATAATTGTTTTGTTTTTCTTTCAATGGTGTGAGCTGATCAAGTGACTCATTAGGATTTGGTGACAAAAGGTGATGTTTTGGTTATGTAGATGACGATGATGATGATGTTGCGTTCGTTAGTAAAATAATGGTCTGTAGATGATGATGATGATGATGATGATGATGATGATGATGATGATGATGATGATGATGATTTGCAACAAAATGCATCAACTGTGTTTGACTTCATTGTTGTACTCATTTTTCTACTATGCTTGATATATTCCCTGTTTGACTTCATTACTGTACTCATTTAATTTGCAAAAAAAATGCATCTACCATGTACATATACACGACTGTTTATACGGTGGACTAAAGAGTACAATCAGAGTGTGGTTACTGTACCCTTCTTTCAGTTCCTTTCAACTAGATGCATATTTTCATTTGTCTCCGGGGCTTCATCATGCTTCTTCTCATATTTGTCAGCTTCTTGTTTCTTTGATTTTAGTAAAGTCTGATGTGAATGTCTTCAAGTGCATAAGACATATAATTCACAGATCAAAGGACAAAAATATGGAACGGAGAATAAAATATCAGATCTGTTACTCTAGCATTCAAGGTCTAGTTACAAAAATAAATCAAATATGTCGCTCTATGGAGAGTACTACCTTATGCAATACCAAAATTGCACACTAACTTCGAAACTTCATATATATATATATATATATATATATATATATATATATATATATATAATACATTTCAAGGTTTTTTTTTTTAAGATAGATTTTACTATTTTGCCCCCAACATTAATATTGAAATTTAAAATATCTACATAAAATTACTAATATACCCCTAAATATATTAAATGTGATTAATGCTATAATTATTAAAAATTAAAGTAACTAACATATGACATTAAATACTTCTATAATAATATAAATAATTTCAAGGTTTTTTTTAAGATAGATTTTACTATTTTGCCCCCAACATTACTATTGAAATTTAAAATATCTACATGAAATTACTAATATACCCTAAATATATTAAATGTAATTAATACTATAATTATTAAAAATTAAAGTAACAAACATATAACATTAAATACTAATTAATTATTTTTTTTATATGTCTACTACTAAAATATTAAGCAATTTAGGTATTTTTTAAGGGAAATTACTACTTACCCTTGAAGTTTATACGAGTCTTTGAAAAACCTATTTGAAATTACTAATATATCCTTACATATACCAAATTCTTATTTTTACTAAAACACGATATAACTTTTAAACCGTAAGGAGGAACGCGACGTGTCAATTATGTTGGAAAGGTAAAAACGAGACGAACATAATAGCAAACCGCCTAAGACAGTTTGTCCATTGTTTGGAGTCGAATTCGACCATTAAAGCTTTCAAAATCTACTTTCCCTAAATTTTACACATTTTTTTAGTGCTTTAAAAAGTTAGAAACGAACTATTTGATGTTTTTTTGCATCATATTATAAATTTACTGGTTTACTTACATTTCATATTTTGTTTTGATATCATCAATTTCTATATTCGAGAGTTCCAATTTTTTAATCAAATTGGGAATTACAATTTCATGAACATAAGGTTTTGTATTAAAATACTACAGAAAAATAAAAAATAACAGCCAACGACTCCGCACCTCCCAACATGACACCTGACTATTAGAGACTCGCAACCCGACTATCGAGTTCACAACGACATTTTATGTACACATATATATATTGTTACGCATTTTTAAACTGTTTTTGAAAAGGGTAAAAATGTTATTTTGTTCCTTTTAGAAACACCATATCTTAGTGTATCGTCATATAAATTCTAATTTTGATTTAATACTTTATATCGAATACATGTGAAGCTAATAGTTGTTTACCCGCCGCATTGCGCGGGCATTTTGTGTAACACCCTCAAATTTTGGGTTGCGGAAGCGGTCGGGTCGGGTGTTACCAAATCAAATATCACAAGCACAAAGGTAAATAATGAACGACTCTAAATGAGACGTTTGAAAATAGTTATACATTTCCAAAATAAAAGTGTATACAAGTTGCGAGTTCGCAAAATAATTTCATTATATAATTGTAATACAAAAGTTATGCAAGAAATCCAGTTGTTGAAAACATGCGAGTCGAGCTAGGATCCTGACGGGCCGATCCTACTAACGCAGTACCTGAAATGCATACTAAAACACGTCAGCGATAAGCTGGTGAGTTCATAGGTTTAGTTGGAAGAATAAATCTTTGTGAGCATAATTCTATGCTAAGTGTACACTCCGTGTACGATCCTGATTTCTTGGAACCTCTAAGTTGGGCGGTAATTCGAGTGTGGTGATTCTTGACCTAGTTTCTTGATCTACACAGTTCTCACAACAATATAAACAGATAATAAAGTCATAGAGTATCAATTAGAACGTAACACAATTAGGCAAATAGCATATTTCACATATCACTTAACACATATAACACGTAATAATAAACACATAAGTTCTTGAAAATCTTGTTTTATTGATATTGATCTTGAAAATCTTGAGTTCTTGACCTTGCACATAGTTCTTGATCTTGCACATAAGTTCTTGATCTTGCACATAAGTTCCTGATCCATCTTGATTTCTAGTTCTTGAATCTAATTTCTTGTAAGTTCTTGATCTATCTTGATTTCTAGTTCTTGGATCTAGTTCTTGTTTCTTGTATTTCTAGTTCTTGGTTTCTAATTTCTTGTTATCTTGAGTTTCTTGAAGATCTTGTTCCTTGTTTCTAGGTTTCTCGGATCTAGTTCTTGTACTTTGGTTTCTTGGATTCTAGGGTACTGTACTCTATCCGCGAGTACTATGTTTCTAATGTTCCAGTGTCTTACAATGATAACATACGGCTATTGAGGTTCTTGGGATCTTGGCTAAGTGTCTAGATATTCCGTCATATCTAGAAAGGTTCGTATTCATGAAACCTACCTCCTACGAGGGTTGTAATGATGACTAGTGCCCTAGTCTAATGTGAGTAGTTGTAAAGCATTTACAATGAGTGGTTTCATAAATAGATTTTTAATAGTAATAACGAGTATGCATTCCACCCCAAAATAGTAAAACAGTTTGAAAAGAGGGGCTATGACTCACCTGTGAGTTGTCAGCGATCCTACGATACGTGTGTTGTCCGAATGGTAACCTCCTAGTGCCCTAAACACGTGAGGTTATATGAGTAAGATACTAATCGGTTTAACTAAATGTGTCATGAAAGTATACTTCTGTTGTTTAGTTTTAGAATTGTGTACGGTCCGTTTGTGACGGTTTTGTAATAATGATAATTCTTAGTTAAATCATTATTAAAGTCGTTTCGTTGTCTACTTCCAAAAAATATAGTTTTGTATGTAAGTCATCGTTGTAAAAAGTGTAGTTGTTGTTATGCAAATGTTGAATCGTTGGTCAAAAACTCATTTTGCAGAGCAGGTCAGTTCGGCTCGGTTCGCTCGTTCGGCTCGGTTCGCTGCTCGGTTCAACTCGCAGCTAGGCTCGGTTCGCTGCTCAGTTCGACTCGCATCTCGATCGGATCGGTTCGCTGCTCGGCTCGGCTCGCTCGACGAACTGAGATCTGGAAATCTCAACTCGGTTCGTTGCTCGGTTCGGTTCGCAGCTCGACTCGGCTCGTTCGACGAACTGCTCGTATTTTTGGCTTTAAAAATACATTTTTGAGTCGGTTTTTGGGCAATTCTTTATTGAGTAAACGTTCTAGCATGTAAATAAAAGCTTTACAAGTATATTACATGGGTTTTAAAGCTCCTTACCAACAAAATCGAAAATCGAAGAAGATGGGGATGATGATGATGAAGAAGATGATCCGCAGCTGCCGCTGCTCTCGTTGTTGTTGTTGATGATGATGCTTCCGAAAATGTTGATGGTGGTGGCGGTTTCCGGCGGTGGTGGTGAAGATGAGGTTGAGAGTGTCGCACCCCCAATTTATGATGCGGAAGCGGGTCGGTTCGGGGCGCGACTAATCAATATACAAAGCACCAGATTACATAATGAACGACCACTACATGCGTCGTTTACAAATACATTGATAAAATAAAGGTTTTACACCGTTATAATATAGTTTACAAAAGCCCTTGAGTCCAAATGATAGAGATTCTATGGCATAACTAAATTATACAAAATATAGTAATGCATGACAATCTCTTGATGTCTGAATGCGACTCGAACTAATGGGCATCTTGAGTGGCAGACCTACTGCTGCTGAGTACCTGTGATACATGCTAAAATGGGTCAGCGAAACGCTGGTGAGCTCACAGGTTTGTATGTCAACACATATTTGTATGAACCGCAAGATTTAATGATAATTGAATTTAAAATGCAATTAAGCAAAATAAAAGTTATACAGCCATGAGCACATAGTCTGAGCTTAACTCGAGATGTCAGGTCCACATTTAAGGTATCTTGATCGAGGTGCCTCCTACGAGTGCCTAATCAACACTCGTCTACACAAATATTAATACATCCGTTTTACTAGTTAGTGCGTGCTAACCCGGATGAGGCTGGTCAAACCTATATGATACCATATACTAATATTCACGCTATTACGTATTACCAAACTATGCTGATGGAGGGCTTTAAAATGATTAGTGAAAATAACTCATGTAGTATTTGATTTGATGGTACTTGCGTTCATATTGTAAAACAAAACAGAGCAATGAAATCACACCCCTAGGTAAAAGTATTTAAAAAGGGGCTATGAGACTCACCTGAGCCTAATGAGTTGCTAACACGCAATAATGATGTTGTTCAAGAGTAATGATGTCGTCTCCAACGACTAAAACCTGCCGGGCGTATTAAACGCGCAAGGTTTTAAAATGATTAGATGTCTTATCATATCATCTATGCTAGTTGTTCATCCAACTAGTAATGTCCAAATGATTTGGTTTAACTGATTAGATTTGAGTTTTTGAAAGATGTGTACGGCCCGTTAGTGAGTTTTTGGTAATAATAATCTCAACTATTATTATTATACTTTGATTGTTGTATCGTATTTAAATTGTTATAGTTAAAACTGCTAGTTATAGGTTTCTGCCGAAAGTTATAGTTTCTGCCGAAGGTTATAGTTTCTGCCGAAGGTTATAGTTTCTGCCGAAGGTTATAGTTTCTGCCGAAGGTTATAGTTTCTAGATTTTGAACTCGATGAACACTCTATTTAACCAACTTCTAGACCGATTCAAGTCTAACCAAAAATCACACTTATTCACCTAAGAATCTAGTGTAAATCTTCACTTTATGGAGATTTTATAAGCTCAATTACTATTTTTAACAAAAATAAACATGAGGAGTGGTCGGATCGGGTTCGATTATGAGTTCAGTCCAAAGACTCACGTTTTTCACCATGATCCGTGAGGATCTGGTCCGAGAGCCAAAAGTGAAAGTTGTAGCTGGTATCTTAGTGAACATTTTTCGTTTAGATGTCGAGAGTTGGTTCTTCCTAGTTTTCAAGATATAGACGTTTTTGTGGGCTGTTTTTACTAAGACAGAAACTGTTACCATTTTTGAGTTTGTAAAAACGAGTTTCAAGTTTTGATTTGGACATTTTATAGTTTGATGAGCTACAAAACAAGTAAATAAATGTATTAAAGTAGTTTTAAGGTGTCGTTAACTTACAATTGTCGGTTTTGAAAACCGAAAAGATAGAGTCGTAGAGGATCGCGTGGTGCTCGTTTAGCTCCTAGCCGTTTTGCAAATGGAGGTGTTTTGATGGTAGTTCTTGGTGGTTTAAGGTGGCGGTTTTGGTTGTTTAGAGAGAGAGAGAGAGAGACGAGTTAGGGAGAGAGAGGTGGTGAAAGAGTGAAGGAACAAATTGATGCAATAATGTATGTAGGTATGTGTTAGTCAAAAGCATGATCCACAAAATGTGGATCATGTTTGGCCTGATTTTTCTTAAGGTCAAAGGGGGTGGATTTTTGTTACATTTTGTCTCCAATTATTGATGTTATACCCGTATTTGTTTACCCGATCGTTTAAACGTATAATTTAGACGTTATATATCATACGTATGTTTTTAAATAACGAATGAACTTTAGATATTTTGAGTTGAAGTATTTTATCAAAATACTTATTAATGTGTTATAAAATATAACTTTAGTTTATTTCGATTGTTGCATGCGTTTCACGTATTTTTGGTCGCGTAGACGTTATTTATACAATATGAAATACTTTTGAAATATTATCAAAATAATGTGTAATAAATAATGAGTTGTATTAAATAAAAATTCTATATTACTTAATACTTGTTTTCACCAACGCCGTATAGATAAATCGGAATTCGGTCGATTAAAAATGCACGATTAAATATAATCGCGTACTGATATATATATTCAACAATATATATTGATACATACAATTAGCCTAATACATAGAACTAATTACACGTATTTCTAAATGATTAGGAACTAAAAACTAGTCCTAATTTTTACGGTTGTCACATTCTCCCCTTGTTAAGAGAATTTCGTCCCGAAATTCAGTTTGAAGTTGATGTGTGAGAGGAGTCTGAAAATAGATGTGGATATTTAAGTCGCATCTGATCTTCCCGTTCCCAGGTGAATTCCGGACCACGCCGCGAATTCCACCGAACCTTGACGATTGGGATACGACTTTGCTTAAGCTGTTTGACCTCACGGTCCATGACCTCCACTGGTGTCTCGACAAAATGAAGTTTGTCGTCGATTTGAATTTCCTCAAGGGGGATAATGAGTGTCTCGTCGGACAAGCATTTCTTTAGGTTAGAAACGTGAAATGTAGGATGCACGCTACTAAGCTCTGGAGGTAGCTGCAATCGATAAGCGACTGGACCAATCCTTTCAAGGATCTCAAAAGGTCCGATGTATCTAAGGTTTAACTTTCCACGTTTGCCAAAACGGATGACACCTTTCCAAGGTGATACTTTGAGCAAAACTCGATCTCCAACTTGGAACTCGAGATGCTTGCGTCTCACGTCAGCATAACTCTTCTGACGATCACGTGCGGCCTTCAGCCGTTGCTGGATACCAACGATCTTCTCAGTGGTTTCATGAATGATTTCCGGACCAGTGAGTTGGCTATCTCCAATTTCGGTCCAACAGATAGGCGACCGGCACTTTCGACCGTACAGTGCCTCGAACGGTGCAACTCCAATGCTGGTATGATAGCTGTTGTTGTAGGAGAATTCACACAATGGCAAGTGATGTTCCCAATTTGCACCGAAATCAATTACGCAGGCGCGTAACATATCTTCCAGTGTTTGAATAGTCCTTTCACTTTGGCCATCGGTTTGTGGATGATAGGCTGTACTCATATCTAAACGAGTACCCATTGACTTTTGCAATGATTGCCAAAAGTTAGATGTGAATCGGCTGTCTCTATCAGAGATAATTGAGATTGGAATGCCCTGTCGGGATACGATCTCCTTCAAATATATTCGTGTGAGACGTTCCATTTTGTCGGTTTCCTTCATGGCAAGGAAGTGAGCAGATTTGGTTAGACGATCAACTATTACCCATATAGTATCGCAACCACTTGATGTTTTCGGGAGTTTAGTGATGAAGTCCATAGCGATTTGCTCCCATTTCCATTCTGGAATATCCGGTTGCTGTAGCAAACCGGTGGGCTTCTGATATTCAGCTTTAACTTTTGAACATGTGAGGCACTTGCTGACATACGTGGCAATCTCTGCTTTCATGTTTGGCCACCAGTATGATCCCTTGATGCCATGATACATCTTGTCAGATCCAGGATGTATAGAATATTTGGACTTGTGAGCTTCATCCATCACCAAGTCTCGAAGATTCCCAAACTTGGGTAACCAAATTCGGTTTGCGAAGTATTTGACCCCATTGGGTTTGGTTTCAAATTGATTCTCCATATTTCGCAAGGCCTCTTCCTTGATGTTTTCAGGTTTCAATGCTTCGAGTTGAGCAGTGAGAATTTGAATGATTAAATCATTATGGATGGTTATGCTAATGGCTCGGACTCGAAGTGGTTTTGTGCGCTCTTTGCGACTTAGGGCATCGGCAACCACATTTGCTTTGCCCGGATGGTACTTGATCTCGCAGTCATAGTCGGTGAGTAACTCGACCCAGCGACGTTGCCTCATATTTAGATCCTTCTGATCAAATATATGCTGGAGGCTTTTGTGATCAGTGAATATGGTACACTTTGTGCCATACAGATAGTGTCTCCAGATCTTGAGTGCGAACACTACGGCTCCTAATTCGAGATCATGAGTTGTGTAGTTCTTCTCGTGAACTTTGAGTTGTCGGGAGGCGTAGGCAATAACCTTGTCTCGTTGCATCAACACGCAACCAAGACCTTGGTGTGAGGCATCGCAATATACCACGAAGTCTTCATTGCCTTCGGGTAATGATAGAATTGGTGCACTGCAAAGCTTTTGCTTCAATAGCTGAAATGCTGACTCTTGTTTATCATTCCAATTGAACTTCTTTTCCTTCTGAGTCAGTATTGTGAGAGGTTGAGCTATTTTGGAGAAATCCTCAATGAAACGCCGATAATAACCTGCCAGTCCTAAGAATTGGCGTACTTCGGTCGGCGTCGTCGGTGCTTGCCAGCACTTGATAGCCTCAATCTTTGATGGATCTACGTGAATTCCTTGACTATCAATCACATGACCAAGGAACTGAACTGTTTTCATCCAGAACTCACACTTGGAGAATTTAGCATATAACTCTTCGTGTCTAAGAAGTTCTAGAATAACTTTGAGATGTTGCGCGTGTTCTTGCTCATTGCGCGAGTAAATGAGAATATCATCGATGAAGACAATGACAAACTTGTCAAGATATGGTTTGCACATTCGGTTCATAAGATCCATGAATACTGCCGGTGCGTTAGTTAAACCAAAGGGCATCACTTGGAACTCATAATGTCCATAGCGAGTTCGGAAAGCAGTCTTTGGGATGTCAATGTCACGAACTCGTAACTGATGATAACCTGATCTTAGATCTATCTTCGAATAGATACTTGACCCTTGAAGTTGGTCGAATAGGTCATCAATACGAGGAAGTGGGTAACGGTTCTTGACGGTCAATTTGTTCAACTCTCTATAGTCGATACACATTCTGAATGAACCATCTTTCTTTTTCACAAACAGAACCGGGGCTCCCCATGGTGAAGAACTCGGTCTAATGAATCCCTTATCTAAGAGTTCCTGCAACTGAGTAGACAACTCCTGAAGTTCTGAAGGGGCTAAACGATATGGTGCTCGTGCAACAGGTGCTGCCCCCGGCACGAGATCGATCGAGAACTCAACTTGTCTCGGTGGTGGAAGGCCAGGTAAGTCTTCGGGAAAGACTTCTGGATAATCTCTAACAATGGGCACATCCTCAAGTCGTTTCTCTTCCGACTTTTTCTCCAAGACATGTGCGAGAATCGCCTGGTACCCTTTCCTAAGGTACTTGCGAGTTTTCATGCAGGATATGATATTCAGTCTCGTCCTACCGGTCTCCCCTTGTATGATTAGAGTACTACCGGTGACAAGAGGAATACGGACGATTTTGTCATAGCAGACAATTTCAGCTCGGTGCTTGGATAACCAATCCATTCCAATAATGACGTCGAAACTTCCAATTTCAACAGGTATAAGGTCAATAGAGAAGATTTCATCAGATAGATTTAAAGTGCAATTTGGTATTACACTGTCAGCCTCAATTAACTTGCCATTAGCTAATTCTACAATGTACTTAGCATCTAAGGCAATAGGGGCAATGTTAAGTAATTTACTAAACTCATCAGATATGAAGCTCCTATCAGCACCAGAATCAAATAGAACAGAAGCAGTAAGATTGTTGAGAAGAAATGTACCCGAGACCACATTCGGGTCTTGACGGGCCTCTCCTGAGTTCAGAACGAAAGCTCTTCCCTTCGCAGTGTTGTTACCCTTGTTCTTCAGCTTTGGGCAATAATTCCTAAAGTGCCCAGTTTCTCCACACTCATAGCAGGACTTTGGTTGGCTGGTGGTGTTGGTGTTGGCAGTGGTAGACCTACAGTCTTTGGTCAAATGTCCATACCTTTGACATTTTCCACAAGGTGTGCTGCAAGGACCATCATGATGACGGCGGCACTTTGAACGGTAGGGTTTATTTCCAGTGTAACCCTTGTTGAAACCAGAACCAGTGTTGAGGGTCTTATCAGACTCAGACCTCTTTGATGATGATTGATTTTGAGTGGTGTTCCCAGACCACTTTCTCTTGTTGTTGTTACCAGAAGATGGAGCAGATGTCTCACGGCTGACAACCATGGCCATGAGTTCATGAGCAATTTCGATAGCTCTTTCCAGAGTGGTTGGTTGAGCTGAGGCGACATTCCCCTGGATATTCTCTGGAAGTCCACGGATGTACTTCTTGATACTTTTTCCTTCCGTATCAACTAAACCTGGGCACAATAGAGCGAATTGCTGGAACTTGGTGGTGTACCCAGCAATATCGTTCCCTTGTACCTCCAGATGCCAGAACTCGACTTCCAGTCGGTGTAGTTCTTCCTCGCGACAGTACTTCTCCCTTAGCTTTTTCTTCAATTCAGGCCAAGGAAGTCGGTTTGCGATCTCGACGCCAATAGAGTTTGCATGAGTGTTCCACCACGTTAGTGCACCTTCTTGAAAGGTGTAAGCAGCAAACTTGACCTTACTATCTTCAGCACAGTTACAGAGACTGAAGACATATTCAATTCTTTCAATCCATCTGATCAAGCCAATGGCACCTTCTGTGCCCTTGAAATACAATGGTTTGCAGCTAAGAAAATCCTTGTAGGAACAAGGTTTGATAACAGGAGTAGGAGTAGCATTGACTGTCTCTGCATTCCTTAGAGCTTCTTGAGCAGCCATGGCTTCGGCTACAGCTCGGGTAACCGCAGCATTGAGTTCAGCTTGACTGAAACCAGTCTTCTTTGGCGGCATGATTCTGATAAAAGCAAAGAGAGTGGATGAGTTGTTTGCACCAAAACATGATACATCACATATGCATATATATATTTATGGGGTAATATACAATTACACAAGTGATAATCACATTTGACAAACAACAGAGTTGCATACTAGATGCGAGTTTGCGAGTAGGTGGGGTATGGTTTTACGTATGGAGCCTATAGTACTTCAAACAATAAGTTCCATTTGTGATTCTAAGGAAATAGAATGATGGAGGAAATACGAAATGATATACTCCTCGTAAAAATAGGATGGTACAGTGGAATTGTGTTGTGAGATATTATGTGCGTATTAAAGAGATAGAAAAAAGTAATTTATACTTGTCGTCTTTGGTAGTGAGAGTGTTAACGAGTGTATTATCGTGTGTGATCTATATATATTCGATATATATAATAGCTTAGAAGATAATACGCGAGTGGGGCTTAATCATATATCTTCAATATATAATAGCCTATAAGGTAGCACATAAATGAGGCCTATGTATGTATATACGCCTATATCACATAATAGCCTAATGTGTGTCTAACACTAATCAAGTATTAGTCACGGTTTCTCTCGTGGTCAGAGTCAACTAATGCATTCCTATTCAACATAACCCCTTTCAGCTTTCACATCGTATTCATTTAATTGTACATAGTTAGCTAAGCTATGTTAAATTAAACTCATATGGTGTAATCACTGAACCAGTTATATCTAATAAGAAATACTGCCTAACGGTCATAGTCTAGGCCCACTAAATGCAACCTAGTTCACTATAACCTTAGGCTCTGATACCAATCTGTCGCACCCCCAATTTATGATGCGGAAGCGGGTCGGTTCGGGACGCGACTAATCAATATACAAAGCACCAGATTACATAATGAACGACCACTACATGCGTCGTTTACAAATACATTGATAAAATAAAGGTTTTACACCGTTATAATATAGTTTACAAAAGCCCTTGAGTCCAAATGATAGAAATTCTATGGCATAACTAAATTATACAAAATATAGTAATGCATGACAATCTCTTGATGTCTGAATGCGACTCGAACTAATGGGCATCTTGAGTGGCAGATCTACTGCTGCTGAGTACCTGTGATACATGCTAAAATGGGTCAGCGAAACGCTGGTGAGCTCACAGGTTTGTATATCAACACATATTTGTATGAACCGCAAGATTTAATGATAATTGAATTTAAAATGCAATTAAGCAAAATAAAAGTTATACAGCCATGAGCACATAGTCTGAGCTTAACTCGAGATGTCAGGTCCACATTTAAGGTATCTTGATCGAGGTGCCTCCTACGAGTGCCTAATCAACACTCGTCTACACAAATATTAATACATCCGTTTTACTAGTTAGTGCGTGCTAACCCGGATGAGGCTGGTCAAACCTATATGATACCATATACTAATATTCACGCTATTACGTATTACCAAACTATGCTGATGGAGGGCTTTAAAATGATTAGTGAAAATAACTCATGTAGTATTTGATTTGATGGTACTTGCGTTCATATTGTAAAACAAAACAGAGCAATGAAATCACACCCCTAGGTAAAAGTATTTAAAAAGGGGCTATGAGACTCACCTGAGCCTAATGAGTTGCTAACACGCAATAATGATGTTGTTCAAGAGTAATGATGTCGTCTCCAACGACTAAAACCTGCCGGGCGTATTAAACGCGCAAGGTTTTAAAATGATTAGATGTCTTATCATATCATCTATGCTAGTTGTTCATCCAACTAGTAATGTCCAAATGATTTGGTTTAACTGATTAGATTTGAGTTTTTGAAAGATGTGTACGGCCCGTTAGTGAGTTTTTGGTAATAATAATCTCAACTATTATTATTATACTTTGATTGTTGTATCGTATTTAAATTGTTATAGTTAAAACTGCTAGTTATAGGTTTCTGCCGAAAGTTATAGTTTCTGCCGAAGGTTATAGTTTCTGCCGAAGGTTATAGTTTCTGCCGAAGGTTATAGTTTCTGCCGAAGGTTATAGTTTCTGTCGAAGGTTATAGTTTCTAGATTTTGAACTCGATGAACACTCTATTTAACCAACTTCTAGACCGATTCAAGTCTAACCAAAAATCACACTTATTCACCTAAGAATCTAGTGTAAATCTGCACTTTATGGAGATTTTATAAGCTCATTTACTATTTTTAACAAAAATAAACATGAGGAGTGGTCGGATCGGGTTCGATTATGAGTTCAGTCCAAAGACTCACGTTTTTCACCATGATCCGTGAGGATCTGGTCCGAGAGCCAAAAATGAAAGTTGTAGCTGGTATCTTAGTGAACATTTTTCGTTTAGATGTCGAGAGTTGGTTCTTCCTAGTTTTCAAGATATAGACGTTTTTGTGGGCTGTTTTTACGAAGACAGAAACTGTTACCATTTTTGAGTTTGTAAAAACGAGTTTCAAGTTTTGATTTGGACATTTTATAGTTTGATGAGCTACAAAACAAGTAAATAAATATATTAAAGTAGTTTTAAGGTGTCGTTAACTTACAATTGTCGGTTTTGAAAACCGAAAAGATAGAGTCGTAGAGGATCGCGTGGTGCTCGTTTAGCTCTTAGCCGTTTTGCAAATGGAGGTGTTTTGATGGTAGTTCTTGGTGGTTTAAGGTGGCGGTTTTGGTTGTTTAGAGAGAGAGACGAGTTAGGGAGAGAGAGGTGGTGAAAGAGTGAAGGAACAAATTGATGCAATAATGTATGTAGGTATGTGTTAGTCAAAAGCATGATCCACAAAATGTGGATCATGTTTGGCCTGATTTTTCTTAAGGTCAAAGGGGGTGGATTTTTGTTACATTTTGTCTCCAATTATTGATGTTATACCCGTATTTGTTTACCCGATCGTTTAAACGTATAATTTAGACGTTATATATCATACGTATGTTTTTAAATAACGAATGAACTTTAGATATTTTGAGTTGAAGTATTTTATCAAAATACTTATTAATGTGTTATAAAATATAACTTTAGTTTATTTCGATTGTTGCATGCGTTTCACGTATTTTTGGTCGCGTAGACGTCATTTATACAATATGAAATACTTTTGAAATATTATCGAAATAATGTGTAATAAATAATGAGTTGTATTAAATAAAAATTCTATATTACTTAATACTTGTTTTCACCAACGCCGTATAGATAAATCGGAATTCGGTCGATTAAAAATGCACGATTAAATATAATCGCGTACTGATATATATATTCAACAATATATATTGATACATACAATTAGCCTAATACATAGAACTAATTACACGTATTTCTAAATGATTAGGAACTAAAAACTAGTCCTAATTTTTACGGTTGTCACAGAGAGAGTTTTGGTGTGGGGTATGTGTGTAGAAATGAATGGATGGAAAGAATGGGGGGGGGGGGGGGGGGGGGGGGGGTTTGGAGGCGGTTTTATCCATTACCAGATCCCCACTTTGGGGACTGTGGTCTCCAACCACAGTGCAAAAATGCCCGTATTTTTGTACCCGATTTTAATATAAATTAATACTTTTAATTTATAAAATTCATTTATATGTTTTCGAAATATTTTCGAGTTGAAACATTTTATAAAAAAAAAAAAAGATGTTTGAGTTAAAGTTTTTATAACTTTATTTCGCGCGTTTTTAGTTTATTCAAACGTGATTATTAAATAATCGTTTCATGTTCCGTATATATATAATTATATATATATATATATATATATATATATATATATATATATATATATATATATATATATAATACTTGAATACTTCAATGTTATTCATATAGAATACGCGAATAGAAAAGTTTAAATTGGGGGTGGATTTTGGTTCTTTTTGACCGGGTGTTACATTTTGCTAGTGTATATATATATGTGTGTGTGTGTGTGTGTGTGTGTGTGTGTGTTATAGCTTGATCCATAAGAGAGCTTACATCCCTCTCATCAAAATATTGTTACTTAAGGCACACAAAGATCCAACTTAAACACGTTTTCAAACTTTACGATAGCCTTAGAAAATTTTTCTGAAATTGAGAGTAGTTTTCCATAATTAAACACGCACTTATTATTTATGTATTAAAATAAAATAGATTAACCAATTATTAAAGTCGAAAATAAACAGCTATAATATATACGCAATTGTCTCACGCCACATTTTTCTGAAAATCAATTTGGCAATCTTTATGTATCATATTCATATGCTTCACAATTTATATTTATTTGAAAAATGGATAAAATTAACGGAAAATACTCAAAATACATGTAGATAATAGAATAATAAAATAAATAATTTAATATTTCCCAAACTACTACGAGTATTATTTATATTTAGATTTAGATTTTCATTTCATAACGGTGGACGGTGGTTCTACCAGTTTTCCCCAACAGGTAAGCAACCGATCACTCTTTTATTTTTCATCCATCATTTAATTAATTTTTAATTTAATTTTTGATTAAAGTTTCTATCACTAGCACGATAAATGTTGCTGGAGATCTGTATTTCGGATTTTTTTTTTTTTCTCCCGATTAATGATGATAATTTTGAAATTCAATTGTTAATGTTTATGTTTAAACCCTAACGGACGTAATTGAGATTTCTAGGGTTTCAATTGATTGCCTAAGTTTATGTTTCAGAATCATAAAGCACTGAAGGTTGCATCAAGCGATCAGCTATGAATACCCGAAGGTTTGTTGTTTTCATTTTGCAATCTTTATATCCTAATTTAATGTTTCAGATATACGTATACATGTATATATAGATGTATGTATGATTAGTGGCTTAGATCACACAGTTATGGTGTTAAATTGCTGGAATTGTGTTTTTGGATCTAGTTATGTGATTGTATTGTAAGTGAGCTTTAAGTATGATTTGGATTTGTATTCAGATTGGTTGTAAAGTGATGTACACAATGAGCTATGTGTTGTTGGAGTGTTTGATTTACTGAAATCAAGTTAGACATTAACGATAAGTGTGTGTGATTGTGTTATATGGATGAACTATGCTTGAGTTGTATAGATGCATGAGTAGATCTTAAGGTAAGTTCAATTATCGACCTGACGTCAGTTTAAGTTGTGGGTTGATGATGTAGCAAACATAGGTGTTAAGCTTGCGTGACATTGATGTTTGGTAATTTGGAAACGTTTGAAAGGTGAGTTGTGCGATGTTGTTGGTTGCATCACTTCACCTGCATGTATTTTTGCTCGTAACATGAGAAAGGTACAACTAAATTGAATAAATTTTTAGGTAAAATACAGTTGAGCCTGATTCATAACAACAGATTAGATTTGCCAGTACATCTTGATTAATTTGGGAATAGAGATGAATAGAAGGGAGGGAAGGCATGAATGTGATAATGTCAATGATAAGTGGATGTATTTGGTTGTTGTCTTGTTGAGGAAATGAAGAGAAAGATACTTCTTGTTGTGTTGAATATCAAGTATCTTATAGAATATGAAGAATAAAGAATGCTTTATTATCCCTTCTGTAGAAGGGAAAAATAAAGAAAATGACAGTTATAGTTGGAACAAAGCAATATGGTTAATTCTACTTAAGGTTTCCCATCTTCTTGACTTATTTTATTCGAAGGCATTTGTTGTGACCTTCCCACTTGCAAGAGCCTAGAACTATACGTACAACTTTTGTCTGCATTTGTCATATATATAAGTCATGTCAGCATATCACATAACATAAGTTGTCTGCACTGTGCACATGTATTTGCCGACATTACACCTGTATAAAGTTGCTCCCATTATCATTTCAAATTCAAATGTTACTTAGGTGGCAACTATTTGGCAGAGAAGTTTGATTGTTGATCCATTTTGATTTCTTTGTTAAGTCATGCCTCTACTCCTTATAATGTTTTACTATGATTAATTCGACTCTTATAGGATGTTCACTAGTGTTCTTATTAATGCAGGGACGTCCGTGGAAGCAGACCTGCTCTTTTTGACGACATTGAAGATGGTGGTATTAGGGCCACGTCTTCTTACTCCTCACATGAAATTGACGAACATGAGAATGAGAGAGCCGTGGATGGGCTTCAAGATAGAGTTCTTATGTTGAAAAGGGTAACTTCTATCTCAATTATTGCATGAGTCTTGTAGAAACCATATCAATGATTTCAAGAAACACTATAGTATTGTTTTGCATACTTCATTTACGGTAATATTGTGGTTCTTTGACCTCCGCATAGTCTTACAATCATGTATTCCCATTTACCCATAGGGATTATGTCTATATGGCTCAGGTAACTTGATTGTTTAGTTTGTGGTGACTTATATTCAATTTCCATATGCTTATTTTCTAATCTTGATCATGCTTTGGTCGTGTTGAGAAAGTTGTTCAGTTCAATGCTGTAAATTTATCACATCCTAGCACAGCTTAGAATTAAATATCATAAGCATAGTTAACATTTGTTTTTGAAGAAACAACCCTCTGTATTCGTTTTCAGTTCATAAAGTCAAGATTTATTTCATGTGAAACTAATCTTGATCATTTTAACAGTTGACGGGTGATATACATGAAGAAGTGGAGGGCCATAACCGTATGTTGGATAGAATGGTATGTTCTGTGAAATGCCTGTAAATTAAAAATATATTTTTCTTGATGATTGTTATAGTTATCTTTGTTTTCCTCATTAGGGGAATGACATGGATTCTTCAAGAGGTGTCCTCTCCGGAACTATGGATAAGTTCAAGACGGTATGCATACCTACTCCCTCATTCAACTCACTTCTATATTCTGCTGCCAAGTAAATGGCGGTGTCACAGGGGTCTTGTATGGGTCATGTCATCTTGGGTTTACCTGAAGCACTTTTTCCAAAATTTAGTAATTTTTTTTAGTAAACACTTGGTTTGTTAATTATTCAACTATATTTTGATTAAAATGACAATGTACCTTTTTAATGATTTTGGAGGTTTTATGCATTAAACATACACTTAGTGCGACTTTTAACCTTTTTGACCCTGTGTTCTCTTGAAAGCCACATTTTTTATTTAATCCTTCAAAGATATAACCTAACCTGAATCGACCCATTAACTTATAGTTATGATGAATGGGTGTGAATTTCCATCTCTATTCTGTTTACAAGATCTTGCCATTCAGATAAACCTATAGCTTCAGTTATTGAGTACGATTCACTTTCCAATCTCTTCAGGTATTCGAGACTAAATCAAGCCGAAGAATGTTTACACTTGTGGCTTCTTTCGTGGTTGGTTTCCTAGTCATATATTATCTCACTAGGTAATTTGGGTTTTCCATAAACCCAAAACCAAACGTTGAATGTTGGAACTTGCATAGAGAATGTGCTCTTATCCATGGTCGTTTGTATAAAAAAATCTTGT
Source organism: Helichrysum umbraculigerum (assembly GCA_949592205.1). Classification (NCBI taxonomy): domain Eukaryota; kingdom Viridiplantae; phylum Streptophyta; class Magnoliopsida; order Asterales; family Asteraceae; genus Helichrysum; species Helichrysum umbraculigerum. Next base: position 33,478,437 of record CATIUR010000002.1, read on the forward strand.
TGAAATAGATTCGTGTTGTCGGTTTGAGGATAAACATATGAACTTTAACTGTTCCTGTACGGTTGCGTTTCCTGTTATGTTCATTGTATTTTATACCTTCAATTATTTATTTTTTCCATGGTAGAAAGATGTAATGGTGTTTGCTGGCTTTTGTTTGTTTCTGTCGGTTGATCTGTTGATTACTTTGATAGCATCTCCATTTTGGATTCTTTCTAGAAACAAAACAAAAAAGCCATAGTAAAAAGGGAGAAAAATACATTACTAAAGGTTTAAAAAAAATTAAAAAAAAATGCACCAGCCGGGAATCGAACCCGGGTCTGTACCGTGGCAGGGTACTATTCTACCACTAGACCACTGGTGCTGGGTGTTTCTAATGCTTTCTCATCTTATATATTCCGTACGTTTAAAAAAAAACTCATTTTTTTTATTATCAACTTTGTAAAATCTATAAAAAAAATATATATATATACGAAATATATTGATATTTCTAATTACATTACACGAAAAGAGTATAATTCTCTTAATTATTCAAATCTAGTAAAATTTTAAGGTCCAGATGTCAAATTCTATTAAACAGTGTTTAATAATACTTTGCTTTTCTAAAATACTTAAGTGTATTAAGTATCCACAGGTTAGAAAACACTTGGAATTAAACTAGTACATCTCGCTAGGGACTATCGGTCTCTTTACACCTATGATCTAGGAATACTAGATTCATACTAGCAATAGAGTAACCAATGCATAGGGGCACCGACATACTTACTAAGTTGAGAACTTTGAATACATAGTAGCATGGACTAGTTGAATACGTTGTATTGACTCGCAAACAACTAAGTGATGATGGTCCATACTTAGGCGCGTTATGCTACTCCCCATATCTAAGTAGGAAATACACATACTTAGATGCACTATACCATACCTGACTGTTATGTGATAACTGGAGGTATTTGATTTACTTGTGATTACTATATTACCATGGGGTAATTTACTGTTTAAGCTGTATGCTGTACTGTACTTGCTAAATTACTTATATACACTGTCTGGCCGCTGTGCTACTTCTGGGCGCTTATCGCTACTTCCGGGCACGCTGTGCTACTTCCGGGCACGTTGAGCTACTTCCGATTACTAATGATAGATATATGTACACCTAGTACGATTACACGTACACTCAGTACAATTACACGTACATTAGATACGATTACACGTACACTCAGTACGATTACACGTACCCTTATATAGATACTTGTACAATTACATGGTTACTTACTGAGCACGAAGCGCTACCCCCGACTACTATTTACTTGTATGCTATTTTATAGGTACTCGCACACACTCGATTACATTACCGAACACGGGAGGTTATACACGACAACCTTGTACATACATAGTTATACAGTGGAGGCACGTAGTGTCTCACTTGATTGTTATACTCGTATTTAGAAAACTGATAGGTCCTTGAGTACATAGGACGGTCTCTAAGAATCACCATGAATTACGACCATGGGGTCTTGTAGTGTACTACTCCGACAAGTAGTACAAAAATTACGAAATCACTTGGAGAACACTTAGAAACAAACCTATCGGTTTAGGTTATAAGGTTATGGCAACCTTGATACCGATTTCACAAAGGGGGCAAATCTTAATACATTTCAACTATCAAATCAAGTTTTACAAACTTCTTTTGGAATATACACAGTTTATACTACACATTTTACTTAACTAACTTATGAACTCACCAGCTTTATAGCTGACCTGTTTTAGCATGTGTTCTCAGGTGACAGCAGGATTAGGACTACTACAAGCTTCGCTAGCTCGAGTCGCATGTTTTCAAACAACTGGATTTCTTGCATAACTTTTGTACTACAATTATGTAATGAAATTATTTTGCGAACTCGCAACTTGTATACACTTTTATTTTGGAAACGTATAACTATTTTCAAACGTCTCATTTAGAGTCGTTCATTATGTACCTTTGTGCTTGTGATATTTGATTTAGTAACACCCGACCGCTTCCGCAACCCGAAATTTGAGGGTGTTACACGTAATCGCAAAAGTAACAACATCATAACCAAATTAATTAAATCACAAGTTTTTCTGTGTAAATCATGTCTTTCAAGCTCTCGCTAGTAAACTTTGCTTCCAAGCCATATATGCATGTCACAAAATTATGAATCATGTGGTTCCAAGACATTTTAATCCAAACTAATGTGTCATGGGATAATATTTGTAATATATTTTTTAGTTATAGCCGAAAATTATGAATTTATTTATCTCTTTTTTCCCTCTAATTTTGAGTTGTATATTTTTTTTTCATTCTTCTTCAATTTTAATCTTCGCGATTCTTTTTCTAACACTACAAAAGTAAATTACGATAACTTACTTTTGATATCACTAAAGCTTTCATCGTAATTTTGTCAATTTGACAATATTTTTAGGGTTTTGCTAACGGAAGCCCTAAGGGCTTTCGTTAAGATTAAATATATGCATTAAATAAAGTTAAACATATTGTTTTACTCACATTGATTGATACCCAGAAACGCAAGTGATATGGTTCCAAGTCTTGCAGCAGCTTTTCAAACCATCTTGACCCATTTGAATTGCATATCTCATCAACACGTACATTCGAAGAAGAGCCCCATAATCAAACAACATAACTGAAGCACTTCCTAAATCACGAGGCTTTCTGTTAATTATCACAAACAAAACTCAAAATTAGCAACATTTACATCAAATTCAACCACACACACACGCACACACACTTTTTAGCTATTTTTAAGATCCATAATCATATCCTCCGTATATAGCCAATACATAATGTATGCCACCAACCGATGCACAAGAAACTTCTCATAGCAATAATATCATTTTGATATAAGGTGAATAACTCTCAATGGTTTGAACTTTGAAGGAAGAACTTGACTGAAATCTTCTTAATTATGTAAACCAATCTTTATGATTTTATACTTATCTGTGTTTTCCTCATTAAGGGAATGACATGGATTCTTCAAAGGGTATCCTCTCCGGAACTATGGATAAATTCAAGACGGTATGCATACCTACTCCATCATCCTACTGCCATAATTCTCTCATTCATAATTCACTTCTATATTCTGCTGCCAAGTAAATGGGTGTCTCACAGGTTGGGTCACGAGTCAAACTACGGAAATTTTGTATTGGTCATGTCATCTTGGGTTTGCCTGAAGCACTTGCCCAAAGTTTGGTAAATGCTTGGTTTGTCCGATATAATGATTTAACTACGGAGTATATCTTTTCAATGACAATGTAAATTATAGATTAAAATGATTTAGAAGGTTTTATGCATTAATAAAACTAGCATAGAAACACTTTAGCTTCACCATATGATACAAAAAAATGCATAGAATTTTGCATGATGAAACGGAGACTTACATTGTGAGGTCAATCGTTGCCATACCAAAACACTGCAGTGATTCTGTATTTTCTTTCATGGAAGAGAGTAGTAGATTTCACAAAAATAGAAATAATACATTTAGGATTATAATATAATTAGTTTAAACAACAAAAGAACCTGAAATGAGAAAAAAAGTTAGGTATAGAATTACAAACCTGTTCTCAATTCCATAGCTCTGTCATTCACCTATCAGTCAACTTTACTGTGAAAACTCATGTATGTATGAGTACTACAGATCACTTAACTTAATAAAAACAAATTGTAATTGGATAAAGCTTACCACAGAATCTTTTAAATCTCCAGCTCTCTGCCATAATTTAACAAAGAGTAAGTAAGAGGCAGAATGACGCAAGTACTAGATGATATATATCACCTAGACCTACACAAATTTCAAATCTTTTATATCATCTTGCTAGCTGTAGCTTGTTAAGATCTCTTGAGAGCAGTTAAATGCTGCTGATGAAGAATTATGCTTTATAACTCAGTTGGTGAGTTTCTCATGAAGAATAACTGAAGGACAAATCCCTAGTTACAACAATAAAAGTACAAAAAAAACATGCGAAAATGTCCAAGATTATCTTGAAATTAGGTATATACATGTAAGGAACTCAAGCCAGTAAATAAAAAGTAAAAAAAGCTAAACGTGTGCATGTATTTTGAAAAAGTAATAGCAAAAGAAGTATACAATTGTAGAGATAAGAATGCTTGACCATTAATGTAATATCATATATGATGAAACCTGTTTAATAAAGGTCATCCTGAATTCTAAGAAGTTCCATAAATGATAAACCATAAAGTAAACTACAACTTATGCTGCCTATTACAAGCTTAAAATCTGTTAATCTGTTAATTGAGTTAGACACTGCTCTGATTTATCTTATTAGTACAACCTTGAAGAACCCTAGATGTCTGAGAAGCTGCAAGTTTGTTTCCTGCTCATTTTCATTCCTCTTGCTGCTCCAACGAACAAGAATTGCTGTTGTCACATTGTTTCCTGAGAACGAAAGAAATAGTGGATTACACTCTCTGGAGACATTCTTCTCTATTTCGTGAAAGTAAACATGATTCCTTCTACCCCTATCTCATATATCAACATACAAAGTTTTACATGAAGAACCTGCTAGGAAGATATGGATATTAAGCTATTTCCTTAATACAGATTCTACGGTTCAACTGAAAATCATAGGCAAGTATGGTTAAGGATATTAGTTGATAAACACTTGACTTGATACAGATTCTACAGCTCAACTGAACATCATATGGAGAGATGGTTTACCACTTGAAGTACACCCTTATCTAGGAGCATTATCCTAACTCTCTAATATAGGTGCTATTCTATTCGTTTAATATTCTATTACTACTCTGTTTAATTTTGTTTATTACCAATATATTTCTGTCACAATAATGAGTGTCACTTTAAGTCAAAATGTCAATATTGTTGTAGTACCCATAAGATTTTCTATGTAGAAAGCAAAATTGTATATGACATGTTTACCTAGTAAAACTAGTTCTTTCTACTATAGAAGTGTCATCCTGGACCCACTACCACAGACAAAAGTTCAGATTAGCACTCGATGGACTTAACTCAACATGCTGTGTGCAAAGTCGAAGTGAAGTTTGGAATCACATGGCCACTGAAGATCATTTCATTCATCCAACAACGTTTTCCCCTCGAATGCAGACCGATCTTGGATTTCATTCGTAAAAGGATTATCTCATATAAAATAGCATTTGGGTCCAACGACCTTTGCCTCAAACAGACTCCTAAATGGTACAAATACCTTAGATATAAAGCTCTTTCGTTCTTTCTTCTATCAATCTCAAATCTCAATTTTGGAAGATTTGATCATCTATCGGTATCACATATGGTTTCAAACTTTCAATCATCCTCTTTTTCCTTTTGCTATCTATCCACAACTTCCTGCGGCCCCACATCTACCAATGTACTGCGTCAATTGAGAAGAAATAGATACGGAAGGACAACTGAAGATAATTTTGTGATAATATCGAACTTTTGGGCCGAGTATATGAGAAAAAGAAACTAGAGTCTTACCGAAGGTGAGAGACGGGGGAGAGGAGCTGATGGAGATGAATCAGATGTTGATGCTTTATGCGGGCCTTCTACTGGTACTGGTGTAGGAGGGGGAATATATATTCTTCTTTGGAGCCAGAATTTTTACAAAAATCATATTTCATGATAAAAGGACTACAGAGGATAGATGAAGACAAACCAAATTTTCGGACAACATATAGATATAGTAGAAGGCCCTGTTCTTGTAATTTTAGTTGAGCAACAGCCTACTTAAACTTCACAATGTGTGAATATTCTCCCAATATCAATTTTAGAACTTATTAGAAGCTAAGAAGCACGATTTATATAAATGAGTGTTCCATTTGTGAAAACTAACGATCTAAAACCCTAAGCCATATGATCTACCTAAATGACTATAAGAAGTTATATACCAGATTGACAGCCATCCTCTAAGTATCACGAGTCATTGAAACTTTGGGAACTTCGACAAATTCACAGAATATGGTAACTCCAGTTAACAAATTCAAGTAAAAATACATACACAGACAGTGTAAAGCTGTGCATGGATTATATAGGTGAAGCAATTTTGAATTAGACTTTACTTTAATTAAATAAATTGTGACTATACAATGACAATCAAATTATACCTAGTAAAGCCAACTCTATATTTGGGAAGTCAGAAGATATACCTACTAGGTAATGCCATATCCACAGATCCACACTCAGTCAAACTATATCATCTAATAACAAGAAATGAGGTAAAAGTTGGGAGAGGCAAGATCCATCAGAAAAAGTCATCAAAGGCCCCCTCCCGGTCACTTTCCCAGTTTTCAGATCCTGCACAAAGCAACCATCGAGAAAAAGACAAAAAGAGAAGAAAAAGAAATATATATTACAGTTTCTTTCGAGTTTTTTTGATTAAACAAGACTGACACGTAACCAAGGAATGATTGGAAGAGATTGACAAAATGATTGGAGGAGTATGAAAGTCTAAGTGGAAACAAGAAACTTCTAGAGAAACTGACTGACCTGGTGGTTTTTGAGGCACAGAAAGATCATGAAGTATCATCTGAAAAGCATCAGGAGTGAGAGGAGGGATGGTCTCTTGAGTAGAAGTGGGAGCTGCTAAAGTAAAATCAGAATCGATGGATGTAATTTCAGAAGAGGTAGAAGTAGCATCGCCAAAACTGTCTCTAATAATATATCCTGAAGTTACACTCGAACTGGATGAAGCACACAACATACTTTTTAGCTCCGAAAATTGGTCTGACATGCTGTAGATCATCCTGAGGCACACTAGATACATGTGGCATTAGTTAAATGACACATCAGACATTCATTCTGTACGTCCAAATAAACTTTATAGGGTATTTGTAGGATAAACTAGACGTTCTGAATTAGTTTCTCTTCCTAACCTCTTCTCTTCCTCCCCTGTCATTAACTTCGTTTTTCTCACGTTTTTCCTTTAGTTACTCATCTCATACCTCCCTACTTCACAATCAAAGAGGCTATGGAAGAAGTATATCGTTTAGAAAATAAAATAATAATGAAGTGTACCAGTAATGTGTCTCTAATAAAATTCACCACTGAAGAATAAATCAATGGCAATTCCAAAGTGGGCAAAGCACATAAAAAAATAGTTACAGCAAGGTAAAGTCTGATGTACTAGAAGACTTGAAAAGATTGTGAGTAAGCTACTGCCAATTCAACATTACATTTAATGCTATACACTATTAAAAGACGGTGTTTCTGTCTGGAATCCAGAAGTCTAGGTTATATGACCTACATCATATATGGATGTGAAACTTTGAGAATTTGAGGCCTTAGTGTGGAGTTCTATAGATGGTGCTCATTAAATCTAAAAAACATGAGCATATAGGACCATTAAGCATTATAGAAATCTTATATGAAGGTGGACTTTGAGTTATATCAGTACTATATCCCGAAAAAAAAAAACAGATCAACACCATACGAAGACAAGAATATAGTCCAGCTTATATGGATAGAAGACTTGTTTTACAATTATAATTGATGTTTTGATGGCTACTACTTGATATACGTCAACTATAACTTATAATTTCTAGAACATATATATTAGCCAGGGAAATTTCTATGATAGATGCTACAGTAATTTTACCTATTCAAGGCATCCTGAAGTTGAAGTACCCTTCTTTCAGTTTCTTCTAACTTTTGCCGCTTAATTTCGCTTGATTCCAGGGCTTCAGTGTACTTCCTTTGACACTCATCAGCTCTCTGTTTCTCTGATTCTAATAAAATCTGCATGCATATAAGTAGATAAAGTGTTTAATTCAGAAATTGAATAATGTTTAAGCTATGGTTAAAGTTCAAACTAGGATCCTACATTGACTATGGCTAGTTTCTAGAATGAATTTGGGAGTATAATATGGATTAATTCAGCCTTCAATCTATAAGGATCATGAGTAATTGAGTATATTGACTTGGGTAATATAGATAGTCACCACTAGAAAACCCCCTTTGACTCAACTACAGAAATAATCACAGAAATAGAAGCATTAGAAGCTATAAGCCTATAAAACCAAGTGATGGTAAGTGAACTGCTAACAGCCAACACATTGTCAAGGAGATGCATCACTGTACCATGTATAAACGGAAGACTTTATATAAGATTAACATTACCTTCAAGTTTTCCACTTCGGCAGTTAAATTTTCAAACTTTTCAGTATCTTTCCCAATAGACAATGTTTCATCAGGCGCTCGCAATGGATATCCACGTTCCTTTTCATGCACTCGGTCTTCCAATTCAGTCTGCAAGATAAGGTAGCTTTATGTTTGTCACGATTCATCATGTCTTTTCATGCTTGACAAAACAGTTAAAATTATGAATTTACATTAGCAGCAACTTTTTATGTTCACGAATTTGATGCTAAACTTGGCCACAACTAATTAACGTGTCTACATGTCTTATAATGCTTATGTGACCATAAAATAAAGAAGCCTACTAATAACAACACAATGTGTTTCGCTGTCACTTAATATATTCTACTTCTCATGTGGTTTGACATATCACCAATTTGCCTTCATCATATCCTACATGTGTTCACTTAACTCTACTGTGTACATATTTGTCATTGTTTCATAGCATTAAAGTCAATGTACCCTTCTTTCAGTTTCTTCCAACTTTAGACGCAACAATTTGATAGCTTCCAGGGCTTCATCATACATCTTTTCACATTCATCAGCTCGTTGTCTCTCTGATTCTACTAAAGCCTGCAAGCCAATATGTATATAAGATGGAAAGACACAATCACAGATACTATAATATTGGATTCATGCTCTAAAAAAGTGAAAGAACTCAAACATCTTTCTCAGCATATAACACCAACACACACTTCACTGGGCAGGCAAGATAGTCAATCAAACAACCATTCACATTTTTTCACATTTTTTCAGTACCTTGATCAAATCACTTTCAAACTTCTGAACCATTTTTTTCCCTAGTTAAGCATGCAGATTTGATCAAGGGAAAGTCTATTTCAGTTTATAGCAGGGAGAAAGATCACTCAAGTGCCTTAAAACAATCTTATATTTCATGTATTGGTTTTGGTGTATAGTTCAGTACTTCAGTACTACATACTGCAAATCCATATATTCAGAATAATGAACTGCAGTAATACATACAAACTAATGGAGTAGTGAGGGATAAAATCATTAAAATTAAACTAACCATACCTTAAGATTTTTCACCTCTGCAGTTAATATTTCGATCTTTGCAGTGTCCTCAGAAAGTGATGCATCTTTCACAACAGACAGATCTTTATCAGATCCTTCCATTGCAGAGTCACGTTCCTTGGCAAGGATTGCTTCATTGGATTCACTCTACATGATAATGTAACTATAGATTTGTGACGATACAAACACAATGTCCTTTCATGTTCATTAAAACAAACACAATTACAATCCACGCAATTCGAGGTTATTTCATACCTCTGGATTCGTTTGATGACACCATATCATGTGATAAAATAGTAATATGATGAGGTTCGCATCAAGAGCTCAAGCATTTAAAAATGTGTTATAAAACTAGGTGACCAGAAGAAATTGTTTACCTAGTTTGAACACTGTTACCTAGTGAATCAAGATCAATTCATATGTTTGTTATATCTCACTTCTCATTCGCTTTGATATATCTCTAGTTTACCTTCATCATATCACATACCTCATACTTGCAATAAACTATCTCTAAAGTGTACATAGTTGACACTATTATATGGTGGGCCAAACAAAAGCAATCATAGTCTTGAAGTTGAAGTACCCTTCTTTCTGCTTCTTGAAGTTGAAGTACCCTTCTTTCTGTTTCTTCCAATTTGACACGCATACCTTCCATTGTTTTTAAGGCTTCAGTGAACTTCCTTTCAAATTCATCAGCTCTTTGTCTCTCTGACTCTAATAAAGCCTGCATGTCAATAAGTATATGAGATAGGGAATTTTCAAATTAATGGAGTCTAATAGACCATAAGAAACCACATATCTTGATCTGCAGAAACCACTACCACATAGGTCATCAAACAGGAAAATATGTCAACAACCATTTACATTTCTGCATATACTAATTTAATGTTCTATTATTATAAAAGCGTCGTTGTACAGTCTAATCATTGCGTTAATAGCCAGGCATTTGAAAATTTAGTGCTTAGGTGATGTTGCATAAACTAAAATCAAGGAATATAACATATATCTTATTGAATAATAGCATCAGGTATATATACATGAAGAAGATACAAATCGAGACTAAGAAGGTACTTAATGCTAGTGAGCTGTACACAGCAGTACATGGTTGTGTACAGCAGAATCACATATTTAACTCTCTTCCTCAAGCTGGAGCAACGATGTCAATTATGCTCAACTGCTCATAAAGTTTAGACACGTATTAAATTGCTTTTCAACTGCTCCTTCGGAACATGAACATCTGGAATGGACATGACTAACTGGAATCTGGACCTTAAATGGAAACTGACAAGGACAGAAACAAGGACTGGTAACAGGGACAGAGGGGCAGGAACTAGAAACAAGGACTGGATCAGAAAACCTGGGAACAAGATAGGACTAGAACTATTAACCGAATCAAGAACTCAAACAAGAACCAGATTCAAGCACTCAAACGGAAACTGGAAATGGAGTTGGAGTCTTCAAATGGCTAACTCATAGCCTATCACCTGGCCAATCTTGTCTTTACAAATCCCTTTTACTAGTCCAGGCTCTCCTCTGGACCTGCCAGTCTCACATGGGGTTCACCTTGGGTGTGCACATCATTCTAGTGTCATCACCTTGATACACCTTGAAAGAAGTAAGCATGTGGAAATCGATAGGCACTTCATTCATAGATAAGTGAGAAGAATGCAAAATGGAGATGAAGTATGTTCCATTAAAGCAACAGTCAGCAAATATACTCACAAAAGCCTTGCCAAAATAGAACTTTGAATAGCTAAGGTCCAAGCTAGGTATGATCTGACATTCCTAGCCCAGCTGGAGGGGGAGTGTAGAAAATCCAATTACATTGGTCAAACCTGATCTTGATCCAACTAAATAATTTGGACGTTCTGTGCTGACCTTGACTATTAATAGACTAGCGAAAAGAAGTTGTTAGGATAATTAGGTTTGTATATCTTTTCATAGAATAAAGGTCAGTCAGCTGTAATGTTTGGCTACAAATTGTAGTCAATTATATGAAATTACATCTTCACATATAAAATTCATTAACAGGATTGCACGTCTATCCAATCAGAGTAGAGAAAGTATTCTTAGCTAAAATCACCACTAAACAAAGTACTCTGAGCTAATATCACCACTAAACGAAGTACTCTGAGCCAATACCACCACTAAACGAAGTACTCTGAGCCAATATCACCACTAAACAAAGAAGCACCTTAAGATATCACACTAAAATATCAAGCGAGTAAACCAAATAAAACAACCATATTGTAGTTCATACACATCACTTTAACACAAAAACTAATGGGATGGGAAGAGGTTAGAAAATCTTTATTAGACCACATTACCTTGAGATTTTCCACTTCTGTGGCTAAGCTGTCCATCTTTTCAGTCTCCAAAGAAACTGGTACTTTTTTTCCACTAAAAGAAGCTTCATCAGATGCTGTAGCTGCAGACTCGTATTCCTTAATAAGCAACCCATCTTCCAATTCAGTCTGCATGATAGCGCACTTTTATATTTCTTAAAATATGAACATTTCTTCGCATGTTTGTTAAATCATTACTATGACAATTCACAGGTAGTATGTATTTGTGAATTTGAGGTTAAACTTGGACCCAGTTACTTCAAGCTCAAATTTCGTTTGATGATTGCTTGACCATGTTATAAATGAACCTATTCACTGAAATTTTATGTCATACATGGATCAAAGTAGCGAATTGCAGAGACTTCTGGACAGAAAATTTTAAATAACTATGTTTCTCATTTAATCAAAGTCAAGGTACTTCTATGAAGCAAATATGGCACCTATAAGCCTTAATCTTCTCACCCGGTGATATCGAAACTCCTCAACATATCTTTTCATTTTTTATCTTACAGTTAGTGTCAGTAATTTGGGTATATAGTTTAGTGTTTTACATTACTGCATGGTCACAACAGACGAAGCTTCATCAGGAACTTCCATTGCAGATTCACGTTCCTTGGCAAAGGACGCATCTTCCATTTCCGTCTGCATGATAAGGGAATTTTACATTTCTGATGATACGAACACAATGTCTTTTCATGTTTGTTAAAACATTCAAAGTTACAAATCACACCAACAGTAACAGCCTCACACGTTGTATGTATTCAGGTATTTGAGATTAAATAAAGACCAAGTTATTTACGCATCTACTGTTCTATTGATTATTACATAACCATGACATAAACGAAAGAATGAATGGGATGGATAAATCTGGCAGAGGTTTACAAACATACAAACAAAGGGAGATGCAGAGAGTGAGGAAGTTTAAACTAAAGTAAGGGTACCTTCAGGTGTTTTACTTCTGGGGTTTGACTGCCGCTCTTTTCACCATCAACTACCGACATTGGAGATATACTCAAAGAAGACAAAGCTTCATCAGATACTTCCATTGGAGGGGCGTCTTCCTTGACAATAACTCCGTCCTCCAACTTAGTCTGCATGCAAGGTAATATTTTTAATTGTAAGAACATAATATCTGTACATGTTTGTTTTGTGCATCAACATTTTTTTATAATTACCAAACCAATTAGTAAACGAATTTACTGATAATTATATTATATCATAAATGAATACTTAAACCAGTTGAAGAAACTACAGAAGCTATTATATAAGTATATTGTAGAAGTAGTTTGATTAAAACCACGCATTGTAGTGGTTCTAAGTGGTTTAGTCTAAACTTGAGAAGGCATAAGTTATATTCAGACGATGTTACCTTTTGGTTCTCTTCCGCAGGTAAACTGTGAACCTTATCAGAGTCCTTCATAGAAACTATGGCATCTTTCACAATAGACAAAGCTGCATCAGATGCTTCAGTTGCAAATTCACGTTCAGTAACAAGCAATGAGTTGTTTGATTCAGTCTGCATGATAAGGTAATTTATATTTCCAATAATATGAAGAAACTTTGAATTATCATGAAAAACAAGACTTGATGCCCCAAAGAGATGATATAGTATCTCTAACTGATTCACATGCTAACTATATATCGCTAATCACATGCTTTGATATCTTGCCTGTTTGACTTCATTTTTGTACTCATTTGCAACAAATTGTGTCTACCATGTACATATACGCGACTATTTATATGGTGGAATGAAAAATAACAATCAATGTGTCAAAGTTAAGGTACCCTTGTTTCAGTTCCTTCCAGCTTTAGACGCATATTTTCAATTGTCTTCAGGGCTTCAACATGCTTCTTCTCATATGTGTCAGCTCGTTGTTTCTCTGATTCTAATAAAGCCTGAATATCAACAAGTTTATAAGACATGATTAACAGATCAGAGGACAAAAAGATAGAATGAAGAATAGAAGATCAGATCTGATACTCTATCATCTTGGTCTTATGATAAATTAACCAAATATCTTGCTCTATGGAGAGTACCACCTTATTATGGGATACCAAAATTGAATTAGTAAAATCATTGCCTTATTTTAAAGGCATTTGCTACTTAAATGAGCAGGCGCGATCAAGTGCATTCTTAATTAAAGTCCCAGCCGAAGAAGAAACAAGATCAGGTGCTTGATAACAAATCATAAAGTCAATAACAGCAGACATGATACTACATAAAGGAACCGAGTTAGCCATACAAAGCTAAAACACACATACGTATGCTTCTCTAAGAAAGTGCAAACCATTGTTTTATAGATGTTCAACAAGTGGGAACTTTAGGTCAAATATAAACCACGCTCTTATGCAACATTGGCTGTTCTATGGAAGGAAAGAAATTGAAGTTTGGATTGGTTGAAAAGTACTATTATCGCTACCTACTGGTATGCCATCTTCTATTGTGTTTCCTCCATCTAAGATACCATACACAGCATATGAACTTTGTATCACCTTTGTAACTACCCTAGTGGGATGCTTCAAATTCGCATACATATATGAAACTTCATATGTGTTATACAACTTGATACCCTCAGATAATTTATTTCCCTCTTATGTGCTTTGATATATTTCAAGTTTAATTTCATCATACCATACATCCCTTGTTTGCAATAAGTATTATCAACGATGTACATATGTGTCACAATATAATGATAGACTAAACAAAAGAAAGCATAGTCTTATAGTTGAAGTACCTTTTGTTCAGTTTCCTCCAACTTCATAACTTTAATTGTTTCCTGGGCTACAGCGTATTTTCTCTCAGATTCATCGGCTCGTTGCCTCTCTGATTCTAGTAGAGCCTGCAAGTCATTAAGTACATAAGAAGGGCAAATGGGTAGCTTACACATCAAGAGAAGAGAGAGAAGATATAATGATAGTAAAAACAGATTAACAAAGCTGAGTTCATTTTGGGCAGAAAGGAAAGGACGTGAAAAGAACTAAAATTAACACCGTGTTCTAAAGTTTAATTAAAGAAAGGAAGAGAAATGAAGATGAGTCTTCATGCTATAACTCAACGTCACAATCTTAAACTTTGCCAAATTTTCTCATACTTTTTCATTCTTAGATTTATTTTCACATATAGATCATTGTAAAACCATAAATATCATACAGGTGAAAGGAGAAAATTCATAGTAAACCAACATTACCGTCAAATTGTCCACTTCTTCAGTTAAACGGTCAATCTTTTCTGCGTCACCGGTAGATGCTTTTGTTGCAATCTCACCTTCCTTGGCACGCAAAGCTTCTTCCAATTCAGTCTGCATGATAAGACAGCATGTCCGTATTAATTGATGTATCTACTTGTCTTATGATGATTACATGATGATGTGATAAAGAGTCTATAGATGACAGAAAATGACTTTCTTGTGTGACCTAATCCATGCTATGAAGTCATTCATATCAAGTGCGCAACCATTAGGAAAAGCATGTGGTGCAGTGATATTCACAATGAAATAAGTAAGGAAAGTGAAGGTGCATGACATGCAGGTTCAAGATTATGAACCGAAACCATGTTAAGGATTGTTTACGAAGCACACAAGCTTAAAGACAAATGTAAGTGAAGTGTAATAGGCATGATAGAAAATGACTTTCTTGTGTGACCTAACCCATGCTATGAAGTCATTCATATCAAGTGCGCAACCATTAGGAAAAGCATGTGGTGCAGTGATATTCACAATGAAATAAGTAAGAAAAGTGAAGGTGCAAGACATGCAGGATTTCAAGGTTATGAACCAAAACCATGTTAAGGCATGTTTACGAAGCACACAAGCTTAAAGACAAATGTAAGTGAAGTGTAATAGGCATGATAAGTTGCGAGATTATTGTGCAAATGCAGCATAGCATACAAAGGGATATATTGTCGGACAACACTGACTTCAGACTTGAGCCTGGTTCAAGATTAACTCCAACATTACCTATTGTATCGTATCTATTACAAGCTTTAGGTCATTATTATTATCTTAAACCTAGATTCATTCATATTCCAATTATATGAACCTTCTAAGTTCATATCAAGTTCCAAAAATCAAATTTACCGAGACAACTAGAAGACTGGTAAAATTCTTATGAGCTGAATATTATATTTTCCTGGCTATCTTAGTGGGATATTCATCATTCTACACAAACTTATAGCTTCAAACGTATTAGTGAGACTCGGAATCCAAATAATTTTCGTTTTCCCTCCTGCCAGAAGATATTATTAGTAAGGGTGAACAATGATCAATCCCCATACTGCTCATATCTAACTTCTCATTTGCGTCAGTAATTTGCTAGTTTGCCTTCATAATATCACAAATTTCGTAGTTAGCTGAATGTTCTCTACCATGTGCGGACTTGCCATGATTTACTGATGAACAATATAAATGCAATTCTAATCTTTATAAGGAACCTCTTTGATAACTCAAAACTATATTCTTTCTAAAAATATGTTATCAAAATAGGTCCACGAAGATTCCACAAAACTTACTCAATGACCTCCTTACCCCTTGTAGGGTAACAATGAAATAGATTAAGTAGGTATAAATGAAAAGCAAAACAAACCAATTGAGAGGAAAGAAATAATAACTATGAAATAGAATAACGTTACCTTTAAACGTATTTGTTGCTCTAAACGTTCTTTAAGCTCTCGCACTTGCTTTTCAAGATTTTCCTTCGCTTTTAGGAGTGCACCAGTATCCCTTGCAGCCTATATGTTCAAGATAAGCAACTAATGATTTGAAGACTGAAAACTGATGCAGCAGAACTATTGGGATTAAGAGAATTGGAGAAAAACAATAATAGAGTTTCTGAATCATCACAACCTAAATGTCTTCAACTTCGTGTATAAGATAGACCAAAGGCATCTTATGTGAGGCTTGATCAGATTATTAAATCCATTAATTTCCCTTTATAACTACTATAAAAGGTAGATATATGGGCATTAGGCCTTTATTCATTATATCACAGGTGAATAACAAATTAAAAACAGCCCAATAAAACCAAATACCTTATATCATGTAAAATATATTTCTATACCACTTCTACTCAGATGAATGTAGCACTTAACAAAAGAAAGTCTGGATCTGGTCAACTAAAGGGTAAGCTTTGCTTAAACTTAGCATTGTAACCAAATCCCTTCCAAGAAACTTCCATATAATGCTCATATATCTTATTTAGTAGCTGTCACTTTTGGGTAAAAGGGAGTTACCCATATGAAGAGTCAGCTTTGCCCTACTCAAACAGAGTCTAGCTAGATTCTAGTAACTACCTAAAGAATATAACATTTTGAACATACGACCTAATACTTCAATGCAGAAAAAGATAACAGACCATCTTTAATCTACGAAGCTCTCTCCTTGCAATTCTCCCCCTCCATCCGCATTGTGTGGCAACTGTAGCCTTTGACAATTTCTTATAGCGTGTATACTCTCTATGACCACGCCATTTGGCCTACAAGAACTGACTCATATCAGAACACACTCAAAATAGTAAAATATATAAGAAGTACACGAATACCAGATACTGACTTCCAATTTAGTAGCTGCCTTGTGTCGCCTCCTGTATCTGAATTCATAACGAGCAGCCATAGCTCTCAGACCTGCCTGGATGAGCACAACTGCGTGTCTGAGTCTAGTATAGGAGGACCTTAATGTGTATCGCCTAAAATTTGTTTGTATTTTAGTTGAGACAGCTCTCTTTCTCATATCTTCATATATCTTAGTAGCAAGCTTTCCTAGTAGGAACAACCCGGAAAATAGTGTGTGAGAGACAGTGACATTACAGAGAATACTAGTTGAGTAAGCAGAATCCAGGAACAGGGCATGCATACGAGAAAGAGAATGGAGTATCTGTATCATGATTAGTAGATATGCCAATAACTTCATTATTTATGTAACAAGGAATACATTTCAGGCAACTGTTTACTGGAAAGACAAACCTCTGCATAAAGTTTGCAAGGCAACCGCAAGATTCGCCATAGCAAGAAAACGCTTCCTAATGCTAAAACTTCTTGTCATTCTTTGAATAACAATAACTGCATTAGTAATTCTTTCTGCTCTACGTGCATCTAATGCAGCCATGTGACCAGCTCTGAGGAAAACTTTTGTTTTTCCGATCTGCCAACTCATATATATACACTTTATAAGTATGAACTGATAAACTAACTATTGACCAAAGAATAAACTTTAACATTAATTAAAGTTTGCTTGTAATAAATGACTACTGTCTATCATATCCACATTTACCAGTTACCCATTGTTAATTATTTGTTTACTTCCATCATTAAAATGACAACAGTCCATGGGTAGAACATAATAAAGAAGAGTGCAAAGGATAGCAGTTTAAGTTGTAAACTTCACGTTCCGAAGACCATTCTAGCCCTTCAATGCAACGCCTATCCAATAGTAACTAACCTTCAAGTTATTATGATCAGGTTTAGCTAAAAATGTCTGAGAATTCACAAAATTCAACAATTTTGGTCGGTAGGCCAAAAAAGATGCTTAAACAGGAGATCTTCAACAGACACGAATTGAAATTAAAACACACAAGAATATCAAATAAGGATATTATGACATGTTTATGCCCAAAACCTAAGCTCCCTTCAAAAGCAACAAATACGTGATTACCTGATACCCACGGATTCCCGCCTTGTCCAGAATCTTTCTACATGCATCCTTCCTGTCGTAACTGTTGATAACAAATGATATGCATACAATTCCATGTTCAATTTCTCTAACAAAAATTACACTAATGAATTCTACTTACTTAGCTTGCAAAACCTCTGGAACTAGAAGACCAAACCGACTAACAAAATCAGTGAAACACTTGTTGGTAGGGTATCCAGCACAGCTGATACGAATTGCCTCTAAAACCCCCTGCATGAGAAGTTAAAAGCACTTTGAATATGAGTTTAAGATATTACGATTGAACTTCAAACGCCTCTATGTGCAATCTACTCACCCCACAACGTAACTGATGAATGATGTTGACATTCTCAAAAACAGCAGGTTTAAGAAGATTATTTGGTTTCACACATCTAATATAGTGGGGTTGCGTGGAATTCAAAGTCTCCATCAATTGTTGAAGTTGTAGCTGCATTGATTAAGAAAGAAAAGGATTGAAAGTCACATGTTAAAGATGATAAACTCTTAAGTGCTCGTATCCCATAGGGGTGGTTGAGTGGTAGACGGCTAGGATTCTTTATCAGATTCAGTTTCCGCCAGCTTCAACTCCTTAGGTGGCCTTGCTTTTCCAAAATAATATAAAATATATAACATATAAATAAAAGAATTACAAATGTCTCATGCCTTCTTCCTCCTTTAATCTAGGTTTTTTGTTTACATCTTCATCTCTTCAAGAACCAAACGTGCATATCTTACTTTATTTATTTTGTATCTTTTCTCAATTCCTCTTTGTAAGTTAAGCCTACATTGGCTTTGAGAAATATAAAATACTTACTTTGAAGCGAGAACCAATTGATGAGAACTTGGATGACTTGGTTGCATCCTCCCGCGGTGGAGGAAAAAGCCCTGCCACAAAAGAGCACTTGGAAGCACTCAACAAATCTTGATGTTCAGGAACAATATAATCTTTATTTTTGTCTAGAAATTGATCAGACTGATAGTGAACCTGAATATTGATACAAAGCACATGCTTTAAGCCTGGATAATAATTAGCAGCATTCTTGCCCACAAGATAATAGAAATTTACATTACCTCTCCAGCATAATGAGCAATGATAAAATCGGAGCGTGCCAATTTTGGTTTAATAAATCGTCGGTGCGTTTTAAATGTCTGATAAAGCTTTTGTGAGAATGTATCAGGAGTCGACTTGGGAAACATACTGGAAAAAGAATTAGTCAGTCATGAGCAACAAGAAACTAATTCAGCATGAGATATTTTATCATAATGTGTGCACTTAGAAAGTCCTATAAGTAAACGAAAAAAGAGCATGAATATAAAACACACACATGTCCATGCAAAAGTAATATCAATTATGTATGCCTAAAGAAGACTCTTGAAAGTAAACGCAAATAAATATGAATATATACACGCATAGATGTGCACACATATGTGTCTGTGTGAGTGAATGGCATAATGTTGCTTACCAGGCTTCATCAAGTAGAGCAATGATCCCACCAGGTTTCTGCAAATAGAATACAAACATCCGATGCATCATCTCTATATTTTTGTGGAATAACTTATACTCTACCTAGGTACTAATAAAATTATATCCACACACATGAGAAATATAAGGAGGCTCATGTCATTCCTAGGATGTTAACTGTGGCTAAGAGAATCATGACAATTCTCTCCTGTAAACACTAAAAAGCAAAATGTGCAGCCAAAATTGAAACCCTTAACATGTTTTATTTGCATGATGATTATATCTGCTGATAGACTGTCAAGCAGAAAATTTGTAGGTATGAATACAATGAGTAGAGGAGTTCATATATAATATTTATGATTAAAACCTTTTCAATAAGATCTAGGATGTCCTTGTTGTCTACAAACTCTATGTAACTCCAGTCAATTTCGTCTTTTGTGTACATATCTTGCTGCATCCTGAAGACATGCTGTTTATAAAAAAAACAAATAACAGGTAGAGGATCAAGTACATGTTCATAAACAGGATACCAACTTTATTGCAAAAAATGCCACAAGTCACACCTGATTAAAGTGTTGTTGTAGCTTCTCATTAGTGAAATTTATGCAGAACTGTTCAAAACTGCACAATGTAAGCAGAAGCATGATTTCATTACAATCAAGTCAACTAGGACACAGTTAAATTTATACTTATTCCAGATCAATTACCTATTGGTTTTAAAGCTCTCAAAACCATATATGTCAAGGACTCCAATCAGAGAATTTGACTTTGGATCTTGCCCAATTGACACGTTAATTTTATCCACCAACCTGTAAATATAAATTATCACGCACCTCCCAAGGATGAAGTAATCAAGCAAGCTGTTTGAATACAACCCCGTTGAATGATAGACTATTGGTAAGTGTGATTTATCAGAACAATGAAAGGTTGAAATTACCAGTCAAACAAGCGAGAATACAAGGTCTTAGCCAAACCGTCCCTGCTAAAGGTTGCCCCCTCAGGATCAAGGCTTCTCTTGATAACTTCTTCTGGAGTAACCATCACACGCTTCAGTAGTGCATCTTCCAGTGAATGTATATCACACCTGAAAATGTAGACAGCATTTTAAAATAAGTTGATACAGAAACATACACATACATAACGCGCACACGCACACATAAAAGAAGAAAAAAAAAAGCATATCAAAAACTATAAACAGAAACAAACAAGCATATCAAAGCTATAAACACACATTAGCAACTCTGCGGTCATCTGAAGGTGAAATTTGGATTTTTCGTCTTTTAGCATTGACGTATCAATCTCTTCCCCTTTGGCAAACTCAAGATTACCAAGATGGAGAATTGAAGCCACAACTCTGAAAATTGCATCCTGGAAAACAGCTATGTGATTGCCAGCTTAATACACAATAAAACAATATGACTACCAATTCAGTTTGTAAATGTTATAACCTGTTCCTTCTGGCTTATTCCAACTATATCCATGGCTCTCCTAGTAGCAAGATAATCATGGGCATCATTTACACCAACAAGCTCATAGCAATTCGATTGGTTGAGATAGTGAAAGGACTTGGGATCTCCCAACTTATATTTCTTGATTTCCTTAAAATTTATGAAAAAAGTTTACACTCTTGAAGTAGCTATGTAGAGTGTTAGTTATAAAATGCATCGTGCTTAAAAAACTACCTCCGGAGGTGCTGCGCAAAGGAGATAGAAACAGTGATAGTTTCGTTCAGGATCTGAGATTTGGCAAACACGAGATCTTTCTAAGAGGTATGTTCTGATGGCTGCTCCAGATATTCTTCCATGTTTATCAAACTGAATCTCAACAAATTTTCCAAAACGGCTGCAGCAAGATAGTACAGAGGCATAAGAAAAAATTTCAGCCAACGCAACAAGGATTGACTTGTACAAGTTTGTTGCGGCATAAGTTAAATAGTTCTGCACCTGGAATTATTATTTCTAACAGTTTTTGCATTGCCAAATGCTTCCAGAACTGGATTTGACTGCATTTACAACATTCAATCAAGAGAATTGACTATGTTAGCCTGACAAAGTGGAAAAAAATAACCTATTAACTAAGCATCTATACGTCTTTAGAGTGAGGAAATTGTATGTGAAAGTGTATCTTCCATTCATAGTGAGATGTAATACTACGTTCCATGCACATTTGCTTCATTAAAATCAGACTGATAGACTATGCTCATCAATTGAATAGAAAGAGATACACCAACAAAATTGAAGTTATTGTGCCATCTTACTTCCAGAACTTGTTGTTCAACTGTTCGTCCTTCAGTGCCTTTATGATGACCACCAACATATGCAAGATAGCGCATAAGCATTTTAGTAGTCTCAGTCTTACCCGCACCACTTTCACCACTTACCAGGATTGAATTGCTTTTTCCTCCATTAACCATTTCCCTGATTCATTATAAATAAGCATGTCTGTATGATCCTTTAGATTATCTGTAAGCTACAAAAGAATAAAATATTACCTGAAAGCAATATCTGCAATAGCAAAGACATGAGGACTTAGAGCCCCAAACTGTGCTCCTTTGTACTTTTCCATCATGTGAACATCATACAAGTGAGGCAAACTTTGAAATGGGTTAACGGCGATGAGGATATTGCCTGTATAAGTCTGCCACAATGTCAGAGTACGATATAATATTATGAATAATCCTCCCAAAGCTGCAGGAATCCACATTTTCTCTCACCACACTGAATGACAGTAAAATATAAAAGGTGAAACTGAAGATGGATATTCTCTTACATAGATTTTATCTCTTTTATATCTGATAGACAGGTTATGCAAAACTCCAGGCTCATGCAAATAAGAAAGCTTGGTCATGTCATCAACTCCACCATCAGGATAGTCCATCTCTTTGGGGTATACTTTTGATAGTTTCTTGACAACCTATATAGACAGTAAATAGTAGAGTGTAAAGGAATAAGAGATTTGTGCAGTCTCTTTTACCAGTTTTATTCACTGACAGCAAGAGTAAGACTTAACATTTTATGTAAGAATAAAGATAGCCCTTCAGTTAGCTTCATGGAATCATGGTTACTAGTCTTTAACTGAGTCTTAAGGCTGACAATTTAACTCATGGGCTCAAGCTTTTTCCCAATAATGTGGTGAGCTTGATATACGAAAACTAAAATGAACTGATTGACATTTAAGAAGAGCATCTGATTAGCTTACTTTCTTCCCATCAGTAGTTCGGATCTCGGCTTCTGTTCCATCTATTTTTAACACTTCCCCGTCAATCCAAGCCACTGATGGGTTTTCCACCCATACTTGAGAGCCTACGGTGATTTTTTCCGTAGTCTCCTGCAAATTAGTTAAGACTTTTATGAAAAAAAAGAAGGAAGCATAAGAATATGCAACACAAAGAAGAATAAGAAGAAATGCAACCACAATTATAAGCATTCTAATCATGACACGTAAACACCTTTCTTAATAAATTCAGCATACTTCCTAATTGACCCACTAATGCAAGCTGACATATAAGAATACGAATTTACAACAGCAACAACAGCCGCAATAACGAAACGAAAAGGAAAGGGAAAAAACAAAAGAAAAAGGGCAAGAATGTTGAAAAAGTACAAGTGGTTTTTCACATGATCAAACGTCAATTAAATAATAAAAATGTAGTCCATAATCGTGTCTCGTCTTCGACTTATAAGAAACCATAAAACAAAGCCTTAAACTTATTGTTTGTGTAACATTAAATGGAATCACAACAATTTCTACTATCATGGTTTCTCTTACATATGAAAAGCACATCTGAAAGCTCGATCTAAGAAGCCATATATTTTTATCTGCGATCTCAAAGTTATTTTTAATTCATATTTACAAAACATCTTATACTCTTTCAGGTTACTAGAGTGCATATATCAAGATAAAAGGTTTGGCAATATATTTATTTGATACTTTGAACGACGCTGCAACTTATCATCATGAGTAAAAATCAGTGTGAAAAACCTTAAAATCGTAAAAGTAGAACCATAATATAAGTTAAATCATGGTTCGCATACTTACTTACAAGTAATGCTATGTAAAGCATACATATATAATAACATACCATATGTATATCAAATGAGAAACTCTGTCATCACAAATTCCTTCAGTATTAAAAACTGTAAGACACAGAATGTCCCCGATCTGAAATCTGAAGACGAATCTCTTCAACATGAAAACGCAACTGCATTTATTGATTTATGCCATGAAATATCCCTACCATACAACATCAACATCAAACCTAAGCTCAATTACATCATTATATACGTGTGTGTGTATATATACGTATATATAATTACAAAATTTAAGTACACATACCGCTTTATTTTTAAAATTGTCAGCGATCCTACACTTTGAATCGTTCCAGCTCTTCCAAAATTCAAATCAAACACAACCGCACGTCCACACCTTGCAAAATCGTGAAATAAAGCATAAAAATGAAATGTTAGGGTTTCGTACCGAAATGCAGATATGTTATCGGCGAAAATTGAATCCGGCAACCGTACGATGATGATGATGATGATAGTGACGGTGGAAATTGCGAATTATGATGTCGTGGCGATTGATGGATGAGTGAGAGAAGGATTGAGTTGTGTTTGGAAACCCTAGGGTTTCGGAGTTGTGTATGAATATCACACTGTAGAAATTCGCCGATTTGTATGAGCTGCTTGTGGTTGTGGCTCTCTGTTTTCAGTTTCGGATCCTATGACTTCGCGCCTTTTTCCCATCAATCAATATTCTATTTATTTAACAAGTTTTTTTTAGCAGGTGCTTAGCGACGGAGGTTAAAAAGTACATTTTTAAACTCCAATATGAAATATGAAATATGATATTTTCTCTTGAATTAGATATGATCTCTTTATGGTTTATTTCTTTGATTATACAAACATGTATGTGTATTGAAATAACTTAAATTAATATATAAAGTTGATTTTGCATCTAAAAGTGTATAGTGTATATACACTGATTTTAATAATTGATAATGCAATCAATTACATGTACTTAAGTTATTTATTGCTCTTCCACTATAACAGTATAACTATTAAGATTTCCAACTTACTCAATTGTACAAATTAAACAAATTACTTTGAACATCTTTAACCATTGACTGGAAGGCCATTAAAATTTTATAGTGTCATTGTGTTTACAACTTCATGATCATAAGCTACAAAATTAATCGTATTAAAATTTTTGTATCCATTTTATTATTCTAGCTAATCTCATTCACTTAATGGTATAAGAACGGATCAATAACCAATAAGACTGTGACACCCGCTAAATTAGGACGTCATTACTATGCCTAATTGTGTGCTTATTACGTGTATTTGGTATGAAATAGGACTAAGTACAGTAATTACTTATATATATATATATATATATATATATATATATATATATATATATATATATATACACACACGTATATGATTCGTTCAAATCGTGCAAACTATGTGTCGGGCTGAACCCGACACATCTAAACTAGGACTTTGGTGACACAATGTCTAAATAATATGGAAGTATTCAAACAAATATTATTTAGTTTAATATGTTACGAGAATATACTACAAAGTATACGTTTTGCTTAAAACGCAACCGAACGTGAAAAAAACATGCAAAATGCGCCCGACAGACGAAATAAAACAAAGTTATATTTTTATAACTTAAAACTAAGTATTTTGATAAAATACTTAGAGTAAAAGTATTACGATTACACGTAAACAATTATAACGTTTAAAAACGTTACCCAAACTAAATGAACGACTGAACGTACAATTCGCGACCAACACCCGACAAAAGCCCGAAATACTATTTAGTAACTTAAATATACTACTTTGAGTAAAACTTTTATTAAAAATATCGTGTTTTAAACCGAGAACAAAACGTATTTTATAAAACGTTACGCGATTAAACGAACGACGAAACGAACGGGTAAACGAACACCACGCGTAACGTAACTTTGGGAACAAGATTTAATCACCACATGGGGTGGGATCCACCTGATTTCTGCTGAGATCTTCAAGAGTATGGCTTGCCATATTCTCCCCTTTTTCTTCTTTGACTTATACATACATACTTACACCCCATACCCAATCACTCTCTACCTCACTCCTTCTTTCCACTCTCTCTCTCTAAAAATGATTTTCTGCAATCCAACCACCACCCAAACAACCACCACCCACCACCATGTCACCACCATAGAGCCACAATCGGCCGCCACGTCGGAATTCAAGAAAACGCGAGAAAAAGGGCTTTCGACTTCATTTCTTCATCTCTTCATCATCTTCTTTGTAATTGATGTCGTGTAAACGGTGCTTTAATTTTAAAATGGAAATTACTTAACTTACTACACACAACACAGGCAAGAATACCTGGTCAGAATATAGTATAGCTCAGTAAGTCCAAGTCGAACACAGGGAACGGATGTCAGTCTTAACAAATTGGAAATTACTACAATTAATGAAAGCAGTAAAGAGTGGGACGTTTTAGTTCCGATCGAACAATTGACAAACAATTATAATAAATGATTTTTACTAATTAAAACTTAATTAGAAAATAAAGAAATACTAAAATAATTACTTAAATAAAAGATTTAATTCAAATGATAAAAGAAATGCATTTGCTTAGATTACTTTCCTTAAAGTCTGGAAATCACTTTATTTAGAATGCTCACGTATGGATTTTATTGTGCTATAACAAACGTATCAATTTTCCTTACAAGATAAATTGAATTAACACAATTAAGAAAGACATGAAGTTGTTTTCAACCCGCTAACAGTTCAATTTAACGTTGTCCACCTAATTGTGTTTTATATTAATTCAACACCGTTTATGTGATTTATCCTCATAACTTGAATCAACAAAGTCTATAACTATTTCTAGCTATCTTGTTCTTAAATAATTATTACCAATTATTAGTCCTAACCCGTCAAACTCAATATATTCGGTGATAATTCTCAATTAAAACCAACAATTATCAATAATCTTATAATCAAAAGGAACTCAATCTCAATTAATCATAAAACCACGTTAGGTAATTAGTAATATTCACTTAATAACCAAGGATCAACGAATAAACACATAAACTTGAATAAAATCCAATACGATTCGCAATTTCAATAATCAATCCATCATTAAAGTATTATCATC
Organism: Helichrysum umbraculigerum; assembly: GCA_949592205.1. NCBI lineage: Eukaryota > Viridiplantae > Streptophyta > Magnoliopsida > Asterales > Asteraceae > Helichrysum > Helichrysum umbraculigerum. The sequence continues at coordinate 33,505,243 of CATIUR010000002.1, forward strand.
TAAGCAAATACATAAAAGATTTAGCCAATCATACTTTTACAAAAAATCAGATTCAATAACATATCAATAATCATAATCAAATGAAAGATAGAAATGAAATCGAACCGAGAAACCGAAATAACAATTGATTGAACGAAAGCCTTTGATTCATTTTGCTTCAATCCTTCCAAAGATCTCTGGAAATAGGGTTTTTTGAGAGGAAATTCGGCTGTGAAGAAAATGGGAGTGATTATCCACAAATGAGAGCAAAATGAGCTTTTTAGGGTTTCTGTCGAGGCAATTCATACGCCGTATGGAATTACATACGCCGTATGGATTGAAAAGCCCATGGGTCTAACCCGCGTAATCTGGCAGCCCGGCTCACTTCATCCATACGCCGTATGGATTCCATACGCCGTATGGATCAAATTTTCCAACTTTTATCACCATCGACCTCCATTCTTCACTTTTCCTTATTTTAACTTCTTTTCTTCAATTCTCGCACGTTTTCAGCTTCTATTCCGATTCAAGCTCCAGATAATTCCTAAATGCAAATATAAACGAAATGAGTATCGAATTCAAATAAAATGCATAAGAAACTAATCAAACTAGGGGTAATTAGCACTATAAAATAGCACATTTTGGCGTTCATCAAACATCCCCCACTTGAATCCTACTTGTCCTCAAGTAGACTATTGATTCAAAAATTCAAAACTTTAAATATGAACGGCAAACAAAAGTGCAAAAGGACTTACATACTACACATCATTCGGCAAACCAAATTTTTATCTTAAAATCGATTCTAACTTAAAACTTAACAATCAAGAAACTCTCAATGGGAAACAATTCTAATATATTATTATTATGCATAAAAGATAATTCATTTAGATTACCGATATTGTTGTCCACTTAAACAATCTAAAATTCAGAAATTGAGCTCAACTTATTATTATTCTAGCAGGCCTTACCCTTGATTTTCAATAGCAAAATACTCTCATACAAATAACGTGTCACAATTCTCCAAATAATGAACATCCAAATAAATCAATCATTTTTCAAACTAAGACATTGGTGACAGGTCTGTACCTTAGTACAACAGAGCGACATAACTTGGCTTTAGTTTTTCAATTCATGAGTCCTTTGTACTCTTTTTTTTATATCAAATATACTGACGGAAACCAGGTCTGTACTTTCGTACAACAGAGGAGTCAACACCCAGTATATTCCCAAATGATGACAATTAGGATCCCAGAATTATGGATTATAACACGCTATCATATGAGAATTAAGATTACATCATATCTTGCTAAAGATCCTCTTAAGATAAATTCCTACCTTAAGTATTAAATTTCTTACTAGCTCAATAACTTCCAAATAAATTGCATATCGATACATCACAAGATGAACTATCTAATATTAAAATTTACGATTACTTCATTCCTTGTATTCCCAAAGCATGTTACAAGATTGCTAAACTTTACATAGAATATAATTTTAAAACAAAAATTTTAGATGAAAAATGACTAAAACGTAGAATGCCCTTTAACTTTAAAATTTTCAATATCTGCCAATCACATCTTAAGGACAAACAGACTTCTTTTCCCCATCCCCCACTTTAAAGTATGCAATGTCCTCATTGTAAAAGAAAACAAAAATAAAGGGAATGGAAAAGAAGTGAACAGAAACTCCCCTGATTTGGAAGAAAGATCCTTGAAGGCATTCGTTCAGAAATAAAATACAACAGCACACTTCCGTAGGCAACACGATTGCATTTAGCATATGCAACAAGCTTTTAAACCAACACACCCACAAAGTTCAAACCTGCAAACAAAAACAATAAAACAAAATAACAAAATAACGGGTTGTCTCCCGAAAGCGCTTTTGTTTATCACGTCGGTAAGCTCGACCTCTTACTTCATAACTTAATTCAAATCCATCTCCAAATCACGCTTGGAATCCCTTACATCACCATAGTACTTCTTTAACCTACTTCCATTAACCTTGAAAGTTTTTCCAGAATGTCTTTGTAAATCAACAGCACCAAATGGATAAACTTTCTCAACTACAAAAGGTCCTGTCCAGCGTGTCTTCAACTTACCAGGAAATAAATGTAACCGAGAACTATACAATAGAACTTTGTCACCCTTCTCAAACGTACGATTCGATTTAAGACGAGCATCATGCCATTTCTTCGTTCGTTCCATGAATAGTCTCGAATTATCATAAGCATTCATTCTTAATTCCTCCAACTCAGTTAGCTGTGCCATTCTTTCTTTTCCAGCTAATTGCTCATCCAGATTACACTGCTTAATAACCCAATATGCCTTATGTTCCAATTCAAAAGGCAAATGACAAGCCTTCCCATAAACAAGACGATAAGGTGTCGTTCCAATTGATGACTTAAAAGCTGTTCGTGCTGCCCATAACGCATCATCTAACTTATATGACCAATTTTTAGGGTTTCCTTCAACTGAACGTTCTAAAATACGCTTCAAACCTCTGTTGGTCACTTCCACTTGACCACTTGTCTGTGGATGATAAGCAGTTGAAAACTTGTGGTTAACTCCGTACTTTCGCAGCACTTTTTCCAATTGAGCATTTGTGAAATGCGTCTCTCGATCACTAATTAAAGCTTTCGGTGTTCCAAAACGCGAAAATAGTTGCTTAAGAAACTTCACCACAACTCTAGCATCATTCGTGGGTAATGCTTTTGCTTCAGCCCACTTAGAAACATAATCCACAGCCACAATGATGTATTTATTTCCATTTCTAGGCGGAAACGGGCCCATAAAGTCTATTCCCCAGACATCAAAAATCTCACTTACCATTATTGGACTCTGCAACATTTCATCCTTCTTAGAGATTCTCCCAGTACGCTGACATGCATCACACTCCTTCACATACTTAAATGCATCCTTATAAATGGTTGGTCAATAAAAACCTGCCTCAAACACTTTTCTTGCAGTGTAATTAGGACCATGATGTCCTCCAGACGGACCATCATGACAATGCTCTAAAATTATATCGCATTCCTCTCCAGCTACACACCTTCGAACAATTCCATCAGCACACTGTCTGAACAAGTACGGGTCTTCCCAGAAGTAATATCGCAAAGACGAGAAAAATCTCTTTCTTTGGTTGAAATCCAATCCCGACGGAAGAGTGTTCGTAACTAGGAAGTTTACAATATCAGCGAACCATGGAAATTCATTCAAAATTGCCTTCAACAAACTTTCATCAGGGAATTTATCTTGAATCTCTGTTTCGTCTAACTTATCCAGCTCCGGATTTTCTAATCGAGATAAATGATCGGCTGCCAGATTATCAGCTCCATTCTTGTCTCTAATATCTATATCAAACTCTTGTAACAACAAAATCCACCGCAACAACCTTGGCTTTGCATCTTGTTTGCTAAACAAATATCGTAAGGCTGAATGGTCGGTAAACACTACAGTCTTTGACAAAACCAAGTAAGAACGAAATTTGTCAAACGCAAAAACAACAGCAAGCAATTCCTTTTCAGTCGTAGTGTAATTCTCCTGTGCACTCGTCAAAGTCTTGCTTGCGTAATAAATAGGTTGAAACTTCTTATCAACCCACTGGCCTAAAACTGCTCCTACAGCGTAGTCACTGGCATCACACATCAACTCAAATAGGAGATCCCAATTTGGACTTATCATAATCGGTGCAGATACCAACTTTTCCTTTAAAAGATTGAACGCATCTTGGCATTCCCTTGAAAATTCAAACTTAGCATCTTTCTCCAACAACTTGTTCATTGGACGTGCTATCTTTGAAAAATCCTTGATGAATCTTCTATAAAACCTAGCATGTCCTAAGAAACTTCGTATTCCTTTAACATTCGTAGGATGAGGTAGCTTTCCTATGGCCTCAATCTTGGCTTGATCAACTTCAATACCAGCACTTGATATTTTATGCCCTAAAACAACTCCTTCACGTACCATGAAATGGCACTTTTCCCAATTTAAGACGAGATTTGAACTCTCACACCTCAGCAGCATCTTCTTGAGATTTTCCAAACACTTATCAAAAGAATCTTCGAAAACAGAAAAGTCATCCATGAATATTTCCATGCTGTCTTCCACCATATCATGAAAAATCGCCATCATGCACCGCTGAAATGTTGCGGGTATATTACATAAACCAAAAGGCATCCTTCGATAAGCAAAAGTTCCGAATGGACATGTGAATGTGGTCTTGTCTTGATCATTTGCATCTATTGGAATCTGGAAGTACCCGGAGAAACCGTCTAAAAAGCAATAATACTCTTTTCCAGCTAGACGTTCGAGCATCTGATCAATAAACGGCAAAGGAAAGTGATCTTTACGTGTCGCATCATTCAACTTCCTATAATCGATACAGACTCTCCATCCAGTGACAGTTCTTGTGGGGATTAATTCGTTCTTCTCATTAACAACCACTGTCATACCTCCTTTCTTGGCCACAACATGAATGGGACTAACCCATGGACTATCAGAAATCGGATATATCAATTCAGAGTCCAGCAACTTTATGATTTCCTTCCTCACTACATCCGTAACCTTAGGATTCAACCGTCTCAATGGTTTCACAACTGGTTTGAAATCAGATTCCATGAGGATCTTATGCGTGCAATATGATGGGCTGATTCCTTTGATATCACCAATCGTCCATGCTATAGCATGCTTATGTTCCTTCAGAACTTTCAGCAGGCTTTCTTTCTCGGTTGCTGATAAATGAGATGAAATGATAACCGGTAGGTCCGACTCTCCTTGCAAGTAGGCATATTCCAAATGGGTCGGTAGATTCTTTAGTTCTAACTTTGGTGTTTCTTCGAAGGAAGATTTAACTGCCAACACCTCCTCTCTAGAACAAGGAATCCCATGCATAGTGATGCGAGTCTCTTTCTTCACTAAAATACCATCAACCTCAACCGACTCTTCGCTCTCTGTCGGCTGATTTTCATCACTCTCTATCTCCTCATCGCTTGCGAATTCTAGCTCTTCAAGCAACTTATCGAATTCTTCAATATCTCGAATTGCTTCTATGCTTCCCGTCCATCCTTCAAGAATCATGGGATCAAGGTCTTCATCTTCCATGAAAATTTGAAGGAATTCCTCATCATCAGTCATCTCTCTAGCACTCACAAAGTAGCAAGTATCATCAACTGCAGCAGGGTATTGCATTGACTTGTTGACATCAAATACTACTTCATCATCTCCTACCCTTAAGGTGATCTTTCTATCATGAACATCAATCAATGCCCTCGCAGTGGCTAGAAAAGGTCTTCCCAAGATGATAGGTACCTTAGAATCTTCTACCATGTCCAGAATCACGAAATCGCAAGGGAAAACAAACCTATCAACTTTAACTAACACATTCTCGATCATACCCTTAGGGTACTGGACTGAACGATCCGCTAACTCAATGCACATTCTAATTGGTTTTGGTTCTCCTAACTTGAGTCTAGCATACATTGTATAAGGCATTATTGATATGCTTGCCCCCAAATTAGCCAATGCATGAGTAAGGTCTAAACTTCCAATCAGGCAAGGAAGAGTAATACTCCCAGGGTCCTTCATCTTAGGCGGAAGTTGTAACACCCGGTCAAAAAGGCCAATTTTCGCGCCAATTTTAAACTTTAAACAATCGTATTCAGTACGTATTACTTTTAAATAATGTGTTATTATTTTTAATAAACGTTATTTACACGGGAAATATTAAACTATTTTAGAACATAAATCGTTTTGTTTAAAACGTATTTTAGCTAGACGAAACTTAAATACTTTCGTATCATTTAAAAATGATATACTAGAAAACTAAAACGATTCGTACGACTTAAACTTGAACATTTTATTTTTATAAAATGTTCCAATCCGAAACCATTATTAATTATACGAATAAATATTACGAAATTAAAAACATTATTTATTTTGCGAACGGGTACCAAAACACGGGTCAAAATACCACGAAACGGAACAAACCGGGGCCAACCACCTCCAATTATTGGAGATGGCCGGCCACCCTTTATTCCCCTCCCCATTTTCATTTTTTTTCATTCTCACCAATCTATCTCATCTCTTCCTCTCCCTCTCTCTCGGCTCACCCAAACCGCAATCACCACCATCATTTTCGGATTTCACCAAGGAGAAGGAAGCAAACGGGAACAACAACAAACATCATCACCATCGTCTTCACCATCGATTTCATCATCATCATCAAAACCGAACCCCATTTGATTTGTAAGGAATCCACCACTTTTCTTTCCATTTTTCGTGTTTATGTTACTTAGATTTTCATGTAATAACATTGTATAAGCGGATTGTTGTCGAAAATGTGTTTAAAATCGGGGTGTGGTGATGATCGTCGCACAGATCTGGTCTGGAACCATAGGGCGCGGCGCGTCCTTTGGTACGCGGTGCGTACTACCCGCAACCCAGCAACAGCGACACTTGCTAAGTGACGCTAACCCCGTCACTGACCTTATAGCGACACTACCTGAGTGCCGCTAAAACAAATATACCGTCACTTCTATAGTGACGCAGTCACATAACTTTCAGCAGAAACACGCGACACTTTTCAAGTGTCGCTATCTTCAGCAGAAACCACAACTTTCGGTAGAAACAAACTGCGTCACTAAGCCCTCTGCGTCACTTCCTAAGTGACGCTATATGCGTCACTAACCCTATAGCGACACTTCTGAAGTGTCGCTAAATGCCTGAAAAATCCCAACTTTTGAGTCACTTACCTAGTGACGCTAAAAACCTCATAGTGACGCATGAAGTGTCGCTATTATCAGTTTTTGAACTAAAAACTCACTTTTAAAATGTCAAACTTATCCGGAAACATATACGCAATTATATACGAACCGAAACGCGTTTAAACGAGGTTATTTATACGAAAAACACTATAATTATATTTTCAAAAATATAATTCCAATACACTGCGAACGAACCGAACTTTCTTACAAACTTTGAAACGTAGACGCGTGTCAAACACATTGAGTACGATTTAACTGATTAAGCAAACGAATTGGATAATTTATCTCTATGTACTTATACGGAACCTCACGTGTTTAGGACATTAGGAGGTCTTCATTTCACTCGCGCGTAACTTAGGGTTGCTAGCTCTCCAGGTGAGTTCATAGCCCCTCCTTTTTACTGTTTTCACTGATTTTGGGGGAGATACATACTTATGATTTACTTACTTTTCGTTGATAGACGAACTTACAACTGCTTTACAAATGTTTGCAAATGACATGTTAGACCCCAACGCCTTGAGACAACCGTACATACTATGCAAACTAAGTGTGCCTTAGCAAGACAACAACTAGACTTATACAAGGAACAACATTTAAACACTTCGTCACATCGGCGATTCAGTATTACTAGATTTGGCTAGTTTACTCGTGAAACACAACCTATAGACCACAATTACTAGTCAAGTCACGATTTATAGAACCGATTGATAGTATCCATCATTTAAGTGCTGTAGGTACTTTTCGACAACTAAGTGATATAATGACACACTTAGGCATTATTTTCTATTCGGAATGGCTAGGTAACGTTTATACACATTTGGACTTGACATGTTACACCCATCTCGTAAGTGATGATTAGTCACACTTAGATACATTGTGAATATTAAACGTTACTCATAGGTGTAGATTGTTAGATTGCACCTTCAACATTACCGTAGGGTAATAAACGCACATAAATTGAGTGTAGTGTTTATCTGTAGATATCTTACACTAATTTATGCATACATAAACTGTTTAGCACGTTGTGCTACTATCGAGCCCGTGGGGCCATCACTGGGCGCGTTGCGCTACTTCCGGGCACGTTGTGCTACTTCCGGGTTCGTTGAACCACTACTTGGCACGTGGTGCTACTTCTGATTACATGTACATGATGATGTACACACGCTTACACTAACAAGCACGCAGTGCTTCGCTTATATATATATATACTTGTACACACCCTATTTACACCATTAAGCACGTAGTGCTTCATTAACGTTAAACAAGCATGTAATGCTTCATCTGATCACACAGTAGGCATGTTATGCTACTGCCGAGCCTGTAAGGCCGTCACTGGGCGCGTTGCGCTACTTCCGGGCACGTTGTGCTACTTCCGGGTTCGCTGAACCACTACTTGGCACGTTGTGCTACTTCCGGGTTCGCTGAACCACTACTTGACACGTAGTGCTACTACTGATTACCTATACATGTTGATGTATACATACTACTACCTTACTAAGCACGTGGTGCTTCGTATCTATGCATACTTATTTCGTACATCAGGCACGGAGTGCCTCACTACACTACTACATTGCTAAGCACGTGGTGCTTCGTACTTATGCATACCTATTACACACATCAGGCACGGAGTGCCTCACTACATTTGATCTTAAGCACGTGGTGCTTCATTGTTACCCAGTTTGAGTACGTGGTGCTCTTAAACATAAAGTATGCACGTAGTGCTACTTTCATTACTTATATACTTGCAGAATAATCCGATGGATTATTGGGACTCGGGATACTTATTAACCAATCAACATATGTTGTGGTTCCTACATGGGTAGATGACTTAATTCTAGAAACACGTACCTCTATGTAAAGACTAGTAGACGATGCATACTAAACCCCTGTATCCAGCTAACCCTATGGTTAGGGTAACCTACACCCCAATATATAACTTTTGTAATGTCGTTGCAAACTCATTAAATCTAAACACACGGTGGATAACCACCTTTTATAATACGGATGGTATTATTACACGATTTCATATTAAATACTCTGTGAACTCACCAGCTTTATAGCTGACCTGTTTTAGTATGTATTCTCAGGTGGCCCGCAGGATTAGGACCACTACAAGCTATGCTAGCTCGAGTCGCATGTTTTCGAACTTTGGGACAACTCTGCATATACTTTTGTATTTCAAATTATGTATTTGAAAACCACTATCAACTTTGTAAACGTTTTATTTAGTAAATGTATAACTATTTTCAACGTCTCATTTAGAGTCGTTCATTATATATCTTTGTGCTTGTGATATTTGATTTAGTAACACCCGACCCGACTGCTTCCGCGAACCGAAATTTTGAGGGTGTTACAGAAGTTTATTTTGCATGACTGCTGAGCATCTCTCGTTCATTGTTACTGTGGTTGCCTACATCAGCTTGCTCTTGTTGGTTAAAAGTTCCTTCAAATACTTTGCATACTTGGGCATTTGGGCAATCGCCTCCACGAATGGGATGTTAATGTGCAGTTGCTTCAGATTCTCTAGAAACTGGTGGTATTGAGCATCATCCTTCCCTCTTCTCAAAGCTGCTGGATACGGTGGTGGCGGTGCATGATCCTTAGTATATTGCTTATCTCTTGAAATTTGGTCAGCCTCAGTGTCCATCTTAGGACTTTTAACAACTTCTACTTCCTTTTCCTTCTCAGGTAAGGGTTGGGAAACAGTTTTCTTCTTGACACCTGAATCCTCATGAATTCGTCTACTTCTGGTGATTACAGCCTTAGCTTGATCACGCGGGTTGGTTTCCATGTATCCAGGAAGAGTTCCAGGAAATCTCTCTTGAAGAACTTTAGCGATGTTAGAAATATTCCCTTCAATCTACTTGATTGCAGCCCCTTGGTTTCTCAATGTCGCATCAGTGGCATCCATCCTTTGTCCAGAACTGGTAATGAATTTCTCATTTGAGACAAGAAACTTGTTGGAATAGTGTCCAATATCATAACTAATTGGTGAGACTATCATTAATGGAAAAGTCCTTTTTGGGTTGCCCTCATGAACAGTCAAGAGAAAGATGAAGGGTAATATTAATAGTATTAATATTATATTTAATTAGTTGATTTATTAATTTATGGATTAAATTAATTAGAAATTAAAAGTAATTAAAATTGGCGGAAGTTTCCAGAATCTGATCCAACCGCCAGTTGGAAGACCCAACCGCCGGTTGGGATTAGGGTTACTGAGGCGGTGGAATCGCAGACTTGGAGTATAAGTCAAACACTCCAACCGCCGGTTGGAAGATCCAACTGCCGGTTGGGAGTCGAATTCAGCAAACCATGGGGTTTCTTCCACAACTATAAATAGGGACAACCTATACCTTCATAATACACAGTTTTGAAGTACGAATTTTCAAGGATTTCGAAAATTCGACTTTCTCTTGGGTTTTTGGGTGTGAAGCATTAGAGGTATTCTACTTTGGGTACTTGCCTCCAAGTAACGAAGCTCTGCTCGTTGGTCTACGCTTGAGAAATAGGTTTTCTCTTAAGGTTAGTATTTTCCTTATATTCTCTTTGTTCAATTTATTCATTGTACTATGTTGTTAAAGTTAAAGATCCCTTAGGGTTTTAGTTTCCTAATTGCCTTAGATTATTTAAAGTTTTGTTATTCCGCTGCGTGTATAATAATCTAGTTAGTGAATAGAAAACCCATCAGTGGTATCAGAGCCATAGCTTAACAAATAGTAGCATTTAATTGTCTGCAATAGTATGTAGGTAAAGATAAATTGGAAAACGGAATTATCTAAATAGGTAATATATATTTACAATTTAGATACTGATAAATTTTAAATTGTTTAAAATAGACCACTCAATTTTAAAAGGTTTAAAATAGAACCCTAAACTACAAGAAATATTATATGTATAATATGATTTATATATGTATAACTAAAATCTAAATACGTCGTCAGTCAATCGATAAATCGGCTCACCCATGAGGAACAAACTATAAGAGAGGTATAAGACGGGTCGCTCTGTTTCCCTAAAGAAGTCAGGTTTTTAATAAGCTTCGCGCTGACCTACTGCTCCGCTTCTTTGTGCGTTCGATGGAGCTACCGAGGACTTTTGATAGGATGATGTCAAGATTAAAAGTAGACTTAAAATAGTAAAACAAAATCCCGTTTTAGCTATAGGAAATGATGAATAGTATGCTAACCCATGAAATCCGCACATCTCTCGTATGAACTGTTAATGGAGCGTGTGTGGTTTACCGGCACATTAATATGAGGACATAATGAGAGATGATTGAGACTCGCGATTCTCGAGCGTACTCGAGCCGGGGATCACGTTGGGTTTGCATGGTTAATTCACCATCTTGTTCATGATCCTCGGCATACCAGTCATGAATAGTAGATGTGCATAACCGAGATTAACATGCCATTGATAGAAATCAATGAATCTCAAAGATCTAGGAGTTTCATAGAAATGAAATAGACAAAGGTATTTTAGTCATATGATTACGGCGACCCTTTTCATAAAACTGAAAATATGGATCCTAGCCTTAATTTATAAAATTGGGTAAATAATTAAGGAATATTCAAACTAACTAAAACTGTTTTTTCTCATAGATGGCTAATTTAAATGGTGCAAATCCTCCCATCCCCAATCCCGCACATAACTCGAACTTCTCACTACTCTCAGTTCTAAGGAGGGAAAGACTGACCGGTCCAAATTATATGGACTGGATGCGTAACCTAAGGTTTACCTTGAGGTACGAGAACAAGGAATATGTTCTCGATGAGCAGATTCCCATAATTGATGAAGAATCAACCCAAGAGGAGATTGAGGCACACCGGAAGCATTATGATGACGCGAATAAAGTGTCTTGTATCATGGCATCTTCCATGAGCCCTGAACTGCAAAAGACTTTTGAAAACACATAGGCTTATGAAATGAACCAACAGTTGAAAGAAATGTTTCAGGCTAAGGCAAGCAAAGAACGCCTTGATGTGGTGAAATCCCTCATGGCTTGCAAGCCCAAACCTGGAGTTTCTATCTGTGCTTTCGTCTTAGAGATGAAAGGGTACTTTGATAGGTTGGAGTCATTGAACATGGTATTTGACACAGAGTTTTCCATCGCCATAATTCTATCCGGTTTGCCAGCTGTCTACAATCAGTTTGTAATGTCATATCAGATGAATATGAATGAGAGAGAAGGCTCAATAATGGAACTCCACAATTTACTGCAAACTGCTGAGCAAGGAATCAAAAAGGATGATGTGTCCTCTGGCTCAGCAGCTCCTGTGTTGACTGTTGGTCAAAGTGCAAAGAAAAGAAAAAGGTCAAATTCTAATTGGAAAAGGAAGACTACTGATGGAAAGTCCGTTCGTAGGTCTAAGAAAGGGACCGATTCTGAGATTGCACCTGTAAGTGACCCTAAGGAAGCAGTGTGCTTAAACTGCAACACTAAGGGGCATTGGAAGCGTAACTGCCCAAAGTACCTGAAGGACCTTGAAGATGGAAAGGTTGAGAAGACTACTCACTCAGGTATGTTTATGATCGAACTCCATAATACTACAACTTGTAATTCATGGGTTCTGGATACAGGATGTGGTAATCACATTTGCACTGTATTGCTGGGGCTAAAGGAAAGTAGAAGTGTGAAGCATGGAGAGCTCAACTTAGTTATGGGAAACAAGGGAATTGTACCTGTGACGAAGATTGGAAGATTTGAGCTCATGCTGAACTCTGGAGTTAGGATAGATTTAAATAATTGCTATTATTCGTCAGAAATGACTAGAAACATTATTTCATTTTATGCTTTGTTTAAAGATGGTTATCATTTTACTTTTGATAATGGAAATGGAGATATTTTGGTTTATTTAAATAATTGTTTTGTTTTTAAAGCTTCTCCTTACAAAGGCATATATGAAAATGTTGAATGTGTTAGCAATGTTATTTTAAATGTTGATTCGTCTAATGAGCTTGATAAATCCAAGTTGTGGCACTATCGTCTAGGGCACATAAACAAGAAACGCATCGCCCAACTCCAAAAGGATGGAGTATTGGAATCATTCGACCTCAAATCGGATGATGTATGCGAATCTTGTTTATTAGGCAAGATGACCAAGTCACCATTCACAGGATCATGTGAAAGAGGTGAAGGATTATTGGATTTGGTACATACAGATATATGTGGACCATTCCGATGTGCTACAAAAGATGGAAATAGATACTATGTTATATTTACTGATGACTTCAGCAGATTTGGACATGTTTATCTGATCAAACATAAGTTAGATACTTTTGATGTATTCAGAAGATATCAAAACGAAGTAGAGAATCAACTGGGCAGAAAGATAAAGGTTCTCCGATCCGATAGGGGAGGAGAGTACCTTAGTATCGAGTTTCTCGATCATCTTAGAGACTGTGGAATAGTTTCACAATTGACTCCTCCTAGAATACCGCAGCTTAATGGTGTTGCTGAGAGGAGAAACAGAACTTTGTTAGACATGGTTCGATCTATGATGAGTCGAGCAACACTTCCAATAAGTTTCTGGGGTTATGCATTAGAAACAGCCGCCCATATCTTAAATCAAATACCCACTAAGAAAGTTTTAAAGACACCTTATGAGATGTGGAAGGGAAAGAAACCTTCTCTTGGTCACATCAAAATCTGGGGTTGTGAAGTTTACGTTAGACGGGAAACTCAGGACAAACTAAACTCCAGATCTGAAAAGTGTCTTTTCGTCGGTTATCCACAAGAGTCATTTAGATATTTATTCTACACACCCAAGGATAATGTGGTCTTTGTAGCTCGAAAAGGAGTGTTCTTTGAGAGAGAAATGATATCTAAAGAGGACAGTGGGAGTAAAATTGATCTTGAAGAAATTCAAGAATCTACCGATGAAGAACCTATAATAAACACTGAAGTTCAACAAGAGGTGGAGACACCTGTTGAACCAGAAGACATATCCTTACCCGTTCGCAGATCTAGTAGAGTTAGCAATCCTCCTGAGTTCTATTATGGTTATCAAATAGAAGAAGGGGATAAGATAAGTGATAGTGCACTGGCTGAATTAGATGAGCCTGCTAACTAAAAGGAAGCGATGGTAGGCCCTGAGGCTGCTAAGTGGAAGGAAGCTATGAAAAGTGAAATTCAGTCCATGTATGACAACCAAGTTTGGAATTTAGTTGACACTACACCCGGTCTTAAGATGGTGGGATGTAAGTGGATCTTCAAGAATAAGACAGACATGGATGGGAACGTGCATACTTATAAAGCTAGGTTGGTAGCGAAGGGCTATACTCAAACCTATGGGATTGATTATGAGGAAACCTTCTCACCAGTAGCTAAGATTAAGTCAATTAAGATTATGCTAGCCATAGCTGCATTTCATGACTATGAAATTTGGCAGATGGATGTCAAAACCGCTTTCCTTAATGGGAAACTGACAGAGGATGTGTTCATGGCACAACCGGAAGGTTTTGAAAATGCAAAGTATCCTAATAAAGTGTGTAAGCTTGAAAAGGCCATTTATGGACTTTAACAAGCATCTCGTAGCTGGAATCTTTGCTTTAATGAGAAAGTCACAGAGTTTGGGTTTTCTAGAAGTGAAGATGAGTCCTGTATATATGTTAAATTCAGTGGGAGTATTGTAGTATTCTTAGTATTATATGTGGATGATATACTGCTCATAGGAAATGATATCCCAACTTTACAAGGTGTAAAAGCATGGTTGGGAAAATGTTTCGCTATGAAAGATCTTGGAGATGCAACATATATCCTAGGTATAAAGATTTATAGAGATAGGACAAAACGTCTCATAGGACTCAGCCAAGACACGTACTTAGATAAAATCTTGAAAATATTCAATATGAAAAATTCTAAGAGAGGGAACTTACCCTTAAATTATGGCATGAAGATTAGTAAGGATCTGTGTCCAAAGTCAGAACAAGAATTGGACAGAATGAGTCGAATCCCATTTGCTTCGGCTATAGGATCGATCATGTATGCCATGACGTGTACAAGACCTGATGTCTCATTTGCTTTGAGCTTAGTGAGTCGACATCAGCAGAATCCTGGTGAAGGTCATTGGACAGCTGTAAAGAATATTCTTAAGTATTTGAGAAATACTAAAGACAGGTTCTTGGTTTATGGTGGAGAAGAAGAACTTAGAGTAACGGGTTATAGTGATGCTAGTTTCCAAATAGACAGAGATAATTGTAGATCACAGTCTGGTTGGGTATTCCTACTAAATGGGGGAGCGGTAACATGGAAAAGTTCTAAGCAAGATACAGTGGCAGACTCCACATGCGAGTCTGAGTACATTGCGGCTAGTGAAGCGGCAAAGGAAGCTATCTGGATGAGGAATTTCATTGGAGATCTTGGAGTTGTTCCAACAGTACAAGATCCTATTGCTATATTCTGTGAT
This sequence comes from Helichrysum umbraculigerum, assembly GCA_949592205.1. Taxonomy (NCBI): domain Eukaryota; kingdom Viridiplantae; phylum Streptophyta; class Magnoliopsida; order Asterales; family Asteraceae; genus Helichrysum; species Helichrysum umbraculigerum. The sequence continues at coordinate 33,520,390 of CATIUR010000002.1, forward strand.
AATGAAAGTGCAGTCGCCTTGAGTAAAGAACCCAAGGATCACGGAAAGTCAAAGCACATTGAAAGGAAATACCATTTTGTCCGAAGTAAAGTCGAAGAAGAACACGTAATTGTGAAGAGCATAAGATTAGAGGATAATCCAGCTGATCCGTTCACAAAGCCACTAGGAAAGTCCAAGCACGATGAACATGCTAGGAGCATAGGTTTAAGAGATAATGTAAAGTTTTAGTAGTTAGTTTGAATTTGAAACGTTATAAACAATGATGGTAACTGTAATAGACTTGGTGATTAAGTAATGGAGATTATTAATTGGAAGGAGTTCTACCATTTACTATTGTTTGTCGTTGTGTTTCAGTTTTGCATGTTTAGACACCACTTCCAGAGTAATAAAGTCTTACTCAAACCTCCTCAGTCGATCACACTATAGGAAGTATGTGGTGAATTAAGACTGTCATGGTGTGTTAGTAGATGACTATGGAGATAGACATGGTATGGAGATTGCTGCAACACTCATGGGTACTTAATGGGGATTTAAGTATAGGAGAAACCCGCACTCATGGAAGTTACTTCATGGATTGAAATCACGAGTAACTCTGAGATGATAATATCTTCTATTCTTAAAATGGAGATACATGAGTATCTAGTTCTTCAAGTCTGTTATACTTTAATCTATTCTAACGCTGTGCGTAAAAGGCAGTTATAAAGGGTATGATGGGTATGATACGATAAGTTGACTAGTGCTGTGTAGTCGATATTTATTTGTTCCTTTTGCCAAAAATGGAAAAGAGATATCATGGGCCCTCTGATGATTAAAGTTTGACTTAAAAAGTGCTAGGCCTGGCCGAGACTAAAGTGATAGTTCAGTAGTCTCATATAGTCAATATAATCGGAAATCGGAAAACATATATGAATCTTGAGATTGATTATAATCCATGTCTCGGTTCATAAGATATCGTGAAACAAAGGAATGGTTGATCACTTATCTAAAGGACTAACTCAAAGATGAGATCAGAGTTCGGCAGTTGCTTGGATGCACACTTTACATAGTTAATGAGATATAGCCTTGAGACCAATAGTAGTTGATGAATTGTCCAAGTGGGAGACTGTTGGAATAGTGTCCAATATCATAACTAATTGGTGAGACTATCATTAATGGTAAAGTCCTTTTTGGGTGATCATGAACAGTCAAGAGAAAGATGAAGGATAATATTAATAGTATTAAAAATATATATAATTAGTTGATTTATTAATTTATGGATTAAATTAATTAGAAATTAAAAGTAATTAAAATTGGCGGAAGTTTCCAGAATCTGATCCAACCGCCGGTTGGAAGACCCAACCGTCGGTTGGGATTAGGGTTACTGAGGCGGTGGAATCGCAGACTTGGAGTATAAGTCAAACACTCCAATCGCCGGTTGGAAGATCCAACCGCCGGTTGGGAGTCGAATTTAGCAAACCTTGGGGTTTCTTCCACAACTATAAATAGGGACAACCTATACCTTCATAATACACAGTTTTGAAGTACGAATTTTCAAGGATTTCGAAAATTTGACTTTCTCTTGGGTTTTTGGGTGTGAAGCATTAGAGGTATTCTACTTTGGGTACTTGCTTCCAAGTAACGAAGCTCTGCTCGTTGGTCTACGCTTGAGAAATAGGTTTACTCTTAAGGTTAGTATTTTCCTTATATTCTCTTTGTTCAATTTATTCATTGTACTATGTTGTTAAAGTTAAAGATCCCTTAGGGTTTTAGTTTCCTAATTGCCTTAGATTATTTAAAGTTTTGTTATTCCGCTGCGTGTATAATAATCTAGTTAGTGAATAGAAAACCCAGCAAAACTTTCCCATCATCTCTTCTAAGTTGGTTTGTTTATCTGTTGATGGTGCAGCTTGTTGATCCTTGGTGTAAAAACCAGGTTGAGTTTGGCGAAACTGACGCCCTCTATCTTGGTATGGTCTCCTGAAGAAATTTCCACCACCCTGGCGGTATGGTGTTTGAGCTTCCCCATATTTAACTTCCTCACTTGCTTCTCCCGTTTTTATCTCGGGGCAATCTTTCACTAAATGGCTTCCTCCACAGTTGTCGCATCCCACTTGGATAGCATGGACAGTCTCAGTAACCTTTTTAATATCTCTGCCTATGTTGTCCAGCTTAGCGGTGATGGCTGCAAACCCATCTTCATCGTTCACAGACCTCTTCCATCTAGAAGTACCAACATCCCATAACTGAGAGTGTTTCGCTTGGTCACGAATGGCAGTCAAAGCATCACGAGAAATCTTCTTGGGAATAGGCCCTTGGGAATCCAGTTGCTGTCTTGTGGCACGATCTACTCCTTTATAGAAAATACTCACGATTTGCTGATCGTTCAGGTCGTGCTGCGGGCACTTATGCATCAGGTCCTTATATCTCTCCCAAGCTTGGTGTAGTGACTCATCCATTTCTTGTTTGAAATTTCTGATCTCGTCAATCATCTTTGAAGTTTTGGAAGGAGGACAATACATCTTAAGAAACTTCGTGCGAAGATCTTCCCATGTGGTGATGGACCCACCTGGTTCGTTTTGAATCCATCTTTTAGCAGCTCCCTTGAGTGTGATAGGGAAAACTCTGAGCATGACTTGATCGCGTGTGATGTTAGGAACGTTGAACATATATGCTATCTCCACGATTCTCTCCACATGATCGTTAGCATCTTCCCTTTCTTCTCCACGGAAAGGATTCTCCCTAAGCTCCTTGAGGAACTGTCCTTTGATTTCAAATTCCACATCTTGGGCAATTGCCGGCCTTACTACTCCCGTGCCACGGTCATTACGCATCCGACTCGAATACTCCTCAAGAGTTATGTTGGCAATATCTTCTGCCATTATGTTATCGGGTTGATCGTTAAAAAGGAATCGTAGGCTCTCTCCGAAATCGCTTTCTAGATACGAACGGTAGTTTCTGGTTCGTGGGGTAAAAAGGTTATTGGTAAAAACCTCGAAATCGTCGCTAAGAAAGGTGTTGATTAATGGTGAGTTTGGTGGTGCGGAAGAAGCGCGTCTTCTTTGGTGAAATATGCGTTCGGTTTCTTCAAAAGGGTCGGTTGGGTCTGGAACAGTTGATCGGGTCATAAACTCCTGTAACGTACTTGACAAGTCAGCAGAACAGGCTACCTAACTACCTAATTATAAACTAAAGCGAAAAGGAAATTAGCTAAATAAAAAACCGAACAAATAATAAACTAAATAAAAGTAATAAACAAAAGACAACTTTCAATTTATTTAATTGAAACAAACCGCTCCCCGGCAGCAGCGCCAAAAACTTGATGTCGTGTAAACGGTGCTTTAATATTAAAATGGAAATTACTTAACTTACTACACACAACACAGGCAAGAATACCTGGTCAGAATATAGTATAGCTCAGTAAGTCCGAGTCGAACACAGGGAACGGATGTCAGTCTTAACAAATTGGAAATTACTACAATTAATGAAAGCAGTAAAGAGAGTGGACGTTTTAGTTCCGATCGAACAATTGACAAACAATTATAATAAATGATTTTTACTAATTAAAACTTAATTAGAAAATAAAGAAATACTAAAATAATTACTTAAATAAAAGATTTAATTCAAATGATAAAAGAAATGCATTTGCTTAGATTACTTTCCTTAAAGTCTGGAAATCACTTTATTTAGAATGCTCACGTATGGATTTTATTGTGCTATAACAAACGTATCAATTTTCCTTACAAGATAAATTGAATTAACACAATTAAGAAAGACATGAAGTTGTTTTCAACCCGCTAACAGTTCAATTTAACGTTGCCCACCTAATTGTGTTTTATATTAATTCAACACCGTTTATGTGATTTATCCTCATAACTTGAATCAACAAAGTCTATAACTATTTCTAGCTATCTTGTTCTTAAATAATTATTACCAATTATTAGTCCTAACCCGTCAAACTCAATATATTCGGTGATAATTCTCAATTAAAACCAACAATTATCAATAATCTTATAATCAAAAGGAACTCAATCTCAATTAATCATAAAACCACGTTAGGTAATTAGTAATATTCACTTAATAACCAAGGATCAACGAATAAACACATAAACTTGAATAAAATCCAATACGATTCGCAATTTCAATAATCAATCCATCATTAAAGTGTTATCATCTAAGCAAATACATAAAAGATTTAGCCAATCATACTTTTACAAAAAATCAGATTCAATAACATATCAATAATCATAATCAAATGAAAGATAGAAACGAAATCGAACCGAGAAACCGAAATAACAATTGATTGAACGAAAGCCTTTGATTCATTTTGCTTCAATCCTTCCAAAGATCTCTGGAAATAGGGTTTTTTGAGAGGAAATTCGGCTGTGAAGAAAATGGGAGTGATTATCCACAAATGAGAGCAAAATGAGCTTTTTAGGGTTTCTGTCGAGGCAATTCATACGCCGTATGGAATTACATACGCCGTATGGATTGAAAAGCCCATGGGTCTAACCCGCGTAATCTGGCAGCCCGGCTCACTTCATCCATACGCCGTATGGATTCCATACGCCGTATGGATCAAATTTTCCAACTTTTATCACCATCGACCTCCATTCTTCACTTTTCCTTATTTTAACTTCTTTTCTTCAATTCTCGCACGTTTTCAGCTTCTATTCCGATTCAAGTTCTAGATGATTCCTAAATGCAAATATAAACGAAATGAGTATCGAATTCAAATAAAATGCATAAGAAACTAATCAAACTAGGGGGTAATTAGCACTATAAAATAGCACATTTTGGCGTTCATCAGTAATAACCCCTTTTATTTCCTTAGAAATACTTGTAACATATGTATTAACATGTTTTAGTGTCCACTTAACCATTATATGTCCAAAACATTAACCGAAATGCGAATTAAAACTCGAAATCTTAAAATGAGTTTTCTGTCCAGATTTTTCTTCCACTTCAACGAATTATTTAAAAATCATTTCTCCATGAAATGATGCGTTTCTTGAGTCTAAAATGTAGTACAAGATGTTAGCTTTCCAACGACACTAATTTCGTAACGTTTTGAGTCCGTTAAGTACACGAAAATAATTTTATCCGATGACATAGAATTACTGTTCCGGCGGACAGAAACTTCCATCTAATTCTCGAGGCTATATCTCGAGTTTTGGACCACTAATACGTATGAGACAAGTGCCAAAATCTCTAAAATTTTGTTATCTTTAAAAAGTTCTTCTATAGCCTCGACTAAAAATACACGGATTCTACCAGAAAATCCAATCTATGTAAACTGTTTAAATTCGGACCAAACAAGAACTGTGATGTTTTGTGATTTTTTAAAAAATATCAAAAGGCATCGAAAAGTCATGAAAAAAATACAGGAAGTACCTAAGATATGTGGGAACATTGTGTAACAATTTTGGAACTTTTCGATAATGTTTGCTTAGTCAAAAAAATTCCCAAAAATCAGTCTGATTTTCACTCCGAACTTTGACTTTCGGAGTAAAGGTTTGACTTTCGGATTTTTGGTACTAAATTCGGATTTTGACTCCGAAAGTCAACTTTCGGAGTTGACTTTTGTTGACTTTCTGATGAATAGTGTTTTTGGCCCAAAACTTTGAATAATTACACTTTCGGACCCCAACTTTCGGACAAAAACACATATATATATGTTCGGACACTACACTTTCGGACACTACTACACTTTCGGATAAATATTTATACATTCGGAATCACTAACCTTCGGACTTAAATATATGGATACATTCGGATAATGAACTTTCGGATTAACTAAACTTCGGATAGTACAAACTTTCGGACACGTATATATATGTATATTTGCGGATAGAAAATACATATACTTCAATAAGTATACACGAACTAATTTATATACGATACAACAAACGAACTTTACTCGACACTACTCATACATGAAAACACTTATACTTTAGGAAGTATACATTACAATTTGAATATATTTATGAGCTTACACTCATACACATACGAGTTTATACTCGCACAACTGTACATACTTATGAGCTCACACTCATACACATACGAGTTTACACTCGCACGACTGACATATGAGTTTACACTCACATTAATACGAGTTTACACTCGCACGACCGACATATGAGTTTACACTCACACTAATACGAGCTTACACTCGAATCAATGATCATACCTACGAGCTTGCACTCGCACGAGTTTACACTCGCTCGAACTTACATTCGAACAACACTCTCACGTCGCGATACAAATGACAGACTTACAAATATACTTTACAAGTATACAACAAAATGAGATATACTAATAATAATAATTGAATTATTATTACACGCCGCCACCAACGGGCCGTACACACATTGACAAAATACGAATATAAATGTATAGACTTACAAACAAACATTGGACATTAACTAGTTGAGTGGATAACTAGCATGAATAATCTTTAAGATATCCAATTACTTACTCAACCTTATGCGTTTAGGACGCTAGAGGTCACTGGTTCGTAGAACCACATTGTTGGATTACTGCTATTACACTGCTAGACTCATGTGAGTCTCACAACCCCTATTTTTACTCAGGGGTGAGATGCATTACTTGTTTTTACTTGAACACATGTACTGCTTTACAGACTTACAGACTTACAAACTTACAGACTTACTGATATATAGATTGCATGGGTTACGTTTTAATCCAATGAAGTCCTCTGAATCATAGTTGTTAATTATAGGATAAGCGCGAGTTTTAGTAAATGGATCTATTTGGGACAAACAATCCCCGCCCGGGGTAGCACGCACTACCACGAACCATACTCGTATAAACGGGCGTTTCTTACTCGTTACACATGAGTGTTTTTGGATTAGCACTCACGGGGGCACATTACCTGGTACTTGGTTGTACCTTACAGACTTGTTAAGCTTCGACTATGATGCTCATGGCAATGTATATCAACACTATTGCATTCGTGCAATCATTATTTACTACATTATTGCAATTGTGCAATCTCTTTTACTACATGATGTGTTCAACCGATTATTTACTACAAATCTGTGAGATTCGCCAACCTTTTGGTTGACGCTTTTAGTGATGCATTCTCAGGTACACAGCAACAGTAGGGTTGCCCAGCAGGATTTGCTTACTAGCTCGAGTCGCATGCATTTACACGCTTGGAGATTTTTATACATTACTTTTGTATTAACCGTTATGTATTAGAATCCCTAGGAATTTACTCGTGAACTCGACACTTATGTATACTTTTGAACACTTATGTAATGAAATACTTTTCGAACGTCTCATATAGAGTCGTTCACTGTATCCTTTGTGCTTGATTACTTGATTAGTCGCGCCCGATAATTGCTTCCGCTAACATTAAATTTGGGGGTGCGATAAAGACAATCATCTAACAGACGACAAACATTTATTTATTAAACTAACTATACCATGTAAATTCAAAATTATTGAAAAACCTCATGAACTCATCTATAATTCATTTTTCGAATCTTGACTATTCAATGTAGAAAATCGATATCACCTTAAAATAAAGCAACAATTTATAAATTAAAACGTATGAACTACACAAATTTCAAAGATGTTAAATATAAATTAAACCAACTAATTAACCTCACTTAAAAGAAAATGAAAAAAATCAATTTCTCAACACCAAGTCTCCAAATTAAATGATGAGCTCCTCTCGAACTATGATGTAACAGTTGACTATTATTTATTGATACTTACTTATATCCACAAATGCTTTATTTGAAACTTTATTTAGTGCATACTTTTGCTGATGTAACTACATGCAGTCCCACATAAATATTTAATTTATACAAAAGATATTTTAAAAACTCAAATACATACAATAGTAAAATCTGTAAATTTGCATACACTTTCAAACTATAAACCTTAAAAATTATGCTCGAAAACTATAATTATAAGAAAGAAAAAAAGTACACAAATGTTAGTAATCGAACACATATGAATAATAAAAAAAAAATAGCAAATGTAACTATTCATCAACTATTGAATAAATAGTTACATTTTGCCTAGGAAAATTTTTATATACTCAATACCTTAATTAATCGTAATAAAAATACTTAAAACCACTTTGTTAGTTATTATAATACTATTAATTAATTAATAATGATATACACTAATACGGAGTAATACTCTATCCATTCAAAAAATAAACGTCCATATTACTATTTATATATGTTTTAAAATAATTTTTTATTTTTAAAAAGTGAATGGGTTTTGCTAATGGAAACTCGTGGAGGCTTTCGTTAAGACTTTTAGGCAAACATTAAAACTTAAAATTTAACCATAGTTAATTTCTATGTCTACCCTTGAATTTATTTTGACCCCCTTTATTTTGATAAAAATACACATTTAGTGCATGTCTACAAATCTTAACGAAAGCTTTAAAGGTCCGTTAGCAAAACCCAATATTAAAATGTACAAAACTCTTTCATTTATCATCATTTATTACTTTAAATCATTTATATTATAAAATAAATTTAGTCAAAATTGTTTTCATCACAAGGGCAAAAGTGATAGTATATTCAAATAAAAATTATTGAGGTATAATTTTTTTATGATACGGATAAAGTGTATTATATTTATGTGTAAGTCATTTAAATGTGAATGGTTAATATATTTATGTGTAAGTCATTTAAATGTGAATGATTTAAATTAACCGATTAAAGATTAAAATTGTTTCTCTAACATACTAACATTAGATAAATCACATTTAGTTCCATTTTCTTTTTCCCTTTTGAGTTATTGTGTAGCATGAAATTATTTCTAACTCTATAAGTAATTTCGATTACACGGAGGGTATGTTTGGTGAAGTAGCTTAGGCTATAGCTGTAGTTGTGGGCTGTAGCTGTAGGCTGTAGATGTAGGCTGTAGCTGTAGGCTGTAGCTTTATTTGTAGATAATTGTTTGACAAACTAGTTGTAGAATTGTAGCTGTAACTTTGAAATGTAAAATGACATAAAATGACATCAATATAATAATAAGTGATAAACATACTTAAAAGTAAAATTAGCAAATAATATTCATTATTATATAAGTAACGTACTTATGATTGGATAACATGTGAGTCATTTTTTCTATAAAGGTAAAATTAAAACATATCAAAAGGCAATCGGAAACATAATATGCTCGTCATAAATCATTGTTGACGTGCATTCCATATTAATGTAGCAATATCAAAAATTAAATATGTTCATGATTAATTTATTCTAATTTGTTGCCAATTAAAAAATGTAGGAAGTCTGCCTATTTGGTTTTATGTTTGCTTAGTTGAACGAAAGCACATGCAAAAACAAGCAATTAATGAGCACAAACAAATGGCCTACAAATTATTGAGCACAAGCAAGCTTATATACATTTGGTAATTGATTATCATTAATTTTGAATCAAAAAGAAAAAGATAACCCACTATCAATATATGGGGAAAAACATAACTGAAGAAAACCGATCAATATGATTCATATGATTAGCCAAAACAACTAGAAAAAACTAATCATCAATAAAAAAGGAAGAAGAATATTGTAAGTACGTGGAGGAGTTGCATTGCCAGAGGGAATATACGAATTGTATGTACGTATGATTAGGGTTATGGGTAATATATACTAGTATGATTATTGAGAGAAGGGTATTTATGTAATTGTGTCATTAAAAGCTCCTGTATCTTTTTGGAACACTACTTTTACCAGCTTATAAAATTGGAGCTTTTAGTTAATTTAGAAAGCTACGGCTCCTATATACCAAACAAGGCTTTTATTATTTTTGGAGCTTTTATTTTCAAAATCAAAAGCTAAAGCTCCTAAAAGCTTCATGCCAAACAGGTCCGGAGAGTGTTAATTTCTTGTTGACGTGTTATTTGACGTGACATTTTTGATTTATTTTAAATTTAATATATAATACATAATTTATACTTTTGTAAATAAGGTACTTTCGAATTTGATTTGTTATTTAAATAAGCTTCCGTTTCGAATTTATTTATCTTTATTTGTTTTTTGTATTTATTTGATAGAGTAAGGTTCAAATGAGTACACCAATTTTGAGTGAGAATGAGGGAACCAACAGATTTCTACCATGTGTCACTTTATTCTCTCTCCTCCACACTTTATTCTCTCTCCTCCACATTTTTAAAAATTAAATATCTCACAAACGGTAAGTCGAAAAATCATGAAAACTGCACCATAAAATTCAGCGTTTTCTCCTCTTCGATTTGCCGTCCCTCAAGGCATACTTTTGACAACTTTTTTTTTTCTCATTTTTTGGTGGGTTTCACAAATTAGTAACACATGTGTTAGTGATTAGTTGTACATTTAATTTGTGGTTAATGTTAGGGTTTAGGGTTAGGTTTAGGGTTTAGTAAGGTTTATGGTTTAGGGTTTATAAGGGTTTAGGGTTTAGAAGGGGTTCAAGGTTTAGGGTTTAGAAAGATTTAGGGTATAGCGTTTTGTAAAGCGTTTAAGGTTTAGGGTTTGGGGTTTAGGGGTTAGGGTTTAGGGTTTGAGGTTTGGGGTTTCGGGGAGAAACCCCAAACCTCAAACCCTAAACCCTAAACCCTAACCCCTAAACCCCAAACCCTAAACCCTAAACGCAACACTTTAACACATGTGTTAGTAAATGTGAAATCCACCAAAAAAATGAAAAAAAAAACTTTTCGAAAGTATGTCTTGAGGGACGGCAAATCGAAGAGGAGAAAACGACGAATTTAATGGTGCAATTTTCATAATTTTTCGATTTGTCGTTTGTGAGATAATTGATGTTGGGGGTAAATGGGTTTTGTACATATGGAACATTCTCTTTGTACACATGGCTTGATATCATTGGTTCCCTCATTCTCACACAAATTCCTATTCTCATTTGAACCCTACCCTTATTTGATATTCCTCACAATCCTCTATAAAAGATACTACATGTTATCAATTTTATTTGTTAAACCAATCATCAAACTATGAGATGAATTAAATAAGATAAACTGTAATTTTAATGATCCGCCGAAAACCTATAGCAATTATGGGTTTGCCCAAAAAATGTTAAATATAAATTAATAACGATCCAACTAATCTTTAATAATACAGAATATCACGGAGGAATTTGGACCCTTAATTAGGTTTCTTCATTAACGATCAACGATCTAGATTAGTTCACCATAATTACACTTTACACTCTTATATAATTGTTAAATAATTAAATTAAATTAAATTAATCTCAATAATAACAACAACTACAAAAAAGACTGGCATATTCCAATCCTTTTAATAAACTTCTCTACTTTTATTATTAAATTAATTAATCTCAATATCAACAACAACAAAAAAAAATCCGGCCAATTCAAATCCTTTTAATAAAATTTTATATTTTAATATATCTAAACCTAAAAAATATTCACTCAAATATTTTCCAAATTCTGATCATTTAATAATATCCATATACAATAATAAATAACATTAAAATTATACAACCCTCCAATTACCCTAAAACCCTAAAAAAATTACTCACATCTTTGATTTTTTATTCAATCCTTCATCATCATCATCGGAAGATATAAGATTCCAACAAAAGGAAAACCGCATGTGATGGTGCCCCCAAATTAAACGAGAACTTCGTATTCAATTCAAGGTTTAATTTTATATTTCACTACATTAAAATTGTTCAAGGTAATCTATTACCTTTTAATGCGTTGTTTGTGGCCAATTCTGTTTCGATTATTCCATTGGAGTTTTCTTAACTTTTTGACCTAATTTTCATCTACTTTGTTTGTTTGTTTGTGTGTTTTATGTTTTCAGATCTTTATTTGGTTTGAATCATATGTTTTCACGTTGATGTTGGTGATGGTAATGGTGATATTTATTAAAGAGAATGGTGATATTTATTAAAGAGAAAATCGCTGGAGACCCATCGAACTTAGATTTAAAAGTAATGGTTACCAGTTAGGATGGTATATGCAATTATCTATTTTTTCTTTTTCCTTGAGATTTTATCATTCATTTGTAATTCTGTTTGTTTCAATGTTTTTGTGTGTGTTACAGTTTGTGTGCGTTTTTAACTAACATTATTGAAACTGGAAATAAATCAAATGTAGTTATATGTATCTAACGTATTAATCTCTATACATGATGCCAATCTTGATTTGTTATCTACATGCTGAATTTAATTAGGTATTCAAATTAAGCTAAAAATGTGGTTACGTATCCTATGCTTGATATTATTTGATTATATTAGTGGTTCTTTTAATGATTGTGGTAAAACAGTGACATGATTACTAGATTGATTTGAACTGCCGAAAAGTATTGCATTGAAGATGTTTAACTCGATGCCTTTCTTTTACACCTCATTTGGATCAGGAATTCATGCTGCCTAGCAGCTAAACTTGGTTTGGCCCAGGAAATTTACAGGGAGGTAGGAATTTGAAATCAAGAGGATCACTAAAGTTGGATGTCTTCACATATAGCACAATGAGGTACCATATTCAATTTCAATTATTCATTTTTACTTTCCATTATACATACTACCTATATTCTAAAAAGCATTCCGTTTTACAAATTGTTTTATCCCTAAAAGAGTCGGATTCTAGAATTTAACATTGAGATAGACCTGATGATCCTAAGACCTATGGGCGGAGGTAGAGGGGGGGCATGGGGGCAGCTGCCCCCCAAGAATTCTCAAAACATGTAAAAAATAATTTTTTTTAAGGCTATTTGCGATATTTCATAAGTTTTGCCCCCCTAAAACATGAACAAATAATTTTAAAATTTTTTTTGCCCCCTACTTCTAAATCCTAACTCCGCCCCTGCTAAGACCTAAACTACGCTTTATAAGCAATGTGATGTGAGCTGCTTTCATGCTTTCCTTACAAACTCAGGTATTCTCCGATGCAAGAACGTGACAGATGGTGTTTGGAATGAAAGACAAAATGCTTGAAGCTGATGTCACTCCAAATATAGTTACATGGTCATGATTGATAAATGCATGTGCAAAGAAGGTTTGGTGGATCAAGCATTAACTATAGGTTTACATGTAGTGGATTTGTCTACTTAACGTGCACCAGATGACTAGATTATATAATAGCATGACTTAATCTATTATTTGATTTATTGGATCATGTTAAAATAGTCGTAGTTGTATCTTATAATCTCATTATGATGTCTTAAGTATTTCTACCTAACACTAATTTGCAATTAGGTTGATGTTGCTATCAACTTATTGTAGTATTTATATATTTATCATTTACAAAACAAAATATCAAAACTCGCGTTGTCGCGAGTCTTTCACCTAGTACATATATAAAGACTTAAGTGCACAAACATGTAATTATTTGTGCTATAATATTCACGGTATGCAACAAAGTACTCGTTGTTACATTTTGTGTAATGAACTTTCATATTATTATTGTATGTATTTTGATATATAACTGATATGCAAATTAAAGTATCAAAAATTACATACAATTATAATAAATAACAAGCTAGTTTTACATACAAAAAAGTTTGACGCATACTATGAATGTCATAACATTAATATTCAAATTTCCTTGCAATATAATTAAGCCTAACTATAATATAATGGTAAAGAAATTAGCTTGTATTGTACATATTATGTACATCTAGCAGATTAATATGCGATGTTTATAATACTTATATATCGGTAGCAAAAATATTAAAACTGTAAAAAGGTGATAATTTGTATTGTTAGATGCAAGCAAGTTAGAACGTAACAATGATTATACAAGGGCATAATTTTGCTGTATTCGGTAATATAGATTTCTTGGGTTCGTGAAAGGTATATGAAATTAGATGTTCAAATAGTCGTGTTGAAATCACTTTCTAAAAGTAATATTTCGACTCTACATGCGTTATCACGGTGTTTTTCAAGATGTAAAAATACATGTGATACATGTGGTTCACAATGTTTTTGTTTTTAAAAATTATATATCTTATTAAAATTTATTCTATGGTCATGAGATTGACTTAGGAATATCAAATCTTTATGTAAGTTCTTTTTACTTGATTTTTTCTTAAAGGACAAGTTAATTATAATTAAGATAAGCTAATCATTAATTTCCATGCAACTTCTATCCTTGGCATTTCATGGAGTGAATCTATTTCTAAATTCTAATCCACTTCACCAAGAAACGAAGATCAACATGCTGAGTTGGCTATTATAAAAAAGAAGTTTGATCAAGCAACAATATCTATCATCTATCATATTATATATACGATAACTTTGAATTGTCTCCCTAAACCATACGATAATATAGAAAAAATTAATATTAGTGGAAAAGTCGTATCAATGGGTATATTTGACTAGTTAGGTTAGTCATAGAGTTCAACATCGTAGCAATTGGGCACACTTAAAGTGGTATCGTCACTGCAAACGTCTAGACTTCACATATGTAACTAACATGTCAAGGCACGGATCCATGCATCACCTCATGTAGGTGCTTTGTGGACATGTGATTTTTCCGGAGTTAATGCTGACGTATACCCAGGGGCGGATGCAGAGGGGGGCACGGGGGGCAGTTGCCCCTCTAAGATTCTGATTTCATGTAAAAAAGGAAAAAAATTTAAAGGTATTTATGATATTTTTTAAGTTTTGCCCCCTCATAATTGAACAAATAAACAAAAAAAATTTTTTTGCCCCCCCCAATTATTAAATCCTACATCCGCCCCTGCGTATACCATTGATATATGGTATTGGGGTAATGAATACCCACCATATTACCTTTTTTATTTTATTTTAGAGTTCAACATTCTTTTGGTATTTCATCAGCATTTCTTGTGAGTTTTATGGTATAAATATCGGTTACAGGGGCAACGGTTTTGAGAGGAGAAGATGTGCAGACAATCTCAACCCTTGATTTTTCTGATCTACGATCTAGATTTATTATCCTATCCTAAAATTTTAACTGCTGCATAAATAGTGATCGCATCATGCCCTCTGAACTAAAACAAAAAATATCATAGTAAAGCTACTATATTCATGTTAAAATTTTATGGAGCTTTAATTAATAGATAATAATCATTGAATACATTAAAGTAGATGACAACAACTGATTGTTTTGATTTGTTTCAATACATGTATAATATAGTCTACATCGATCCTAACTTTAAATAACAAATAAAAAAATATGTAATACCTAATAGTAAAATGACTTCTTTTTGTATAAAATCATAGTAACACTACAACAAAAGTATCAATTCTTTACGTTTTTATAAAGTGTTAACTTATTTGCTAAGTTATTCACATTTATAAGTGTGTACAAAATGTTCACGCTTTTAAGTGTGAACAAATTGAACTAATAATAATATATATCACAATGTTGACGTTTACAAGCGTGAAATTTTTTTAAATTTGCAACACTTTAAAGTGTGAAGATCATTTCTTAACACCCAAATTCTTCACGTTTAAGAAGCGTGAACAAATTGAGTGTTACGAAATAATCTTCACGCTTTTAGGTGTGGACTTTGTTCAATTTTTTCACACTTATAAGTGTGAACATTGTGATAGAGATTGTTATTAGTTCAAATCTTCACGCTTAAAAGCGTGAACATTTTGTACACACTTATAAATGTAAATAACTTAGCAAATAAGTTAACCCTTTATAAAAGTGTGAAGAAAAAAACGTGAATAATTGATACTTTTTTGTAGTGTAATGAATCGAGAGATAATATCATCAAAATTAATCAACCAATTAAATTATTATTATTATTATTATTATTATTATTATTCTTATTATTATTATTATTATTATTTAATGGGTAAGGTTATGAGGGGAAGACCTCAAATGAGGGAATAAGCTACAAGTCGAATTCACTCCATTTTACCAACGGAATACTACATTTTAACGATTATATGTATTTTCCGTACCAAGTGTTTTTGTGGTAATTTTATTTATACAAAAGAGTAAAACATTTTTAAGTTGAAAAGCGATCCACCCACTACCAATTTTAATCGTAGACCACCAACATATATTTCACGGTATTATACTCTACAACTTAGTGAAACACATTAATTAATTTACAAGTAATAAAAGATTCAATATTAGCCAATGGAAAATGTGAATTTCATATTGATAGTTCTGCTATCAACGTATGACCCATTCAAGTTCCAACTCCTAAAGTCCTAATAAAGGACTGGAATTATTCAAAGTCAAAGTCGAACCATGTGTAAATTAAACTTGCCGTCTCTATAAATTAACCTGTGTTCTTCATGCAAATTATTCAATACTCCCTTAACTATATTACCTTTCTAAATTTTTTCATTGTAAATCCTTTAAAAATACTTATATGATTTCATAAAAATAACAGTATACCTTTTACATTGTAGACTTCGTAAGAAAATGAGACGGAAAAGCCTAAAGATAGCTACGATATCGTTGTTGTTTCCACTGATTTTCTTGAGTTTCAACCCGAATGAAGCTTGTCGGCTTTTAGATGGAGGTTTTGAAGAATCATGGATGAAGGCGGGGAATCTTTTAATATCGTCTTTACAAAAAGGGCCCGTCACACCACCAGGAAACAGTTGTGGTTCAACGGGGAATGGTGGTAACCCTTGTGTTGGTTCCAAGAAGTCCGTTGGTCGTCACAGTGGTGGCGTTCCTCCACCACCACTAACTCCTTCTCTTACTCGTGCATACCCTCAACACATGGTTGAATTTCGAGTGGCTGATGATGGTAGATGAAGTGTGCCAACATCCAAGGTTGCTATATATGCAAATTGGTGTCATGTGACACGTGTTTTAGATATTTATGAAGTGGATATTACTACAATTATGATTATCACACAAATCAGGCAAGAATACCCGATCGTACAATAATATAGTTACAATAAGTCTGGATGTCGAACTCAGGGAACGGTGTTTTATTTAATTAAAATGGAATTTTTATTTGAACTAATAAAAACAAGTAAAATCAGGGGCGCGCTTTAGTTCCGTACGAATGTATTTTATAAAACTCATTACTAAACTAATTAAACATAAATCAAGATTCAAAAGTTTTGAAACAATTAGAGATAAACATGTATTTACTTAGACTGCTCACCCTAGATTCTGGTTATCATAGTTATTTAGTTGCTCGTTATATTTGTTCTATCGTGAATAAGCTAGTGTAGATTAGTTTCATGTTAAGGTTAACTAAACCTATAATTATTAGAAAGACACAAACTATTCTTAGCACGTTAGGAGTCCTCCTACACGTTGTCCACCACAAATTATGCTTTAAGATTCTCACAGTCAATTACGATTTACTCTATCGATTTCGCGTCAACGATAATCTTATAATTGTCCTATTATTTCAGTAACAATTATCATGTTCATTATAAATTAATTGAATTCTATTATTTTTAACCTATCTCCGGTCACAGTTTCAAGCTATAATTATTTAAACTAGTTGAACAATCATAAATAACTAACAAATATAAGCGCGTCCGTTATAACTTAGATCTATCAGCCACGTTAAGTAGAAAATCAATAATCACAAACAACTATGGTTCATCGAATAAACGTAATTATATTGATTAAAATAGAACAGATCGTTAAAAATGCTAAATAAATAATCCAACCATCATTTAGGGTTCATTGTCTAAGCAAATACATAAAAAGTTTAGTTCATGAACAAATTACATAAAATCAGAACCAATATCCAAGTAACCGACATGTTAAAATTGAATACAGAATGAGATTAAGCAAACCAAATCGCGAACTGCGTGAAAGAAGCTTGAATGGCGTCAAACCCCTTGATCTCGCGTCTCTAAATTGTTGCTAAAACCCCTAGAAAATGCTCTTAGTTGAATTAGGGTTAAAAGTTTCGTAACCTCTTTATTTTGTGGTTTAATTCGTTTAAATAGTAACCTCTGTATGAGGAAATGTGACATGTACATATATTATTATTATTATTATTATAATACTATACGTTTTATACCCTAATCACCAATACATAACCATTAATTGTCTTGCTACTTGTTTATGATTTTTTGAATTTCTTCTTCGTTATATATGATTAAATGATAGTTGCCTAGCTACGTACTAGTGTGTGTATTGATAAACCCCATGAACTTTGCTTCAATCTTCGAGTTATAGCTTCGTCTCCTTTCATCGTTTTAAAATCAAAATTAACATAAACAAAGGCTTTGCTCATTAGAACATTTCCGATATGATGCTTATCAAATTTCCCGAGAAACATTTTGAGGACTCAAAAATCAAAATTGTTTGTTTAGTACATGTACGCTTTTTCCTGCCTTTTCGTTCAGTTTGACTTATGATGTAAATTGAAATTTCAATTATTAAGTTTAGAAAAAATTACACGGGTCGTCCTGTGATTTGTCAAAAACTACATGCGTCGTCCCTGCAAGTTTTTTTTGTCACTGGTCATCCCTGTGATTGCAGAATCTTGCATGGGTCGTCCCTATCGCTAAGGGCCGTTTGACATGTCCGTTAAATTGGGCCATGTGCACAACATGTGAGGATATAATGGTCATCTAAGTGATTTAACTTTTAAGGGACTACGAGTGTAATTTTGACTAAACCAGAGTGACCATTTGTGTAATTTTTATTTTTCAGTTTTAATTTATTTTAATTTAATATTTCTTTTTTTTAAACGTATTTAGTTAACATTTTTTATAATTTACTTTTTAATGCTCCTAATATTTTTATAATTCATTTACATATATTTCTGGATCGATTGGGATGAATCGCTGTTACCCGATTATTGATCATCAGAAAACACACCATACATCTTCTTCTTAAATGCCTTAAATCTTCCACAAACTCTTCCATACCAATTTGCCATTGTTTCATTCTTTTAAACACACCCAAATGAAATTAACAACAAGCCCACATAGCAAATATAATCAAGAACAGAAAAAACACCAACAAAAACACCACCTTATTTTAATTTGTTCAGACCCATTGCAAGTCGTTGATCATCAGTATCAGTGGCGGATCCAGAAAATCTATTCGTAGGGGGCCTAAAAATAATATTTAAATGCGAGACAACAGAGTACGGACCTTAATATCATTAAAACAATTAAACAACACAAAATAGCCCAAAAACAACTATATACAATAACAATAAATGTAAGAAAAACAATAAATACAAAAGAAACAATGGTAAAAGATAAATTATAATGATAGAATTTCATCAAATACAACGCATCCATTTGAAAGGGTAAAAATCAGTTACAAAAGGGATGGGCTTTTTATTAAATGTTTGATTTAATGGGCTGAATTCGAACTTCAAAACGTTATATTTTGCGGGCCTAGTAGAAAAATTCAGATTTTTAACACTTGTGGGCCTATTTTGACTGGGGGCCCGTGACCCCCCTCCTAAAGCACTAGATACCAAACCCACAATAAAACACAGATCCGCAATCGAGTACCATGGTCGGAAAAATACAGCTCCGGAATCGACCACCACCACGGCACCACTGTTTTTTTCAGCCAAATCTGATTAGTTAAACAATTATGATGGGTTTCGAGTCCGGTTTAAGATGGAGACAACAGTGAAAGAGAAAGAGAGTTGAGAGGGAGATATATGTCGAGGGATGAGAGGGTCTTTTGGTTTGGGTTTTGATTTGCTAGAAAAAAATGAAATGTTTGATTTTTGATTTGATTAAAGGTGAGTGGGTTTGAAGATAGGTAACAAATTGGTGTTAAGGTTCTTGATAAAATTAGACACAAAAGAAAGAGAAAGTTAAATGTGTATACTTTTTTTTATTTATTTAATTCTAGGTTTAGAAAATAGGTTGATGTTGATGAAATATGTAATGGATGATGAAGAAGATGAAAGAAATAATTATCTTAGACGGAGTACTTTTTATTTATTTTATTTTATCATTTATTACTATAAAAGAAAGTGAAAAAAGAATTATATGAAAATAGAAATTACACTCGTAGTCCCTAAAACCATTAAGATGACCATTATACCCTCACATGCCATGCACATGACCCAATATAACAGACGGGTTAAATGGCCGTTTGCGATAGGGACGATCCATGCACGATTCTGCAACTACAGGGATGACCAGTGTAAAAAATTTTTTTGCAGGGACGACGCATGTAATTTTTGACAAACCACAAGGACGACCGGTGTAATTTTTTCTTCTATCTATAAACTCCCCCATCACCACTGTTATCATCCAACAACCAATCAGCCACCACCACTATCATTTAAAAACCACCATTCGCCAACAAACCACCACTGCCGTTAAGCAACCGAGATACTGACTGCCGCCATTGAGGTTTGCCTGTCGTCACCACCGCCTTTTTCAGATTTATCATCGTCACCATCGGATCTCGCCCCCACCGGACTTCATTTTTGGGCTGACTTTCATCTTTATCAAGTCCGTCATCGTCGCCGCCGTATCAAAACACCGATGACTTCCTTCCACCAAGTCCGTCACCGCCATCGTAAACCTTCAGTTGATTTTTTTCTTCCTACACTACTACACAAAGGGATATGTAGACCGGTTAAAAAGCTTAAGATGTCCAGTTTTTGAACCGCTCTTGATAATCATCTATACCGGTTTCAAAACCGGTCTTAATAACAATATGTAGACCGGTTACTGCTTGGATGGCGGGAGTTCAAATATATATATATATATGGCGGGAGTTCAAATATATATATATATATATATATATATATATATATATATATATATATATATATATATGAGTAGGATCTAGGGAGAAGGTTTTTTAGGGAGAGAAGAGGGAGAAAGATTTTTTGTTACTATGATTCAATATATTTATTCTAAGATTCAGTATTTTTATCCTAAGATTCAAATTTTTATTACTATAACTTCTGAATCATAGCAACAAAAGATTAAATCTTATTAATAAACTATTGAATCAAAGCAATAAAATGTATAATTATATTAATAAAAAATTAAATCTTAGCAATAAAATATTGAATCATAGCAATAAAAAATATATCTCACTCTTCTCTCCTTAAATTTCCTTCTTTTTTGATCGTTTAACTATATATATATATATATATATATATATATATATATATATATATATATATATATATATATATATATATATATATATATATATATATAGATTTTCATCCACTATATAATAAAAAATGGCTGTTGTACAGCAAACCACGCACTTGCTGCAAAAAGTGAGTATTATTAGAGGTGACAATTTTAGACCCATTGGTTAAATATGGGTCAATTTGGTTAATTTTTAGGAGGGGATGGGTTTGTTGGGTCTCTTCCCCCTTTTTTTAGATGGGTCTAAATGGGTTTTTCAATATAACTTCTAATTGTGTAACAACTAATCAACGGGTTTAGACGGGTCTAGCGGGTATTTTTTTTTTTTTCATCTCATTTCATTTTTTTCATTTTTCACTCAAATAAAAAAAAATAATTGGTGAACCCGATGACCCGACCCAACCCGAGACCCATTTAACCCGGACCCATTTAGACCCATCTAGACCCGGACCCATTTAGACCCAAACCCATCTAGACCCGTGACCCGACCCGACCCATTCATTTTGCCACCTCCAAGTATTATCATAACCAAATCACAAACATCCTATATAATCAAAAATCAAATCACAATTTATTTATATATACCAACCGATGTCTAGAAATTCAAAATTTCGTACATAAATCATTCTCTAAATCAAATCAACACACTTACTTGAACCAGATAAATCCAAATAAACTAACTTCAACATATTTGTAAATTCTTGCTTCCAAACTAAAAAGATACAGTGCAAATTAAAATCTAATTAAAAGTTTTTGGAGAAGATGTAATGACAAAAGTCTCCTTCCAACTATCATCAACCGTCGAAGTAGAAGTTTCACAAAGGTCATACCAGCTACAAATAGGTGGCCAGGATTTCTGAAATACAAAATAAATTAGCTATGACACTCAATAACAACACAACAAAGATAATTCGAAGATTATACATTTAATGATCTTAATATCTAATAAGAATACTTGAATCTGAAACTCTTACATTTCCCACTATTGTGTTGGTGAAGGACACAACCAGGATTTATTTTAAAACATGTTGTACTATTAAATCTCTCATGGGAATGATGCAACAAATTAATAAAGAGCAGTTCTACCGAAAAAATAAAAAAAAATATTTTAAGTAGTCTGGTAGTCGCTATTTCTCAAGGAAAAATGATAAGTGATGGCACACTTACTAAAACTAATCATCAAAATCAATTTGATGCATACATGTAATAGCAAGTTATGTTGAAAGTTTAGGCACATACCATCTTTGTGGTCAATCTATCGACTTTTCAGCATCTTCATTTTCATGTCCTGTTTCAATAAAATAGGCATGGTCAATATATAGGACTTTGTAGAACAATATGCCAACATCTTATATATATTCGAGGCTTCTTATTTTCTTGAAGGGCATGCGAAGTATATTGTATACCCTTCAACTTTTGTCCGAGGTTCATCTAGGAAATACAATCTAGGTATACCAAAACATGTTCTTGACCAATTTATTATATTGGTATTAACATACACAACCCAAGTCCTGAAATATACTTAACCTGCATCAATACAATATACACACAATCAGGGCCGTCTCTGAGTTTTTGGAGACCCTGGACAAAAACATGAACGATTGCCGAAATAAGGCTATATATTAAGTTATGAGATATTTTTTTATTCTTTTTGTTGCGGCTCAGTCAACTTTGAAACAATTAGAAACATATTTTTTTTCTTTCAATTAATTACCAAATTGTATATATGCGTATACACACATACATATACACAAACACACACATTTTGAGGCCCTTATAATTTGGAAGCCCTGAGCGGTCGACCACCTCGCCCATCCTCGAAAACGGCCCTGCACACAATTTATTCATGATTGTTCTTTTTTATTAAAAATGACTGAAAACAAAGAAGGGAAGTCAGGATCTTGTTACCTTGTTTGTTCATGGAGTGCGGAATAACACAAACGTTATGACTGAAGAATCATAAGAAATTAAATACAATGCTAGCTGGTAAATCTGCATTACAACAATAGCTTAATACAATGTGAACATTAGACTAAGGAAGGGCTTCTAGATGACTCCATTAAAAACAATTACTTGATGGATTGAAGTTTGAAACTTAAAAAGTTGATTATTGGATTACAAGGATACAGTGGGTTATTTTCAAAGGCTAATTACAGATAAAATAGATGTTGTAAGTTATCAACTGAAATTAAATAATTACAGACCATCATATGGTGACATATATTGATTCATATTCATATATATACATCACAAAAACATACACACATCAACACAATACATATAATGTAGTCGGGTCTACTAGTTATATTAAACGATACATATTAATTATCATCTTAAATTATATATAGAAAACAACTTTATGATGTCATCATTCTAATTAAGTTTCAATTTTTCAATTAAGCCATTTAATTTTAGTAAATTTTAAAATAAGATCCCTAACATTTAAAAAAAGAATTTTTTTAATCAACTACTCACTTACATATAAAAAAAATTTAATTCATTAATTAAAACATTATTCAAATCGATATGTAATCTTTCTATTTCAATTCACCGAGTAGAAATAAAATTACTTGAAAAGCTTAATAAAGACTTAAAATAATTAATTTAGTCAAGTTTCTTGGTTTCAAATATTTTAATTTTATAATCTCTACTTATATAATCCATTTACACAAATAATATTATTATGAATCCAACTAAATGCTTAATATAATATTAACTTACACATTTTATTATTATAAACAAGATACTAAATACGAAAATTCATATTAAAAATCTATAGCCCGTGTGTATACACGGGTTTAAAGTCTAGTTTAGTAATATAATCAACATAAACTTTGACCTATTGAAAAAAGGGGCAATTACATGTATATAATAACGACATGAAGTTTTCAACAAGGTAGAGAAACAAGTGTTAATCATTAATCATATATCATATACAGAAATAATAAAAAGGATTCTAGGTGTAAGAGATCGAACAAGTCTAATATATAACTTACTATACCAAATTGAGAGAAATCAAAGAAAAAGGAACAGCAGATCAAGCCAGATCTGTACGTGGCCGGTGATGGTGGAGTTCACCTTTGTCAACGGCGTGATCCGTTGGAAGCAATGGTCCAGTTGGCGACAACGAGATGGGTGGATATGGATGGTAGCGGGCAGGGGTAGAGCCAGGAAATTCGCATGGAGGGTTCGAAAAAAATTTATTTTAAATTATTCAATAGTTTTGTGGGGGCGAAAATTTTAAAATGTCATTAATACCTTAAAAAAAAAATTTAAAGTAATTTAAAATTTCTTGTGGGGGTAGCAGGATAGAAACTGTTTGTTGGTAGTGTGTGGGGAGAAATAGTGGGGTTATGTGAAAATAAAGGTAGAACAGGGAAGGGTTATCTGATTATTCCCTTCGAATTCATCTGAAATTTTTTGAATGCTCGTCCCTAATTTAATCAAACGCGAAATCCATTGACCGGTTGGTATATCTAGACCGGTTGGTTTATGAAGACCGGTTCGTACACACATCTAGACCGGCTTGTAGCTTTGGGTTTTTGGCGAAAGTCCTTTTTAAACCGGTTTCATCCATAACCGGTCTATATATGGGGTCTTAATGTTCTTTTCTGTAGTAGTGCTAGAAAGTCGAGAAAATTTTCTTTTACTCTATTTTTCCCCCTCTATTAATTCTAGGTTTATTTGTGTGATTTGTTATAGATCCGGGTTTTAGATGTGATTTAATAGATATGTGATTTTGAATGTTTATTCGTGTTTCTTTTAGTTTAGAGGATTTACTTTAATTTTTTGTGCTTGCGGTGGTATAGGTGTGGTGCAATGGTTATCAATGGTGGTGGATGGTTGTAACTTGTAAATGGTGGTTGACATGATGAACATTCATGATGGTGGTTGAAGGTGAACCATTGAATCCAGAACATTACTGTACATATTTTCAATACTAAAAAATCACAGGTGAATCAGGGGCAGAGCTAGGATTTATATATTGGGGGCAAATTTTTTTTTTTAGTTATTTCTTCATCTATGGGGTAAAACCTATAAAATATTATAAATACCTTTAAAAAATTATTTTTTTACATAATTTAAAAATTATTAAGGGGGCGACTGCCCATGTTCCCCTCTACATCCGCCCCCAAGTCTAGGTGAATGCTTGGATGAAAATGGTTAACTAATAATTTACAAGTTTAAAACATTTTTAAAAACTATAGATAATAATTGTGGTAAAAAAGCTCAACTACTGTCATTGACTTTTGTATAAGAAAAGGAATCTTTAAAATCCGTCAAAAACACTCGACGATGGATGAAAACATAAACAAACCAAATAAATAAAGAAAAAAAAAATGGTGATGATAAATCCACTCATGTTTTTGATAAATTCACCATTTCTGTGTAATACCAGTTTGTACAGTACCAGTGTTCGATGCATACAAATGGTGGATCTATCAAAAAAATGAGTGGAAAATCTGGACAATGTGGCAATCACGTGAAATTAAAGTGCTTTGCTGGAGTTTGCGTGTATCCTACGTGGCAATAGTAACCGGTTACTAGCAGGTCATAATTCCTGGATTACTTCGACACAATTTAGTAAACTTAGTTTATCCAAAAGTAAGAAACCTATAATTTTGATCATGGTTTTGTTAGAACGTGAACTTAAGTCCTTCAAGTGAACATTTTGAAATACTTTAATGTCTTATGTGTGTATTAACCCTTGTATGAAATAAGCCGATTTAAAAGCAATATTTTTTAAGATGTAAAAAAAAAAAAATACAATACGTGTGGTGAGAAAAGTTCAAAAGAGTATGAAATTTAGAGGGAGTAGTTAATTTTGAAAAAGATGGAGTAAATGAGTTTTTGTACACATCATACAATGTTATTGGTTATCCCATATTTCAGAAAATTATTGTGCTCTAATGATCTCGTCTTTACCGGTGGTTCACAAAGTTTTTGTTAGAGTTTCTAAAAATTTATATCCTATTCTATGGTCATGAGTTCGAGTCTGAAATATCAAATCTTGATTCTATATCATGTCTTCACAACTTCATACTAGCTACTACTTATCTGATTTTTTTTTATTGTACTTTACAAGTTCTATTTAATTTACTTGCTTAAAGAACAAGTTAATCATAATCACAATTAAGATAAGCAGTCATTAATTTCCATGCAACTTCTTTCCTTGGCATTTCATGGAGTAAAAAATCTATTTCTAATCCACTTCACCAAGAAACGAAGGTCAACATGTTATATGATACCATTGAATTGTCTTCAAAACCATACGGTCGATAACTCGGTATTACTCGATAATATAGAAAAAGAGCAATCGAAAGGTTGTATCAATGCGATTCTTGACGGATTAGGCGAGTACATAATATGGGTCAAATATAATTCTTCAATATCAACGTTTTCTTACAAAGAAAAAAGAGTTAGTTTTTTAAATACTCTTATGTTGAAGTCAATACGAAAGATTATAATTATGTTCAACATTCATCGATCATCTAATATTTCTTTGTTAGAGAACACGACCTCTCATCGTGTCATAATTATATATTCAGGGTAAGGTTCAAATGAGACTAAAAATTATTGTGAGAATAGAGGAACCAATGATATGGTACCATGTGTACAAAGAGAATACAAAACCCATTTACCCCTTAAATTAAATATCTCACAAACGACAAATCGAAAAATTATGAAAATTGCATCATTAGATTCAGCGTTTGATACTCTTCGATTTGCCGTCCATTAAGCCATACTTTCGACGAGTTTTTTTTTTTCCATTATTTTTAGTGGGTTTCACATTACTAACACGTGTGTTACAGTGTTGCGTTTAGGGTTTAGGGTTTGGGGTTTAGGGGTTAGGGTTTAGGGTTGGGAGTTTGGGGTTTCGTCCCGAAACCCCAAACTCCCAACCCTAAACCCTAACCCGACGAAACCCCAAACTCCCAACCCTAAACCCTAACCCCTAAACCCCAAACCCTAAACCCTAAACGCTTTATAAAACTCTAAACCCTAAATCATACTAAACCCTAAACCCTAAACACTGCTAAACCCTAACACTAAACCCTGCTAAACCCTAACACTAAACCCTGCTAAACCCTAACTCTAAACCCTAACCCTAAACCCTAAATCAAATGTATAATCAATCACTAACACATGTGTTACTAATATGTAAAACCCACCAAAAAAATGGAAAAAAAAAAGTTCGTCGGAAGTATGCCTTGATGGACGGCAAATCGAAGAGGATAAAACGCTGAAAAATATGGTGCAATTTTCATGATTTTTCGACTTGTCGTTTGTGAGATATTTAATTTTTAAAAACGTGGATGAGAGAGAAAAAAGTGGCACATGGCATATTGTGGTTGGTTCTCCCATTCTCACACAAAATAAATGGTCTCAATTGAACTCTTCTCTATATATTCAACATTGAAGTCTTTTTAATTATTCTTTTATAGAAGAGTTCAATTGAGACCATTTATTTTGTGTAAGAATGGGAGAACCAACCACAATATGCCATGTGTCACTTTTTTCTCTCTCATCCACGTTTTTAAAAATTAAATATCTCACAAACGACAAGTCGAAAAATCATGAAAATTGCACCATATTTTTCAGCGTTTTATCCTCTTCGATTTCCCGTCCATCAAGGCATACTTCCGATGAACTTTTTTTTTTCATTTTTTTGGTGGGTTTTACATATTAGTAACACATGTGTTAGTGATTGATTATACATTTGATTTAGGGTTTAGGGTTAGGGTTTAGAGTTAGGGTTTAGCAGGGTTTAGTGTTAGGGTTTAGCAGGGTTTAGTGTTAGGGTTTAGCAGGGGTTAGGGTTTAGGGTTTAGTATGATTTGGGGTTTAGAGTTTTATAAAGCGTTTAGGGTTTAGGGTTTGGGGTTTAGGGGTTAGGGTTTAGGGTTTGGAGTTTGGGGTTTCGTGACGAAACCCCAAACTCCCAACCCTAAACCCTAAACGCAACACTGTAACACACGTGTTAGTAATGTGAAACCCACTAAAAATAATGAAAAAAAAAACTCGTCGAAAGTATGCCTTAATGGACGGAAAATCGAAGAGGGTCAAGCGCTGAATCTAATGGTGCAATTTTCATAATTTTTCGATTTGTTGTTTGTGAGATATTTAACTTAAGGGGTAAATGAGTTTTGTATTCTGTTTGTACACATGGCACCATATCATTGGTTCCTCTATTCTCACAAAAACTTTTAGTCTCATTTGAACCTTACCCTATTCTTTTAAATGAAAATATGTTTTCGTTGACTATGTTGTGTAACTTGGGAAATAAGAATAGATCATCTTACAAAACTGCCACGTACAACTATAAATATTGTTACTATTTTATTTTATTTTACTTGGTAAACGCCTTCGTAATCATGCGCACCAGAGTGACCTATGAACATTGAACACCAAGTACTATTCAAAATCTCAAATAGTGAAAATTATATACGGAGTAAATAATAACAAATGCGAATATTGACAATGGCGGCCTGGCGGGTGCTAATATGAGTTTAGTTATAAAAAACTCACATCTTTTTTCAGAAATTTTTTTTAAGAAAATTAGAAAATGTGTTCAAATTCGAGTTTTTTAATAAACTTTTATAAGAAAAGGAAAATCCTTGTTTCCTTTTTATAACTACAAAGTTGAAAACTATTTTTTATGATTTTCCATCTCTATTCTTCTTTGGAAAAGGAAAACTCCATCACTTACAACTAAACATGTTTTCTAGATTTTCCACACTATTTTATAGAAGTAAAACACTTCTCATTCTCTAGATAAATGGAAAAAGAAAAATGAAGAAATTTTTTTCTAACTAAACGCGCCCTTATTTACTCCCAAGTTTTACTTTTTTTTTATTCTTTTTTTTTTAAAAAATTTATTCACTGGATTATGCTAAGTTAATATATCATAATAGGTCTCTCAAGATATATTGTACTAGTAACTTAATTAAATACGTGACGAAACTAATGATATCAATTATTCCTATATGTATAACCTAATAATATGACCAAATATACAATATTGATACGTATTTTTCTTTACCAAACTTCTTGTGGCAAACATTTTTATATTAGCCGTGGAACTAATATGTGAACTTCATTTGATAGTTCTACTATCCATATATGACTCATTCAATCTATCAAGTTCAATTCCAACTCCTAATTACAGATTAAAGACTAGAATTATTCAAAGTCAAAGTCAAACCATGTGTAAAACTTGGCCTATAAATATACTTGTGTTCTTTCATGCAAAATTATTCATCACCCTAACAATTTTACCTTTCATTGTACTTTTTAAATTTTATAAAAAGGAAAATCCTTTACATTGGACTATTGGAGCTAGACATTGTAAGAAAATGAGTCGAAAAGGCCTAAACGTGGCCACGATCGCATTCTTGTTGACACTAATTTTCTTGAGTTTCAAACCGAATGAAGCTTGTCGGCTTCTAGATGGAGGATTTGAAGAAACATGGATGAAGACGGGGAATCTTTTGATGTCGTCTTTAACAAAAGGCCCTGTCACACCACCAGGAAACGGATGTGGTTCAACGGGAAATGGTGGTAACCCTTGTATTGGTTCCAAGAAGTTCCTTGGTCGCCATAGTGGTGGTGTTCCTCCACCACCACCAATGACTACTCCTTCCCATTCTCGTGCATACCCTCAACACATGGTTGAATTTGGAGTGGCTGATGATGGTAGATGATCGAATGCCAACATCTTAACATCTTAACATTTTTTGTTTTATTTTATATTCTATATTTTTTATCATGGAGTGCCACAAAGGTGTTGTGAAAAATGAGCCAAGTATACTGGATGATGTACAAAGGAAAACGATAGTAGCAGAGGAAATGTATGAGGACATGTGGCATGTACATATTATTAACTACTATATGTTTCATACCCTAATCACCAATAAATAACCGTTTTCTTGCTAATTCTTGTTGGATATATATGATTAATGATTAATGATTTGATGATAATTGCCTAGCTACATACTAGTGTGTATTTTGATAAGCTCCATTAACTTTGCTTCAATCTTCGAGTTATAGCTTCGTCTCCTTACATCGGTTTTAAGATCATAATTAACATAAACAAAGGCTATGCTCATTAGAACGTTTCCGATATGATGCATATCAAATTTCCCTAGAAACATTTTCAGGACTCAAAATTATTTGTTTAGTACATGTATGTTTTTTTCCAGCCTTTTCGTTCAGTTTGACTTATGATGTCAAGTCGAGCGTATTGTAAATTGAAATTGACATTCAATGATCAATTTACCTCAGTTTATATCTAACTGCATTGATTATGTAACAAGTACTTACAACCTATTGATGTTGGTTTAAATTCTGTGACTAACTTCATATAAAATTGAGAATCTGTGCATTTGACTTCAAAAGTCAAACTATTTACCAAATCATGCATAATTTTTACTGTGATCATGCATTTTTATTTATACTTGACACTTTTTAATGGATTCTTACAAAGCTTTGGATACCAAATATTATCGGCGTTATGATCATGAAGTCTTAATTATTGATTTGACTTGCTCAAGATTACATACAAGAAATGGCAATGGAACTTGGAGGATAGAAAATAAGGTTACACTCAATATATCCCGGAATTTACAAACTATGTGATGGGTAACATATTTTAATTGAATATGTAGTAACCAATCTTGAAGTTTCACGAAACAGAAATTAAGAAAATAATTATCATTTAACATATGGAAAAATGTATAGATAACAAACTGAAATTGCATAACAGAAAGCTCAAATTTGAAGACTATTGGAATTCGAAAGACTAGAGGTTCTGATACCACAATTCGACTCGCGCAACAGGAGACAAACGCTTCCTAAACTATAAATGACCTTCAAGTTCGTGATGAGTGGACATCAATCACTATAAAGCTAATTGCTCATTGGTGATAAACTCCCAAATTGATCATTCCAATCTTCATATAAATCGAGCTCATCAGGAGAAACAGAAGATCTCACGTGTTGCATTGCCTTCTCAAAGTCCTGCAAAATGATGAGAACCGACAGATATCAGCTTAAATATTTAACATTTAACTTACTTATTGAAACTAGAAATTTATGTAAGTTTGCAAATTTACCTTATCCGTTTGTTCTATTTTCAGTTTTGTTTAAAATCTGAGTTGGATTTGTGTCATAAGTCATGACAATCATTGACAATTATCAGTTGATCACTATGTAATGATAAATCACCGTGTTATCAAAGTTCAAAACCTAAATGTCGATTTCAAAGTCAAGAAACACTATAACGCAAGTACCTGTAGAGTAACAGGTCTAATATCCTCCATATTAAGTTCTTCAATTTTGGTGCCTTGACTAAAAGCCTCTCTCACTGGGCCCATGGAAGCATCTTTGACTAGATTTCTCATGTCAGATCCCGAATAGCCTGTAGAGTGTCAAAGTAGAAGTGACAAACTATATGTATATATATATATATATATATATATATATATATATATATATATATATATATATATATGTATATGTATATGTATATATGTATATTTTCACAATCTACAACTGATAAAAGATAAGAAAGTAAGTTACCTTCAGTTGATTTGCATATGCTATCAAGATCCTCTGTTGAGAGTTTGAAGAGCCCATCTATCGCCAAAAGATTACGTACTATCAAGGCTTGTGCTTCTTTACCCACATAGAAATGATTAGCATAAGAAACTGTAGAACTAGATAAAATAAAGGTACAAAAATGGGTTTGTTGAGTAATAGGTCAAAACAGATCATTAAAAACAGGATTATACAAGTTACCGTCGATTTGACCATCTATTTTTTTTCCATTTTTTTTTTAACTTTAATATAAATATAAATAATACATTATTCAAAAGTTCAAAGAATAAGGACAAAAAGTGTTACGGGGTTTTGACCTGCAAGTTCTTAAGAGCTGTTTTAAGTCTTGGCCCATTTGGACCCGTTGTAAATTGAACCTGAGCAAGGAAGTGGAATATAAAATCGTTTGGTAAGTCGCCTTCTAGCTGCCTCATCTAAGTCTTGTGGTCTATTCGTTGCTCCTGTAACACATATCAAAAACTGCAATTATTTAATGCTCACGTTTAAATTAGGAAAAAGAAAGTTGTACGCTTAACAAATCACCTACCTACGACCAGAACTTGTTCATTTCCACTATCAAATCCTTCCATTCCTATGTAAAACTCTGTTTTTATTCGCCTAGAAGTGTCATGCTCATCACCGGCAGACATGTGCTGTATTGGCATAATCTTTTAGCATATCAAATCAAGGATATATTTTTTTTCTCTGTTCATGGATCAGAATTAGATGTACCTTATACAAAATTGAATCTATTTCATCCACAAAAATTACTGCTGGCTGACGACATCTTGCGACTTCAAATAGAGCCTTCACTAGCTTTTCGCTCTCTCCGAGCTACAGTCACCATTGAATCTTTTTAGATGATACGAATAAAATTTATAGTAAAAATTGAAATTTCTCTTCCAATATGACAGGAACAATAACATATTAAATCATCATCATGAATAAGTTACAAATTATTTGCCTAAATGCACCAATAAGTACCCATTCTCCATATAGTGAGCTTGCAGTTATGTAAAAAAATGTTGCTTTAGCCTGTGAAGCAATAGCTTTAGCCATCATTGTTTTACCTGTTCCCTAATTAATAAAAATAAAGAAAAACGCAAGCGAATGTGATTAACAATTTATCATGATTAATTACTAACCAATAATATATATTACACACTTACAGGGGGGCCAAAAAAGAGAAGTCCTCATCCTGGATATCGACAACCTTCAAAAAGATCAGGCCGTAACAAAGGCCATATGACCATTTCCTTTACACATTCTTTTGCATGATGTAACCCAACTGTTAAGTAAGCAAGCATATATCACAACATAATCTTAACTAAGAGTTTTAGTTAAACATATTAGCATAAATCACTAATTATACCTACCAATATCATCCCAGCGCACATTGCAATTTGTGTCCATGATCTCATTGCTAATGCGCTCAATAAGGACAGGATCTATATTCCTTATGTTGGGTTTTCTATTCCCTAACTAGATTAATATGCACAGCGGAATCATAACAAAAATTAATCTAAGGCAATTAGGATACTAAACCCTAAGGGATCTTAACTTGAATAAATAAAAGTAATAAAATAAATAAGATAAACAGAAATTGCTAACCTTTTGAGAAAATCAATTTCTCACGCGCGCAGACGATCTTGCAGAGCTTCCTTACTTGGAGGCGAGTGCCCAAACTAGAACACCTCTAATGGCTCACACCCACGAACCAAAGAGAAATTCCAAATCCTTTGGTACCGATATGAAATCGAATAACTCTTACAAGGATTTATACTAAGAAAGAAAGAATGAGAAATGGTGCACTTTGAAACCTTAACATAACCCCTCTATTTATAGGGGAAGGAAAGGCTTATGGTTTCATCCCATGGGCAATGTGGGATAACCATTTCCTTATGGTTTCATCCATTGAGCAATGTGGGATAGCCACAAATATGTCCAAGACTTTCAACCATTGCTCCCAACTCACGTTTTCTTAATTATTTCTCTTAACCGTTCATCGAGGGCAACCCAAAAAGGACTCCACTTTTAACGATAGTATTTCCAATTAGTTATGAATTGGACACAATATCCAACAGTCTCCCACTTGGACAATTCATCAACTACTATTGGTCTAAGCCTATTCCATTAACTAAGTAGAGAGTGTCATCCAACGCAACTGCCGAACTCTGATTCGAATCTAGAGTTAGCCCTTTAGATAAGTGATCAACTATTCCTTTGTTCTATAGATATCGTATGAATCGAGACATGGATTTTAATCAATCTCAAGATTCATAATTAGTTTTCTGATTTCCGATTACATTGACTATATGAGACTATTGAACTATCAACTTAGTCTCGGCCAGGCCTAGCACTTTAGAGTCAATCTTTAATCATCAGAGGGCCCAAGATATCGCTTTTCCCATTTAGGCGAAAAGGAACAAATAAATTTTGACTACATAGTACTAGTCAACTCATCATGTCATACCTAGCATACCCTTTATGACTGGCAGTTACGCACAGCGTTTGAATAGACTAAAGTATAACAGACTTGAAAAACTAGGAACTCAATGTATCTCCATTTTAAGAATAGGGGATATTATCATCTCAGAGTTACTCGTGATTTCAATCCATGAAGTAACTTCCATGAGTGCGGGTCTCTCCTATACTTAAATCCCCATTAAGTACCCATGAGTGTTGCAGCATTTTCTATGCCATGTCTAATCTCCATAGACAATCTACTAACACTCCATGACAGTCTTGATTCACCACTTACTTCTAGGAGTGTGAACGACTGAGGAGGTTCGAGTAAAAATTGTTTTACTCGGGAAGTGGTGTCTAAACATGCAAAACAGAAACACAATGACAAACAATAGTAAATAGTAGAACTCCTTCCAATAAATAAATCTCTATTATTTAATCACCAAGTCTATATCAATTTCCATCATTGTTTACAATGTTTTAAAAATCAAACTAACAACTAAAACTTTACATTATCTCTTAAACCTATGCTCCTAGCATGTTCATCATGTTTGGACTTTCCAAGTGGCTTTGTGAACGGATCAGCTGGATTATCCTCTGATCTTATGCTCTTCACAATTACGTGTCCTTCTTCGACTTTCTTTCGAACAAAATGGTATTTTCTTTCAATGTGTTTTGACTTTCCGTGATCCTTGGGTTCTTTACTCAAGGCGACCGCACTTTCGTTATCACAGAATATTTCAATGGGGTCTTGAACCGTTGGAACAACTCCAAGATCTCCAATGAAATTCTTAATCCAGATGGCCTCCTTTGAAGCCTCGCAAGCCGCTATGTACTCAGACTCGCACGTTGAGTCTGCCACCATATCTTGCTTGGAACTTTTCCATATCACCGCTCCCCCATTTAGTAAGAATACCCAACCAGACTGTGAACGGCTATCATCTCTATCTGTTTGGAAACTTGCATCACTATAACCTCTTACTCTGAGTTCTTCTTCTCCACCATAAACCAAGAACCTGTCTTTAGTATTCCTCAAATACTTAAGAATATTCTTTACAGCTGTCCAATGACCTTCACCAGGATTCTGCTGATGTCGACTCACTAAGCTCAAAGCAAATGAGACATCAGGCCTTGTACACGTCATGACATACATGATCGATCCTATAGCCGAAGCATATGGGACTCGACTCATTCTATCCGATTCTTCCTTAGATTTCGGACAAAGATCCTTACTGATCTTAATGCCATGATGTAAGGGTAGATTCCCTTTCTTAGAGTTCTCCATTTTAAATCTTTTCAAAATTTTCTCTAAGTATGTGTCCTGGTTAAGTCCTATGAGACGTCTCGACCTATCTCTATAAATCTTTATACCAAGAATATATGCTGCATCTCCCAAGTCTTTCATAGCGAAACATTTTCCCAACCAATCCTTTACACCTTGTAAAGTTGGGATATCGTTTCCTATGAGTAGTATATCATCCACATATAATACTAGGAAGACTACAACACTCCCACTGAACTTGACATATATACAGGACTCATCTTCACTTCTAGAAAATCCAAACTCTGTGACTTTCTCATGGAAGCAGAGATTCCAACTACGAGAGGCTTGTTTAAGTCCATAAATAGCCTTCTGAAGCTTACACACTCTATTAGGATACTTTTCATCTTCAAAACCTTCCGGTTGTGCCATGAACATATCCTCTGTCAGTTTCCCGTTAAGGAAAGCGGTTTTGACATCCATCTGCCAAATTTCATAATCATGAAACGCAGCTATGACTAGCATAATCCTAATTGACTTTATCTTAGCTACTGGTTAGAAGGTTTCCTCATAATCAATCCCGTGGGTTTGAGTATGGCCATTCGCTACCAACCTAGCTTTATAAGTGTGTACTTTCCCATCCATGTCGGTCTTCTTCTTGAAGATCCACTTACAACCCACCGTCTTAAGACCGGGTGTAGTGTCAACCAAATTCCAAACTTGGTTGTCATACATAGACTGAATTTCGCTTTTCATAGCTTCCTTCCACTTGGCAGCCTCAGGGCCTGCCATCGCTTCCTTGTAGTTAGCAGGTTCATCTAAGTCATTTAGTGTACTGTCACTAATTTTATCCTCTTGTTCTATTTAATAGTACTGAGGAGGATTGCTAACTCTACTAGATCTGCGAATGGGTAAAGATATGTCTTCAGGTTCAACAGGTGTTTCATCCTCTTGTTGAACATCAGTGTTTACTGTAGGTTCTTTATCGGGCGACTCTTGAATTTCTTCAAGATCAATCTTACTCCCACTGTCCTCTTTAGATATCATTTCTCTCTCAAGGAACACTCCTCTTCGAGCTACAAAGACCACATTATCCGTGGATCTGTAGAACAGATATCCAAACGACTCCTGTGGATAGCCGACGAAAAGACACTTTTCTGATCTGGAGTCTAGTTTGTCCTGAGTTTCTCGTCTAACGAAAACTTCACAACCCCAGATTTTGATGTGACCAAGAGAAGGATGTTTTCCCTTCCACATCTCATAAGGTGTCTTTGAAACCTTCTTGGTGGGTAAAAGATTTAAGATGTGAGCGGCTGTTTCTAATGCATAACCCCAAAACCTTATCGGAAGTGTAGCCCGACTCATCATAGACCGAACCATGTCTAACAAGGTTATATTTCTCCTCTCAGCAACACCACTAAGTTGTGGCGTTCTAGGAGGAGTTAATTGTGAAACTATTCCACAATCTCTAAGATGATCGAGAAACTCGATACTAAGGTATTCTCCTCCCCTATCGGATCGGAGAACCTTTATCTTTCTGCCCAGTTGATTCTCTACTTCGCTTTGATATCTTTTGAACACCTCAAAAGTATCCGACTTATGCTTAATCAGATAGACATGTCCAAATCTACTGTAATCATCAGTAAATGTAACATAGTATCGATTTCCATCTTTTGTGGTGCATCGGAATGGTCCACAAACATCCGTGTGTACCAAGTCCAACAGTCATTCACCTCTTTCACACGACCCTGTGAATGGTGATTTAGTCATCTTGCCCAATAAACAAGATTCGCATACATCACCCGACTTGAGGTCGAATGATTCCAACACTCCATCCTTTTGGAGTTGGCCAATGCGTTTCTTGTTTACATGCCCAAGACGATAATGCCACAATTTGGATTTATCAAGCTCATTAGACGAATCAACATTTAAAATCAAATTGCTAACACATTCAACATTTTCATATATGCCATTGTAAGGAGATTCTTTAAAAATAAAACAACCATTTAAATAAACCAAAATATCACCATTCTCATTGTCAAATGAAAACCGATAACCATCCTTAAACAAAGCATAAAATGAAATAATGTTTCTTGTCATTTCTGACGAATAACAGCAATTATTCAAATCTATCCTAACTCCAGAGTTCAGCACGAGCTCATACTTTCCAATCTCGGTAACAGGCGTGATTCCTCTGTTTCCCATGACTAGATTAAGCTCCCCATGCTTCAACTTCCTACTTTCCTTTAGGCCCTGCAATACAGTGCAAATGTGAGTACCACACCCTGTATCCAGAACCCACGAATTAAAAGTTGTAGTATTATGGAGTTCGATCATGAACATACCTGAGTGAACACTCTTTTCAACCTTGCTATCTTCAAGGTCTTTCAGGTACTTAGGGCAGCTACATTTCCAATGCCCCTTGGTGTTGCAGTAAAAGCACACTGCTTCATTCGGATCATTCACTGGTGCAATATCAGAATCATTCTTTCTTTTGGACCCATGTTTGGACTTTCCATTCACAGTCTTTGCT
This sequence comes from Helichrysum umbraculigerum, assembly GCA_949592205.1. Taxonomy (NCBI): domain Eukaryota; kingdom Viridiplantae; phylum Streptophyta; class Magnoliopsida; order Asterales; family Asteraceae; genus Helichrysum; species Helichrysum umbraculigerum. Next base: position 33,558,255 of record CATIUR010000002.1, read on the forward strand.
TTCCAATTTGACCTCTTTCTTTTCTTTGCAGTTTGACCAATTGCCAACACAGGAGCTGCTGAGCTAGAGGACACATCATCCTTTTTTATTCCTTGCTCAGCGGTTTGCAGCAAATTATGGAGTTCCATTATTGAGCTTTCTCTCTCATTCATATTCATCTGATATGATATTACAAACTGATTGTAGACAGCTGGCAGACTAGATAAAATTATGGCAATGGAAAATTCTGTGTCAAACATCATATTCAATGATTCCAACCTATCAAAATACCCTTTCATCTCCAAGACGAAAGCACAGATAGATGCTCCAGGTTTAGGTTTGCAAACCATGAGTGACTTAACCACATCAAGGCGTTCTTTGCTTGCCTTGGCCTGAAACATTTCTTTTAACTGTTGGTTCATTTCATAAGCCCAAATATTCTCAAAAGTCTTTTGCAACTCGGGGCTCATGGAGGATGCCATGATACAAGACACTTTATTCGCATCATCATAATGTTTCCTGTGTGCCTCAATCTCCTCTTGGGTTAAATTTTCATCAATCACGGGAATCTGCTCATCGAGAACATACTCCTTGTTCTCGTACCTCAAGGTAAACCTTAGGTTACGCATCCAGCCCATATAGTTTGGACCGGTTAGTCTTTCCCTTCCAAGAACCGAGAGTAGTGAGAAGTTCGAGTTATGTGCGGGATTGGGTACGGGAGGATTATTACCATTTGTAGAAGACATCTATAAGATAAACAGTTTTAGTTAGTTTGAATATTCCTTAATTAATTACCCAATTATAAAATTAAGGCTAGGATCCGTATTTTAGATTCGTTTTATGAAAAGGTTTGCCGTAATCATATCGCGAATTTATTTTAGGTAGACAATTGTCTTTGTCAATTTCATTCTCTATGAAACTCCTAGTTCTTTTGAGATTCATTGAATCTTATCAACGGCATGTTAATCTCGGATATGCTCATCTACCATTCATGACTGGTATGCCGAGGATCATGAACAAGATGGTGAACTTAACCATGCAAAACCCGTGTGGTCCCCGGCCCGAGTACTCTCGAGAATCGCGAGTTCCACATCACCTCTCAATATGATCTCATATTAATGTGCCGGTAAACCACACACGCTCCATTAACAGACCATATGAAAGATGTGCGGTTTTCATGGGTTAGCATACTATTCACATTTTTAGTATCTAGAACGGGATTTTGTTTTAGTACTTTTAGGTCATACTTTTGATCTTGACATCATCCTATCAAAAGTCCTCGGTAGCTCCATTGAACGCACAAAGAAGCGGAGAAGCAGGTCAGCGCGAAGCTTATTAAAAAACCTGACTTCTTTAGGGAATCAGAAAGACCCGCCTTATACCTCTCTTATAGTTTGTTCACTATGGGTGAGCCGATTTATCAATTGACTGACGATGTATTTAACTTTAATGATACATATACTTATAGCTCATAATATATGTAATGTCTCTCTTTAAACTCATAAAGTCTACGGTTCTATTTTAAAACATTTTAAAATTTAGGGTTATATTTTAAACATTTCAAAATATAGGGTCTAAAGTGTAAATTCTTTTTGCCAATTTAGACAAGCCAATTTCTAATTTATCTTTACCTACATACCATTGCAGATAATTAAATGCTAATATTTATTAAGCTAAGGCTCTGATACCACTGTTGGGTTTTCTATTCCCTAACTAGATTAATATGCACAGCGGAATCATAACAAAAATTAATCTAAGGCAATTAGGAAACTAAACCCTAAGGGATCTTAACTTGAATAAATAAAAGTAATAAAATAAATAAGATAAATAGAAATTGCTAACCTTTTGAGAAAATCAATTTCTCACGCGCGCAGACGATCTTGCAGAGCTTCCTTACTTGGAGGCGAGTGCCCAAACTAGAACACCTCTAATGGCTCACACCCACGAACCAAAGAGAAATTCCAAATCCTTTGGTACCGATATGAAATCGAATAACTCTTACAAGGATTTGTACTAAGAAAGAAAGAATGAGAAATGGTGCACTTTGAAACCTTAACATAACCCCTCTATTTATAGGGGAAGGAAAGGCTTATGGTTTCATCCCATGGGCAATGTGGGATAACCATTTCCTTATGGTTTCATCCATTGAGCAATGTGGGATAGCCACAAATATGTCCAAGACTTTCAACCATTGCTCCCAACTCACGTTTTCTTAATTATTTCTCTTAACCGTTCATCGAGGGCAACCCAAAAAGGACTCCACTTTTAACGATAGTAGTTCCAATTAGTTATGAATTGGACACAATATCCAACACCTTATCATCTGAGGAAGTTTACCATCACGACCACGTAGCATATCCAAGCTGCAATATAATCATATAGCATTCAAAAATTGACTATGTTCGAACAAGAAGCTTAATCGTCAATTATGCTAATTTAAGTATAAGTATTGGAAAATCATTTATCATTTGTGCGACTAATTAACAAGACATAAATTTAGTGTTTTTTGGCTAAAAAGAGAGGCTAAATGTGTATATGAGATAAATTTGAAGGGTAGAAAGATTGATTTGCAACATGATTGGTCAATAACGCGTATGTGTCGTTGACAACACACATGATTACATGTTGTTGGATGCATGCATTACGCATAAATAATTGAATGGTACATATAAGCGTAAATAGACTAGATATATACCATTTTTTTGTTGAATAACCAAGGTTTGATGAACGTACTGTCACATCACGATGGTCGTGATTGTATCTACCATTCGAACCACGAAACAATCCATACCGGACTACGGGCACATAGTTGTTGTTATAATTATAATTAGTGGCTCCATAAGAGACGGAATTTTGTCTAGCAACATCCTTGTCAAAAAGTATAGATGACGGTGGTTTGAAAGATGGATGACGTGGGCTGTAGCCGAAAGGTGAAGTTAGTGAAACCGGTGTTGATGCGTTTGGTTTCATTTGTAACGCCATGATCGAGTTAGGAAGTAAACTCACAATCTAAAAAAAATGGTGTAATATTTAAGGACAAGTTGTAATTTTGCGTCACCCAATTGGAATGTTTAAAATTTTCTATATTTTCATCGTTGTTATTTTTATCAAGAAATAAAGTACTTTTTAAAATCAATTAGATGTGCGGCATATATGCCTAATGAACATAATATCCCTAATTCAGGTCATAAGTTTATGAAATTTTTAAGTAATCTAAATTTAACCTAAACCCTAACAAAAAATTTAAGATAAGATAAAAAAAATTACCGCCATTATAAATATTCTTGGCCGAAATTCTAGTAGAGATGGATGGAGCGTGACTGGGGTTTGTACAGGGTCGGAGGTGGATGCTGTTACGGCAGTGATGGACTGATGGTGACTGATTGCGGTGGTGAAGGACTGATGGTGACGAATTGCGGTGGTGATGGACTGATGGCGATGAATTGCGGTGGTGATGGATTGATGGTGACCGATTGTGGCAGGTTTAGGGCAAATCGTGGAGGCTGATGAGGTTTTAGGGGAAATGGTGGCTCATGGTTTGGAGTATTATGAGAATGGTGGAGAGAAAGTAGGATTATCTGTTGGAGGGAACTGAATGGTTTTTCAGTCCAAAATTTTCGTCTCCCGCTAAACGAAAAAATGTTTGGGAACTGTGTTTGAAAGGGGGTAGAACTAGAAGAAAAACATATACTGTATATTTTACATTAAAAACACATCGACACCGGTTTTATAAAAGAAACGGGTTTTTTAAATAAAGACAGGTTTTAAACAAAACAGGTCTCTTTGAAGGGGTAAACAGACCAGTTATTTAGAACAAAACCTCTCTTCAGAGGTGAGACAGGTTTTTTATTAAAAAACTGGTTTCTAAAGTTTTTAAAACATGTCCACATTAAAACAGGTCTCTACTGGGGGTTTCAATTGTCAATTATGTAGTAGTGATAGATTAAGTTGTATCAAAACAAATTGTACATAATCTTTTGACCTTTTTCTATTATGTTATTGAAGTTCCTCTGCTTCAAACCATCAAAATGATTAAGTTGATATCTTTAAGAATATTTATTCATTGACACATCTTAAACCTTATCGAAATGTTGCTTCTTAGACCACTCTCAATAGGGGTTGTGTCACTATTTCCGTTACTTGTGTCAGCTCAACGCCACATCAACACTTTCAAAACTGACACATCCCCGCCAAGAGTGAGCTCATCCTTTGAATTTTTGGGCCTCACAATTACCAATTTACCTTTATACACTAGAAATAAGTGACTAAGGGGTTCCACACGTCTATACCAACGCAGTGCAAGTGACGAAGCAAACTGAGGTAGGCGTGCCAATCGTGTCACTAGACAGATGGACGTCGGTTTGTAAACCGACAAATGCGTTGGTACTGATCTTACCATCACCATCAGCAGTTGTTTGAGCATGATGGCGATATGATATTCTGATTAATGGAGATTGCTCGAAAAGATTCAACGCTATCAATGACTCTTATAATGAATATAAAACTAAGTTAGATAAGACATCTATTTGATGACAATTTAATATCTATCAATTCATACATATTTTACATTACATGAACAACCGGCTAAACAACAAAAGCATGATAGAAGCCAAATTTTCAAATACGCTTAAAATCTTTGATTCTCTAGTCCATAATCATGAAAAAAATATCAATCAAAACAAATTGCAAGAGTGAAAATTATGCCATTAAGACCTCTCCCAACTCCAGCTTCTTCACTTACTTCTTTACATGCGCCGCGTCAACAATTCCACTCCACAGCTGATAAAACACTTCCAACTAGTCGTGCACAAAAACCGGTTCGGGGCCAGCCCGACCCGAACCCGAAACCGAACCGGTTTTAAGTCAAAAAAGTCAAAACCGGTTTTGACTAACCCGAACCGGTTTTTAACCGGGTTTGACCGGGTTTTTGACCGGCTTTTAACCGATTTTCGGGTTTTTGACCGGTTTTTTCAACCCAACCTGATTTCAAATCAGTTTCAACCCGGTTTCTAAACCCTAAAGTCCAAACCGGTTTGGACCCTCCGGGTTCTAGAAAACCCGAACCGGTTTTGGTCAAAACCGGTTTTGACCGGTTCGGTTTCGGGTTAAAATCGGGTCGGGTTCTAGAAACCGGTTTTTTTGTGCACCTCTACTTCCAACCCTCCTTTCATTACTTCAATTTTTGGATCTCATATTTACCAATATACTTATATTTACATACACTAAATAGAAAATAAAAATACATTAAATATAAGTTGGGCCCCACACTTTTATCTTCTCCTTTCTTCGATTTACCGAAGAACTCAAACCGATTAAATAACCGAAGAGCTCGTGCCAACGCATTCGCTTTTGAAATGCTTCTTTGGTTCAAACCGAAGAAGCCGGCCCACTGGGAGCAGTCTAAAAAAACTACTCCCTCCGTCCTAACATTATTGTCTACCAACAAAAAACACACAATTTAATAAAAGTGGGACCACAACACTTTTCAACCACTCAAATAGAATCTGCATCCACTATAGTCTCTTCCTATTGGTTGAAATGAGAAGTGGACAATTATTTTGAAACGTCTAAAAAAGGAAAGATGGACTATAGTTTTGGGAAGGAGGTAGTATAAAGCAACACAAAAGCTTCATACGGATTTAGCATTTGGAGGCAAGGATGTTACAAAGCCATTAATCAGATGAATGTACTCATAAACCAATATAAATGGATGACAAAATCATAAACAAATGTGGGTTACAAAAATTCAAACAGCAAGAAGATTTGAATTGACTGTTGTTGATATCAAATTGGATCTTTAATCCTTAGGCTGCAGTTGCCTCAAATGTGATATTTCTGTACAGTCTCCTTCAAGGGACGGTTCTGAAACAACAACGAGACTCGAGTCACATGTTTATACACACGAGTTTCTAAAGCTATAAATGTAATTTAAAAATTGTACCATTTCAGAAACTTAAACGTGCTTTAAAACGACATGCTCGATGGCGATAAGCTCCCAAATTCATCGTTCCAATCTTCATACATTTCGAGCTCATCAAGAGAAACAGAAGTTCTCACCTGTTTTTGTGCATCCACAAAGTCCTAAAAAATGATGGAAAAATATAAACAATGTTGCATTACTTATTCCTTTGAATAGATCACAGTTTTTGTCCATGTGGATGTTCATACAAACATGCGATGTAATTAGATTTTGGAAGGGACAAGGACCGCAAAAATGAATAACCACGTGGACAAAAACTGTAATATACACCAAGTTATAAGAAGTTTAAAATCCAGATACTTCTAAAGTGAAGAGACACTATGATATATTGTCACACCCCCTAATTCGGGTTGCGGAAGCGAATTGGGTCGGGGCGTGACTAATCAATAACCAAAGCACAAGATATATAGTAAACGACTCTAAATGAGACGTTTTAGAAAATACATTGAAATACAGTACGTTACATAAGTTTTCAAAAGTAATAAATCATAACAATACATTATTAGTGAGTTCGCAAATCGATTCAAAAGATTTTAAATACATAATCCTAGTACAAAAGATAATGCCAGTAAAATCTTCATAAGAGTATACATGCGATTCGCACTAGCTTAGCATATATGCAGATCCTGCAGGGCCATCCTAATCTTGCTGCGTACCTGAGAATGCATCACTAAAAGGGTCAACCAAAAGGTAGGTGAATCTCACAGGTTTATAGTAAAGAATAGTTTGAACACATCAAGTAGTATAAGTAAGTAAATATTGCACAGTTGCAATAGTTTTGATATACATTGCCATGAGCATCATAGTTGAAGCTTAACAGTGTAGTGTGAATAGTACAATCAAGTACATTATCACATACCCCCGTGAGTGCTATCCGAACACTCATATGTAACAAATACTAATATGCCTGTTTCTCGGTGAAATCCGTGGTAGCGCTACTACCCCAGGCAGGGATTGTCAGTCCCAAATGGATCCATATACTAGTAATCGTGCTTAAGTCCATAACTAACAACTTATGATAAGGAGGCTTTCAGTGGATAAAAGTAAAACCCATGCAATCGATATACCAGTAAATCAGTAAGAAATCAAGTAAGTAAGTACATGTGCTCGAGTAAAATAAGTAATGCATCTCCCCCAAAATAGTAAAACAGTAAAAAGGGGCCGTGAGACTCACCTTTGGGTGCTAGCTTCCCTAAGTACACGTGAAATCCAATTGTGTAACACCCCAATTTCTGTAAGTTTAATGTTTTAAAATATACAATTGTACTTGTTTAAGTTAGTTACATAAAAGGACTAACTATGTAATAAAATTTAGTTAGTAGGATTTGGGGTTTAAGGAAATGTTAGTTAGAGGGACTAAAAGTGTTAAGTGCGGAAGTTAAGGGTTAGAAGTGGAAATTGCTGTATAAAAACACAGATACTGGGTTATTCCACAGTATCCTCAATCTTTCAAATTAAGAAAAATACGTACAGGGAGTGTGTGAAGTCGGTTTTGAAGAAAAAAAAAAGGGAGGAATCACATAATTAAACTAGGGTTTGATGAATTGAAGCTACAAAACAAAGATTCTTCACCTACTAATCTTCTTTATCATGATGTAAGTGTGTTCTTCCATATCTCATAACCTAGAAATGAGTTTATTGGGGTTTTAGCTAATTATTGAATTTTAATCCGAAATTAGGATTTGAATTAGTTAAATTTATGTTAGTAAAGATTGTTAGTAATGAAAAGTAACATGATTCATGTTAAAAGTTATGAAATTGAATTAGGGGAATAAACCCTAACTTAATGAAATTGAGGAATAAAGGGTAATTGAGATGAACTAATGTTTCTTACATTTAATTAAGCTAGGTTTCATATGTAAATGATGATGAGTAACATGATTCATATTAAAAGTTATATGTTTGATTAAGGTTCATGGGACTAATGATGATTATGATTATTGTGATGGGTTTTATGATGAAATAAGATGGTTACATGATAAAGAATACTTACTTGATGATTTGAGTGAAGTTAGAACCTAATTGGTTAAGTAATTATAAAACCTAGTAATTGGGGTTTTGATATATTATGATTAATTAAAGTTAATGATATGTTAATGGGTTAATTATGTTAGTTATAATGAGTAAAAGTGATAAAGGTTGTGTTATGATCATATTGACCAAGACTTGAGGAATGATGGTATATTAATAGTATTTAATCATAATCATGGGGATTATGTCAAGGTTATATATGTATGTATAGTTTGACTTAAAGTCAAACGTGGTCAACTCAATATGGTAATGGGTTGATAAGTTTGGTTAGTTGATATTGATGATTATTCGTTGCTAAATGTGTTATTATATTGATTTGTTACATTATAGGTGGTGTCCAAGATTCAAGACGGAACACCTACGTGCTTTATTATTAATTGCTTATTCGGCTAAAAGGCCCAGGTGAGTAATATGGGGGATTAAATAGATAATGATTGTGTAATATTGGATTGCTTCTAAGCATGAGATATTACACAATTATGTGAATTATTATGTTGTGAATTGTCATGATTGAATTGATTTATATTTTGTTAAGTATTGGTCGATATATGTTGAAAAGCTATAATAAGATAGCTTCAAATTATGATAAAAGAACTGCTTATATGTGGTAAGTGAATTATGTGTATTAGGAATTGTGGAGATTTATTTTATTACAGATTTTTATCTGTGATAGCTTTGATGAATAATTGAGTATTGATACTAACTTTGGTAAAGTAGTGCATATTTCAGTTACTTGGAAGGGCCGGTAATGGATATGACACTTAATTGATGTGTTGAATGATATACCGGGGTGTAGGCCCGAAGATGTTAACTACTGCAGGAGTTAGCATATTAATTATGGATCCATAATACGAGTATGACAGATTAAGTAATATGTATTCATTGAGCTTATGTTCTTGATGCTCATAAGTCAATGAACCATGCTATCTTATGTTATGTAATGTATAACCTAGTTACTTGGAAGGACCGGTAATGGGTATGATATTTATTTGATGTATTGAATGAAATATATACTGAGTTGTGGCTCGGTCAGATAATTGCTTAAGTTGACATGTCCTATTGAATTATAAATTGTACTTGTTGTGTATTATATGGAATCATTATTTGTTTAATTGTTCATATTATTCACTAAGCTTCGGCTTACCCCTTTCAGTTGCTTATTTTGTAGGTAATCGGCTTGACTGTATAGTTGGAAGAATTGTTTATATATGATCGCTATGGGACACGTGGAATGGAGCTTTATTATATGGTTAGATAAGCTCCTATTTCTTTTAAATTATCGTTGTGGCAAACTTGTATAATTCACCCAATCAAATAGTAAAACTATGAGAAAGTTTTCACTCAATTGGTTGAATGTAAGTTTGACTGGAAAGTCAAACAGAATGAGTCAAGTCACAGTGAATATATTGATATTTTATAAATTGATAACATAAAATGTTTTAAATATAAAATGGTTCAAAATTTTCAGGGTGTTTCAAATTGTAACCTCCTAGTGTCCTAAACACGTGAGGTTAAATGTATAAGTAAGTGGATAATAAATCGTTCTAAGTTCATTGTTTAGTTACTTAGTATTTCTCAAGTCATATCATTTGTTGCGTGTAAGTATATATATATAAGTTATCGTCGTTCGTGTATATATATATAAATAGTCATTGTTTATATATATACATTCCCAAATTATAAGTTGTACTAAATAGTTTTACTCGTTTCAATATTTACACCGTTTATATATAACAATTTGTTATTGTACTAAAGTTTGTCGCGTTCCATTTAACTCGTATTATTCAAATAAATATTCATATAATGTGATGTCTCGTGTCGTGTCCTTTTAGTCCGTATTATTCGAAGTTATATTAATATCTCGTGTCGTATTAATCGAATAATTAGTCGACTTATAAAAATGTTTCTAAGTTGTATATTTTAGTACCAAAAGTGAATCGTTTTATAATATAATCGAAGTAGTATACTTGTTAAATGTTTGTACCCATTATTTAGTCGAAACATTTTAATTATTAAAATGACGCGACTTGTCCTCAAAATCCACGCGATTCACAAGTAAACAACTTGTTAAATGTTTGTACCCATTTTCATTTTTGAATCGAGTTGTATTTGCTTACAAATGTTATGACAACATGGTTTAACAACTTTTTACTTTTCAATTTCACATTTATACATGTAAATTTATATTTCTATTTTTGTGCATAGATGTTTTTGGATATGGTATCATCATCACCAACATTACTAAATCATTCAATCTATATATATATATATATATATATATATATATATATATATATATATATATATATATATATGTATGTATATATATCATGTCAATAATTAAAGATTTAACATAAGATATTGAAATGGAGATAAATTTCTTACAACGAATTTTAGAGATGGTAATGATGAAGCACGGATGAAGATGATGATGATATTTATTATGAAATTTAAGTTATTAAGTTGCCTCCTAGCTTGCTACTGCTCTGCCGATCATGTACCAAGGAAAGAAAAAGAAGAAGTGCAGTAGTGATGATATAATAATGGTAAGTGATCAAATGAATCTGTGAGGAGGGGGTATGTATATTTTAAAAAGAATACGGGTATGGCTCTAGACACAACATTTGTCTCCAATAATTCAGTTAGGTGGCTAGTTTTTAGCTCGTTAATTTCGGGTATGGGTATAATTAGTGCAAAATAAAGTTTAATATTTTATATTTTTATTTTGTAGATGGTCTCCAGATACGTTATTTAAAGTCGAAAAAATAATATTTTGATTATTTTCGACTGTTGTACATTTGGTACAAATATAAATGCGAGTACCCAATTGGGTGCCAAATTTCAGTTGAATTACGGACTCATATTTTGAGGTAATGTTCTAAATACTTTCAAACGAATGAGAAAAATAAAACTTTTTAAAATTTTAACCTTTGGGTATGTTTTAAAATTGTTTCTGTTCGCATATAATACATTATATATATAATCATATATTCAACGTGTTTTATCTCCATATTATAAATGTAAAAATACTCGTAATTAATAATTTCATTATTAATTATTTTGTGTCACAAACTTTTGTACTTATTTTGTCGGATTCGTTCCGATACGTTTATACGTAACTTTAAATAATTACGTATATATTTATTCGATTACTTTTGTTTTATATTCGTACCGGGTACGAATATTAAAGTTTAAATTTGGAGCGAATTTTGGGTCATTTTGACCGGGTGTCACATTCTCCCCTTGTTAGGAGAATTTCGTCCCGAAATTTATTGATAGTAATTATTAGGGTGTTGAAGTAATAGTCTGTGCGTATTCTAAGAAAATGTGTAGTCTACTATGAGTGATATAACCTCAAACTAATGTTACCTTCCTCCCCTTGTTAAGCTAATGCCCTACTGGCCATTAAAGGAATAGAGGAAGTGTGTTGTAATGTAATTGATCAGTTTGTCGGTAGGACAAGGTCAGTCGGTCAGTCAAGGTGTAGCTACGTTTTGTACTAGTAGCCTAGAGTAATGTAGTAAATTCCACTGTATCCAGACAGTTTGTAATAATTAGTTGTGTCGTAGCATAAATTAGATCCTATCAGTCTCATATAGAAACGAAGTGATTTAGCACAAATTAGTTTTATGTGGGATGTTACCCATAATATAGTTTTATGTGGGATGTTACCCAGTATATAAAAGTCAACCGGTATATTTTCCGGTATAAAACAGTGTAGGATATGTTATTCCTACACATATGAGCTAAACCTCGTCTCATATAGAAACTATAGAAACTAAATTGTCGTTTTTCCCTAACCCTATCGTACACTTAGAATCTAAGGAAAACATAGAAGCATTCAAACAACAAGTAAGATCTACCAAAGTAAATAGTATAGAGGCAGTCGGGTTATCTGTAAATGATCATACCCATGTTGAGTAAGTCAATAAGTCTCGGGTCCTGGTGGTTACCTTTAGTGTTAAGCACATAGAACCTGCCCTTAGCGGTGTTGCTGTTCTTGTCCTTCAACTTTGGGCAGTCCCTCCTGAAGTGTCCAGTACCATTGTATTCGTAGCAGGTCTTAGGTGCAGAGGTGTTGGTACTAGTTGTGACTGCTTTGCAGTCTTTGGCCACATGCCCGAATCGCTTGCATTTGGCGCAAGGGCACGAACCATCATGGTGAAGACTGCACTTAGAGCAATAGGGCTTGCTTCCTTTATACCCTACCTTGTCATCAGACTCAGAGGCGTTGGCCTTAGCAGTTGTAGGTTTCTTGTTAGTTTGGCTCTGGTTTCCAGGGTTTCCATCAACTTTCCTCTTGTTGTCTCCAGAGCTGTTTCCAGAATTTTTGTCGCCAGCTGTTCCTTTGCGAACTATTTGTGCCATCAACTTATGTGCCATACGCACAGTGCCATGAAATGTGGGACCATCGAACGAGGTAACCATTCCTTGAATTCGTGGAGGAAGTCCCCAGACATAGCGCTCAATTCGCTTGGATTTCGTATCAACCATAGATGGGCACATGTGTGCTAGCTGATTGAATCGAGAAGTGTAGCCAGCAATGTCATTCCCTTGAGTGGTGAGATTCCAGAATTCCGCCTCGAACTGTTGAATTTCATCCCTAGGACAATACTCATCCTTGAGCATTTTCTTCAGCTCATCCCAAGGAGTTTCCAGAGCAATGTCTTGGCCCACAGAGTCAGCATAAGTGTTCCACCATATCAGAGCATCATCCATGAAAGTGTAGGTGGAGAACTTAACCTTACTGTCCTCAGCGCAGTTGCAGATGCGAAAGACTGCCTCTGTCTTTTCCAGCCATCGTAATAACCCAATGGCACCTTCAGTGCCGTTGAAGTTCAGAGGCTTGCAGCTAAGGAAGTCTTTGTAGGTGCAAGGTTTTACCACAGTGGTACTTGGTGGTGTTTCAGCGCCGTCAGATCGTCGTCGCTCAGCACTTAGTGCGTCAGCAACCAGTTGATCAACCTGAGCTTGAGTGTATTTTTGGCGTCGTGGAGGCATGTTCCTTCAATGAAGATAAGGGACATGTCAGAGTTTGGTATAAGAATATGATCATCGTAGTTGCATATATAACAGTAATATATTACAACACAAATGACAATCAATGGTGTAGAATAATGAAGATTGTAATCATTTAACATGCGAGTTCAAAGGATTACAAGAATTAGAGTTTTACAAGAGGTGTCGGGGATATTATTTCCGTACAGATATCAGCGGTTATACGAAATGTGATAGAAAGATAGGAAAAGATTTTGTACTTAGAGGAATTCTGAATCCGAATGTTAATCATGGTGGGTGAGTAAACGATGGGTCCTCTGATGACCA